>CM073736.1:35399666-36792301 GCA_037113605.1 Calophaca sinica | reverse complement strand
AGTAAACAAGAATGTGACGCATTGATACATATGTATTTGTAAATTCATCTTTTGGATATGCTATCTGTTTCGGGACTAAAAAAATTTTGAAGTGAGATACTCCCAGCATGGATGACAACATACTACTGGACAGCTGAACAAACGAGGTAGACTATTAGGATATAGACGGTCCAGTTAAACACTATCAGTAGGTAATATTAAAAAAAAATCATCAAATGGTATTTTAATCTCACGATAATTTTTCCATGATTCCAAATCTTGAGTTAGTTTTTTTAGTAAGCAACAGGGGTTAAACCCCCAGAAAAACAAGACACCAAACTAGATGGCAACATCCGCCCTTTGGGCATTTTGTTACTTATCATTGTATAAATAAGAAAAATATTGTAATGTCATAGTTAAAAACAATAATGATATTTAAATGGTTTTTCTAAAATCAAATTTATTTTTTACTGATCAAATGATGGTTTCTTAGAAAAGCCCACAATAGATCTACGAATAACTTTCTATTTTTTTGACAACAGATCTACGAATAACTAAAACTATGAAGGGGGGAAAAAAAAGACGAGAGATTTTTTCCTTCAAAAATAAGGTCAAACTTTTCCCCGTGTTTGAAGGGAGACTTATCAACTTTCCGAGAGACTTTAATTACCCACCATTTATGGTCGATGACTAGAGTCACTGTCTTTATCTCTAACTCTGACCAAATTCAACCCTGGATCCAACGTCCCGTTCCTTTCGTTCAACATTAGCATTGCATTTCTACACATCCTTCCAATTTGGCAAACTCTCGTCATTAGTTCTTGCTCACTATTCCCAAAGTGGCTCTTAAATGCACATACCAGTTAATTAGTCAGTGCATTAAATGGTTTGACTCGATTTTCTCATGCTTTGAATAAAGTTAGTGTAAAATAGTTACATAGATTAAATAGTCTCCATAATTATCTCAAACTTTATTTTTAGTCTCTCTCTCTATCCACTTTCTAGTCCATACAAATTATAAAATTATATGGAAACTAAAAACAAGCAGTTTTATATTCCCTCCGTTTTCATATATAAGCAATAAATAATTGATACACATCCCTTAAAAAATATACTCCTTCTCATTTAATAGTCTTGAAATCTAAAAAAAAAAAAATTGTAATTTCTTAATTGTTCTTATTAATTAAAGGCATTGGAACCAAAGAGTTGCAAGGGAATAAAGATAGATTAAAATTAATTAAAAGTAATTTTGGGTTAACACTATTTAATAAATTAAAAGTTGGTAACTGTTACTTATATTATGTTGTAACAACTATAGAGATTTTGTTGTTTATATATGAAAATGGAGGGAGGGATTTGTATAGATTAAAAAATGAGTACAGAGACTAAAAACAAAAAATATAAATGTTATACAAACTAAAAACATATTTAACCCTAAATTTAATGCAGCATAGAGTATAGTAATTTAATAATTAAAAAAATTAACATCTTCATAATTTTTTAGAATAATAATTTTTAATAGCAAAGCTCGTCATAAAAAATTAGTACTACATATATTCATATTTTAAAACAAGATAACCACTAGCACTAAATGCTTTCTAATTTTTAATAACTATGGGTCTTAATGTCAAATGTATTTCTTTCGTGTCTTTCACCTTATGAAACTTTGCCTAAACAGACATTGACAAACTGTCTCCAAGGAGATTTGAATACAGTCCTTTAGGTGGCACTAAATGCTTTCTAATTTTTAATAACTATGGGTCTTACTATCAAAGGTATTTCTTTCGTATCTTTCACCTTATGAAACTTTGCCTAAACAAACACCGACAAACTGTCCTCAAGGGGATTTGAATATACTCCTTTGGGTTTACAAAGCTAGGTAGTAAACTTTACCTAAACAGATTCTAAGTATTTCACAAATAAATATTTTCCGGTGTTTATGCTTGGCAATTACTCTTTTGTGTCAAATGGGAAGAAATAGATCTCTAGGGACAAAGAATACATCTTTCTTGGCTTTTCAGCCTGAAACAAAAGGATATATCTTGTTTGAGACAACTCGTGTAGTGAGTAATTTAAGTCATTTCATAGACTCTCCAACAATTGGTTATCATCAGATTGCTCCAAGGATACCCAATTACATCAATGGATCACTTGGAAAAGGTTTCTTTAGCACAAGTTTTTTTTGTTTTTGACGTGTAATAGGAATTTCATTACAAAATAAAGGATGACAAACAGTCAAAGGCCAAAACAGAGACAATACAATTCGGGTATTCTTCAACCCAAACTTTGTCAGAATTAGTAAAAGCATACTTAGCTAATGCATGAGCTACCTTATTTGCTTCTCTAGGAACATGAGAGCACTTAAAATTATGAAAGGAGGTGCTTATATTTTTGCACTCTGAAATTGCAATATCAAAATAAGAAACCACATTAGAGCCAGATTGTAAAGCTCTCACAACAGATAATGAGTCTGACTCCACTTCCAATTAAAGAAGAAGAAGGTCTTTGGCCAGTTGTACCCCTTTAAGGACAACTAAAGCCTCTACTAGCTCTGGATCCAGAAGAGATGAAATTAACCATGTAGCCGATGAGAGCTCTTAAAATTATGAAATGAGGTTTTTATGTTTCTACACTCTGAAATTGCATATCAAAATAAGAAACCGCATTAGAGCCAGATTGTAAAGCTCTCACAACAGATAATGAGTCTGACTCCACTTCCAATTGAAGAAGAAGAAGGTCTTTGGCCAGTTGTACCCCTTTAAGGACAGCTAAAGCCTCTACTAGCTCTAGATCCGAAAGAGATGGAATTAACCATGTAGCAGTTGCCATTACCGCACTCTCCTCATTTCTTTAGCACAAGTTACTCGTGAAGCTGAATGTTTAATCTCCAACACTAGTTGCCATCTACCGTGATAATCAGTCCACACTGAATGTTTTTCCTAATACACCCCCTCACGCCTAACACTATTGGGTTTTGTACGTGGATAATAATGGTGGATGACTTATTAGCGGATCTAAAATAGACTCTGATACTATCTTAGATTTTATACCTAACTCAACCTCAAAAACTAACTTAATCTAGCTTGTGGGGTGAAGGTTTTTCCCCACTTATAACCACTAATCAAACAATCTCGTTTTTTCATATGGGACTTCCTATACACCCTATCATGCCCAGAGCTTGACATCTGGAGCGTGACCAAATGGCCCGCTTAACGGGTGACTCAACAATGGATAACTCAACCCCAAAAGCTAGAGTTACGTTTTTCCAATAGCTATCAATATGATTTTCACAAGTTGACGAAACATATACCATCACATTGTGAGAGAGAAGGTTCAATCTAGGTTTCTATATCTTCTTGTTTCTACAGCTTGACAAGTTGTTGGCATTCTTACCAAACCTATAGCCCTTTGGCATTTCTGCACCTTCATTCCAAGTTAGAAATGTTAGATATCCACATTCCAGCTTGCACAACAAAAGGGTGGTCACAGATAGTTCGCTAGTTAGTTAATCAATTTTCCTATTTTGGTAATTAGTCATTCCTGCCTAATTAATCGGTCAGTTGTTTATGAATTCCAATTAAGCTACATTGTAACTTAGCTCAAAACCAATAAGAACCCTAATATTCTCACATTCTTTCATTCCGTGAGTTCTCTTAGAATGCTCATCGTTTCTTGAATTTTCACTCACTACTAGTACCAAATACTACAAATACAATAATTGACAAATATTTAATATGTACTATTAAATAATTTGTATTGTATTCAAATTATAAAGTACTGAACAGTTATTGAATTATTAATATATTAAATAATTTATTTTTATTTTGAGTTTCTTAATTAGTGTTTTAAAATAAATTGTTAGAAATATCCAATATCTGACAGCTACTTTGATTTATTAATTAGTATATTAGTTAAAATGTTTGTTATCAAGTTTTTAAATTAATAAGGCTTTTATTAACTAGGATTCTAAAAACGTTATTTATAACATTTAATATCTTTTACTTAGCTCAAGTACACGTGATGCTACTCTCTGCAGAAGCGAAAGGAACTCCTAGTCAGGAATCTTTGCTATTGTGCAGAAATTTCATGAAGTTTTCTCTAGGACGTTCATGGATTGCCATCGTAAAGAGAGATCGAGTTTGTCATCGACATTGTACCTGGAATTGGACTTATCTCTATCACACCTTACCAGATGTCACCATCAGAATTAGTTGAACTAAAGAAGCAACAAGATAATATGCTCGGAAAGCAATTCATCAGACCCAATTTATCCCTATGGGTAGCGCCAGTTCTATTTGTCATAAAGAAAGATTGAAGTTCGAGACTTTGTGTTGACTATAAACAATTGAACAAAGTCACCACCATCAAGAATAAGTATTTGTTGCCTCAAATTGATGACTTTATGGATCACCTGAAGTGAGCCGCGGTTTTTTGTAATATAGACTTGAGATCTGGTTATCACTAGATTCGAATTAAAAGTGAGGATATTTTAAAAACTGCGTTTAGAACTCGGTATGGACAGTGTGAGTATTTGGTCATGTCTATTGCTAATTTTTATTGCTATATCTACAATTCAAATCCATCGCCCCTCACGGCTAGGGACTTTCTAGAGTTCCACGTGCTAGACACCACCTGTATGTACATTTTGCTTCCTACAGCTATATATTCAACTTAATCAAAGTAGGGTCTTCAAGTAACCAAACATTGATCAGGAAATTACATACTTGCATAATTTAACAACAAAAAGTTACCTAGTTGCATAATTTAACAACAAAACTTGTTGCATAATTATCTATGTACTAAAGTATACAATCAGACATTAGGGGGAAAGGAATGAATAATAGTTTGAAGTACACAAAAATTCAAATAATTTACAAGCACATCTTTCGATTTTCCATTAATTAATTTACATATCCCGTTGGAACAGAAAATGAAGTAAAAATTACATACCTTTCTGTAGGATTGTTCAAAAAAACCACCAAACCGAACCGAACCGAACCGAACCGAACTAATCGTAACAAAATCGAACTTTTTATTACAGTTCTCGAACCGAACCGCAGTTTAAATAATGGTTTATTAACTGAACCCTTAAACCCGGTTCAGTTCGAGAACTCAAGTGAACCGAACCGGTATTTAAGTTTCAATTCGCAACCCTAATTCCCCAAATCAGATTCATAGCTGCAAGTTGCTGAACCTTGTGCGCGAGCCATTCACCATTTGCATTAGACCACGCGAACATGAAGAACCCTACATGAAGAACTGAACATGAAGAACCGAACATGAAGAACCCTCCTCCTTCTTCTTCTTCGATTCGCGACCTGAGACTTCCTATTTGCGCGCTTCTGCTTTGCTTCGCGACCTGAGACTTCTTCCATTGCTTCTGCTTCGCGACCTGAGACTTCGTGACCTGAGACTTCTGCTTCGAACCCCATTCAACAGAGGTAAGTGGTGAAGCAACTCGTAATTTTTTTGCTTTCGTTATAATTTTTTGGTGTTTATTCTACAATGGGTATCTTCTGGTTTTTGCTTTTGCTTTTGCCTTCCACTGCTTCTGCTTTTTCTATAGTTTTTCTGGTGATTTTTTTATTTCTGTGAACTCTCTTTGAACTTAATCTGTATGATTTTGTTCTTTGCACACGATTCTGTATGATTTTGAACTTAATCCGGTCCCTTTGAGTAAATGGGTATCAATTAATTTGCAGGAACTGTTATTGCAATGCAGGAACTGGCTTTATGTTGTTACGTTTGCTATTTCAAGTGTTTACCTATCTTAAGGATTATGACATTTTTAACATTTGTTTGTGTTTAGATTCTAATTGCTGGAGTGATCTAAGAATTTGGTTATCTTTAAAGAATTTGGACATTGTCAAATTTTGATGAGATGGGTTATCATATAAAAAATGGAAGAACTGATGTTGCTGTATAGTATTTAGTATGTAGTCCATTTCAAGCTATTGAATATCAATGTTGATGCACTACTTTTGTATTATGTTTTGAGCATTTTTTAAATTAAGATTTTGTCATTAACTCAGTCCTCTTGAAGTGTTTACTATTTGACCCTTTCCATGCACTACTTTTTGATGCATTGATGCTTATCTTTAAAGAATTTGGTTATTGATTAGTTTGAACTTCATGCATGGTTGCTGATTTTTCTTGTTAAGCTTGTACTATGTGTTTGCGTGGTTTATATTTAAGTTCTGATGTTCTCTCTTGCTTTGAAGGTTCTTAAGTAGATGTCGTCTCCACGTGATTACATCATGGACTTAACATTACCAGAGACCGAAGTTCCTACCACACCAGGTCCCTCTGGCCTTGATCCTACAATGCCTCCTCCTCCTCCTGATGCCCCTAGGCGTAGAGGTCGGTCTATTGTGTGGGATCATTTTATTGAAGAGCCTGGTTCTGAGAAGAAGGCAAAATGTAATTATTGTAGTGTCTTGATTAAGTTCAAGGATGGAACTAGTGCCATGAAGACTCATTTGACAAGGTGCAAGGAAAATCCCAGTAGAGAAGGAAGCAAAAGGCAAAAAACATCTTCCTCATCTCAAGGGCAGCAATGTAATAGTGTTGTCACTTCACCACAATTAAGGTTTGATCAAGAGGCATGCCGACTGGAGCTTGTGAAGATGTTTGTGAGTGCAGAGCTTCCTTTTCGATTTGTGGAGAATGAGGCATTTCGCAGCTTTGTGTATGTGTTGTAGCCAAGGTTCAGTCTCCCATCACGCACTACATTAAAGCGTGCTATTTGGTCACTTTATAAGGACGAGAGAGCAAGGCTGAAAAGATTTCTCTCGAAGCATTGCGGGAGGGTGTGTCTCACTACAGACACTTGGACGTTAGTCCAAAATCTACATTACATGACCCTAACTGCACACTTTGTTGACAGTAATTGGAATCTCCATAAGAAAATTCTAAACTTTCTGTTAGTTATGAGAACTGAAGCAAGCCAACAGAATAAACAGGCTTACTGCAAGCGAATCATTCTGTTAACTCATTCATTTGGTCTCAAAATCCATTGTCAGCTGACTCAGCCCAAATCATTTGTCGTATACAATTAAACAAATGCATACAACACTTGCCTTCAAAATAGAGGTTGACTTTTTATCTAAAGTAGATCACTGATGAAAAACAAGCTGGAAATAAGCTAAAGGTTCATTTCAAAAATCAAATGTCCCCCGCCAAATTTAAAGAAAGAGTGGGGAGGGCAACAGGATGAAGCAGAATACTTCATGCCGGTGATTCTACATAGTTTAACTACTCTGTCCATCGATTTTAATATCAAATGACAGATGTTGCCCTTACATAGTGAAATAAGTCATTAATAATTTTTAAAACTTTTCATTTTTAAATTTATTTCAAGTGAAGGGTCTTATCCCAGTGGTTGTCTAACCACTGCGTCATTTTGAATTTTTCTTTTCATTTCCTTCCCCCCATCACAAGATACAGATAATAATTACAATAATGACTACACAATCCAAATTTCTTCCTTTCCTTTCCTCAATAACAAGATACTGATAATAGTTACAAATTACAATAATGACTATCCCATCCAAAATTCTTCCTTTCCTTTCCCCCATCACAAGATACAGATAATAGTTACAATAGCGACTACCCAATCCAAAATTTCTCACTCAAGGGAGGACCTTCTGCACTGGTTTGCCAGCCTCAACCTTTAAGGATAGATAATAGCTTCTCCTGGATTTTTTTGATAAATCTGCATTGACTACATATTTTCAGCACATGGATGCTGTTCGTTTTATATTTTTTGGTCTTTGAACCACCCTAGGAAACTGAACTCACTTTGCAACAATAAGCAGAGGAATTTCCTTTCCTATTTTTGTTGAAAAGTTATGAAGAATAGATGACAATTATACAACAAACAGCTAAACTAAGAATTTTCGTTCACAAAAATCAACTGCTGAAAATTGTAATTTTGGTGCTTCTTTAGTTATTTGTGGACCAGGTGGACCAACGATTGCTAAAAATGAAGTCTAAGACAAAAGAATAAAAAAATCTCCAAGGATAATGTGTTGTCCTATTTTGACTGCCATGGTTCAAAATTACTGTTCCTCATATGGCTAACAATCATAAACAATATCAGTTGTTGATAAAATCAGTTCAAATCACTATGGCTTGTGTTTAAAAACATAATCAAAAGATTAAACAAACCTGTGCCTAGTAATACAGCAATCAAGTAGGTTCTTGAGCCTTCTCTTCATTGTTTTGAACAATATCTTCCGTCCTAGGAAAGTGACATTATTATTTTAATATGAATTAAATGATTCAATTATTCATCTATAAGCCTACAAATGAAGGAAGGACCAACATCTTCCGCGCATTCATTATCAGGTATCATTTGCATTCACTCAAGAACAAAGGAATGACCAATGATCAACCACCTGCCAAGAAAAGAAGTCTGTCTCCAACAGAGTATATATTTTTTCCCTTTTTGTATTGAATAGGCCTATAAATTCATACAGTAATTTATGAAAAATGTTAACAAATATACCGTTAAATAAATTAGATTTACCTGGTATGTTCCATCTTCATATCCATTGCACTTGCTTCTTTATGTTGCAAAATTGATGAGAATAAACTTTTGTCCTGGAATAAAATAAGCATTGTACTGATATATACATATATAAAATAAAAATATGCTCCTCGATCTTGAGAACTGACAAGAAGGAATGGTGTCAAACAATCATATTCTGAATAGAATTAAATATCAATTGTACAATGCAGGCAGCCCCAATTTATGAAGCAGATGAAAATTTTCATTCAAACACACACATGCACTTGCATCTCTCTAAAACAATGTGCTGAGTGAACAAAATAGTGGAACAATAATGTGCTTCCAGGGCCAGAAATTCGGTATTCCTTATCGCCCTCATATACCTTTGAAATTAACAATGGATAGATAAAGTTCAAAAAAGAGTGTGACAAAATACAAAACGGACAAATTAAAGTGAAGTCAGAAATTAAATGCTGAAAAATCAAATTCTTCTACCTAAAAAAAGATGAAGAATAATTTCATTTACCTCTTCATTCATATTAGTCATAGTGTCCTGAAACCTCTGTAAGATGTGTCTTAAGCTTCCAACTTCATAATGCATAGCCTTTGAATTATTTTCAAAAAGGTCAGAAAATCATAAGACTTCCAATTGGAAATCAAAAACATAATGAAGAAGTTGAATACCTCTTTGTCTGAAATTAAATTCTGTATCTCAGCATCCTTATCCGATAAATTTTTCTGGAGGTGAGGTCAGTTAAGAAAGACTTCAAAAAATTGATGAAAATGCACATAATTGTGGTATTTGAGACAGATAACTATTCCATGCTGGTATGGATATATCTTCTATTTGAGCTTGGTTATTGTTGCTAAGTTTTGCCGCATCAAGCTTTGCTTCAAGTTCTGAGATGACTCTATCCTTTCTTCTTAATTCAGCCTCTTTGTTTTCCAGTTTATTTCTTAGGTCAGTGATACGTTCTAGAACAAAAAGGAGGGTTTTTCAGTTGATAAAGCTTAGATGGATGTATCACAGCACATATATACAACTATCATTCATATCATATTGACATATTTTAAAATGTAGGACAGATTAAGGGGATTTCTTAATTACCAATAAATTCTTTGTCAAATGCAGAGACCTGGTCCATTTTGGCTTTCAAGCCGGTCACTGAATAAAGGAAAGATAAAAATAATTGAATATGCAATGAAAGTTCTGTAGTTTGTATGAATATCCACAAATGTGCATGCCTTGGAATCAGTGCCAGTTGAAAAACTACTTACCAACTTCCTCTTTATCGTTGACAATGTTCTGAACTTTATCCAGAATTTGCTTGATATAAAACACCTCCTTCTCTATAGAGTCAAATAACCGTAGGTGAGAATTTATCTTCTCTGAAAGGACACTGAGCATCCTATCTTTGGTTTCGATTGAACGTTTCATATGGGAAGTAGATTCCTGCATAACCCATTTTTTTAAAACTCAAATACACTATCAATGGCAGTCCATAGTTCCCCTATAAAGTATGAGCCTTCATTGTTTTAGTGATATCCACAGCATCGACAAAAATCCTAATTCCCAAATTTTATGGTCTAAGCCTACTAACTCCACTTTTGCTTCCTCCCCCAACCAAGACAGAAAAACTTGAGTTATGCTCAAAAACTAGGATTACATCGAAGTAATAGACAATAGGAGGCCCACATAATTGATAGAATTGTTTTTGAAAAAAAAATTGACTTACTCTGATTACCTTTACATAGCTATCTAACAAAGCTCACAAAAGTGCCCTCACCAATTTCAGTTATGCTCAAATTCAGGCACACTTTGTTTATTAGCCAAATTGAACTATGAAAGGTAATTAAAAATCTTGAAATGAGAGGGGTAAAAGAAAGCCAGTCTTCGTCTCATCCTTTAGTAGTTCATTTTTCCCTTAACTTACAGTGGTTTATACAATAGGCAGCATCTAACATGATCTCTGTAAAAAAGGGACACTAGTGTCTTCCACACATATAGCCATTATATTATAATAAAAAATTTGTGAACAAACTTGTGCAACAGGTAATGTAAGGTTTAAAGATTTTTCAATTTAATGCAACAGAGAACCCAATACAAAATCACTCTCCATCAGTTAATCTGATATAACATGTATTAGAAATATAATATAAAGTCATTCATTTGCCTTCACCCAACGGCTTAAGCTATCAGAGCCTCTATGACTAAGTAGTCTAGAGTTCGATCCCTGCCACCCCCATTCTTCTAATAAAAATAATTGAATTTCAGCACAAGGTAGGTGGGCGTGTGCATTATCCACGTTTTAAGCCGAAAGGGCTCTCACATGAGGGGACGTGTTAGAACTATAATATAAAGTCATTCATTTACCTTCACCCAACAGCTTAAGCTTTTGGGATAGTTGGTTCTTGACAACATGTTTGTTCCCCATCAATGCTAAAAGTCACCTTACAATAACAATTAGCAAACAATAAAAGCGCCAATCACAGAATATAACCTCGTAAGCATGCACAAAGTTTTCCCTGGAGTGAAGTAAACTATTCAGCGTTCCCTTTAACTCTTTCTGCTTGTTTTCAAGCAGCAAATTATCGTTCTGTAGGTAATTCACCTACATTGCAAAACAAAAATTAATTATTATTTTTTTCTCATAAAAAGACTTCAACATCGCATGAATAATAAATTCCCCAAACCTTTCTCTCCAATTTCTGGCGCTCTTCTTTGACAGAAGCCAACTCGCCCTGCAATTCCTGTATCTTTCTGCTACACTCTTCCTCATTCCGCTTCTGCTTCTACTCTCGCTCTCGAACATCACAACCCGAGTCAGCACAAAAGAAAAAAGCGAAAAAGGAGAACTAATTGAACAATAATCTATGGAACGAGAGAAAATCGATAGAAAACCTGGATTAGATGGCGGTGTTGCTCGGTGGCGGAGCGTTCCCTGTCCTGAAAGAGCAAAAGTTAGTCGAAGAAGAAACCGAGGAGAAAACGGCCATGGCGATTGGCTTCGGAGACGGAAATAATTACCTTGAGATCTCGAACTTCGGTTATGAGAGATTGTAGTTGGAGCTTGAACTTCGAAAGCTTGAGCAACTCCATCCCCGTCTTTCTTCATTCTTTCCATTTCAAACGCCGCAGCGTTTTATAATCCCGGTACCGTTTCGAAACGGTGTCGTTGCATGGCACGTGACCCCGGTTTTTATTGCTGAGTGCAAGACAAGAAGGTTTTTAGTTATTTTTTGGCCTGAAATCACCTCTCTATATCGTTTTTCTCTCATTTTATCTAAATAAGTGATTTTTTCACATATATCTGGTTTTCCGTTTGTGTTTTTTTGTGATTTCGTCTTCTAAGTACGGCGTTGTTTTGTTTGTCGTCTTGGTGCGGCGTTGTTTAGTTTTCCGTCTTGTTGCGGTATTCGTTTGGTTCAGATTGACAGATCAGCTTCGATCTATTACAGATTCAATCAAAACTTGGGCGTCAACGTTATAGATCCAGAGGCAGGAGTATTCCGGTCACTTTGATTTTATCACATTTGTAGGCATTTTGCCATTTGATGCTATTAACCTGGGTGCTATAAGTTTATTCGCAGATTCATTCTTTTCGATTTTTAACGATGTTGAATTTGTGTTGTTTTCGATGTATTTTACCATTTTGAATTAATTGAATATCTTTTTTAGTCAAAAAAAAGGGACATGCACTCCCAATGTGACATCCAATAAAACCTCATTATTTTGTAATTAATTTTAAAATAATTATAAAGTGGATTGATGTGGCAATATGATGAGTTCTCATTGGATGTCGGTGTAAAACTAATTTATACCAATCATGCATACCCATTAAACTCACTAAAAAAAGGAAGAAGGTTTTATATTAACGGATTGGGTATGGAAGATAAACGATAAGCCTAGGTCCACTCTGGCACCCCTTATATTCGTGTTTTGAAATGGGCTATAGTTTTCGACAAAAAAAAAAAGTAGACTATATAGTTTTTACATGGGCAATGCTACATTAGGTACGACAATTTGGACCATATCTGATGGATACCTGTAACAATTATCCACGATGAGTGGAGTAATTATCTACAGTGGTGGATCTACGGAGGGGCACAAAGGGGCACTAGCCCCTCCCTCCCTCCTGTCTTTTTGTTAGTAATTAGTTGGTATATACAACATTAATTTTTCATTTTCAAACATTTCTCTATGTAATACATCAAATATTTGTTACTATAATTTTAAAATTTAAAAGAAAATGAAAAAACTCAAGGAGTTGGTCTAGTAGAGCATGACAAGGCTTGTAATAAATGTAAAAAAATAACATAATGAATGACATAAATTATTTAATTAAAAATTTATATTACTCAATATTTACTATTAATCATTTTCATCTCCTTTGATATACTTCTAGATCTGTTCCTGATTACCCGCACAACAAGTACAGGTACGTAAATTTGAATGGGTACGAGTAAAGAAACGTGTGATTTTGAATACCTTAAAATCGTGGTTAATGACGTTAAAAATTGTGGTTAATTAAGTTCAGTTGATGGTTAATACCTTGTATATTCATTAACTAAGCTCAACATTTCGTTAATCATGTGTGTAAGCTGCATTAACTAACAAAATAATCGTCGATTCACGATGTCTCATTTTGTTGTACAAACTAGAATATTTGACCGTGCCATACACGGGTATATATCATCTTTATAAAAGATTGTTATAAAATTGTTAATATATTTTATCTAACATATTCTCGATAAACTAACTTTATTTCAATAGTCATGTCATGCATGGGGGATTACGCTCATTTTTAGGATTTCGGTTAAAAATACGAAATTTATTTTTTTTCACTTTTTTGTTAAAAATTTGTCACAAATTATAAACCAAAATTTGTTAAACAATTGTTTTCTTTGGACCATTGATCACAACGTGTGTGTTGACCCGTGTGATGCATGGGATATGTGTTAGGGTCATGAACGTGTCTACAAAAATTAGAAAATAAAGTATTAATATATACGCATACATATACATATATATACATATATGTATATATATTCAATATTTTATATTATTAAATATAAATACAAGTAAAGAAAAATTCCAGAAAAAACATATCTAAAGTGCACCTAAAAAGTTTAAAAGCAATTTGTCATCAAAAGTTATAAAAAAAAATCAAATTTGTAAAGAGAAATATAATAACTTTAAATAGAATTTCAGTAAATTGATAGAAAAATGTTCAAACAATATAATAAGAGAAACTTTTGATAAGAATGATAATATGAATATTATGGAATATACCAAAAAATAAGCGGAAAAAAAAGTACTTTATTATAACTAATGAAGATGGATAGTAATATTTTTCATATAATTTTTATCTTATTAGTATGATAAGTCAATGGTCCGAACTATGCACGGTGTATATTAAAAAAGTATAAATTATTCCTTCAAAAAAAGTATAAATTATACATTAAAAATGATACTAGTGTGTGATTTCTATTGGAATATTAATTCTTTTTTCATTAAAACTGTTCAACCTCCTTATAATATACTTTTATTTTATAATTTAAAAAATAATAGATTTTTTATGTAAATATTAATGTATTTTATGTAAAACTTCCTTCATTCTATGAGATATAAATAATAATCAATAGGAAAACTCTCTAATAGCAAAATTTACTTCTAAACCATGATGCCCATGCTCCGCACATAATATTGTAAAAAATATAAAAACTATATTTAAGAAAAATTATATTAATTTGTAATTTCTATTTAAATATTCATAAATAGTAATTTAGAAATTAATGTTATTTCATACAATATTTGGTTATGATCTATCAATTGAGTCCTCAATATAGCTTTTTAGTAGTAGCAGTCTTTGTTCTTATTCCGTATGTATGGAACCAAAAATGCTCCATTATTATTTTTTTCCTAATGGGACTATAAGGAAATTCCATGTGTGGCATTGAGATGGCTAGCCATCAATCTTCGTCTCGATGGATCAAACAATTTGTTAAAATTAGATGCTTAAAAATAAAAGAAAAAGATACAGTTAAATGCATAAAAATATTGGCCATTTAATAGTTAAAACTAACAAAAAATTTAAGCACACACATGGCAGATTTTTCTTTGGAATGATGCTTTTCCTTTTTTCTTTCTTTCTATTTCTTCTTCTTTTCCTAAACCTCTACCATTATCTTTCTATTGCTTATCTTCTCATTTGTGAATTAATACTACAACCAAAATGAGATGCTAGCAACGCGTTTGAGCTTTGAAGCTTCTTACCTAAACTAATCGATACACTTGAAGCAATCAAGAAATTAAAGTATTTAACTTTCATTCTGATAAATATTTCAGCAACACTTTATATGGCCTCCCACTTTAGTGGGGATATCTCCATTTAAGTTTCTTTCATAATGTTGTCACATTTCAAATACAAATGGGACATCCTTACATTTTTTCACTGTAGCTTTGGTATGAAATTAGAAATTAGGAATTACTTATATTTACCGAACCATGTCTAGACCCTGTTGGTTGAGATCGCAACAGTAGAACAACATCTTTCGACATACACAACCGAAGAAGTATGCATAATGCATATGGCCTAACCTGGAAAAAGATGAAACTAAACATCAATAACAAGAATACAAAATAAAAAAATTAACTTGTCTACTTGATGAATCAATGTCGTTCCCTAATATTACCGGGGGAAATCCAAAAAAGATTATTGAAACAAACCCAAAGAAAACCCAACAAAAACAAAGAAGGACACCCCCATGATCCTAATCAAAGAAATACACAGTTCTTGACACACAGCATGGGATACAAAAAACTGACCTCCAACAGTTCAAAGAAAAGATTCAATACACAGTGGAAGAAATGAACTTAATTCAGCGGATCGAGAAATCATTCCACATAACTAAACACTGATCTTACCTTATTATGTTGAAATATTGAATAAAAACCTGGAGATGTTGTTGAAGTAAAAAACATGAAAGAAGAAAGTAAGATACAATGGCAGGAAAAAAATGACCAAAGAAGAAAAATGAAGGAAGGGATTTCAAAATAATAACTAACTGTTTGAAATTATGAACACAGCAACGGTGGAGCGAAGCAAAAAAAGAAAACCTTCTCCTATGCCATATTTTTTTTACAGATATCACAGTATTGTATAATGTATTTAAATGTTGTCAAATATATTTATTAAATTCCAAATCGATATATGATTGATTCTAGCACTGAATTGTGTATTGTATTTATAAAAATTTATTATTTTTTAACTTTTTTCTATTTTAATGTGTTAGAGAATGATAGAAATATTCAATTTAATATTGTTCTTAAGAGAAACCGTATATCCCTGTAAAAAAAATGACAAACCGTATATTTCCAATACCTGAAACCGTAAATTGAATTGGAATCAATTTAGAAATCAATTACCATTTATTCTTTCATTACTATTTGAAATATTGAAAACAGATATCAATTGCCATTTATTCTATCATCACAAAAGATTTTGAAATCTCATTTCATATTTTTATATTTTATATATTTTTTTGGTACAATTTATATTTTATATTTTAAAATATATTTTTTTTGAATGAAGGAAAGTTATGTCATTTCACTCAAAATAAAGTCCTCAATACAACTGAGAATATCATCAAAAGTATGAAAGCTAGCCATAGATGTAGTCACCCCCGCTAAAGTGTGAGCAACTATATTAGCCTCTCTCCTAGCAAACTCTACCAAAGAGTTGGGTAAAAATAAGGACAACAATTGTCTACAATTCTTTATTATAGCTCTAAATTCAGAGAAATCCTCATGGGTTTTGTTGACGTTATCCACTACCGTCTTTGCATCGAGCTCAAAAATAACATTTGAGTAACCAAGCTCTCTAATCCAATGAATTGTTGTGAGGAGACCAAGAGCTTCTCCTTCATGAGCCTCCAAACAAAAAGGAAATGAGACTGTCTTTGCCTTCACAAAGTAACCCTCCTCATCAGGTAGACATAAGCCCACTCCCATTAAATTACTTTGGCTCTTAACACTACAAGAAATTGAAGGATTACCGAGGGCCACAACCCTCGATAAAGTATAAAAACTGTCGCTAATGTTGTCATTACCGAGGGTTTTCATAAACAGACCGTCGGTAATGTACGAAGAGTTACCATGGGCCTAACACCCCAGGTACGTACCATGGGCCCGCGGGCCGCCTGTAAATACAATCAATATCGAGGCAGAGACCCTCGAAAATGTATGAAGAGATTATTAAAAAAAATAATTAAACTTAATCAGCTTTTACTGATTAAATTCAATTATATAGTTTTTGAATTTGCAAAGTGGGCCAAATTGGTTTTGAGTGTAGTTTTTGAATTTGCAAAGTGGTACAATTTTTTTAGCGTAGTTTTAGAATTTTAAAACTGGTACAAATTTACTAAACAAGTCCGTTTTTTGCAGACAATATTTATTGCAATTTTGCAAACAATCTGTTTTAATTAATTGCAAAAATGGTCATATTATTTGTCAAATTACAGAAAAACAGACTGCAACCCCAAAAGATACAAATCCAGAAATACAAGGCAACCCCAGAAGATTTATCCACAAAGAACAAATAAGAATAGATATGAAAATAAGAAAACAAAATAACAGAGATAAAAAAAAATTCTGCTTTCTTTGTGCTCCATTGTTGTCCGAATCTCCACCGTTCTCTGCAAAAAATAAAATGAACATCAAAATGATATTCAACCTGAAATCACAAAATTCAAACCCAATAGAAATTGCACCCAGAACACCAACACAGAAATTGAAATCCCAGAAGACACCAACCCAGAAATTGATAAGAAAATGAAACCCACAGAAATACAAAACCCAACCCAGAAGTTGAAACCCAAAACAGAAGAAAAGGAAGAAATATAGAAAGAAAAATTAAAAAGATGAGAACTGAGAAGAAAAATTACCCAGAAGTTCTCTTCCTTCCTCTCGGTTTTGTCCTTCTTCTCCTCGGTTCCTTCTCCTCCTTTCATTTCCCTTTGAAATCTTACATCTGGATTCTATTCGATTTGAGCGATTTCAGTTAGGGTTTGAAGCAATTTAGGGATGAGGATGAAGGTGAAGGAGGAAGGTAAAGGAGAGGTCGAGCGGCGAAAAGATAACAGAGAAGAGGGGTGGTTTCAAGAGAAGGAGAGAAAGGACAAAGGAAAAGAGAGACATGGAGAGAAAGAGAGACCGTGAGAGACCGTGGGGTTAGGGTTTGAAGAAACAGAAGGATGAAAAAGAAGATGAAGAAGAGACGGAGAGAAGTAGAGAGAGATGTCGTCGCGAGAGCTGAGAGGGAGAGAAGAAGAGACTGAGAGAGAAGAGAGCTGAGAGGAGAAGAGGGGGCGGGAGGCACCGCGAGACTGAGAGAGAAGAAAGCTGAGCTCTCTTTTAAGTTTAGGGTTTAGGTTTTTGTGGGCTTGGGCCATGTTGGCTGGGATGGGCTTGGGGGCGAAAATAAGAAAAGTGGGGTGCGAGAAGAAGAGCGTGAGAGAAGGGAAAGGGTGCTATATCTGGACAGGGCTGCTATTAGCACCCCCCAGTTTTTCTATTTGTATCCCTCTTGTCCTTTATTATTATTATTTTTATTCTTTTCTCTTTGTTTTACTCTTTTTTTTTTGGTACATTGTTTTGCTCTTTTTTTTCGCTTCTTTTTGTTGCCTTCTTTTTTTATTTTAAGACCAAAACTATTATTATTTTTTTTTTCACTTTTTATATTTAATATCATTAATATAGTTAGCTAGTGGTTGGGTAGTATTTTTGGATAAAGAAAAAAAATTACCTTCAGAATTATTTATTAGTTAATTGTTAATTATAATTATATATGCTAGAATAAATTAGTTATAAAAATTGTAGTTATAATTATAATTTTTAATTTAATTAGTAGTTATAATTATAAACTAATTATATTAATTTGCGAGACATTGTACTTAAAATGTAACAAGTACCATAAAAGCTTTTGTCAAAAAAAAAGTACCATAAAATCTAGGTAAATCCACAAATATACATTGGAGACATGTAAAAAAAAAGATGAAAACAAATCCTAAACATGATCATCTGAAGCACTGTCGTAATAATCATCATCATTGCCACCATGAGGGAACGGGTAGTTAAAACCCGGCGACAATATGCTTGTGAAATCACCGGCCACATCGTCTAAAGATGTGGCGCCCTGACCTACCTCTGGCGCCTGCTGTGTAGGTACCTCCAGCCGGTAATACTACTGTGCATCTGGTGGTGGTGGTGGTGGTGGTGGTGATGATGGACGATAATGTTGTGGCGGTAGGGGCGATACTGGCCAATATCCGTTCTGGTACTGTGGCGGTTATTGGTTCTGTGAATACTGAGGTGGTGGCATGTAGTAGTACTGTGGATGTTGTTGTGGTTGTGGAGGTGGATGTGGCGGTGGCTGTGGTTGTGGCTTTAGAGGTGGAGGTAGCGGTGGTCTGGCTTGGTGTTGCATGAATTCAAACATCTGTTTAAGATCCCTAACCTCATTTCCCAAGTCTTCCTGCCCATGTTTGGCCTCTTGCGCCTCACGCAACGCAATTTGTAATTGCCTCTAGACCTCCAAATATTCTCTGTTTGGGACCGAGCGTCCAGTACTGCCGCCAGAGGCGGAAGACGCATTAATATCTAGGCGAGAAACCCCAAGACGGTAGCATGAGGATAGGGCTCCAGCGTCATACACCCGTCACTTCTTCTTCCCCCCAGCGACATTCACCCAATTTGTTAGCCCAATACGACTCAGTTCATCTAGGTAAGACTCATCATTGCTAGCATGAGAATTAGCCCGATATTGAGTCATATGAGCCTCAAATTCCTCTTGAAATGCATAATTTTAAAAAACATGTAAGTCAAAATAAACAACCATATAGAAAGACTTGACGATAAATAATCAAAATTATGTATAATGAATATAATTAACTGAGTTCTCCACGATCACTGTTGCGGCTCATGCAAGTGTACCTGATCATAACTCGTAATAATAGTGGAGTATTTTTAAGACTCCGAATGTCGAATCCATAGAGAATGCACGAGTACTAAATTAATAGAGGTTCTTATTATTTAGACAAACGAAAGTAAAGGTTTTGAGAGCAAGACAATTGAATTGTAAATAACGAGATCAAAGTAATAACACAAGAACTAAAGAGAAATCAATTAGGAAAAGCCTAGGGGAACCGGGTTCACTAATACTACCTGAATCTATTACCTTGCTATTATGAAATATTTCCTTATTGAAAGCCAACCACCCACTCTAATTTACTAAGGGCTTCCTATCGTGCAATAGCCATTCTCCTAACAAATTACTCTGTTTCGTCCAGGAAGATAATTAAAGGAAAGAGCATTAAGTACATGTGGGTTTGTCAATCTAATAACTGATTGGAAACAAGCAATAACCTATCCGGCGTATAAAACGAGTTCTTTGATCCTAGAGTTTCACTAGTTAACTATGATCCTGTTACCACAATTAACTAATTTTATAAAGAATTGGCCGGATCCTATGGAGTTTAGCATACTAAGATCAACACATTCAAAAGCAAAATAGTAATTAAATAGATATCAAGAACATAATAAAAGATCTCTCATCACCCCTAGTGATGGAGTTAGCTACACATATTGTTTCTCAACAAAATATAGAATAACATAAATTCTAACATGCAATCCTAAAAGAAAAGAAGACAAGAGACAAGAGGCAAAGTCTAGAGCAAAAGACAATAGGTAAAGTCTAAAGCAAAAGACCCTCACTCAGAGAGAATGAATTCTCCCCTAGAGAGTGAGTTAGTTCTGAAAATGGGGTAAGAATGCTTATTTATAAGCTCTAGTGCGGATTTAGGTCAACTGGCTTCAAATCTGTGCGTTCTGGGCCTCGGTACGGGGGTACTAGCAATATGTACAGCCGTACGTCACATTTTATCGGCGTTGGGTCGTATTGCACAATATGTATGGACGTACCTGTCTTTTTCTACCTATACAGTCTTGTAGATCTTTTTGAGAGCTTTCCAACACCACAAAGATCACCTCAATCGGACATTCCTAGCTCAAGATATGGCCAAAATACTGCAACAGTGTAAAAGCTGAATTCTGTACTATGTACGGCCGTACTGAAGAGATGTGCAGCCGTACCCATGGAAAACTTTGGCGTTTGCCCGTACTGACTGTTCTGTACACCCCTACTGCTGTGCACAATTAGGTACGGCTGTACTGACTGACTGTCAGGCCGTACCACTCGTCTAAAAGTGCTAAAAATCTCCAAAACTAGCCAGAATCTTCCCAAAATTACTTCTTTTGCTTTCCAAGTTGTCTTTATTACTTTTCTGCATAAATAAGAAAATAGTAAGCATATTTTATCTAATAAGGAACAAAATCATAATATTCTATACTCAAAATAACCCATAAAAATAGACAAAATGAAGTATTAACAACCGTTCATCAACATAATCGCCAGTTTCCTTCCGAGTATGGGTACGACGATGCAGCTCAGGCAATGGCACTGGTCACCCTAGCCTCTTCTCCTATACACCGAGAAACACAGTATAATAGATGTAATGAGAAACAATAATGTTAAATAACTTCATAAATTTAAAACAACATTTAATATATATGTGTGTACCAAGCGTTGTCGGATCTGTGCGGTATTGACGGAACCTCCTGTGTGGAGGGAACCACCCTTCTCGGATGCCCTATTTGTCTTATGCCTGCCAGAAACTTTCTTGAATTGCTCACTTCCCCAATGCTGCTGCAACACAGCCCAGACATGTTCTCCTATCCAGTAGGAACGTCCCTTACGTGAACTGTTCAAGCGCGGGTCCCTAAGCATATCAGAGAAGCGACGTGCAGCTCTATGGTGAAAGATTCTTTCGACCTCCGCATTGTGCTTGGGAAACCAAATACATTTTTCCTATATTAACAATAGAGGTTAATACAAAATAATCAACCAAAATAGCATATGCATGATAATATTAATCACCACTTACATTAAAAGCTTTCAACATCATGCTCCTATCAGCTTCAGTTTTTTAATAGTCCGCCCAAGTGGTCCAAGGTTGGTTATACTTCTCTCTAGTTACAGCTGTGATTGTCGTAGAAGATGGTTTAGATGGAAGAAACATATAAAAAAAAGATGTTAAACAATAAAATTATATTATTGATTAAGAATATTGAAATAATTAACAAAGTTAGCTCAATACTTACGCGTTACTGGCAGGTGTAATAACAAATCTCCTATCCGGCAACATCTCCACCTCCTCATCACTTACATCATGCAACCCAGGACTGCCGACGTCATCCTCGTCGCCATCAGACGGTGTAGGGGTACCACTAGCAGTGTGGTGGGAACCTACAGGGATCCCAAAATTGAGGCCTGATGCGTCGGTACCTCCAGTGCGTGATGCATCGGTACCTCTGATGCATGCTGCGTAGATACCTCAGATGCAATCGGTGTAGTAGTAATCTGTGTGGATGGAATAATAGATGGATTGCTCGTACTGCCCATAGTAAAAAAATCTACCCACATCCTCAATAATGCGAGTTGTCAGCCTGCGATGATGAGTAGTAACAATCTTCTCCTTCCCTTTTCTACTAGTGGGATGTGTGCCATCACCTCGACCTCCTCCTGCTGCATTGATGCATGCAATTTAATATATTAAAGTGTAGAAAATTTCAAAATCAATACCAAATCAACACAAGCAAAATAAGGCAAGAATAACCATCAGACATATTTGATACTACATGATACTAGCATTTTTTTCAAAGCAAATGAAGGAAAAAGATTACTCCCCTTTCTTCATTGAAATAAGGCAAGAATAACCATGGAATAATACATTCTCAATTAGCTATTCGTCCCATTCTTCAACGAAATCTCCTTCGAATTCAATGTCATCCTCCCTGATTTGCTCTTCATTTGTTGTATCCAATATTTCTTTTCCATCCACTTCTTCACCAGTGTTTCCATTACTTAAGCGACTAATGTGTTCAACTCCAATCACTGCATTTACATTGGATATTTCATCGACCTGATAAGGCACTTCTTCCACTAGATCATCTACTTCTATGCAACTTCTTGGCTTCGTCTTAATTGCAACACACCAACCTCATTTGTCTATTCTTATTGATGGATATGGGACATAATATACTTATCTGGCATTTTGTGCCATGATAAACGGATCAAACATCGAATATTGTCTGTTCACTCTAATATCCACCGTATTAGATATTGGATTCAATTTGGTTCCTCTATGTGATGGATCAAATCAGTTACAATAAAATAAAACCATTTTTTACGGTAGTCTAAAGTGGTGTAAGATAGTTCATATATGTGTTGAATCACGCCGTAGAAGTCATTTTCACCTCCCCTGGTGTCACCTTTGACATAAAGACCACTATTTGTAGTTTATTTGCCCTTCGTCCATTCCTGGGTATGAAATTTGTACATGTTCACAAAAAATGCGTGCCATTCTTTAACACATTTACGAGGACCATCAGATAAGTTCTTCAGGTGTTCATTTAGAGGAGTAGGTTCTTGGCCATAAACCTACACATGCATACGAAAAACGAAAAACTTATATATATTATTTGCTACCATATAATTTACAAATAGTATATCAAATATTTTGAAGACGTATGCACCTGTTGCCTAAACCAAATTGGAAATCTTAAATGAATGTGAGCAGCAGATTCGTGTTCAGCTATTTGTTCGGATGACAAGAATACCCTGATGACAATCATGGACAATGAATAAACAATATATGTGTCTGGCTAACAAAAGAAAATTAAACTATATACATACTCTAGGTAAGGTTTGACTTCGACACAATTGATCAGTACATGAACATGCACAAAATTGTACTCTTCATCTGTCAACCAGTGAATCGATTCCCTCCCAGTATGACGACTGGGCAGACAAAAAACTGATAAGGCTAATGGATGTCTTTCAGATGTAGGCACCTCATTCCTTCTAATTCTCAGAGTCAACGTTGTGTTGTTGAAATAATATGAACAAAAATGGGTTGTTACGCTATGTAAGTAAGATGCACAGATTGATCCTTCAACCCTAGCTTTATTTTTAACTGATCATTTTGAATCACCCATGAACCTACATAAAAGGTTAATTGAATTGGTAACTTTGACTAAAATGGATACATAAATTTGAAATTTATTCAAGGAAATATGTTATATATATATATATACACCTTTCAAATGGATACATCCATCTATACTGAACAGGTCCACCAAGAAGAGCCTCGTATGCAAGATGCACTGAGAGATGCTCCATAGAATCAAAGAAACCAGGGGAAATATCCTCTCCAACTTACATATAATCAGTGGAATGTCTTGCTGCATCTTGATAAGATCATCACTCCTCAATGTTGCAGAACACAAATTCTTAAAAAATTGACTGATTTCAATTAGTGGGTTCAAAACATGTGCTGGCAACGTACTAAAGGCAATAGGAAGCAAATATTTCATGAATACATGACAATCATGTCTCTTCATTCCTTGCATATTCCCACCGTCCACATTGGCACATCTTGATATATTGGAAGAATAACCATCAGACATCTTGAGTTCCCTTATCCACTGATAAACTGCTTTTGCTTTTTCAGAGGATAAAGTGTAATTGGCTTCCGGTTTTAAGGTATTCCCAGTAGCCTGGTCATCCATCAACAACAAGTCATTTTGCCTGCAGTAAATAGCCAAGTCCCTCCTAGCTTTCTCATTGTCTTTGGTTTTGCCCTTCACATTCATCACAGTGTTAAATATGTTGTCAAAAAAATTATTTTCAATGTGCATAACATCGAGATTGTGTCTCAATAAATTGTCTTTCCAATACTCGAGATCCCAAAAAATACTTCTTTTTGTCCAATTATGCCACTGTCCATAACCCTTTTCTGGTCGTTCAACAACACCATTTATAACTTTTACTTTTGGATGATCCTTAACTCTTCTCCATACCACTTTCGATGTCAACCTACGTGGTGGGCTTTCATTTTCAACTACCCCCCTGAGGAAGGCATTCTTATTCGTCCTAAATAGACGATCGCTTGGTAAGAACCTATGGCGCGAGTCAAATCAAGAAGCCTTTCCCCCGTAGTGCAAGGTGAATGCCTTCGTGTCCTCCATGCATATCGGGCATGCCAATTTACCATGAGTCCCCCACCCAGATAACATGCCATAAGCAGGAAAGTCATTAATGGTCCACATCAGGGCTGCTCTCATCATAAAGTTTTTCTTTCGAGCAATATCATATGTAACAACACTAGTCTACAGCCTCTTCAAATCATCAATAAGAGGTTGCCAATATATATCAATACCAGCTGTTGGTGAATCTGGGCCCCCAGAATTACACAAGCTAAGAACATGTAGGGTTTAGACATGCACATATCAGGAGGGAGATTGTACGGGGTGACAATAATTGACCAGCAAGAATATGCTTTAGTCGACGACTAGACATACGGTGTAAACCCATCAGAGCATAACCTAAGTCGAACATTGCGTGGATCCGCTGCAAAATCAGGATGTACCCGATCAAAGTGTTTCTATGCCTCACCATCAAACGGATGGTGCAACTCACCTGAAGTTCTTCTATTGTCATAGTGCCACACCATTTTACCTGCAGTCTACATCGATACAAACAATCTTTGTAGCCTTGATACAATAGGCAGATAAAATATGGCCTTCCTTGGAACTGGTTTACTCCTATTCATCCCCGTTTTGCGAAAACGATACCTAGGCTGTTGACAAAATTTACATTCAACCAACACACTGTCAGTTGTGCCAAATTCATTATCGAAATACAACATACAACCGTTCACACAACAATCAATCCTTTTAATGCCTAAACCCAGCTTGGACACCAACCTTTTAGCATCATAATAACTCTGTGGCAAACCATCTTTAACAGGTGTTGCGTCTAACATAATTTGAGACATATAATCCAAGCACGTCTCAGCACAATTGAAGGTTGATCTGAGACCTAAAAGCCTCACAGAAATCGATAACTTAGATTGATCAGACCCTTCAAACAATGGAGTGTTAGACTCTGTCGAAAGATTATAGAATCTTTATGCTTCCTCATTCGGAAGTTCTTGTGTCATCATATTGCTCATCATCTAACGACACATTCACCCCTAGAGCATTAGTAATCATCCCCTACATCATATAAAACTGCTCATACTGCATATTCGATGGTCCAATGCTTTAGGCACCCGCGAAATTGTCTTCAACATATAGATCAATAGTGGAAACAACTTCACCATGACTAGTCTAAATCCAATAATTAGGCTTGAACCCCACCTGATACAAGTGCAATATGACCTCTTCCTTAGTCAACACACATTGGCACTTGCATGTTGCGCATGGACATCTAATCCCCCCCTTCAATATGGTAACTATCCTGGTGCTTTGCGTGACGGACAAACTGATCAACCCCTTTTACAAAAGCTTTTTTCAAACCCCTTCTTCCAGAATAAGCCCTATCATACATCCAACTACGGTCCATTTGCTACATATTACGTACAGAGACGCATATTGACATAGGTTAATATGATATATATTCAAGATTCAATATATATATTGAACCTCATATCAATATTAAAATTAATGGTCACCGATAGGATCTAATCCCGTCGGTATAATGCTAACAATAAAATTATTGCTACAATTAAGTATTTATTGTTGCTATATGATATTTGTTGACAAGTGACTCCAAACACAAGAGGGGGGTGAATTGTGTGTGAACTGTGCTTTCAAAAACTTTTGGAGAAATAAGTGCTAATTATGAGTTGCGGAAATATTAATGTGAAATAGATAAATCACTTGAAGAATAAATTGCAAACGAGTTAAAAATAAAGTAAATAGTAAGATATAAATAACAATAAAATAAAGTACGTAAATTTAATTGGTGAAAAGTAGAGAGATAAGGAGTAAAAAGCACACAACAAATTATCCAGGTTCGCCACCTAACACCCCTGTGGCCTACGCCCCGTCCCCAAAGCAAACCACTATGGGATTTTCACTAAGACACTAGCTTTTAAATCGGGTTGAGCTAGAAACCTTTACAACTCTAAACCAGAGCAATACGTTCAAGAGATATCACCTCTCTATGAACACCTTGGGATTCCTACCCAAAAATAAATGATTTTCACAAATAAAATGAGGCAGAAAGATACACTCAATAGTGCGGATATAACAAATTGAAGCTCAAATAATACAACTCAAATTATGTAGAATAAAAAGACTCTCGAGAAAATTGTGCTCAAATAAGTGTGAGTGATGAAAAATATTTGATGAGTTTTTGGCACAAAAATTAAGCAACTGCGTTGTTGTTTTTTTACAAAGCTCACGAGCCGTGTTTATATAGGCAATGGAGGAGCGTCGAAATGACCGATTCACAGGATTTGTCCGTTGCAGCATTTGCCCGATGCGTTTTGATTTGTCCGTTGGAATTTGTCCGTTGCGTATTGAAAACACGGAGACGGGTCGGCATACGACCTCTGAAGACAGCTCGGCAGACGACCTCGCCACACACCCCGCCAGACGACCTCGACCACGGCTCGGCATACGACCTCACGAACGGCTCGGCAAAGGCCTCCGCACACGACCTCCTCATCAGCTCGGTTCTCATAGCTCGGCACGCGACCTCATCGGCCGCGACCACGCGACCTCGATGCAGCGACCTCATCGGCTCGACACGGATCATCACCAAGACGCGACAAGAGCTCATCACGCGACCTCGATGCAGCGACCTCATAAGCTTGACACCACGACCTCCTCCTCGATTCGACATACGACTTCCTCGAGCTCAACATCCGACTTCCTCCTCACCGACATCAGGCCACGAGATATGCATGTCAAAATATTTTGTGCGTGTGTGATTTAATTTTAATTGAGAGCTTTTTATTACTACTTACAAATTGTCTTAATAAAGATAAATAAATACCCAAAACCCAAAGACTTGAGAAACTATCATTCTTGATACGCGTCTTGGTATTCTTTTCCACTTTTTGCACGGTTGACTATTTGCAAAGCTCCCTTTTGTCAATCATCAAAACCATCCTGTCAAGGCATGTATTCACAGACTCCCCCTTTTTGATGATGACAAACATCTCATGGAGGGAATTTAGTAAAATATAATCATGATATAGCAATGAGATATAAGCATGGTTTTTCAATAAAAGATATCAGAGTTTAAGCACAATATTTAGAAAAACTCCCCCTCACAATATGCATAATACTTAAAAGATCACTCCCCCTGAATCATGCATTCATGTAACTCTCCCCCTTTTGGCAACATCAAAAAGCGGGAAAGACAAATAAAGCAAGGCATATATTCAGGATTAAACAAGCATATTTTGATAGTTACGTGATACCAAGCTTGGTGTGTGACAGATGAGCTGGTTGGACATGATTAGCTAGTTGCATAAGACAAATGCGTCACCCACTCATTATTCCGTACTTAAAGAAAATGGAAGGGGAAAAGACCTGCATAAACTTGTTAGCACACTCAAACGCCCAAGTTAGAATTTATTCAAAAGAAAATGCAATCACAAAAATACTCAATGCATAATTGGTCTAAAATTCCCAATTCAGTTCTAATAAAAAAGAAAGTTTCCTTAGGCAAAGGTTTAGTAAAAATATCTGCGAGTTGTTTAGATGTTTCCACAAACTCAATCACACAATCTCCTTTTTGAACATGATCTCTAATAAAATGGTGCCTAATTTCTATGTGTTTGGTCCGGGAGTGATAAACCGGGTTTTTCGTGAGGTTTATGGCACTAGTATTGTCGCACTTAATTGGAACAGTTTTCAGATTAATCCCATAATCATTCAACTGTTGTTTCATCCAAATAATTTGTGCACAACAACTGCCTGCCGCAACATATTCCGCTTCGGCAGTGGACAAAGCCACACTGGCTTGTTTCTTACTATGCCATGAAACCAAGGCATTCCCAAGTAAGTGACATGTCCCACTAGTGCTTTTTCGGTCCAATTTACAACCCGCAAAATCAGAATCCGAGTACCCAATAAGTGTGCAGTCAGCACCTTTGGGGTACCATAAACCCGTGTTTTGTGTGCTACTGAGGTATCTCATAATGCGTTTTACAGCAGAGAGATGTGATTCCTTAGGACTAGCTTGAAAACGTGCACACATACAAACACTAAACATAATATCAGGACGACTAGCAGTGAGATAGAGAAGAGATCCTATCATACCTCTATACTTACTTACTTCGACCGACTTACCACCTTCATCTTTGTCAAGATAGCATGAAGTGCTCATTGGAGTTGAGATTTCTTTTGCATCGGTCATTCCAAATTTCTTGAGTAAATCCTTGCAATATTTGGATTGATTGATGAATATTCCTTCCTTTGTTTGTTTGATTTGAAGTCCAAGGAAGTAATTTAGCTCTCCCATCATTGACATTTCAAATTCACTTTGCATGATATCAGAAAAATCCTTACACAAGGATTCATTAGTAGCACCAAATATTATATCATCGACATAAATTTGAACAAGTAAAATGTCATGCTTCTTATGTTTGATGAAAAGAGTAGTATCAACTTTTCCTCTTTCAAAACCTTTTTCAAGTAAGTATTTGCTCAACCTATCATACCAAGCTCTAGGAGCTTGTTTTAAACCATACAGAGCCTTTTTCAATTTAAAAACATGATTTGGAAATTCAAAATTTTCAAAACCAGGAGGTTGATCAACAAATACTTCTTCTTGAATATAACCATTTAGAAAAGCACTCTTTACATCCATTTGAAAAAGTTTAAAATCCATGACACATGCAAATGCTAGAAGCATCCGAATGGCTTCTAATCTAGCCACGGGTGCATAGGTTTCATCGAAATCTATGCCCTCTTGTTGGTTGTAGCCTTTTGCAACAAGTCTAGCTTTGTTTCTAACAATAATACCGTTTTCATCAAGCTTGTTGCGAAAGACCCATTTGGTCCCAATGACTATATGATCTTTAGGTTTAGGAACTAGTTCCCAAACATTGTTTCTTTCAAATTGATTTAATTCCTCTTGCATAGCAAGGGTCCAATGTTCACCAATAATGGCTTCATTGATGTCCTTTGGTTCAACTTGAGAAACAAAAGCCATGAAAAGACATGCATGATTAAGAGAGTTTCGAGTTGTTACCCCTTTAGAGATATCGCCAATTATATTGTCAAGTGGATGATGTTTTGAGACTCTCCATTCTTTTGGTAAATTTGAGTGAGAGAGTTCTTGAGAGGGTTGAGGCAAGGACTCTTGATCCTCCTTTTGAACTTTTGATCTCTCTTGTTCCTCTAAATAGGTATCTCCTAACACTTCTGCAAGATCATCAACACTTTCTTCTACTGAAGATTTGGGGTTAGATTCATCAAAAGAAACATGCACAGATTCTTCAACAGTTAAAGTACGTTTATTAAAAATTCGAAAGGCTTTACTAGAAGTGGAATATCCAAGAAATAAACCTTCATCAGCTTTAGCATCAAATTTTCCAAGGTTATTCTTACCATTGTTTAGGACAAAACACTTGCATCCGAAAACGTGAAGGTGGGAAATGTTGGGCTTCCTTCCTTTGTAGAGTTCATACGGTGTTTGTTTAAGGATCGGCCTTATAAGAACTCGATTCATCACATAGCAAGCGGTGCTCACGGCGTCTGCCCAAAAGTACTTAGGAAGGTTAGTCTCATTGAGCATCGTCCTCGCTAGCTCTTCAAGAGACCGATTTTTCCTTTCAACCACTCCATTTTGTTGCGGTGTCCTTGGAGCGAGAAAAGTTGTGATCGATGCCATTTTTACGTGCAAAATGCTTCAAATGTTTCATTCTCAAATTCCCCACCATGATCACTTCGAATGGAAGCAATGTTAAGTCCCTTCTCATTTTGTATAACCTTTGCAAGTTTTCGAAAAGCATTAAAAGCATCATTTTTGTGAGAAATAAATAAAGTCCATGTATAGCGAGAATAGTCATCCACAATAACAAGAGCATAGTAATTTCCACCAAAGCTTTTAGTTCTAGAAGGGCCAAATAAATCCATATGTAAAAGTTGTAAAGGCCGATTTGTTGAAACAATATTTTTAGATTTGAAAGAAGCCTTTACTTGTTTTCCCTTTTGACATGCATCGCAAAGTTTATCTTTTTCAAAGCGGAGCTTTGGTAAGCCAATTACTAAGTCCTTTCGAACCAACTTATTAAGATGATCCATGTGAATATGAGCCATTCTCCTATGCCATAGCCAAGATTCATTCTCTTTACTAAAAAGACAGCATGCATCATTTGAAGGTAGTTCATCTAAATTAACCATATAGATATTTCCAATTCTAGATCCAACAAAAACTGTACTTTTATTAAAAGAATTTACGACCATGCATTTTGAAGAATCAAATATAACATTATTGCCTTTGTCACAAAGTTGACTAATACTTAGCAAGTTATGTTTCAAACCTTCCACATACAAGACATTCTCTATAATGGGATTAGGACTCTTACCAATAGTACCAATCCCAAGAATTTTACCTTTATTATTATCACCATAACAAACATAACCTTTATTTTTGGGTTCCAAAGAGGAGAACTTGCTTTTGTCTCCTGTCATGTGCTTTGAACAGCCGCTATCAAGATACCAATTTGAATCTTTGGCTTTCAAGCACACCTGCAAAATAAAATCAGGTTTTAACTTTTGGTACCCAAACTAAGTTGGGTCCAGATGAGTTAGTTTTTGGCAAAGTACCCTTTGGAATCCACATCTTTTTGCCAACTACATTTTTATTCTTTCTAATATTGCAAATAGAGGCAGTGTGACCATTTCTACCACAGTGAAAGCATTTAATGAAAGGACTACTTGAGGGTTTGTTGTGATTGAAGAGTTTAAAAGATTTTTCATGAATTTTTGGATGATAACCTAAACCAGCTTTTCCAAAAGTACCTTTTTGGTTTCCTAAAATAATGTTTAGATTATCTCTTCCCATCGTAAATTTTGCAAGAGTGTTATTTAAATCCTCAACCTTATTTTTCAAAACACTACACTCATTGCATTTTAAAACTTCATCTTTTTTATTTTCACAAGATATGGGAGGAGAAGTTTCAATCACAAAGAACTTGTTTTTCTTTAAGAATCACTATCTCTTTGTTTAAAATTTCAATTTCTGATTCAAGAGAAGAGATGGTTTTCTTAGAAGAAAGAACAATTTTTCCAAGTTTAATCGTTTCATTATTGAATTCTTCACAAGCAGCAAGTAATTCATCATAAGTTAAAGAAAAGTCGGGATCATAAAAATTTACCTCATCTTCATCATGATTTGCCATTAGACTAAGGTGAGCCTCTTCATTTTCAGATTCATCGGAAGAATCCATATCATTATCATCCCAGGCAATGTAAGCTCTTCTTCCCTTGAATCCTTTGGTGGTTTCTTTTCAAATTTCTCATTCCTCGTTTGGTTTTGAGGACAATCGGGTTTTATGTGACCTTTCTTTCCACACTTGTAGCGGTAGGATTAAAAGAAGTTGTTTCATCACTTTTCTTTTGAGAGCTTGGGAACTTACCTTTGTTTTCGAGTCTCATGAACCTTTTGAATTTGCGAACCATTAGACTCATGTTTTCCTCATTATTTTCATCTTCAAGGAAATCACATTCGTCATCGTCGGTTTCCTCAATGCTTGCTTTGAGGGCGAGCCCTTTCTTTTTCTTATCAGCTTCTTCGCTTTCCATGAGACGATTTAGTTCAATTTCATGTTCCTGCAATTTTCCAAACAAAGTAGCCAAGGTCATAGAAGATAAGTCTCTAGATTCAGCTATAGCATTGACCTTGGGTTGCCAATTCTGTTTAGACATCTAAGAACTTTGTTAATCAAATCTTCATTCTTCAAGACTTTCCCAAGAGCTACGAGATGGTTTATTATATGGATGAACCTTTTTGCATATCTTGTATGTTTTCACTTGGTTTCATCCTAAATAACTCATACTCATGGGTTAATGTGTTCATTCGAGCCCTCTTGACCTCGGTAGTACCTTCATGGGTCAATAGAAGGGTGTCCCACATTTCTTTAGCGATCTTGCAATTTGAGACCCTATAGAACTCATCGTAGCTTAAAGCGTAAGTGATGATGTTCTTAGCCTTCAAATTGTATTGGACCTTTTCTTATCATCTTCGGTCCAAAGTGATCTTGGTTTGTCTACCACTGCATCATTAATTGATTGAGTGGGGACAAATGGACCATTTTCCACAAAGATCCCAAATATCAAGATCAACACCCTCAAGAAAGATTTGCATTCTATCCTTCCAATAACCATACCCTCACCATTGAAAAATGGGGGTGCATTCATGGAAGTTCCTCGTAATTGTTTGAAGTCATTCTCTTGAGACTGTTAAGTCCTTTATACAAGAGTCTAGCTCGATGCCACTTGTTGACAAGTGACTCCAAACACAAGAGGGGGGTGAATTGTGTGTGAACTGTGCTTTCAAAAACTTTTGGAGAAATAAGTGCTAATTATGAGTTGCGGAAATATTAATGTGAAATAGATAAATCACTTGAAGAATAAATTGCAAACGAGTTAAAAACAAAGAAAATAGTAAGATATAAATAACAATAAAATAAAGTACGTAAATTTAATTGGTGAAAAGTAGAGATAAGGAGTAAAAAAGCACACAACAAATTATCCAGGTTCGGCCACCTAACACCCCTGTGGCCTACGTCCTGTCCCCAAAGCAAACCACTATGGGATTTTCACTAAGACACTAGCTTTTAAATCAGGTTGAGCTAGAAACCTTTACAACTCTAAACCAGAGCAATACGTTCAAGAGATATCACCTCTCTATGAACACCTTGGGATTCCTACCCAAAAATAAATGATTTTCACAAATAAAATGAGACGAGAAAGATACACTCAATAGTGCAGATATAACAAATTGAAGCTCAAATAATACAACTCAAATTATGTAGAATAAAAAGACTCTCAGAAAATTGTGCTCAAATAAGTGTGAGTGATGAAAAATATTTGACAGAGTTTTTGGCACAAAAATTAAGCACTGCGTTGTTGTTTTTTTTACAAAGCTCACGAGCTGTGTTTATATAGGCAATGGAGGAGCGTCGAAATGACCGTTGCAGGATTTGTCCGTTGCAGCATTTGCCCGTTGCGTTTTGATTTGTCCGTTGGAATTTGTCCGTTGCGTATTGAAAACACGGAGACGGCTCGGCATACGACCTCTGAAGACAGCTCGGCAGACGACCTCGCCACACAGCTCGACAGACGACCTCGACACAGCTCGGCATACGACCTCTGAACAGCTCGGCAAAAGGCCTCGGCACACGACCTCCTCATCAGCTCGGTTCTCATAGCTCGGCACGCGACCTCATCAGCACGACACGCGACCTCGGTACGCGACCTCATCAGCTCGACACGGATCATCAGCTCGGCACGCGACAAGAGCTCATCACGCGACCTCGGTACGCGACCTCATAAGCTTGACACGCGACCTCCTCCTCAGTTCGACATACGACTTCCTCAGAGCTCAACATCCGACTTCCTCCTCAGCTCGACATCCGACACGAGATATGCATGTCAAAATATTTTGTGCGTGTGTGATTTAATTTTAATTGAGAGCTTTTTATTACTACTTACAAATTGTCTTAATAAAGATAAATAAATACCCAAAACCCAAAGACTTGAGAAACTATCATTCTTGATACACGTCTTGGTATTCTTTTCCACTTTTTGCACGGTTGACTATTTGCAAAGCTCCCTTTTGTCAATCATCAAAACCATCCTGTCAAGGCATGTATTCACAATATTTGTAATTTATTTTGAGTGTATTTATTATGCGCAATTATTTTCTACTGGGCAATTTAATTAATGCGCGCTAAAAAAGATTTACGTATAATAAATACGCTCAAAATAAATAAAAAATAATCACACAAATAATCACAGCGGCACAAAAAAAACTACAACTAAAACACGTGTGTTAGATTTTTCCTAACATATAATTTACTATATAACTATTAACAATTAACATAAGGAAAAACTAATTTAATAAACAAATAAAAAATGTATAAAATTATCCTAATATATGTTTCAAGAAAAAAACTACATCTAAAACACGGGTGTTTTATTTTTCCTAACATATAATTTATTATAATCCCAATAACTATTAACAATTAACATATATAATATTATCCTAAAGTATATTTCACAAATCCTAAACGTATATTTCCTAAAGGTATTATTATCCAAAATTAACATAAATTAAAACTAACATACATTTTTCCTAACATGTATTTTTCAATTAAACGTATATTTCTTAACATATTCATTAAAAAAACGAATATGTATACAATTAAACATAAACAATATTAACCTAAAGTACTATATTTCACAAACACTAAAATAATAAAATAAAATATTTGATAAAAAACAACAATATATATAATAAAAATAAAAATCACATATACATGTAATTAACAAATATTACCAACCTGTGAGTGAGTGTTTCCAGTGGTGCGGTGAGTCCGACGATGTGCTCTTTCGGCGGTGATGAGTCCTGCGAGGTGTGGTTCCGGATCTACTATAAAAAAAATATAAATACATTAGTGTAAATTCTTCATGAGAGAAAAAAAGAAAGAGATATAGAGAGAGACTTACTGTAATATATGGATTGACGAAAGATAACACCACAAGCAACAGTCAAATTATAAAAGTAGGAGAATGATTATATGAAAAATTAGGAGAGGAATAATTATTTAGAGGAAGAATGGGAGAAAATGATGTGGAGAATGAAGAAGAAGATTATATATAGGCAAACGCTGCAATGGTCACCTGATGCGAACAAATTGAGGGCCTGGCCCACGTTAAATGCAACGGTCACATATTACCGTGGGCAAGTGACCCACGCTAACAATCAACGACCTATTTAAAATTGGCCGAGGGCCTTAACCCACGGTATGCATGACCCTTTTTCCTGGGGCCTTGGCCCACGGTACTGGTATTTCTTACCTACCACTTAAAGGCCTTCGGTAATATTTGCAAGTACACAAACATATTCTTGTAGTGTAAAGGCAGCATCAATGTTGCATTTCACCATACTTGTAGATGGTTTCCTCCAATGGTGTTCATGTTGCTGGGCTATATTAGGACGCACCATTAAAGCTCGAGCTCTACTATAATTATCAAGAAGGACATCAGCTCTTACTATCACCTGAGATGGTTGTTCCTCTTTGTGCTCCCATAATTTTTGGTTTCTAACCAAATACTCCAAGTTATTAGCACCACCAATTCAATCACAAAGAATCAAGATGAGAGAGCATTCCAAAGATGAATTCAGTCACAGTATTTGCTTGTTGTGCCCAAAAGTTAACATCTTGCCCGTAACCTGACTTCTGCCAACACTTCACAGTAAAGGGACAGTTTATAAAGCAGTGCCAATTTGTCTCAGCCTGGACTTCACATCACACACAGGCTTCTGGAGCCGAAATCCCCTTAGTTGCAGAGCATCTCTGTCAGGGAGACAACCTCTTGCTATCTGACAGAGAAAGATTATGATTCGCGGTGGAATTTTGAGCTCCCAGATTTCCCCCCAATTTCCATTTACTCTTAAATGTGAAGAATCCACCAATTTATTGATGCAAATATGATAAGCAGATTTGACTGAATAACAGCCTCTTTTATCCGACATCCACTGCAGCTGATCGCGCAAAACCGATTGCAACAAAGGAACGCGCTTGATTCGCTCGATATCAGCAGAAGAGAAGACTTGTTGGATTATATCATGATTCCACTATTTTGCGCCTGGTATGAACAACTCTTTGACAAAGTGAAAATGTGAGGCATCTTTATTTTGTGGTATTGGGGACCGTACTTCGCCCTTTCTCAGCCACGAATCCTCCCAAATGCGGATGTGATCTCCTGTGCCAACACTCCACCATATTCCGTCTCACAATAAAACTCTTGAATTCCATATACTGCGCCATGAAAAACTTGGATTACCACCTAAGTGTGCATTTATAAAATCACATATAGGAAAATATTTAGCTTTGAGAATTCTAGATGTGAGTGATTTCGGCTTTGTCATAAGTCGCCACCTTTGTTTGCCTAGCATGGATAAATTGAAAGCGTAAAGATTGCGGAAACCCATTCCTCCATCATTTTCACTCATAGAGAGTTTGTCCCAAGAGAGCCAATTAATACCTTTACCCCACCAAAAGGAGTTCATCATTCTCTAGATCTCATCCCCTAAAGATTCCGGGATCATGAAAATACTCATGATATAAGTTGGGATAGATTGGAGAACTGATTTGGTGAGCACTTCTTTGCCTGCTCTAGATATGGATCTCCCATTCTAATAATTAATTTTCTTCCAGATGCGGTCTTTGATGAAGTTGAAAGTGGATTTTTTGCTTCTCCCTAACATTGATGGAAGGCCAAGATATTTACCCGTTCCTAAGTAAGCCTGGACATCAAGGATAGAAGAAAGATTAGATTTGCATTCCTGGTCCACATTCTTGCTAAAGAAAACCTCAGATTTCTGATTGTTGATCATCTGGCCTGAAGCTTGCTTGTAGGTGGTGAGGATATTCTTCATAACATGTGCCTCCACAGTATTTACCCTGAAAAATTAAAAACAGTCATCTGCAAACAAAAGATGAGAAACATTGGGCGCTCCTCTACAAATCTTTGCTCCATGCAAGTTGTCTTGTCTCTGCTTTCTGATAATAGCTGAAAGTCCTTCAGCCCCTAGAATGAAGAGATAAGGAGAAAGGGGATCTCTTGGTCTTAATCCCCTACCAGGAGTGATAGGGCCTACAGGTTGTTGATTAACCAACACCATATATGAAATAGATTCTACACACATCATCACCTAGCTAATCCATTTTTCAGCAAAACCCATTTTACACATTACATCTCTAAGATATCCCTAATCCAGACGATCATAAGCCTTACTAATATATATTTTTAGGGCCACATCTCCAATTTTTCCCGTGTTTTATTCTTCATATAGTGGATGATTTCAAAAACAATCAAAGCATTATCTATGATAGAACGGCCACTCACAAAAGCAGATTGAGTTTCAGAAATGCATTTTGGAAGAACCTTCTTAAGTCTATTAGCAAGGATCTTAGAGAGGAATTTATAAATCACATTACAAAGAGAGATGGGTCGCCAATCCTGCATATTCATCGGGACATCTTTTTTTGGGTAAGAGCAATATGAGTATCATTTATAGATTCATCCATAAAACCACGATCAAGCCATACATTGCAAGCCTTAAAAATTTTAGGACCATATAAATCCCAAGAATGAGAATAGAAACCTGAGTTAGAAAAAAAAAATTGTTGTACCTCGTTCTTAGATAAAGTTTTTTTTTCTGATAATTTTTCTATTTAATATTTTTGAAATGTTTACAAATTTAACACAATTCTTTTTTAAAAATCTATATACTTTAAACATTTTTCTATTTTAATATGTTTGAAAATGATAGAAATTTCACCTTATTTTTTTATTCTTCCCAAACGCAATACACATGTTTAGTAAAAAAATCAATTATAAAAAATTTTTAATTATATAAATGTATTACATTTTTATAGTTGAAATTAAAAGTAGATTTATCTATATATTTGTATTTTTTTTTTACGGGGATCTATTTATTTGTATGGTGTTTAGTTCTATGTTTTGTTTATTCACATATAAAAGATAATTGTTTTGTCATTTTGAATTTTTGTCCATCAAGATAAAGTTCTGACGTGACAATGTCTAAAATTTTAATTCCTTAATAATTGTATACATTACGTTAGCATAATTGATTTTTTTATTAAATAATGATTTTGAAATCTTCTAAATTAGATTAATTATTTGAATGTAAATTATAACTAGTATTGCAACCCATGCCATGCACGAGTAAGTGTGACTTATGAACAATTTTAAAAAATAATTGAAATAATATATATAATCTTATTCTAAACATTTGTAAAACAAACTTGTATACAGAACATTATATTTATTTAGTTTATTTCAATTATGGATAACAAAGTGTAATAATTTTAAAGGGAATGTTGAGGTAAAATTTATTTGGTTTATCTTTAAGCATAAGTTGTTGGAACCTAAACGATTGAGAAGTTTAGACCCTCATTAATTTTGATGATAAAAAAATATTCACAAGAGAACAATTTATGTTCTAACAATTCTTGAAGTGTGCAGATACTAATATTACATACATTTCTAAGCCACTTAAACAAGAAGGAAGAAGCTCTCAAGAGAAGGATACACTCCATGTGTCAGCATCCGGCTCATCCTAGTATTCTGTCTTCGTGAGCGTCTGGAATTAACCTTTTGTGACACTAATCCTATCCATTTGCTTGAGCGTCCGATCTTTTGATCTGAGCAAGCGTCTGAACTTCATTTTATATCACGTGATGGTCACGTTGTTGCTCCTCTCCTCAAAAGCCTCTGGAACGGATTTCGAATTTGATCTTATGCGCCAAAATTGTTGTACGAGGTATCAAAGTTGACACCTTTAGCTAAAAGACAAAAATCGTACAAGCAATTGTGAAAAGCAAGGTAGTACGAAAACGATAATATGTACTACTGAGATATTCTCTGGAAAAAAAGAAAGTGACAGCTTTTTGAAATCACCTCACTCAATGGAAAGGAGCCATTTTTACTGTAACGGTAATATCCTTTAGAACTCCTATAAATACCCCAAGGTATCCATTGAAGAAGTGGTTGAGTCTGCTGAAATTGAAACTGCAGAAACTGTACAAGAGTATATTGCTTCATTTACTGAGAACAAGCACTGTTGCTATACACTACAAAGAGTCAATACTCTGAAAGCACTGCTTCTGTGAGCAATCAAGTTTCGAGCCAAGTCTCTGGACTACAAGAACTGAACTCAGCGTCCGACTCTTTCTTTTAGAAAGCATTTCTATATTGAGCTTAATTTTTATCCTCTCTGTGAGAGTTATTTATACTTGTATTCACTTAACTTGTAAAAGTTGTTTTGGCCTAGTTAAGGCTGTTCCCTCAAAGGCTCGACTGTACTGAGTCGTTTTGAGAAGTTGAGAGTATTGTCAAGGTTATGACAGTAGAATACTCTTGAGGAAATTGTAATCAGATTGATTATAGTGGAAAATCCTTCAGGAACGAAGGGACTAGACGTAGCTACCAGTTTGGTAGTGAACTAGTATAAATCTCTGTGTCTCTTGCTTTACTGCTTTCTATTTATCCTTATCCTGCTGTGTTAAAAACAAGTTTTCACTAACTGCTTTTCCAGCGTCCGGTTTATTTCCAGCATCCGTTTAACAAACTGTTTTGAAAAACCTGTGTTCTAAGTGTTTTAACTTAAAGTTTGCGAAAAGTTTTTTAACACAATTCAACCCCCCCTTCTTGTGTTCACGTTCAGTTGGTACCAGAGCTCAGCCTCTTGGCTGAGCACTTAACAGTGTTAAGAGTAAAGATCCTACTGTGAACATGTCTGCTGAAGGTGGTCATATGAACCGTCCTCCTCTATTCAATGGAGAAAAATTTGATTACTGGAAAGATAAGATGAAAGCATTCCTTGAGGCACAAAATCTTGATTTATGGGATATAGTTGAAAGTGGATACATTTCTCCCGCTAATGCCCTTGGTGTTGCAATACCTAGGGAAAGCGGGTGATGATCGTAAAAGAGATATCAAACCAATCAAAGGCTAGATTTATTCTCATCTGTGCTATGTGAAAGAGAATATGATAAATGTGGTAAGTTTGATAACGCCAAAGAAATCAGGATTCTCTTGTTTTGTCTTATGAGGTTACGCCAAGTAAGAGAAACAAAGGCCAGCATGATGGTTTGCCAGTATGAGCTATTCAAAATGGAAGATGGAGAAAACATTGAAACTATGTTTGGAAGGTTCCAAACACTTGTTCATGGGTTGCAGGCCCTTGGAAAAAGTTATACTACACCTGATCATGTGAGAAAGATCTTGAGAAGTTTGACTAAGCAGTGGAGACCCAAAGTCACTGCTATTCAAGAAGCAAACGATCTAAATGTTCTTTGGCTTGAAGATCTTATGAGTTCTTTGAAAGCTCATGAACTTGAGCTAAATGAAGAAGAACCTACCAAGAAGAGTAAGTCTATTGCTTTAAGAGTTAATCAACATAAACCTAGTACGTCTAAAGCTTTTCAGGCTGAAGAAGAAGAATCAGATGATGAAGCTTCAGAAGGAGATTATGATGGATCAGACGATGAGCTAGCTTTCATATCTAAGAAGATCCAGAGAATGTGGAAGAAGAGAAACTTCAGAAGGAGGTTTTAGAAGAAAGATACAAAGGACAAGAAGGAAAGCAAAGACACGGACAAAGCCCAAGTCATTTGCTATGAATGTAAGAAGCCTGGACATTTCAAGTCCTAGTGTCCTAATCTTAAGGAAAAGTCCACAAGAAGCTCCTTCAAGAAAAAGAAGAAAGGTCTCATGGCAACATGGGAAGATCTTGACTTATCCTCCTCTGAGGAAGATAAAGAAGAAGAAGCTCACATTGCCCTTATGGCAGACACTGATCTTGATTCAGAAGAAGAAGTTGAAGAGATAATAATATATGACTCTTATTCTGAACTTCAACTTGCATTTGATGATCTGTTAAAGGATTCTGCCACTCTCTCTATTGAGTATAAGAATTTGAAAAAGAAATTTTCAAAACTATCACAAGATTTTCATTCTTTACACAATGAAAACTATGTACTCAATGAAGAGAACCAGAAGCTGAAAACTGAAAATCAGCGTCTGGTGGATAACCAGCGTCTGGAAGCCAACAAGCAACCAGAAGCTGAGAGCTCTCAAGTTAAAAGCTCTGTAGTTACAGGCAATCCTAACTGCAAATCAAATGACTATGAACATGCATTTCAAAAGTTTCTTGCAGAGAGTGTAACTCGAAGCAAGCAAGCTTCTATGATTTGGGGTGTCAGTAAAACGACAACTCATGGTCTTGGCTATATATCAGATGAACCTCTTTTAGAAAATAATTCAGCATCTGATAAATCCAACAATCATAGTAAATGCTTGCATTGTACTTACTGCAATAAATCTGGTCATCTGAAAAGTGCATGTAATGTGTTTACAACTAAGAAGGACAAGTATCCTTCAAGAACTAACAAGAAAGGACCCAAAAAGATATGGGTACCTAAAGATAAAATAGTCTATGTTGCAGACTTGCTTAGCAACAAAGTCAACACACCAATCTTGGTACTTAGACAGTGGATGCTCGCGTCACATGACAGGAGAAAAGCATATGTTCCAAGAACTAAGACCTAGAGAAGCTGGATTCGTTGGTTTCAGAGGAAACCAGAGAGGTAAAATAGTTGGAATTGGTCGCATAGGTAAAGGCTCTCTTCCTTCTATTGATAATGTTTTATATGTTGAAGGACTTAAACATAATCTACTGAGCATAAGTCAATTATGTGACAGTGGTTATAATGTTGTCTTCTGAGAAAATGGATGTTCAAGAAAAGCAAAATGATGGATCTATATTCTTTCTGACAAAGAGGAAACAAAACATTTATAAAGTTGATCTTTCGGAAGTTGCAGAGCAAGATGTCAAGTGTCTTATGTCATTGAAGATGAGCAATGGATTTGGCACAAAAGATTGGGTCATGCCAATTTGAGGTTAATCTCAAAGTTAAACAAGCACAATCTTGTTAGAGGCTTACCAAATCTTAAGTTCCAATCTAATGCCCTGTGTGATGCTTGTCAAAGAGGAAAACAAGTCAAAACTTCCTTTCATTTAAAAAATGTTGTTTCAACCTCGAGACCATTTGAACTCTTACATCTTGATCTTTTTGGTCCCACAAGGACAGCCTCTTTAGCTGGAAAGAAATATGGATTAGTCATTGTTGATGATTTTACTAGATGGACATGGGTTAAATTCCTTGCCCACAAGGATGAGTCTTTTAAGGTATTTACTGTTTTCTGCAAATCAGTTCAAAATGAAAAAGGCATCTGTATTTCTTCTATTAGAAGTGATCATGGGGGAGAATTTGAAAATGAGAACTTTCAAAAAAATTTGTGAAGAAAATGGCATCTTCCACAATTTCTCCTCTCCTAGAACACCTCAACAAAATGGTGTTGTAGAAAGGAAAAATAGGTCCCTCCAGGAAATGGCCAGGACCATGATCAATGAAGCTGATATTGTGAAACATTTACTCAAGCGATAAAGAACACAGCTTGTTATATTCAAAATAGAATTTTTATAAAACCTATTTTGAATAAGACTCCTTATGAATTGTGGAAAGTTAGAAAACCAAACATTTCTTACTTTCATCCTTTTGGTTGTATTTGTTATATCTTGAATACTAAAGATCAGCTTGGTAAGTTTGATTCCAAGGCTGACAAAGGAATCTTTTTGGGATACTTTGAAAGATCTAAAGCTTTTAGAATATACAACAAAGAAACTTTGACAGTTGAAGAGTCCATTCATGTCAAGTTTGACGACAAGAAGCCTGACACTACTATGTCAGAGCTAGATGAATTATTTTCAGAATTAAACCTCGGTGACAAGTCAGACGGTGAACATACATCTTCATCATCCGGTGGTGATAAGACGAAGAATTCTACTCAAGCGGAAGCTGAAGCAAGAAAAAGCTGGAATTACAAAACCAATCATCCAAAAGATCAAATCATAGGAGAACCTGGTGATAAAGTACGAACCAGATCCTATTTCAAGGAGCATGCTGATTTTGCACTTCTTTCTGAAATGGAACCTAAGACGATTGATCAAGCTTTGGAAGATGAAGGGTGGATTCTAGCAATGCAAGATGAGCTAAATCAGTTCCAAAGAAATGATGTATGGAAGCTAGTCACTCTACCAGAAGATAAGCAAGCTATTGGTACTAAATGGGTATTTAGAAATAAGCTTGATGAAGATGGTAAAGTTGTGAGAAATAAAGCAAGGTTAGTTGCTCAAGGCTACTCACAAGAAGAAGGTATTGATTTCACTGAAACTTTTGCACCTGTTGCAAGACTAGAAGCTATTCGCATTTTACTTTCATTTGCAGCACATCATGGGATAACTTTATATCAAATGGATGTGAAAAGTGCTTTTCTAAATGGTTTTATAACTGAGGAAGTTTATGTTAAATAACCTCCTGGTTTTGAAGACATTGAATTTCTAGAACATGTTTTTAAACTTAAAAAGGCACTATATGGTCTTAAGCAAGCTCCCAGAGCATGGTATGATAGACTAAGTTCCTTTTTAATGGAAAATGGATTTACAAGAGGTTTAGTTGACGCTATTCTTTTCAGAAAATCCTCAAACAAGCATTTCATACTTGTTCAAATCTATGTTGATGATATCATTTTTGGAGTCACTAATGAAAGCCTTTGCAAAGAATTTTCTAAGCTTATGCAGGCTGAATTTGAGATGAGCATGATGAGAGAATTAAAGTTCTTCCTTGGAATACAAATCAATCAATGCAGTGATGGTATTTACATACATCAAAGCAAATATATTAAAGAATTATTGAAGAAATTCAAGATGCTGGATTGCAAGCCTATGTGTACACCTATGCATCCAACCTGCACTCTTAGTAAAGATGAAATTAGTAAAAAGATAGATCAAAAACTGTACAGAGGTATGATTGGATCTTTACTTTATCTTACGGCTTCAAGACCTGATATTATGTTCAGCGACTGCCTGTGTGCTAGATTTCAATCAGATCCTAGAGAATCACACCTAAGTGCTGTTAAAAGAATATTCAGATATTTGCTAGGAACTACTAATCTTGGTTTGCTTTATAAGAAATCAAAAGATTACAAATTAGTAGGTTTCTGTGATGCTGACTTTGCTGGAGATCGAATTGAAAGAAAGAGCACAAGTGGAGGCTGCCAGTTCCCTGGAGCTAATCTTGTGTCTTGGTCAAGCAAAAGGCAAAGCACAATTGCACTCTCAACAGTAGAAGCTGAATACATCTCAGCAGCAAGTTGCAGTTCTCAACTTCTATGGATGAAGTATCAACTTGAAGACTACTTGATAAAATAGAGTAACATTCCTATCTTCTGTGATAACACATCTGCCATATGTCTTACTAAAAATCCTATATTGCATTCTAGAGCAAAGCACATTGAGATTAAACATCACTTTATAAGAGACTATGTTCAGAAGGGTATTCTAGAAATAAAATTTGTAGACACTGATCATCAGTGGGCTGACATATTTACAAAACCCCTTGCTGAAGATAGATTCAATTTTATAAGAAGAAATTTAAACTTTCATCTTATAGAAGAATGATTAATCTCAGCGTCTGTAAATAAACAAAATCTCAGCATCTGATATGACATAAGCATGTATGAACATAAGCATCTTATTTGTCATATGCATCATAACTCATCATCCGGTGAATCGGTTGCGTGCGTCCGAGCACACCCACACGTCTCACACGTGTTAAGGACTCAAGCATCTCTTTATATCTACTGAGTCATGATTATTTACGTTTTCAATAAAATCTTTTACTTTTAATTTGGCGTCTGCATTTAATGAAAAGGCGAATCTTTATTTTTTTTCTTTTTGATTTAATTTTTATGTGGAAATACGAAGCGATATTTTGAAAAAGAACTGTACAATTCTCTATTAACTTTCCCACTACTCCATATTTTTCGCTCCACTCTGCATTTTCTGCAAAACTGTACTCGTTCTCTCTTTCTCTCTATCTCTCTGTGTGTGTGTTTTCGAACCCTAAAACCTCCATCATCTTCTCTTCTCTTGCTATAATGGCCGACAGAAAGGTTGGACAATATGCTGCTGCCTTCGATGTTTTCTCTGAGGCAAAACTTCTGAATAAGAACCGGGTTGATTTCGAAAACTTCAAGCTATATGGTTTTGACTTTGAGGAAGGTCTTGAAAAACTGGGATGGAAGAACTACTTCTTTTGGGAACCAGTGGACGTACTGAGCTACGCCATTAAGGAATTCTGGGGAAGTGCATATTTACTTCCGGGGGAAAATAGAAGGTCACATCAGAGGATTCAAACTACGCCTCACCATCAACTCTATTGCTCAGACAATCAAGTGTTCGTGTGAAGGAATCAGTTACCACTCAAACAGGGCTGATGCTTACAGAGGACTTGAGAGAGTCAATGAAGCTCTGTTTGAGAACTACCGTGAACTGAAGAAGAAGAACATCTCCCCCACGACTAAAGACTTGAAAAGCCACTACCGTGTACTACACAAAATCATCGCCAAGAGCGTGATTCTGAAGGCTGGGTCAAGTGACATAGTGAACTACGAGCAGAAGTTCATTATCAGGAACTACATGGATGGAAAGAAAATCAATCTGCCAAGGTTGATTATCAACAATCTGATAAATGCCTTGTCTTCTCAAGGAAGAATGTTGATAAGAAGAACATAATCAAGACAATCCCATATGGAGTTCTTCTCTCCATTATGATGGTCAAAGACGGCATTGTAAGGAAGCTGACTGACTCCATCAACACAGAGGAAAAGGAAAATTACTTTGGTGTTGGTGCTGTTGTTCGTCCAGAAGTTTTTGGAATCAACAGTCTGGTCAGGATGCAGCTTATTACAGGCTCCATGATCAAGAAAGTGAAAATAGAGCAACAATAAGGAGAAGCTGAAAAGAAAACCACCGTAGCTCGATGGTGGTGTGAAAAGACTCTTGAGTCCCCTTGAAGGAGACCGGAAGAACAAAGCGTAAGGTGGCACTGCACTCATCGTTGAAGAACCGTAAGATGAGTATAGAATTCCCATCGTAAAGGTCTTGGAGAAAGCTTAGACCAGCAATGAAAAGGATGTTTCCGTCCGGTCAAGGGAAGCAAATCCTCCTCCTCCTCCTGCTGTTGTTGTCACGGAGGGTCCAAAAGAAGGTTGGTCAAGCCATCGGAAGTTGACCCAAAGGTACTTGATTTTCTGGCGATGAATCAAGATCAGATTTGATGCTCATGATGTTATTCCTGCACCACCTCTGTCTGTTTCACAACCACAAACACAAACAAGGAAAACCAAAATGAGCCTCCAACAAACCTCAACTCTCTCTAAACCTACCCAACCATCATCCACTACACTCAACCTTAACCTACCACAAATTTCCTCAAATACTTCACTCACTTCATATATTTCCAAACTTCACTCTCATCCCTTCAATCTGTTATTCAAAATACCTCCCATTAATCCCTTCAAACCCTACACACCTAAATCCTACAAAATCACCAAAACCACACCCAACTTACTCACCATTACCCATAAACCTACAGACGCTAGTGGAAGGAAGAATATCTCATACAAACCACAGTTTGTTAAGTATGAGATATATCATAGCATCTACAATCGTCCCTCCACATGGCATTTGAAGACCTTCACCTCTGGAGCTGCCAGATTGGAGATTGCCTCTCCAATAAGTGCAACCTTCAAGGATGGAAAAGACCACTTCCAAATGTCATTTAAAGGAAGATTGAGACCAGCATCCGGAAGCAGAGCAATTCCCTTCTCTGTTGATCTTCCCAGATCCCTACCACAATCTGAACCACTCACGTTGGAAGAATGCGGAAGATGGACCACAGATGAAGAAGCTGCCTTCATGGCACACTTTCTTGAAATGAAGAAGATGGAAATGTCAGACAAGACAGGATCCTTCTTCGATTTGATTAAGATAGTACCAGATAGACAAAGGTGGCTACCTTGGTCTATCCCTGGGAAAAGGAAAGAACCTGCCCCGGGCAAGCAGCCATTCAGCAAGATCGGGCTTAAGGAGCATGAGAAGGCACCTAAAAAGTACAACCTTAAGGAATTTTCTAAGCTTCCTATTGCCAAGATCTCTGAGGATCATGCCAGAAGGTTTCACCTGACTTCTCTGAAGGAAAATGAATGGAGAACTGGCTCCTCAAACTGCTGCAATGCTGAGAAGGCCACTATTCCCACAGTTGGCATAATTAGCAGAATTATTGACATCAATCTTAGAACAGTTTACTTCGATGATATGTTCAGATGCTCAGTAATCAGACCTTTTGACTGCATGAAGATATATGACCAATGGGCTGCTGTGACCAAGCACTTCCACATTGGATTTAGTTGGAGTCAATGGTCTGAGTCTTGGAAAGCCAAAGCTATGTTACCATACTTCGTCCCCTTAGTGCTAGAAGAAGATGACAGGGAAAATCTGCGAAGAATTTACCTAGCAGAAAATGAAGCACTCTTCTTCACTTGTGAAGCCTTGAGTGTCTTTATCAGAAGTGTATGGGGAGCAGAAGCTGGAAATAGGTTTGATTCTTTCACTGCTGATGTTGTTCTTCACAGAGAAATCATCTTCATGAATATGCTGTATCCAGAAGATGTGAAGTATCAATGGGAAATTCAAGCGATGTCGAGCTCGTAAGACTTGGAAATTTCTTCAAATGGTCTATACCAAATGACTCATTCTTTCTAAGAGCTCAGCGGAAGAAGGATTTGAGACTTAAGCTATCTAACTGGGTGCTAGCAGAGCATCAGAAGATGAAACCTGCACCTGTACCAGAAGTTGGATCTTCTACCTCTGCAGTTGAGATGGTCACTATTCCCAAAGCAGAATTTGAAGAGATGAAGGCCACCAACATGAAAGTCACTCAGCTGGAGACTGCTCTGAAATTATTATATGAACGTCTCAACATCCCTCCACCACCTCTACCAAACCCTTAAACTTTGTTTTTGCTTTAAATATTTTTTGGTACTAAGTGTTACTTCTTATTTTTGGTTGATACACTTATATATATAACTATTTTTGCTCTAATTATCTGCCTTATATTCAAATTTTTTTAAGTCTTATTTTGACTATGATGTGTTTTTACACTCTTTTTGTCTGATGACAAAAGGGGGAGTAAAAGAAAGGTATGGTGAACACGTGAAAATCTAACCAACCCACCGTCCGATTTTCACCGTCCGATGAATACGCTGGAACTGAAGTATCATGCATAGCATTTCATACATAGCATTTGTGTTGTTTTTTTATTAATGCGCTAATATTCATTGTTCTAGTGCTCTTATAATGTTAAATAAATATTTTGGTACTAATGCTCTTACAATGATAAACAAAATTGGTACAAGTTGATTAAATCAATCTTTTTAATCAGCATCTGATCTTACTCTGATATATCTACGTATTTTGTTTTGCGATCACTTAATTGAATTTATTTATCAACTATCGCCTTAATACTAGAATTATCTTATATATCAAAATTGTTAAATTCAGGGGGAGACCCTTGATGTCATTTTGAAACTAAATTGTTCATCAACCTTAGATATTTGTCATCATCAAAAAGGGGGAGATTGTTGGAACCTAAACAATTGAGAAGTTTAGACCCTCATTAATTTTGATGATAACAAAATATTCACAAGAGAATAATTTATGTTCTAACAATTCTTGAAGTGTGCAGATACTAATATTACATACATTTCTAAGCCACTTAAACAAGAAAAAAGAAGCTCTCAAGAGAAGGATACACTCCATGTGTCAGCATCCGGCTCATCCTAGTATTCTGTCTTCGTGAGCGTCTGGAATTAACCTTTTGTGACACTAATCCTATCCATTTGCTTGAGCGTCCGATCTTCTGATCTGAGCAAGCATCTGAACTTTATTTTATATCACGTGATGGTCACGTTGTTGCTCATCTCCTCAGAAGCCTCTGGAACGGATTTCGAATTTGATCTTATGCGCCAAAATTGTTGTACGAGGTATCAAAAGTGACACCTTTAGCTAAAAGACAAAAATCGTACAAGCAATTGTGAAAAGCAAGGTAGTACGAAAACGGTAATATGTACTACTGAGATATTCTCTGGAAAAGAAGAAAGAGACAGCTTTTTGAAATCACCTCACTCAATGGAAAGGAGCCATTTTTACTGTAACGGTAATATCCTTTAGAACTCCTATAAATACCCCAAGGTATCCATTGAAGAAGTGGTTGAGTCTGCTGAAATTGAAACTGCCGAAACTGTACAAGAGTATATTGCTTCATTTACTGAGAACAAGCACTGTTGCTATACACTACAAAGATTCAATACTCTGAAAGCACTGCTTCTGTGAGCAATCAAGTTTCGAGCCAAGTCTCTGGACTACAAGAACTGAACTCAGCGTCCGACTCTTTCTTTTAGAAAGCATTTCTATATTGAGCTTAATTTTTATCCTCTCTGTGAGAGTTATTTATACTTGTATTCACTTAACTTGTAAAAGTTGTTTTGGCCTAGTTAAGGCTGTTCCCTCAAAGGCTCGACTGTACTGAGTCGTTTTGAGAAGTTGAGAGTATTGTCAAGGTTATGACAGTAGAATACTCTTGAGGAAATTGTAATCAGATTGATTATAGTGGAAAATCCTTCAGGAACGAAGGGACTAGACGTAGCTACCAGTTTGGTAGTGAACTAGTATAAATCTCTGTGTCTCTTGCTTTACTGCTTTCTATTTATCCTTATCCTGCTGTGTTAAAAACAAGTTTTCACTAACTGCTTTTCCAGCGTCCGGTTTATTTCCAGCATCCGTTTAACAAACTGTTTTGAAAAACCTGTGTTCTAAGTGTTTTAACTTAAAGTTTGCGAAAATTTTTTTAACACAATTCAACCCCCCTTCTTGTGTTCACGTTCATAAGTCTCCTCATTGCTTCATGTAAAATTTTATTCTCACATGTAATGTTTTATCTATGATTTCTATATTAATCAATTTACATATAGATATTAATATATTTTTTTTGTCTAAAATATTGTTTTGTTCCTAATTTTTCCTTGTGTTATCTTGTAAAATATTCATCCCCGTGTCTGTAGGTTCGCGCTATACATGGTATATGCTTAAAAAAGTATAGACAACTCGTGTCATGCACGTGTATGTGTGGCATATGAACAATTCTATAAAATAATTAAATATTATATATATATATATATGTTCTAAACATTTGCAAAAGGGCCTATTACAAAAATTTATATAATATTTGGTTTATTTCAATAATGGATCACAAAGGATAAAATGCTAATTGATATTACATATCCTGATGATTTAATTGAAATTTATGTTTAAGTGTAAATCTCATTATTGCTTTCATGCAAAATTGTATTCCCACATATAATATTTTATCTATGTTTTTTATATTGATCAATTTACATATAGGTATTAATATTTTTTTGTGTAAAAGATTGTATTGAATGTAATTTTTCGTTGTATTTTCTTATAAAATGTCAATCCCCGTGTCTAATACTTTATATAGTAGACTAAAAGAAAATTGTGATTTTCTTAGATAACAAAATATTTGATAAATTTTTTTAAGACTCGTGCTACGCACGACATATACTTAAAAAATCATAATCAACTTGTGTCATGCAAGAGTATGTGTGGCTTAGGAATAATTCTATAAGTGTAATAATTTTAAAGTCTATATAATATTTAGTTTATTTCAATCATAGATCATTAAGTGTAATAATGTTAAAGTTACTAATTACTATTATATATCCTCGTGAATTAACTGAAATTTATCTTTAATGTAAATCCCCTCATTGCTTTCATTTAAAATTTTATTCCACATGTATATATCGATCAATATTTACATATAAATAGTAACGTTTTTTCATGTAAAATATTGTATTGAATATAATTTTTCTCTGTATTTTTTGTAAAACGTCTATCCCTGTATCTTATACTTTATATACTATGAAAATTGAAATCTTCAAAAAAAATATTAAAAAAATAAAATAAAACACTTATATTTAAAGGTGGAGACAAAATTTCAAACAAAAAATAGTAGACGAAAGTGTCTGAAAATTATTTCATCGTTTATATAAGAACTTTCAGATGGAGAATTAGAGATACTAATCGAGTTAGTTGTTCCTTAGTTACTATGTTGGCATGTAAAACATCGTTTTAGCTATTTTATTAATTAATTTATATAATAACGTGCTTTCTAAATTATACTTTTCGTTTTAACTTTTAAATTATAATTTTACCAAATATTTTTTTAATTTTTCATTATTTCCAGCCTCAATTTTTTTTCCAATCATAGCTATAGCTAATAATTATGTATTTTGTCTTTTAAATATAATATATTCCATGTGGAGAATTGGAGATACTAATCAAGTTAATTGTTCCTTAGTTACTATGTTGGCATGTAAAACATCGTTTTAGCTATTTTATTAATTAATTTATATAATAACGTGCTTTCTAAATTATACTTTTCGTTTTAACTTTTAAATTATAATTTTACATTGTAACCAAGTATTTTTTTAATTTTTCATTATTTCCAGTCAAAAAAATTCCCATTAACTCACGTCCTGCCTCAATTTTTTTCCAATCATAGCTATAGCTAATAATTATGGATTTTGTCTTTTATATAAAATATATAATACCGCTGCTACACTACCTGCCAATGTGCTAAATTATGGTGTGTCCATTGATACGGATTTTAATTAATAATGAATGAAAATGTGTCGATGGATTGTCTATGACGCCCAATGTGTTATCATATGTTTCCATTATAATGTGCTCATAGATTATCTATTCATCTTTTATTTTGGAACTCTGTCAAAAAAAAAAAATCTTTTATTTTGGAACAAACTAACGCAAGGATTGCTTGCGTGAAATTCTCGGTGCATCTACTATAAATATATACTATTTGCTACCTGTTCTAATTACTAAATTCTCCTCCATAGCTAACTGACAAGTGTCCTAATTTGAGGGTAATTTTGTCTCTCTGATTTTTTATCTTATTCTTACTCCCAGGATTGAAAAAAATAAATAAATCAATCTCTCGATCCTGTCTCTCTCTCTCTCACCGTCTTCTACCTCTCACTCTCACCGTATCCCTCCCTGCGCCTTCTACCTCCTCTCTCTCTCTCTCTCACCGGCTCTCTCCTTGCTCACAGCACCGATCTCTCCCTTCTCACCGCCACAAGTGCTCACAGCGACGTCCTAACACATCTTCTTCCATCTTCTGCGACTGTGTTTCTCTTCTCTCTGCTTCATCAATAGCTTCTGCTTCCTTTTCTTCTCTTCTACTTCATTTTCGATTCTCCTCCTTTTTTTGTTCCTCTGTATTTTTTATTTCTGTTTTGTCTTGACACGCATTTTGGTTTGCTTCCTCTTCTTGTGTTTTACGATCTGCATCCTCTTCTCTTGAACACTTTTTGTATTTTTGTTTTTGACTTTGGTTCATCTCGAATTTGGTATCAAGGAAGCGACTTTGAGTTATCTTCAATTTGGTGAGGATTTTTTCCTCTTCCAATTTTGTATTTTTGCTAAAAATTGGGGTTTATTGGAGTAGATTTAGGGGCTAGGTTACATGTAGGCGATAGTTTTTATCAAAAGAGGGTTGAAGATTTGAGGAGATTCATGAAGATTTGAGAGAAATGTAGCTGCTGATTTGAGAAGATTTGAGGAGATTCAAGCGTGTTGCGGAAATGCTGGCAAAGGTCACTTTGCCTTGGTTTGTTTTTGCGAGACTTTTTCTTTGCACTTCATTGTAGCTGCTGTTTGAAACTAATAGCTTTGATTGGTTGCTTTCTTTGTTAAAAAACTCTAAGAGCAAAAGCAATTTGACCGAATTGACTGAGAAGCTGATGAATGGAGGGGTAGGGAGATTGCCAAGGAAATTGCAAGTAGCAAGGTCTTGAAATTTTTGCAAACTATGCTTACTGTGCAAGGTATGAGATTTGAAGTTTTCGATGTTTTTAGGAAGAGAAAGCTCATTCTTTGGTTCTTTTTTTTTTTTTTTGGGAGTGAAAGTTCATTCTTTGGTTTTTTGTTACTATCGATTTTAGTGTTTGAAGAAAAAGTTCATATTTTGCATCTTTGAGGGATGACTATATCTTTGAGGGATATTTGTATTGTTGAGTTTAGAGGGATGATGATTTTAAGCTATTAGTTTTATCTGATGATTCAAACATTGTTACTTTGTTAAATGGTTATTGGGTTTGAGAACCAAGCTCAACCGAGATCAAGCTCAAGCTGTTGGTCCTCAAGCTGTCGAAATGAAGCTTGAATGAAGCTTGATCTCGGAGCTTGAGCTTGATCTCTACTGGTTGAGCTTGGTCTCAAGTATCGAGTTCAAGCTCAACCTGTCGAGATCAAGCTCAACCTGTCGAGATGAAGCTTGATTTCGACAGGTTGAGGACCAACCGCTTGAGCCTGATCTCGACAGGTTGAGATCAAGCTCAACCTGTCGAGATCAAAGTCAACCTATCGAGATCAAGGTCAACCTGTCGAAATGAAGCTTGATTTCGACAGCTTGAGGACCAACAGCTTCAGCGTGATCTCGACATGTGTGAATAGTTGTCGAGATCAACATCTTCGAGATCAAGCTCAATCTGTCGAGATCAAGCTCAACCTGTCGAGATCAAGCTTCAACTCGACAGCTTGAGAACCAAACTCAACCGAGATCAAGCTCGCCGCTGGTCCTCGCCGCCGAAATGAAGCTTGATCTCGCAGCTTGAGCTTGATCTCGACAGGTTGAGCTTGATCTCAAGCTGTCGAGTTCAAGCTCAACCTGTCGAGATCAAGCTCAACCTGTCGAGATGAAGCTTGATCTCGCAGCTTGGGCTTGATCTCGACAGGTTAAGCTTGATCTCAAGCTGTCGAGTTCAAGCTCAACCTGTCGAGATGAAGATTGATTTCGACAGGTTGAGGACCAACCGCTTGAGCCTGATCTCGACAGCTTGAGATCAAGGTCAACCTGTCGAGAACAAGGTCAACCTGTCGAGATGAAGCTCAACCTGTCGAGATGAAGCTTGATTTCGGCGACGAGGACAACCTGTCGAAATCAAGCTTAATCTCGGCGGGTTGAGCTTGATTTGAAGGCTGTTGATCTCGGCGACTATTCACACTGTCGAGATCAAGCTCAGCGGTTGGTCCTCGCCGCCGAAATCAAGCTTGATCTCGGCGAGTTGAGCTTGATCTCGGCAGGTTGAGCTTGATCTCGACAGTTGAGCTTGATCTCAACCTGTCGAGATCAGGCTCGCGGTTGGTCCTCAACCCGTCGAAATCAAGCTTCATCTCGACAGTTGAGCTTGAACTCCACGAGATCAAGCTCAACCTGTCGAGATCAAGCTCTGCCGCGAGATCAAGCTTCATTCAAGCTTCATTTCGGCGACGAGGACCAACGGCAGGCTTGATCTCGGTTGAGCTTGGTTCTCGTTTGCCGAAATCAAGCTTGATCTCAACCTGTCGAGATGAAGCTTGATTTCGACGGCGAGGACCAACGGCTTCAGCGTGATCTCGATATGTGTGAATAGCCGAGATCAACATCTTCGAGATCAAGCTCAACTGCGAGATCAAGCTCAACCTGTCGAGATCAAGCTTCAACTCGGCGGAGAACCAAACTCAACCGAGATCAAGCTCAAGCTGTTGGTCCTCAAGCTTTCGAAATGAAGCTTGATCTCGCAGCTTGAGCTTGATCTCGACAGGTTGAGCTTGATCTCAAGCTGTCGAGTTCAAGCTCAACCTGTCGAGATGAAGCTTGATTTCGACAGGTTGAGGACCAACCGCTTGAGCCTGATCTTGACAGGTTGAGATCAAGCTCAACCTGTCGAGATCAAGCTCCATCTCAATCTGTCGAGGTCAAGCTCCATCTCAAGCTGTCGAGATCAAGCTCAACCTGTCGGTCCTCAAGCTGTCGAAATCAAGCAGGTCGAGCTTGATCTCGACAGGTTGAGCTTGATCTCAAGCTCAAGCTGTTGGTCCTCAAGCTGTCGAAATCAAGCTTGATCTCGACAGGTTAGGGAAGGGGGATGTGTACTTGATCTGAGATCACTCTTTAGAAAAGTCCTATATATGTGTACTAATAGATCTACATCAACGATGTTAGTAGGGTTCTTGATCACAAAAAAATCTCATTAGGTACCTCCTCCAATTACTTTATAGTCCATATATAATTACAAAAAACAGCGTCCTACGCACGGGTAAAATACTAGTTAATAAATAAAGTAGGTTCTTTTTTTAGATAAGCACAAAGATTTTAACAAATGAAAATGCAGCCTAAGCCAGCACAAAATGTGCCAAAGGCCAAAGCTTAGGAGCAAACAAAGAGGTTTTATGGAACATGAGCTACAGAACCAATGACCCCCCTAAAACATTAGCTTAATGACCCAGCCTAAACTTATGTGATAACGCCTATATCATACTCAACTACATAATGAACAAAAGGAGAAGTTACTCAATAAAAACCAAATAACAAAAGCCAACAACATCCACATGGATACAGTATACAGATGTCTCAGGGCAATAAATCAGGTTGAGCAGAATCAGTTGTGCCACTTTGTTCCATACTTCAAACAATTAACACCAGCAAATTACACAATCACAAAACTGCTGTTACCGTGTGTTCATATTAAGCCAATGCCACACACACAGTAAAATACTGCAAATGATTTATGTCTATGGAAGTAACGGCTACAATACTTGCAGTGAGAATGTCTGACTATGAGCCAAACATCATCACTTGATCCCTTTTGCCAAAACCGAAGTTGGAGTCTGTGATCTCTAACTCCTAAGCCATTCCACAACAACAACGTTATGGAGATTGAAGCCCTTCCTTTCTCTTACTGCTGATATGTATAAGATCAGAGGTGTGTGACAGATATAGTTCTATAATTGGATCGTGTGACAAATATAGTGCTGCTACACGGAAACACTTATTCTTCTGAAAATCCAGGTGATTTCTTCCCTTCCATGTATATGATTATTGAAGAAGGAATGGACATCATGAATGTATATTGCTCATATCTTGGTGTCACCTTGAGATCTGCCATAGAAGCTCACATTTCAGGAAGCCTAAAGCAATGTGTCCATGTATGTTAACTACTGTTTTCATCCATTATTATACTTCATAAATTTAGAAGCGAAATGCATACCCATCACAAAGCTTAAAAATACCATCTTCTCTTTGCATAGTAATCAACTAAATTTCTGTTGTTAATATATGCCTATGAAGCTCTCGTGAAATTGTCTTTTTTCCATGAAAAGAACTAATAGTCACACCATATCAGAAAAGAGAGAATGTAAATAGCTAAGGGCACCTGCCAGCAAGAAAAATAGGAGAAACATAACCTATATACCAGTAGAAATGCCCTAATAACTTTAATATGATGTGGCTTGGGTACAGCAAGGTGGAACCATAGCTAAGAAATTTTGCAGAGAGTGATTCTCAAGACAATATGCCAAGGTGAGACACCAGTACAAACTATACTTTACCTAGAAGTAAGTTAAAAATGTATATCAATAGAGAGGATTGAGATATTTAGAATCCCTTGTGTCATTAAAAACATTTCCCATCATTAAAAACATGACTAATCATTTTGATTACGACTTAGGAAAAAAAATACTAAAGCTTTTTCCACCGATATTAAAGAAGGAAAAACAAAGTATTCAGATATTCTAACTACTTCAAATTCTATCCATGTATTTGAAAATGTAGAAATAAAAATTTCAAAAAACTTCATATTGTAAATAACTAGAGTAAATAGTTATTTTTTGTATTGTAACCTAGTTTAGTTATTTGGCCCATTGCTTAGGCCCATTATGTTAAGCCTAGAGTAGCCTATATAATAAACATTGGTGTGTGTATACCGAATAAGTTAATAATATAATTCAGATATAATTTTCACATGGTATCACGAGCTCTCGTTCTTGAGGGCCTCGCTTCCGCATAAACCCTAGTCGTCACCGTTATTGTGGTGATTGTTTTGCTGCCTTTAGTGCAGTTTTTCTGCTGCCTTAGTGCGCTTTCTTCTGTCTGCAGCTTTCCTATTCACGTCTTTATTGATTAACTCGTTTGCAATCGCTTGCACCCAAACACCACTGACCGTCGCGAATATCAACGAACTGACCCCACCAACAGGTTCGGCTCGTCAAAACCGGCCAGACCCTGCAACCGCGTCGCCGTCCGGACCGCCACGCGCCGCCACGCGCCGCTCTTCTCCGGCAGCCTCTCGGGCGCGTGAGTCCCACGCGCCGCCTTCCAGGGTGCCGTTGACCGCCGTTTTCTCCCAGATTGTAGATCGGCCCCTCCTCTTTCCATTTTGGGGGTTCACTCTCCGATCCGAGAACTTTTATTTTCAGGAGTTATTTGCCGTTTGGTCGTTCGCTGCCCTTTTTTTTTCCCCAGATTGTTGCATCTGATCTTTTGATATGGACGGTGATGGTGATGTTCAGAATCCTCCACAGAATCCTCCACCGCCTCCTCCTCCTCTTGTGGAATCGTCGAACTTGATGAATCCCAATGCTCTGCCATCGCTGCACCCCAGTTATCGTCTCAATGGGAAGAATTACTTCACTTGGGCTCAATTCATGCGTACGAATCTGAAGGGTCGTGGCAAATTGAACCATATTGAAGGGACTCCTCTCCCTAAAACAGATCCTGGATTCTCTACTTGGGACAATGAGGACTCTCTCATTATGTCATGGATGTGGAACAGTATGCTTCCAGAGATCAGCGGAAATTATATGTTTCTTGCTACTGCCCGGGCGATTTGGGATAGTCTCAGTCAGAATTACTCCAAGAAAAAGGATCTCTCTGCCCGCTTTGATTTGAAGAGCAGGATCTTCAATACTAAACAGGGAACTATGTCTGTTTCTGATTACTTTGCTATTATGAAAGGGTTCTGGATTGAGCTGGATCAATATCAGACTCTCAAGATGGAGACTCCAAATGACATGCTTGCTTTGAATAATTGTATTGAGACTGATCGGATTTTTGAGTTCTTGGCTGGGTTGAACAGTGAGTATGACCCAATTCGACTGCAGATTTTGGGCAAGGACTGCCTTCCTTCTCTTGATGAAGTGTTTTACATTGTGCGGGGTGAAGAAAGTCGCCGGGTTGTCATGCTAGGTGCCAAACCTACTGAAGGCTCCGCATTGGTTGCTAGCAAGACAGGCAGACCAGGATCATCTAAGCCTGGCAGGGAGGATCGCTTCTGTGAACACTGCAAGAAGCCCGGGCACACAAAGGACAGATGTTTTAGACTCCATGGGAAAGACAATGTCCTCAACCATCCTGGAGGTTTCAAAGGTACTCAAGCACATGTGGTAGCTGTTACCAAGTGACTTCAAACACAAGAGGGGGGTGAATTGTGATAGCGGTGCTTATAAAAAAAAATTACATGAAAGAAATAACTTGCGAAAAGATAAATAACTTGAAGAATAAATTGCAATAAATAAATGACAGAAAATAAATGACCGAAAAATAAATAAAGAACAAAAATAAATAAAGTGCTTGAATGATAAAGAGACAGAGAGCAAAGAAGAGCACGCAAAGAAATTATACTGGTTCGCCACCAAACACCCCTGTGGCCTACGTCCGTCCCCAAAGCAAAGCACTATGGGATTTTCACTAAATCACTAGCTTTTAAATCAAAGTTCACTAGAAACCTTTACAACTCTATACTGAGCAATACGTTCAAGAGATATCACCTCTCTATGAACACCTTAGGATTCCTACCCAAAAAGAAATGATTTTCGCAAATAAAATGAGATGAGAAAGATACACTCAATAGTGCAGATATAACAAATTGAAGCTCAAATAATACAACTCAAATTATGTAGAATAAAAAGACTCTCAAAAATTGTGCTCAAAGAAGTGTGAGTGATGGAGAATATTTGTGAGTTTTAGCACAAAAATTAAGCACTTGTGTTATGTTAAAAACAATGCTCATGGTGCGGTGCTTTTATAGGCACCGAGAGGAGCGTCACTTTAAGAGAAATGTCCGCTGCAGTGATTTGTCCGTTCTAGCATTTTAAAGGGATTTGTCCGTTGCGTGGATTTGTCCGTTGCGTTTTGAATATGAAAGAATTGAAAACACGGGGACGGAAAAGATTCTCGGACACCACTTGGTGTTCGACATCGTATTTCCATACGACCTCTCCCCAGCTCGGCATACGACCTCCTCAGCTCGTCATACGACCTCTTCACAGCTCGGCACAGACACGACCTCCTCACAGCTCGGCACGCGACCTCCTCAGCTCGGCACGCGACCTCCTCACAGCTCGGCACGCGACCTCCTCACAGCTCGGCACGCGACCTCTCCACAGCTCGGCATACGACCTCTCCACAGCTCGGCATACGACCTCTCCACACAGCTCGGCACGAGACCTCAGCTCGGCACGCAGAATATTTTCCAAAGAAAACTTGAAATATTTTCCAAACAATATTTTGAGTACAACTTAAGAATTTTTCAAAATACTTTGTGCCTAAAAATAATTTAGAAAAAATTATCATAAAATCAATTTTAGAATAAAAATCATTTTGTGAGTGTGTGATTTTATTTTAATTGAGAGCTTTTTATTACTACTTACAAATAGTCTTAATAAAAATAAATAAATACCCAAAACCCAAAGACTTGAGAAACTATCATTCTTGATACGCGTCTTGGTATTCTTTTCCACTTTTTGCACGGTTGACTATTTGCAAAACTCCCTTTTGTCAATCATCAAAACCATCCTGTCAAGGAATGTATTCACAGACTCCCCCTTTTTGATGATGACAAACATCTCATGGAGGGAATTTAGTAAAATATAATCATGATATGGCAATGAGATATAAGCATGGTTTTTCAATAAAAGATATCAGAGTTTAAGCACAATATTTAGAAAAACTCCCCTCACAATATTTAGAAAAAAGATATCGTAAAAACTCCCCTCACAATATGCATAAAATAAACCACTCCCCTGAATCATATAACTCTCCCCCTTTTGGCAACATCAAAAGCGGAAAAGATAAAGGAAAGGCATGTAAAGCGTATGCATATACGTGTAACTAGATGGCGAAAAATAATTGAAATAGAGTATCAAGGGTTCAATGAAGCATAAGAAATCCTTGGTAAAAAATTATTCAGGAGATAGCAAAAATAAAGCACTAGGATAAGAGTTACTAGTCATCGCTCAACTCATTCTCATCATCAATTGTTTTCTCATCTTCACCGATATTAAGCGCATAATTGTTTGCGATTAACATAACCTGCCCAAACTTTTATTTTAACGATTACAGGAAGGGCGGTTGCATTTCTCCACTTTTAGTCTTGGTAACGGAACTGCATAAAAATGTTAGCACACTCCAACGCCCAAGTTAGAACTTATTCATAATAAAATGCACTCACACGCAGTCATTCAATGCATGATTGATCTAAAATTCCTAACTCGGTTCTTATAAAAAAGAAGTTTTCTTTAGGCAAAGGTTTAGTAAAAATATCTGCGAGTTGTTTAGATGTTTCCACAAACTCAATCACACAATCTCCTTTTTGAACATGATCTCTAATAAAATGGTGCCTAATTTCTATGTGTTTGGTCCGGGAGTGATAAACCGGATTTTTCGTGAGGTTTACGGCACTAGTATTGTCGCACTTAATTGGAACAGTTTTCAGATTGATTCCATAATCATTCAACTGTTGTTTCATCCAAATGATTTGTGCACAACAACTACCTGCTGCAACGTATTCCGCTTCAGCAGTGGACAAAGCCACACTGGCTTGTTTCTTACTATGCCATGAAACCAAGGCATTCCCAAGTAAGTGACATGTCCCACTAGTGCTTTTTCGGTCCATTTTGCAACCCACAAAATCCGAATCCGAGTACCCAATAAGTGTGCAGTCAACACCTTTGGGGTACCATAAACCCATAGTTTGTGTGCCAGTGAGATATCTAATGATGCGTTTTACCGCTAAGAGATGTGATTCCTTAGGATTTGCTTGAAAACGTGCACACATACAAACACTAGACATAATATCCGGACGACTTGCAGTGAGATAGAGAAGAGATCCTATCATACCTCGATACTTACTTACTTCGACCGACTTACCACCTTCATCTTTGTCAAGATAGCATGATGTGCTCATTGGAGTTGAGATTTCTTTGGCGTTGCTCATTCCAAATCTTTTAAGCAACTCCTTGCAATATGGATTGATTTATAAAAGTTCCTTCTGTTGTTTGTTTGATTTGAAGACCAAGGAAGTAGTTGAGCTCTCCCATCATGGACATTTCAAACTCACTTTGCATGATTTTGGAAAAATCTTCACACAAGGACTCATTAGTAGCACCAAAGATGATATCGTCAACATAAATTTGAACAAGTAAAATGTCATGATTTTTGTGTTTAATGAAAAGAGTGGTATCAACTTTCCCTCTTTCAAAACCTTTTTCAAGTAAATATTTGTTCAACCTCTCGTACCAAGCTCTCGGAGCTTGTTTTAAACCATATAAAGCCTTTTTCAATTTGAAAACATGATTTGGAAATTCAAAATTTTCAAAACCGGGAGGTTGATCAACATATACTTCTTCTTGAATAAAGCCATTAAGAAATGCACTTTTAACATCCATTTGAAAAAGTTTGAAATCCATGATGCATGCAAATGCGAGAAGCATGCGAATAGCTTCTAATCTAGCCACGGGTGCATAGGTTTCATCGAAATCTATGCCCTCTTGTTGGTTATAGCCTTTGGCAACAAGTCTCGCTTTATTTCTAACAATGATACCGTTTTCATCAAGCTTGTTGCGAAAGACCCATTTGGTCCCAATGACTAGGTGATCTTTAGGCCTAGGGACAAGTTCCCAAACATCATTTCTCTCAAATTGATTTAATTCCTCTTCCATAGCAAGGGTCCAATGCTCATCAAAGATGGCTTCATTGACGTCATTTGGTTCAATTTGAGAGACAAAGGCCATATGATGACATGCATGATTAAGAGAGTTTCGAGTCGTTACCCCTTTTGAGATATCACCTATTATGTTGTCAAGAGGATGGTTCTTTGAGACTCTCCATTCCTTTGGAAGATTTGAGTGAGAGAGTTCTTGAGAGGGTTGAGGCAAGGACTCTTGATCCTCCTTTTGAACTTTTGATCTCTCTTGTTCCTCTAAATAGGTATCTCCTAACACTTCTGCAAGATCATCAACACTTTCTTCTACTGAAGATTTGGGGTTAGATTCATCAAAAGAAACATACAGATTCTTCAACAGTTAAAGTACGTTTATTAAAAATTCGAAAGGCTTTACTAGAAGTGGAATATCCAAGAAATAAACCTTCATCGCCTTTAGCATCAAATTTACCAAGGTTATCTTTACTGTTATTTAGAACAAATCACTTACATCCAAATACGTGAAGGTGGGAAATGTTGGGCTTCCTTCCTTGTAAATTTCATAGGCGTTTGTTTTAGAATAGGTCTTATGAGGAGTCTATTCATTACATAACATGCGGTGCTTACCGCGTCTGCCCAGAAATACTTAGGAAGGTTGGTCTCATTGAGCATCGTCCTCGCAAGCTCTTCAAGAGACCGATTTTTCCTTTCCACCACTCCATTCTGCTGTGGTGTTCTAGGTGCGGAAAAATTATGCTCAATTCCATTTTCAGTACAAAAGGCCTCAAATGCCTCATTTTGGAATTCCCCACTGTGATCACTTCGGATGGATACTATGTTCATTCCTTTTTCATTTTGGATAACTTTAGCAAGTTTACGAAAGGCAGCAAAAGCGTCATTTTTATGAGAAAGAAATAGAGTCCATGTATAGCGAGAATAGTCATCCACAATAACAAGGGCATAGTAATTGCCACCAAAGCTTTTAGTTCTAGAAGGGCCAAATAAATCCATATGTAAAAGTTGTAAAGGCCGATTTGTTGAAACAATATATTTAGATTTGAAAAAAGCCTTTACTTGTTTTCCCTTTTGACATGCATCGCAAAGTTTATCTTTTTCAAAGCGGAGCTTTGGTAAGCCAATTACTAAGTCCTTTCGAACCAATTTATTAAGATGATCCATGTGAATATGAGCCATTCATCTATGCCATAGCCAAGATTCATCCTCTTTACTAATAAGACAACATGCATCATTTGAAGGTATTTTATCTAAATCAAGCATATAGATATTTCCAATTCTAGGTCCAATAACAATAACATTTTCATTTATAGAATCCATGACCATGCATTTTGAAGAATCGAAAACCACTTTGTTTCCTTTATCACAAAGTTGACTAATGCTTAGCAAATTATGCTTCAAACCATCCACATACAAAACATTTTCAATAGTGGGATTAGGACTCTTACCAATAGAACCAATCCCAAGAATTTTACCTTTGTTGTTGTCACCATACCTGACATAACCACTATTCTTAGGTACCAATGAGGAGAACTTGCTTTTGTCTCTGTCATGTGCTTTGAACAAATTGCCATCAAGATACCAATTTAAGTCCTTGGCTTTCAAGCACACCTACAACAACAGATTAATTTTTAACCTTTGGTACCCAAACTAAGTTGGGTCAGATGAGTTAGTTTTTGGCAAAGTACCCTTTGGAATCCATATCTTTTGCCAACCACATTCTTGTTCTTTCTAATATTGCAAATGGAGGCGGTGTGACCATTTCTACCACAAAGTGAAAGCATTTAATGAAAGGGCTGCTTGAAGTGTTGTTGTGATTGACAAATTTAAAGGATTTTTCATGCGTTTGTGGATTATAACCCAAACCGGCTTTTCCAAAAGTACCCTTTTGTTTTCCCAATAGAATGTTTAAGTTATCCCTTCCCATGGTAAATTTGGCAAGGGTGTTTTCCAAATCTTCAATCTTGTTTTTCAAAACATTGCATTCATCACACTTGAAAGTATCAATCTTTTGGTTTTCACAAAAGGTGCAAGTAGAAACTTCAATACAACAACTTGTTTTTCCTTAAAAACTTCCATCTCTTGGTTTAAGAAAATAATTTTAGATTCAAGAGAAGAGATGGTTTTCTTAGAAGAAGAAATAATTTTTCGAAGTCTAGTCGTTTCATTATTTAATTCTTCACAAGTAATAAGCAGCTCATCATAAGTTAAAGGAGATTCGAGTTCAAGAGCATTTACCTCATCCTCCTCGTGTTTTGCCATGAGACATAAGTTGGCCTCCTCATTTTCTCATTCATCAGACGAGTCCATATCATTGTCATCCCAGGCAATGTAGGCTCTTCTTCCTTTTGATTCCTTTTGTGGTCTTCTATCAAATTTTTCGCTTTCCTTCGACCATGAGGCGTCGGGTTTTATATGTCCCTTTGACCACACTTGTAGCAAGTTGGATTAAAAGAAGTTCCTTCCTCATTTTTCTTTTGAGGATTTTGTACCTTGCCCGTTTCTCCCCTTTTGCCTCATGAACCTTTTGAACCTTGAACCATCGACTTATGTCTTCCTCATTCTCATCTAGACTATCATTGTTGTCGATTCCTCTTTTCATTTACGATTGCTTTGAGAGCAATTCCTTTCTTTTTCTTATCACTTTCTTCACTCTCGGTGAGTCGATTTAGTTCAAGTTCATGTTCCCGCAATTTTCCAAACAAGGTTGCCAATGATATAGTAGATAAATCTTTAGATTCAGATATAGCAAAGAACCTTGGGTTGCCGCTTCTATTTAAACATCTAAGAACTTTATTAATTAAATCTTCATTCTTCAAGACTTTCCCAAGAGCTCTGAGATGGTTTATTATATGGATGAACCTTTTTGCATATCTTGTATGTTTTCACTTGGTTTCATCCTAAATAACTCATACTCATGGGTTAATGTGTTCATTCGAGCCCTCTTGACCTCGGTAGTACCTTCATGGGTCAATAGAAGGGTGTCCCACATTTCTTTAGCAATCTTGCAATTTGAGACCCTATAGAACTCATCGTAGCTTAAAGCGTATGATGATGTTCTTAGCTTTCAAATTGTATTGGACCTTTTCTTATCATCTTCGGTCCAAAGTGATCTTGGTTTGTCTACCACTGCATCATTAATTGATTGAGTGGGGACAAATGGACCATTTTCCACAAAGATCCCAAATATCAAGATCAACACCCTCAAGAAAGATTTGCATTCTATCCTTCCAATAACCATACCCTCACCATTGAAAAATGGGGTCTGTTCATGGAGGTTCCCTCGTTATTGTTTGAAGTCATTCTCTTGAGACGATTAAGTCCTTTATACAAGAGTCTAGCTCTGATACCACTTGTTACCAAGTAACTTCAAACACAAGAGGGGGGTGAAGTGTGATAGCGGTGCTTATAAAAAAATTACGATAAATTCTTGAATAAAAAAACTTGAAAGAAATAACTTGCGAAAAGATAAATAACTTGAAGAATAAATTGCAATAAATAAATGACAGAAAATAAATGACCGAAAAATAAATAAAGAACAAAAATAAACAAAGTGCTTGAATGATAAAGAGACAGAGAGCAAAGAAGAGCACGCAGCAAATTATACAGGTTCGCCACCAAACACCCCCTGTGGCCTACGCCCCGTCCCCAAAGCAAAGCACTATGGGATTTTCACTAAATCACTAGCTTTTAAATCAGTTCACTAGAAACCTTTACAACTCTATACTGAGCAATACGTTCAAGAGATATCACCTCTCTATGAACACCTTGGGATTCCTACCCAAAAAGAAATGATTTTCGCAAATAAAATGAGATGAGAAAGATACACTCAATAGTGCAGATATAACAAATTGAAGCTCAAATAATACAACTCAAATTATGTAGAATAAAAAAGACTCTCAAAAATTGTGCTCAAATAAGTGTGAGTGATGGAGAATATTTGACAGAGTTTTAGCACAAAAATTAAGCACTTGTGTTATGTTAAAAACAATGCTCATGGTGCAGTGCTTTTATAGGCACTGAGAGGAGCGTCACTTTAAGAGAAATGTCCGTTGCAGGATTTGTCCGTTGCAGCATTTTAAAGGGATTTGTCCGTTGCGTGGATTTGTCCGTTGCGTTTTGAATATGAAAGAATTGAAAACACGGGGACGAAAAAGATTCTCAGACACCACTTGGTGTTCGACATCGTATTTCCATACGACCTCTCCCCAGCTCGGCATACGACCTCCTCAGCTCGGCATACGACCTCTTCACAGCTCGGCACAGACACGACCTCCTCACAGCTCGGCACGCGACCTCCTCAGCTCGGCACGCGACCTCCTCACAGCTCGGCACGCGACCTCCTCACAGCTCGGCATATGACCTCTCCACAGCTCGGCATACGACCTCTCCACACAGCTCGGCACGAGACCTCAGCTCGGCACGCAAAATATTTTCCAAAGAAAACTTGAAATATTTTCCAAACAATATTTTGAGTACAACTTAAGAATTTTTCAAAATACTTTGTGCCTAAAAATAATTTAGAAAAAATTATCATAAAATCAATTTTAGAATAAAAATCATTTTGTGAGTGTGTGATTTTATTTTAATTGAGAGCTTTTTATTACTACTTACAAATAGTCTTAATAAAAATAAATAAATACCCAAAACCCAAAGACTTGAGAAACTATCATTCTTGATACGCGTCTTGGTATTCTTTTCCACTTTTTGCACGGTTGACTATTTGCAAAACTCCCTTTTGTCAATCATCAATACCATCCTGTCAAGGAATGTATTCACAGTAGCATCTACTTCCACCCTTACAGCTTCTCCGTCTGGTCCAACTGCGCCTTCCCCCTTGGGAGCTGAAGACTTGGATCGTTTGCAAAACCTTCTCGACTCCTTGCGTAAGCCTTCTAGTTCTAGTTCCCTGACAATGACTGGTAAGAGCTTATGTTCTCGATCATTTATCGCCTCATACTATTCCTAACGATGCATGGATTCTGGACTCTGGTGCCACTGACCATATGACCTTCAGCTCTAAATTGTTTTCCACTTATAGCCCTCATTCTAGCATTCCCTATATTACTGTTGCAAATGGTTCTCCACACCCCTTTCTATTTGAGAAGTGTGCTTTATGCTCCTGGACTCTCAAATAACTTAATTTCTATTCGCAAACTTACCCAGGATATGAACTGCACAGTAACTTTTTTTCCTACTCATTGCCTTTTTCAGGATCCTGCCACGGGGAGGACGATTGGAGTTGCTAAGGAACAGGGAGGGTTATACTTTCTATCTGCCGAAGAATCTGGTTTGAAGGTGTTGTCTTCCTCTGCCCAGTCTCACCGAACTACTACTCAAGTTTGGCTTCAGCATAAGCGTCTAGGGCATCCTCCATTTCCTTTACTCAAAACTATGTTTCCTGCTTTATTTTTGCAAGAGTCTGTTGAGTCATTTAATTGTGATGTTTGTCAATTTTCCAAACACAAACGTGTGTCTTTTCCTTCTAGTTGTAATAGAAGTGTTGAACCTTTTGATCTTATTCATTCTGATGTTTGGGGACCTGCCCCTGTTTCTAATATTTCTGGTGCGCGATGGTTTGTTACTTTTATTGATGATTGTACTCGCGTTAGTTGGCTATTCTTGATGAAAGATAAATCTGAAGTATCTCAGTTGTTCATTCAATTTTATCACATGATAAAGACTCAATTTGACAAATGTATTAAAAGACTACGGTCGGATAATGGTCGCGAATATGTCAATCAATGTCTTTCTTCATTTATTAGTCAAAATGGTATTCTTCATGAACTAACGTGTGTTGATACTCCACAACAAAATGGAGTTGCAGAAAGGAAAAACCGTCACTTACTTGAAATTGCTCGCGCCCTTCTCTTCCAAACAACAGTTCCAAACTCATTTTGGGGGGAGGCAGTTTTGACTGCTGCCTATCTCATCAATCGGATTCCATCTCGAGTTCTAGGTAATTCAGTCATGTTCAATCTATGTTGTCTTTTTACCCATCTGCTCCTATCATGCAGAGTCTAGAGCCTAGAATATTCGGCTGTGTTGCCTTCGTTCATGTCCACAAGCAGCACTGCAATAAGTTGGATTCCCGAGCTGTCCGATGCATCTTCCTGGGTTTCGCTCCCAATAAACGGGGGTACAAGTGTTATCATCCTTCCAGTCGTAAACACTATGTCTCTATGGATGTCACCTTCCATGAACATGTTCCGTTCTTCACTCGTCCTCAGCTTCAGGGGGAGAATAGTAGTGATTTGGAATCTGATTCCGAGTTTCTTCTCCTTGGTCCTTGGCATCCTGAGTCACCACTTTTGTCAGTTGATTCTCCCGAAGTCTCCTGTTGTTTCGAAGTCTCCTATCCCTGAGTCTCCTGCTGCTCCCAAGTTACTACCTCCTGAGTCTCCAGTTGCTTCTGAGTCACCTATTATTGTTTCTTCTTTACCTCCTATTTTGCAGAAACAAAGACCTTCAAGACTAAAGAAAGACAAAGGCTAGTGAGCCAACTTTAACATATCAGAGGAGAGGAAAACCCGACCTGGTCCAGAAACAACCCCAACCGTCTGAGCCGGAGGTAAGTACTGAAATTAACCCGATTGCTTCTGATTCTTCTATTTCCGATACACTTGACCTTGATCCAGTTGACCTTCCCATTGCCTTGAGAAAAGGGAAAAGGTCTTGTACCAAATACCCTATTTCTCAATTTGTTTCATCTAACAAATGTTTCCCACAAAGATAAGGCCTTTATGACAAAGAGCTGACTCAGAAGAATCCTCAGATCTGTTAAGGAAGCACTTAAAGATGAAAATTGGATCAAAGCCATGAGTGAGGAAATGAAAGCTCTTGAAAAAAAAAGAACTTGGGAGAAAGTTGAAAAACCAAGAGGCAAGAAGCCGCTGGTTGCGGTGGATTTACACCGCCAAGTACAAATCAGATGGCACTCTTGATCGATATAAGGCCAGATTAGTAGCAAAAGGGTACACCCAGACTTATGGCATTGATTATGAGGAAACATTTGCACCAGTAGCAAAGATGAACACTGTCCGTATCTTACTCTCTCTTGCGGCTCATTCTGGGTGGGAACTTAATCAGTTTGATGTTAAAAATGCATTCCTGCATGGAAATTTAGAGGAGGAAGTGTATATGGAGATCCCGCCAGGATTTGATCCAACTCATGGGGTAAATAAGGTGTGTAAATTGAAAAAGGCCTTGTATGGGCTAAAACAGTCTCCTCGGGCATGGTTTGGAAGATTTACAAAGGCTATGTTGGGCCTTGGTTACAAACAGAGTCAAGGAGACCATACCCTTTTCTTCAAACATTCACAGGGAGGAAAACTAACAGTACTCCTTGTTTATGTTGATGATATTATTGTTACAGGGAATGACTTGGTTGAGAGAGAACTCCTCAAGAAGAAATTGTCTGCAGAATTCGAGATGAAAGATCTGGGAACCCTCAAGTACTTCCTTGGGATAGAGGTAGCTTACTCAAAACAAGGAATTTTTATCTCTCAGAGAAAATATGTTCTTGACCTTCTACAGGAAACTGGCAAGCTTGGGTGTAAACCTGCAGGTGTTCCAATAGAGCAAAATCATAAAATGAGCACTGAGGAGGAGAGTGCTAGAGTTGACAAGTCCCAAGATCGTGAGATTAGTGGTGTTCAATGTAACTTCGTGAGGATGACCGGAGGGAAGCGGTCGGTTGTGCTCGCTGACGGATGGCGGCGGCGTGTTGGGTGGTGCTCCTGCAAACACTCCGACGCCAAGTCAGTGTGTGTCGAGGTGAGTAAAGAGGTGGTAGAAAAATCATTCCCTCGACCGTTCGACGCGGTCTTCTTTAAATATGAGTTGAGGACGGGTACTGTCGATGTGTAACCGTCCCGTGAAACCCTAAGTCGGCATTAAATTCCTTTAATACCGAGAACCGCTGGGTCGGCCGCTGAGGAAGCGCGAGAGGCGAGTGGAAACGTGGCATCGAGGGAAGGTGGATCGACGAGCGGAAATAGGCCGAGAAGGCAGCGGATCTCCGGATTGGGCCTCGGCCCAGTCCGGAACAGTTGCCCCCCAAGTCGCTAGCTCGAATGTCGAGGTGGTGACTTGTTGTTGAAGTTCATTGATGTCGATGTCCGACGTCTTTGTTCGTAAGGAACGGCAAGCGTCGTCGGGTCGTGCTTTGTTTATCAGTTCGTTCGGGACCTTCGTGTTCCACCTCTGCTGAGGCAGTTCTCGACACGAGGCTTGACGTACTTGTGCAAGGTACGAGGCTTTATCACGAGTTAGTGCATGCGGTCTCGACACGAGGTCGACAAGCCTTTATCACGAGCTCGTGCACGTGGTCTCGGCACGAGGTCGACAAGCCTTTATCACGAGCTCGTGCACGCGGTCTCGGCACGAGGTCGATCACAGGTGCTTGTGCCAACGCACAAGGCTTTATCACGAGCTCGTGCACGCAGTCTCGGCACGAGGTCGATCTCTTCATCAGGTGCTTGTGCCAATGCACAAGGCTTTATCGCGAGCTCGTGCACGCGGTCTCGGCACGAGGTCGATCACAGGTGCTTGTGCCAACGCACAAGGCTTTATCACGAGCTCGTGCACGCGGTCTCGGCACGAGGTCGATCTCTCCATCAGGTGCTTGTGCCAACGCACAAGGCTTTATCACGAGCTCGTGCACGCGGTCTCGGCACGAGGTCGATCACAGGTGCTTGTGCCAACGCACAAGGCTTTATCACGAGCTCGTGCACGCGGTCTCGGCACGAGGTTCCATCAGAGGTGCAAGGTTTTGATAGTAAATAAATGCTGATTGCGTATTTCTTCAATCATACTTCACTGCTTCACATTTATGTGTTTAGGATACATTTGTTTTAACTATAATATTTCTTCATCTTTGCTTGTCAGTGTTACTCTGGGGATTTGTCTTTGGCTTTTGATGCCATCAACTTCTCTTCGTAATTCATAAATTTCCGAGCTCGCCAGAACTCGCTCAGTGGTCTTCGGTTTATCGACACCAACGCCGACGCCGAATAGATTTCCTTCGATCGGGCCTTGCTCTAGCAAGTACCTTCATCTCGTCCACAAAGATTTCTTCACCAAAATGGCTTCTTTGTTGAAGCGCTCGACGTAGTCTCCGATAGACTCATCTTTCTTCTGGCTGAATTGCGGCCGGTCTGCTGTCGACTGGGTTGGACTTTAGACGCAGTGAAATGCGCGAGAACTGGTCGACGAGCTCGATCCACGAACCAATGGAATTTTTCTTAAGAGTCCGGAACCAAGACAACGCTGCCTTCTTTAGAGTGAGGGAAAGATTCGCACTTCACCGCCCTTGGCGCCTCGATAGCCCATGACAAGATCAAAACAACCAACATGCTCGTCGGGGTCGGTGGTGCCGTCGTATGAGTCCAAAGCGGGTGGTTTCGAAGATGCTTCGGAATCGGGAATTTCATGATCTCGGATGTAAAAGGACCAAAGGCCCCGCTCGAGTCACTCGTGTCATCGCTCCGAGGAGTTGATGAAACAGAATGAGCACGGTTGAGTGCTCTATGCACAGAGCGGCGTGGAGTCGTGCCACGGTGGTGGCGATGAACAGATCTGAGATTTTCAGACTCCTTCGATCTCCGAGGAGAATGAGAGACTCGATCTTTTCTGTTTTCGATTTGGGTGGCAACGCGAGCGGAGAGTTCCTTCTGTTGATTCTCCATTCGATCGAGGCGTTGATTCTGAGCATGCATCGCTTCGGCATGGCTTCGGATGAATTCGCGGAACTCGCGAATGAGGATGGCGGCGGTCTCCGTTCCGGCATCGGTTGGAGCAGCAACGATCGGAACGGCGTCATGCTGGAGAGGTGGTTCTGTCGGAGCTATCGGCTGGTTTGGTGGTTCAAGATCTACGTTCGCATGAGTGGAACTGCTAGTCGCGACCTGACGCTTCGATCCAGTCATCGTCGAGTGAAGAAGGGAGACTTCGACAAAGAAGATGGAATCAGAAACGATTCCCACAGACGGCGCCAATGTTCTGAACAGAACTTCAGAGGATGACCGGAGGGAAGCGGTGCGGTTGTGCTCGCGACGGATGACGACGGCGTGTTGGGTGGTGTACCTGCAAACACTCCGACGCTCAAGTCAGTGTGTGTCGAGGTGAGTAAAGAGGTGGTAGAAAAATCATTCCCTCGACCGTTCGACGCGGTCTTCTTTAAATATGAGTTGAGGACGGTTACTGTCGATGTGTAACCGTCCCGTGAAACCCGGAAGTCGGCATTAAATTCCTTTAATGCTGAGAACCGTTGGGTCGGCCGCGTTGAGGGAAGGCGGAGAGGCGAGTGGAAACGTGGCATCGAGGGAAGGTGGATCGACGAGCGGAAATGGGCCGAGAAGGCAGCGGATCTCCGGATTGGGCCTCGGCCCAGTCCGGAACAAGTGGGAAGGCTAATTTACTTAGCACACACGAGACCTGACTTAGCTTATGCAGTAAGCGTAGTCAGTCAGTTTATGCATGATCCAAGGATGAGGCATTTGCAGGCAGTAGAGCGGATCTTGCAATACCTTAAAGCGACTCCAGGAAGGGGTCTATTGTTCAAAAGAGGCGAAAGACTGACGTTGGAAGCCTATACTGATGCTGATTATGCAGGCTCAGTGAGTGATAGAAGGTCCACGTCTGGCTACTGCACATTCTTCTGTGGTAATCTTGTTACATGGAGGAGCAAAAAGCAAAATGTAGTGGCCAGATCAAGTGCTGAGGCAGAATTTAGAGCAATGGCTCATGGGATTTGTGAGCTATTTGGATGAAGATTATTCTTGATGATTTGAAGGTGAATTATGAAGGCTCAATGAGGTTGTTTTGTGACAATAAATCAGCAATCAGCATTGCTCATAATCCTGTACAACATGACAGGACCAAACACATTGAGATAGATAGACACTTTATAAAGGAGAAGTTAGATTGTGGACTGATCACAACGTCCTACATTCCTACTGGATACCAACTGGCAGATGTGCTTACAAAGGGGCTATCTACAGAACGATTCCGCCAACTTACTTGCAAGCTAGGAATGATTGATATCCACTCACCAGCTTGAGGGGGAGTATTGTAAATAACTAGAGTAAATAGTTATTTTTTGTATTGTAACCTAGTTTAGTTATTTGGCCCATTGCTTAGGCCTATTAGGTTAAGCCTAGAGTAGCCTATATAATAAACATTGGTGTGTGTATACCGAATAAGTTAATAATATAATTCAGATATAATTTTCACACTTCAGAAACAATATTCTAACTACCCACACAGGTCTGATGCAGGTGATATAGTGCCCTCTCTAGATTACTTGTCATCCAAGCTGTATGTCCCAAAAGTAGCCAAAACAGTAAACACAAGAGGTTTGGAAATGGTGACTCCCCAAAAAATCATCTATGATTTTGGAAAAAGACTCACTGAGAGAGCAAGTTGTTGCATAGGGCAATATGTGGGTGGAGACATGGTAACATAAGAGACAAAAAAGTAGCCAAAGTAGTCTTGAGGAAGTAAAGAGGTAGTGAAATTGACTTTTTGAGATACGTTCATCAAGAAAAACATGTCGTAAAAGCACAGAATAGATTGACCATATTACCTCTTCCATTTCACAAAATAAATATTTGCTTCTCCAGATCACGTATATTATGCTTGTAGAAGAATGCATCTGCACTGCTAGAGTTGGGATAGAGTTGTTCTCTTGAAAGCCGTATAATACATGCAACATGCTTCTGGTCTAAGATCTGGTCCTTTCCATATATGGACACATAGATATCCCTGATATGCATTTCATTCTGAGTAAGTTTACCAACTATTGCTCCATTGATTATTTTAACAAACGAACAATAAAAATGCTGCCAAGAAAAGTAGCAAATAATATGGATTGAATATGGTGAATTTCATATTAATTATATTTTGATCTAGAGGCAGCATTATAGGTGAATTTCAAACTGTATCTCCCTCTCTCAAAGAAGTGATAAAACAATAAGTAAAAAGAGAATGTCCTAGCAAAATACTCCTTGTAAAGTAAGGTAAAAGCTTGCAATCTCAGCAAGGTGTTTTCTTATAGATCTGGCTAGAAAATCACAAACAACGCCTTTACTTGTTCTCTTTCTTTTCTTATAGAACTGGCCTGCAGGAGAAGTTCTTCTTTTGCCTTTATTGTGTCTGCTGCCATCTAGCGTGTGATAGTTTTAGTTTACAATGAGAGACCAGACCCAATTACATGACTCATTAAGCACTTACAGATTAAATATGTTTGCATATATGGAATCTCACATCATTGACAAAGCAACAGAGAAGCACGTGTATGAAAAACCTTTGCTGCAAATATTTTTTTTTTTTTTATGTTTACCTCTTCACTTCCAGTTTCAGATTTTATAAATAAGATGGGAAAAAACAACACCAACTTTTGATTTAGCAACTACCACCATTTGCTGCTTCAAGGGATCCACTTCCATTTTCAGCTTGTACCCTGCAACTCTGACAAAAATGATATAAAGGAATAAAAAACAAATGAAGCAGAAGAATAACAATCAGTGAAAGTTAATAGGGAATGAAAATGTGTGAACCAAACCTCTATTTGGTGAACAATTATGCACTTGTGTATTGTCCTTGGAAAAAACTACAAATAAGTTTCGGTGAATCATTTTATAACTAACTCCACATAAAACCCCAAACTAAAATCAACACACAAAAAATCAACCAATCAAATATGTAAAATAATAAAATATAAACAAAGCAAATAAGACCAAGTAGAACCATAAGCCACATACAATATGTGAGAGGCATCGACAAATTAACCACACATCCATAAATAATTACAATTATAACTTACATCATAGTGTGAAAGCGTGTCTTCCATTCTCCAATCTGATGTTCCTCTCCTGAGTACTCATAGTGGAAAAAGCTCGACATATCAAAGTCATCGTTCCCCCACATCAACTACTCTGCAATGAGCAAACCTAAAGATTTATAAAACCTAGAGACTACCCATCTTCAAAATAGACACAATAGTAAATATTAGATAATCGGTTGATCAATACAAATTAGCATATCATCATTATCACCACCATTATTCATTAGCCAAAGCCCGACATCAGATAAGAAAGAATAGAAAAAAATTCACAGACCTTGTTCCGATTGAGAAAACGATATTTTCTGGATCCATATTCAATTTTACAACATATCCTAGAGACGGCAAGGGCACTAAGGTTTCATTCTGGATTGCCAATTCGGTTCTGGGGAGAATGCGTGCTTGCAGCAGTTCACATCATCAACAGGTTGCCGTCAAAGGTAATAAACAATAAGACACCGTATGAGATTTTATTTGGAAAGAAACCAGAATATGATCATTTAAGGGTGTTTGATTGTTTAGTATATGTGTTGAAAAACAAGAGAGAAGGGAAGTTTGATGAAAGGGGGAGAGCTTGTGTGTTCATTGGGTACCCAGCTGGACAAAAGGGTTACAAAGTATATGATACAACTAGTGGGGAAATGTTTGTTTCTAGAGATGTTGTCTTCGTGGAACACGAGTTCCCATTCAAAAGGGAAGAGGTCGAAGGGAGCAATAAGGGAAAGCCGCAGGATGTGAGTTGGGAAGAGCAGTCAGTGAGTGTTGTGCAGCGTGAACAACAATGCATAACAAATGAAGAATGGGTAAGTGATGAAACAGTAGAGGTTCAAGGAGAAAATGGTGAGGAAGGTGATACAAGGAATTCAAGGCTTGAAGGGGAGAGGCGTAGTGAAAGAAACCGACAGCTCTCCAGTCGCCTAAATGATTATGAAGTGAGTTTGCCACCTTCCATTACTCATCCTACATCCAACCCACCCAAAGGTAATTCGGTAATACATCCTTTATCTAATCATATCAGTTACAATAAGTTTTCGCATTCACATTCTGCTTACTTAGCGGCCATCTCCTCCCAAGATGAGCCAAAGAGTTTTTATTAGACAGCAAAGCTTGAGCATTGGAAAGAAGCCATGAAGAAAGAAATTGAGGCACTGGAGAGCAATGGAACATGGACATTAGAAGCTCTACCACCAGGGAAGAATATTATAGACTCCAAGTGGGTGTACAAGGTGAAGTAAAAACCAAATGGAGAGATCGAACGCTACAAGGCGAGACTTATGGCAACGGGGATTCACGCAAGTTGAGGGGGAGGATTACCACGAGACATTTGCTCCGGTAGCCAAGCTAGTCACGGTAAGGTGCTTGCTGGCCATAGCTGCGAAGAAAGAATGAATTGTTCACTAACTTGACGTGAATAATGCCTTCTTACATGGGGATTTAGATGAAAAAATCTATATGAAGATACCGCAAGGCTTTGCAAAGAGGGGAGAAACGAGAGTTTGCAAATTGAGGAAGTCCCTCTATGGCTTGCGTTAGGCTTCAAGAAATTGGTATCAAAAGTTCACATGTGCATTGAATAAGATAGGCTTCAAGCAGTCAGTTGCAGACCATTCTTTGTTCATCTATAGGACGAAGAGTACGTTCTTGTTAGCTTTGATCTATGTGGATGACGTGATCCTAGCCGGCAACAACAAGGAAGCAATGCAAAATGTGAAGAGATACTTGGATGCAGAGTTCAGTATCAAAGACTTGGGGCCATTGAAGTACTTTCTTGGGATTGAAGCAGCAAGGTCAGCGCAAGGTTTTGTTCTGAATCAAAGAAAATATGTGCTGGATATTCTCAAAGAGACAGGGATGGAAAATTGTCGCCCAAGTCCATTCCCCCATGGAGCAGAATTGTAACTTACGTGTGAATGATGGAGAACCAGATGCGGATGCAACAAGATATAGAAGACTGCTAGGAAGGCTTCTGTATCTAACAATAACCAGGTCTGACATCACTTATGCAGTGAACACCTTGTGCCAGTATATGAATGCACCTAAACGCATACACATGGATGTTGTAGAAAGGATAGTGAGGTACTTAAAGATAACTCCTGGACAAGGAATACTTCTTCCAAGTCATGGAGAATTGAAGCTAAATGCATATTGTGATGCGGATTGAGGAGGATGTCCTCTTACAAGAAGATCTTGCACCGGGTACTTAATGACTTTGAGAGGTTCGCTGGTATCATGGAGGACGAAAAGACAAACAGTGGTAGCAAGGTCATCAGCAGAAGCCGAGTACAGAGCCATAGCAGCCACAGTTAGTGAGGTAATATGGTTGAGATGGCTACTGGAGGAGTTGGGAGCTGCACAAGGAGAGGCTACAACAATGTTCTGTGATAACCAAGCTGCCATACACATAGCCATGAATTCAGTTTTCTATGAGAGAACGAAGCATGTTGAAATGGACTGCTATTTTGTTAGAGAAAAAGTTTAATTGGGAGAAATTCAGCCAATGAAGATTTGGACAAAAGAGCAAGCAGCAGACATATTCACAAAGCCTTTAGGGAAAGAGAGATTCAGATTTTTACTGAGCAAGTTAGGCATTGTAGATTTCCATGCGCCAACTTGAGGGGGAGTGAAGGAAATCTGGAAACATTATTTTTGTATCATATCTTGATCTGATTATTATTTAATTTGTTAGCCAATCGATAGGATAAGATTAGATAATAATTGTGAGATTTGAATCTGATTTGTTACAGATTTGTTAAGATACTAGGGTTAGCCCAATGTTGTATATATATGTACTCTTTGCAACATTGAGCAGTAACTTGAATAATATACAAAACTATTCAAATATTTTCACTACTGCGTAACCAAAATCCTAGAAAATGATGTATGTGGAATAGATGAAAATAAAATCCAAAAGAAGAAGCAAAAATGAAATGTTACCAAAAAATCCCAGCAAGCGTTTGTCTTCTAGAACACGATTTCATTATTCTTAGAAGCTTCCTTGATTCTCAAGACAAGAAAAATTGTGAAGGCGCTTCTGAGACTGAGAGTGAACCAACTTTGCTTGCTGAGATTAACACCCGCAAGCAAGCAAATGGAAAAATCTATAACTTCGAAGCACTCATCGCTTGCACTGTACAGTAAGAACCCTAAAACATAAGTGAGGCAGAGAAGAGGGGCCACAACCATGGATTTGCTGTGGGGTTCTTGTGAGGGAGGTTTGCCGGTGGGTTTAGCAACTATGTGGGTCGTTGAAGAGTTCAATGATAGTTGGGAGTTTGTTGGTTCTCGCAAACATGGCGGTGGGCATCCTTGTGAGGGAGGTTCGTGATTTGTGGTCTCAGAGTGGTTTTCGGTGGATATTGCTGTGAGAGAAGCTAGAATTAGGGTTACGATTGGAAACAGAAGCACAACTAATGAAACGATCTCCAACATTATGATGTAGATGAAATCCTGGAGGATTTTATGGGAATAAAAGGAGGTGTATATATTCACGAATCCGATCAAATTTGAAATCTTGGGAAAAAAATTTGATAAAGATAATCTTGGAATATTTTAAATGAGTATTTATTGCTGTTAAATATATTTCCTATTTCCTATTCTGGTCGTATATTTAATATATTATTGGAAGATCAATAAATTTTGAATTTTTGAAATTTCTTGTATGAGTATTTATTGCGAGATGGTCTCAGAAAATGACACCTGGAGGTATAATCAATGAGCTTCATTCGCAAATATATATAATACTCCCCCCGTTTTTGATTTTAAGCAAAAACATATATTTCTTCGTGTTACCAAATATAAGCAGATTGGAGCTATTTTTAGTTAATGTACCCTTATTAATTGCTCCAGCCTTCATTTATTCTTTTCTCGGTGCAAGTAATTTCTGGTTTCCAAGCTTTCCTTTTTCTCATGCAACTTTTTTGTTTCCATCATTGAAAGGTCAATCTTGATGTATAAATCCCGTGTGACTTTTATCTGTTCCACACTTACTAGTAGCCTTCTTCTTCTTCCCTCCATTATACCCAAAAACATGACAGCACCACATCAATTGTTCGATGGCCCCTCATTTGACTTGGGTATCTGATGCGCTCATAATAGCATATAGTTTGTTGTTAGTTTTGCATTGCATAGTAGGCATTGTAGTGGTTTTTACCCATAGTTCTCATGCATTTTTGCTTGAATTAGATAATGCACTTGGTTTGAGTTCAATTGTGCAGAAAAGAAGGTTATTGGCCTAGGAAAGCGGAGCTAGATCACTTAGACGGATGTTGCAACCAACTCGGAGGCCAAAATGACAAATATGGCAAGATCAGAGGAAAACACGGCCTGCCCGTGCCTTGGTTGAGATGAAGAAACGCAAGAATTTGAAGTCAGTAAATAACACGGCCAGGCCGTGTTATCCAACACGGCCGTGCCTCTGCTTCCAGACAACAACACGGCCTGGCCGTGTTCGTCCCCACGCCCGTGTCGGGCTGCTCGTCTGCGTTTTTGTGCTTTAAAAGCAGCACGGCCAGGCCGTGCCAGGCTCCACGGCCGTGCCAGGCTCGGCCATACTTTATTTTTGCGCGTTTTGACTTAATTTTTAGATGTTTTTCAACCCTTTTGGTCCAGAACTATATATAGATAGATGAAACATTAACCTAGGGACTTACTACTGGTTAGTGGCCTCTTGTGAGTTTGAATCAAGAACAAGGATTCTAGGCAAAGTTGAGGAATCAATGGAGTCTATTGCTGCTTCTACATCTCAAATGCTTGGTTCTTTCTCTTCCATGAGGAACTAATTCCTTTGTACTAGGGTAAGATGAACTTTGTGGATCCTTTTATGTAATTCAATTCAGAATTTTCAATGCAAGTTTGATGTATGTCATTTGATCAATTATCTCTTTTCTTAATGCGATTCTATGCTTGATCACCATGGGATTGAACTAGGGTTTAACATCAATTGGAAAGTTGAAGTTTTAAACTTGCTTTGGGATATTTTGACATATCTATAGGATTATAGGGATATAATTCTCTTTGGTATGAGTTTGTATGAATCCTTATCCTTATTGCTTGATTTAATTAATTGGAACCTAAGGGATTAGGGCTTATTAGTTGAATTAAAGGGATTAAGAGGAAAGGAATTTTCGTTAATCTAATTTAGAGGATTCGAACTTCAAATACGTGATCATTACTTGCATTGGAATAGGATTCAAGAGCGTAAAGGGTGAGACAAAGGGATTCGAACCCTAGTCACTCTATTCTTCTTAATATTTAAATCAATTGTTTTGTTAGTCATTATCTTATTGTTGAGCACAAATTACACAATTCAAACACTACTCGTTCGTCTGATAGTTCAAATAGTATATCGTTGGTATAGTTAAGAATTGGTCACAATCTCTGTGGATACGATCTTTTATTACTTAACGACGAAATCGTACACTTGCGATTTTTCCCAACAAGTTTTTGGCGCCGTTGCCGGGGATTGTTGAATTAATTTTTAACAAGACAAACGAGTACCTTTTTGAATTATTTCTTTTATTTATTTTCTGAAAAACAAATTATTTATTACATTAACTGTTGCATTGTTACTTACCTTTTGCCTTAGTTTTGTGCATGCGAGGTAAACAAACAGGTGAACTGTTGTTTGACCCAGAAATTGAAAAGGCAGCAAAGGCATTAAGGAAGAAGACAAAGGAGGCAAAACAACAACAAAAACAATCCTCCGCATCTACTTCTCAAGTCACCACTCAAGAAGTCATGGGGGACCAACCACGTACTTTGGGTGATTTTGGGAGACGGAACAACCATGCCAGGACTGTCAATGCCTACCAACAGGGTGAGGCAAATGCCAATTTTGAAATCAAGCCGGCTTTGTTAAACACTCTCAAGCAAAGCCAATTCAGGGAATGAAATTGATGACCCAAATCAACACCTGGTGAGCTTCTATGAAATCTGTGATACTTTTGGGTTAGCTGGAGTGACTGAGGAAAGCAAGAAATTGAGGCTTTTCCCTTGGACCCTGCGAGAGAGAGCAAGAGATTGGCTAGACACCTTGCCTACTGGAAGCATTGCAACTTGGGACGATTTGGAGGAGAAATTCATGACAAAATTTTTTCCACCCTCCAAATTCATCAAAAGAAGAGGTGAGATTCATGGCTTCCAACAGAACCAAAGTGAGAACTTATATGAGGCATGGGAGAGATTCAAGCTCCTTCTAAAGAGGTGTCCAGGACATGGATATGATGACTTCAACCAGATGCAAATGTTCTGTAATGGTTTGAGGCCGAACACCAAGATGATGTTGGATGCCTCAGCTGGAGGTACAATCAACAACAAGACAGCTGAAGAAGCAAGAACCTTGGTGGAGCAAATGGCTTCCAATGAGCAGTTATGTCAGAATGACAGAGGGACACTGGGTAAAAGAGGAGTCCTAGAATTGGAAACAGAAGATGCGCTTTTGGCTCAGAATAAATTAGTCTCTCAACAATTGGAGGCTATCACAAAAGAGTTGAAAGCACTAAAAGTGGGAACCTCTTCCTCTGCTCAGGTGAACCAAGTAAATCAAGGTTTGAGATGTGACTTCTGCCAAGGGCCTCATGAGAATGGAGGGTGTGATACTTTGGGAGACTCCAAGGAGCAAGCTAATTACATGGGTAATTTCCAAAGGCAAGGAGGGAATCCATATTCTAACACCTATAATCCAGGGTGGAAGAATCATCCCAACTTCTCTTGGAAGCAACATGATAATTCATCATCGAGCAACCCTCCACAACCTCCCAAGCAAGAGAAGCCAAATCAACTGGAGGAAGCTCTTACCCAATTCATGAAGATGACTCAGTCAAATTTTCAGAACCATGAGTCACATTTCAAAAATCAGGAGGCTTCGATCAAGAATCTGGAAAATCAGATCGGGCAACTCTCAAAGCAACTTGCAGAACAATCTAAAGGTAAGTTTTCTGCTAGCACAGTAGATAACCCCAAAACTGAAAATTGTAGTGTAGTTACTTTGAGAAGTGGAAAACCTTTGTCTGAAGTAGAGAAAAAGAAAAAGAGTGAAAAGAGTGAAAAAGAAAAAGTGAGTGAAAAAGAAAGAGTGGAAATAGAAGAAGAGGTTGAAAAAGAAAAAGGAGAAGTTGAAAATGAGAGAAGAGAAAATCTTGAGAAAGGAGAGAAAAGAGAGGGTGAGGAAGACAATGTTGCTACTGACAATTTGCAGGTACAAGAGAAACCAAAAATTATTCAGCCACATATGAAGCTTCCTTATCCTCATCTGAGCAAGAAGAACTGTAAGGATGAGCAGGTTTGCCAAGTTCATGGATATTTTCAAGCGTCTCCAAATCAACATTACTTTTGCAGAAGCCCTTGAGCAAATGCCCACATATGCAAAATTTATGAAGGAGTTGTTGACCAAAAAGAGAAGGTTCAAGGAGGATGAGGCGGTAGCCTTGGTGAAGAGTGTAGTGCAATTATCCAAAGGAAGCTTCCTCCAAAGATGAAGGATCAGGAAGCTTTACAATTCCTTGCACTATTGGGAATTTGCACATTGGAAAGGCTCTCTCGTGATTTGGGAGCTAGCATTAACTGATGCCCTCTCTATGTTGAAACGTTTGGGAGGAGGTGAAGTCAAGCCTACCAAGATGTCTTTGCAACCGCAGATAGGTCGGTAAAATACCCTACTAATCTTGGAGGATGTCTTTGGTTAGAGTTGACAAGTTCTTGTTCCCAGTGGATTTTGTTATCCTTGATATGGAAGAGGACAAGGAGGTCCCTCTTCTTCTTGGCAGACCTTTCCTAGCTACAGGGAGAGCCTTGATTGATGTGCAACAAGGTAAATTGATATTGAGGTTCCAAGATGAAAAGGTAACATTTAATGTCTTTGAAGCTATGCGGCATCCGGATGATATTGAGAGATGCTCTAGAGTTGATGTGATTGACGACTCCGTTTTGGAAGTCATCAAGCAAGACCAACCTTCACACCCACTGGAGAATGTGTTAGTGAATTCCATTGAGAAGGTGGATGAGGAGATGGAAGATGAAATTGAAAGATGTCTTGCACAACTTGAAGCTCTACAAGTTGAAGAAGCTGTTTTGAAAATGAAGGAGGATTTGCAAGGTGGTGAGTTAGAAAAGAAAGTAAGCCCGGAATTAAAGTAATTACCCCCACACTTGAAGTATGTTTTTCTTGGGGATGATGCTTTTAATCTGGTGATCATTAGTAACTCTTTGTCAAAGCTGGAGGAGGAGAAGCTAGTGAGAGTACTCAGAGAACATAAAGAGGCAATTGGATGGACCATCTCAGATTTAAAGGGGATAAGTCCAGCCTTTTGCATGCATAAGATCAAGTTGGATCAAGAGTTTAAGCCAGTTGTTCAACCACAGAGAAGGCTTAATCCGGTCATGAAAGAAGTGGTGAGGAAGGAGGTATTGAAGCTTTTAGAGGCAGGGATGATCTACCCTATTTCTGACAGTGCATGAGTGAGTCCGGTACATGTGGTTCCTAAGAAAAGGGGGATGACAGTTGTAAAAAATGAAAAAAAATGAGTTGATCCCTACGAGAACTGTCACAGGGTGGCGAATGTGCATTGACTATAGGAAACTGAACCAAGCCACTCGGAAGGATCATTTCCCTCTCCCGTTTATGGACCAAATGCTTGAAAGGTTAGCTGGACAAGCCTACTATTGTTTTCTGGATGGGTACTCAGGTTACAATCAGATATCTGTCAACCCAGAAGATCAAGAGAAGACAGCATTCACCTGCCCATTTGGAGTCTTTGCATACAAACGGATGCCCTTCGGTCTTTGCAATGCGCCCGCAACTTTTCAAAGGTGCATGCTTTCTATTTTTGCTGATATGATTGAAAAATCTATTGAGGTATTTATGGATGACTTCTCTGTTTTTGGAATTTCTTATGATGATTGTCTGGGTAACTTGGAAAGGGTTCTCAAAAGGTGTAAGGAGACCAATTTGGTATTGAATTGGGAAAAATGCCACTTCATGGTTAAGGAAGGCATTGTTCTGGGACATAAAATCTCATCTAAGGGGATAGAAGTGGATAAGGCAAAAATTGAGGTGATAGAGAAGTTGCCCCCTCCGTTGAATGTGAAAGGAGTGAGGAGTTTCCTTGGGCATGCTGGATTTTATAGACGGTTCATCAAGGACTTCTCCAAGATTGCTAAGCCACTTTGCAATCTCCTCATCAAGGATGTCTCATTTAAATTTGACCCAGAATGCTTGAAGGCATTTGAGTTATTAAAAGAGAAACTTATTTCAGCTCCTGTGATAGTTGCACCCGATTGGGATTCACCGTTTGAGTTAATGTGTGATGCTAGTGATTATGCGGTGGGGGCTGTTTTGCGGCAAAGAAGAGAAAAGTTCTTTCATGCCATTTATTATGCTAGCAAGGTGTTAAATGAGAACCAAGTTAACTATGCGACCACAGAAAAAAGAACTGCTTGCCATAGTGTTTGCTCTCGAAAAATTTCGTTCCTACTTGATTGGTTCCAAGGTTGTGGTGTTTACTGATCATGCGGCAATAAAATATCTGATGACTAAGGTTGAATCCAAGCCAAGACTCATTCGGTGGATTTTGTTGTTGCAAGAATTCGACCTTGAGATCAAAGACAAAAAGGGGAGTGAAAATGTAGTGGCTGATCATTTGTCTAGGTTGGAGAATCTTGAGGTTCTGATTAGGGAGTTAGACATTCTAGAGGAGTTCCCGGATGAAAAAGCGTTGGCGGTGGTAGAGAGGCCTTGGTTTCTGAGATATGGCAAACTTTAAAGTCAGCTGGTGTTATACCTGAGGAATTAACTTGGCAACAAAAGAAGAAGTTTTTCAAAGATGCCAATTACTTCATTTGGGATGATCCCTATCTCTTCAGACAAGGCCCGGATGGAATTCTGAGAAGGTGTGTTGCACATGATGAGGCGCAGAAAATTTTATGGCATTGTCACAATTCACCATATGGAGGTCATTTCAATGGTGAACGCACAGCAGCAAAAGTGCTTCAATCTGGATTCTACTGGCCCTCAATTTTCAAAGATGCTTATGCTCATGCAAAAAGTTGTGACAAGTGCCAGAGGATGGGAAGCATTTCCAAGAGGAATGAAATGCCCTTAAACTCCATTTTGGAGGTTGAGCTTTTTGATTGTTGGGGCATCGATTTCATGGGACCATTTCCCTCCTCATTCTCTAACCAGTATATTTTAGTAGCTGTGGATTATGTCTCAAAGTGGGTAGAAGCAGTGGCAACTCAAGTAAGTGACTCTCAGACTGTGGTGAAATTCATAAAGAAGAACATCTTTTCTCGGTTTGGGGTCCCTAGAGTTTTAATCAGTGATGGTGGTTCGCATTTTTGTAACTCAAAGTTGGAGGCTGTGCTGAAAAAGTATGATGTGAAGCACAAAGTTACCACTCCTTACCACCCTCAAAGTAATGGGCAAGCTGAAGTGTCAAACAGAGAAATTAAGAAAATACTTGAGAAGACAGTGAATGCCTCAAGGAAAGATTGGGCCCATAAGCTGGATGATGCTTTGTGGGCATACAGGACAGCTTATAAATCCCCTATGGGGTTGTCTCCTTACCAGCTGGTCTACGGCAAATCTTGTCATTTGCCAGTTGAACTTGAACATAAGGCATTTTGGGCCCTGAAATTTTTAAATTTTGATTCAACCTTGGCAGGAGAGAAAAGAATCTTGCAGCTGCACGAGCTGGATGAAATGCGGTTGCATGCGTATGAGAATGCTTCCATCTATAAACAGAAGGTGAAAGCTTATCATGATAAGCATATTGTACAGAGAACTTTCTCTCCTGGGCAGCAAGTGTTGCTTTTCAACTCCCGCTTGAAGTTATTCCCGGGCAAACTCAAGTCCAAGTGGTCGGGACCTTTTGTGGTAAAAGAAGTGATGCCACATGAAGTAGTAGAGGTGGAGGAGCCTTCATCGCAAAGATCGTTCAAGGTGAATGGTCAACGACTGAAACATTATTTTGGAGGAGAGCTTAACAGGGAAAAGGTTGCTCTAGTCTTGCAAGAGCCTTGAGCATACCATCACGCGTCAAGCTAGTGACGTTAAAGAAGCGCTTCTTGGGAGGCAACCCAAGGTGTAAAAGAGTGCATTCATGTTGTTTTTTTTTAAAAAAAAAAAAGAGAGAGAGGCAGTGAAGAACACGGCCTGGCCGTGTCCTGGGCCACGGCCGTGTGGGTCAAAAAAAAAAAAAAGGGGGAGAGGCAGTGAAGAACACGGCTTGGCCGTGCCCTTTGCCACGGCCGTGTTCGAGTGAAAAAAAAAATTTTGTGGAGAAACAGTGAAGAACACGGCCTGGCCGTGTCATATGCCACGGTCGTGTTCAAGTGTCCCTGCGGAAGTCTGCGTGCCTCGGCGCATGCCCTTACCCAATCCTTTCCCTAGCCAATCACAACCATCCATTCCCTTTCATTTGAAATCTGTGGCCCTGATGCATACCTACCATACCGATCCTACACCCAACCACACCACAGCAGAGCCCAAAATGCTCATTTCAACAGCACACGCCCGTGTGCTTTCTTCTCCTTCATTCCAGACCTAAATTTTGCTTCCTCCTCCCTACAGCCGCGGCGCCCATCTTCTTCTCCTCATCCTCCCTAATTCCATTCTTCCTCCTCCATCCTCTTCACCTCTTCCTCGCCTCAACCAACCCACTTCCTTCCTTCTCCTCTTCACTCACCCCATCTCCAACCGTCGAACAGCTCCCCTTACGCCACCACCCATCCTTCCTCCACACTTCACTCCTTTTTCCCTTCTCCAACCACCCAGTCACGCTACCACCACTCTTCTCACCAACAACCCACCACGCCCCAAACCCTTCCTGCCATCTTCTTCACCTCCAACCCAAACCCAATTTTTTTATATTATTTTCACATTACCTATGTGTTGTGCTTGTTGTGTGACTTGATTACAGGGTATTATGGCTTCAAAAAGGCAAAGGGGTGATGCCTCAGGCACCAAGGAACCGGCATTGGCCAAGGGGAAAGGAAAGGGCAAGAAAAAGGTCACTGAAAATCCTCATGGCATCCAATTTCGTGACGATGTCCAAGAAGCAAGGTATAACTCTCTGGTTGCAAGAAATCTTGTCCCCACCCGTTATATGGATGAACACCCTTTGTTAATTCTAGGATTGCTAGATGATGTCCAGTATTTATTTGCTAATGTGGGTTGGACAAAGTTTGTGGGGTTGAAAAGTTTTACTCATGCAAGAATTACTCGAATTCCTCTCATCCGTTAATGCTAATGTCTCATATGCGGAGTATTGGCCAGAGGACCACCAGGATAATTTGATAACCTTTAGGTTATTCAATACGGAGCATAGCCTGTCACTGAGCCAATTCAATGCAATATTTGGATTGCCATGTGGTGGTCACCGAAAAGTCCCCAGTGATTTCTCTGCAAGACAATTTTGGTACTTGCTAACCAAGTCCGACACCTATGACTCCTCTTCATCCAAATCATCAAAGTTGCGAAACCCCTGTTTTCGCTATGTTCACAGAGTAATGTCAAACACATTGTTTGGCAGAGGGGATAGTGACGGCGTTGTCCGTCAGTCGGAACTTATGTTTTTGTGGAACATGTTGCACCTAGAATTTCAGTTAGATGCTGGTGCTCATTTGATCACCCACATGGTTAAAGTGGGGAAAGCTTCAGCCGGAAAAATTGTTATTGGTGGTTTAATCACCCCTATTGCTGAGGCTCTGGGCTATAGAACCTCCGGTTTCCCAATTGTCCGTGGGAGCACACGCTTGGACATGGAAGCATGCTTGGCCATGAGAATGATAGTCCGGGAAGGTCAATGTTATTGTTTGGTGCTACCTGATACTGAGGAAACTCATCCTCTACCTGACCAGGAGCACACCACAATCAGAGACCAGAGGAATTGGAATTTTCCCGGAGGCCCCCAACCTGAGCCCCTTCAAGAGGAGAGGCCTGAGGCACCCCCACAGAGACCTGAGGCCCCTGGCAGTTCTTCACATTACTATGCTCCGCAGCCACCTCCCGGTTCTTATGCCGCTCTTCAGGAGGAGATGGATGCTCAAAGGGCCCAGTTGACGAATCTGGACAACACCGTCCACGGTATTCAGGACATGGTCACGGCATTGTATAACTGGCACCTCCATCGATTATCTGGCGATTTCCTCCTCGCCCCCACGGTGAGTCCTCTCTTGCATCATCCCTATCTCGATTAAATTGTTTACATTGGGGACAATGTAAATTTTTAAGCTTGGGGTAGGGCGTTTAAATTTTTGCATTTAGTTTTGCATATTAGTTTTGCATTTTTAGTTTAATGTTTGCATATTTGTTTTAACTGTTGTTTTGTTCGCATCATTTTATCCCCCAATTGTACGCTATCCTCTTGTGTTTTGGCATGTGTGCTACAACCTTTTTGAAATTTGAGATTGCAATGAGTTTGAACCCAACTATCTTTTCTTGTGATAGGCTTTAAGGCAATATTCTTAATGTACATAGGGATAATCTTTGGATAAGTTGAGAATTAGCATGTGGCACTCTGATTTGATGTCTTTCACTGAATTTAACTTCTAAATGTGAGACTTGAGCTTAATATTGGGGCTTTTACTTTATCATGTTTATATGCCCCCCTTTTCCTTGTATGAGTGTGTCCATCCTGATTGTGCTCTCTAGAACTTGACTTGAAACCGTTTCAAAACTTGAAAATTTTTGTCAACACACTTGAATATGATTTAGGCAATTTAGGCATGTTTCAAGCCTCTGTTTGTTGAATGAAAACTCCCTCTAGTTACCCCTTTTGAGCCTGAACTGAAATTAATTTTCTTGGTACCCAGGTGATTGCTAAATGTTTGAGTACCTCTTAAAGTATGTGTAAGGGAGCAATTAGTTGTGAATCTTGTGTTAATTATGCAGTGCTTGACATTTGGGACCTCTCCTGTTATTCAATTCCTTCCCAGTAACTCAAATGGGGGAGGAATCGAAAAAAAAAAATAATAATAATAATAATAATAATAATAATAAATATATAAAATAAAATAACAGAAGAGGAGCAAAGTAAAAAGGTGTTGAAAACGAAAGGGAGAATAAATTGTTAAAACATCTTTGCTTTAAAAGGGTTGTTTTCTTTGTTTATTATTTTAGCCCTTGTGTTCCCCCTTTCTTGTTTTTATCCCACCGTGCAAGAAAAATCCCATGGCCACGTTACAACCTTACAAAGACCTTTTGATTCTTGTGTGTTTTCATGAATTGTATGCTGAGATTTGGTTAATAGTCAAGCTTATGGTGGAACACTTTCATGGATGGATTTGAGCGATTTGTCATAATCTTTAAACACTTGGAGAGTTGGGAGGAGAGTGCCCTATCAGTAAGAGACATGATTCAGGCGCTGATTCTCTAATTGAACTTGATTTTGGTTGTCCCTATTGTCAGTTCTAGCCTTTAGCCTATTGCTTGAATGTGCTATTATCTCGGGTTCCTTATTTGTTGCGTCTCTTGTTTCTTTGCTTATCTTTGGCCACTGCAATTGCTTGAGGACAAGCAAGATTCTAAGCTTGGGGTAATTTGATGCGCTCATAATAGCATATAGTTTGTTGTTAGTTTTGCATTGCATAGTAGGATTGTAGTGGTTTTTACCCATAGTTCTCATGCATTTTTGCTTGAATTAGATAATGCACTTGGTTTGAGTTCAATTGTGCAGAAAAGAAGGTTATTGGCCTAGGAAAGCGGAGCTAGATCACTTAGACGGATGTTGCAACCAACTCGAAGGCCAAAATGACAAATATTGCAAGATCAGAGGAAAACACGGCCTGCCCGTGCCCTATGGCACGGCCGTGCCTTGGTGGAGATGAAGAAACGCAAGAATTTGAAGTCAGTAAATAACACGGCCAGGCCGTGTTATCCAACACGGCCGTGCCTCTGCTTCCAGACAACAACACGGCCTGGCCGTGTTCGTCCCCACACCCGTGTCGGGCTGCTCGTCTGCGTTTTTGTGCTTTAAAGCGTACGGCCAGGTAGTGCCAGGCTCCGCAGTGCGTCTTTGCGTCTCGGCCATACTTTTATTTTTGCGCGTTTTGACTTAATTTTTAGATGTTTTTCAACCTTTTTGGTCCAGAACTATATATAGATAGATGAAACATTAACCTAGGGACTTACTACTGGTTAGTGGCCTCTTGTGAGTTTGAATCAAGAACAAGGATTCTAGGCAAAGTTGAGGAATCAATGGAGTCTATTGCTGCTTCTACATCTCAAATGCTTGGTTCTTTCTCTTCCATGAGGAACTAATTCCTTTGTACTAGGGTAAGATGAACTTTGTGGATCCTTTTATGTAATTCAATTAATTTTCAATGCAAGTTTGATGTATGTCATTTGATCAATTATCTCTTTTCTTAATGCGATTCTATGCTTGATCACCATGGGATTGAACTAGGGTTTAACATCAATTGGAAAGTTGAAGTTTTAAACTTGCTTTGGGATATTTTGACATATCTATAGGATTATAGGGATATAATTCTCTTTGGTATGAGTTTGTATGAATCCTTATCCTTATTGCTTGATTTAATTAATTGGAACCTAAGGGATTAAGGCTTATTAGTTGAATTAAAGGGATTAAGAGGAAAGGAATTTTCGTTAATCTAATTTAGAGGATTCGAACTTCAAATACGTGATCATTACTTGCATTAGAATAGGATTCAAGAGCGTAAAGGGTGAGACAAAGGGATTCGAACCCTAGTCACTCTATTCTTCTTAATATTTAAATCAATTGTTTTGTTAGTCATTATCTTATTGTTGAGCACAAATTACACAATTCAAACACTACTCGTTCGTCTGATAGTTCAAATAGTACATCGTTGGTATAGTTAAGAATTGGTCACAATCCCTGTGGATACGATCTTTTATTACTTAACGACGAAATCGTACACTTGCGATTTTGCCCAACAGTATCTTTGAAGACTCACAGCCACCAGAGAATCTATCATTGCTTATTGTTGAAGACTCATTGGAAAGGGATGAAGAGACCAACCATGTTCAAGATGATGAGGTCATATCAAAGAAAACAAGGTCATCTAATGAAACTGAGTCTCCTGTGACGTTCAAGCACCATTTCGACTTAAACAAAGTTCCTGATGAAACTGAGTCTACTGTGAATGAAAGCCTAAGAAAACAAGGTCATCTAATGAATTAACAATCCCAGGTTTAAGCTTCCGATCACAACTTTCCATCAGCAGTGAGTGAGAAATCTTATTTCGTTGGTTGTTGTCCAAGAAGCAGCGTTTTTTTTTAGATGGTTGTTGATCTGCATGATTTACAAAAGAGGTAAAATTACATTACATGAATAAAAGAATAGATAAGGAAATTAATTGAAAGAACAAAAAATGGTTGATAATAACTCCTAGTAGAAAACTAGCAAGGTGCAAGCTTGATAATAAAATACTTAAGCTTTGACAAGCATTGGTCACATGCTTCCAGGTTTTTTTCTAAGAAGCAAAGGGTCATAATATTAATCATGGAAGAGAAATGATCCACATAGTGCAGTAGCATTTGAGAAACAACTTCTTTCAAACATGAAGAATCAATATTGCGAGTAGCTAAAAAACAAGAGATAACCGACTCCCAAATAAGCAAAAGCAATATTGATAAAAAAAACAAGTGGACTAAATCTTAAAAGGTGCAGAACCTTCATTCAATGCGTCACAGTCTTCATCATAACCTCTGCCTTCGTCTGGATCATGTTGGGTTTCAAAAACTTCTTCCAAACAAATGTTATCTACGTTGTTGTGTACATCATGGTCATCATGATACTCATTACGAGAAGCTTCTTCTTCATTTGGTGACACGTTTAAGTCAATAGGAGACACACTAAAGATACTTGAAGAAGGATAATTTAAATCAATGGAAGGTGCTATGTTTTCATTATGTGAAATAACTGGATGTTGGTTGCATTCCATCACCGATGCTGCACTGACAATAGTTTCAGAATCATTGTAAGGAGAGTTCAAATCAAAATCTGGAGGCATATTGTATTCAATAAACTGAAATACTGAAAGGTCCGGCTTTTACCATGTTTAACTAGTTTAAAGCTCCTATATATAAAGAATTTTTTTAAGCGCCAATGTTTCACAAAATTTAAATTTCATGTTTGAGGATGAGTAAAAAATTAGCGTGTACTCCTCTGTTTGTGTTTAAAAAAGAGGAATGTGAGGAAGGTTAAAAGAACTGACGTAAAAGGCCAAGAGGAAGGCCAACAAAATTCAGCTGTAAAGTTGTTTTTTTTCATGTTACACGTGCAACGTTCAGGTGCTATTTAAGGCTGTACTGTATACGTGCAAAGTTATTCATCTTACTCGGCCAATGTGCAACGTTCAGGTGCTATTTAAGGCAACGAACATGTTCATAAATATCAAATAGGGGTAATTTATGAATCATATTTCTTTTTTAACTACTCCTTCCGTCCTTTAATATAGGACCCTCTTGTAAGTCTTACAAGAGGGTCCTATATTAAAGAACGGAGAGAGTATTTCTTAAAGAGTGTGCATAGCCACCTTTTGCTTATATACGAAAACGGAGGGATTTGGATCCTCTCCCACAATTTATCTCTCCCTCCATCTACACAAATACATCATAACCGTTAGACTAATTAACGAGTCTATGAGATTAAAAGGGATGGTTTAATTAAAAAAAACAGATTTTTTCTATTTGCAGACCCGCGCAGAAAGTACAAAGTATATTAAAAACAATATATGTTGATTCCATTGGTGGTGAGAGAAGTGGGGATGGTGGCGCTGTTGGGAGTGGTGGAGGAGGACTTGAAGCGATGGTTGACTAATTCAGTGGTGGAGAGTGTGACATGAAGGCATCTGGCTTGTAGGCTTTTGCCTAGCCTTTAGCAAGGGGTTGATGTGACCTTGGGTTGAAAATGCCGCCAACAGAACATGAAGCTCTTCTTTGATTATGTCCTCCGAAGCCATGGTTTAACAATTGCCACTGAAACAGTGCGAAAGGAAAAAAGGAAAGACAGATAGGTGGAGCGTTCGATGAAGAATGAAAGGAAAATTTGATGGTTGGAACGGGGAAGAATCTTTGGAGTCTGCACTGCACAGTACAAAATTTTTATCCACGAAGAATCTGTCTCGTGCCCTTTGCTTGTCCGGGTCTGCTACTCCGCGTGGGTCTACAGATTGGGAAAGAGAATTTGTTTTTTTATTTAACCATCGCTTTCTCGGGGCCGTTAAATTAGTCTAACGATTAGGATGTATCTGTGTAGAGGGATGGAGAAATAAACTGTGGGAGAGGATCCAAATCCAAAATGGAGGGAGTATATTGATATTGATAATATTGATATGCATCATATTCATTATACAAAAGTAATAATTTAAATATGGAAATTATATATGCCATAAATGAGGTAGTAAAATAATAATATTAATACATTTATTCATTATATATAGCCAACAAAGAAATGAGTAGGCGACACGTCTTATCATTTATGTTGACAATGCATGACACATGGAATAATTTTTAAATATAGGATGACACGTGTAACCATATTTAATATTTTTTTTCTAAGAGGATGACACTTGGAAGTGAAATAAATGTGCTTTTTCTGTCTGGTTGATACCTGGAACAGTCATTCAATGAGCTTCATTCCTAATTGTATATATTATTGATGATGATTATTGATTATTGATATTGATATCATTTTTCTTTTTGCTTATATTGCGCGCAGAGCTCCTATGATTACACATCTTTTCTTTGCAGATGATAGCCTCATTTTCTTTAGAGCTACTCAACAAAATGCTGATTGTGTAAAAAATATTCTCCAACTTTACCAAGAAGCTTCTGGTCAACTCATTAATCTTGACAAGTCTGAGATCTCTTTCAGCCGAAATGTGCCAACAGATAGAAGACATGAATTCCAGGGATGGATGGATATTAAGGCAGTGGAGGTTCAATCCAAATATTTGGGGCTTCCTTCCTATGTAGGAAGATCAAAGCAGCAAATTTTTTATTTTGTACAAGATAGAGTGTGGAAGAAGTTGAAGGGTTGGAAAGAGAAGTTTTTATCAACAGCAGGCGGATAAATTCTTATTAAAGAAGTTGTTCAAGCAATCCCTACATATGTTATGGGCTGCTTCTTGTTGCCAGTAAGCTTGTGTGACCACATTGAGAGCATGATCAGAAAATTTTGGTGGGGGAACAAAGATGGGCAAAAAAGAAAAATTCACTGGATTAATTGGAACCAGTGTTGTCAACCAAAAAAAAGGGTGGTATGGGCTTTCGTAGTTTTGGAGCTTTTAATAAAGCCCTGTTGGCGAAACAAGGATGACGCCTTTTAACTCAGCCTGATTCTTTGCTAGCTTGTTGTTTAAGAGCTCGGTATTTCCCTAAAGGAAACTTGATGACATCTTCATTGGGATACCGGCCTAGTTATTCATGGAGGAGCATTCATCAGGCTATTTGGATTCTCAAAAGAGGCTACCTGTGAACAGTTGGGAGAGGGCGTATGATTGATATTTGGAATGATAATTGGCTCCCTCATTAGAATGGCTACAAGGCATGGTCACCTAAACCCCCCAATACCCAAATCTCTAAAGTTTCTGAGTTGATTATTCAAGAGGATGTCATGTGGAATGTACAATTGGTAAATAAATTATTTTTGCCTTTTGAAGCTATGCAAATATTACAAATTCCCATATCCTCCTCTATGCAATTAGACCGGTTGGCTTGGGGCCTGGTAAAACGTGGTTATTTTTCTATGAAGAGTGCATATCACTGTGTTAAAAATTGGGAAGTTACTGATTCTCCCCTGCCATCTACCACTATTAATGGATCCACGGTGTGGCAACACCTTTGGAAAATCCAGACTGTCCCTAAGCATGTTCATTTGGGTTGGAGAATTTTATATAACAGTCTTGCTTCTAGAATAAAACTCAATTCTAAAGGTGTTCATGTTTCTCCCCTGTGCCCGCGCTGCGATTCTTATTGTGAAGATATATATCATATTTTTTGCAGGTGCTTTTGGGAGCAAGCTTGGTTTGCCTCTCCCCTCGGCATCAACTTTGATCATATCCAGGTATCCTTTCACAGCTGGCTTGAGGACATTATTATTAATAGTACAAATGAGGTAAAACTGCATGTGCTGTCTTTATGTTTTGAAATTTGGAAAACTCGTAATAAGCACTGCTTTGAGGGAACACCATCTGATCCCTTAGCTTCAGCTAACAAGGCGTGGCAGGTTGCCCTTGAGTATTCTAACATCATCAATTCTTTGCACTCTCTGTCTGCCTCTAGTTCAAATGTTCAAAATGTTGATCATGAGTTGGATAAATGGTGTAAGCCCCCAACATCTTGGTATAATGTAAATATGGATGCTACTGTTTTTTCAGATGGAGTCTGGGGAATCGGTACGGTTATTAGAGATGAAAATTGTGAGGTTATGGCTACTGCAACCTGGCGAATAAATGCTCTCAATGATGTTGATTTAGTGGAGGCTCTGATAATGAAACTCGCCCTTAATTTTGCTCTCGATCTTGGTTTTTATTCATTGGTTGCTGAATCTGACTCTTTAAATGTAGTGCAAGCAATATTCTCCTCTTCAGCAATTCCCACACATTTTGGCATGGTTGTGAATAATTGCACCACTCTTGTTCCACGGTTTCATAGTTTTAAGGTTTGCCACGTTAGGAGGAGTGCTAATAAAGTAGCTCATTGTTTAGCAAAATTTGTTTTGGTTAATGTTGATTCTATTTGGATTGAAGAAACTCCTTTATGTATTATTGCTGCTGTTACCTCATATTTAAGAGGTCGTTAATGAAATTTTTTTCCCATTAAAAAAAAAAAGTACTGGAAGGTGTGCCTTTTTACCAGTAAAAAAGAAATAACTATTTTTTAAATATTTTTTAATAAATGTTTTATAACATTAAAATATATTAATCCACACAGGAAAACAACACGAAAGGCCACCAAATGTCACACAGACACTGAAGAGTAGCGAAAGAGGAAGGGACAGAGCAAGGGTCGGTCCCAGACTGAGAGGGGGAGAGCACGAAGCTTAGCTACAACCAAGGTATGCAAACCTTTCTAAATCCTTCTTATTGAGAAGAAAATATTCATTCGCTCATTTCCTTGTTATGAAATTTTTTATGCATTATTATTTGTGGAAAATTGTATGATTTTTTTTTTTTTTTTGTTGGGTGTTGCCGTGCGTGATTTTTCTTGGGTTAAAGCTTTTGATGTCGAGGTTCTTAGCGTTTTCCCTTACATTTTTCTCATCCTTACCTTTGGGTATTCTGGTTTGACATTATGCATATTCTATGCACACTACCTATTCGGTGAAATGCATGCATTATGTCACGCCTACTGCATACTAGCCTATCTCGGTATCGAATTTTCTAACAATTTATAGTTAAAATTGCAGAATGGGTCAATCCTAGATGAACGGAATCACTTTTTTTTTGGGGATAAAAAAAATCACTTTTGAGAATATTTGTGATGGAAATTGAATCTTAGGGAGAAAATCCGAAAGATCCAACATTCACAAGCAGAGAATTCAATGGAATGAATGAATTCTGGTGCAAAATGAGCAAATAGCAATGAAGTTTATATTTAGAGTTGAGAGTAGAGAGAAGAAGATATTTTGTGTAAATGTTGATTGATTCCAAATGAGGCACAATGCTTTGCTAAATACAACCATCAAAGGCTAAATGGGTAAAATGACATAAAGTAAACTAAGACTTAAAATACTTAAAATAAAGCAATTGTTAAAATACTGTAACAATACCCTTCCCTTCAAAACATCTTTGTCCTCAAGGATGAGAGGAAGAAATTCTTCAAAACAATACAGATATTATGACCTTGGTAATTACTAATTCCTGAATTAGTAGTAACTGATCCAGTGACAACTTGTGCAGCACCACTTGATCCAGATTTGAAGTTATTGAACTGTTGAGCAAACAAGTGAGCATAAACTAATGCTCCCATGGCCTTTCTAAGTGCAGTAAGGACAACAATAAGCAAATCATACAAGGGACCCAAGTTACTTCCAGGAATAAGTTGAGGTTGAGATAATTGTTGGTCAAGAACTATTGTATGAACAGCCGCAAAAACAACTGGGACAGCAGCAAATTTCCAAGTGCCATGCTTAGGAGGTAAATCCCTCCATTTGAGTATAATTTTAGTAACAAGAACACTTTCCCTGTTAATCATCTTCCTAATGCAAAACAGCCACCCATTTAACTAGTTGTAGGAATAGCAAAGAACCCTTAGTTAAAGGATAGGAAGTGGTAGACATATGTGTTGTGCTTATCCTCCAAGCAATAGGATTAAAAATAACAACCACCATGGTGTTTCCTTTATCTAGGCTAGCTTTTGGTGGATGATAGTAGGTTATATGAGGAAAAGGATGCTGCTGGAAGCCTGTTACTGGGCTTAACAAATGTGAACTTAACCCTTGGCTCTTCAATAAAACAAGTGTTGCTGCAACCAACTCTTTTACCGCTGCACCATTAGTTGCGATCTGTTTTGCAAAGTGAGCAACAACATGTTGTCTTACTATGTCACTAACAATACCATGGTGCTGAGCAATTGCTAAAACATCAGTTAATGCATTAGTAGTGGGTCCTGATTCTTTTTTCTCTTTAAAAAATTCCAATGGACTTGCAGCCTGATAGTAACTAACCATCCTACTCATTATCATCCAGTCCAAATTCACATAGTGAATTAACTTACCCACCTGTCCAAACAATCGACGTTGATAATGATTGGCTTCTTGGCCAGGTGCATTAGTAATAACACTCAGATTCTGCTCTCCAGGAAGCACATTCAAAGTCCAACCAGAAGCTGCCATTTTGAATTCCTTCTCATTTTGATTTCCAGTTACAACACCCCTGATAGTAGCTTTTATTAATAGTAACCCAAGTGCTAGAGCATCCTTGAAATTTGTTTCTTGACTCTCATCCTCCTTCCAATTTAATGAGATAGATAATGTAGGAACAGCGCATAACAAATCTTCACTTGCTATAGCAACAACACCTGAGTAGAACATGGGATGATCACAGCTTGACCCCTGATTAATCCTACTAATGACCAGCATGGGCTGTGACCAATTATCCAATCTTATAGCAACTTCCATAATTCTGCTATATTTTGGAGTAATAACCATACCCTCTTCATATGTTAACATTCTAAACATGGATGGTAATTTCAACAGCTTGAAGGCAAAGACAAGTGATATGGCAACAAGAGAAACAACAGCAATTACCACAAATGGCCTCACATCTGAAGCTGGCTATGGTATGAATTATTGACAAAAACAGAGTTGTATTCTTCTAAAACAACACCAAAAATTCCAGGATTCTTATTCAAAAAGGTCATTAAAGATGATGAGGGTATACCAGGAATTGAGACACTTGCTGAAGCACTCCTTTTGACAGAATGATAAACTGGTGCGAGGAATTCCTTTCTCCTATTAGAGAGAACATGTTGACCATCTAATTCAATTAGTGAATTACCTTCATCTTTCTGATCCTCAGCGCATTCTCCATCTGGTAAGTGTTCTCCACATAGAGAAGTATCATCCATCTTAGATTCAGGGAAATCCAACTTAATCGGGTTGAGGAGAGGTGAACCGAATGGACCTGGATCGTACGAAACGGTATCGAGGAGCGGCACGTCCATGGCGGAGGAACTGGCAACATCGCCATGGTCTGAAACGTGGAAGGTAGCGCTATGAGTGTCTACCACTGAGAAGGGAGCAAGATTTCCAACACAACGTCCAAAAATTCTCTTCTGTTCATCCACGAGCTTAGCGATTCGATCGGCAACGGGTTCGTCATCGCGGTTCTGATGGTGGTTGGAGAAGTCTTCTTCGGCGGCGTCCGTCGCTGCTTCCTGCATGTCCTCGCGAGGTGCCTCGTTCTGCTTCGAGAGATCAATGTTGCGCGATTCCAATTTAGGTCTCGATGAACGTTCCTCTTCTCGCAACTCATCAGCCAGATCTACCACCAGATCGAAGAAAAACGGAATTGAATCGCTCGAGAATGGGGTTTTTGTAGGAATTGTGGTTGTGCTTGCAGTGGAGAGACTGAGATTTAGCAGGTCATTTTCGTGTTCGGTCTTTGGCAAATCGAAGAAAGATGGAACTGGATCTCATGGGAATAGGGTTTTCGTCGTGACTGTGGTTTGGGATGTGGTGCTGGTTGTCGACTTCACTGGAGCTATGTGAGCCGAAGAGATCGCTACCTTTCCCCGTGGTTTTTCCTGGATCAAATATGGAGGTGGATCTTCATAAACCTCACCAAATCGAAATGTTAAGGCCACAACATATTCTGGCCAGGTTGGACAGATATGATACTTGTTCATCATGTAGTGGAGGTGCCATTGTAAAGCGAGTCCATCTAGATGAATGGAGGCAAGTCGGACCTTGGATTCCGGTAGAGTATTGTTATGGAAGAAGAATTGCTCAGATTTGTATACCCATTCCCTCACATTTCTACCATCAAACCTTGGGAAATCCCTCTTTGAAAGCAGGGAAGATTGATGTGGTCCTAATTGATTTTTCAGCATCGTTTTGACCTCATCCATGCATGACATGATTTGATCAAAACTAGACAGATTAGGTGTAACAGTCTCCATAGGTAACCAGGTCAAACACTTTGATACCAATTGTGACGGAAATTGAATCTTAGGGTGAAAATCCGAAAAATCCAACACTCACAAGCAGAGAATTCAATGGATTGAATGAATTCTGGTGCAAAATGAGCAAATAGCAATGAAGTTTATATTTAGAGTTGAGAGTAGAGAGAAGAAAATATTTTGTGTAAATGTTGATTGATTCCAAATGAGGCACAATGCCTTGCTAAATACAACCATCAAAGGCTAAATGGGTAAAATGACATAAAGTAAATCAAGACTTAAAATACTTAAAATAAAGCAATTGTTAAAATACTGTAACAATATTTGAGATGTTTGTGGAAGCTGTTTTCAAGAACAAGAATCTAACAAGTTTTTAGCTTTTTTAGGAAGCAGTCCCGAGTAAATTCTCAAAAAATCTCTAAAGAAGTAATCATTTTTTACACAATTTAAAAATCATTTTTTTAAACTTAAGCAAACGGCCTTAAACTTTTGAAAACGGATTATTTCATGTATAATTCACGGGTCTTGGAATTAATTGGTAGTTGTTCTCTTGAATTTTGGTGGGAGTCCCAGTGTTGGTCTCGGGTTGCAGTGACACGGGACAACCTTTGTTTCATGTTACCTGCAAGATGGGGAAATGGTTTATGACCAATGTTTTATTTTTCTAGTGATGTTCTGTGTCAACTATGTTTATTTTTCATAAATAGTATGATAGGAGTCGGTGACATGAATTGAAAAATGTTCTTGTAACAGGAGGTTGAGGTTTACATTGTACTTGCCTTTTCAATTTTTCTCTTTAGTTTGTTATTGTTGGCTATCATTATTCATTGCTGCTACTTCCCTGTGTGCAATTTGAATCTAATTCTTGTTATTACAAAATCCTTTTCTTGCTCTTCATTCCTTTCTCCTTCATTGACCCATTTCTTTCTTTTATTGAATTTTGACTGTTCCGCTATTGCTTGGCTGCACCATGTCCAACTTACGTTGTCCCTATTCAGGCAAAAAGTGCTTAATCTTGCTCAGCATTCAATTGGTTCATCTTATTTATGATTAGGCATTTTTTATTATTTTAAATAATCACAAAAAAACCATTTCCTTTTGGTGTAGATATAAGAGAAGAAAATATAAAAGTATTGGTTTATTTCCCAGATGAGTTGCACCAAGAGTCCAAGACCCTTTGGCAATTAGTTAAGTTTAAATCCCATCAACGCCACTCTGCCTCAACTTTACCCCTCCTTACCCTTTCCCGCACCAGGTTGGACCGTTTTTGTAAGCAAGCCTTATTCCACCAGGTTTGAGGAAGGGCTTGAACCTGCAGGCTAGGACATAGCTTTCTTGCTCCCCACTCCATGTGACAATGATTATTTGTATGTTTGGATCTGCATTTGTATTGCCAAACGTGAGTTTGGAATCATTACTGTGGATTTGGAATAATTAAAGAATAGCAAGGATGCTACCTTAGTTTAGTGCTATATTTTATGAAAAATAGCAAGTATTTTGTGTAATACATGAGTATTTTGTTAAAAAAAAAATCAAATTAAAAAAGAATAAAAAATATTAATTTAAATAAGTAACATTTATTAATGATAATAAAAATTAATTAATTCTAAAAATATAGATACAAGAATATTTAATATTTTAATGATTATATATAAATGTTTTATTATATTTAATCTAACTTGAGAAAATATTAATTAAAATTTAAGAAAAAATAAATTTAAGGAGAATAAAAGTTTTGTTTATTTGAATAGTCAATTGAAAAATTTAGTAAGTATTTTCTGCAATGCACTTGTATTTTGTAAAATATAAAATAATTAATTAAAAAATTCTTAAAATATCAATTTAATTAATAAAAATGAACTATATATAAATTATAAATATTAACAATATTTAATTGTTAATTAGAATATCATGTTATATTTATGTTTAATTAGAGAATATATAATATATTGATAAAAATTTTGTTTTGATTGAATAATTAATTAAAGTAAATTAACAAACTTGTCTTTTAATATAGTATATATTTAATTAATGAAAAGTATCTTAGTACTCATAAAAATAAGCTAAATATAAAATATAAATGTTAACAATATTAAATTCTTAATTAGAATATCATTTTATATTTATGTTTAATTAGAGAAAGTATTGGTAAAAATTTTGTTTTGATTGAATGATTAATTAAAATAAATTAACAATCTTGTTTTTATATGATTTAATACACACACACACACACACACACACACACATATATATATATGGGGAGGGATCAAATGACTCCAGGAGTAACTCTTGTCTGAGTTACTCTAGTTAATATCTCTCTAAATACATCAAATTTCATCAATCCAACCGTCAAATTAAAAGTTCTTATTGAGTAGATCAACTCCATAAAACATCATAAAATTTTAAAAATATTTGATACTTCATCAGATCACTTCAATTTAACGTATACTATACGTTTTAATTTGCAAGTAAAATGTTGATCATATGATTACATAGCTATGAATGTCCAATTTATCTAAAATTTGGTATGCATGATCATCAACATAATATGACGATATTCAACGGTTGGATTGATGAAATTTGATGTATTTAGAGAGATATTAACCGGAGTAACTCAGACAAGAGTTACTCCTGGAGTCATTTGATCCATCCCCTATATATATATATGATTGCTTTGATTTAGTATGAAAAATTTAAATTAGTTTTGAATTTGAATGTGTAACATTAGATATTGGATAATAATATAAAATTAGTGAATACTATTAAATATGGGATGCGGTGGCAATTTGCAAGGTCTCTGATTTTGGGATTGGGACTAAACTGCTTCTGCTATCTATCGTCTTCCTTCTCCATAGTGCCTTTCTCACTTTGGGATTGGCAATTTGCACTATCTCATTTGGAGCCTCCGATTAATCAATAATTGAGCCCGAATTCGAAACCTTTCCATAGTTTTCTGCTCAGACAACTCGTGAAGTCAAACGACATTGACGACTCCGCGTGGTACGGCACTGTATTTTGTTCCTTTCTTTGATATCAGTCTAAGGATTCATGTTTTATGGTCTTTTTTAATACTCTTTGTTGTGTTGTTCAATTATTTCCTCTGAAAGCAGTGCAGTGCTTTATTTTCTTTATTAACACAAGCTTTATGTTGGATGCTATGCATGTTGAAGGATTGGATATTTTTAGTTTGTAGAAATATGTATATGGGTTGGTAGTTGTGCCATAAAATTTCTGTGGGCAAGGAGCTTTATGCTGAGACCAAACATGTGTGAATACAATCAATACCTTAGAGCTTGTAATATGATACCGTATAGTTTAGAAGATATGAGTTTAATTTTGGTGCACTTTTGGTAGAATAATTTTATATGTCATTCAAGGATGTGTTGTCATGTGCTCGACAACTCAAGAGGAGTCAAATTCATTAAATACTATGCTTGTTCCTGAGTAGACTTGGGTAAACTTGGTCAGACTTTGTCAAAATTGTGAGTTTGAGGCTAAGTGAGCGAGTCAAGCTGAAACTCCAGACTTGCTTTAAACGATCATGTTTCATGTTAGGATAAGTCTCAAACTTGTCCAAAACAACACCAAGCTGATCCTCAAGCATCTGTGATACAACAGCTGGTTATTTTCCCCAAATATGCTCAAAATGACAGTGGTTTAGTGTTTTCTTAAAAAAACCCAAAATACAACAGCTGAGTGATAAGGCTTCGTAGTGCACAAATCATTAACCTCAAAGTTGTAGCAATTGACTCCACAGATGCATCTAACTTCCCTACATGAATCCATCTGCAAAGGAGGTGAACGAGATGTTGTATTGAGTCTTAACTTCCTAGCTGCCAGCATAAACGAAATCACGAACCTGAAAACATGAACAAAACCATTGTTGCGTGTTTGCAATGAACCCAACAGGCCAATGAGGTGAATGAGCCCAACTCTGATGAGTTGAAACCTAGCTCTATCAAGCTAAATCGAGCTCCAATGAGGGGAGCCCAGTCTCAACATCCTTCACTGCCTAGTAATTTTCAACACGGTGATTTATCAATTTGTCTATTGATTTTGAACTTGTTATGCTCTTTTTGTTTGCAGAGTTGTGAACCTATCTTGTGATTTGTCAATTTATCCTTCAATTCTGATCTGGGCTTGTTGAGCTCCAATGAGGGGAGCCCAGTCTCACCATCCTTCACTCCCTAGTAATTTTCAACACTGATTTGTCAATTTGTCTATTGATTTTGAACTTGTTATGCTCTTTATGTTTGCAGAGTTGTGAACCTATCTTGTGATTTGTGAATTTGTCCTTCAATTCTGATCTGGTCTCGTCACTATACACTTAGTATTAAATTAGGCCTGGTCTTGTCTGGTCTGCAAACCCAGTGATGGCATGATGGACCTGTCTTGAAGGAACTTTGCACAACCTGAAGGAAAGAATCAAAGTCTTGTGTTCTGCTTGTGTTGAACTTACGTTCTATTTATGTATTCTGTTTCGAGATCCAGATCTTATGTGTTCTGTTTAGAAATCCAGGAGTTAAACTTGGGATCTATTTGTTTTCTATTGTGCTATTTTTTGTCCTTTCAGATATAACCATAACTCAATAAGCAATTTAGGATTGAAGCTTTATAGACATGCTTACTGTACTGGGATGACAAGCTTGTTCATGATAGTTTTTTAAAATATTTATTTTTGTACTAGGTGAACTCATAAGAGTTCACTGATCAAGGTTGCGGAAGTTCCACAAAGGCAGATTCTACCGTGGACAAGCTTGATGGGTGGTACCACCGTGCACAAGTATTTTTAACCTTAGATTAATCTATCCAATGCATTCCACTAGATGTTATGGTGGGTGGTCTGTACCATAACTTTCCCACTTCTCTTCCCTTCGCCAGAAACTCCAATCCACGGCGGCGTATCCTTCTTCTCTCCTCTTTGTTCTCAATCAACACACAGTTCTCTTCTCTCCTTTATCACCCATTGAATCCATCATCTCCCATTTCTGACAAACCAATCAAGCCAAGACCCTCCTCAGTCCTCCATGGTTATGTGTTTGACGAGGGAGTGAGTTTACGGTACGATGGTGAGGTGCAGCATTTAGGTCTTGGTTCATTTCGGCCATTGTAGATCGCAACGAAACACAATCGCGCATGGAGCTAGATTCATAACGCACCCCCGTCATCTCAACGCAGATCTAGATCTGAAATCGCAAAAAAAAAAAAAGAAAAAAAACGAAATACACAAGCACAGAGCCAGAATGAAGAACGCAAAACGACGGCCGCGAAGCTCCATCACCTAACCAGAGGGTTTTATGGTGGCACACTGCGGTCATGCGCGACTCTCCTGCCACAGATGCGCCCCCCCCAGGACCTCCGCGCTGTTGAGCGGCCGTTCACTGTGGATCACGAACCTTCGCCATGTTCCTATCGCTGCACCACCCAGCTTCGTCCCTCACCCCATACCCAAATATCCTTCACCTGCGTGGATTTAAGAGCCAAAACCCAACTGAGAACAGGGCACCTCCCTGACGTCTCACCGCGCGACGCTGTCGTCGTTCGCATGTCACTTTTTGCAATATTGACTCAACATGGGCGTTGATGGTGGAGCTCGCGGTTGGGATTGCTTCATATACGGTTGTGTTCTTCAGAGGGAAGAGTAAACGTTGAGGAGGGAAAAGGAGAATATTATGGTGTGGATGGTCTATTGTATTACAGTGCAGAACGATTCATCGAACAATTAAACTTACTTGTGCACGGTGGTGTTATCCATGTAACTTGTGCACAGTAGAACTTGCCCAAGTTTACATAGACTCTTGAGTTTGACAACTTTGAATGAGAACAAAAGGGAGCCATTCCTTTGCTTGCAATGATTGGTTTATGTTTTGGGCAATGAAAGCATCAATCTTGAAGGATAAATCTACTGTGTTTCGCGTATCTTGGGAATCGGGATGGGATTGTTTATACTTCATATTGGATCACTCTAATTCTTTGTTTACTGGCATTCTTTTTACGCTCTTTTTACTAAAGATATAGTCATATAGGTTCATCAATTATTTCTATTTTTAATAATAACCTTCATTTTTTTAGATATCTTGTTTTTATTATAATTCTGGTCTTCTTATTAAGTACTCCATAAATACCTTGTAATGATTATAGGTCAAAGAACTAGTATGACCATCTTATTTAAGTTTTGATCTTGCCACGACTGATTCGTTTTGTTGTTTGGTAGTTGTTTGCTGTTACCACGAGCAAAGCAGGCATCATTGAGTTGCTTTCTCAGTATTTGAATTTTCTTTCCTGACGCTGTTATAGTATTGTGTGTTTCAGGGAGTGTCAGAACTCAGAAAACATCATGAATTTTGCAGCATCATTGTGCAGAAGATTGAATATCAAGGAACTCGTTACAAATGTTCCTGTGTACAGAAGCACTGGCGGTATAACTTCATGATCCTATACTGGCTATTGTATCATGACTTTCAAAAGAAAGTTAGACTAATGACTTTTTGACTCATTATTTCTTTTAGATGTTTCTGGAGAGGGATTGAGTATGGTGTTCAGGCGATGGGCTACCAAAAAGACAGCTGGGTCCACAAAAAATGGACGGGATTCAAAACCCAAGAACCTTGGAGTGAAGAAATTTGGTGGGGAGGTATGAATTTTATGCTTTATGCAAGAGTATAATTTTATGACATGATTCATTCACACATGAGAGGGAAAGCCTTGATGCAACTATAAGGTTGTTGTCTTGTGAATCGGAGGTTGCTAGTTCAAATGCTGGAAATAGTCTTCCCGCTTGAGAGGGTAAGGCTGCGTACAATCCCACTTGGTGGGGGTCTCGTGCACTGGGCCACCCCTTTTTTATTCATTCGCTCATGACGAGACTCTTTTCTGATTATGCAGAGGGTAATACCTGGAAATATCATTGTTAGACAACGTGGTACTCGTTTTCATCCAGGAAACTACGTTGGACTAGGGAAAGATCATACCCTTTTTGCTTTGAAAGAGGGATGGGTGAAGTTTGAACGAAACAAGCTGACTGGTCGCAAGTGGGTGCATGTTGAGCCTAAGGAAGGTCATGTCCTACACCCTTTGTATGCAGATGCTTCTGCAACCGAACCAAAAGTTGCTGTCCAAGTCTGACCAGTGTCATCCATGATCGAAATTTTTATTGGTGATATAATTCACTTTGATTTTTTTGGCTTATGTGAACTCATAAATGTTCTTTCTCTGCCTTCATTTATACCTTACCATCTTTATATGAAAAGGTGAAAAGGGGGCCCTGTTTTATGGTACATCCTCTTCTATTGAAATCGTTGAAAAGATTGACTCCAGAAGGAAATAATATTCAGTCTTCAGCTTTTGCCCCTTGTTTTATAAATGTAAATATGTCTAATTAGAAATGTTGTTGGTTAGTAGTTATTAGCTAGCTAATTCTTAACCAATTAGTTAGTTAACATTTACCTTGGTTGAATGATTGTATAAAGAGGTCTTTGATGGCCAAAATAATAACTCATTAGATGATTAACTTGAGGCCAAAGAACAAGATAATCTAGATTTACTTTTTAATTCTGGAATTTACTAGTGTTAAAAAAACTCGGATCCTATGGTGAATCAGTCAAGCGATCCGTTTAAGCACTATTCCAAATCAGGTTAACTTGGTCTGTTTTGATCAAAACCGGTAGCTCGTCCAAGTGATACAAACCCAATTTAATCATGTCCAGAAAAAAACAGGTTAACTGTAGGAAGTAGCATGTACATCGTTGGTTGAGATTTTCGCTTGGATCATTGTTGATGGTTGTTTGAAAATTGTCTGTGGAAGAGAGTGGTAACCGAAGAGTGTGAAGAAATGGAACGAAGAACAATTACAAAGTAGAGGGGCACTTGGAAGAAGAAAAATGAAGAAAGCAATAACAGAGGAGAGCGGCACTACAAACAAGGCACTAAGAGAAGCTAATGCGATACAGTCGGCTAAAGAAAGGGAATGGCCATTAGGAATTGGGCCAAGCTTGTTGAGCCCAAAAGTAAAATAAAATTTACCAAGGCTTTTTCCACAACAAAAGAAAAGGCTGCATAATGAATAAAAAAACATAGAACATTTTAAAAATATATATAAAAATATGAAAATTATTTTTTTTAATGTATGAATTTGTAGGTTATAAATTTTTTTTAATGTGTATATATTCAACCAGTGACTCATTGGTTCCGACAGTCTGAGTTTCGCAATGAATTATCTTTTGAACTTCCAGTTCACAATGTTTTGTACGAGTATCTAGGTGAGATAATGCTAATTCATTTCGAATAATCTTCTTTTCCAGTTGCCTATTCTCCTCCCCCCCTAATATTAGGAAAACTTAGTCATCATAATGACAATTAGCAAACTGAGCTGTAAATAAATATTTCCTTATTGATTCAAGATATTTTATTATAGATGGAGATTCATATCCAATATATATTCTCAATCTTCTATGAGAACTCATCTTAGTGTGTTGTGGTGGAGCAACTAGAACATACACAACACATCCAAAAATAAAATTTCAATTCACAAAGGCTTTTTTTCCACAACAAAAGAAAAGCCTACATAATGAATAAAAAAACATAGAACATTTTAAAAATATATATAAAAATATGAAATAACTTTTAAAATTGTTTAAAGTATGATTTTTAGATTATGAATTTTTTAATGTGTATATATTCAACCAGTGACTCATTGGTTTGATCGGTCTGAGTTTTGCAATGAATTATCTTTTGAACTTCCAGTTCACATTGTTTTTTACGAGGATCAAGATGAGATGATGATAATTCATTTCGAATAATCACCTTTTCCAGCTGCCTATTCTCTCCCCCTTAATATTGGGGAAACTTAGTCATCAAAATGACAAACAATAAACCGAGCTGTAAATAAATATCTCATTGTTGATTCAAGATACTTTACTATAGATAGAGATAGGGATTCATATCCAATATATATTCCCAACTTTCTATGAGAACTCATCTTAGTGTGTTGTGGTGAAGCAACTAGAACATACATAACACATCCAAAAATTCTTAGATGAGAAATATTAGGTTCCTAACTAAAAAATGGGAGAACTTTTGATAACTTGTTGGCTTGATGCGAATCAATATCACAACTTGCAAGATTGCATGTCTTTAAGTAGAATTGGAAGTTTTTTATCTCATAAGTAATAGTCTTGCAATCAATTTTATATCTTCAACGAATAATTCTGCAAGTCCATTTTATGTATGAATATGTGCTACAGGATGTTCAATATCAATTTCAATACACATACGATACTCATTAATGGCATGAGATATAAATTCACAACATTATCTAGGCACATTTTCATAATTGGGTAATCAATAAAAATGAGCTCTTCGTCGAATTACTTGAGCAAACAACCTCGTACTCATCTGATTGCGAGTTGACAACAAACAAACATGTGACAATTAAGTTGGTGCATAAATTAAAACCATAAAATATCTAAATGATCCACATGGTGAGTGTATTGTTCCACAAATATCACCTCGTATACATTCTAAAAATGTGAGAGATTTACTTCCAATTTTTGTTGGTGATAGTCAAATTATTAATTTCTATTGGGAACAAGCGATACATTATTAAATTGAAGAATCTCATGGCTCTTCAATGGATGTCCACATGGATTTTCAATTCCTTTTCGCGCCATATAGACTCGGGATGACCCAACCGGTCATGCTAAACAATAAACTTATTATGATCTATTAACTTTTAGCTTATGATAATATGTGTTCCAATTGTACTAATATGCGTTTAGTACAAACTGGAGGAAAAACGAGTAATTTTTTTTTTCAATATCCATTTTTTATCTAAGATAAGTCTTGTGATAAAAAGATATTCAATATTTTCTTCATTTGTTGTTTCGATGTGGTATCCATTTAGACAGATACCCTTGAAACTTAATAAGTTTCTATAGACTTAGAATATAATGTAGCATTAATGTGGAATTTTGTTCCTCTAAGCAAAAATACATTAGCTCTTATAGAGCTTTCAATTACATTTGCAAACTTCTGGTTGCAAGTTGATAATAAGTACACACGTGATGATATGACTTCTGGCCATAACTATATAAATATTACACATTATTTATTATAAAATGCACAAATATCATCTTAAATATATTCTAAAAATTTAGAATACTTACCAAATAATAAAATTATTTAGACTAGTAAACTTCAACTTTACAACAATATAGTATTTTTTAAATTGGTGCATGGCAAACTTTAGGTTTACCTTAGCACAATTTTAATTGCACCCATATCTATTTGAATTGATAATGAATAAAAATAATTTATCAAATTTTGATCATCCAAAAATTTTTTATCAAAAGAAAATAATATAATACATATTCTAGAGACTCGATTTACCTTTTGCATTAACATGCATATATGGAAAAAAAAAATACCATTTATATATAAAGAATTGGGAACACACTATTTTCTTTAATGAATATAACTCTATAAACCATACATACATATTTTATTTAAGTAATTAAAAACTAAATCAAAATAAGAGAAAATGTATGTCTTCATCTGAAATTGCACAAAAAAGTTAACCTTTTTTTTCCTAGAAAAGAATCATTGCATTTCTAAATCAATAATGACACCAATACTGTGACACCCTTTACCCCGAAAATATTGTTAAAGAGTAAAAGCGAAAATTATAGTTTGTTTGCGCAAAATAGGAGTTTTTCAAATCTAAAGTCGTTAAATTAAACATTTCAAATACTGTAAATACTTTATTAGGAAGGGCTTAGGCTACACAGGCCTTATACATTTTTCTACGTAAAATGGTTCTCAACGATTTACAAATTCAACTGAATATTAATTAAGAAAAATATGAGTAAAACATCCCACCCGATGTCACGTGGTCAGATTAGTATTCCCCTTTCTAAAAGCTTCGAAAATGAAAAGTCATAAACAATCAGTCAATCACAAACACAACGTCCTAAGCTACGCAGCCTGAAGACTACAACTCGGCATCAACGTCGATCTTAGCATCACCTGCAGGCTCATCGTCTACCCATACACCGTGGTGTATAAATAGCCACAAAGGAAACAAGAAGAGTGAGGAATCACATCTCTAACAAGCTTTATATGGCAAAGGAGACAACATGATACGCATAACATAGAATATGTAGCCATACCAATCATTTAACATCATAACTAACGCAAACACACAACATAAGGCTACGCCGTAAACGATGCAACACCAGACTCAAGCTAACATTTTCTCTGCCTATGCATATGTCTTACAAACCTAACCAGCTGGGTCCTTTCGGACTTATTAACATAAAACGGTGGGGTACTCATGAAGGGGCTCTTAGAGGCTGGGTCTCATAAACGAGCTCTTCAGGCTGGATCCCATAAACGAGCCATTCATCGGCTGGGTCCATAAACTGGTCCTTCGGAGCTGAGTCCCATAAACTGGCCTTGCAGAGCTGAGTCTCCCTTAATCATTCGCAACAAAAACCCATAAGCGAGCTCTGTAGAGCTGGGCCTCTTTTAATCATTCGCAATGAGTACCCATAAGCGGGCTCCGTAGAGCTGGGCCTCACTCAACAAACGCATCACACATCCAACGAATTGTTTAATACATATCAAGACTCTAAAGCCCTTTCATCTTTATCTAACTCCTATGAATTGTTTAATTCGTTTTATTAAACTTGTGTTATAGCATACTAGACAATATTCTCTAACTTAGTTCTTTTTCTGCATAACTCTAACTTCTAGAACTTACCCCTTGTGAAACCTTCTCAAACTTACACTTATCTTGCCTAAGGTGAGACCAACCCAAACCAACCCAATGAGTAGCATTACCAATTATTTTTTACTTAGCCTAACCACTTTTAGATTGTTTTACTGCATAAGAACACCCAAAACCTCCCAAGCTCACAACTAATATTCCATTCCATAGTCCAAAGGCCTTAATCATCTTAGTATCACTTTGTCCTATTGGAATTGGTAGAAAACACGTTAGCACTAAGGCTAATCAACAGTCGTAGCCCACAAATTCTGCTCATAGCTAAATAGACAAGCCAAGCTTGTATCAACAACAACCAAAAGCATCCAATTAAGACTATTCATCCACTATACATGTTAACATGCCAAACATCATTATAGAGCATTTAGATTCATCCAATCAACATGTCAAACATCTCAAAACAGAAGCACATCATAGGATCTAATTCGCAAACACAACACATTAAGTCATATCATCACAATTAGACAACAATGAGCATATGAGCAAGGTTTTACAATAGCAACACAATTCAAACCAACTTATAATTGACTCCTTGCTCCTACAAGGGTCTTAAATAATCAAAATGGAATAAAAGACCTTGCCACTGCACCTACAATGGCCTCAAAGCATTTCTTCAATGTCGCGTGAGACTTAGGGGTCATGGGACACCCCAATCACGTTATCAAAATCCCTAACTACCAAAACCCATTAGAAATCCTCCACTCTTTTCTTACCTCTATTCCAAGCAATCAAGAAGTCAAGTGTCCAAACGTCCAAATAGCAAAGAAGCGAACCAAACAGCGAGAGACACGTTCTAACTCAGACCTCCAACAAGAAATCTGAATAAGAATAGTGCAGACTTGTTATTATAGGGTAGATAACGCTTCAACGATCGCATAGCTTTAAACAGCACGTGATTCTGATTTTGGGAGAGGAAGATATGTCAGAAACAGTGTTTCTAGTTCCCAAAACCAAACGATGAATGCCAAAAGTGTAAAAATAAGACTTACCACGAAATTATTCTCAATAACAGTAAGAATTTGTTATCATAAGGTCAAGGATGTTCCTCCTGTCCCGTAGGTTCAAGCGGAACAAGGTTCTGACATCATAAGAGAAAGAAAAGTCAAAAATGGTGGTTTTAGTCCCTAACACCAAGAGATGGAATCCATAACGGGAGAGTGGTGACTTACCACGAATTTTAGTCTTAGAAATAGCAAGAGATTAGTTCTGTAATGATAGAGAATATGTCTCCAAACAAACGGTTGAAGACAATATCGAATTTGATTGAGAAACAATGAAGAACGGTGTTACAACTCCCACAACGCGAGATGAAACCACAACAGAAAGGAGAGAGGCTTACACACAACATATACTATTCCTAAACATAAAAATAATGAATTTATATGATAGTAAATCTTCCCACGGTTGCAGCCCTTCAAACGGCGTCGAATTCCGATGAGAAACGAGCGAGAACGATAAAAAACGGCTCTGGCGGCACTTAGGAATCTCTCTAGTGATTTGGGAGTGATTAGAACGTTATTAATGATTTTTTAGGGTTAGGTTCAAGTTACTTAACCTTTTCCTAAGTGCTTAAGTCGTTTTGAGTCGAACAGATCACATAGGTCGAGCCCAACAAGTCAAAACACGTAAAAACGCGTAAAATGGTGTAACGATTCTATGTCACTGTTTTTGTTGTAAATTGAGTTACGGATGTCAGATTGGAACGTTCTCGGAGGCGTTGAAAAGCTAAGAGAATTTCCTACAAAAATGTGTTTCATGAGAAAATCCTAAATTGGACTCTAAAAAGGTTAAAAAGGCGATATACGTTCAAAGTTAAAAGAAGTAGTTGTTTCTAGATAGGATTTTTAGCAGATTAAGATAAGATAAGCGTGTCCATCCAAGGGCTGAATCTCTAAGATATCGAATTGATCTTATCTCCGTAAAACTATAATTATCATAAATATATATCTTATATTAATATAAACATATTATAAATATGAATACAAATAATTGTATATTAATATAAGCATAACTAATATAATTAATATAACTCTTTTACATATCAATATGAATCAATTACATATTATGTGTACAAAATATATAATCACATTTTAATATGTAAAATATATAGACTCACTTACAATAATATTAAAATATAATATAAGCGTGCATACCAATACACGTTGGTCCGAGCGGAAGGGGTTCAAATTCCCTTAAGCAAGGTCTCGGGTTCGAGCCTTGTGGATGGAAAAAAACGTGTTTGGGAGAGGTTCCCTTAATTGCCCAACAGTACCTCGACCGAAGATTAGTCCCATTGGCGGTCCAAAGGACCGAACCCGTGGGGATACTTCGGGGGACCCACTGGGCCCAAAGGGCTAATTATGGTGGGGTCCATCAAAAAATATAAGCGTGCATCTTATCATTTAAAAATACACACATAGATATAAATTTATATATATATATATATAAACTAATAAAATGCAGTAACGATGTAATCAAACATATTATCAACTATTTTACTAATAATAATAATAATAATAATAATAATAATAATGATAATAATAATAATAATAATACCAATATCTACGATTACATCCACACATATATACACCCATGAAAATCGTGGTGTTACAAATACAAGTAGGTACTGACTCAAAAACATGGGAACTAGCCCAGGATGTAGCTGCCCTCACCAAGGAGTGAGCTGCCACATTTGTTTGTCTCCTAATAAACTCTACCTTAAAGTTTGGAAAAGAAGAAAGGATATCCCTGCAATGTTTAATAAGACAACCAAATTCAGAGATATCTCTTTTGCTAGAAAGAACATTATTCACTACTATTATAGAGTCTAACTGAAAAACTACGTGGGATAATTCTAGCTCTTGTGCCCAATGAAGAGCTTGTAATAGGCCCCAAGCTTCACCTTCTTTATCGTCTAGCCTCTGTAATTGCCATGTCATTCTTGCCAACAAGAAATCGCCAGCTTCTCCTCATAAGCACATCCCAATGCCAGTAGCCAACAAATCATTTGGGAAAGCTGCATCAACATTGCACACCACATAACCCGCCAGGGTTTTCTCCAGGTTTCGCTCTGCCTGTTGTCCTTCCTTGCAGGAGAAAAAGGAGAGCTCATTGCCGCCAGTTTCCATTCATCCCACATAACTCTAGCTTGAGTAATAACTGCAATAGCATTTTCCTCAATTCCTTCCCAAAGCAGCATGTTTCAGATAAACTCCAGAGGACCATTACAAAATTGGTGAATTGTGGCTTTGCCAAGGACGAGCAAAGATCAAAAAACAAGTTCGAAAATGAAGCATGTCGCGTCAGGCACACAGAAATAGCATTCCAAAGCCCTTCCTTGACCCACACTGATTTGCTAAAAGGACAAGAGGTGAAGATATGCATGACAGATTCAGACCCTATTTGGCATCTAAGGTAGTTACTTAGACACTGCACTCCTCTTGTTAACAATCGATCTCTCGTTGGGAGGACATTCCGACAACACCGCCACCAAAAGTTTTTGATTTTCGGAGGAACATCCAATCTCCACAATGCATTCCAATTCCCCGGGATAGTGCAGTGCTCTGCCTGTGGAAAGAACTTGTGACACAAGACGTAAGCCGTTTTCACTATAAAGTCTCCGGTGTTGCTGAGCCTCCAAATTAGTTAGTCCGATTGCACTGTATCCAAAAGGGGAACACGAAGGATATCACCTGCTACTGGCTCCTCAAAAAGACTATGAATCAACAAAAAAGCTAACCTAAAGCTCATCCATAGGATTTCAGAGACAAACATTCATATTTACCTTGATTCAATCCTTCTAGTAATTCTTAGCAAAATTTGACATGTAACAGGTATGGACAATATGTCATTTCATATATGCTACAACATTAAGGTAACATGAAAAGAGAAGATAATAAGAGATTAGGACAAAGAAAATAAGAACATAAAAGTGTCTAGTTCTTTATGAACTAGCTAACCATACCACCAAATTTTTTTTTTATTCTTTCTTCCTGCGAAATGATGTTTTTATATAGAATTTCAATCATCAGTAGGAAGAGAAGTTACCCTTCGTCATAATGTATATGAGTTACTACACCATTATTAGGAACAGTAAAGGTCATAAACACAAATCAAACTAATGACATATATCACCCTTCACATGTAACTTATTCACTCATGGGAATAAAGTTCAAGCCATTACATGATCTTTCTCATTTTTAATCAATAATCGTTCTTGTGTTCAATCACAATAGGTTCTCAACTTTCAAAATATTCTTAAAAATATTTTCTCATTTTCGCTTGAGAGACGTAAGCATAAATGATTTTCTCTCACTTTTCTTAGTTTCAAAATATACTAAATAAGATCAAATATGATCTAAAGGGTTAGTTCTTCCAGAAGTATACCACAAATCTTCATATAAACGGTGACTAAGAAAAATCATAGTTTGTGCAATCTCACACGGATGCTTGACTATTAAGTTCTTCCAGAATTTATCAAGAGCAAACAGAATATATAGTTTTGTTAGCCAAACAAAATTCACAATAAAATTTATATACATGAAATATGAAAGATTAACATGTAAATATAAAGCTACGAGAAAGAACATGATCATGAATTAGATTAATCCAATAATAGTGAGAAAAAGAAGCATCCTTACGGTATAACTTCTAAGTAGATTAAGCCATCACTGATATATTAGAGTCTCGTGCTGATAATGTGTTATAAAATAAACTAAAAACAAAAACAAGATATTAGAAGAAAGTCTTTTTATTATGTTTTTTCAAGGTGTATACTTTGTAATGCTATACGAGTCTTATTTATAAGACACAAGTCTTGTAACTCACAAGCCAGTTAAGGGTCTCACATAATGTGTCATTAATATACACAAATTAAGAGCAATAAGAATGATCAGTGACAACATTTTACTCATTAGAATTATATATATATATATATATATATATATATATATATATATATGAGCATCTTATAAAATATGAAAAAACCAAGTAAAATGGAGGTCCACTAACGTTCAGTTGCAAGTTGCATAGTAGAGATCCGTAGAAAACAATTACCTGCTGGGACAGGTGATAAGTACGGGTTTCATAAATGGGGAAGGGTGTTAGGGTGAGATATTAAGCCATCCGGCAGGTACCATTAAATTCATAAAATATATTTTTTATTCAGTACGACAGTAGTACCATATTATGTATGTTAAGAGTTTTCTGTACTGCTTAAAAAAATAGAGTTTTCTGTATTACGTTTTTTTTTTTGACAGAAGTTTTCTGTATTACGTTGAAATGATATGAATTTTTTTATTATTGCATAATGTTTTTTTAATAAATGAATCTAATAGTAAAATAATATCAAAATATTATTTTAATAACTATATGTCAAATGGTTATTATAAATATGTTGTCTAGAATATTTTTTAATTATGTAAAGATTTTAAATTATCAAAAAACAATAATATATAATTGAAAAATAGGTACATGTATTATTAGAATAAATCAGTTTTACACTGATATCAAATAAGAACTTATTATTTAATAGTTATTTTTAAATTATGATTACAAAAGTGATTAACATGACAAATACACGGGCTTTTATTAGATTTGAGTGTAAAACTAGTTTACACGATTCTTTAAACCCTATATAATAATACTACCATTAAAGCTTAAAAAAATTAAAATTTTTATTTTGTGTCCTTAAATCTTCATAAATACTTTGTACAGTGTCATAGGCTCAGGCCTAATCTCAAACTTACAAGTGCATGGATCATCATAACATGAAAAGTGTCCGAAACAATAATTTTGTTCTCCCACCACAAATGTCCTTTTGTGGTTTCGTTTCCACCGCCAGTTTTAGAGAAATGATTTATCGACAACTTAAAGTTGTCAGCCACCGTAGATTTATACGGATTGTGTATTTTTTAATTTTTTTCCTCTGTTCGGCACAGACAACGAAACCGGCTTTGTGTGTGTGTGTTGACTACGGTGTAAATTACGGTGTGGACTTTTCTGATGTCCAAATATCAGAACCCCAGTTTTAAGTGCAATCAAACCAAAATAATAATGTTTATATTTTGGAGCAGAGCACTATTATTATTAATTGAATAAAATTTTATATTAATCATATTTGATTTGATGCTCTTCAGCACGTGCCCGTGTTTAATTGGGTCACCCCTCCTCTACATCATATCTACACTCCCTTACTTAACGTCTGTTTTAACTTTTTACCCAAAAGTAAATATTATACTGTTCTGGACAGAACTTCAGGACGGTCGAAGAAAAGCGATGCGGCGTTATTCGTAGCGGTTGGCGACGGTGCGCGGGGGTGGTGTACCTGCAAGGATTCCGATGCCTAAGTCAGTTTAGGTGGGAGGCGAGGAATTGCAGGAATGAATGAATCATACCTGGATCCGCAAAGGAGATCCCTTTTATATGGTTCGAGGGCGGTTACTGAGAGATAACCGCTCCCGCAAGATCCGGGGTACCGTTATTTCCTTGCCAGGTTGTGATGAGCTGGGGTGGAGTGTTGAGGAACGTTGGATAGACCACGTCGACCAGGCTCCGAAGTGGTGAAGCGAACTACATGCGGAGATGGGCCTTCGGCGCGCGAACGGCCGGATTGGGCTTCGGCCCAGTCCGAAACATAAACTAAGGGGCCACTTAGAGCATCTTTAACGATGTCAACTAAAAATTTTCCTCCATTGCTTATTTTCCACGCGGCATCGTTCAGCTTAGGTGGCAGACCACATATAGTGCACTATTCTCTTAAAATTGGTCAAATCATCTGTATAGATTACGGCAACTAAGAGGAAATGGAGCCCACCATGAGAGTGAGAGAGAGAGAGAACAAATTTGAGAAATTGGAGGGATGTCAGAAAAGTAACTTGTCGCATCAAAAAATGTTTGACTTAAAGGAAAGAGAAAATGTAGCAGGGAGATGTGGCCATATGGGGCCAACATTAATGAACGCAGGAGCGGCAACTTAATGACACCCCATTGTGGGTGCTCTTATCATATGCACTACTTACTCAGTGGTGCATGGGTGGAGCAAAGGGCAAAATGAGAAATCAATCCATCATCTTTTCCACCTTCATGCAGTCGTCTCTATTTTTGCTGACACCTCATCGTCCCCTTCGCCCCCCTGCCCCAAGCCCCCTCCACCGTAACTCCATCCACCAACCCCACCCGCTTCCCCTTGTAGATGACAACTCCAACGTTAAACATCAAATTTTGAGTCTCAATATCAATTTATCACAGTAACACAATAACCTGAACCGTTCCAGATCTGACATGATTTAACCTATACACAATCAGGTGGAAAAATGGATTCCTATCCAAACTAAAACATTCATGCAAAATCTATGCAACCAAAAAAAAATCATTAAAAAAAGGGCCAAAGCTAAATCGTGCTAAAGGAACAATTTTGTAGCATAAGCAAGAACTTAGCACAAACAAAACCACTCGCGCCCACGCCGTTTTCTTCCCCATAAACCACATTCTCTCCACCGTTGTTAACCTTTTTCTTCTTATTTCAATTCATTGTGCTGCTAATCGGTATCAGGATCACAAGGTTGATCTCAGCATTACCCAATCCATGGGGACAACTATCATTGGCGTTACTTACAACAACAACATCATTCTCAGAGTCAATTCAGATCTGTAATGTTCTAGAACTGGTGATGAAGAGGAAGAAGGGACGATCAGATCTGGTCTTCTGGCCGATTAATAATGCGAGAAAAACGTAGATCTGCACTTTTGATCTACTGGGATTTTCATTTTAAGATATGGACTCTAGACACAATGCTCTTTGGTGCCGTTTTTCTGCCTGATCTTGAAGGAAAAAAGCTAGATGGTAGTGCAGGGTGAGGTTGACAGATTTGAAAGTGATTTTGGTCGCGGGTCATCCACAGTCGAACCTCTTTCCCTCATTCCTTCCTTGTGGTGCTCACTATCGGTGGCTAAGAGGCCACCTCGTCCATGGAGGGAGATGCACTCTGTTTGACGGGGAAAAGCATCGTGAGTGTCTCTGTCGTTGGGTCTCCATGGCTGCCTGGCATGCACACTATGTGTGTCAATTGACTACTTTAGCCTTTCATCACTTATTCAATCTCAACCATTGATTTCAAACATCTGAATATCCAACGACTCACATCATTTATCCACCGGTGGACCATTTTTTAAATGGTCCATGTTATACGCAGCATAAAACTAAGACATAAAATATAAAGAAATATCTTATTTTAACATCAATTTGAGATAACTTTTTAAATGGTTAACACAATTCACACACGTAATTAATAAAGTATTAGATTTGGTTAATGAATATATTGTAACTCATTAACCATTTACTGAACTTCATTAACCACTAATTTGAATATTATTAACCACGATTTTCACATGTTCAACTACTAAACTACACGTAGATTTGAACACCTAGAAATCGTGGTTAATTCTATTCAAATTTGTGGTTAATCAAGTTCAGTAAATGATTAATGAGTTGTAACACTTGATATATTCATTAACCAAATTTAGCACTTTATTAATCACATATGTGAACTGCGTTAACTATTTAAAAAGTTATCGAAAAAGTTATCCCAAATTTATTGTTCAAATAACGAGACCGAAATGGAATATGAAGGAAAAACAATTATTTAGAATGATAGGTTATTAAACAATTAAGATAGCCTAATTATGTATTTTAATGACAAAACTACTACAATTTTATCATGCACAAAACTTAAGTAAGGTTACTTAGTGTTGGTATTGTTTCCCTCACAAAATAAAATAAAAATTGTTTTGATGCTGACTATTATGAGAGGTTAGAGAAAGTGAAAGTAAATAGAGAGAAATTTTATTTGTAAGAGGAAGAATATCAATAGCACCTAAAAAACTTTACCTAATCTATTCATTGCTAAACCATTGCTTTCAATGTCCTAATAAGGTGTCACTTTTTGTTTTCATTTACTTTTCTTTCGCTCTCATACCTTGCTTGACAATTGTCAATTATGAAATGGGGCCTTCAATAATTATACAAAAAGGGGCACATCCAGGGTATAACACACTTCAAAAATATTAATAACATGACCCCCAAGAAACAAAACGGATCGGTGCCGGTGGGCAACTTTAGCGTCAGTATCAAATATCAAACAAGGTCCATACTGGACTAGTTAATCCGTGGGCATCAAACACACACACACACACACACACACACACACACACACACATATATATATATATATATATATATATATATATATATTTTAAAAATTTCCTATTATATATATATATTTTAAAAATTTCCTATTATATATCTATATTATTGTTTACTGAGAAATTTGGTTTTGAAAATTTGGCACCCAACAATTATTCCTAATATAATTCTAAACATCATTATTCAAAGGCTTAAATATATTACTACAAATTGACCTCTCACTCTCATGCACATGCAAATCCCAAATCAAAACAATGATTAATCATTTCATTCGACAATCTTTTCGTTAATAATAATAATAATAATAATAATAATAATAAACCAATTTTCGAAACCCCACAAGATAATACAAAAGAGGTATATGGAATGTGGAAATACATCTTTATATGTTAAAAAATTTATATAGAATTATAAATTTTAAAAGAATTTACTAATTGAGTCATTTTCTACTTTTTTTTCCCTCACACCAAATATTCCCAACGATCTAACTATATGATTAATTCTTGAGTTGAGAATTTTAGTTAGGCAACAATTTCATAATTCAAACTCCTGATTATAGATAAAGTTTATTTAAGGTCACAATTTATTTTCACGGTTAGCAAAGTCATTTTTCTCTTCGTATATTTTTTTGGTCTCTAGCTAAAATTTGTTATAAACATTATTGTGAGATCTATTTACTTCTAATCTATCTATTTACATTTATCTATTCTATCTATCTATCTATCTATCTATTTTACTATATAATAAAAGAAGATCTTGTTACCATGTACCAAAAAAAAAAAAGATCTTGTTACCAAAAAAAAAAAGGATCTTTGTTGTAAATGTGTCATCAATACTTAAAAATAAAGATGTACATGTGTCATCTCCTCAAACCTTCTTTCCCCTCTTTTTTTCTCCGTTATTCTTTATGTAAAAAAAAAAAACTTTCTATGCGTTTATCAATCTAATCTTATAGATTATGTGTTATCTCCTTTTGCTTTTATTTCTCGCTTAAACTGCTTTTATACACATAATCATGTCTTTTTTGATAAAATACACACATAATCATGCTTAACGCATATATCTCATCCAGTTATCATTATTAGTAAAACCTGTGATTCTTAGCTAAAGTCTTTTTGCAGAGTCACTGTTACTCTGAGAAGGGTGACTTATCTTGACTTACTAAAATGCTGACTTATCTTGATTATTATATACAAAAGTAATAACATGTTTTGGTGTTCATAATTTTCCCCCCAAATTTCCTTTGCAAACCGGTAGCAGACGATTATGAGGAGATATATAGTAATAATTACTCTTTTCATCTCTAAATATAAGTTCTCCTTAAAAAAATTATCCTTTTTTATAAGTTTTTTTTAAATTACTAAATATATTAATTATTTTTTTACAAGAATATTCTTAATTAATTTATATTATTTTTTGTTTTTGATAATAAATATGATGACTATTTTTTTCTTTTAAGTAAATAATTAAAAAATAATTTAAAAAAAATAATACACATTATAAATAAAATAAATGAGTTAACTAAATTTTTTAATTTTTGTATTCCGGTAAAATGAGATTTATATTTTGATCGATAGAGTACATAAGTAAAAAATGTGAAACACAAGCACGACAATATGCTTGTCTTTTCAGCCGGTTGAAACTTGAAAGTAGTTTACGTAGAGTAGAAGACCGTTCCACTCCTACTAATTACTGTTATTGGATATTTTTCTCTTCTAATATTTTTTGTTTTTTATTTTTGTTTTTATAAAATACTACAAAAGAAAAGAAAATAGAAAGAAAAAGGAGAAAAAGGAGAAGGGTGGAAGTGACTGGTGGGTGTCGCTAAAAACAGTGAGAGAGTAATGGTGGACAGAGAAATACTATAAACACTGTGCTGTGCACACCCCCCTCCACTGCTGTCCAAGGAGATCACGCTAACGCACACGAAAGAAAAATCAAACAAACCCGCATATTCTTTCTCTCTCTCTCTCTAAGCTGAACTTGAATATTTATGGCATTCTTCTTCCCTCGCTTTTGAGCCGGTAAGGGTATATTAGGAATTTCGGATCGTTCGATGGATCCAGCGGCGATTATGAACGGCGGTACCAACACGGCGTCCTATCACCTGGCGGAGATCTGGCAGTTTCCGCCGGGGGAGTCCGCCGCCGGGTTGGGGCTGAGGAGGCCGCAGCAGTTCGGACACGTTTTCGGAGATTTTACAACTGGTCCGACCCGGGAAGATCCGGATAGTGACCCTGTCAGTTCGGAGCACAGAGCTTCTGCGGCGGTGGGCCATGGCCGGAAAAGGCGCGACTCCGAGGAGGAATCAGTTAAGGGCGTCTCCACTAGCAATGGCGGTGGCAGTGGCAATGGCAATGCCAATGGCGTGGTATTTGCTCATTCAATGATCTAAAATTAATTATCATTAAATAAAATAAGCAAAATAAATAAATAAATAAATAGCTTGCGTACTACTAATTTAGTAGTTCTACGAGATAATTAATTGGTACTAGTATAGTCAAATGTGCAATTTGATATTAAAATATGGAGAATGGATCTGCTTCTTGCAATTTACTAATTTTTATTTAATTAAGTATTTATTTATTTTATTTTGGTTGGAATTGGAGTTTAGTTTTGTTATGGGAGTTGAGGTTGGTGATTTCTTGTTTGTGAATTTGGGTTTTGTGCACTGCAGAATGATGGTGGAGATGGAAAACGGATTAAGACATCATCAGGGAACAACAGGAATGAGAGCACAAAAGGTGAAGGAGAAGAACACAGTTCAGGAAAGCCTGCGGAGCAAACTAGTCAGCCACCTCCTAAGCAAGACTACATCCATGTCCGAGCCAGAAGAGGTCAAGCTACTGATAGCCATAGTCTTGCGGAAAGAGTAATTTCCTGCTTCCTAATTCCTTCCTACTGACTAAACTACCCCCTTTTAATTGTGTTATGTTATGGACTAAAGCAACATAAGTAGTAACATCTTTCACGGACCAAATTATTCTATAGTATCTACTCAATTATGTGATTGTTTTAGGTTGGTTTTTGTTTATCTATTTGTAAATATCATTTTCTTAAGTGGGTGGGATAATTGTAATTTAGAGGCAGTCATGTTATCTGAAAATTCCCTAAAAAAGTTTTCTTAAGAAAATGAAATTGTTTATACTACTGCTAGTATCTTTATGGAAATTGGAGGAAATATTGAATTATTGGATATTTTTGCAATTAGAGTTATTGACTTGGTTTTCTAATGGAATATTGGTGGACACTGTTGGACAGGCTAGAAGGGAAAAGATTAGTGAAAGGATGAAAATTCTTCAGGATTTAGTCCCCGGTTGTAATAAGGTATGGTTAACTTACTGCCTGTTGAGTTTTTTTTTCTTTTTTTTTCTCTGCTCTCACCACAGTTGTATGTATGTATATAACCAAGAAGAAGAAGAAAATAAGCATAAAGGAAGAAGAAAAAAGTGTTACTTGTCATATGAAAAGAAAAGAACAAAATCATCGGTGGATATTTATGTAATGTATGTAAATCTCTGGTGGTAACATGAGCTGGAAATATTCTTTATGCTTGGTTTATGTACTGTGTTTTCTAGGAAGTTATAAATTGAGGTACTTTCTTTGATTCAGGTTATTGGGAAAGCATTGGTCCTTGATGAGATAATCAATTATATCCAATCACTTCAGCGCCAAGTAGAGGTGTGGACTGGATTCTTTATCTGATGTTGGTATTGTTTGTAAAATTTTATTATATGCTTGCTTTATAGTTGATTTCTGAGTCTCATAATTTTACTTTACATTGCAGTTTTTGTCGATGAAGCTTGAAGCGGTAAATACAAGACTAACCCCTGGTATTGAAGTGTTTCCTCCTAAAGATGTAAGTATTGAACAGTATCCTTATATTTTTATTTTGAATTCTATATAATCTAAATAACTTGAAAGTTGGTTTTATCCCCTTTGTTTTAAATTTTGCCCTTTGGTGAGTTATGAATATAACTGCCCTTGTTATGTCGCAAGTATGTCTGTTGGGCACAAGTTTCTTTTTATGCATACTATTTGTACCGCAAGTACAACCTTGTTAAGCATGAAAGGGTTTAATTATCTAAAACAAAATATCATATAAAGCAAGGAACGATGTTGAATGTGCTTTGGTTTTTATACCGAGAAATTTTTATATCTTCTCATCTTCTCATCTTAAAAAACAAGCACACGACAGTAGATCCTAAGACCAACCATACACTGGATTGGTTGTTTTATATGCACGTGTGTATTTGCTGGGAACTTTGCAAAATTTTGTTCAATCTCTGATTGCTTTCTTCCTCAGATAGTTGGGATGCTTCAGGGTGCTTTCCAGGATTGGATACTTAGTGATAACTGATATATAATATTTGAATAGTAGATGATAGCAGCAAGCAGGAAACATTCTTCTATGTAAAAAAAGGGTAAATAATTTAGTTTGTAGAAACTCTTGCTGTTATTAAATTTGGGGTCAAAAAGATTTAGAATGATTGTTGGAGTGGAGTTTTTCATCTTTGTTGCAAAATCTTCAGTCTTATGAGACATCAACTTCTGTTCCAGTTTGATCAGCAAACATTTGACTCAACCGCGTTGCCATTTGCTTCACAAGCAACAAGAGAGTACAGCCGGGGTTCATCGCCAGAGTGGTTACATATGCAGCTGGGAGGTGGTTTTGAAAGAGCAACATAGTCTATGAAATCTCATCACCTGATAATAAATGCAAATAGGATCAGTAGTTTCTACTTCAGAGCTCCCATATAAATCATATACTTAAGGTGTTGAAGTCCAAATGGACACTTGATTCCCGTTTTCTACACGAGGCGCGGAGCTGTTATTTGTTTCCACAGGATTGCTTCGGTTAGTATTTAAGCAACTCCATTCCATTTGTTAGTGTGTTGGAAATTAATTCTTTTACCAAAGATGTAGCTTAGTGGACTATAGGCTTTCTATGCTGATACCTCTTCATAACCTTTATAATGATCATTGTTGTTGTAAAAGAATGCTGCTTGTCCTGAATACATAATGCTTACATATTGTGTAATGGTCTCAACACTGTTTGTTTGTTTGTGAAGCTGTGTTGAATAAATTAAACCCATGTGATTTTTGTTGTTTAGTTTAGTCTCTTCAGCACATAGAAGGATCTTAATATTTAACAGACATAGGATATATTTTAACCTAACTATGCAAAGGCTATTATAAACCCATGCTATACTAATGGATGGCAAAACTTTTGAGTTTCTGTATTGTTTTGGTTTGTTTGACAAAGTGCTTTGCGCACACAATAGGAATTTCATCCTTTTGATGGCTGAACACGTTGTGCAAGTGTCATAGCGTTTTTCTATGCCATCATGGACGTAGTTAGGGTAAAAAAGAAATTTACTTTAAACAGTTGGGACATCGGCCCCAAAAAAAAAAAAAAAGCAGTTAGGACAAAATTTGAAGCAAGTAAGATTTGCTATGCCATCATGGACATTGTTTTTTTTGGGGGGTGGGGAGGGGGAGAAATACTCCCTTCAATAAATAACTTAGTGAGTGAAACAAATTTACTAAATTATCTTTATTAATTATTGGTGTATTAACAATTGTCATAAATGCATAATAGAGTATGTTGTATTGAGAGTGATGTACACAGTATTTATTTGAGGATAAAATTGGGAGAAAAAATTAATGTTATATTGAAATAATAAAACGACAGTTAATATGAAAATTTTTCATTTATCTAAAACGACAGCCATTTTGAAAACGGATCGAGTATATTTTAAACCATTGGGACATCGATCCAAAAAAATAACTTGAAGCAAGTAAAATGTTTTAAATGAATTTAATGGTCTGTTTTCTTTGAGATGTTTTTTGTTCTTAATTTATATTTTTACTAACTAATTTAAAAAATATCACCTTTTAAGTTTTAACTGATTTGTGTTTACAAAGATTTGTATTTGAAATGGTGAAAATAACACTTGTAAAATTTTTCAAATTAAGAAAAAGTTAAAATAAAATAGTAATTTTATAATTTAGTAAAAACAAAATATAAAAATGAAAGTTTAGATATGTTTTTAGTCTGTATTATATCTCTTTCTTTTGTTTTAGTCCCTGAAAAAGTTTGGCAGGACTATTTATTTATAGATCTTATTAACGAGTGTCTCAAGGGCATTGGTTAAAGAATCCATAAGAGGAAAATTTGTCTTGAAAATACAAGTTAAACAAATTTTGATGTAATAAATATGAACAAAATATTATAGGAATTAAAACAAAATAAACTAAAACAAAACAAGGACCAAAATGGAAAAAGTAAATATTACAAGATCATTTCGAATAAAAAAATATTCTGAATGACAAAGGAAAAAATTGATAAGTTAAAGAAATCGAAAACATATTTAAGCCAAAAAAAAATTATTCTTTCAAATCAAATAGATCTTGGGATACATTCGAACGATGTAAGGACCAACTTTCCTTAAAAGAACTAGTTAGATACCTGTGCTATAACACGATCACGTTGGTTTTTGTTTTAGCTGTAATGTAAAAGAGAAAATGAAAGCATGTGTTATTATGTCACAAGAAATGAGCTAAGTAATGTTCTCAATATGACTACCTTAGTTGTAATGTCCTCAATTTATCTGAAATACAATTTTTTATAAAATTAAAGTTTTACATTGTAACAAACATAAACAAAGTATTTGCCGCTTGGACGCTTGGGCGCGGGTTCGAACCCGTTACGCCCCCCTTTCAGCGCTCTTTGGAGTGCGTAGTAGGCCGTTGGGCCATAAGACCAAAAAAAAACATAAATAGTTATTTTTTAGTTCTTTAAAGACTCAAAAGTAAAATAATTATTTATAAATAATAAAGAGATTTATAAAATTTATTATGTACTCAAAGACAATAAAATTATACTGATAACATATATCATTTCCCATTGAGACTCAAACCAATAATAAAAACATTTATAAAATTTTATACGTGTTTACAGACAATGAAATTATACCGATAACATATAATGTTTTCCTGGGACTCGAGCAAAATAATTATTTGTAAATAGTAAAGACATTTATAAAGTTTGATACATGTTCAAAGACAATGAAATTATACCGATAATACATAATATTGCTCCATCGGGACTCAAAAGCAAAACAATCATTTATAAATAATAATAATAATTTATAAAATTGAATGCGATATGTGCTCAAAGACAATGAAATTATAATGATAACATGTATTGTTTCCCCATCGGGACTCAAACAAAATAATATTTTTTAAATCATAAAGACATTTATAAAATTTGATACTTGATCTTTGATACGTGATGAAAGACAATGAAATTATACTGATAACATGTATTGTTTTACCGTCAGGATTTAAAAGAAAAATAATCATTTATAAATAATAAATACATGTATAAATTTGTCATGTACTCAAAGGCAATGAAATTATATTGATAACATATATTGTTTTCTTGCCGAGACTGAAAAGTAAAATAGTTATTTATAAATAATAAAAAAATTTATAAATTTTGATGTGTTTAAAGACAATGAAATTATACCGACATTTATGTAACATTTCTCGGTCGAGACTCAAAAGTAAAACAATCATTTATAAATAATAAAAATATATATAAAAATTTGATACATATTCAAAGACGATGAAATTTACAGAAAACATGTAATATTTTCCCGTTAGGACTTAAAAGCAAAATAATCACTTATAAGTAATAAATATATTTATAAAATTGATATGTGCTTAAAGAAAATTAAATTATAACAACAACAAGTAATATTTCCCTGTCTGGATTAAAAATAAAATAATCATTGACCATTTATAAATAATAAAAAATTTTAAAAAAAGAAAGAAATAAAAAACATTACTTAAAAAACGAAAAGAAAGTAAAAATATAAATATAAGAAAAATAAAAAATTACATATTAAAAAATATTAAATTCATAATTTAAAAAATAAAGAAAAAAGAAATAACAAATTTAAATATTTATTTACTCATGCAAAATTTTTGTTGAAACAAAAGAGGACAAATGCTCAAATGAATTTCCGTACTCCAAAGAAAAAATGGGCAGGTGAGGAAGAAAGTGAGAGCAGTGTTTGAATTTGTGAGAGAGGGAGAGTGATTTTTTCAAGAAAAAAAAGGTGACCAAGTGAGAGAAGGGAAGAAGCGGGAAGTGGTTCATCCAGAGAAGAACACGTATACCAGGGGAAGACTTTTGTTAAAGTAGGTAGATTTATACATAAATAAATAAATCAGATCTGCTTTAAATGTTAACGATGATGAGCAAAATCAACCTAAAGCAAAGTTGTGTGGCTTTTGCATTTCATGCATACAAATGCAGATACGAAGAATGAAACAAATATTATTCTTGCATAAGGCTTTAAGTTTTTGGTGCATGTGTAGCAACTCTGTTTTTGCCAAACACATTTGAAGAAACAAGGCTTTTTTGTTCCCCTAGGATTCTTGCTATTTAAAAACTTATGTTTTTTGAGTCAAAAAAAATCACTTAAGAATGACAAATTCTTTTGCAATCAATCTTAACCACTTCGACATCAGTAAGACCAGGTTCTTCCTCCAAGTTCCTATACTTGGTTGAGACTGAACCTCGGCAACACAACAAGTTTCCCCCACCAAGCTCTTAAGCTCGGATGAGGAGGACGACATCTCGACATCACATCTCAGTCTTTCGACGAGGTATATATTTTCATGCTTTATACTTATTATTCTGGTTTTCTAAACCTAAACGGCACTCAGTGCCAATTTAAAAATGAGTTATAATAAACTCACAAAGGGAGTCACTCCCAAACACATATTCCCAACACACCAGCTAGGTCGGTATGGGGCAACACAATCAAAACACACGTTTATATCGTACAATATCTTGTATAGTTTTCGACTAACATATGCAGGACAACAACTCCTTACAAGTCGGTTGCACATTACATGAGCACCCGACTGGGGGGACAACTGTTCCGGATTGAAATCCGGCCCAAATCCAACTGACTGGGTCATAATTAAAGTCAAGCTCAAGTTAGTAGTAAGGGTATTTTAGTCTTTCTCAGTCTCTAGTATTTATTCCTTTTGTAAGCCAACACTATTATGCTTTGCTCATTGTTCCCTTATGAAACCCTAGCAAGGGCTCTTTCTCTCTTAGCCTTCCTATTCTTTATCTTCTTTATCCACTATGTTTTTATATATGTTAACATGGTATCAAAGCGCTTTGGTTGATTCAGGGATCTACTGTAAAGTGGTCCATAACTATTTCGACGTTCGGTTTTCCTTCTCCGTTTCTGATTCCGGCGCGCTCCTTCGTTTCTGTTTCCGGCGCGCTTCTCCTCCTCTCTGCTTAATGGATTACGACCGCTTCTGCTTCTTCTGTCTTCTAGGGTTTGGTTTCGACAGACAGGTTATCCCTAATTTCTTCTATTCTCAATGATTGTGTTTATCGTATTTTGTGATTGTTTGCTATGGCTGGTGTTAAGGATGATTCTTTGCAAGCTGTTAATGTCCAACTCAATGGACTGAATTACTCTTATTGGAGTTATGTGATGAAAAATTTTTTGATTGGAAAAAATGTATGGAGTTATGTTGATGGAACTTCTATTAAGGCCACAGATAAAACGAATGTAGCCAAATACACTGCTGATTTGAATACTTGGATGGTTGATAATTCGAAAATCATTACTTGGATTAACAATTCTGTTGAAATGTCTATTGGTGTGCAACTAGCCAAGTATGATACGGCTAAAGAGGTTTGGGATCATTTGCAACGCCTATATGTTCAGTCTAATTTTGCAAGACGGTATCAGCTGGAAAGTGACATTAGGGCCCTTAAACAGAACAATATGACCATTCAGGCATTCTATTCGGCCATGACTAATTTGTGGGATCAATTGGCTCTTATGGAATCGACTGAATTGAAAGCTGTCAAAGCATACATTGATCAGCGAGAAGAGCAGCGTCTGGTTTGGTTTCTGATGGCTCTTCGTGATGATTTTGAGGGCCTTCGTGGGGGTATTCTTCATCGTACTCCTCTTCCTAATGTTGAATCGATGAGTCGCGAATTGTTGGTGAAGAAACCGGACTTAAGACCCACTCCACTTTGTCTTGATAAGGGAATTCTCCCTAATCCTCCATCTGCTTCTTGCTCTGCTCAAAAGGAAAACCTCGAGGAGGATTGGGCTTGGTAATGATGAATGTGCTTTCTGCAAAGAAAAAGGTCATTGGAAAGCACAGTGTCCGAAATTGGGGAGAGCAAATAAGAAGAACTTTAGGGGTCCATCATCCAATGCTGCTGCTGCTGCTCCTCCTCCTCTCGTTGGCTCTAGTACTGGTTCTGTATACCCACATGAGACTGCTTCTCAAATAAATGATATTGCGGAACAACTTCAAAAGCTTCTTGCTACTCAGCCACATGCCATGTCTGCCTCTTCTACTACAGGTTTGAAGTCCTCTAGTCTGTCAGGTATATCTCCTTCCATATGGATTCTTGATTCTGGAGCATCGCACCATATGTCATATGATAATAAATCTTTTGTGTCTGTGAGTCCTACCTCGTCTATGTCAGTTATGACTGCTGATGGCACTCCTATGCCATTAGCAGGCATTGGTTCTGTCTCCACGCCTAACTTGTCTTTTTCTGATGTTTATTATATTCCTAACCTCACTTTGAGTCTTGCTTCAGTTGGTCAATTGTGCGATTCCGGTTATTCAGTTAAGTTTTCTTCCACTTCTTGTTGTGTGCAGGATCAACATTCCGGGAGGCTGATTGGGACAGGCCATAGACAGGGGGACTTTATGTGTTGGATGATCTGAGAGTCCCAGATATTGCAGCCTTAACATCCACTGATTTACTATCTAGTTTTCGTTTGAATTCTTTGTCTTCTAGTTTTTATTTATGGCATTCCCGCCTTGGACATGTTTCTGCTTCTAGATTAAAGTATTTGGCTTCTACTGGAGCTTTAGGAAAGTTACAAACCAGTGATATTTCAGATTGTTGTGGTTGTAAACTTGCTAAATTTTCAGCTTTACCGTTTAGTAAAAGTGTTTCCCTTTCATATGCACCTTTTGATTTAGTTCACTCTGATGTTTGGGGTCCATCACCGGTTCCTACCAAAGGTGGATCTAGATATTATGTTTTATTTATTGATGATTACACTCGTTATTGTTGGGTTTATCTTATGAAACACCGTTCTGAATTTCTTGATATTTATCATATGTTTCGTGCTATGGTAAAGACTCAACACAACGCTGTCATAAAGTGTTTTCGTTGTGATTTAGGTGGTGAATATACCTCTAATAAATTTTACGAATTACTTGCTTATGATGGCACCCTCCACCGGACATCTTGTCTTGATACTCCTCAACGTAATAGAGTTCTTTGAAGGAAACACCGCCATATTATTGAGACTGCTCGTTCTCTTTTGTTGTCGGCCGGTTCCCAAGTGAATTTTGGGGTGAGGTCGTTCTTCTTCTTTGTCCATGCTATTAACAGAATCTCGTCATCTGTTATAGCAGGTTTGTCTCCCTTTGAAAAATTGTATGCTTCTATCCCTGATTACTCTTCTTTAAAAGTCTTTGGCTCTACTTGTTTTGTTCTCCGTCCACAAGTAGAACGTAGTAAGTTGTCTTCTCGTTCTGCCATGTGTGTTTTCCTTGGTTATGAGGATGGTCAAAAGGGCTATCGTTGTTATGATCCTCATGCAAGAAAACTTTATGTCTCTCGTTATGTTGTTTTTCTTGAGCATATTCCATTCTACTCCTTTTCTTCCGAGTCTTCGATTACCAACAGTTCAGAACTAACCCATATTGATCCATTTGGTCCTAATGATAGTACTTATAGTGATTGTAATGTTGAGAATTGCAGGACAAATACTACTACTCCAGATGATGACATCACTCTTGCCCCCCCGACTGCCCAACCACCTCCTGCGATTGTTGATCCTTTGCCTCCTCCTTCGCCTCCTCGTTATCCCTCTCGTCACCGTAAGTCTACTCAATTGCCTGATTTTGTCTATTCCACTTACTCTGCTTCGTTTGCTTCTTTCTTAAGCTCTATTCACAGTTTGTCTGAGCCATCTTCCTATAAAGAGGCTATTCTTGATCCTCTTTGGCAGCAGGCTATGGCAGAAGAACTTTTTGCATTGCGCAAAACAGATACTTGGGATTTAGTACCTCTTCCTCCTGGAAAACGTGCTATTGGGTCTCGTTGGGTATACAAGATCAAAACTAAGTCTGATAGGTCAGTTAAGCGCTACAAAGCTCGTCTTGTTGCTAAGGGATTCTCTCAGCAGTATGGTATGGATTATGAAGAAACTTTTGCTCCTGTGGCTAAGATGACAACTATTCGTACTCTTATTGCAGTTGCATCTATTCGTCAGTGGGAGGTTTCTCAAATGGATGTCAAAAATGCCTTTCTAAATGGTGAGCTTCATGAAGAAGTCTATATGGTACCTCCACAGGGTGTTTCTCATAATCAGGGGGAAGTGTGTAAGCTAAAAAAGACTCTATATGGTCTTAAACAGGCTCCTCGAGCTTGGTTTGAGAAATTCTCTACTGTGATCACATCTCTTGGTTTTCGTTCTAGTGACCATGATTCTGCATTGTTTATCAGGTCCACCACTCACGGTCGCATTATACTTTCCTTGTATGTTGATGATATGATAATTACAGGTGATGGTGTTAGTGGAATCAATAAGTTGAAAGCTCAGTTAGCCAAGCAGTTTGAGATGAAGGATTTAGGCACTCTTCGCTACTTCTTGGGGATTGAAGTTGCATACTCTCCTAAAGGCTATCTTCTCTCTCAATCCAAGTACATAGCCAACATTCTTGAACAGGCTCGTCTCTCGATACTAGAGCAAAGATATACTCCACTTGAGTTGAATGTGAAATATGCTCCTCCGATGGTGTGCCTCTACCAGATCCTACTTTATACCGTACTTTGGTTGGCAGCCGGTGTACCTTACAATTACCGGACCGACATTGCTTATCTTTGTTCATGTTGTCACCGGTTTGTTGTCTCTCCCACTCATCGCTCATTGGGCAGCTGTTCTTCGTATTCTTCGTTATCTTCGGGGAACTCAATTTCAGAGCCTTCTCTTTCCCTCATCGTCCTCATTGGAGCTACGTGCTTATTCTGATGCTGATTGGGCTGGTGATCCTACAGATCGTAAGTCCACCACTGGGTTTTGTATCTTTCTTGGAGACTCTCTTATTTCTTGGAAGAGTAAGAAACAGGACATTATTTCTCGCTCTTCTACAGAAGCTGAGTACCGTGCTATGGCATCAACCACTGCTGAGATAGTTTGGTTGCGTTGGCTTTTATCTGATATGGGTATCTCTCTTTCTGAGCCAACTCCAATGCACTGTGATAATAAGAGTGCTATTCAAATTGCTCATAACTCGGTCTTCCATGAACGCACCAAGCACATTGAGATCGATTGTCATTTTACTCGTCATCATCTTCAGCATGGAACAATTACTCTACCGTTTATTTCCTCCTCCTTGCAGATTGCAGACTTGTTCACGAAGATGCATTCCATTAAACGTTTTCGTTTTCTGGTTGACAAACTCTCGATGCTCCCTGTTAATGCATCGTGAGTTTGAGGGGAGATGTTAAGTATTATTATTATTAGTTAGTAGTAAGGGTATTTTAGTCTTTCTCAGTCTCTAGTATTTATTCCTTTTGTAAGCCAACACTATTATGCTTTGCTCATTGTTCCCTTATGAAACCCTAGCAAGGGCTCTTTCTCTCTTAGCCTTCCCATTCTTTATCTTCTTTATCCACTATGTTTTTATGTATGTTAACAGACATAGCTTCTTTGACAAGCTTCATTCCAAGGCTATATAAGCCTATTTCCATTATCCCTGGTCTTGTTCAGCCTTCTATGTCAATAAGCAAGCTGAGATAGAAAGAGGAACACCTAGGTTAGTGATCAATTACAAGGGAAATAGTAATCAATCCAAACCTAATAGTATCTGTTTAGATTGTGGTAAAACCAATCATAAGACTAGGTACTGTTGGTTAACAATCAATTAGGTTTAGCCTGTGCTAGTAAGCCCAGATCCAAACCTAAGTCAAAATACAATTACTCCCCTCCTAGACCCAAACCTCAGTATAGGAAGAAAGGTACTTCTGACCATGAGGCCCAGTCCAGTAAGGGAAATAGTAATCAATCCAAACCTAATAGTATCTGTTTAGATTGTGGTAAAACCAATCATAAGACTAGGTACTGTTGGTTAGCCAAGAAAAACCTCAAACAGTCTGTGATTAAGACCAATAATCTTATTCTTGAAAATCTTTGGGAAAAGGAATGCTTTTCTAAAAACCCTAATTTTCAGCACAGTCAAAAGGTTTTTAGCCAATTTAGCCAAAACGGAGATTCGGATGAATCTTTCAATCAAATTAATTTTTTGGAACAAGAATTTGAGAATACCAATTCAATTGATATTCAAAATCTTCGTTCTGAAGTCAAAACTTTAAAGGCGGCAGACTGTTGGTTCTGCGTATTTGAGGAGTTTAGGGTTCTTCCTAAACCAATTCTTCACACCTTCTTTTGATGCTTTGGAACCATCAAATTCGGACCACCATTTAACATGGGCCTGTTGCTGGAGCCATGGAAGAGCATTTGGGACAACAGATTTAAGAATTTTAAATTGCCAAGTAAATACCCAAGATAAGGAGAAATTTACAAAGAAATTTAAATCTATAGGAAGATTGTCCTTTGATTGATCATATTTGGCTTTAAATAATTGGAATCCTTCATCAACCTCTGGAGGAAGGATTTCTGGGATTGGTCCAAAAAACTGCCACCAATGAAGGAACCAGTTTGGAAAATTATACCTTGCTCCATTTTTGAAATAAATGAGCCAGGAATGTTTGAAAAATTTGTTTTGTAGGCCTAAGATTGTAAGATCCCAAGCCTTTATATAATCCCAGTAAGAGTAACCTATTGGGTCAAAGCTTCCTGAGAATTTTTTGCACTTGGAAGGATTCTGCCCCCAAGCTGAAGGGTTTAACACATTCAAAATCTGCAAAGTCGAATGGGTTATGATTGAATTATTTTGTGAATCCTTAAAATGTTTAATTTTTACAGATTCAGTATCTATGAGGATAAGTTCATAGAATAATTGGGTTTTGTTTAAAATCATAGGAACAAAATTGAATCCCGAGGGAAAGATTTTAGAAGGGATTTTGTTAATATCCTTTTCTAACCATTCGGGTTCTAAACCTACTGTGGGCCAGTAATTTGGTTTAGCAATGTATTGGCTTTTGGGAGACTTGGTAACTGGTTTAGGGTTAACCTGAACAATCTCCATGCTTTGGCTTTGGATAGCAAGATCCAGATCTATGTTTGGGCTATCTTGGACAGTTTTGGCCCAAGTAGACATAGGTATTTTGGTCAGTCCTTGCTGTTGAAAGGCCTGAAGGGTTTGGATTGGAAAGAAATAGTCTTCTTTCTTTTGACTGGCTATACTTTTGGAAGGTTGGGTTCGGGTGGATGACCCGATTAATTGGGCTTGGGTCGAAGACCCTGATTGATGTATATATATATATATATATATATATATATATATATATATATATATATATATTTGGTATATCAAAAAAAAATAGAGCACAAATTTATCTATTCGCACAGGACACTCAAAATCTCAGGGACGGCCATGGTCAACTGAATCATAACAAATTTTTTTAATTAACTTTTTTATTACTATCGTTATTGCCAAGTGGATGAACATAAGATTAAAGCCTCATGCCTATCAAATCTTAATCTAATATGGAATACTGCAGTGCATTGAGATGCATCATAAATGTAGCCTCAGAAAATGGTCTGCCAAATCAATAATAAGAGAAATTAGAACTGCATCCTTTGGCCGAGAAAAATGTAACAGCTACATCTAATAATTATTCTATAAGAAAATGATTTATCTATAGTAGATCACGATGGGTCTGACACTTTCTTGGATCCCACTTTAGTAAAAGTTTTATAGCACCGATTGTCCTTTACATCTAATTATTGCATGTTGCAATCTCAAAATATTTGTTTAACCCAAGTGTTATAAATAGAGTAATTACGGATTGATTCTACATTTTTACATTACTATTATGTGATTAACTATAACTATATATATTGTCAAAAAAAAAAACTATAACTATATACAATGGCAATACCAGTTTTTGGTGTACACAATTTTTTTTAAATTTTATTCACGATTCCAATTTTTTTGTTGGGCCACGTTCCCACACCACAATCACTTCAACAAAGACAGTTATGCGGACAGACAATTCTCTTAGTTAGTGCAAGGGTCTCTTTGGTTCAAATAAGAGGAGGAGGGAAGGGAGGTGGAAGGGAAGAGAGAGATTTAATTTGATTTTGTGTTTAGTTAAGAGAAAAAGAGGAGAGGGGAGGGGAGAAAAATCTTTACTTGTTTGGTTCAGGAGGGGAGAGATTTAATGGAGGAAAGACATTAATTTACTTGTAATTCCTTATAGTATTTTATACTCCCTCCGTCTCATTTTATTTGTCATGTTTTGAATTTTTAATTGTCTCAAATTATTTGTCCCTTTAGAAAATCAATGAGTATTAATTACTTTTTTCAAATATACCCTTTATCTCAACTAACCTCTATTAGTGAGTAATAATTGTAGCTATCCAATTTAAATAAGGGTATCTTAGCCTAACAGTATCATTTTATTATAGAAATCAGAAAATCTAATCATTTTCTTAAGAATTGTGAAAAGGCAAGAGAGACTATTAAAATGAGACGGAGGGAGTATTATATTATATATAAGGGTATTTAAGTAATTTTATTTTAAATGATTTAATCTCTTCTCTCCTCCCCTCCTCTCCAAAACCCTCCACTTTTGGAGGGGAACCAAAATTGGCTTAGGAGGGATTTTGCTCCCCTCTCGTCCCTTAAAAAAAATTGAACAAAACAAACATAATTTAAAATAACCTCTTCCCTCCGACCCCTAACCAAACGGACCTTAAGTACTATAAATATAAGCTTATAAAAGACAGACAAAATTATAAAACTAAACTACCAGAATTTTTGCCACCTCATTTTAAAGGGCAAATATGTCAATTTAAATAAAAATAAATCAAAATCAAAATTAAATTCACATAAAAATATTATTTTTTCTTCTTACCTTTTACTTTTTCTCTCTCATCTTTAACTTTTTTCTCTCTCTTCTCTTTCTTCTCTCTCTCACGTTTTCTTCTCTCTCTCACGTCTTTCAATTTCTCTTTTTCTCTCTTTTTTTTCTTCTTCTCTTTCTTCTCTTCCTTCTCCCAATTTTCATTTTTTTATATTTTTATAAAAAATCATTATAGATATTTTTATTATTTATAAATAATTATTTTCGTTTAAATAAATATCTACTATAAATATAAGCCCCTAAAGGGCAGAAAAAATTACTAAATTAGACTATTAGATTTTTGCCACCTATTATTTTAAAGGAACAAATATGACAATATAAATAAAAATAAAAATTAATTCACATAAAAGATTTTTTTTTCTTCTTTTAACTTTTTCTCTCTCATCTTTCACTTTTTTACTCTCTTATCTTTCTTCTCTCTCAAATGATTCTCTATTTCTCTTTCTCTCTTTCTTTTAAATTCTCCATATCCGATTCGCAAACAATAACGCAAGGAATCATAAATATCAAAATCAGACGTGCCAATTTCCATGTTTTTATCATTTATAAATAATTACATGTTTTTTAGTCCTTACGGGAAACATTATATGTCGTGGGTGTAATTTTATCGTGTTTAAAAACATATCAAATTTATAAATGTCTTTATCATTTATAAATAATTATTTTACTTTTTAGTCCTTACGGAGAAACATTACATGTTGTTGGTGTAATTTTATCATGTTTAAACACATATCAAATTTGCAAATGCCTTTATTATTTATAAATAATTATTTTGCTTTTTAGTCCTTACGGGAAAATATTGCATGTTGTCAGTGTAATTTTATTATAAATGATTATTTTGCTTTTTAGTCTCTATGGGGAAACATTACATGTTCTCGTGTAATTTTAGCATCATTAAACACATGTTCTGGTGTAATTTTATTATCCTCTATGTTATATATGGAATATTTGTGATTTTGTGACATGATGCACATGTATGAGATATTTGTGCTTTTGACACATGTATGGGATATTTGTGCTTTTGACATATTTTGCAATCCTCAAATGTTTTATTTTAAATGAGTGTTGGTATCAAATGTGAAGGAAAATTACAACCATGCATTACACATTATTAGTATAACTGTTTCATCTATCATATTAGAAGAAAATTTATATTTACAGTATAAGTATAAAATAAATCTGAAGCTAATCACAGTGAAGCTTTGATTTTTATATACCTACATTTATGTTGCAGTCTTAAAAAAATACATAATTTCTTAGCAACGAATGTCGTGCGACCCGTACGTAAGCACAAGTATGTTGCTAGTACATTTATAACTCATTGTTATATATTGTTAGCATCTATTTGTAATTCAAATACTTGAGTTCACACATATGCTCACTTGTTTTTCTGTTTCTTGACATGATATAAAATGCTAATGAGACAACCCTAATATGTTCTTACCTGGTAAATCCAGTGCCCATCAATGAACTTTTTCTGAGACTATATGTTCATCTTCTAGTTCATCTCTCCTTCACCATGTCATTTGTTACGACGTGTAACACGGTTTTTGGTTGTTATTGTCACTTTAGACTATCATAGTTTTTAAAACCAGCTCAGACCAGTTACCGGTGGTGCACCCGATTCGAGTCACTCATTCAATCGGCCACAGAACTGGTAAGAACCGGTGCGGCTCAGCCGGTTTTCCGGGTAAACCGGTGGTTTTTATCAAACCGAACCGGTCAAGTACTATATGCGCTGGAAAATGCAAAATGTCATCCGCTGGGAACGAACACGGCTTTCCAGAGCCTATTTTCAAATGGCTTTCCACTGGGCTAGCTGTTAACTTGTGTTACTCCTAACATCTCTGTATATATCCAATACTTACATATATTACATAGGGAAAATGCAAAAAAGCATAATTTGGGATCAAACTCAAGTTCCCATTGCCTTTTTTAAAATAGATTTCCACTAGGCTGGAGACAAACTTGTGTTATTTGTGACATATTATGTTTATATATTAAATATAAATTTTAAAATTTCATATATATACCGGTTTATGCGACTCAACTAGTGACTCATCGATTCGACCAGTGACCCACTGACCCAATAGCATGACTGAATCAATGACCGGTCTGAGTTTTAAAACACTGACTTTAGTAGTCATTGAAATTATTTTTTATTAGACCACTACCATTGGACTATCGTTTCCCAAGCAACCAAACCCCAAAATCTCACGATGAATATACAAAATTAATTGAAAGTGAATAAAAAGATAATTTTTTTTTTACAAAGTGAATGAAAAGATAATTAAGAGTAGTTAAAAGTATTATGATTAGTAAGTGAAATAAATATACAAAATTAATTGAATAATATATTAAATTACATCTCTAAGTTACAAATAAAATAGAAGTTTAAACATTTTCTTAACTTCTAAAGAAAGCCAATTTCCTAATTTAAGGCAAGAGGGAAACTTAATTTCCTCGAATTGACATTAGGTATTATTATTAGTGCAGATAAAATAAATTAGACAAAAACGAAACTAAGCTTAATTGTTTTGATTTTCTTTAGTTCTTATATTTGTTGCTGAGGTGGAATCGTCTCTACAAATCCTTATATGATCTCAAACAATCTCTTCAAATATGGTTTGATAGATTCAACATTGTGGTTTAGCAATTTGGTATGACTTGGTGAGGCTGACGACTTAGTTTTCTATCGTCATTTGGTTACAAGATGCATTTAATCGGTTGTGTATGTTGACATCATTTTTTGGGATACAAGAGTGGTAGTTAGGAAAGGCACTCTTAAGACTACCGTGCAGGGCTCCAATGGCCAACCTCAAGATTTGGCCCAACACAACCTCGAAGATTATGTCCAAAGCTAGCAGGAACCAGGAGGACCCAGGCCCAACCAAGAGGACCCAACTTGCCCTTGAGTGGTCAGGGATCTACCAGCGTAGGGTTGCCCACCAATGAGGGATTTTTAATGGTCTCGAGAGGACTCGAACCTTTACCCATGTGGAAGTGAGAGTTAAACCCCAGATCCTTAGCCACTTGTGTCAACCCCCATTGGCGACATCATTTTTATTGCAAGTAATGATCACATTCACATCACACAGGTAAAGCAACATCTTTGTCATCATTTTAAGACAAAAAAAAATCTAGGTAAATTTTGTTACTTCTTGGAGATAGAGATGACACAATTCAAGGATGACATTGCGATTTCTTAAAGAAAGTATGCAATAAACATTTTAGAGGAAATGAGATTGGAGAATGTTAAGAATGTCAACATTCATATGGATCCCAATGTCAAAGTTTTGTCTAGTCATGGAAAGCCAATTTTAGACTCAGAAATATATAAAAGACTAGTTGGAAAACTAAATTATCTCACCATCCCCTGTCCATATATTTTCTTTGTAGTTAGTGTTGTAAGTCAGTTTCTAAATTATCCCTATGAAGGGTATTGAGATACAACAATTTGCATTCTGAAATACATCAAGAGCAATGGCGGACCTACGACTTTAGGTCAGCAGGTGCATAAAATTTTAAAATCACCGAAATTATAACAAGAGCATCAACACATGTTTTTTTACAAAAAAATAACAAGAACAAATGTTTATTCTTCTTGTAAAATAACAAAAGCATGATTTCTAATAACACAAACCAGGTTTTTAGACTTAAAAAAATAGGAAATAGGTGCAAATTATTATACTAAGAGGAGTCAAAATATAAATTTTATAGAAAATAAGTAGTGTTTTTCATTTTTGCACACCCTTAACATAATGTAGGTCTGCCACTGATCAAGAGTGTTCCAAGAAAAAGGTCTCTTGTATGAAGACAAAGATTATATTCAAGTTGTGAGACACTCTAATGCAAATCAAGCAACCTCTCCTGCTGACATGAGGTCCACTTCTGGATACTGCATTTTTATTAATGATAACTTGATCTCCTAGAAAAGCAAGAGAAAAGATCAAGTACAGGAGTTGAATATCAAGCCATGACCTTAGCCATATGTGAACTTATCTTGATCAAATAGTTGCTTAAAGAACTAAGATTTGGAGATATTACCTAAATGACACATATCGCCTCAAATTCAATGTTCCATGGGAGTGTCAACCACATTGAGATATATTGTTATTTATTAGAGAGAAGATCTTATCTCAATATATTACCACTAGCTTCATCAATTCAAATAATCAACTAACTGACAAATATCTTCACTAAGTCAACGAGAGATCCACGAATCAGTTATATATATGTGCCATCTTGAGGGAGTGTGTTAGAAATAATGTAAACAGGGTAATTATGGACTGGTCCTATTTTTATCTTATTATGTAATTACAGTAATTAGAGTAATTGTAAATCCTTATATATAATATCCTCTGGTGTGTAATTCAAATACATAGATTCGCTCGTATGCACTCTCATTTTCTTCTTTCTCAACACCAAGGATGCTTTTATTCAGCTGAATGAATATATAGACTATTTATAATGAACAGAATCAAATAAAATGTGTACCTCAAGAAAATTCCATATGCAAAGTACCATCAAACCGATAGTATGTTTGTGTGAGTGTTGCGTCTCAATTTCACGCGTTCCAAAGTCCTGTTCTTTGAGAAGCAACATTTTATTGCAATGATTCTAGCATGTGTCTATCTAACGGGTACTGAATGCGAAAACAAACAGGCTATAAATTTACATGGGCTGGCTGTCTTTTGTTAAAACTAGAAGAGAGGTCTAGGCTACAGCACCAAAGGAATTGCCCCCTTGATTGAAAATATTCCCACTTGACTGGAAGTAAGAAACTGTCGCCCAAACCACACGCAAGATCAAAATTGCAGCAAATACAGTGCCTCCAAGTGTGCAGATGACCTAGGATTCATAGTCAATAATAGTCACCAATAGCTATTAGCTCTTACTTGATAATGCATTTTCCAACTATAAATAAAGCAAAGAAACTTTGTGAAGGAAGGAAATACTACAATATGCCAGAACCGTAGTTCAGCTTTGCGAGTGCATATATAGCTTCTTCTATAATCACAAATTCATGTGAGTTAGCATTTGATGTTTCAATCAACTCCTCAGAATTGGTGTTTTCATAGTTAAAGATATGTATTCCAAGACCTAAAACATAAGAATAATCTAAAGCCTATGTAAGTTTTATAGTTCACTCACATCCATCATTTGTCTGTAGTAATTCATTGGTGCAAATAAGAGGATTAAGGAAGGTTGCATTGTGCATTACACGGTGTGCAAATCACATTTCAATACCTAACTTGTGCAAAAATGAATTCTAAGTCTTTTAACGATGAGAAATACATTTCCCCAGCCCTAGAAGCTGTAGGAGAAATATTATTTGCACACACTTTATTGCAAACGCCCCTCCCTCCCATCTCTAATTATTTACACCTTGATTAAATTCCAGTGGTGTTTATAACAGACACAAAATACTGAGAAAGATAATTGTAAATGCGAAGTAAAACAAACTGAGGTTTCAATTCAACTAGTCATGAACTCTCAATTAAGCCAAGCCACACAATAATGGGGAAGCAATGCAATACCTCAAGAAGTGCTTTGACAACAGAAAGTGAAGCAAGTAGCAGAGTCCCATCAACAGCAAAAGAAACCTGAATTTCCCCATCCACATGGAAAGCAAAAAGAGAAAGCAGTTAGTCAGGGACAAATTAAAGGTTAAATTTCAGTACATAATAAACTTTCAGAAAAGCAGCAAGCAGCAACACATTCAAATTCTACCTTGCCTAGTGTCTAGAAATCAAAAGGGAAACCATGAAACAAGATCAATTCAATTGCATGTTTGATTTAGCTTAAAGTAATGAAGAAAAGGGGAAACTTACAAGCTGGGGCGATATTACTGAGGGTAAAACAGAGCGAGAGGCCTTCTTGGCCCGCTTAGACATCTTCTTAAACATGCTCTGCAAGAATCTGATCAACAAATCCACACTGCTCTCTGCGTCATCCTCATCACTCTCCTCTTCAATCCCATCATAGCCCCCAAAAATACCTTCATCCATCATCTCATACGCTGGTTCTCCACCACTTGAGTTATTAAGCTTCACATCACACAGACAGAGGGACAAAAAGTGAATCAAATTTTAACAACGATTTCGAGTTACTTACTGTTTGCCTGCCAGCACATGAACGAAGGAGAAAAATATAGCATATCGTATCATATCATATATATACCTTGCCATGGCAATTGCTGATTAGGAGATTTGAACGATGGTTGTAGTTGAGTCTGGAAGGAAAGGGTTGGTGATGATGAAGAAGGGGAACATTGTTTGATGAGAAGTGGCGAGGCTTGGAGCGTGGCGGGCGCGTGAGATTGATCAATAGTGGTGGTGGCGGTGGTGTTGCGGTAGCTGCTGCCATTTGGGACCGAACATTAAGCTTTTAAAGATTTTGTTTATTTATTATTATCATCATTAGAAAAAGGTGCGATTGTAAAAAAAAAAAAAAAAAAAACATTAGAAAAAGGTGCAAGAACAACCCACCTTGGCTTTTTTTTTTTGATGGATCATTGGATTTTGGCCAATATTAAATATACCCCCACATATTGAGTATACTCCCCAAAATTACCAATTTCTCAAAATATTTCTACAAAAAATAACAAAATCTCAGTTTTCATTTTCTAAACCTCACACATTCCGGAAATTCCAAATTTTAGAACTAAAAGATGTTGTAGTTTTACCGAAAATTCAAAATTTCGGTATTTTTTTTTTGCGTTTTGAACTTAGTTCTGGAATGCAAATTTTTGAAATATATTTTTACGCTTCTTAGTACTGAAAATTATGGATTTTCGGTACTCAATTTTTTTAGTTTATATCGGAAATTCACAATTTTTTGGAACTTAGGTTCCGAAAAATTGTAAATTTCCGGTATAAACTAAAAAAATTGAGTACCGAAAATTCATAATTTTCGGTACGCATTTTATACCGAAAATTCACAAATTTCGGTAAGCATTTTTTTTATTTTATACCGAAAATTTATAATTTCTGGTATGGGGTGTGTGTGCGCTTTTTTAAATGAATTTTAATTTATTTTATTTATTTAAATAAATTTATGTTTATTTAAATAAAAATATATTTATTTGATATATTTAAAATATGGTATCCTAATTTTTTTTTAATTTGTATTACTAATTATTTGATTTTTTTATGGTTTCAGATATGCCTAGGATGAGAGGAGGGAGAGGAGGAGCTTCAAATTCCTCAAGTGCACCACCTCGTAGACAGCGGCCGCCTCCTACTGCCTTTGAGCGTAAGAGGCATGTTGATCACAGACAGCCTGACGATGTGCATGTGGAAGCTCAGGATGGGGTACCTCATGTTGCAGAAGAGGTACCTCATGTTGCAGATGAGGTCCCAGAGGATGTAGCTGGAGACCAGGATCTCTTTCCTGGAGGATCTTACGATAGGTCATTGCTTACAGACTTTGAGTATCACGTTGCCTATCAGATATGACAGGGGCATGTATACATCTGGTTGTTCTTTGAATTTTGATCAAATGTTTATTTTTTTTGTATGATAAATGATGTTGACAAAGTTTATTTGTGTGCGGGATCGTGAGGCGCTTAAGGTGGCAGCCCACGGCCTTAAGTTGCAGAAATGGTTACAGAGACGTATACCACTGCCTCTCCAGGTAGAGGAGGTAGTCGTGCGAGCTGGCCTATCATCCTTGATGTACTGCAGTTTCAGGATGATTAACAAGGCCTTGGTGTCCACATTTGCTGAGAGATGGCACCGGGAGACGAGTACCTTCCATCTGCCCTTTGGAGAGGTCACCATCACGCTCGATGATGTGTCTAGCCTCCTAGGCCTTACTGTCGACGGCTCTTTCTATGTAGCACAGACATTGATGGGGTGTACATATGCGGAGGCATACAAGGAGACGGACGATATGAGGGGTGCTCATATGAGTATTGATTTTTTGATGAACACATATGACAACCGCTGGAACGAAGGAGAGTGGGACTATGCAGCCAGGGCCTTCATAATGTTGTTGCTGGCCTGTATCATTTTGGCAGACAAGAGCCATATATACATTGACGTCAAGTACTTGGACTTGGTACGTGACTTACAGGAGGTTCGTAGGGTGTCATGGGCTAGTGCTGCATTATCCGTGTTGTACGGATATCTAAGCGACGCTAGTCTGTATGACACTAAGCAGATTGGCGGATATATGACACTTTTTCAGGTACGTAGCCTATTTTTGTAAATAATTATTTGTTTAAAATATTGGTACGATGGTTGATTCGTTATTGCTGTCAGAGGCATGGATATATGAGTATTTTCCTACTATCTGCAACCGGAAGGATCTTTGCATCACCCCGGGCATGACACGAGCCATGAGGTGGTCGCCTATTAGGGGTACCAGCCAGGTGGAGCCTATCAGGAGAGCACTGGATGAGTTGACACCTTATGATGTTTGCTAGACACCGTGGACTGACCTTGAACATGGTAAAAACACAAGAAAATGGGGTTTGAATTGGGTTTTAGAAATCTTTTCTTAAAACTTTTGTATTTTTAAAAACATTTTCCAAACAACTCTTTAACAAAATAGTAATAAAAACAAGTAAAGAGAAGAGAAGAGAATGACACAGTGATTTATACTAGTTCACTATCACCTGATAGCTACGTCTAGTCCCTTCACACACTTGAAGGATTTCTCCACTATAATCAACCTGATTACACTTGAGAGTATACTACTGCCAAACTGGCTATACTCACAACTTCTTAGAACGACTTAGTACAGTCAACCCTCTAAGGAATGCAGCCGCTACTGGGCTAAATACAATGTTCAAAAGTAGTTTGAAACAATATCAAATAACTCTCAGCAGAGAGGATGTACAATTAAAAACTCAAGCACAAAGAATAACTTTCAAACTGAAAGAGTAAAACGTTTAAGAGTTTGTTCAATGTGATCTCAGATACTTAGAATAATTTCTTGGTTGTTCACTTTGATTCGCAGCGTTTTAGTTTCGTTTTCCTACTTCAGTGGGAGAAGTAAGGTATATATAGCTAGGGTTGTGAATAGTACCGTTGTGACCTAACAACTCTTTTTACCAAAGGACAAAACTTTAGATCCCTTTTGTGTGGCTTTTAGCAAGTCACGTCGCTTTCCACTCTACTCTTGCATACTGACACAACAGACTTTTGCAGGATCTTGTCCCTTATGATCTTTTTGAAAAATAAGACACTTCTTGAGCAAGTTTTCTGATGATTATAACTTTGACATTCCCTTTCGCCTTTGATTCATCGTACATTAAAATACGCATCAATGAGGTCTCTTTAATACATGAAGTAGCCTTTAATGAACACTCAGTCTGATTTCCAATCAGAGCATCTGTCAAACAAATGATGCTTGTTACTGAGATACTCTGTTCACTAGAGTGAGCTTGAAACAGAGGCAAGTTCTTCAGTACAGTTGGCCTTTCATATAACAGAGTCTTGTAGAAACAGACGAAGGCTTCCACTGAGTAGTCTATTCAATAGTTTGTTGAGCGTTGACCAAGACAGAGCATGGTCTCACCAGAGCATGGTCTATCAGAGTGTTGACTGAAATCAGAGCGTTGACAAAAGACAGAGTGAGGCTATCAGACGATGACGTCATCAATTTTCAGAGGATCAGTACCAAACTCAGACTCATGAAACTGGGAGTGAAATGCACACTTACACTTAGTCTTATGAGATAATTTCTTCTGATGAATAATGACTTCTGCACACTAATAAATACATCAGAGGATAAATTATTCTATTAGCTATTTATTATCATCAAAACAATTAAGGGTCATTGTTTCTGAATCGCTTGATTCCAACAATCTCCCCCTTTTTGATGATGACAAATACATAGATTGATGAACAATTTTCCATTTAGAAAAAATATTTACTTAGAGGAATTTCAGAGGCTCCCCCTAATTAAGCACATATAAATATTTTCTAAGTATAATGTCACATCAGATGAATGTATTACATTAGAACATTCCAAATAAAGTATCAGAGCTTTCATAAATAGAGAGATCTATCAGAGCATATACATTAACACATCGTCAGATTATACATTTCAAGTTAATGTATCAGAGTAAATAATACAAAAATGCAATACATGATGACACTTGGTTGATATATCAGGTTCATCAATTACTTTATATTTCTATATTTTCTTGTCCCCCTTTTGTCATCAGACAAAAAGGTTAAGAATAAATAAAAAACATCATAGTTAAAACAGAGTTTGAGAAAGATAAAGTTGAAATAGAATAAGTATCAAACGATAATGATTTCATTTCTCAGGTAAAAATACCATATTACAAAATTGTTTTCCTACTAAAAATATAAAAACAAGTACAAGGCTAAAAAACAAAAGGGTGAACCAAAACCTAAAGGCTATCTAAGGTTTCTTCAACTGATCCACTATAAACTGCAGCATAGAAGTGACATCCTCATGTCTCCTATTCGAAACTTCCATGAATTCCTTAAAGCTTTTGTTGTCTTCAACAAGTTGGTCCAATACCTCTTTAGGAAGAACAACAGAATGACTTGCAGACCCAGAAGCAGAGGGCTGAGTCACCATTGCAGTTGAAGTAGGAGGAGGAGTTATTGGTTCTGGTGCTGGTTGAGGAACAAGAGCAAGTGGAGGTATGGGAGTAGATTCTGGTTCCCAAACAACAGGGGTTAACCCTTTGAGGTATCCTCCAAGCAGAAGCAGTTAGGAGTCTTCTGTTTCTCTCAAGTTGATCATTCCTATGCTTCTCAAACCAGAAATTGAAAAAATGCCAATTTTCATAAAAATCTTCCAGAGCCTGTGCAGTGCCAACACCATCCAGTCTATCTTCCTCAATCACTCTCCATATATCAAATTCATACTGTCTCCTAGCCTTAAAAACTTCAAATCCAGCAAAGAAGCGTGGATTAGGCCGAGGTACAACTCTTGCTTCCCGATGGTTGGGTGGAGGTTCACAACCAATTTGAATAGCTGGAGCAGGAGGTGCAGGAAGAAGTAGGGTTGGTGGATTAATGATGGTGATATCATCATCAAGTTCAAGTCCTTGAACTACTTCAGTAGCAATTGTAGCAGCAATGACTAGGTCATCATCTACAATTGGTTTTGTAGCAGATTCAGGTTCATGCAGAATTGGTGAATGAGGTAGAGAAGGGATTTAAGGTGGAGAAGGTACTAGAGTGGCTAGTTAAAAGGAGGGATCAGAGAATGGTTGTAAAGAGGTAAGGGGTTGTGTTTCACAAACTGTATCAGAGCCAGGTGTAGGAGATAGGAGTTCCTGGATAATAGGCTCAGGTTCTGTTTTAGGTTGAGAATGGATGTTTAGGTCAGGTTGAACTGGGGGTGGTGATGGAATAGATGTAGGTTGTGGTGAAGGCATTTGCGTGGATTCAGGTTGTGTAGTTTGTGGTGATGATGTAGTTGTTTGTCGTTGAGGTGAAGAAATTGGTGTGGATTATAGTGAAGGTATAGGTGCATTAGTGTTGGTTGATGGGTGAGCAACAGAGAGGGGCTTAATGTGAGGAATTGAGGCTTTGGGTAATGGTCTCTATCTTTTTCTCAGAGGTGCGTAATCTTCTTCATCTTCATCAGATGAAGAGTCAGAAGGTAATAGAGGAAAATGCTTTTGGGTAGGCTTAGAATGGATTGGTTTAGAAGGTTTGGAAGAAGGAACAGATGTAGGAGGTTGTGGAGGATGAATAGAGTTAGATGGTAATGACTGAGAGGATTGTGAGGTTTGGGTTGCAGAGGCATCTGTAGCAACAGTCCCAGCGCCATAAACAGAATCATACAAACCAACAATTTGATCAAGTACCTTTGATTTCTTAGCAGTAGGGAGATCAGCCAGATTCTCTTCGACTTGGTTGTAGCAGGAGCAGCAGTAGTGGTGGTTGCAGTAGTAGTAGTGCCATAGGCAACAACAGAAGGAGCAGTTGCAACAGCAGAGGCTTCATCCTGAAGCCTTTTCCGTCTAAGATCCTCATGGAATAAGCATTCCTCTTGAGATTTTCTAATCATCTCATCAACTCCAACCTTCTTCTCCTCTATTTCTTCTGGTATTACTGAGGGCATAAAGGCAGGTCACACTGGTGGGACCAGTGGAGGTGCATGGGAGCTAATCGAAATACTGGTACTCCTTGTTACTCTTCTGGTAGGCTCAAAAGAGGCAACCTCAGTAATCTTCCTCTTTCCCTTCCTGGTGGGCTTGGCAGTAGATTCCTTTTCCTTCTGGATTTCAGCAATAATTTCTGAAGATAAGACTCTCATCCTCTTCAAATTATCACTGTTGAAGATTGGAGCACTTACAGTTTATAGTACAACTCTAGCTTCTTCAGTATTTAACCCTTGAAGATGCTTAATAAGTCTTTGATTAGCCAGAAGCGCAGATATCACCCTTCTAGGGTATATTCAGGTTCTTCCCTTTCCTAGAGAAAGAAATGTTTCTGCACAAGTGATCGAAGATAAGGCTTGGCAGATTGATCTTGGATTTGAGTTCATAATGCCACATAGCAAACTTGTGGTCTGAACTCATAGTGTCAACAGATCCAGACTTGGGTAGAATGCAACTCTTGATGATCTTGAAAAGCACCCGAAACCTGTTCTTTAAGTCCATAGCCTTTGAACTTCCAAGGTTCTCATAGATAGTAGAGTTAATGGTTTCCATTCCACCATACTCGTCTTCCAAGTTGTTTGTGAGTCTTCTTCCAGAGTTAGGGCACTTTATAACGTCAGAGATCAAGTCTTGTGTAATTACTATGTGTCTCTTTTGTACATAGCTGTAGATGGTGTTGTTCTTGGTTCTGACAATCTCCAGAACTCCTTCACCAGCTCGTGGTAGATGGGATAGTTCTCCATGTAGAAGAAATCTACAATGCCCATATCAGCAAAATCGGTTCTGAAGCCGTACCCATTATCAGCAAGATATTTGAAGTTCACATCTGATTCGCACGTCACTTTCAGTTGATGTTGCTCTGCATTCGTCAAAGTAGGTAGAGGTTTAGGTTCAGGATCATATACAACTGGTAGTAGTGAAGTGTCCATTGCAGAAGAGAGTAGTAGAAGCAGAGAACACGTAGCGAGAATGGGGTTTGGGTTTCACGTGTAAGGCTTCTCAGAAAAAGATAGAGTGAGTAGTGGGTGAGTGAGTGGAGTGAGTGTATGTAAAACGTGTTGAGGAAGACAAGTCGCCTTGTTCAGTTTTCAAAATAAATGAAATAAATAATTTGTCGTTTAAAAAAAAGAATTGTGTCAAGCTCTGCCATAAAGAGGCGCAGTAAAACTGTCATCGGATAGTAAAAAATAATTATGACTCAGTGAGAGTAAATCTCATCCACTAACGCATCAACCAGTCTCAAAGAGACACGTGTACACAAAGATTTCCAGAGGAAACTTGTAATAGACTCACATAAATATGAACGGTTAATTAACAACAAAGGATAAAAAAATAATAAATAATAAAATAATGGATATATAAAAAATAGTGGCATATTAGAAAAACAGACGCAATAACAAAAACAGATGCACATGTCAAAAATAGAGGCACACATGAAAACAGAGGCATATACGCAATTAGATGCAGGCATTTCAGAGGCACAAAAATCAGAGACAACTTAAAAACAGACGCAACATCAAAACAGAGTCATATGATCAAACAGACACAGACATTTCAGAGGCACACAAAACAGAAGCAGATATATTCAAATTAAACACTTATTCCTTTATAATATGAAAATTCAAGTTCTTTCTTATAAAGTTGAATCTATCTTCAGGAAGGGGTTTTGTAAAGATATCTGCCCATTGATGGTTAGTATCAATAAATTTAATTTCAAGTATCTCTTTCTGAACATAGTCTCTAATGAAGTGATGTTTAATTTCAACATGTTTAGCACGTGAATGCAAAATAGGATTTTTAGTCAAACATATTGCTGAGGTATTATCACAGTATATAGGAATGTTATTCTCTTTTATCTGATAGTCCTCAAGCTGATACTTCATCCACAGTAGTTGTGAACTACAACTTGCTGCAGATATGTACTCAGCTTCTGTCGTTGATAGTGCAATTATGCTTTGTCTTTTGCTGGACCATGAGATAAGGTTAGCTCCAAGAAATTGACAGCCACCACTTGTGCTCTTTCTTTCAATTCTATCTCTAGCAAAGTCAGCATCACAGAAACCTACTAACATGTAATTTTCTAAATTCTTATAAAGCAATCCAAGATTAGTAGTTCCTTTGAGATACCTAAAGATTCTCTTAATAGCAGTTAAATGAGATTCTCTAGGATCAGATTGAAATCTTGCACATAAGCACACACTAAACATATATCAGGCCTTGAGGCAGTAAGATAAAGAAGTGAACTAATCATATCTCTATATACCTTTTGGTCTACCTTTTTACTAGATTCATCTTTGCTAAGAGCACATGTTGGATGCATTGGTGTGCTCATTGGTTTGGTTTTCTCAAGCTTGAACTTCTTTAAGAGTTCTTTCACATATTTAGTTTGATGGATATAGGTTCCATCTTGACATTGCTTGATTTGAATACCAAGGAAGAATTTTAATTCTCCTATCATACTCATTTCAAACTCATTCTGCATAAGCTTAGAGAGTTCCTCACAAAGAGATTCATTAGTAGCACCAAAAATAATATCATCAACATATATTTGAACTATAATAAAATGCTTTTTAGATGATTTTCTAAAGAGTGTGGTGTCCACCTGTCATCTTTCAAAACCATTTGACATTAAAAAGGAACTCAGTCTGTCATACCAAGCTCTTGGGGCTTGTTTAAGACCATAGAGAGCCTTTTTAAGTTTGAAGACATGCTCTGGATAAGCAATATCTTCAAATCCAAGTGGTTGTTTTACAAACACTTCCTCAATTATAAAACCATTTAAGAATGCACTCTTTACATCCATTTGATATAACGTAATGCCATGATGTGCAGCAAATAATAATAAAATTCTAATTGCTTCAAGTCTAGCTACAGGAGCAAAGGTTTCAGTATAATCTATACCTTTCTCTTGTGAATACCCTTGAGCAACAAGTCTAGCTTTATTTCTTACCACTTTGTCATCTTCATCAAGTTTGTTTCTGAAAACCCACTTGGTTCTAATGGCTTGCTTATCCCTTGGAGGAGGGACAAGCTTCCAAACATCATTTCTCTGAAATTGATTGAGCTCTTCTTGCATAGCAAGTATCCATCCATAATCTGTTAGTGCTTCATCAATTGTCTTTGGCTCTATTTCTGACAGCAATGCAAAGTCAGAGTGTTCCCTAAGAGATGATCTTGTTCGAACTCTATCACTTGGTTCACCAATGATCTGGTCCTTTGGGTGATGAGATTTGAACTTCCAGTTTGTTGTCATCTCTTTTTGAGTCTTGTCACCAGATGCAGAATCAGAGTCAGCACCTGTAACACTATTATCTGTTTCTTTGCTTATCTGCATATCTGCAAAGATCTTATCTAGCTCTGACGTTTCATTGTCAGGCTTCTTATCATCAAATCTCACATGCATAGACTCATCAACAATTAATGTTTCTTTGTTGTGTACTCTGTAAGCTTTAGAGTGTTCAGAATATCCTAAAAAGATAGCTTTCTGTGATTTTGAATCAAATTTTCGAAGACTGTCTTTTGTATTGAGAACAAAGCAGTCACACTCAAATTGGTAAAAATATGAAATGTTGGGTTTTCTGCCTTTCCACAATTCATAAGGAGTCTTATTCAAGATAGGTCTAATATAGATTCTATTTTGAATATAACATGCAGTGTTTACTGCTTCTGCCCAAAAGTGCTTAACAATATTAGTTTCGTGAATCATGGTTCTGGTCATTTCTTGAAGGGATCTATTTTTCCTTTCTTCAACGCCATTTTGTTGTGGTGTTCTAGGGGATGAAAAATTGTGAGAGATTCCATGCTCATCACAGAAGTTTTGAAATGATTCATTTTCAAATTCTCCACCATGATCACTTCTAATTGTTGTAATACAAAAACCTTTTTCATTTTGCACTTGTTTGCAGAAAGCAAAAAACATTGCAAATGATTCATCCTTGTGAGCTAGGAATTTTACCCATGTCCATCTAGTATAGTCGTCAACAATTACTAGGCCATATTTCTTTCTAGACAAAGATGCAGTTCTAGTTGGTCCAAATAAATCTAAATGCAAAAGCTCAAGTGGCCTTGAGGTGGAAACAATATTTTTAGATTCAAAAGAAGATTGTGTTTGTTTCCCTTTTTGGCATGCTTCACAAAGAGCATCAGATTGATACATAAGATTTGGTAAGCCTATAACAAGTTCTTTCTTGTTAAGCTTTGAGATTAACCTCAAGCTAGCATGATCCAATCTTTTGTGCCAAGTCCATTGCTCTTCAGCAACTGACAAAAAACATTTTACATTTTGATTTGCCAACGCAGAAAGTTTTATTTTATAAATATTGTTCTTTCTCTTTGCTTTAAAGAAAATGGAGTCATCTTTCTTGTTCTTGACTATACAGGCATTATCACTAAAGCCAACATCAAAACCACTATCGCACAATTGACTTATACTTAGTAAGTAATGTTTCAGGCCATCAACAAGTAAAATATTATCAATTGAAGGTAGAAATTTCTCACCAACTTTTCCACTTCTAATGATTTTACTTTTTTGGTTTCCTCCGAAACCCACTGTTCCACTTTCTTTAAGTTGGAATTCTTGGAATATACACCTTTCTCTCGTCATGTGACGTGAGCAACCACTGTTCGAGTACTAGGACAGGTGTTTCAACTCTGTTGCTAAGCAAATCTGCAACATATACAATCTTGTCCTTAGGTACCCAAATCTTTTTGGGTCCTTTTTTGTTAGTTCTAGAAGGAAACTTGTCTTTCTTATTTTTTAATTCATAACAAGTACTTCTAATGTGTCATTTCTTATTGTAGAAAGTACAAAGCAGATAGTCACTATGATTATTGGTATCTTTGGTTTTCAAATTTGTGTTTTGAAAAGTGGGTTCCCCTGGTTTGTAACCAATAGCCCGTTTACCATTTTGGCTTACGCCCCAAATCATAGATGCTTGTTTGCTCCGTGTAACACACTCAACAAGGAATCTTTGAAATCCCTCTTCATATTTTGAAGAGTTACATTCAACTTTTTCCTCAGTCTTAGAGCTGTCACTCACCAGACAGTGATTTTCAGCTTTGGGCTTCTCATTCTCCTCATTGAGTATTTGAAATTCTTTTGAAAGTTTTGAGAATTTCTTTTTCAAAGATTTATACTCAGTGTTGAGCTTAGAAGACTCATCTAATAGTTCATTAAAAGCTATTTCAATATCAAAAGATGGGTTAGAATCTACCTCTTCATCTTCTTCTTCACTGTCTGACCCTATGGTATCCATCATAGCCATGTTTGCTTGTTCTTCATCATCATCAGACGATGAGGAATCAGAATCATCCCATGTTGCCATGAGACCTTTCTTCTTCTTGCCTTTGAAACCATCTTTCCTTGGTTTCTCTTTCTCGAGTTGTAGACATTCAGACTTGAAATGTCCAGGCTTTTTGCACTTGTAGCAAGTAACTTGGCTTTTGTCCTTGTAGTCCTTCTTATCCCTTGAGTCCTTATTGTGGAACTGGTTCCTGAACCTTCTGTAGTACCCTAATTTTGTCCGGCCTTTTTAATTTTAATTTTAATTTTTATTTCAATTAGTAGTAGTAATAATAAACAGAATAATATTTTTTGGTTTTATAATAAAATAGATTAAAAAGGAGAAGAAAAGAATGAATAAGAAAAATGGGATTTTTTTATTTGAGAAAGGGTGTGTAAAAAATAAAATTGGGTGGTGCAAACAGCAATAAATCAAGTTGGACCCAGCCCAGCCCATTTCCTCCATTCCTACGCGCACCCCTTTTATTTTGGACTGCACCTCCCTGCGTCCTTGCTCCCTTGCTGCTTCCTGCACCCAGCTTCTTTCACTCACGCACTTCTACGCAGCCTCACCACAAGCCAACAAGAATAACACGCGCCCAACCCGTTTCTCAACCCAAAAAATCACATTAACCCTAAACCTAAAACACCTTCACCTTCATTCTTCCCTCTCACACGCAGCGTCCCTTTCTCTCTCGAACCTTCCATCATCCCCACGGCGCTCATCCTCTCCACCTTCCCTCTAACCCTAGCTCCCTCACGCCGCGGCTTTCCCCCTCATCCTTCCCTTCTCCATCCAAACCCTAAACCTAAACCTCTTTTCTTCATCCCCTTCTCCTTAACCCTAGCTCCCTCACGCCGCAGTTTCCCCCCTCATCCTTACCTTCTTCATCCTCATCTCCCTAACCCTAACCCTAGCCGCGGCATTCCTCTCCTTCTCCACAACCTCACCCCTTCATCTCCCTCACCAAATCTTTCCCTAACCAGCCGCTCCACCGTAACCCTAAATCCAACCCTAATTTTCTCTTCACCCAACCGCAACCCTAACCTCCTCAAATCTCTCTCATTCAGAGGTCCACACCTCCAAAAGGGAAGTTTTTTATTTTGTTTATTTCTTTTATCATTTATGTTCTAAAATCAACACTGATTTTCTTTCCCTTTTGATTCGCAGGTCTTGAAGAGGAACCCGAAGGCTATAAAAGAGGAGGAAAGACGCAGAAGAGAGGAGACTGGACCTGAGAGAAAACAGAGAAGAGATAGAGGACGAGAGAGAGCAAGAAGAAGGAGCAGAGAAGAAACAAAAACAAACCGTGAGGAATCCTACCAAATTTTAAATTCCACTTAGTTCTAGGTTTCCCTTTCTTCTTCCATTTTTCTGTTTGTAATTCGTCCCTGGGAGGCCGTAAAGCCCAGGTTCCTTCTTCTCCCTTCATCTTCACATTTTCCATTATATTTTTATTTTTATTTTCTTTTTCTTCTTCTCTTCTTCTTATCACGGTCTGTACATTAAACTGAAATGTATATATTTTTCTTATCACTGTTGCGATTGTTGTTGTTGTCAATTTTTGTGGCTGCCATTGTTGTTGCTGTAGTTGTTGTTGTTATTGGTTGCTGTAATTGTTGTTGGTGTTTCTGTTGGCCTCCACGATTTGGGTTGCAATTAGGTTTAGGGTTTGGCCTTCCAATGGGGCCAAACCCTAAATAGGGACTAAACTGCAAATATACCCTAGGCAAAGGACTAAATTGTAAATGTATGATAAATAAGGACTAAATTACAAATATATGATAAATAAGGACTAAACTGCAAATGTATGATAAAGAAGGACTGAACTGTAAATATATGGTAAAAAGAGCCTGAAAGTAAAAAGAGAAAAAGTTTTCCTTTTAATTTTCTTTCCACACGTTTTAAAATTTGGGCTTTCAATGGGGCCTAAATCCTTTGTAGGGACCGGTTTGTAATTATCATATTAAAATGGGGCTTAAAAGTAAAAATTAAAATTTCTGGGTTTGGTCTTCAAACGGGGCCAGACCCAAACCAGGGACTAGTTTGCAATTCGTTTCTCTCTTATTTCATAAATAACCAGAATTAAATAAATTTTTTTTAAAAGGCATGAAGGCAAATAAAATTTTCCCTTATTATCTACATTTCCTATTGACATAATTAGTTCTTTTACTCTTTTTTTTAGGTTTTCTTTTATATATTTTTATTGTTTCTGTTATATTCAAAGGAAGTAAATAACGATTTTTTTGAAGAATGGCTGAGCTTTCTTTTTATTAAACCTTTTATTATTCTTGTAACGTGGTAGTTGATAAGCTTATATTTCTTTTTTAGAAAAATTCATTTGGGGAATAATTTATTCAATAATAAGCAAGTTTTTCTTTTTAAACAATTAAAAGGGTACCAATTTATGGGCGTCTTAGGGGTGCTAACACCTTCCTTAAGCGTAAATAACTCCCGGGCTCGAAATCTGGTTCGAAGATTATTTTTTTAAAAATTATCGTCATAAAAAAGGTCTTTCCTATTGTTTCGCCTTAATAAACTTTAGGTGGCGGCTCCATTAAATTTTTAGGGTGGTTGTCACAGCTGGCGACTCCACTGGGGAGGTTAGAGAGTTAGGCCCTATGATTGTTTATATGATTTGTTGCTTTATTAAATAAATTATTCCCTTTTTGTCTTTTTTGTTTTTATTTGTTCATTTGTATATATGTTTGTATACGTAAATCCTAGGATGTAAAACATGCGTTAAAAAATATATATTTTTTATATTTATTATTTTATCTTATTTTTATTTATGATTCATTTTTCTTCATTTGTTATATGATATGTATGTTTATGTATTTGAAACCTTAGGGTAGAAGACATGTATATATATTGCATTTTTTATTTTGCAGCGGGTAGTTTTAAGTTTGCTCCTTCACACACTACACTATATACACTTTGTTTACACACACTATGAGTGGGTACCCTATACCCGGGCCCGAGTGAACCTTAAGTTAGGAGAGGCTGTGTAATGGGTGCTCTGCTGGACGTACGGCCAGTGGGTTCCTGTGAAAGCCTCACCCAGAGTTTGGCTCCGTTTGAAAAAAAATCATCCTTTAATAATATACTTATTATTGGTGGTAACATTTTCAGGCGGGACCCTTGGCTCTGGGGACCTTTTAGATTAGTATTTTGAATCCACCAAATGGAGAGGCACTTGACGTAATCCTTAGACCCATTTTAGGAATTACCAGCCTCGGTCACAAAAGGAGCTTACCCTACCACTTTAATTGTTTATTTATTTTTTTTTACAAACTTATTTCGAAAATAATATTTCCAAAAAATAGTTTTTCAAAGTACATACCTTTATTTAGAAAATCTAATCTATTATTTCAAAAATAGACGCTAAGTTTTTACTCCACGTAGGATGTGAACTTTGTATAAAAAGTATAAGAGTATATTTCTTTACATCTTCATAAATAAAATAAGTACGGTGCCTTCTTTCTTTATTTTTCTTTTCTTTTTCCTTTCATTCATGAAATAACAAAAATAAACATGATCATACTCATTCATATACATGCATTAACACTAAATTACCCTATTTCATCAGGCTGGTTGGAAATTTCGAAAATTTTTGCAAATGTCTTCGGAAAACGCAGTTGCGGGTTTAGAAAGGAGAAATACTTTGAAATTCAAAATCGAACGCCCCCGTTTGATGCACCTGAAAACATTGGTTGATTTCATAGCTGAAAATTGGATACAAGTGGATCGAATTAGTTTCGTGGGAAAATTTGGAAATATTTTGGAATTGCTGAATGTGGACGTGCAAATAGGAGCCTTAACAGCATTGGCCCAATTTTATGATCCTCCCCTAAGATGCTTCACGTTCAAAAATTTCCAAATGGCGCCAACCTTGGAGGAATACCGAAAAATTTTGGGCTTTCCAGAAAAGAAAAACGGTCCGTATCGCCATGCAAAGCATCCGCCAGCTATGAGTACTATTGCTGATGTTTTAGGCATCCCTAAAGAAGACTTGATGCTCGCAGTAAAGGTGGAAGAAGATTTCAAAGGCTTCCCCATGAGCTTCCTGGAAGGAAAGGTTAAGGATCTTCATGATACAGGGAAATTAAAGGAATGCATGGATGTGGTAGCCCTTATTATCTTTGGTGTGGTCTTATTTCCTCATGTTGATCATTTTGTGGATGAAACAGCTATTGACGCCTTCATAGCATTTAAAACTCAAGGTATGGACCCCACTACTGCCATCCTCGCAGATTTATACTATGAGCTCCATATGCGCCACGAGAAAAAGGGAGGTCGAATTCGTTGTTGTGTCCCTGTTTTGTACTTATGGCTGAAAAATCATTTGGTAAAAAGAGGGCATCCCTTTGGACCTATGAGCAATGCAGGGTGGGCTACTTATTTACTGAGTCTCAGCGAGGAGTCTATAATATGGTATTCCAGAGAACATGAAATCAATGAGGTAATCTATCGGTGTGGAGATTTTCCCAATGTACCCCTCATTGGGACCATAGGCTGCATCAACTACAATCCTATTCTGGCGTTAAGACAACTTGGTGCCCCGATGCTGGGTGAACCTGCTGAAGAAGAGCTAGCCGCTTTCATTATACATGATTGGGGCTCCTCAGATTTGGCATTATTCACAAGGGTGTGTCGAGCTTGGAAGAAAACGACCAAAAGAATACTAGGGCGCAAGAGTACTCATGCAGATGAAAAATACCGCCAATGGGTTATAGCAAGAGTTCTGCAAGTCAAGCTACCTTTCCAGAACACATTTTTGGTTCCCGAAGTGCCACCTCCACCTCCTGCTGAAAATGAAGAAGTGGAAGAACTAAAGCTGGCCTTAGAAAAAGTGGAAGAGGAAAGGAAGGTCCTCCGAGAGAAATTGAAAAGGGCATATCTAGATATAGAGGTCCTACAAGATGAATGTGGTAGAAAGACTGAATTTTTGGAAGGATCCCAGAAGAAGGCCAAGGCTGAGAAAGCAAGTCGACTCCAAACTCAGGGTTGCCTGAAAGCTGCAAATCCACAATTGGACTTGATGAAAAAGGAGTTAGACCTAGTTCTCTGCGAAAAGGGTAACTTGAGGAAAATGTGGGCTGATTCTCAGAGGGCTAGCATGGTTTTGCAAAGACGTATTGAAGACTCAATACAACAATTGAAAAGTACCATGTAATTGCACGAAGCCCAACTTGAGGAAGAAAGGAGAACTGCTGAAGAAAAGCTCATAGGCTACCACATAGATCTTGAGGAAGAACGTGAGAAAGTTCTCAACATGCAAGAGAAGATTGACAACCAGCGAGAGGTCATTACTTGGTTTGATAAGGAAACTAGATCTTTGGATGGATCGTTGCTCCAAACCGGTCCGCTTGCAAATAGAGGTATCCAAGATATGCCGTAACTCTTTGGAAGAAGCGGAATCAGCAATAGGATTCCGACCTTTACCAAGAAAAGTGATGAGTTTCCTAGAATACTGCAAGGTTTTGGTGGAGGAGTTGGAGAAGCAGATCCGACGAGATCGTTGAAGACCGTGTTTCTTGTGTTTTTATGTGTTTTCGCAATTTCCCTTTCTTTGTCAAGTCTGTAAGCCCCTTAGGGCAATTTGAATTATGATATTCCCGTTTAATACAAAAGTATGTTTTCGCAATATGCAGCAAACAGATAAGGCATTTGCAAAGTTTTGTGATTCTCTAATAAGCCGACAAAAGTAAAAAAAATGAAAAAATGAGCATCTTACATGGCATGCATAACCATGGCATAAATCATTCATCCATACTCACCATATCCTTCATAACCCAGAAAAATAAACACGAAGAAATTGCACCCTTACAGAACGAGATCCCAAGTCAGACTCATGGACGCGTTAGAACAAAACCAACAGGCCATGAGAGGGGAACTTGACCGAATGAGTACGCGGATAGATCGGCTATGCATTTTGTTGGAAGCTCTGCATGCAAAAGGGACGTCGGAAACAGAACGGTCCGAAGAGAATCAAGACGAAAGTCAGCCAGGAGAAAATGAGACGCACGCCCATACCACGCAAGGGCATGCGCCTCTAAATAATGGGACCTCGCAGAATACAAATACACAAAATTTTGTACCTATCATCACCCCCAAGAGGATGCCCAAGCCAAAGGAAAGTTTTAGATACTTGAAGATAGGCTAAAGGCGATTGAGGGGGCAAACCACATAGGTTTCGAAGCTTCAGACATGTGCTTAGTCCCTGATGTAGTTATTCCTGCAAAGTTCAAAGTACCCGAGTTTGACAAATATAAAGGAGAAACATGCCCCAAAAGCCACCTGGTCATGTACTGCCGAAAGATGGCTTTCTGTTCTAATGATGACAGACTCTTAATTTATTTCTTCCAAGAAAGCTTAACTGGGGCACCGCTGCGATGGTATATGCAGTTAGAGAGGTCTAAAATCGGCTCGTGGAAGGATTTAGCTAATGCTTTCGTCAGACAATACAAATACAATATGGACATGGCTCCCAGTCGTAATCAGTTGCAAAACATGAAGAAGAAAGACAGTGAGAGCTATAAGGAATATGCTCAGAGATGGAGAAGCATGGCTGCTCAGGTGGAGCCGCCCTTGTTAGACAAAGAAATGATCGACACGTTCATAGACACGCTCCAATCACCCTTTTATGACATGATGATTGGAAGTATGTTCTCAAGCTTCTCTGACCTGATTGTCATAGGAGAGCGTGTGGAAATGGGGATGCAGAATGGGAAGATCCATAACAATAATTCATCATCCCACGCGCAAAAGCCCTTCGTCAAGAGAAAGAAAGAAGGAGAGACTAACGCGGTGAGTAGTGCCCCTCTATACGTTGCGGCAACTATCACGCCTAAGCCTCCTGTTCAAAGGACGCCCTTTGCTTTTGATAGTCAAGGAGGTCAGAACCCCAATCAACAAAGAGCTCGCAACCCTCAGGGAAGAAAGCCGGTCCAGTTTGATCCGATCCCTATGACTTACAAAGATCTCTATCAGCATTTACTCAAAAACTCATTGGTGGTCCCCTGCCCGCAAAAGCCTATGGAACCACCTTACCCAAAATGGTATAACCCGGACGCCACTTGTGAATATCATCTTTGAGGCGTGAGCCACTCTATAGAAGAATGTCGGGCTATGAAGTTCAAAGTTCAAGATCTGATAAATGCCAAATGGTTGAGTTTCCAAGAGAGTAATTCCAATGTGGGGAACAACCTGTTACCCAACCACGGGAATACATCAGTAAATATGATAGATAATGAGCACGAGGGAAGGATAATAAAGGATGTCGCTGAAATATAAACCCCCATCAGAGAAGTGTTCATCAAACTTTGCAAGGCTGGTTTGATAGAAAGAACAGATATTAGCAGGACCTGTGATGAAGATCTTTTGTCTGATAAAGAATGTGAGGAATTTAAAAGTATCCTCCAAAAACTGCTTGATACAAACATAGTTCAAGTTATCTCTCAGAGAGAAGAAGAAGTATCTATGGTCCAATCGGTGCAAAGTTCGGGAACCACGGTCCCAAAACCCTTGGTGGTTCAATTCTCTAAAAATACATCACCCATAATGCCTAACGCTCCCAAAGCTATTATCGCCAAGTGTCGCCTCCTTTTCCGCATAAGGATGATAAAGCGAGTTCCTTGGATATACGATGCAAAAGTCCAAGTCGGCGGAGTGATGCACAACTGCTGCCCGACTGTTACCAACATCGTGGGAATAGGCGGGATGACTCGGAGTGGGCGGATTTATGCCCCTGAGAAAGAACCAATAAAAGCAGCCGCAAAGGGACATGTGAAGGACCAAAACAAAGGAAAAGGGGTTGCGATAGACGAAGGAGACATAGGGAAGGAGGACAAGAAAGAAGTCTCCCGTGAGGAAGTGGCTGAATTCCTCAAATTCATTCAGCAGAGCGAATATAAAGTGATAGATCAACTAAACCGCACACTGGCGAGAGTTTCGCTACTTGCCCTATTAATGCACTCTGAGAGTCACAGGAAGGTGTTGATGAAAATCCTGAATGAAGCCCATGTGTCTCAAAATATCACCTTGAACCAGTTCGGCGACCTAGTTGGCAATATCACCGCGTGCAACTATCTCTATTTTAATGACGAGGAAATGCCTGTAGAAGGTAGAGGACACAACAAGGCACTACATATCTCAGTTCAGTGTAAAGAGCATCTTATAGCTAAGGTTCTTGTGGACAATGGATCCTCCCTGAATGTGATGCCTAAATCTACCTTAGATAAGTTATCCATCGACAAAACCCATATGAGGCCCAGCTCGGTGCTCGTGAAAGCCTTTGATGGGTCAAGAAGAGAAGTAATGGGTGAGCTTGAGCTGCCGATTCAGATTGGCCCTTTCACTTTTGCCGTTAATTTCCAAGTGATGGACGTCAGGCCTAGCTATAATTGCTTGTTAGGAAGGCCTTGGATTCATTCTGCCGGGGTAGTACCATCAACTCTGCATCAAAAATTGAAGTTTGTGGTGGATGATAAGTTGGTCATCGTATCCGGAGAAGAGGACCTGCTGGTAAGCAAGCCAACATCTACGAGTTACATTGAAGCTGCTGAAGAAGCCCTTGGGACATCATTTCAAGCACTGGAAATCGTTGATAGCGCTTACGTAGGGTTTACAACTAAAGAACCCTGCCTATCCAACAATGTCCTAATGGTGGGCGAAGTCATGCTAAAAGGAGGATATCAGCTAGGAAAAGGACTAGGGAAAAGTCAGGAAGGTAGTGTCTCAATCTTAAGGATTCCTGAGAACAAAGACCGATATGGCTTGGGATTTGTCCCCACCCAAGAGGACAGGGAAAGAGCAATCGAGGTAAGGAAAGAAAAGAGGAAGGCTCGGCTTGAAAATCGGGAACCCGAGTTTGGGAAAATGCACATCTGTGATCTCCGTCAGACCTTTCGTAGTGGTGGATGGATATATGCAGATCAAGTAACTGTTGTAGAGGAGGATCTTGCTGCTCTTGAAGAGGAATGGGTTCGCCCATGTTCCTCAGTACCTTGCAATTGGGAGATCGTGGAAAATCCTAGGATCCTTAATGCATTTTCAATGTAATCCATTTAATGCTCACCTCTCCGCTCAGCCTGAGGCGGCAGAGGAAATGTTAAAGGGCCCCGCATGTTTTTCAAAAACCTATTTCAAATATTAATAAAATGCATTTTGATTTCATCCCAAGCGTCTCTTTTTCTTTTCCTTCCTACTTCCTTTCCTTACTCTCTCCTTATTGCAAACCTTGATAATGCAGGCTCATGGATAATACTTTTGAAAACGATTGTACTGAAGTTTCGTTACCAGATTTTGATTGCCTAATTAATCATACTGATGAAGGTTGTGAAGGGGACCACCCCGATGAAGATCTTCCCCCTGAATTGATGAGACTTATAGAAGGGGAATCCAGAAAAATCGAACCTCACGAAGAACCGACTGAGTTGATTAATTTGGGAACTGAGGAAGACAAAAAAGAAGTCAAGGTTGGTGTTACCATGTCCCGAGAAGTAAGAGACAAACTGATTCAACTTCTCCGAGATTATAAAGACGTATTCGCCTGGTCGTGCCAAGATATGCCAGGGTTGGATACCGATATTGTTGAACACAAACTACCCCTTAAACCTGATTGCCCTCCTGTCAAACAGAAATTGAGACGCATGAGACCGGATATGTCCTTAAAGATTAGGGAAGAAGATAAGAAACAATTTGACGCCGGATTTTTAGCTGTGGCTAAATACCCCCAATGGGTTGCTAATATTGTCCCTGTTCCCAAAAAGGGTGGAAAGGTCCGAATGTGCGTTGATTACCGGGACCTTAATAAAGCAAGTCCCAAAGACGATTTCCCTCTACCTCACATTGATGTTCTGGTGGATAATACCGCTCATCACGCTGTTTTCTCTTTCATGGATGGCTTCTCCGGGTATAATCAGATTAAAATGGCCAGAGAAGACATGGAGAAAACTACGTTTATTACAGCTTGGGGGACTTTCTGCTACAAGGTGATGCCTTTCGGGTTGAAAAACGCCGGGGCAACATATCAAAGAGCAATGGTGACTCTATTTCATGACATGATCCATAAGGAGATAGAGGTCTACGTGGACGATATGATCGCTAAGTCGCAAACTGAAGAAAGTCATATAATTGATTTACGGAAGCTTTTTGAGCGATTGAGAAAGTTTCGCCTTAGACTCAATCCGGCCAAATGTAACTTTGGTGTTCGGTCAGGTAGGGTGCTGGGATTCATTGTAAGTCAGAAAGGGATAGAAGTCGATCCGGAGAAAGTCAAAGCCATCTTAGAAATGCCAGCTCCTCGCACAGAAAAAGAAGTTTGTGGTTTTCTAGGGAGGTTAAACTATATTTCCCGGTTTATATCGCAACTCACTGACACTTGTGAGCCAATGTTCAAATTGCTGTGTAAAGACCAAACTGTTGAATGGAATGAGAAATGCCAAGAGGCTTTCGACAAAATCAAACAATACCTACAAAAACCCCCTGTGCTAATACCTCCAGTACCAGGCAGGCCATTAATCCTCTATTTGACAGTGTTAGACGGATCTATGGGATGTGTACTTGGACAACATGACGAAACGGGTAAAAAGGAATGTGCCATTTACTACTTGAGCAAGAAGTTTACTAGATATGAAGCTAATTATTCGATATTGGAGCGTACCTGCTGCGCCCTAGCCTGGGCCGCTCACCGCCTAAGACAGTATATGCTTTCTCACACAACTTGGTTGGTGTCAAAAATGGACCCGATCAAATATGTATTCGAGAAACCTGCTCTCACTGAAAGGATTGCCCGGTGGCAAATGCTGTTATCTGAGTATGATATTCAGTACGTCTCTCAGAAAGCCGTCAAAGGTAGTGCCCTAGCTGAACACTTACCAATCAACCAATAAATGACCATTCACCTGTCCGCTATGAATTTCCCGATGAGAATGTAATGTCCGCCGAAAGAGAAGAATTAAGAAACCAAGAGTGGACCATGATGTTCGACGGGGCTTCTAATGCATTGGGGCACGAAATTGGGGCAATACTAATTTCTCCAGAAAATCAATAGACTCCTGTCACGGCTCGCTTGTGTTTCAGTTGCACCAATAACATGGCAGAATATGAGGAGTGTGTCATGGGAATCAGGGTTGCCATAGAAACTAAAGTCAGAATCCTAAAAGTATATGGGGATTCTGCCCTAGTTATCAACCAGTTGAATGGAGAATGGGAAACTCGAGATTCTAAGCTAATCCCTTACCATAAGTATATCCAAGAACTCATCGAATTCTTTGATAGGATCACGTTTCAACATGTCCCACGAGAAGATAATCAGTTGGCTGATGCATTAGCCACGCTGTCATCTATGTTCCGAACAAACAGTGACAAGGAAATGCCTCTCATCCTGATGGAAAGTCGTGCCAATCCCGCTTATTGCCAGGCAATAGAAGAAGAATCCGACGGAAAACCATGGTACCATGACATCAAGTGCTACCTCAAAAACAAGGAATACCCTTCGGGGGCCTCAGAGAACGACAAGCGAACTTTGAGGAGGCTTGCTATGAGTTTCTTTTTGAACACGACGCATTTCTACAAAAGGAATCACGACATGGTACTCCTCCGATGTGTGGACTCTGCAGGCAAGACAAATTCTTGACGACGCCCACGAAGGTACCTTCGGACCCATGCCAATCCGCTATGCAATGGCCCTAAGATTCTCGTGAGTCGGGTATTACTGGCTTACAATGGAAAGTGACTGCATCAAGCATGTGAGGAAATGTCATAAGTGTCAGACTTATGCTGATAATATTCATGTACCTCCAACTTCCCTAAACGTCCTCAGTGCACCCTGGCTGTTCTCCATGTGGTGTTTGGACGTCATAGGAATGATTGAACCGAAAGCCTCTAACGGGCATCGATTCATCCTTGTGGCTATTGATTACTTCACAAACTGGGTCGAAGCAGTCTCCTATACCAATGTGACTCGCAGTGTTGTGGTCAAGTTCATAAAAAAGGAAATAATTTGTCGGTACGATTTACCAAGAAAGATCATCATGGACAATGGGACTAATTTAAACAATAAGATGATGAAGGAGTTGTGCGATGATTTCAAAATTCAACATCACAATTCTTCTCCATATCGTCCAAAGATAAATGGGGCAGTGGAAGCGACCAACAAAAATATCAAGAAAATTATTCAGAAAATGGTGGTAACTTACAAGGATTGGCACGAGATGCTCCCTTTTGCTTTACACGGGTACCGAACTTCCGTACGCACTTCAACGGGGGCAACACCTTTTTCTCTAGTATACGGGATGGAAGCAGTACTCCCTATAGAGGTAGAAATCCCTTCTCTAAGGGTAATTATGGAAACTAAACTCGAAGAAGCCGAGTGGGTCCAAACACGATATGACCAGTTGAATCTCATAGAAGAGAAAAGGTTAGAGGCAATTTGCCATGGCCAATTATACCAAAAGAGACTCAAGAGAGCGTACGAGAAAAAGGTACGTCTTCGAGAATTCTCGGAAGGGGAATTGGTATTAAAAAAGATTTTACCTATTCAGAAAGACTAACGCGGAAAATGGACTCCAAATTATGAAGGTCCATATATAGTGAAAAAGGCATTCTCTGTGGGAGGTCTCATTCTTACAGATATGGAGGGGCATGACCTACCGCTGCCAATAAACTCAGATGCAGTCAAGAAATACTACGTCTAGAATGGCACAACATAAAAAAAAAGGAAAGCTCGCTAGGCCGAAAACCTGAAAGGGCGGTCTAGGTAAAAGTTAGAGCGACCTGGTAGGTTGAAAACCCAAAAGGGCAGCCTAGGCAAAAATTAAGGTCAAATAAAAGCACTAAGTTGAAAACCCGCAAGGGCGATTTAGAGCAACCCGCCAGGTCGAAAACTCACAAAGAGCGGCCTGAGCAAAGACCAATAAGAAGGTGTCAAAAGTAGATAGAATTGAACCCTGACCAACAGAGGCAGAGATGGTCGAAACTAACCACAAACACAAGTTTTTGAAGTTGTTCAAGAAGGCGATTGGAGTCTGAATCACGAAAAAGCAGCACGATTTGTTTTCAAAGGAATTATATGTATAGTTGATATTTCTCACCAATTTCTAATTTAGCAAACATGAACTTACTCTGTTTGTAATATTTTATCTCCCCCACCATAGTGGAAATCCATTCTTACCCATGTTACTGTTTATTAATCAGCACAATATAATGCTTATTCCAGCCTCTCCAAACTCGATTCGGGATTTTATCAATTTGCATTTTCTTTCTAGAGAAATCTGTGCTAAAAGACAAACATGTGCAAATCAAAACATAAGAGCATTGTGTAATTACCGAAAATTCTAAAAGGATCTAAGGAATTCGACGTTTTCACATTAAGGAAAGAGCTAGTAAGGCACCTCACCTAATGCAAAATCATCAATGGCGAATACGCTACGAAAAGGTCAATTAGCTTGTTCAGAACTCGCCAACTAAAGAGATCTGGAATTAACTTACCAAGAAAAGTTTCAGAAGTAGTCAAGAGGATACTGCCTATCCCCAATAAAGCAAATAATCCTCATGCATGACATGTTGTTCACTGCATCTTGCATAATCACCAATACTTTTTGATACACAACCCGTCTTCAAAAATATTTCTCTAAAAATAAAATTTCATTTTCATGCATGACATACCATTCATTGCATACTGCATGACTATCAAGGTTTTTGGGTCCATTGATCCACTCTCTCAAATATTATATAAAATTGATTTGTTGTTACTCAGTAAGAACTAGTACTCAGCCTGTTCAATTTATTAGCAAGAGTTAGGAATCGGTCCTACACCTTGCTGGGAATCTGACCTATCACCTTGGGAATCTGACCCAAGCTTTTAACCGAGAACCTGACCCGAACCCATATTGAGTGACAGAGAAACTCATATCACAGACATTCCTTAAAGTAAGGTAGCCAATCCGTACCTTTTAGCAAGAGTTGAGGACCTGACTCACCCTTGTTGGGAATCTGACCCAAACCTGTGTTGAGCGACAAAAGAGCTGACACCCTAAACTTTCCCTAAGTAGGGGAATAATCAATACCGAAGATATGAGGGTTAGGAATCAGACCTACGCCTCATCAGGAATTCACTAGGAAGCCAAACCTAGAATCTCCCGCCAATTTTTGTAAGAGCTAGGAACCAAACCTATGCCCTATTGAGAATTCACTAGGAACCAGACCTAGGGTCTTAAAGCAAAGTCGGGAGCCGATCTCGCATCCTCAAACAACTTCAATCTAGACAAAATTAGAGTCCTTTATCCTTAATTATCTTTTATAACGAATGCACGAAGACCTTCGAGTAAAATGCAATTAAGGAGGGGCAGCTGTAGTACCCTAATTTTGTCCGGCCTTTTTAATTTTAATTTTATTATTTATTTTAATTAGTAGTAGTAATAATAAATAGAATAATATTTTTTGATTTTATAATAAAAGAGATTAAAAAGGAGAAGAAAAGAATGAATAAGAAAAGTGGGATTTTTTTATTTGAGAAATGGTGTGTAAAAAATAAAATTGGGTGGTGCAAACAACAATAAATCAAGTTGGACCCAGCCCAGCCCATTTCCTCCATTCCAACGCGCACCCCTTTTATTTTGGACTGCACCTCCCTGCATCCTTGCTCCCTTGCTGCTTCCTGCACCCAGCTTCTTTCACTCACGCACCCCGCTACGCAGCCTCAAATTTCACGAGCCAACAAAGAACACACGCGGCCCACCCCGTTTCTCAACCCAAAAAATCACATTAACCCTAAACCTAAAACACCTTCACCTTCATTCTTCCCTCTCACACGCAGCGCCGCTTTCTCTCTCGAACCTTCCATCATCCCCGCGGCGCTCATCCTCTCCACCTTCCCTCTAACCCTAGCTCCCTCACGCCGCGACTTTCCCCCTCATCCTTCCCTTCTGCATCCTTCCCTTCTCCATCCAAACCCTAAACCTAAACCTCTTTTCTTCATCCCCTTCTCCTTAACCCTAGCTCCCTCACGCCGCAGCTTGCCCCCTCATCCTTACCTTCTTCATCCTCATCTCCCTAACCCTAACCCTAGCACAAGCAGCCCCTCTCCTTCTCCACAGCCTCACCCCTTCATCTCCCTCACCAAATCTTTCCCTAACCAGCCGCTCCACCGTAACCCTAAATCCAACCCTAATTTTCTCTTCACCCAACCGCAGCCCTAACCTCCTCAAATCTCTCTCAATCAGAGGTCCACACCTCCAAAAGGGAAGTTTTTTATTTTGTTTATTTATTTTATCATTTATGTTCTAAAATCAACACTAATTTTCTTTCCCTTTTGATTCGCAGGTCTTGAAGAGGAACCAGAAGGCTATAAAAGAGGAGGAAAGACGCAGAAGAGAGGAGACCGGACCTGAGAGAAAATAGAGAAGAGATAGAGGACGAGAGAGAGCAAGAAGAAGGAGCAGAGAAGAAACAAAAACAAACCGTGAGGAATCCTACCAAAATTTGAATTCCACTTAGTTCTAGGTTTCCCTTTCTTCTTCCATTTTTCTGTCTGTAATTCGTCCCTGGGAGGCCGTAAAGCCCAGGTTCCTTCTTCTCCCTTCATCTTCACATTTTCCATTATATTTTTATTTTTATTTTCTTTTTCTTCTTTTCTTCTTCTTATCACGGTCTGTACATTAAACTGAAATGCATATATTCTTCTTATCACTGTTGTGATTATTGTTGTTGTCAATTTTTGTGGCTGCCATTGTTGTTGCTGTAGTTGTTGTTGTTATTGGTTGCTGTAATTGTTGTTGTTGTTTCTGTTGGCCTCCACGATTTGGGTTGCAATTAGGTTTAGGGTTTGGCCTTCCAATGGGGCCAAACCCTAAATAGGGACTAAACTGTAAATATACCCTAGGCAAAGGACTAAATTGTAAATGTATGATAAATAAGGACTAAATTACAAATATATGATGAATAAGGACTAAACTGTAAATGTATGATAAAGAAGGACTGAACTATAAATATATGGTAAAAAGAGCCTGAAAGTAAAAAGAGAAAAAGTTTTCCTTTTAATTTTCTTTCCACACGTTTTAAAATTTGGGCTTTCAATGGGGCCTAAATCCTTTGTACCTAAATCCTTTGTAGGGACCGGTTTATAATTATCATATTAAAATGGGGCTTAAAAGTAAAAATTAAAATTTCTGGGTTTGGTCTTCAAATGGGGCCAGGCCCAAACCAGGGACTAGTTTGCAATTCGTTTCTCTCTTATTTCATAAATAACCAGAATTAAATAATTTTTTTAAAAGGCATGAAGGCAAATAAAATTTTCCCTTATTATCTACATTTCCTATTGACATAATTAGTTCTTTTACTCTTTTTTTTAGGTTTTCTTTTATATATTTTTATTGTTTCTGTTATATTCAAAGGAAGTTAATAACGATTTTTTTTGAAGAATGGCTGAGCTTTCTTTTTATTAAACCTTTTATTATTCTTGTAACGTGGTAGTTGATAAGCTTATATTTCTTTTTTAGAAAAATTCATTTGGGGAATAATTTATTCAATAATAAGCAAGTTTTTCTTTTTAAACAATTAAAAGGGTACCAATTTATGGGCGTCTTAGGGGTGCTAACACATTTCTTAAGCGTAAATAACTCCCGGCTCGAAATCTGGTTCGAAGATTATTTTTTTTAAAATTATCGTCATAAAAAAGGTTTTTCCTATTGTTTCGCCTTAATAAACTTTAGGTGGCGGCTCCATTAAAATTTTTAGGGTGGTTGTCACACCTTCCTTTGTTTTTCCACATACGTTGAATTTTCCTTAATATTAAGGAAATTTCTTCGTCTGTGTCTCCACCACTCTCATCCGACGATCATTCGTCTGCTTCCAATTCAGCTTGAAGTGCTTTGGAGGAGGATGCTTTGTTTGTAGATTTTAAAACAATGGACTTTGATTTCTTAGGAGGTTCTTCTTCATCTAGCTCAAGCTCATGAGCTCTCAAGGAACTCAGAAGATCTTCAAGACGTAAGACATTCAGGTCCTTCGCTTCTTGAGTAGCCGTGACCTTAGGTCTCCACTTCTTTGGCAGGCTTCTTAAGATTTTCTTTACATGATCAACAGTGGTATAGCTTTTCTTGAGAACCTTTAGACCATGAACTAGTGTTTGAATCTTCCAAACACAGTTTCAATGCTTTCACCCTCTTCCATCTTGAAGAGTTCATATTATCTAACCAAGATATTAGCCTTGGTTTCTTGCACTTGGGAAGTACCCTCATAGGCCAAAGCCAATGAGTCCCAAATTTCTTTGGCAGTTTCATTCTTTCCGAATTTCTCGTATTCCTTTTCAGAAATAGCACAGGTTAGGTAATATCTTGCTTTCTGATGTAGTTGATAAGGTTTCTTTTGCTCATCTTCCCATTTGTCCCTAGGAATGAGTTTATTTTTGGAATCAACTAGTTCGGTATATTGTTTTTGAACCATATCCCATATTTCAAGTTGTTGAGACTCGAAGAAGGTTTTCACTTTATCTTTCCAGTAGTCATAGTTTGTTCTAGTGAACAAAGGAGGATGGTTAATGTGACCACCAGCTTCGTTGCTTGCCATGTATAAAGAATAAGATCTTTTCCTCTTTACACTGTTAAGTGCTCAACCAAGAGGCCGAGCTCTAGTGGTAATTGAACGTGGCAAAAACACAAGAAATGGGGGTTTGAATTGGGTTTTAGAAATCTTTTCTTAAAACTTGTGTATTTCTAAAAACATTTTCAAAACAACTCTTTAACAAAATAGTAATGAAAACAAGTAAAGAGAAGAGAAGAGAAGAGAAAAGAATGACACAGTGATTTATACTAGTTCACTATCACCTGATAGCTACGTCTAGTGCCTTCACACACTTAAAGGATTTCTCCACTATAATCAACCTGATTACACTTGAGAGTATACTACTGCCAAACTGGCTATACTCACAACTTCTTAGAACGACTTAGTACAGTCAAGCCTCTAAGGAATGCGGCCGCTATTGGGCTAAATACAGTGTTCAAAAGTAGTTCGAAACAATATCAAATAACTCTCAGCAGAGAGGATATACAATGAAAAACTCAAGCACAAACTGAAAGAGTAAAACGTTTAAGTGCGTGTTCAATATGATCTCAGATACTTGGAATAATTTCTTGGTTGCTCACTTTGATTCACAGCGTTTCAGTTTCGTTTTCCTACTTCAGTGGGAGAAGTAAGGTATATATAGCTAGGGTTGTAAATAGTACTGTTGTGACCTAACAGCTCTTTTCACCAAAGGACAAAACTTCAGATCCCCTTTGTGTAGCTTTTAGCAAGTCACGTCGCTTTCCACTCTGCTCTTGCATACTGACACAACAGACTTTTGCAGGATCTTGTCCCTTATGATCTTTTTGAAAAATAAGACACTTCTTGAGCAAGTTTTCTGATGATTATAAACGTTGACATTTCCTTTGACCTTTGATTCCTCGTACATTAAAATACTCATCAATGAGGTCTTTTTAATACATGAAGTAGCCTTTAATGAACACTCAGTTTGATTTCTAATCAGAGCTTCTGTCAAACAAACGATGCTTGTTACTGAGATACTCTTTTCACTAGAGTGAGCTTGAAACAGAGGCAAGTTCTTCAGTACAAAATTTGTTGGCCTTTCATATAACAGAGTCTTGTAGAAACAGACGAAGGCTTCCACTGAGTAGTTTATTCAATAGTCTGTTGAGCGTTGACCAAAAAACATAGCGTTGACCAAGACAGAGCATGGTCACATCAGAGCATGGTCTATCAGAGCATTGACTGAAATCAGAGTATTGACCAAGACAGAGTGAGGCTATCAGACGATGACGTCAGCAATTTCAAAAGGATCAATGCCAGACTCAGATTCTTGAAACTGGGAGTGAAATGCACATTTTCACTTAGTCTTCTGAGATAATTTCTTCTGATAAATAGTGACTTCTGCACACTAATAAACACATCAGAGGATAAGTTGTTCTATTAACTATTTGTTATCATCAAAACAATTAAGGGTCATTGTTTCTGAATCCACTTGATTCCAACACACAGGACGGAGCCTCATCCCGTGTCCCTGTTTTCAGGGTACATCCGTTGTGCTTCGTTTATAGTGCTATACCTGCCTAAGAGGGTAGTCGGACAGTTCGGCTACATCCAGGACATTCCCCGGCCACCACCACGATGTCTCGTAGCTGAGGCGATTACGGATTCATGGATATATTTTCCTCTACACTCTATCCTTGCGACTGTTGCACTATACATGGCCTTTCATCCAGCGGAGTGTACTAAGAGGTACATCGAGTGGTACCGCAGGATGTCGCATCCACTTCTGATCAATCCGGACGTAGAGGCTGCTCCTGAGGCTGGGCCTGAGGCCGATTGTGTAACTGTTTAGATATACATTATGTATATTTTGTATTTGTTTATTTCCTCTGATGTCTTGTTGTAATTTGCAGGCGAGTTGTTATGATATAACGGAGAGTCTGAACTCAGTCACCAGCATTCTCCAGACGATGTCCGAGGATGAGCACATCTTATTGGACCCCGCTAGGCTTGCCGAGTATCTTGCCCAGGCACTACAGATAGCGTAGGGTGGGACGGAGGCATCCACATCCGAGAGGAAGCGTCGACATAGGAGACGCTAGGACGATCATATTTGTTATATTTGTTATGTTTTTTTGTTATATTTGCACACTTTTTTTTGTAATATTTCCATTGTGTTATATTTGCGCATGTTTTTGTGTTTAATCGTTGTTTTAGTTATTATTTCGTTGTTAATCATTTGCAAAACATGAATTTTTAGGACTCTGTTATAACAAAATCAAATAAATAGTTAAAAAAATTAACATAGCTTATTTAAATAAATAAAATAAATATATTTTTATTTAAACAATTAAATAAATTTATTTATTTATTTAAAAAAATTATATTTATTTTAATAAATTATATTTATTTTAAAAAAATCCAAATAAGAAATAAATACATTTGATCAAACAAAAAAAAAACAAAAACACAGAATTTCATAGTACCGGAAATTCGTAATTTCCCGAATGCAAAAAAAATTTCTTAGTACCAGTAAATATGAATTTCCGGAATACAAAAAAATTTCTTCTTACCGGAAATTCGAATTTTCGGTATGGAAAAAGTTTTAAAATGAAATCCTACCGGAAATTCGAATTTCCGGTATGCAATATTTGGATACTGGAAATTCCAATTTCCGGTATGATTTCATTTTAAAACTTTTTCCATACCGGAAATTCGAATTTCCGGTGAGACGAAATTTTTGTATTCTGGAAATTCATATTTTTTGGTACTAAGATTTTGGGTAGGGTTTTTTTGAAAAATTCGCTAATTAGGAGGGTGTACTCAATAGGTGGGGGGGGGGGGGTTACATTCAATATTGGTCTTGGATTTTTTGCTTTCTTGCAATCTGATAATGGGCGCTCTAGTATTAACCTGCCCAAATAGGAAACATTCTAGAATTAGGCCCCTTCTACATATATCCCAGTTTTTCATTCCCACACCCTACCCCTGTAAATTGACAAAACTATCCTTATTCCCACAAAACCCACACCCCTCCCTCTTCCCCCACATACTCGCAACCTCTCTACAACCCTAACGAACACCCCCAATTTTCGGCTGGTCACCGCTGCATCTTTGAGCTTCTAATTAATCAACCCACACCATAAGGGGGTCATTTGTATATGCCCCAACGCCACATTATGAAGGGGGGCTAAGTTCACGTTGTGCATGACCTGTATGTAGATAAGTTGTCTTACTTTGAAACATTGAGAATTGTAAAAGATGAGTTTTGGTATTTTGAAAACATCAAAATATTGTGGAAGACTAAGGAGTCAATATTTGAGAATGATCTAAAACTCACTATTGTGGATAGTTATGTGCTGGAGTCGACAAAATATGCATTGACAAACAAGTGTGAAGTTCATGTTTATATAGAACATGATGCAAGTTTACTAGGTGATGTAGAAGAAGTTTATCTATTGACCTTTTACGAGAGCCATGTCGGTGGTGGAGAAAACAAAAGGAAAACATGTTTGTGATGTAGTTAAAGTGGTTCGATTGAGTAATGGTAGTGTAGAAGATATTCATTTTAACGATAATGAGGAGGAGAGGGTTGTAGCACTTAATGATGGTTTCGGCATTTTGAGTCAACTATCTATTGAGCATGGAGACAAAGGTGGAAAAAAATTAGTGGCAAAAGGAAATTTGTGCCTACAAAAGGCCTATTGGAATAATGAGAAAACTACTTGTGAGGAAATTAAGGAAGAGTTGGCACTAAAGGTTGAAGGATATGGAGGACAGAGTGGGAATGAAGGTGATGGAAAAACACATGACATGGAAGAGTATAACATTGATGAGTTGGATAATGGAGAGTCAAATTTAGAGGGTGATGAAGCATATAAACCCAATTATATAAGTTAGAAAGGAGCATATGTCAAAGGATTTTGAATTTAAACTTGGCATGGAGTATGGTTCTTTGCAAGAGTTTAAGGAAGCTATCCTTGAGCATTCGATTTTGAACGACAGAGAATAAGGTTTGAAAAGAACGATGCAGTTAAGGTGAGACTGAAGTGCAAACGTACTCGTAATTTGTGGCACCTATTAGTAGGGTTGAGAGTAGGCATGGATGAAGACTTTGGATACAATGAATACATGTAAGAGGGTTTTTAATTCAAAATGGGTGGATGGAATAACATATGATGTTGGAATAATAGTTTCAAGGGCATGGAAGGCCAAGAAAATCGCAAAAGGAATGATTGAGAAAGACTCTAACAAACAATATATTCAATTTTGATCATATAATGTCGAGTTGAGACGTCCAAACAGTGGGAATACTTGCAAACTTCAGGTAGAAAGACCTGCACCCACCTCACAACCAAGATTTGGAAACTTCTATATGTGTTTAGATAGGTGTTAGACATGATTTATAAAAGGATGTATGATATTCACAAGGGTGGATGCGTATCACTTGAAAACCAAATATGGTGGTCAACTTCTAATAGCATTGGATATATAGGGACCCTAATGATCAATACTTTCTATTAACTTTTAGTGTAGTTGAAAATGAGATAAAAGAGAGTTGGAGGTGGTTACTGTCTTTAGTCTTAGAGGACATCAGATACATTGCAACTAATAGATGAGTTCTTATATCAAATCAATAGAAGGTATCATTCTTTAAATTAACATTAGTTAAATTAATGTTTTTTCATTCACATGTTAATATGGGTTTGTTGTTCTTGCATTGATAAGGTTTAGTATCTACTTTTGAAGAGCTATTAGAGGGTGTTGAGCATAGATTATGCATCAGACAACTATATGCAAATTTTAAGAAAAATTTTGGGGGATGAACAATGTTACAAGATTTGATAATGGCAGTTGCTAAATCTACATATTTTGTCAAACACCTATCAGCACCTGGCTTCATCTAAAGTTTTCCAATTTTCTTTTCTAGTTTTTTAATCTCTTGTTTGCAGCTTTTGTAGTTCCACACTTTTCCAAGTTGATTTGACACCTCATCGTAACCCCGTTTAAAGTAATTATAGTTGTGTTGGGTATGTAAATGACAAAAAAAAAAAGTAGGATTCAGAATTGTAAGGAGAGGGGAGACTCAAGTTGAAATGAAAAAAAAAAAAATACCTACATCATAGTTTCGACGCCACTAAAAGGTTCTACCAGGATTTTTCGCACTCTTTAAAGTCATCAAAATCAATTGGTGTCTACTCGTGAACATATACTCGCACGAGATGGACCTTAACAATGAACTTTTCGTAGACTATACCATGTTTGAAGGATCAAATCATTTCCCTATGGTAGGGATGGTCAGCGGTAGGATACGGTCGATTTCGGGCCGAAAAATGTCCATCTGATCAAAACTACCGCGTGTAGATCAAAGCCCGTTTCCGTCCGTTTCAACCTTCGGTTTTGTCGGGTGACAGATTGTTTGGGTGACAGATGATACAGGTGGGTTCATACGGTTTTAAATTTAGCCCAGACTAAAATCAAACCCTTTTTCACTCTAGGAACCTTCTTCTATCTTACACAACCTCCAACATCTCCATTAACATGCACAACCTAGAAATCCATCACCGCATACAACCCTAAAAAGAGTAAAAAAATACAAAACTAAAGAGAAAGAGTGGAGAGATCTTGGAGGATCAATGAGGTGGCCGGTGAGGAGAACCACCCGCGAGCTAGTTTGTGCGAGCGGGAGACGTGGTCAGTAGAGACACATGGCGGTGCTTAGTCGGGGCTACAAAAAGAGATGGTTGTATAGAGGCGGAAGAGTGTCGGGGCGCCGACAAGATGACTCGAGAAGTGAGGAAAATGGTCGTCGTTTGGTGATGGAGGTGTTTGGCTACCTGCGCTTGAGATAGAAATGGAGGAGTAGAGATGAGCAGGGAAATATAAGTTATGCTGGCGTTGAACTTGAAGTTGTTGTGGTGCTTGAGTTATCGAAAGTGAAAAGACAGAGTAAAGAGAAAATTCTGGAAGGGTGAAGTGTGAATTTTGAAAAACTAAAATCTTAAGTCAATAAAACAAAGATTTGTAAACGAGGATATTTATGTATTACAGTATTTATTTATTTAGTGGAGATAAACAACGGAAATAGAAATAGAAATTTAAGAAAAAGTAAAAGCAGTGACTGTTAGAGGCAAATTACAAATTTGGGGAATTTCGACAGGATCTGAATTCGACAAGTGAAAGTACGAGAAGATAGAATAATAGAACAGAAAATAAACTAAGTTTAAAATGACCGAGTGACTTGGCGGTTGTTCGACGAGGTGTATGAAGCGTCGAAGATGTCAACATGGAAACGGTCAAATTAGACTGAGGCTTTAAGCAAAATGTAGATAACTCGACAGGAAGTGATACTGTCGAAGTTTAGTAGTTTAGATAAATTAATTACCGACCATGTATCCGTACACGTGTCAGGTCGGATGATAGGTAGTTTTTGTATTTTTTTGCCTATAAATAGTAGTTCATACGATGTAATAAAGGTTGGATACATGATCTAATTCCTAATATCTCGACGACTAAAGAAGATTAACGGAAAACGATCATCGTATGCCTTCCACCCCTTATCTTTCTGCATTCTAATCAAATTTCAATTTATTTTCAATTCTTTGCATTTCCAGTTATGTCATTTACATTCCAATCAATTTGTATTTCTTCGTTTCGCATTTACATCCTTTAAGTCATTGTCATTTACTGTTTCTGCACTTTTACTTTCAAAGTCATTTACATTTTTTTTTCTTCAATTCATGTTCTTTATACTTCTGTTATTTAAGTTCTTGCATTTACACGTTTTCATTTAAATTCATGTCTTTTTAACAGCGTTCTTTAAATTCTATCTATTACTTGTTTTTTCTTTTACATTTCTGCGTTAACTTCAATTGCATGTTGGGCTTCAGTGATGTATGCCCCATGACATCGCAGTAGTGCATTCTTGTTTTAAATTTTGCTCTAACTTGCTTGTAAACCAAGTTATTGGCTTTCGACAGCCAATCTTGTTTATTTAAGTCTATAATGCCATTTCGACAACAATTCAATTGTTGTTAGAAGTTATCGTAATCAAATTTGGCATAAGACACAATTATTCATGGCTCTGAAGCCAGAAATGTTACAAACTGATAACGCGTCGAGCAATTGACCGTTAATTTCAAAAAACCATTGTTTTCAAAACGAGATTACCACGTAACTTGTTCGGATTCATAATTGCTTGATCATCAAAATTTATTTGTTTGTTTGATGAATTTGGTAGATCATTCAAGATCATCAAAATTGGTAGAATCATACCATAAACCAAATTTTCCCATAAACAAATTGGCACGCCCGGTGGGACCAGTTTAGAGTAACTCGTTTAAACGATGGTTTTATGCGTCTAAGAAGTGGAAAGATCACTGCTTCTAACGCAACGCAATATAGAAACATGAGTGGCGATTTAATAGCGATTGCACAACACCAAGCGTTGCTAGTGCGAATGCATTGGCAAGCAATACAAATGCTTCGACCACCGCATTTAACGCCGGTAGTTATGATCCCGCGGATGAGTAATACTACCGTTGGGGCGAATCGAATGTCAATGGCCAATACGCAAGGAGAAGTTATTCCAAGCGCCGCAGTTGCTTGAACCTGGTTCAAAGTGCTCCAGAAATTCGTGCATCGCCTGGAAGTGCGAGGAACTCAAGTATTAGGCCTGACAAGAAGTAGCGCAACCGCCGTTTGGGATGTCGTATGGTTATTTGCGTAACTCGACAGTCCCGCTATTGGTTCAACTATGTTCAACCAATATGCTAACCACCTTTATGCCATTCGGAAATTCTTCCAATACTCAAGGAATGGCGTGAATGGCTACCACTACGATAGCCAATCAACAAGGGTTAGGGTGGGGAGACATGTCGAGACAAATGCCTCGTAATAATGGGGATTAACACAAAACTCGTTGGCGGTATTCGACAACAAGTGGATGATAGTAACCATGAGATGGTGAACATGTTCACTCGGCCAGATGGAGTGCGATGATTACGCCTCTTATGGAGACTACTAATCAAGCATGTAATACAATCGCTTTACAAATGGAAAGGCTAAATCAAGCATTGGGTTTGGCGGCACGGTGAGCGAGAATGTTCAACAAGGCCCAGGGTTATACCTCATGGTCGTGGCATGGGGCATACCGCATAATGCGAATAACCCTTTGGTGGTGCGAGCAGTAGTTCACCAAACCGTAACCTTGGTCGAATTTGAATAACTTGGCCTATGGCCAGGTGCATTCTACAAAGGAATCAAAACCAGGGCCCACCAAAGTGCATCAAGGTTTAGCCACCTCGAGGCACAATATCATGGGAAATCAGATAGAACAAAACGTGAATCAGGCTGTCGAGCAAATGCTGAATAGGCTTGGTTTTAATATTGGTCAAGGCACCAGACCATATTTCATATCTGCATTTCCTGAGTGGGTTCAACAAGCTGAAGTGCCAAGAGGGATGAAAATCCTCAAATTGTCCAAATTTTCTGGTGACAGTGGTGAATCGACTGTCGAGCATGTGGCTAGATACACGATAGAAATGGGAGAGTTGGCCACTGTGGAAGGTTTGAAAATGAGGTTCTTTCCAAGTTCTTTGACAAAGAACGCATTTTCTTGATTCTCGACGTTGAGAGCTAATTCAGTCCATTCGTGGACACAATTGGAAGGATTGTTTCATGATCAATTCTTCAGGGGCGATTTGAGGGTTAATCTGACTGATTTATTCAACGTCAAACGCATCTATAATGAATCTATAGATGATTACATCTCTAGGTTCAAGCAAATGAAGAGCAGGTGTTTTACGCCTGTTCCCGAAGCGGAAATTGTGAAAATGGCCGCTAGTGGTTTGGATTACCATATTAGAAAGAAATTGGTAAACCAACACATAGTTGACCTCGCTCAATTAGGGGAGAAGGTTCGACAAGTTGAATAACTCCGCTTTGAGAAGAATCAGAAGAATAATAAGAAGTTTATTAGGCGTGAGAAAGTCAATTGTGTCGAACAAGATCTAACAGACAGTGAGGATGAGGCTATGACAGAGCAAGAAATAAACCTTGCTGAATTAAAAGAAGGACCACCTTATGCTTGTCAAGCGTTAGTACCTTCCAAGGGGAAGGAAAAGATGAGCTATGTGAATAAGAGAACCTATACATTTGATATAACCAAAGCTGATAAAATATTTGATATTCTTTTAAAAGATAAACAGCTTAAGTTATCAGATGATCATAGAGTGAAAGGGCCTGAGGACTCTAATGGTCAGAATTATTGCAAGTACCATGGAGCTTTAGGCCACCCTACTAATGAATGTTTTCGTTTCAGGGATTTGATTCAAAAGGCTCTCAAAGAAGGTAGGCTCAAGTTTGCTGACAAACAGAAGCCTAGCATGAAGGTGGATACTGATCCATTTGGTCAAGGCATTACCAATGTCGAAGGTCAAAATGTGAGAAGTTGTAGCATGGTGAACATTAGCGCCAAGCAGAAGTATGTGGTGAATGTCGAGGATCCTTTCGACATCTATCCAAGGCCTCATGAGACTGTTGAAGCTTTTCTGAGAAGAAAAAACAATAGAGGCGATTGAAATTATGCCCGCATTGTGACAAGTACTTTGATGAGAAAGCAGCCCAGAGAGCAAAGAAAGTTGATGGTGCAAACGTTCATCAACAAGTTCGTACTCTTTATGGGAATAGGTACGTGAGACATGCGCCGGCAAACCAGATGCAAAGGCATGTGGTTAATAGGCCTAATCGAGCAATCGGTGGATGGTTGGTCGAGTCTCCAAGGGAATCCACAGGGAGTAATTATGGAGAATCTCTTGGTCGAAAGGTGAACAGGACTAGGAAACCTGATACTAATGTTACGGTAAACAAATGGGTCGAAAATTCTCCCAAAGCTCGTTGTCCTGAACTGAGAAACAGGGTGAGAGCGACAAAGAGTAACCCTCGACAAACACCGTTTTGGGATGAAGAATACCAGCATGGCAGAATACCTTACTCTAGGGGTGATCAAGTGAAGAAGACCCCACTGTCGAAGAGCCAAAAGCGTCGTCGACAGAGGATAAGACAAGCTCAGGGACAGAAAACGAAGGCTAGTGACTTGGCAGAACCTCAACATGAAGATTGTTTCATGGTTGGGATACATAAAGTGCCGTTGCCCAAGGAGACTGGTCCAAATTTGAAGAGTGTAGTGGTTGATGTTAGAGGCAGCAGTTACGACAAGGGCCAGACTTCCAAGATGCGAGTCCATTCACAGCAGACCTCTTTCAAGCAAAGTTCCAAGAATGCTGAAATTCCTTTGGCTAAGGAAGAGGTGACGCCTTGGCCGATAGGTCTAATCGAAGCTGAAAGGTTAGCTTTGGAACGCGTCGAAGTTGGTGTTCAACCGGCCCTGAAGGAGGGCACATACAGTGCCGTGTCAATGGAGGAATTAAGGATCATAGCTAATGATTCTGATTTGTTAGATGAACCCTTGGAGTCCATGGAACAGAACATTGTCAAAACAGATTTGTCCATGGAAGAGGTGATTGCTGCACTAGATGATCCAGATGACCCAATAGGTTTTGAAGATGAAGAAACGCTTTGATCCTGACATCAGTTTAGACAAAGACTTGGACGAGTTGGTGATGACAATGGGTTCTACCTTGTCAGATCTGGGATCGGAAGATTGTTTATTCGACGAACTAGGCATGAGGTTGGGAAGTCATTTGGAAAATGAAGATACCGCTACTGAAGAGGAGTTTACTAAATTGAATGTAAACTTAGTCTCGGTGTTGCCAGCGGAATATGAGGCTCCTTACGAGTTTATAGTTGAAGTGCCTGACGAGGAAGACTTAGAGAACTTTCCCATTTGTTGGCGATTTGTTGAGCAAGACATGGTCACTATATTTGATAACTTCGCTAGGCTTGACAAACCAACTCATGGGGAGAGAAGTCACCTTCGACCATTGCACATTAGAGCAATGATTGAAGGCAAGCCACCAATTAGTAATCTTGGTTGATGGTGGTGCATCAGTGAATTTGATTCCAAGAGCCATGTTCAAGAAATTGGGAAAGGATGAGTCTGACTTGTTGCCAACTAATATTGTGGTTACTGACTTCGGAGGAAGAACTGCACCAATAGATGGCGTAGTGATGCTTGATGTGCAAGTAGGATCAGTAGAAAGATCTACTCTGTTTGTTGTGATTCCTTCGAGGTCTAGTTATAATGTCTTGTTGGGTCGGGATTGGATCCATTCTGTTGGAGCAGTTCCTTCGACAGTACACCAAAAAATGATTCTTTGGAATGCCCGTGATGAAGTTGAGATTATTGAAGCTGATGATAGTCCATGTTATTTGCAACAGATGCATGTAGACTTCAAAGTATATGATCCAAAGGTGAAACCCATCTCCGTGCAGGGTGGTGTTATTGATAAAGAAGCTCTGAATGCGTGCTTAATGGAAGCGATTTGGGGTTAAGTTCTTTGGATGAGGCCGGCGAAAATCGGCCAATCGGCGGCAATGACTTATGAACATCTTCAAATACAAGCCCACCGGCTGTGAAGGTAGCCGGCAAACTTCGAGAAGAAGGTGTGTTGGCCGATTGTATATTTGATGATGGCCCTTTGGGTTTTGAAAAGGGGCTTGAAGATAGAGGTGGCTTTGAGATGGAAGACCCTTTAGAAGAGATAGACTTGGGCGATGCAGATAGAAAGAGGCCAATATATGTGAGTGCAATGTTGTCAGACCACTTTAAAAGGCAGATTGTGGAGCTAGTTTCTGAGTATAAGGATTGCTTTGCTTGGGATTACCACGAGATGCCAGGACTGAATAGAGAACTCGTGGAGCATAAATTGCCTCTAAAGCTAGATTGCAATCCTGTCAAACAAGCCAACAGGAGGTTCGCTCCTGAAGTTGTGTTAAAAATCAAGGAGGAAGTTGAACGTTTGCTGAAGGCTAAATTCATTCGCACAACTAGGTATGTGGAATGGTTGTCTAATGTAGTGCCTGTCATAAAGAAGAATGGCAAGATGAGGGTGTGTGTTGATTTTAGGAACCTTAATGCAGCCACTCCTAAAGATGAATACCCTATGCCCATAGCAGATATGCTAGTGGATGCAGCATCTGGTCATGAGCTTTTGAGTTTCATGGATGGGCATGCTAGTTACAACCAGATTTTCATAGCTGAAGAGGATGTACCTAAAACCGCTTTCAGGTGCCCAGGTTCAATTGGAACTTATGAATGGATAGTGATGCCCTTTGGTTTGAAGAATGCTGGTGCAACATATCAAAGGGCAATGAATACTATCTTTCATGAAATGATAGGCAAGTTCATGGAAGTGTACATCGACGATGTCATTGTTAAATCTGGCAGTCAAGAGGAGCATTTGAATCATCTGAGGAGAGCCTTTCAGGAAATGAGAAGGCATAGTTTGAAAATGAACCCTGAGAAGTGTGGTTTTGGGGTTTCTGCTGCTAAGTTCTTAGGCTTTCTGGTGCACAAAAAAGGCATTGAAGTGGACAAGAATAAAGCTAAAGTCAGTCTTTGGAAGCAAGACCTCCAACCAACAAAAAGAACTTCAATCCTTTTTAGGAAAAGTCAATTTTCTCGGAAGGTTCATATCAAATCTCTCGGGAAGAACAAGAGTTTTTGCTCGTTGGTGAAACTCAAGGCGTAAGAAGCTTTTGTGTGGACTCAACAACACCAAGAAGCTTTTGACCAAATCAAGCGATGTTGACAAATCCACCGGTCATTATGCTGCAGAGCCTCATCGACCGGTGAAATTGTACATATCAAAGATCGAAGAAACCATTGGTTGTTTACTGGCTCAAGAAGATGGAAACAATGTCGAGAGAGCCGTTTACTACCTCAGTCGAGTGCTCAATGATGCAGAAACTAGATATAGTGCTATAGAAAAATTATGTTTAGCATTATATTTTTCTTGTACAAAGCTTAAATACTATTTGATGTCTTGCAATGTTTTAGTCATGTCAAAGACAAATGTAATCAAGTACATATTGTCCCAACCAATTCTGAATGGTCGAATTGGAAAGTGGACACTTGCATTGTCTGAATTTTCTCTGCAATATGTACCTATGAAGGCTGTTAAAGGTCAAGCAATTGCTGACTTCTTAACGGACCATCCATGTCTGGAAATAAAAGAACTGACAGGGCTAGTCGAGTTGATGCCTTGGCATTTGTATTTTGATGGCTCAAGACATAGAAATGAGGTTGGTATTGGAATTTTGATAATTTCACCCTTAGGGGTACCAACTAAATTGATGTTTGAATTAAAGTATGCTTGTTCTAATAACGAGACTGAATATGAAGCCTTAATTGTGGGTTTGGAAATTTTGATTGAAATGCAAGCACGCACTGTCAAAGTTTTTGGTGATTCGCAATTGGTAATTAGAAAGTTAACTCAAGCATACAAATGTGTTAGTCATAACCTTGTCAAATATTGTCAAGTGGCTAACAAGTTGATGAAACAGTTCGACAATGTCGAGTTGGAGCATATTCCTAGAGAGCTAAATCAAGAGGCTAATGAATTGGCCCAATTGGCTTCAGGATATAAGTTATCGTCAAAGGTGTTGACAGAACTCGTAGAAATCCGTGAGTTATTGTACCCTTTGGACGAAAGAGATATTTTTGCTGCAAGTACGTCGAATGCAGCTGATTGGCGTAAGCCCATCATTGAGTATTTGGAAAATCCAGATACTAACGTCGAGAGAAAAATTAGGTATAAACCAACTAAGTTTGTGTACTTTCAGGGGCTTTATATAGAAAATCATTGATGGTAATTTGGAAACTTGCTTAAGCGAAGAGGATGCTTATTTGGCTTTAGCAGAGGTTCATGAAGGAATTTGTGGTGCTCATCAGGTAGGTGAGAAGATGAAATGGGTTTTGAGAAGACAAAGAGTATATTGGCCCACTTTGGTGAAGGATTGCATTATGTTTGCAAAATCCTGTGAAGAATGTCAAAGGCATGGTCAAATACAGAATGTACCTGCTAGTGAGTTACATTCCATTGTTAAACCTTGGCCTTTTAGAGGTTGGGCGTTAGACCTCATGGGTCAAATTTTTCCTGCCTCTTCTAAAGGTCATAAATACATTCTAGTAGGGGTTGATTATTTTACCAAATGGGTAGAAGCAATAGCCTTGAAAGAGGTGATGCAACAAGATATCGTAGATTTTATTGAAAACCATATTGTGTGTCGATATGGCATACCACAAACCATAACAACTGATCAAGGATCTGTGTTTGTTAGAAAGAAAGTTATGGAGTATGCTGAGTCAAGGAAGATCAAGATGATTACCTCGACACCATATTATGCTCAGGCAAATGGTCAAGTAGAAGCCATGAATAAAATTATCATTGGCTTGATAAAGAAGCATATTGGCAGGTATCCAAGGAGTTGGCATTCGACTTTAGAACAAGTTCTTTGGGCATGCAGAAACTCACCTAGAGAATCGACAGGTATTACTCCTTATAAATTAGTTTATGGCCATGATGTTGTGTTGCCTGTTGAGATAAATCTGGGTTCATTAAGGATTCAAAAGCAAAATGAGATGCAAGTAGACCAATACTGGGACTCGATGTTTGACGAATTGAATGAGGTCCATGATGAGAGAGTTGTGGCCTTAGAAAATTTAGTTCGACAAAAAGAAAGAATAGCTAAATTCTACGACAGTCGAGTTAAGTACAAGCGTTTCAAGGTTGGTGATTTATTTTGGAAAGTTGTTTTACCAATGGATAAGAAATGTCGAGAATTTGGGAAATGGTCCCCAAAGTGGGAAGGGCCATATGAGATTATCCGAACATTCTCAGGAAATGCATATGCACTCGTTGAAGTTAATTCTGGTTTCAGGATTAAGTCTATTAATGGCAAATATTTGAAGTTATATAGACCAACAATGTGCGAAGTAAGAATACAACCTTGAAAAGTAAAATGGATTGTCTTATTCAAGAGCCATTTGGCAGTATACAATATACATTGTCGAATAGGCTTACGGCCTGGTAATACAAGTACTGGAAAGTCTATAAGTCTAGGCTACTACGGAATAAATCCATTTGTGGAAATTTCGCCGTGTTCCGGATTCTGATCATGCTGAGGAAGAATTTAGGAAGAGAGAGGAACATGGGAAGCAAGAGCGGCTCCCGTGGCATACCATCCAGTCAATCAAGTCTGCAAGAGCTGCTTCAGATGGTAGACACCCAAATCGACGGAAAGTGAAGCTACAAGCATGGGCATGTCGATGAGAAGTGTCAAATGCCATGCGAGAAAGGTAAAGCGGGCAGATTGAGAAGCAGTCGCCGAATTAGGGGTACGCTTCACAATTAACCGAACTGTGCCAAAACTTTTCCTAATTGCTTGCCCACACGTTGGATTTTGAACGCAAGGCGTGAAGGTGTGCAAGACAGTAGGAAAAAGAAGTGGCTCCGGCTTTCCCTTGCTCACGTGTTTCAGCGAGATTGGCAAGCTACATTAGGCGACTTACCAAAACTCATTGTTGATATTAGGCGAATTACCAAAACCCAGAGAGTCTTTCACCGTTGAGACAAAGACTTTGAAAAAGACTATGGGAGGTGGAGCCCCTGGCTTCCAAATGAAATAGGCAGAGCCAGGGAATGAAGGTTTAAAGTGAATGGAAAAGGTTTCCATAGCAACTTGTTGCACTTAGAGTTAGCTAATTTGTGATGCTAGCAAGAGTTTCTTAAGGGTTTGTTTTCTTTTCTTTTTGAAAAGAAATTTCAGGGAGTTCAGAAAGTGTTTGTGCTTTGAGCAATAGATGATGCATGGCAAATGCCTATTTATAGCGCAAAATGCCGTTGATTTTCAAGTTTTAACAGTCAAATTGACTGGTCAACGACTTTGAATGTAATTTATTAGCCTGAAACTGAAATTCAAACAATAAAAGAAACGTGCTAGCTGGACGGTGAAACGATCGATGTGTAAAGCGTCAAATCAAATTCAGATGGTCAGTTAAGTACAACTTATGGTCGAGCAAATGTGTTCGACATACACATAAGTTAAAAGAGTACAAATAAAAAAAAAACTATGCTAGTTAAAGGGGAGTTTTTTGAGATCCTCCCAGGCTACAGCAAGATCAGTCTTGATGATTTCAGCATTGGCATAGTCGACCTCGAGCTTTTCAATCTTAGAAAGAATAGCTTTTGCTTCGACAGTGCTAGAGCGCAGATGTCGGTCGAGCGCTTCGATTTCTGACGAATGAGAAGCTAGCCTCGCTTCTTGTAGTTGAGCCTTGACCTTTGCTAGCTCGGCCTCCAAACACGCGGCAGTTTTTTCTAATTCAAGTATCTTGACTTGATTGGGAGCATCCTGTTCGACCAACTTGGCTTTGTCGAGTCGAAAGCTGACCATTTCATCTCGAAGCTTTTGTTTGGCCTTGGCTGCTTGTTGATAAGGCAATATGCTATTGTCAAGTTGAGGAAGCTTGGGAGTCAAATCTTCGATAAAGTCGTGTATTGCAGTGAAGTACATTCGACGAATAGAGGGAAGATGTTTGCGAAGTCTGTTAATTTCATTAACCGTGCGCACAAGGTTGCCTCTAATTTCATGGTTGAGATAGAGGTCATCAAATGAGTGCTTGAGGAAACCCTTTAGTTCTTCTACCATTTCTTCAAGCTTGGCAGCGAGGTTACCTTCAGGAAGTGTCGACGAGCGAGCTGACATTGGTGAAGTTTTGCTGCTTGATCCTGAAAGCAATTCAATCAGCTCATTCACTTCGACATCACCCTTTTCAGTATTGGTGCTTTGCGGCACAGGGTTGGTCAATGAAGCAGGCTGAGCGGATGTAGTGTTTAGATTATCAAAAAGGAGATCCATGTCAATGCTTTCTGCCCGAATCACCATGGGAGTTACCTTCTCAATGGCTTGGGGGGCAGGAATTATTTCTTCAGTTGGAATGGGATCACCTTCGGGAATGGTGTGAGTCAGATCCTCTGTCGAGGGGCTCTGGGTGACCACGTCGACATTCATGGGAGAAGAAACTTCAAGCACTTCTTCAGGTTGCACTTGTGGGGGTTCCTATAAAAATCAATACAACAGATTAGAAGTTGGTGCTTTTAAACTGAAAATAGAATAATCCGTGAGCATTTTTACCTCAGTAGTTGGAGAAGCTGTAGGTGGAAGAATTACTTGCAGAGGCAAGGAAGTGTCGATGAAAGGCTGCTCAGGAGAGTCCTGTCAAAATAAGCACGATGAGGTAAAAGTCATAAATTTAGAGGTAAACGTGTTTTGAAAGAAGGCACGAACCTTGTAGTGCTTGAGGAGGCAACCTCTTCGACCATAGGCTGATTCTTTGAGATACATTCCTCAGATACACCTTTCTTTGCGGAAGCAAATTTGACCCCCTAATGTGAGAACGGTGAGCAAACAAGGTGTAATGTGTGAAACAATTGCCAAACAAGTTTCGTAAAGCAATATACCTTTGCATGATCCGCCGTGGGAGTATTTTCTGAGCCTTCGGAAACATATTTTTCTGTTGGTGTTTCCTGAGATTTGAAGGTTTTGGGGCTTAGTATTTGGCAAGTTATGCAAAGAGATGTGTTATAAGAAAAAATGTATACCATTTGAGGTGTCGAGTTGGAAGGAGAGGCAGCTAAAATCATCTTACGCCTTTTTGGTTGAACTTCAGAGACAGCCGGCTTCGTTTTTCTTTTAGGCGTTGCTCGTGGGGAGGAACTCGTCGAAAGCTTGGATTTCGTGGGCGGTTTTTTCGACGTGACTGGTTTTTTACCCACGCTTGGTCTTCGGACCAAGGATTTGCTCGATTTTGGCTTGATGGGTTTTGACTAAAGAGTGGGTTCGTCTTCTTCATCATCCTCTTTTTCTTCATCCACCTCTTGAGCCTTTCCACTGGTTTGTTTGTACTGTAAGGGCTCTTTCAGAGTAGAAGCTGAAATGGAAAATACAAGAAGCGTGAGTAAAAAGCGAAATAGTTGTCGAATTTTAAATCAAAGTAGAGTTACTACCTTGAGGAAAATGGGAAATGAGTTTGACGGCTTCATTATGCTGTTCGAAAGGTGAAGCAAACCGACCAGTGAAAGTAACTTCCTTGTTGCTAAAGCTATCGATATTGGAACAAGAATAATATCTTTCCAGTTCAATGAAGTTACCAGCCCTTGTCGGTTTACCAGGAAATGGTCTAGCCAAACCAAAATTTGCACAAGGGAAAGGCACAGGCTCAGGATAAGGGGGTTTCACAAGTGATTGCCCTGTTTCATGATAGTGCTTTAGAGCCTTTAAGCCCCATTTGTTATCATGTGCCTCTTTTGATTTGACAACCATTTCATTCGCCTGTTCGACAATATAATGGGGACGTCGAGGTTCCCATTTTAGTTTATTAAATTTTTCAAAGTCGAGTATAGCCTTCAAGTGCTCACCTTTGGTTTTAGTTGAAGGATCTTGTTCCTGCACAGAGGGATCAATAAATCGTCTTACACACTCTTCAAAAGATGGGTGAAACTTCTTGTAATAGTTAGCCCACCATGTCTCGAAATCCTGAGATATGCCAAGAGTGGTGGAGAAAGGGACAAGATTGACAGTAGCTTTGCGGGATTCGTTCTTTTTCTTCATGCCATCAAAGGTTTCTTCTTTAATATCAATGTAGTCCAAAAGAATGTCTTCTTTCTTGTAAGGGAAAGGACCAGGAATGGATTGCAGGAAACCAATATTGTTGGCAGAAGCGTTGGGAAGGAAAGAAAATGCAGAACCATCTGTCGAACCAGGGAATCCTGTAGGGAACGCTTATCGAGAAAGGAAGTGAGTCCAAATGACTTGACACTCCTCAGATTTTGGATCAAAAGGGGCTGTGAACCACTTGGGTCCATATCTTCTGCTAACAAAAGGTTGAAAGCGGATGCACTGGAGTCAGGGAGCAAGGGAGTGAAAGAGGTTGAAATAGTACTTGAAACCTTCAAGTTCACCGTCGAATGGTTTGGGAAAGCGATACATGGCCAGAGTGCCATATGTGCAAATTTCAAGATCCGACTGAGCCTTGTCGGCGGTGTGGCCCGGAGAGTGAGGTTTAACCACGCTTGAAGTAGCCAAATTGGGCCTCCTACTCCAACTTTCTTTCCTCCTCCTTTCACCATAGCATAAAGGCTCGACATGTTTGAGTAAAGGTTCGACAAGAGGAAGGAGCCGGAGGCCCACTTCTTACCTTCATGAAGGAGGTTTGCTAAGTCGAGGAGGGTTTTCGACATTTGAACATTTTTATTGCAAAGGACGAATGCTGAGAGCCAATGGAACAGGAAAGCTACATGTTCCTCATCAGAGATATCATCAGTGTCTCTCATTTGGCTAGCAACGTATTTTGAAAAGGAGAGAGGTTCATCACTGAAAACATCAATGACCTTTTCTGGAGTGCACAAAGGATGGATCATTTGGCCATCTGGTGGGAGGCCAGTGAGAGCAGCAACATCAAACAGAGTTGGACCCATCATTCCACAGGGGAAGTGGAAATTGTTTGTGGTTTTGTTCTAGAAAAAGATAACGGCTCCCAACATAGAAGGGTCTAACCTAAATGTGTGTTTTGACAGCTGAATTAGGTGATAAATACCTAATTCTTTCCAAGTTTTAGCCTTTTTGGCTTCTAGCCTAGCCAACCAAGTAGAGTATCCGTTTACATTCAAAGGGGGCGTTCTAAAAAGCCTAGCACTTTTAAAGAAATAATGGATATGAAGCTTGGGGGCAGAAGCTAGAAGGTCAGTGTGACCTTCTTTGTTTGGGAAAGAGTCTTCAAAACTCTCTGGAAAGCTGGATAAAGGGATGACTGGCCCTAAGTAAGCCGCAGGAGGGTCCAAGAGATATGAAGGATCATGTAAATAGGGAATCATTACCTTAGATTTCCGCCAAGGGATTGATGCATCGATGTCAGGATTCCACCATGTTTTCCTTCGAGGGGCAACGGTGTCTTGAGCTGGAGTTGATGAAGATGCCATTGGAAGAAGATGACGCTTTCTCAGTATGATGTCTTCGCGGAAGTTCAGAAGGTGGAAGAAAGGTTCTAAATGAGGCTTTGAGTATTATTTAAAGCCCCGCCTTTGAAGCGAAACGCACGAGTGGGGAAGAAACTGCTCGTTTTAAATGTAATGATGGTCCTATTTTTTGGGGAAGTGGCAGTTTAGACTGGTGATGGGACTATTTGGAAAAATTAACCGTCACACATATAAAAAAAAATCTGGTTCTCTTCACATTTTGTGTCGAAAACTCAGAATTTGGGGGGCATCTGTTAGGAGGCAAATTACAAATTTGGGGAATTTCGATAGGATCTGAATTCGACAACTGAAAGTACGAGAAGACAGAATAATAGAACAGAAAATAAACTAAGTTTAAAAGGACCGGGTGACTTGGCGGTTGTTCGACGAGGTGTATGAAGCGTCAAAGATGTCAACATGGAAACGGTCAAATTAGACTGAGGCTTTAAGCAAAATGTAGATAACTCGACAGGAAGTGATACTGTCGAAGTTTAGTAGTTTAGATAAATTAATTACCGACCCTGTATCCGTACACGTGTCAGGTCGGATGATAGGTAGTTTTTGCATTTTTTTGCCTATAAATAGTAGTTCATACGATGTAATAAAGGTTGGATACATGATCTAATTCCTAATATCTCGACGACTAAAGAAGGTTAACGGAAAACGATCATCGTATGCCTTCCACCCCTTATCTTTCTGCATTCTAATCAAATTTCAATTTATTTTCAATTCTTTGCATTTCCAGTTATGTCATTTGCATTCCAATCAATTTGTATTTCTTCGTTTCGCATTTACATCCTTTAAGTCATTGTCATTTACTGTTTCTGCACTTTTACTTTCAAAGTCATTTACATTTTTTTTTCTTCAATTCATGTTCTTTATACTTCTGTTATTTAAGTTCTTGCATTTACACGTTTTCATTAAAAATCATGTCTTTTTAACAGCGTTCTTTAAATTCTATCTATTACTTGTTTTTTCTTTTACATTTCTGCGTTAACTTCAATTGCATGTTGGGCTTCAGTGATGTATGCCCCATGACATCGCAGTAGTGCATTCTTGTTTTAAATTTTGCTCTAACTTGCTTGTAAACCAAGTTATTGGCTTTCGACAGCCAATCTTGTTTATTTAAGTCTATAATGCCATTTCGACAACAATTCAATTGTTGTTAGAAGTTATCGTAATCAAATTTGGCATAAGACACAATTATTCATGGCTCTGAAGCCAGAAATGTTACAAACTGATAACGCGTCGAGCAATTGACCGTTAATTTCAAAAAACCATTGTTTTCAAAACGAGATTACCACGTAACTTGTTCGGATTCATAATTGCTTGATCATCAAAATTTATTTGTTTGTTTGATGAATTTGGTAGATCATTCAAGATCATCAAAATTGGTAGAATCATACCATAAACCAAATTTCCCCATAAACAGTGACACACAAAAAAGTGAAACATATTGCACACTACTATTGTATGCCTTGACTCATTAAGCCTAAAACCTCTTCCCATCACATCCACAACAGATGGAAGCAATATCAATAAAACAAGTCACGTCATAGTAGACTGTTTTTAATTTTAATAGAGTTTCTCGATCAGTCGAATATCGACGGATTATTTTTTCCTGAACCGAAACCGTCTTAATTTAACTGTGTATAACTGAATCTTTAAATCCGATGACCCGCCACCCGATACAACCCACCCAATTGCTAGCATGTGTCCTTCGTTACCTCGGATTTGGCTCGGTTGAGCGGATCTTGTCCAATCCTACCCCAAGGTAGAGCTTTGTGATACTCTATATCACAAACTTGTATTGTGAATTATGGAAGGGGATAATTAGGGCTTGAGCAGTTGCACGTGAAAGGCATTCATGAATATGAGATTAAGATATAGGGAGAAACTCGGGGTTCATCTCCACGGGAAAGGTGAGGTAACCTATTAATTGTCGAGTAAGTGACCACATGCGCATTTCTGTGAGCCACGTAGACCCTAAGTTAGAGACCCATGAACCACATTAGCACCTAACTTAACCTTGTTGACAGCGGGGGCCAAAACTAATGGTTTCATATTTTACAGGGATTGAAAGCATATATGTTTTTATAGGGATGAAAACCAAAATTTGTCTATTTTACATAAATCAAAAGACATATTTAACCATATTTTATATCAAGTAAAGATATATCCTATTTAGTAATCATTTAGTAACCCACAAAATTTATTTGTGACACTTTAATTAAGTTGATTCATCTCAAATTACTGACGAACAAATAATCATTTGTTATGGTAGAATTTTTTGTCTAATGGTATCTAATCCATAGTTGTGGTCGTAGTTTTATGGATGCATCATTTAAGACAAATTATTAAGTGGAAAAGGAAAAATTATTATTTATCCAATCCAATCCAATAATTGTGGACAAGAAACAAGTAATAACTGTTCTCGAATGGAACATTTGAAAATTCGAAAGGTTAAATTAATTCATAGATTCCCATTTTTATCACAATTTTGATTAAATTCTTATATTTTGAATATTTTTTAAAAAGTTCTTGTTATTGGAAATTTTATAATGAGATTCTAAAAAACAAATGTCATTATGTTCCGGTTGAAAATGGGAAACTCTAAGCCTAAGAGCTTAGTGAACATTCAAATCTCCGTATTACTAGTCTTTTTTGGTAAAACAACACAAATGTCTTACGACATTAACTAAAATCCTTTATATAGGCCTCTAATTTGGTGTTCACGTCTAAATCAATCCAAATAAAATCAGGAAACCAATTTTTATGGGATGTTTTTGGACATATTTTTATGATAACCGATCGGATCGCATCAAATTTCAATTTCTTTTTTTGAAATTGAACTAAACCACATATATGAAATTTAATACTTATTTATTCTAATATTAGTATACAATGTAGTATTAATCTATTATTTGTTGATTTTTGTTTTTCTAATAATACTTATAAGTTTAATGTGACATAGTTTTCTACTATTTTTTATCTGCCAAACATAAAATTGATGCTTGTTACTTCATAATGTTTTTTTTTGTTTGGTTTTAATTTTTTTTGTTATATATGTCATATAGCTACCGAATATAAAATTAAAACAAAATAGATAACGATTTTAATAATGCTTTCAAACATATATGTTATATATGTCGATATTATTTAGACTTACTTTTCGGTTATTGTGTTGTAAAACCGAATCATTCAATCCAATCCAATCCAAACCACTTTTAATCAAGGTTATCAAAACCGGACCGGACACTGAACCGGTGTAGGCACGGGTTCAAGGTTCAAAGGTCGGACCGAGGTCGAACCGGGGTCGGACCGGAAATGAATTAAGTTATATTTTTAAAATTTTTAATATAACATATAAAGCACTAATAAACAAAAAATAACATAATATTCATAACATCACGACATAAAAAAATTAAACTATGCTTAAAATGTTATATGTCAACATATAACATGTAAAAATTACATATTATACTAAAATAAATATGTTATAATAACTTTCTAATATTCAATAATTACAAATATTATAATGTAAGTATTCTCATAATTTATATTAATATATAAATTAATTTTAAAATTTATTATAATATTTAATTTAACCCATCAACGTGAAAAAATGCATATAAAATCTCTTATGTGTCAAAAATAATGTCATTTACCATTTTTTTTAAAAATAAAAAATAAAAAATTAATTTTTGTTGAACCGCCCGGTTCCCGGTTTTGTCCGGTTTTTTACCGGTTTTCCGATTTTTAGGCCGGTTCGACTACAATCCGGTTTTAAGGTTCAAACGGACCGGACAGGGGTCCGGTTCCCGGTTCAACCGGTCGGACCGGCCGGTCCGATCCGGTTATGACAACTATGCTTTTAATCGAATCAGATCAGTTCGGATTTAATATTGAAATCAATCAAATCCAAACTTAACCGTAACTTGTTTTTATTTTTGGATTAGATGACTTTTTGGCTCAAAATTGATCCAAACCGATACAGGAACGCCCTACCTCTAAGACCCCTTAACTGTCCCTATATGCCTAAGTCCACGTTCTTCCCCACTCTGGGTTGTGCCTTCATAGCTTCGTCATGAATTCTCGCGCCTTAGCTTTGTGGGTGGTTGTCTCTAGTTAGCGGTTACCATGGGTGTAACAAGATTGTGAAACCCAGAACTCATTTTGGGTCTTCATCTGGTGGGCCTTTTATTACCTTAGGTCCCTAAGGACCGCCCGGTGGGCGCTTAGAACAAAAAAAGTTGGTTATGGGCCTAATTAGCTATATCGAACATAAGCCCCCAAGCTTAGAGCATGATATGCGAATAAGCTAAAAAATGTTGCTTTTGGACTTCGATTTCAAGGCCCATTGTCTGTTGCTATCGAAGGGTCATGGATTGTTAACGGTCTTCTTGGGCATTGGCCATGCAGAGGACTACTGGCCTACGTTTTCAGGCCATTTGCGCACGAGTCTCTCAAAAGGTAGCTAGATAGTCTGTTGAGTTGCACAAAAAAGGCAATTGTTAATGCCACATTTCTCATTTAATTTTCCCACCTCCCAACCCCTATAATTCCAAAACTACCCCTACTACCCCTTTCCCACCACCCACCTCCCTCTCTTCGACCCTCCCCCTCTCCATAATCCTCTCCCTCCCTTCGTCGTTGTTGTTGCTCGTCTCATCACACTCTAGCATCGCAATGATCGTCTTCTTTGTCGAGGTAGGCATTGCGTGACTTTTTTTTTTCTTCCCAAAAATTTGAATTTTTCGGAAACCTGTTTCCCGAATCTCCGAGAAACTTATTTCTGAATGTGTATTTGGGGGGCGTGAGAATCAAATACACATCCGTAAACTTATTTTTGGGAGATTTCAGAATCCCCCAGAAACAAATTTTCGGATGTGTATTGACACATCCCATGAATCCCAAAATAACACATCCAGAAACTTGTTTTCAGGAGATTCCGAAAACTTGTTTCGGGATCGTCTGTAAACACAAAAAATAATAATTAAAGCTTACGAACAGGAACTGAGGGTTGGGGATGAGGGAGAAGGTTGCCATGAGTGTGAATCATGGTGAGGAGGGGGTAGAGGGTGTTGGGGTGGGGAATATTGGGGAGGAGAAGTGGTGGGGAGCGGTATGGAGTAGTTTTGAAGTTTTTAGAAGTATGAATATTGTTTTCTTTCCATAGTTAAAGGGAGGTGGGAAAATGAATTGGGGAAAGGGTTAATAATATGAACAAAACTTACATAAAGTTCTAATGGTCAAGTTCATCATATGCTAGACACAAAAAAACAGTTATTTTTTTTAAAAAGATTTACCCTTCACACAACCATCCCACCAATTTCCAACCCACATTCTATTTTCTCTTCAAAAGACAATTGCCAACTTTTAAAAGCATGCAACGGTTAAAAAAAAAAAGCTGCATACAGGCACTCCGTGCCCTTTTTCTGCAGGTAATTTTTATAGAGCAACATCACCAACTTAACATAAGTCAAATGAAACTAAGTTTTCTCCTAATAATATTTGCCAAAAAAGGGGTCTGTTGACCTTTACTTTTATTTCCGTTGCAAATGGCAACTGCCTCAATAAAACCGCAACGAACACGAATTTTGTTCTTTGAGCTTCTTCAACTCCCTGACTCCTGACTAGCCCACCCAGATAAGCCATTCATTCGCAGCCAAAACTGTAAAGGCCAAAAACGACAATAAATGTTATTATTTCTGGTCTCATATATAAGAGATAAATATATTTTTTAAGTTCATATATTCGTTATTCAATAAATTTAAAAAATATATTTGTTTTTTATATATAGAACCAAATGTAGTATTATATATATGTTTAAATTAAAATAATTAAGTAGTACATAGTATATACATTCGCTCGCGCATTCTGTAATGGAAATTTTTCGCTTCGCAACCATTTCCACGCTCTTTCCTCTCGCGTCCTTTTCCATGGGGTACTTGGTCCCACAGCATGGTCCGCATTCCATATCCAAATCCAAATCCTAAAATGTTAATGCCTACATGCTTGGATAATTTATACGAGCGGTTGTGATTCAATGTTTGCAATTAAGTGAGATTTTTAAGTGAACAAAAAGAACCAAATCAAATTAAGTGTGATGCACGCTCCCTGTCCGGGAGCGCGAAAAAGGAAAGCGATAGAGAGGGAATAAAAATATATTCTCCGCATGAACACGAACGCGGGTTCCGAAGGGTGAAGAAAAACCTTTCGTCAAATAAAAAAAGGGAGAAGAAAAACCATAAAAAAAAATAATAATTAAGAAGGGAAGGAGGTTGAAATTGTGAATCTCTGTTTTCACTTTTAGTTTCAGCGCTTCACATTTGCAACGGAACAGAAAAAAGAAGGTGCGGTTGAATTGGAAGGAAACGCATGAAATTGGAGGATGAAATAGGTATCAACCGTCACCTTCATCTTCTTCGTTTTCTCTGAGAGCGAGTTCCACAATGAGCCAGCGCGTGCCTTCGTCTCGAACGGTTCGACTAGGCCGAGTCCAGCCCCAGGCTCCTGGTCACCGCACCATCTTCTGCAACGATCGCCTAGCCAATCTTCCTGTTCGATTCAAGGTTCGCTTTCTTCACCGTACACCTTGCACTTTTGGTTATGGTTCTCGCATTGACGCATTCTGTTACCTTTTCTGTTTTCGTTGCTCGAACAAAACTTTCGCAACTCTAGATATTTTCTCCACTGCATATTTTTTTTTTAATTTTTTGTTTGGATTTAAGTTACCGGAACTCGAGTGACTTCGTTTTCTGCAGTTTGCGCTTTTGTTTCGTACAGTTTTTGCATTTTGCACTTCGGTGGAAATCGTCGAGCCATACAATAACTGTTGACTAGACATTTTTCACTTTTTTTTGTGTGATTAGAGATTTGTGACTTGTTGATGGAAGTCCATGACTTCAGTCTGCGGGATAAGTTTACCGTTTGTTTGAAATTGAGGAATGTTGTTGAGTGTGGAAAGCAGGGCTACTTGATTTTGAAATTTTATCAGTTGAGCTACGCTGTTTATGCTAATTTATTTATAACTGTATTTGAGAGTGAAAGGCCATTTTGTCTATGAGTTGAACAAGTTCCTGGTAATCTCCAACATGGTTAAAGAATAACGGCTTTCTATGCAAAATATTTTGCCCTGCTGAATCAACTTTTAGTATTTTTTTTTTCCTGTGTTTTACTGAATTTATCGGTTGAAAGAAGATAGTCTAACTAACACAGTTCACAGGAATCGTTTAAGAGTGTTGTTTCAGTTAAATAAAGAGACATAATTATTTGCTCACTGAAACGAAAAGGAGTGTCATTTCTGTTTTGGGATTTTGCTTCACGGGTGATATTATATTGCATATCTCGCATACCTTGATTTAAGAATTTTGATTATTTAAGATTCATTATATCAGGGGAATTCAATATCAACCACAAAGTACAACTTTTTCACTTTTTTGCCGAAAGGATTGTTTGAACAGGTAAGTTACTTCTAAGCTTTTTGATTCTCGAAAGGGTGATGCCTTCAATTTCCAGTTTTTGAAAAGGTTACAAGCTTTGCATTGCATGCCATTATATGAATTGTTTCACTGTTCAGAAGCTATGTTCATCACCAGATTTCAAAGTACATATTATGACTCTTGCGGATGACATGCCTTTTGTCTTTATGGTATCACATACTACTAATTGAATACTTTTCACAGTTTTTGTGAACCTGTTTTTAAATTTATTAAATCAGTCTGGTTGGTTCTTGGTAGATGTTGTCTTAAGGATACCACCCTGGTCGAGGAGTATGACTTTTTTATGATACGTGATTGTTTAAGGCATTCCGTTCATTGCTTACAATCTCTCTGTAATTCATTGCTCTTAAATTAGCTTTCTTTCAATCAGCATTGGTGCAAAATCATGGTGGTGGAGCCAATTAGTTTTTTGATTTATTTGTGCACATGCAAATGGATTTTGTATATTGTTTTAAAATATTTGAACGTGAAGTTAAAGCAATATGAGCTCAAAATAATATATTACTGCTTTTTGTCCTTAAATTAATTTATGCGGATTGAATGTGAATTGTATATGATGAGCTAATGAGTTCAATCTGTTGCCAACTTATCAATGCTTTTATTTAACTGAAGATGGAAATTCCTGTTTATGCTGCAGTTCAGGCGGGTTGCTAATCTCTACTTTCTTACAATATCAATTTTTTCTACCACACCAATCAGGTATGTAAATGTTAGTTAAGCTCACAATAAGAAGATTGTTTTGCTACTTGCGAGCTTAGTTGTGAGGGAATGGTATACTGACTCGAGGGGTACAGGAATAATTTATTTTCTTCAGTTCACCTCTTATCTGCCAGATATAGTTGGTAGTAACTTTTTCATGTAGTTAGTTCTTATTAGAAAAGAATCATTATATTAAGGCATTTTATCCTCAAACTTGGGCTTTCTTGATGCCAGTTGCATCAATGGTTTTATCATATATGCCCTTCCTATTTGATTTGGTCTTTCTGATTTTTGTTTTTACTACTACATGACTACTTGAGCATTCTGGTTGATGAATTATTAATTCAGCTAAAGTTGTACTTGCTGAAACGCTATATGAAGCCTTGTTTGATGTCATACTGAATTTCTAGCAACTTCTAGAATTTTATTCATTTTGATTGCAATTTGCACATTGAATTTATGGTATAATGGTACTATAGTACTATTTCACTTATATGAGTTGTTACTTTGTCCTTGTTTTTTATTTGTCTTTGATTTGTACTTTTCTGTCTTTCTTTAATTATTGTGAGGGTGATTATCTGTAGTATGTACTTGATCTTCTGGTTGCCATTCATATATATTTTCTCAGCGAATTTGTAATTTTATACAAATCAAAATTAGTCTAATTGCTGTATAAAAAAAAATGAACAAGTCTAATTAGTAATTACATATTTTCTGATGTTGTAGCCCTGTATCTCCAATCACTAATGTGCTTCCTCTATCTCTGGTGCTTCTCCTCTCTCTTATTAAGGAAGCTTTTGAGGACTGGGTGAGAACAATATTTACTTTCCTTATGCATTGTTATCTTCTTTATTTACGTTTTCCATTAGTCTCTTGGGGTAAGGGGATTCAGGTTTAATCTTTCTGGTAGTTTTTTTGTGGGAAATTCCAAACAAGGATCTTAAGAGAATGTTGCTAGAAAATTCTGTTTACTCGGGTTTGTAAAAGATTAATGGTTTTCCTTAACAGATGCAGATGGATTGGACTGCTTTTTTCTCATGTTTTCTGTTTTTCTTTCTTGTTTTATTTTCCCTTTTTTCATTACGTAGTATCCCTTTTCCTCCAAATTCCTTGTACTTTCTTCTTTTTGTCTTGACGAATTCATTATTTTATGTTAAAAAAGAAACATGGTTTTCAACTTGTAAAATAGGGCAACCTAGTGCTACAAAGCTCCTGCCATGGCAGGGTCTAGGGAAGGGTTGAACCTGTTGTAGGCCTATTGTAGGCAGTTTTACCTTGCATTTGCAAGAGAATGATTCCATGACTTGAACTCATGACCTTCTTGTCATGCAGTATCAACTTTAATTGTTGTGCCAAGGCTTCCCTTTTCTATATTTGATTATGGCAGTAGTATTGTGTTTCTGTTCCTCTTATTGATTTATTTACTTTTCTTAAATTGTATACGACAGAAGCGTTTTCAAAATGACATGGCCATAAACAATAATATGATAGATGTTTTGCAAGATCAAGAGTGGGTGTCTATACCCTGGAAAAAATTGCAAGTTGGTGACGTTGTCAAGGTGAGTGTGGTATATGTTGAGATTTAATTTTGACACATTTGCTTTTTGAACTTTTTTGGGCTGCATTCTTCCTTTCACATGTTTAAATAATGCTGTTTCCCTCCTACATCTGATAAAGTTCTCATTAACTTGTAGGAGAAATCCCTTTTGTCATCCCTGAACCATATCTGGATAACAACGGTTTTTCCAGCTGTGTTATTAAATATTAGTTAGAATGATCTTTTGCCTTTCATCCCCCCTTTCTGTTATTGCCTGTGTGGTTGCAGCAGTATGAATAGAGTTCACTGATCAATGTGGTTGGAAATCTTGTTAGTATATGCACTCATGCAGGATTTTATTTGCATATTGAAGTGACTATTTCTGAATGAATATTTTTTTTCATATAAAAAATTTCCCATTCTGAGCTGAAAGCCTGAAATATCTTTTTGGATTTTCCTTTTTATCGGTCTTAAGAAAACTGACTGGGGAAATAAACTAATTCTTTTTATGTTATCAAATTCCTTTGTCAATCTTCCAAATTATAGTTGTTAGCAAGGTAGACAAGAGCGAGATCCTACATAGGAGCGGGGAGGGGTCATAGGAGCGTAAGAGCGGGGTTCGTAGCAAGGTTCGTAAGCTCCTACCAAATTCTCAAACTAGTATATATATGCATATAAAAACATATGTAGGAATATAAAAACCATAAATAAGTGAAAAAAACTTCAAAACACCACAAATACTTAATAAACTTTGAAGTCATACACAAACATAAGTGCCACAAACATAAGTCATACACAAGATAAGTGCCATAAAGGCTTAAAACACCAAATTCTTAACAAACAACTAGACATATACTAAATCCCACAAAACACTTAGACATAATCGGCCACGTTAACCTCAAAATCATCCTCTCCTCCATCATCTCCATCCTCCCCCCCATCTCCATCCTCTCCTTCATCTCCATCTTCTTCCTCTCCTTCATCTTCATCTTCTTCCTCTCCTCCATCTCCATCATGTTCTAGACCTTCTGATGCATACCCAAAAGTAGGAGTTTGGTCCAAACCATCCAAAATGGGACCATCACCATCATGTTCTGTTGCCTCTGGGTCTTCATCATAACCCTCATCATCATTTACATCTATAGTTTCATTGCCTTGGGTGCTCGTGCCTTCATTTTCATCACCTGAAACCCATTCACTTTCGGATATAAGGTCTTCATACTCTCGTGCTTTTCTTTGAGTCTTATTTTTGGCCAATCTTGAATTAACCATGACAAAAACAACATCATTCATTGTCTTCGCCTTCAAACGATTTTGTGCACCTAGACAATAACAAATACAATTAAGATATGACAAATGGATCTATCTTACAATTCAAAGTCTAGATTTTTGAAATCTTACTAGATCAAAGGCACTCCAGTTACGCTCACACCCAGAGGAACTACATGTCAAGCTCAGTATGCGAATGGCAAATTTTTGGAGCTCTGGATATTCAATTCCATAAGACTCCCACCAATCTGCTGGATCCTTCTTATTTTGTGTTAGTCTAGCCAATTCACAACCAAAATACCCTGTTCGTTTCCTGAACTCATCTTTCTGAACATCAATCAAAGATCTTTCAATTGGATCAGGTACCAATCTTTCCATTACATCCATTAAGCCTTTTTTAACCTCAAGATCAGCTTTAAATTTAGGACTATAGTGCATCTGAGGATTAAGATAGTATCTTTGCAAAGATGCAAAGGCTTATGGAGCATCTTGTTCCATCTTTTATCAATTATAGTCCAATAAGGATTATAGCTAAAAAGTAAAACAAATTAAATTAGTTCACTTTTGAGACCAAGACCACGAAAAAAGCAAAAGATCAAGTTAAAAAACAAGGTACCTCTTTTTGATTCCACGAAAAGCCTTCTGAATCTCCTCCTTAGCCTGGTCCATTGCCTCATAGATAAAACCCATTGCTTGTTTTTTATCCGAGTCAACCAATCGAAGCACTTTAACAAGAGGGAGTGCACCCTTCAAGCATTTCACAACATTATGCCAAAACCCCTTGTCCAAAACAATATCCTCAACAATTGGCCCATCCTTTAGCTTTGCACAACGGTTTGACTTCCATTCCTTGCTTGTGAACATTCTTACCAAATTATCCTTGTTCTCATGCAAGCACGCTAAAGTAAGGTAAGATGTGGCAAAACGAGTTGCCCCTGGCCTCACTAAATCTTTATTTTGCGTGAATTGTTGCATAAGAGAAATGAGAGAAGTTCTGCCATAAATAAAAGTTGTGATTTTTTTACCCTTTGGAATTGTCTCCGCATGATAAGGTATGTCCGTCAAGTCTTCTAGCAGCAAGTCAAGACAATGGGTTGCACAAGGAGTCCAATACAAATGTTTTCTTTTTGCCATCAACAACTCACCGGCAAGCACGCAATTAGCCGCATTATCAGTCACCAATTGGACAACATTTTCTTCTCCAACCTCTTCAACAATCTCATCAATCATTTTGAAGATTACTTCACCAGTTTTTGATACAGCAGATGCATCTATAGACTTCATAAAGACCGTGCCCTTTGGAGAATTCACCAAGAAGTTCATAATTGTCCTCCTCCTCTTATCGGTCCACCCATCGGTCATTATGCTACACCCAACTCTCTTCTATTCAGCTTTATGTTCTTCCAAATAATCATTTGTCAACTTCATTTGCTGCTTTAATAATTTCACCCTAAGGTCATAATAGGATGGTGGTTGAAATCCTTGCCCATGTTTTGCAACCAAGTCAAACATAGTTTTGTATTCCTCACTCCTTGCCACATTAAATGGTATGGCATTGTTGTAGAAGAACCTTGCAATTGCAAGATGTGCATCATCTTTCAAACTCTTCTTAAAATGTGAGTTGATGGATGTTTGTTTGAGACACCTCCTCTTGAAGAGAGTGGAAGTGGTAGAAGAACCACCACTAGCAGCCACCTCATTGACCACTCTTTTCCAGCTGACCTTCGGGTCTTGACCTCCTCCTCCACTTCAATGCTTGTTTTTTTATCAAATTCTCCCGCAGTGAAACAATTTTCAGCATTCTTCTTCACCTCATCAGGAACACTAGTGCATGCTCCAACATCTTTTGAAGTTGCACCCAAATGATGCTTCAGCCTGTAAATGCTTCCATTTATGATCTTTTCACAAAACTTGCACATAATTTTCCTGTTATTTCCATCAACCGCAACACCATAATTCCAGGCCACATCAGTTTTGTTACCAGCAGCATTTTTAGCCAATTTTTTCTTGCGGCCCGTACGCACATTTGGAGAGGGATTGGAGCCACCACCTGATTTAGGGACTGAAGATGAAGCCATCAAAAATACAAGTACAGGAGAAACAGAGGCAGAAGCACAGGAGAAACAGAGGCAGAAGCAGTGGTGGAGAACACAGGAGAAACAGAGAACGCGAAGCACAGGAGAAACAGAGGCAGAAGCAGTGGTGGAGAACGCGAAGCACAGGAGAAACAGAGGCAGAAGCAGTGGTGGAGAACGCGAAGCACAGGAGAAACAGAGGCAAAGACACCGCGACAAAGAACACGTAGCAGTGGAGAACACGAGCAAGCGAGCGAAGGAAGAAGCGAAGCGGCGCGAGCGAGGGTGCAGGTGGCGAGCGAAGCGAGAAGAAAGCGGCGCTTCTAGGTAGAAAACGATCGCAGTGGAGGCGAAGAGCTTCTGCTGTTTGGGACGAAGAAGCTGCGATTTTAGGGTTTTTACCCACCAAATCAGTTTGATCGAACCCGACCCGCGAACCCGACCCGTTAATGTCCCAAAACGCAGCGTTTTGAAAGTTGATCAGGAACGCGAGATCGCCGGAGCGACCGCTCTACGCCGCGCTGGCCGCTCGAAATCGGGAGCGACGCTCCTGCCAATGTTCCTGCAGATTCCGATCCTACGTGGGAGCGAGTTCGCAGAGAGGGAGCAGGAGCGCAGGATCGTACGCTCCTACGATCCGGAGCGCGCTCCTGTCTACTATGGTTGTTAGTTTGGTTTGCAGATGTGTGTAATCTGGGACCACTGCGATTCATTTTCTCGAGCTGCTTGTGATGATTTCATTGTGAGTGTTTCTATTTACAATGCAGACACTTACTGTAAGTGCAACTTTGTTCCTTGTTGCAGGTTAAGCAGGATGGATTCTTTCCTGCAGATTTGCTTTTCCTGGCTAGTACAAATGTAGATGGTGTCTGCTACATTGAGGTTTATTCATTCATTTCAATCTGAAAATGTGTGTTGTCTTGACATTCTTTGTGTAGTCACTGTCGTTTATTAATCTAGGGTTTTGGGTGATAGACTGCTAATTTGGATGGGGAAACCAATTTGAAGATTAGAAAAGCATTGGAAAAGACTTGGGATTACCTGACTCCAGATAAGGCATCTGAGTTTAAAGGTTCAGATTTTTACTGATTGACCTATGATTTTTGAGCATGATTCGAATTCATCAACCTTCTTCAAATTTGCTGTGATTCTACGTTGTGCATTTGATTTGTTATTCAAGTTCTAGTATACTTGATGAACCTACCAATTAATTTTTTTTATCTTAGATTTTTTTTTTAATCTTTGAAGCATTGGTGGTAAATATAATTTTTGTTGCATCAACATTGTTTGACTCTTCTATTTGAGTAGTTGAGTACGGGGATTCCGATAGGTTTTAGAAGTAAAATTTCAGTGAAAAAGAAAAGGAATGAATGAAATGGGGAGTATGATTGTATTGACGTATGAGTGTGAATATACAAGAAAGAAAATAATGGGCAGAGCCCCCTAGTCTGAGAAATACATTCCCAAGACCCCGATCAACATATGATTCTTAATGATACCTCACACTCCTCTCATGATACTTTATATACTATCAGATCCGCTTTCTCTCTCCTGTAACTAACTTCCCTTCCCCTTATTCTAATTTCCCACCACCTGTCATAGAAAGTAAGAGCTGGGCTGATTAGCTTTAGGTTTGCGTGTATAAACCAACAAAGGGTTGTTAACTTGGGCCTGTTTCTTATCAATACCACCCCCTGTAACATTTGCCTTGTCCTCAAGGCAGAAAGAAGGAAATCTCTCCTTGACATTAGCTGCTGACTCCCAAGTAGCTTCTTCTGCTGGCAAGGACTTCCAGAGCAAAAGCCACTCTTCTATCACTTTACCATTGACTTTTCCCTCCCTAACAGCAAGCACAGCTTTAGGCATGATTGGTTCCAGGTCTTCAACTGACATTTCAGGGGGCAAAGTAGTAGCTTCAACACGATCCTTGACTGCTTTCTTGAGCTGTGAGATATGAAACACCGGATGGACCTTCGCGGAATCTGGCAATTGGACCCTATATGCCACCTCTCCCACACGGGAAATGATCTGGAAGGGCCCAAAATATCGAGGAGACAGCTTAGTATGAATTCTTCTGGCCACTGTGAGTTGACGATGTGGCCTAAGCTTGATGTAAACCCAATCACCCACTGAAAAACTGAGCTATCTTCTGTGAGCATCAGCGTGCTTCTTCATGGTCTGCTGAGCACGGTGTAGGTGATATTTAAGCTGGCGTAATGCTTCATCACGATCCACTAGAACTCTGGCCACTGAATCTACTGCAGTTTCCCTTTTCATGTAACGGATCAGCAGTGGAGGTGGTCTACCATACACTATCTTGAAAGGAGTTGTGCCTGTTGAAGTGTGGAAGGAAGTATTATGGTAGACAAGAGCGCGCTCCGGAGCGTAGGAGCGGACGATCCTACGCTCCTACAACCCCTCAGCGTTCTCGCACCCACGCATGATCGTTTTTGCAGGAGCGCTGGCAGGAGCGACACTCCTGCTTAGCAGCAGCGTTGGGAGCGGAGCAGGAGCGTTAGGAGCAGAGCAGGAGCGGAAGCAGGAGCGGACGGTAAGCAGGAGAATTTGGTGTTTTTAAGCCTTTATGGCACTTATCTTATATTTGTGGCATTTATTTTGTGTATGACTTTGAAGTTTATTAAGTATTTGTGGTGTTTTTTATTTTTTTTCACTTATTTATGGTTTTTATATTCCTACATATGTTTTTATATGCATATATATACTAGTTTAGAATTTGGTAGGAGTTTACGAACTTTGCTACGAACCCCGCTCTTACGCTCCTATGACCCCTCTCTGCTCCTATGTAGGATCTCGCTCTTGTCTACCATGATTATACCAGAATTCAGCCCAAGACAACCACAAGGACCACTGCTTGGGCTGTTCAGATGCAAAGCATCTCAGGAAGGTTTCAAGGCAGCGATTTACCGCCTCTGTCTGCCAATCTGTTTGTGGGTGGTAAGAGGTGCTCATCCTCAACTGAGTTCCCTGAATCCTAAAGAGCTCCTTCCAAAAATTGCTCAAGAAAAGGGGATCACGATCACTGATTACGGACTTGGGAAACCCGTGCAATTTCACAACCTCCTTGACAAAATTCTCCGCTACTGTTTTTGCAGTAAATGGATGTTTCAAGGGAATGAAATGTCCATACTTGGACAAACGATCAACCACCACAAAGATGACTTCATAACCTTGAGACCTTGGCAATCCGATAATGAAATCCGTGGAGATATCTTCCCAAACTAACTCCGGAATAGGGATCGGTTAGCAAGCCAGCATGTGCTAATGCTTGATATTTATTCTTTTGGCACACCTCACATCCCTTTATGAACTCCATAATCTGCTTCTGCATCCCCTGCCAAAAGAAATGGGCTGAAATCCTCTTGAAGGTCTTAGTAAACCCCGAGTGGCCTACCACGGGCGTTGCATGAAATTCTGCCAACAATAAAGGAATCATAGATGATTCCCGTGGCAATACCAACCTTCCTTTGAAGAAAATCAAATCTTTCTTCAGTGCATAATGTTGATGTGCCCCTGGATTTTCTTTAATCTTCTCTCTAAGCTGCTGCAGACCCTCATTTTGAACGATTTCCTCCCTCAGCTTGGAAAATCCACCTAGAATGGGCTCATAGTGGTAGCTTGTAGCTCAACTTCCCCTCCTTTCCTAGATAAGGCAACTGCTGCCTTATTCTCTGGCCCTGGCTTGTATTGCACCTCAAATTGGTATCCCATAAGCTTAGAAAGCCAACATTGTTGGTCTGCAGTGGTGATTCTTTGTTGAAGAAGATGTTTCAAACTTTTATGGTCAGTGAACACAATAAAGCTCCTCCTTAGCAAATAATGGCGCCAATGTTGGACTGCAAGGGCCAATGCCATAATTTCCTTTTCATACACAGATTTAGACAAGGTCTGTGATGACAAGGCCTTGCTAAAATAGGCTATTGGCTGGCGGTCCTGCATCAAAGCTGCACCAATTCCGTGTCCTGAAGCATCACACTCGATGATAAATTCCTTAGAAAAGTCGGGAAGTGCTAAAACAGGGAAGGTGGCAAGGCAATTCTTGAGCTGGTCAAAGGCTTGCTGGGCTGTTTCATTCCACTGTTAGCCTTCCTTCTTGGTCAAAACTGTAAATGGCTGAGCAATTTTACCATATCCTTGAATAAAACGCCTGTAGTATCCTGTAAGGCCAATGAATCCCCTCACTTCCCTAACATTCTTAGGGATAGGCCAACTGACTACTGCTTGAACCTTGGAGGGATCCATTTCCACTCCCTTAAAGGAAATTATGTGCCCAAGGTAGTCAATAGAGGTCTGTCCAAACAAGCATTTCTTCTTGTTAGCAACAAACTGATTTTGAGCAAGGATAGAGAGTACCTCATGCAAGTGAGTCAAGTGTTCTTGCCAAGTAGAGCTGTACACTAGGATGTCATCGAAGAAAACGAGCACAAACTTCCTCAATAATGAGCGGAAAACCGAATTCATAGTAGACTGAAAAGTAGAGGGAGCATTCATGAGGCCGAAGGGCATTACAAGGTAGTCATGGTGGCCTTCGTGTGTACGAAAAGCTATCTTATGTGTATCCTCATCTCTTACTCGGATTTGGTGAAAAGCCGACTTTAAATCAATTTTGGAGAAGTATCGTGAACCATGGAGCTCATCAAGAAGCTCATTAATGGTGGGAATTGGGAATTTATCAGCCACTGTCTCTTTATTTAGCGCTCTATAGTCAACGCACATCCTCCATGTACCATCTTTCTTTTTGACCAAGATGAAGGGGCTAGAGAAAGGGCTTATACTATGCTTGATTACACCTTCAGCTAACAACTCCCCTACTTACCTTTCTATTTCATTTTTGTGATGGTAAACATAGCGGTAGGGTCGCACACTTACTGATTTTGAGCCTGGTTGCAAGGTAACGGGGTCTTGGGCCCTATGTGGTGGTAGCCCCTTTCTCTCTTCAAAAACCACAGCATGCTTGTCTAGAAGTGACTTTAATTCTGCTGCTTGTGCTGACATCGTGGGTTTGTGGGCTCCTCCTGCATATTCTATCCTTGCCAACATGGGAATACTCCCTTTATGTGTGTCCCGAGTAGTCCCTGCAGGGCCTGAGTTGGTTGTTTGTCATGGAAATGGTATCCCTGCAAGGTAATTGTCTTGGCCTTCTCTTAAAAATGACTGCCATATTTTCCCAATCCAATGTTGTCCTTCCATGAGTTTCCATCCAAGAAACTCCTAGAACAAGGTCAATACCTCCCAAGTCCAGAACATAGGCATCCACTGTTATAATATGTTGTCCCACCTTAACCTTGAGATCCTTGCACACCCCTTGTGATGAACACCTACAGGTAGACAAGAGCACGCTCCGGATCGTAGGAGCGGACGATCCTACGCTCATGCTACCCCTCAACGAACTCGAACCTGCGCAGGATCGTGAATTGTAGGGAGCGGCGTGCCGGTGCGTAGGAGCGGTGGGAGCAGATGAACCCGCGATCCTGTGGAAAAACCCGAAATCTCAGCTTTTGGGGTTTCCGGGTCGGGTTCGCGACCCGACTTCTTTTAAAACTCAGATTTTGGGGGAAAAAACCCTAAATCTCGCACAGCTCTCCTTCTCCCTGTGAGGCGCAGCGCAGCTCTCCCTGGCCCCTACGACAGTGGTTGTGTCGCGTGTGGCCCCAGCAGAGAGAGATACGAGAAGAAAGGGAAAAATGAAGAAGGAGAAGAAGAAAGCGGCACTGTTTTGTTTTCGCAGAGACACAAATAACAAACCCAGGACTCGGGTTATCTTATAATAGGTTATGGGCTTGGCCCAATATGCGATATCACTTAGAGTTTTAACAATAATTGGTTATGGGCTTATAACAGGTTATGGGTTTATAACTAGTAAAGAGGCCGTTTCGTTTTCTTATATGTTATACTGGTATATTAAAACCTTTTTTTTCCACACATATACATATTATATATCTATTTATATATCTATAATGTAATGCTAATATTTTATTCAAGAAATAATTTAAGTTATTTAATAAAAAATTATAAATACAACTCCAAAATTAATATAAAAGCATAAAACATTTTGTTTATTAAGTATTTGTGGTGTTTTTGAAGTTTTTTTTTCCACTTATTTATGGTTTTTATATTCCTATATATGTTTTTACATGCATATATATACTAGTTTGAGAATTTGGTAGGATCTTACGAACCGTGCTACGAACCCACGTTTTACGCTCCTATGACCCCTCCCCGCTCCTACATAGGATCTCGCTCTTGTCTACCTCGCCTGCCATTACCCAAGGTGACACCATACTCTTGAGTTTGGGTAACCTCCAACCCCAAGGACTCTACCAATTCTCTTGCCACAAAATTATGGCTAGCGCCACTATCAACAAGAAATAAGATAGGATACCCTATAAGTCTTCCTTCCAATTTGAGGGTTTTGGATTTCACCATCTCATTCGGATTAAGCTGCCTGTAATCAAGCATTTGTTAAGACATTTCCCCTTGATCACCCACCTCTTCTACTGCCAGCAAGGTCTCATCTGTTTGCTCATCACCCTCCCATATGAGAAGCCTCAAATTCTTATCTGGACATTGATGGGTAGGACTCCAATTTTGCCCACATTTAAAACAGAGTCCCTTGTTTCTCCTTTCCATCAACTCGTGATAGGGCAAATTCCTCACTCCCTTCCTAGGCTGAGATTGGCTTCCCTTCTGCTCCTTCTCATTTTCTGTCAATTGCCCTTTGGACCCTGTTAGTGCTTCTCCTTGGAGTCGGGTCGGGTTAATTGGGGAGAAGGGTTTCCGATGCTGATTTGAATTCTTACACACATTCGATTGGGATGGCCACCCATTGCAATGGAGCCTTCGCTCAATTAACCTCGCTACAGAGATTAACTTATGACGATTCTGGGGTTCAAACGCCAACACCTCAAGTCTAATATCCTCCTTCAGACCTCCCAGAAAAAACCCATATATTGTTCCTCTGTAACAGGAGGGATTTGAGCCATCAAAATTTCGAACGATTCCACAAATTCATCTATTGTTCCTGTTTGCTGAAGAAGCTTGAGTTGGGAAAATGGGTTTCCCGATTGGTGATCTCTGTAACGATCCATCAGTGATCGCTTGAAGATTTCCCAATCAAGCTGCGGCTCAGAATCATAAAGGATCTTAAATCAATGCCAAGTCATACCTTCCATGCAGATCTGAGCAAGCTGGATTCGCATCTCAGGCGGCATGCCCTGTACCGTGAAATACCTCTCCGCTTTAGCGATCCTCCCGACCGAATCTTCTCCATCAAACGATGGCAGCTCGACTCGTTTCGCAGATAAACGGAACTCGTCGCTGGCCGTGAACGTCGGGCCGGAACCTCCGCCTGAATCTCCATTCGACCTGGAACCGGACCGATTAGGACCGTTCTTGTAGGGACTTGGTGATCTCTGTGACATTATTTATCAAGGAACTCAGCTAAGCCGAGTGTTCCTTCAATGTCACATCATGTGAGCGCACCGATTGATCTTGTCTTGAAGCAATGCCTCTTGGTTTTTGAGCATGGACTCAACAGCAGCAACTCGCGGTTCCAATGCGTCCAATCTTTGTGCAACCATGTTCGATCGCATATAAGTCTCTCAATGAAAGCACCAATTGATAGGTTTTAGAAGTAAAATTTCAGTGAAACAGAAAAGGAATGAATGAAATGGGGAGTATGATTGTATTGACGTATGAGTGTGAATATACAAGAAAGAAAATAATGGGCAGAGCCCCCTAGTCTGAGAAATACATTCCCAAGACCCCAATCAACAAATGATTCTTAATGATACCTCACACTCCTCTCATGTTACTCTATATACTATCAGGTCCACTTTCTCTCTCCTGTAACTAACTTCCCTTCCTCTTATTCTAATTTCCCGCCACCTGTCATAGAAACTAAAAGCTGGGCTGATTAGCTTTGGGCTTGCGTGTATAAACCAATAAAGGCTTATTAAATTGGGCCTGTTTCTTATCAGATTCTCCTTGAACCTTCCACTGTGTATGAGTCATTGTTATGAACTGCTTATGGCTTTTCTTGGATGGAATCTGAACATTTGTTGTATTGTTTATAAATAATTGTACAAATATATAGAGAAACAATGTCGAGATCCCTGAATTTTGCGAAATTCTATCAAGAAATTAAGGGAAAGAATAATAACGGAAAAAAGAATAGATACTAATTATGATAATAATCAACACTCCCATAGAAGCTGGAGCATATATGTCAATTGCATCCATCTTGTCACACATGTATGCCATCCTAGGACCTTGTAACAAGGACTTAGCCAACGACCTTTAATCAACATGTCTGCTAGCTAATCTTTGGAATTTACAAAAGTAGTCTTTGTTGGAGAATCAGGCCCAATCTCGATAATATTCTCCTAGATTTTATTTTGTATTTATTTCGTCAGATTTGATTGTATTTTATTATTAATTAGTATCTTCTATTTTAGGAAATCAGTAATGTATTTTTTTCTATATAAGCAGCCTTAGTCTGCTGAGTAATACAAGAAAGTATTTTCTTCCCTTGTTCTCTACATGGTATCAAGAGCTCTCGATCTTGAGGGTCTCACTTCCGCGTAAAACCCTAGTGGGTACTGTTCATTCCGTCAGTGGTCTTTGTTCATTCCAAATGATCGTTTCAGTGGTCTTGTTCATTCCGCAGACGGCGACATCGCTCATTTCGACGGCAGATTTTGATCGAGGATTACTCTTTCTCCTTCCTCATGACGATAAACAACAACTCATGGAAGCAGGCTTTCACAGTGGAGCAGAATGTTGATGGATCCATCATCACCGACGGCGCCCAGGCACCTGGCAGTGGCAGCCTGCATTGCGCATGACGACCAGTGGCGCGCCCAGTGCAAGCGGCGGTGGCGCCAGACCAGAGGCGGCGTAACGACACCGAGGTGCCGGGCGCGCCCAGGAGGTGGCTTTGCCAAAGAGTTTTTCCTATGGACATTCAACCCATAACCCTTTCAACAATTATGAGGATCCTCCAACTCCCTTAAGGTTGATGTTCAACGTCTCAATGGGAAAAACTACGTAATGGTCTCAAACTGTGAGATTAGTCTTTGGATGGCAAAGGAAAATTTGGGTTTCTTACAGAGATGTACCGGACACTGCAGTAGATCCAAGCTTTAGGGCTTGGTAGTCCAAAACTCCCTAATCATTGCTTGGCTAATTAATTCCATGGAGCCTACAATTGGAAAGTCCTTCATGTTCTTGCCAATCTAAAGATGTTTGGGAGGCCGTCGAGACACTTATTCGACATTCGTAATTCTTCTCAGATCTTTGATCTCAAATCAAAGTTATGGCATGCCAAACAAGGTGACAAGGATGTCACTACTTATTACAATGAATTGATGACTTTGTGGCAGGAACTTGATCTTTGCTATGATGATCACTGGAAATGTACTGAGGACAGTGTGTTGTTCCTTAAGAGACAGGAGAATGATCGTGTCTTTGTCTTCCTAGCCGGCCTTAACAAAGACCTCGATGAAGTCAGAGGTAGAATTCTAGGGAAGATCCCGTTGCCAACAATCCGGAAAACATTCTCAGAAGTAAGGCGAGAGGAGGTTAGACAGAGTGTCATGATGAGAAAGACAACTCCTATGGCTGAGGTGGAAGGATCTGCACTTGTCAGAAGGAATTCCAATGAAGAAGGGAAGAAAGACGGGAAAAAACTATGGTGTGATCACTGCAAACGTCCCTATCATACACGAGAGACATGTTGGAAACTCCATGGTAAGCCTCCTAACTTGAAGAAGAAAGGGGGGGAATGAAGGTCGTGCTCTTCAGGCTAGTACTTCTGATCAAGGGAAGCAATCTCTTTCAAGCTCATTTCCATTCACTAAGGAACAATTAGACCAACTGTACAAGCTTCTTGAATCTCAAAATCCTTCTTGTGCAATAGCTCAGAGAGGTAATTTTCTAAATACTGCCCTCCTTAGTGTCAGTCCTAGTCATGCTTGGATCATTGATTCAGGTGCTACCGATCATATGACCGAGAAATGAGTCTGCTTTCTTCATATAGTCCCTGTGCGGTGTAACCGAGAAAGTTAAAATTGCAGATGGCTCTCTTTCAGCCATTGCGGGAAAAGGTTCCATAGTTCTATCACCCTTATTAACTCTTAAGGATGTCCTACATGTCCCTAACTTGTCTTGTAATCTTTTGTCAATTACTAAATTAACTCGAGATAGTAACTGTCAAGCTAACTTTCTTAATTCTTATTGTGTTTTTAAGGATTTGAACTCGGGGAAGACGATTGGCAGTGCTAAAGAGAGTGGGGGATTCTACTACCTTGAAGATGGAATCGACTCCAGACCACAAGTTCAATCTATAAGTTCCTGTTTTGAATCTATTTTTGTTTCTAGTAGTAATGATGACATTATGTTATGGCATTTACGATTGGGACATCCAAGTTTTCATTATTTGAAACATCTTTTTCTAAAATTGTTTAATGATAAAGACCCATCTTTATTTCATTGTGAAACCTGCGAGTTTGCAAAACATCATCGTTCTTCATTTCCTATTCAACCTTATAAAGAATCTAAACCTTTTGCAGTTATTCACAGTGATGTTTGGGGTCCAAATAGAATAAATACTTTTTCTAACAAAAAGTGGTTTATAACTTTTATAGATGACCACACTAGACTTTGTTGGGTATACTTGTTAAAAGAAAAATCTGAAGTTGGACAAGCTGTCAAAAACTTCTTCAAAATGGTGCAAACTCAATTCCAAACTAATATTCAAGTCTTTAGAAGTGACAACGGGAAAGAATATTTCGACATGATTTTAGGAGATTTTTTTCTTGAAAATGGTGTTGTGCATCATAGTTCTTGTACTAATACACCCCAACAAAATGGGATTGCGGAAAGGAAGAATAGACACCTCCTTGAGGTGGCTCGTGCCTTACTCTTTGAAAATAAGGTGCCAAAATACCTATGGGGTGAGGCTGTTTTGACTGCTGCATATTTAATTAACCGTATGCCATCCAAAGTCTTACAATTTCAAACTCCTCTCAATGTTTTCAAAAATTGTTTTCCCTTGGCTCGTGTTTCAGTTGATTTGCCATTGAAAATCTTTGGGTGTACTACTTTTGTTCATGACCATAAGCATCTAGGAAAATTGGAACCACGAGCTATAAAATGTGTTTTCATTGGTTACTCCCCTACCCAAAAAGGTTACAAGTGTTTTGATCCAAAATCCAAAAAGGTTTTGTGACTATGGATGCCACATTTTTGAAAAACAACCTTATTTCAAAGGACATTCATCTTGAGGGAATCCAAAAGAAGATTCATTTGAAAAAGATTCGTTTGAAAACACCATTTTTTTGGATAATGTTTATTTGTTACAAGAGCCTGAGACTGATTGTGTTGCACCAAAAGAAAATGCCCATGAATCCTTACCTGAACCCATTCCCACTATGGAAGAGGTTCTCATTGATTCTGAGGTGACATCTTTAAATCAAAAGCATGACCAACAAGCCTGTGAAACTAGTGATGAATCAACCGTAATGCCACAACAAAATGATTCCCATAAAGAGACAAGAAATAGGTTCAATGATGGTGACAAAACTTGGAAGGGAAAGGTCTTCGAGAAGAAAAACCATAAGAAAGGAAATAAGGAACTCACTCTCCAGCACTGCCAAGAGTCCGAACCAAGAGAAAATTCACCTAGTGAACTCGACACAGGTAAGTCTTCTTCTGAACCTATAGGTCATGATGAATCTTCTGCAATAGATCTCCCTATAGCGCTTAGAAAAGGTATTAGATCTTGTACTAAGCATCCTCTATCCAAGTATGTGTCATATTCAAATTTGTCATCCTCTTTTGCTGCATTTACCTCTCGCCATCTCACAGAAATTCCAAAAAATGTACAGGAAACTCTAAAAGTTCCAAAGTGGAAGGAAGCTGTGTTTGAGGAGATGAGAGCCCTTGAGAAGAACAAAACTTGGAGAGTTGTGACGTTACCAAAAGGAAAGAAGACTGTGGGTTGTAAGTGGGTTTTCACTGTGAAGTACAACTCAGATAATTCAATTGAAAGGTACAAGACTCGGTTGGTGGCTAAAGGCTTCACCCAGACTTATGGCATAGACTACTCAAAGACTTTTGCCCCTGTTGCAAAGTTAAACACCGTCGAAATTAAATACATCTCTTCGCCAACTTAGACTGGCCACTGAATCAACTTGATGTGAAGAATGCCTTCCTCAATGGTGACTTAGAGGAAGAAGTATACATGGACTGTCCTCCTGGTTTTGAAAGAAAATTTGCGTCAAAGGTGTGTAAGTTGGAGAAATCACTCTATGGCCTTAAACAATCTCCAAGAGCTTGGTTTGAAAGGTTCACCCAGTCAGTAAAAAGACAGAGATACACTCAAGGACAAGCAGATCACACATTGTTCACAAAATTTTCTCCTAATGGAAAAACCGCTGTTTTGATAGTCTATGTAGATGATATCATCCTCACCGGAAATGATACGGTAGAAATGGAGAGATTAAAGAGAAACTTAGCAGCAGAATTCGAGATCAAGGATTTGGGAGCATTGAAATATTTCCTTGGCATGGAGGTTGCTCGCTCAAAGAAGGGAATTGTAGTCTCCCAAAGAAAGTACATTCTGGATCTCTTGGAGGAAACTGGGATGAGTGGATGTAGGCCAGCAGACACTCCCATGGATCCTAATATGAAGCTGTGGAAGAAGGGTAGTGTTCCGGTTGATATTGGCAGATACCAGAGGCTAGTTGGTAAACTGATTTACCTATCTCACACCAGGTCTGATATTGCATTCTCTGTGAGTGTTGTAAGTCAGTTCATGCACTCTCCCTATGAGGAACATCTTGAGGCAGTATACAGGATCTTAAGATACTTAAAGACCAACCAGGGGAAGGGCTTGTATTTTAAGAAAACTGATGAGAAGAATGTTGCCATCTTTACAGATGCAGATCAATTTGGGTTCGATTATCGACAGAAATCCACAACCGGATATTGTACCTATGTGTGGGAAATCGTTACTTGGAGAAATAAGAAACAAGGAGTTGTTGCTAGAAGCAGTGCAGAAGCCGAGTTTAGAGCAATGGCTCAAGGTATTTGTGAAGGCTTATGGATTTACAGAGTCTTAAAGGAACTTAGAGCGACAATTGATCTACCTTTGAAGCTCTATTGTGACAGTAAGGCCGCAATAAGTATAGCTCATAATCCTGTTCAGCATGATAGGACCAAGCATATTGAGATTGACCGCCATTTTATAAAAGAAAAACTGGATGTTAGAATTATTTGTTTGCCTTTTGTGACTTCTAATCAAAGAATCATGACATTCTGACCAAGAGCTTGGCCAGGCCCAATTTTGAGCGGTTAATAGGCAAGTTGGGCATGACAGATATCTATGCACCAACTTGAGGGGGGTGTTGGAGAATCAGGCCCAATCCCGATAATATTCTCCTAGATTTTATTTTATATTTATTTCGTCAGATTTGATTGTATTTTATTATTAATTAGTATATTCTATTTTAGGAAATCATTAATGTCTTTTTTTCTATATAAGCAGCCTTAGTCTGCTGAGTAATACAAGAAAGTATTTTCTTCCCTTGTTCTCTACAGTCTTGATGATGCTTGAGAGGATCTATTCTCTGATGAAGTGGTGATCAACTTCTCTATGTTTGGTCCTTTCATGAAAGATTGGATTTGAAGAGAGATACACAGTTGATTGGCTATCATAAACAAGTTCCATCGGACGTATCTCACAAAACTTCTACTCTTGGGGCAGTTGAGAAGGAGAGATTTTGAAGATTTAGACTAAGGAACTTGTGAAATGCTCAAATGATTAACACTTAGCAAATTGGATATATATATATATATATATATATATAGGAGGGATGAAGTTACTCTAGGAGTAACTCTTGACATAGTTACTTTGCTTAATAACTTATTGTATATACATTGAATTTCATCAATCCAACCGTCAAATTAAAAGTGCTTATTGAGTAGATAGATTCCACAAAATTTCAAAACTATTTTACACTTCATCAAATAGCTTCAATTTGCCGTGTAATAAGTTTTTTAAAATATAAGTAATGTCGACTATAAGATTACATAGCTAAGAATGTCCAATTTAATTGAAATTCGGTGTACATAATCTTTAATATAAATATGACAATATTCAATGGTTGAATTGACGAAATTCAATGTTTATAGTGAGTTATTAAGTGGAGTAACTATGTCAAGAGTTACTCCTGGAGTAACTTGATTCCTGCTCATATATATAGGAGGGATCAAGTTATTCCAGGAGTAACTCTTGACTTTGTTACTCCGCTTAATAACTCATTATAGATATTGAATTTCACCAATCCAACCGTTAAATATCGTCATATTATATTAAAGATCATATACACTGATATTCAATTAATTTGGACATATATAGCTATGTAATCTTATAGTTGATATTTACTTGTATTTTAAAACATTTGTTATTTATTATACGTTCAATTGAAGTTAATTGATGAAGTATGAAATAGTTTTGAAATTTTATGAAACTTTGTGGAGTTGATCTACTCAATAAGAACTCTCAATTTGATGGTTGGATTAATGAAATTCAATATCTAAAATGAGTTATTGAGCGGAGTAACTAAGTCAAGAGTTACTCCTGGAGTAACTTGATCCCTCATATATATATATGTGTATATATATATATATATGTATGTATGTATATATATATATATGTATGTATGTATGTACGTATGTATACACACACACACACACACATCTAAATTATTCACATGATATGATTACAAGAAAAATAAATACAAGTGCAATTCCTTAAGTACATGAATGAATTTAAATACTGTACATGAATCTGAAAAATACATGAACCTAAGCATTAAATACTACTCTCCTTCAAACTGGAGCATATAAGTTTAATGCTACAAGCTTGGAACATATGTATTGAATTCGAGGTTCCTTTAAAGATTTTGTCAAGATATCTTCTAGTTGATCATTTGAATTGACAGGTTCGGTCGTGATTTCTTTAGATAGAACTTTTTCCCGAACAATACAACAATCAATTTCTATATGCTTAGTTTTTTCATTAAATACTGGATTATAAGCTATATGAACGGCTGCTTGATTATCACAGTATAGCTTCATCTGTTGAATGCCACAAAACTTCAATTCTTGAAGGAGTTTTTAATCCAAAAATGCTTACAAGTGGCTATAGCCATAACCTAGTATTTAGCCTCTGCACTAGATAGACCAACAATATTTTATTTTTTTACTTTTCCACGAGACATTGTTTCCACCTATAGATACACAATACCCTGTAGTGGAGCGTCGATCAGTTGTTGATCTTGTCCAATCTGCATCATAGTACCCAATAATTTGGGTGTTTCCTTTATCCTCATATAGTAACCCTTGTCTAGGAGCCTTTTTATTGTACCCTAGAATACGTACCATTGCATCCCAATGATTAGTATGAGGAAATTGCATAAATTAGCTAACTACCCTAACTGCAAAAGAAATGTCCGTCTTGTAATTGTAGAAAAATAAGCTTTCCAACCAATCTTCGATATCTCACAAGATCTGGATATGGCTCTCGTTGATAAGGTAGCAATTTATGATTTGGATCTATGGGACTATCAACGGGTCTAAAATCTAGCATTCCTATTTCTTTAAGTATGTCTAATGTATACTTTCTTTGTGAAATGGTGATTCCATTCTTTGACTGTGCCACTTAATACCAAGAAAGTATTTTAGTTTTCCATGATCTTTGGTTTGGAAGTGATTGAACAAATGCTATTTCTGTTGAGAAATTTTTATATGGTCATTTCTGGTGATGTATCATCAACATAAACCACCAGATAAACACATTTACCAGGGGAAATATGACAAAAGAAACTGAATGATTTGAACAAAATTGAACTACTGAGATTCCCAAACCAAGCTAGTGGGGGACTATTTAAGCCCATAAAAAGAATGCTGAAGTTTGATAACCAATCCAGACTCTACCTGAGCAACAAAACCTAGTGATTGCTCCATATAAAATTCTTCTTTTAGTTGTCCATGAAGGAATCCATTTCTAATGTCTAGTGATGTAGTGGCCAATGACGAATACAACCATGGCAAGAAAAAGATGTATTGAAGTAATTTTTGCCACAGGATAAAAAGTATCTCCGTAGTCAAGACCATAGATTAGGGTATACCCTTTAACCTCTAGTCTAGCCTTGAGACGATTAACTTATGCATTTAGACCTACTTACCTACTTTAATACGATACACCCATCTGCCGCCAACAGCTGTCTTCCTGGGAGGAAGTGAAACCAAATCCCAGGTACCACTATGTTCAAGAGCTTGTATTTCATCAATCATGGCTTGTAGCCATCTTGGATGATCAAGAGCTTCACAAACATTTTTTGGAATTGAAACAGATGGTAATGAGGATACAAAGAAAAAATATGGAGATAAACGATGATAACTTAAAAAATTGTAGATAGGATGAGGATTTCGGGTGGATTGAATAACTTTTGAGAGCAATGGGCAAATTAGAATTTGTGTCAGGAAGTTTCGTAGCAGGAGTGGTTGATTGAGTAGGATCTGATTCATCTAGTTCTTCAGGTAACGTTGGATCATCAAATCATGCTTGTTGCTGATATGTGACAAGTGGTTGGGATGACTCAATTTGGATATTGCTACGAGAAACATCATGAGATTCTTCATGACTAACAGATTCCTGTACAGGTGACAATGTTGGACCAAAGTATGGAACAAGTAGCACTTGAAAGACAGAGTTGGACTCGTTCAAAGAAGAGAAATACAGAGTCTCTTCAAACAATGTAACATCTGCAGACATGTAGGAACGCTTATTGGCTGGAGAGTAACAATAGTATCCCTTTTGACAAGCTTGGGTGACTCAAATGTTCGTGAAGGAATTTTGGTGATGATGCAGCAGAAACACAAGACAGCAGAGGACTTGATTTGAAATAGTCTATTTCAACATGTTATTTTAGTGTTACTTGCCATCATCTGGGACCTATGTCTCTCACTATTCCACCCTTAAGTTCCCTGAAATCTAGAAATTCTCTCCCATGGCTTCTCTCCTGCTCATTGGCTGCGCACCAATTCTGGCCACCAAAGTCCTAGTTTTTTCTCGTACTACTTATATATTGACTTGTTTATTATTCAGGTTAATTTCCCCAAACTTTTTAGGAACTCCTAAATTGTGATTGTCCATACTCCAAATAACTCTGCATGGCTTTTAAAAAATGTGTTTCCTTTTAATTTCTTTAGGGAGATTATTGAGTTGTATGCACAATTAATCAGATTGATACGGATCAATTACCATTTTTTTTGCAAAATTTCATTTGTGGCCCATTTATTTCGAAGTTATGACGTGTAGTTTCGTTAACTACTTGCAGGTGAAATTCAGTGTGAACAACCAAACAATTCATTGTATACCTTCACTGGAAATCTTATAATTCAAGACCAAACACTTCCTGTCAGTCCAAATCAACTTTTGTTGCGAGTATGTTATTTGTTTTCTTGGCTCTTCACTGTTTGTTTTGAGCTTTTATATCATTCGTGAAATGGTCATAACTCTTGCAAATTATAGAACTTATGAAATTCACTTCTTTATTAGATTTGTTTTAAACATCATATATTGCTCATTGACAGATACTGATGTTTTGTATTGTACTCCTTGTGTAACCAAACTGGGATTGACATGTTGAAATTTCCTACTTTTCCAGGGATGCAGCCTCAGGAATACAGAATATATTGTTGGGGTTGTTATTTTCACAGGACATGAAACAAAGGTTTCTACTCTGAGATGATGCCTAATAATAATTAATTGATACCTCTTTCAATTGTCTAGTCCCTGGTCTTGCATTTAGTCAAATAATAGTCATAAGAATGTAATTGCAGTAATGCATTGATTGTTGAAATGTGTTACTAACGACATATTACTATTGTTGTTCACTTGTTTGATGTTATCACAAATCATAATTGTCATTAGCATTTCATCTCTTAAATTCTCATATCATACCAAATGTTCATCACTATCCTTTTGGGTGAAGATGGTGTGTTGAAAGGAGGAAACAACTTAAAATTCACTCCCTTCATGGTTATTTTGATGTATGTGCATTGATTTGCTAATTTATGGCAATGGTATCTTAAAATTGTGACCACCACTTGCGGTTTTACTTAACTATAGTTCTTATTATTTGGCGGTGTTGATTTCTGTACTATTTGTCTGAGTTCTCCTGATGGAAGTGTGTATTAACTCAGTTTCTTGACTAAGTTGTATGAAATTACTTGGGATTTATTTGCTTCTCAGGAATTTTTTTAGTTGTTTTTACCTCTTGTTGCAGTTGGAGCATTTTTTTCCTTCTGCGAATGTTCATAAACTGTTTTACTGACATTTGGAGTACATTGCAGGTGATGATGAATTCTATGAATGTTCCTTCCAAAAGAAGTACACTGGAGAGGAAGCTTGACAAGCTCATACTCACACTATTTGCGACTCTCTTTGTGATGTGTTTTATAGGAGCTGTGGGCAGGTGTGTGAGTAAAAACAGTTAGTTCGTCTGTCCTGCACTACTAATTGCTCCAACTATTTTGTGGGTTATATGACGGTTTGTTTGTTAGAACACTATGGGAGTGGGATGGGGCTAGTTTTATTTACACACTACTACATTAGATTTATTGATGTTATTATTACTATAACTATTATTCTCATTATTCTGTGAATAATGTTCTTGGTTTTATGTAAATTGCAGTGCTATCTTTGTAAACAAGAAGTATTTCTATTTACATCTTGAATCATCAGAGGAGGGGTCAGCACAGTTCAATCCAGGAAACAGAATTTTGGTGCTACATATTTCTCATTGAGATGAACAGCCATCTCCTTTATCTCTTTTCCTCTTGACTTATTGTCTGTTGGTTCTACTTGCAATGTTTTCAGGTTTTTCTTCTGACTATGTTTACCCTCATCACTTTATACTCAACAATCATCCCCATTTCGCTCTATGTATCGATAGAGGTTTGTTTCTCATCCATTTTCATGCCCTATAGATGCCGTTGTCTTGATGAAGAAGAAATTTTATTTTTTGTTATTGTATCAGATGATCAAATTTATTCAGTCCACTCAATTTATCAACAAGGACCTGCACATGTACCATTATGAAACCAATACCCCTGCATTGGCCAGAACTTCGAATCTAAATGAAGAACTTGGGCAGGTAAGTTGTTGCTACATTTAGTTTTCTGGACAAACAAGCAGCTCAGTTGTTTGAGGTGGGGGACTTGTAAGGATTGCATGGTTGTTCAAATCCCCGCAATGCAGTTTCCCCCCTTTTCATACCTTTCCTCTTCCTTGTAGGGCACACCATTAGCATCCCCAAGGGTCCAGCCAGTGGACCCTCCACTGGTCCAAAAAAGGAATAAATCAATATAAAGATTCTAAAACTGGAAGAGTAACCACAAAAACCAAAAGCAAAAAGATGTATCACACCTCTACGAAGTCAATCACAATTCACTCACATTTTCTAGAAGCTTCTATTGGTAGAGAGAAAATAGGGCATATGATGTTGAAACCTTGTCTCAACTACACAACGAAGTCCGTTTATATAGCCTTAATGAAATAATGACATAGGATATTCTATTATTATTTACATAGTATGAAATGCCTAATGATAACCTATACAATAATTACAAACATATATTCAACACTCCCCCTCAAGATGGAGCATATAAATCATATGCACTGAGCTTGTTACATAGATAACTAATGGGAGGAGCTCTTAGGGATTTGGTGAAGACATTTACCAGTTGATCATTAGAGTTGACAAAGCTAATAGTAATGTCTCCTGATTCGATCTTCTCCCTGATGAAATGGCAATATACCTCAATATGTTTGGTTCTCTCTTGGAAAACAGGATTAGATGCAATATGCAATACTGCTTGATTATCACAGAATAGCGTCATTTGCATAGTCTCTTCAAATTGAAGCTCTTTGAGCAATTGTTTAATCCAAAAGAGTTTGCAAGTCATTAATGCCATGACCCTGCATTCAGCTTCTGCACTGGATCTTGCAACTATATTCCGTTTCTTACTATTCCAGGATGTGGAGAAATAATTCTCAGTATTATTTCAATTGTGTATATTTACATTCACTAATTCTGAATGTATAGACAAGCTAAACCTAGCTAAACCTAATGGGTCTGATTAACGGGCCTATTACAATGAAGGCTAATAATTACACAATATATGGTAATAACTACTATTTACAACACAGGATATCAAGTTTCCTTTAATAAGCACACAATAATCAGAAGTGGATCACTTGTCAATGGGTGAGCCTGCCCAATCAACATATATGAGTAACCAATTATCTGAGTGTGCCCTTTATTTTCATAAATGAGACGTTTTCCTGGAGCACCTTTAATGCATTTAAGGATCCGTATCACAACATCCCATTGGTCTTGATAAGGAGAATTTAAGAATTGGCTTACCACATTGACTGCAAAAGAGATGTCTGAACGGGTGACTGTGAGGATATAGGTTACAAGTAGAATGTATACCTTTATGGAGAACAATGGGAAGGTTTTGTTCAGGTGGTAGGCTTGAATCCGGTAAAGGTGGTGCCAATGAAGAGTCCATCACGACCTCAGTAACAGGAACAGTGGAACAGACATGCACCGAGGATGGTGGTTGGCGACGATGATATGTCTAGAATGGCCGTGCAATTGGGGGGTCCACAGGCTGAGTCGCTTGTGTGAATAGTTTGGGATGCATTTATAGGGCGTTGAGGGCGTCCATGCAGTTTCCAGCAGCGACCAATAGTATGTCCCAAATGCTTGCAATGATCACACTTGGGACGATACCTAGAGTGGGATGGTCCTCCTCTAGAGCGGGCTTGATTGTTGTTCTGAGATTAAAGGGCATCGTTGGCATCGTTGTCACCAAGAGTAGGAGCAACAGAGAGCTCAGTAGTAGGTTTATCTAAAACCCGGAGAAGGGCATAAAAGGCCATGGACTAAGTCGGGACATTAGAGATTCCAGAATCTGATCACGGGTGACAGAGTACTCCTGAGGCAAACCATAAAGGGCAAGAAGCACAAAGAAGGTGTTGCATTGCTCAAGTTCCTTTTTGATTTCAGCTGTGGCGCTTGCGGCAGGAGGTAGGAGCTCATTAAAATCTTAAAGTGCAGCATGAACCCTACCTAGACAGGCAGAAATAGGACCATCAAACTTCTTCGGGATAATGACAGTCATCAAATCATGACAAACTCCATAGGGACACTGGGTATCATCATTAGTATAGAGCACTTCAGTCTGATCCCAAATAGACTTACATGTGACATAAGGGCGGAAAATCAGTTTGATGGAATGATGGATAGTAGACTTGATGATACTGCACAACTGGGCATCTGTCTTCTCACATTTTGTACAGTCTGCCTCGGCTATAGAATCAACCTTAGTGGTGAGGCGGTTCTTGTACCCTTGACCACTATGCCATAAGCTAATGTCAGAAGCCCATGTATCGTAATGGAAACCATCCAATTTCTTAGTAGAGATGGGAGAAATCATGAAGTTAGAGAAAATAGGCGTCTTAGTCTTAGAAGGATCTATAGTACTAGAGGAAGCCATGGGTCAGCCAAGAGGAGAGAGAAAATGTGCTAGAGAAGGGCTATTGACGCAAGTTGATGAATGACGGGGCCCAAAACTGCAAAACGATTACAGATAGGAGGTTAGGACAGTCTGACAACCCAGACGGTGAGAGAAGCGATCAGAAAGATGCTTTGACGCGCGACAGCAATGGCTCATGATTGCAAAAGACACAACCAGAAGAAAGAGCTTGTGCGGGCACGTGAATGATCGGTTGGATCTAGAACTTGGGAGGCTTGTAGATGAGGGGAAGGCGATTCGAACGATGGTATTTTTGTCAGGATTTTTTTTTTCGGCGACAGCAGACAGTGGCCGGTTGCAGAGACATGATCGGAGGCGACAACAATAGTGGCAGGGCAACAAATACAACAAAGGACGGCGGTCGGAATCGGAAGAGATCACGCAGAAAAAATGCAACACGGCGGTGGAGAGCAGAAACCAAAAGGAAAACACGGTTTCGGAACATAATTTCCCACCAGTAGACAGTGGATCTATCGAGTAAGCACCTGTAGACAGTGGGTCCACGCCGCTATCCGAGATTGATAACTATGTTATGGATTGAGGGCAATAACTCTCTATAGGAGCCCAACTCTGTGGCAGTAGGAGTCTTACTCTACTCTAATTTCTGTTATTCTTGAAATAACACTCTTCGTTTTCTTCTATTGCTTAGTTTTTACCATTTCATTGTTTCTTGTTGGTTCTGATCATTTTTTCTCTTTCAAAGGATGCATTTGTAACAAGCTTAAAGCTTAGTAAGCTTTAACTTGAGGGGAAGTTTTAGAATATATAAAAATATCTTATAATATCATAGATTATCCCGTAGGATTAGTTTCCTATCTTAGAATATCTTAAATTGTCTCGAGATTAGTTTCTGTGCTAGGAGGAAGCTCTCGTCCAGCACGACGGTGATGATGGTGGTGACTGGTTTCTTCAGTGGTGGCGAATGCTCCTTGATGTTAAGGCTCTACTGCTCCGGTTGCCATTGTTGTTGGAGAAGGGGGTTACCTGTAATAACACTCCGACGCTCAAGTTAGCGGAGGTGATGCAGGTTTTTTAGTATATTGTGGAGCTAAAACATTTACCTTGATCTTCAGGGGCATGTGGTATATATTGTCGTGCTTATGCTTGTGTCACAGCCTGGTCAGATGGGATTCCCTGATAGTTTGTTAGGCTATTGTGAGGGAACCATAACAGTGAATGATTCTCAAATCCTTGGCGTGGGTGGCATGACCCGAATTAGGATTATTAATCCCCCGAACAGTTTTCATATTTCTTAGTTATTATCACGATTTGTTTTCCTTTTTAATTAGGATTTGGATTCTTGTATTAGTATAAATAAGGGTTAGTTATTAGCCTTTTGTAGTATCAAATCTTAATCATCAATTATACCAAGGCCTATAACTTCAACAAAATGTAAATAGGGTAATTATATGTCGTATAGTGTCATGTAATTATATTAATCAGGGTAGTTATGAATCTTTGTATTTATTGTTTTCAGTCTATGTAATATAGCTTGCTTTGTAGTTGAAACGCATGATTCACTCATGTCTCTTGTTTTTCCTCTTTACTTTTTTTCTCAACAAGCAAAATAAATATGACTTCTTATGGGTTCGTCTTACTTATTCTAAGGTGTCTTCCTTTTTGTGTATGTACATGGGAGAATCCTTTTCATAATAGCAACATTGTTTTAAGTAGTTTTTGGTAGAGTAATCCTGCCCTCTGCAGTATTATCTCCTTTCCTTGTAGTTACTACCATATTTCTAACTTTTGTGGTTGGGAGTCGTTGTGCTTGATTCTTTTTGTTTTCTCCTTTCTCCTCTTGCTCTATTCTTCTCCCCAATTTTTGTATTGTTTTAAATTTAAACAAAGCTAGTTAATAAGTAGTGTCTTATAAAAGTTGTTACATAAGCTTGTGTGTAATACTTTTTTGTCACATTTTCGAGTTGCATTATGCAGTTTTACTTGCTGATTTGAATAGGTTGAATACATATTCTCAGACAAAACTGGGACTCTTACAAGAAACTTAATGGAGTTTTTCAAGTGCTCAATTGGAGGAGAGGTCTATGGAAATGGTGTGACTGAAATTGAGAAAGGAATAGCTGAGCGCAGGGGCATAAAACTTGAAGTAATTCACGTGTTCATTGAATGGAATTAGTCAATGGATCATGATTATAAAAGAATAACTCTTTCTCTGCAGGAAAATATCTCACCCAATGCAGTGCGAGAGAGGGGTTTCAATTTCGATGATGCTAGGCTTATGAGAGGAGCTTGGAGGAATGAGCCAAATCCTGATAGGTGCAAGGTAAATCATATTTCTCGACTTGAATTAGTGGCAACAATTTTTTAAATTTTCAATGTTGCTTGTTTATATGGTTTATAAATTTGATATTTGCTGAGCAAAGAGGATCTTTATTTTATACCTACACGTATATATTCCTCACTTTACATCAGTTCACTACATCCTTTCTTATCAGGTTCTTGGTTCATATGTATCTTAGAAACTAACAAGATTGATCTTGTTAGAAAACCTAGAGCAATTGAAAAAGGGAGGGAAAACGAGAGAGAACTGAAATCTGAAATTTCTGTTATTGATTTTGTGTAACTGATTTTTCTTACAATTGAAGGAGAACAATCTGTCTATATAGAGAGCTAAACATGTGCTCACTTTGCTATCCTACACCCTCTTAATGAGCTGTCATAAAACTGACATAACTAACTGATACTCAGTTAGTTTTACACTAAAAACATATATCACTCTAATAGATCTATTGCTGCAATGCCTTGTAACTTCAGTGCAAGGCTTGTAAGATTGGGCTGCATACTTGGGGTCCGTTTCCTAGAATTTTGCATTTGTGTATGTGGGCATCTGAGATTTTGATAACTGCATAATGTATTCATGATACCAACATTTATGTAGCTGAGCTCTATATTCTTATTGGCATGTAATTTCAGTGTCAATATTTTCATTAAGAATTGTATATTTCCAGTGAGACTTCTGTACAGGGAAATTTCTTATCGTATGGTCTTCACTTAGAAAATGATCTCGTTGAGAGTCCCACATCAACTAGGGATAAGGCCTGAAAAGAGCTTATAAAGAATGAGCATCCCTCACTTTATAAGTCGGTTTTGTGGGGTTGGGTTAGGCCCTAAACCCAAATTCTAAAATGACATCAAAGCCTATTCGAGATCCGTTGGGCCACCTGTTATTGGACCGCTATCGGGCCACCCAGGTCACGCTCCAGTCCTGGGTGTGAGGGGTGTGTGGTATGCTTGAAATCCCACATTGGATAGTGATATGGTCTGATTAGTTGTTATAAGTGGGGGCTAACTCCCACCCCATGAGCTAGTTTTTGGGGTCGAGTTAGGCTAAAGTCCAAATTCTAAGAGATCTATACACTAGCACTTAATGACAAAACTTGCATGCCGGTATATTGTCGGATGTTAGTTGTGCTGCAATTTTGTGTATGTCAATAATCTTTTGGTTTTCAAATTTTGTTTATTTGGTAAAAGAAGGAATATCAAGGGCCTGCTTGCTTTGTAATATAAGCAGGTCTTCTGTTCATTTGCAAACTAAGTTGAGTAGTTGGCGGCACAGCCTAGATGGGGTTCTATAGTATTCTATCAGTTACTGGAAGAGAAGTTGATTCATGTTGTATAAATTTTATTTCTCTTTTACTAAAGCTTGCCTTTTTTTATAAGCACTTAAGCTGCTTTCTTTCAATATGTTTATACCATGAATTTGGTAGGTTTAATGATGTACTATTGTTAAATTTGTTACATGACACAAAGTAACATTCTTCTTTTTGAAAAAAAATGAATTTGGTAGGTTTAATGATGTACTATTGTTAAATTTGTTACATGACACAAAGTAACATTCTTCTTTTTGAAAAAAAAATGGTTATATAGGAATTCTTCAGATGCCTTGCTATATGCCATACTGTGATTCCTGAGGGCGATGAGAACCCTGATAAGATCAGATATCAAGCTGCATCCCCTGATGAGGCTGCTTTGATTATTGCCGCAAAGAACTTTGGTTTTTTCTTTTACAGGTTCAGACTTTTTTTGGTGTACTTTTTTCTGCATAACTGTTATATCATTTTACTTCACTTTTAATGCTGCACACAAATCTTATCAAACTTTTATAGGTAATATGTACTGCTATGTAATAGTTATTTTCATTTTTGGTTTCCACTTTTTAAGTGGAGAGATTCTCTGTCCCAATTTTCTGTCTCAACTTCTGTCCCATGAAAAATTGTTTACCATGCTCATCAGTTATCCCTTCACATGATCTCATCTAAATTTTATTGATTCCAGATTAGAGTCTGTTGAGATATGGCATAATTTATGATGAGATTTAATATGATTTGTGATTTGTATCTATTACGATAGCTTATCTTTAGGGATTTGATGTATATTAAGTAAATAGGAATTGGGATTAATTAGGATTATTTCTTCCAGATTTAGATTGATCCTTTCCTTAGTTTTAGCCTTCCCTTGTACCTATATATATGTATAACCTGTGTACAGCCATGATGTGAGTGAAATACAGTTTCCACACATCTCTCTTCTGTTCTCAAGTGAGTCCACGTTCCTGAGGTATAGCTGTGCAGAAATGTCAGCAGTTAAAAAATTATGCAATCAAATTCTTGTGCTTCATACTAGACATTTGAATGAAATAAGGTCTCATACTCAGTTAAGTAGGGTTGCTTCTGGATTTGATTTGTTCTGTTTTGAGGAAAAAACCTTCGATCCAATAACATCGGTTTTTTTTATTTGATCATCCAATCGTTCATTTCTATATTTAAATTGGATCCAATCTAAAGCAGTTTGGATTGGACCAATTTCCATTTTTATATTTACATTTTTTGAAAAATTTATCAAAGCATGAAATATACAATAAATATTAAAAGAATTAATTTGAAGTAACAAATATCTTGCTCCATAAATCAGTTGTTACAAACCTGAAATCAATATAGTTTTATACTCAATGAAATTTTACAGAATGTCATAGGTAACATTTTTAAGTAATAAATTACTTGTTTACTTGTGTTGTATTTAATTTTTTTTAGTTAATGGTATTTTATCTTATTTTATCTATATTACACTTTTTATTAAAACTTATTTTTAATATAAAAAATACACAAATTATAAAATAAAGGAGAGTATAAGATAGAGAAGAAAATTTGAAACTAATTTAGAATTGATATACATATATTAAAATGATAAGATGTAAGTTGGATTATAAAAGTATAAACCATAAAAAATAAATTAGTATGGATAATTTCACGAATGTATACTTATACAAGTACAAATGATATCATTATTTTATAAATAAAATTGTATATATGAATATAAGTTTGGATTGGATTTTAATATTGGATCTGAAAACCAATCCAATACCATAAATTTGTATGGTTTTTTCAGTTTACAGTTTTTTGGTTTTTTTTTTTTTTTTGTAGTTTGGTAAAATTAGAATCGGTTTATAAACACTCGTACCGCTAGGTGATTGATTTTCAAAATTAGAATTCAAATTCCTGCTAGCTTTTTACAAGCCTGCAGAAAGAGAAATTAAAGAGACACAATTAAGGCAACTGGCTATCTTATGGTTTCTTGGTGTTGGGTGAAAATCGTGAGATCAACAATTACTTATTAATAATTGGAATGAAACTGCTACAATTATGATGGTATGTGTTTGTATGAGAAGCAAACATGGCCTTATTTTATCTTTGATTACTTCAAATGATTGGGATTCTTCCTTGCCAAACATAAATACTAAGTGCTAGATATTGTATTGGGGGGAGCTGAGAATTGTCTCATGGCTGAGTATGTTAAACTGAGAAGATATCTGGCCGCAGATTATGCATGAAACAGGGAAAGTGACTGACTTGGGACAGAGGATCTTCATCCCTTTTAATTGGAAAAAAATAATTGTAGAAATGTCCGTTTGGTAAAGTTAAAATTACTTGAGCAGTTGAGCTTCCTCTAACTTGTATTCCTGATTTTTATAATAACTACTTACTCCCTCTATTTTGTAAAATGTAAATCTCAAAAATATAAACTTTAGACTAACTGGTGGGAGGAATTGAACGGGAAACCACCTAGTTGGACTTTTCATATATATGATAAACGTATGCATGTCTGCTAAAGTATATGTTAGGAAGCATACGGGTGCTAACTGGTAATATATGATCAGAATATATAAGAAAAGTGGTAGACTGATATGAATGTAATTATTTGACCAATACTGAATTCTGGACCCAAATTTCACATTGTCATATCAAGTGTCATCTCTATATGATTAGGTGATTGGCTTCTATTTGGTGTAAATCGCATTGTCCTTTTAAAGGGGTTTCCCTTACAAATATGTTGAGTGATAGGATAGCTTTTTTCCATGATGTTTTTCTTTGTTCTTTATTTTTTGTTTTATTTTACAATTAAGGAGGATCAGGTTTCCTCAAAACTCTTTGTAATTATATTCTCTGTCTTGATGGATTGCTTCTTTTTAAAAAAAAATGTCAACTGGCAGTGCTTCTTGGTCGACTGCATAAATTGAATGTTCCAAAAAAATCATCAAATAAAAGCTTTCTAGCTTGGAAGTGACCTTTTATTTTCTTAATCATTCTACTAGTGAATTCAATGTTTCAGGATATTTTACGAGCTTTATCATACTTTCGTGTTTAAGTAGGATATCTTCTTATCTTCCTACACCTTTATAGTCCATAATTTTTCTTCATATCAAAATTTGTTCTATCATAAAAAAGGGTACGATGTTTAAATCTGTCTTATCCTCTGAAAGCTGAGTCTGAGTTGAGCCTTCATTTTAGAAGTTCAAGTAGCGACCTGATTCCTTCTAACCCACCCTAAATATGCACGTTGATTCTTGGTTCTGCTACCAGTTTGTTGATGTTAGAGTCCCACATTGGATAGTGATATGACTTCAATAGTGGTTATAAGTGGGGCGCAGCTCTCACCCCATGAGCTAGCTTTTGGGGTTGAGTTAGGCCCAAACCCAAATTCTAAGATGGTATCAAAGCCTATCGAGATCCGTTGGGCCACCCGCAGATGTTCAGTCCTACAAACTTCACGCTCCAGATGTCTATTCCTGGGCGTGAGGGGGGGGTGTTAGAGTCCCACATTGGATAGTGATATGGCTTCAATAGTGGTTATAAGTGGGGGGCAACCCTCATCCCATGAGCTAGCTTTTGGGGTTGAGTTAGGCTCAAACCCAAATTCTAAGAGTTGATATAGCTACTGAGTTTTGAGGTAATTGCAGTTTGAGTTGATCCTAATCAGCATTATTCCTTACCAGACGCACACCTACAAGGACATGTATTCGTGAATCTCATGTTGAGAAGATGGGAAAAATTCAAGATGTGCCGTATGAGATTTTGAATGTCCTAGAGTTTAACAGGTAACCATTTGTCCCCTCTTTTGGTACATAGTTTCGAGGTTTTAGATAACACTTGTAATCTTTGTTCCCTTAATAGTACAAGGAAGCGTCAGTCTGTTGTTTGCCGTTATCCAGATGGGAGGCTTGTATTGTACTGTAAGGTAATAATTTCTTGAGACTAACAAGGTTGATAATGAATGACTTTGGATTAGTTGATATCTTCCAGAACTTGCTTTTCACAGGGTGCTGATACTGTAATCTATGAGAGATTAGCTGATGGTTATAATGATATTAAAAAAGTGACTAGGGAGCATTTGGAAAAATTTGGATCTGCTGGACTACGCACATTATGCCTGGCCTACAAAGAATTACATCCTGATGTTTATGAAAACTGGAATGAGAAGTTCATCCAAGCCAAAACCTCTCTACATGATCGGGAAAAGAAGTTAGATGAGGTGCATTTTATCCTGCTTTGGTAGCTTTCACGTGCATATTAACCTCAAATTATTTTTGTTTCTTGTAAAAATTTGCCACTTAAGAGGCTAGTTTATCGATTTATGTGGTGGTTATAGAAAATGATTTTCATAGAAGAAAACTTTGATATTCTCATTGTTTATGTAAATAAGTAGTTGTGGTTTATAGTATCATTTAAATATAGTAAATAAGGTAGCATTAATATTTGTATTTATTTTATGATTTAGTAAATATATAAATAATATAGCTCCGCTCTATAATACATGGATTCTGTCATATGTTCTCTCGTCTTTTCTTTCTCAACATGGTATCTAGAGCCTAACGAGAAATTTTAACCTGTGCTTACCTAGAGGACCCACTGTCTATCGATGCATTTTTTCAGGAACTATGTTTCCTTTCCGGTTTCTGTTATGTCTTAGTTTCTATTTCTCACCATCGATGACACTGCCATCTAAACTGCATTTTTCCCACCTACCGGGCATCAAAGTTTCACGAAGAAAAATCCCTATCACACATTGTATCTTCAGGCTGTGATTTTTGCAACTACCACCCATCTCTGCTGCGCATGGCGGTGCATCTCGCCATATCTCCTGCCGATCCAACCACCGCCTAGTTCACCAAAGAACTTTGGTCCTAGTTCTGACCTTTGTTGTTTCAGGATGTGGAAACCCACAGGATGTGGGAACCCACCATTCTTTTTTGCCAACCTTTTTTCGTCACTGTCCAACGCCGTTTCTCACAAGCCACCTATGATGATTTTTGAAGTGGTTTGATGACCGCCAACTCTTAGGTCTCACTGCCCCACAAATTGCCTCTTCTGATTTTTTGAAGTGGTTTAGGAGTGTCAGGTCTCATGTTCCATTGCCTCTATTGTACACATTGGTAATTTCGTTGCTTGTTTCTTCCAATTGCCTTCAGTTGGTCCTTGGGTTCTTGATTAGGGTGTCACCAAGCATATCTTGGATAATAAATCCTTGTTCTCTACACTTTCTACCTCTGGTTTTTTTACCAACAGTTTCCTTAGCAAATGGTTTCCAAACAAATTCCAAACGGTAGGTACTATCGACCCTCTTCCCTCATTGTCAGTTGATTATGTCCTATATGTTCCATGTTCCCCTTTTAATTTGCTTTCTATTAATCGTTTTGCTCTCTTGACTGTATCATCTCTTTCACTTAAGATTTCTATTTTTTGGAAGGATTGGAGCTCAGGTCGGATGATTGGTGTCAGATGTGTGTCTAATGGGCTCTATCATCTCCCTATCCACCCTCGTTTATGCACTACCAAAGATTACCCCCTTCTGATACATGCTTAACTGGGTCACCCTAGCCTTCCAAAGTTACAAAAAATGGTGCCAAGTATGTCTGTGTTATCCATTTTGTCTTTTGAGTCGTGTCAACTTGGAAAACATACCTGGAGTTCATTTCCTAATCGAGTCCATAGTCGAGCTAAATCTCCTTTTGACTTGATCCACCTTTGGGGTTCAAATATAGTGTTACATTCATTGATGACTACTTGCGGTATACTTGGTTATTTTTTTATGAAAAGTAGGTCTGAATTGCTCAGCATTTTTCAGCAATTTTACCATGAGATAAAAACACAGTTTGGTGTTCCCATTCATACTCTATGAAGTGATAATGCTTGTGAATACTTATTTCAATAATTTCAAATCTTTATGGCTTCACATGACATTCTTCACCAACCATCATGTGCTCATACCCCTCAACAAAATGGGGTTGCTGAACACAAAAATCGTCATCTTATTGAAACAACTTGGATACTACTAATGCTTGGCAATGTTCCTTTTTTGATTTTGGGGGGATGCAGTTCTTATTGCTTGTTATCTCATAAATCAGATTGACTCCTCTGTTTTATATAACCAAGTACCCAATTTTGTGATACAAGTAGGACAAATCTTAGATAAAGTTCCATACATACTTTTTCACTGCTTTCCAATAAAAACATGGGTTTAATTGTGCTTTTGGTCTCTCTAGTTTGGACTATGTGCGATTTCTATTTTTTTTTTTTTTTCCGAGTCACTCAAGTCTCTTTTTAAAATAAAGCTAATTTGGTCCTGACGTCAATTTTATTCTACCTGAATTCATTAAATGCCCATTGTCTATCTAATTATTTGGGGGTTTATGATGGATTTGGGGTATGAAATTATTTTTAAAAGTTTAGAAATCAAAATATTGGTAGAAATTTGATAAATTTTGAATGATTTTGTAGGATGTGAGATTAGGGGTTGAAGAGGGAAACAAGTTGGATTTTTTTTTTTGGATAAAATTTGATGTTTTGGTTTGTGGGTTTTGAGTGGAAGAAAGTTTAAAAATGATTTAATCCATTCAATTTGTGAAGATCTCTAGCAAAATAAGATTTTCAGAGTTTTAAGTAGAGGGAAAGTTATAACTCAATTAGGGGACCAAAATCAAACATTAGTTATAGTAAAGGGACTAAAAGTGCAATTAATCCAAAAACATAATGTGTATTATTTTTTACCTATCTCATTCTCTCCTTTTAAATTTATAATATTTGAGGTGCAAATAATAATAGATATAATGTTTTATAGGAGAACAGAACAAGAAGAACGTAAGGAACCTAAGCTAAGCTTTGTCCTTAATAGTGGGATTTTGCATGGCACCAGCTGATGTGAGAATTCTTTAGCCTTTGCACTATAAGCTTTATGCAACAAATGCTTGAACTTTTCCCCTTAAATAAAACATAATTAAATGGTTAGCCAATTCTAAATGGAGCCTAGAGATTAGACAGAAACAACTGTGCTGTTTTATTAATCATTGCGTTATATTTATCTTTGCAACCAAGCCTCACTGGAGTGATGCAGTCTGAAACTTAAAAAGAAGTAGCTGTGCAGCCTGTGCTATTTCAGCTGATTGAAACAACACGACAATTTAGACTCATGTTCATTAGCGTCATTCCTAAACTTGGATCCATGCCTAAATTAGACGTTTTCTGTCAATTACAAATGCTAATTTTAGTGCAGATAAACCGTGTTTCCTGGCGGAATATAACCAGAACGTTTTTCCACTTCCTAATAATTCATGTAATTTCTGCTTGACTTCCCTTAAAAGCTGCATAAGAAGACCACAATAACAATTAGAAACATTAAGAGTAACATCAGCCAACATGTCAGTGAAAAGATGCAGATTATCCTGTCTTTAATTTCCTTAGTTGCACCAGTTTCCTAGCTGATGATAACTTGTTCACTAGATTGGATGCCACAGCCAGAGGGTGGAAAATGGTATATAGTTCATCTTATAATTTGGACGAGGCCTAACTCAACCCCAGAAACTAGTTCAAGGGGTGAGGATTGACCGAGCTTTATAAGGGCTACTTTGGCCATATCTCTAGTTGGTGTGAGATCTCAACACACACCCTTGTGCCCAACATAATGAAGGTGATGGAGGCTGCAATGAAGGCAGCCCAAGGTGGCTGCAATGAAGGTGGCTAGGGTTTTCAACACACCCCCGCATGCCCAGGATTAGACTTTTCGTCGACAAATGAGTGGCCCGATAACAGATCTAAAACAGACTCTGATAGAATCTTAGAATTTGGGCTAGGCCTAACTTAAATCGAAAAGCTATCTCAAGGGGTGAGAATTGCCCAAGCCTTATAAGGACTACTATCTCAACACCCCCTTCATGTGCAACACAATGAAGGTACTGGAGGCTGCAAAGAAGGCCGTCCAAGGTGGCCGCAATGAAGGCGGCTAGGGTTTTCAACAGATCAAAAATAAACAATTAGTTTATTCTTGTTAGTTTTAGCTCTATACATAACTTTGCAACTATATTTTTTATTCTAATGATGTTCTTTCTTGAGCTGCATATCGAAAGAAACTATCTAGGCATAATGTTGTGATTTTTGTCCTATGCACACAATCATAAATTGTTGGTGCAGAAATGTAAGATTATTTTTGCGTTTTTTTCACTAAAGGAGTTATTGTATTCTTACTGATACATATGAAGATAATATAGGTTGCAGAACTTATAGAAAATGATCTCATTTTGATTGGTAGCACTGCCATAGAAGACAAGCTTCAAGATGGAGTACCAGCTTGCATAGATACTCTTCAAAGAGCTGGCATTAAAATCTGGGTGCTTACAGGGGACAAGGTTGAAACAGCAATCAATATTGCCTATGGTGAGTATGCTTTGAGTGAAGCCAATTTTTATGTATATTGATAATTTTGTGCATGATTAAAATGTAGTTGTTCCTAATTTTATATTTATGTTTCCACCCTTTGCTTGCAGCATGCAATTTAATAAACAATGAGATGAAGCAATTCATTATCAGTTCAGAAACTGATGCAATTAGAGAAGTTGAAGACAGGGTAAGCTTAATCTTTTAGCTTCCATATTTTTCTGATGTATTTCATAGTTCTTATATTTCTGATTGTTAATACTGTTTTGTAATTTCTTTAGGGGGACCAAGTAGAAATTGCACAATTTATTAAAGAAGAAGTGACGAAAGAGCTGAAGAAGTGCCTTGAGGAAGCAGAGAGCTATTTTAGCTCTCTGTCTGAACCAAAATTAGCACTTGTTATTGATGGAAAATGTCTAATGTATGCATTGGATCCAAGTTTGAGAGTCATGCTGCTTAATTTGAGTTTGAGTTGTCATGCTGTTGTTTGCTGCCGAGTTTCTCCTTTACAGAAAGCACAGGTAGAATTTATGCATCAATGCAAATAACTTGGGATATGATTGATTTGGTTTTTAAAAACTATTTTCTGTTTTATAAAACTTAACACAACAAATTTTGTTGTTCTTAAATTTTTGAAAACAGAAAACTGTTTTTAAAGTGTAATCAAACAGGCCCTTGGTATTTCTGCAAACCTTATTATTGTTGATGTGTAGAGTGTTTATGTTAAGCAAGAAAGCTAATTTTGAATCAATTTTTGGCCTATTTAGAAGGTTTTCTGGAGTTACTTGCCTTGTTGAATGTGGGGTTGTTTGGCTTATAACTCCCTGTTCTTACAGGTCACAAGTTTGGTCAAGAGAGGTGCACGGAAAATAACACTTAGTATTGGTGATGGAGCCAATGATGTTAGCATGATTCAAGCTGCTCATGTTGGTGTTGGCATAAGTGGGCTGGAGGGGATGCAAGCTGTAATGGCCAGTGATTTTGCCATTGCACAGTTTCGATACCTTGCAGATTTGCTTCTTGTTCATGGCCGGTGGTCATATCTTCGACTATGCAAGGTATCATGTCTTTGTGAACTATACAATTATTTTCGTAGCTGCTTTTTTTGGTTGTAGCACCTTTGAAAGTTGGTTATTGCAGGTGGTGATATACTTCTTTTACAAGAATCTGACGTTCACTCTTACTCAGTTTTGGTTCACCTTCCAAACTGGGTTTTCTGGCCAGAGATTCTATGATGATTGGTTTCAGTCATTGTATAATGTTATCTTCACTGCACTGCCTGTGATCATTGTTGGACTATTTGACAAGGTATCACATTCTCTCCGATGATCTGGGTCTGTTGGGGAAAAGAGGGAGGATCCCCCCGTACAGAATCACATACCATTTACTTGCACCTGTTGCCTTTTGTGCTCACTAGTTACATTAGATGTTTTATTTTAGATGATTACGTGTTTTCATTATTTGTTTGTACCTTTGCAAGGATGTCAGTGCATCTCTATCCAAGAAGTATCCTGAACTATACAGGGAGGGAATAAGAAATGTCTTCTTCAAATGGAGAGTTGTGGCTATATGGGCCTTTTTTTCCGTCTACCAGTCTCTAATATTCTTCTATTTCGTGAGTTCGTCAAGTTTAACTGCTAAAAATTCAGCCGGCAAGATATTTGGACTCTGGGATGTCAGTACAATGGCCTTCACATGTGTTGTAGTAACTGTTAATTTGCGACTACTTATGATTTGTAATTCAATCACAAGGTGGCACTATATTAGTGTTGGTGGAAGTATATTAGGATGGTTTATTTTTGTTTTTATATATACAGGGATCAGCACTCCTTATAATCAACAGGTGAATTCCCCCTCTATCGGAAAATAAACTTTCGTACTTTCCTTATTACCCTTTGGGCACTATTAACTTGGGTTCTATTACATTCACCTGCAGGAGAATATGTATTTTGTCATATATGTCTTGATGAGTACAGTGTATTTCTACATTACGCTAATTCTTGTCCCTGTTGTGGCACTTTTTTGTGACTTCATTTACCAAGGGTAAGGTTCAAATTTGAAGAACTCTTGGCTCATATTTTTGTCTGTGCTTGTTATTGACGGAGATACATTATGATGTTGGGTTGCATGAATCTAGTTCTGGAACACTAGATCAAGATACAAAAGGATGAATCACTTACGTGTGGACATTTTTAATTCGCATTTACATGAAGCCTTCTATTAAAATATCCAAGTTGAGTTGTCTTTGAAAGGCAACCTGTTACAAAAGCGAAAGGGTCTTAGTTTCGACTTTCAAGACCAGTCAACTTTACCATGGGTGTTTAATTAATGATGAGGTAGCTGTATTATGATCTTCCGTGGTAATCATGATATGTTGTGCGCATTGGCGCCATAGCCTATTTATTTTATGGATATGTGACCCACGGCCAATTAAAAAAGAATCTTGTGTCAATTGCATGTATGGTAGCAATAGATAGCTTGTGAGTGTGTAAAAATAAATAAAATTTATAGGTAACTATATTCCAATGTCTGTTTATTCAGTTTATTTCATCTGGTTACAGGGTTCAGAGATGGTTCTTCCCCTATGATTATCAGATTATTCAAGAACTGCATAGACATGAGAATGATGACACCAGCAGGGCCCAACTGCTAGAGATAGGGAACCGGCTTACTCCAGATGAGGCAAGGAGCTATGCCATATCTCAACTCCCACCTGAGATATCAAAGCACACCGGGTTTGCTTTCGATTCACCTGGTTATGAGTCATTTTTTGCTGCTCAGCTTGGTGTATTTGCCCCCCAAAAGGCCTGGGATGTTGCAAGACGAGCCAGCATGAGGTCTCGGCCGAAGATTGAACAGAAAAAGTAATTTGGAGTGGGATAGTTGTACATTTAGCTATAGTCTTTAGTCCTTCTTGTAAAATTAGCATGTGCCATATTAAATGTTGATAATTTAGGCATATTTTGTCTTTCTTCCCTTCTTGCCAGTAGTTTCTTTCGTAGGGGGAACTAGAGCAGGGTTTCCAGGTTTATAACAGATGTATATTCCACTAGTTTTAGAAATTTAGACGTGTGAATGTTTCAGTTGCTTTCAATGCTCCTTTTTTTTTTTTTTTGAAATTGTGTTTGATTTGTTTTATATTTTTAAAAAGAGTAAAAATACTTTTTTTTGGTATTAAGAAAAAGTACTTTTTAATTAAAAGATTTGTTAAAAAAAAAATAATTATGTGATTTTTTTGAAAGTCAACCTCAAATTATATTTTTTTTCGAAGTTCAAAATAATAATTTCTTAAAAAATCTAAAATTATACGTTTTCAAAGTTTACCGTGACACTATTCAGACAAAACACAAACGCAGAATGTGATCTAGAGTCATCTTTATCGGTTTAGAAGTTAGCGTTGGTATCACCTCTTACAATGCGCTCTTCCTCACCACCGTAGACCAAGAATTAATCCTTATATCTTTTCAAGTAGTTGAGGATATTCTTGACTGGGGTCCCATGACCTTCACCGGGATCGGATTGGTATTGACTCGTCATGCTCAATGCATATGAGACATCTGACGAGTTCATATCATGTTACACATGATAGATCCAATTGCTGAAGCATATGGAATCTTACTCATGTGCTCTCTCTCTCATCTAATGTTGAAGGAGATTGTCCCTTAGATAAATATACACCATGTGACATAGGCAAGATATCTTTCTTGGAGTCATGCATATTGAAGCGCATAAGCACTTTGTTAATATATGTACCTTGACTTAGGTCATGCAACTTCAGTGATATATCTCTAAAGATCTTGATTCCTAATGCATTGGAAGTTTTGCCTAAATCCTTCATTGAGAAGTAATTTCTTAACCATGTCTTCACATGTTGTAGGATAGGAATGTTGTTTCAGATGAGTAGTATGTCATACACAAACAACACCAGAAACACAACTGTGCTGCCACTAACATTCTTGTAGACACAAGGTTCATCTTCGTTATTGATGAATTCAAATTGTCTTTCAGTCTCATCAAAACAAAGATTCTAGCTTCAGATAGCTTGTTTCAATCCATGAATAGATCTTTGCTACTTGCACACCTTTGCAGCATTTTGCGGATCAACAAAACCCTCGGGTTATGTTATGTACACATCCTCGAGAAGATTTTCGTTAAGGAATACATCTTGACATCCATTTTCCATATGTCATAATCATGATGTAGGCTTGGGCCTCATATTCCCATTAAAAATCGTGGATAACTTTTCTTTCAAACTAGCAAATCTTCCCATGCACAATTCCTCCTAAACATAATTGTTAACTACAGACCTTCCGATCAATATCCTTTAGCCGCATCATCTTTTCTTCAAGCTTGAGTAAGTAACTTTGGTCATTCTCATCTTCAAATCCCTCATGAGTGTGCCTCCTCCAAACTTTTTCTTGAAATTGTTGTATAGATGCCTTAAACAAAATTATTTTTCTACTCCATCCACAATCTCCTTAAATGTGTGTATCAAATCATGCCAACATGATAAACAAGGAAGTTAACACAAAACATTGCAGTGTTGGAAATTACAAAAATAAGTTAAAGGAAATAGAGTTTGTTTAAATAATATATCACCTTTTGTTGATCCAAAAATAAAAACCCATTTGTTTGTTATTACATCTCTAATGTCCTCCAAAAAAAGTCAGAAATCACCTCCAAGTATCTTTAGTTTCAGACTCCACAACTTCAAATGCCAAGAGAAGATATTGGTCGTTGGGGTCTTTACCAACTACAATTGAGAGCTATCCTCCTCCATACTTAGACGACATCTATTTATCCTAAGGCGACTTTAAATGCCCTTTGCGACCATCCAAACATATAATACCCAAATCTTGGTCAAGGTTCTAAGCAAGTTTGTCCACTAAATTTTGTATATGCTCTTCTTAATTCAAAGACTATACAACTGCAACATAATGTTCACTTGCTACAATCCTCCTCAACAACCTCCATAGCTAACTACCTTTCTAGGAATGTCCTGGATATTGTAATCCTATTAAAGTAGGTAATGCTAATATCATTAATGACCTCATTTGATTTAAGCTTGTTGTTTCACTTCTATTTGTCAACTATCGCTTTTGCAACCCACTTTGCCTTTGTGTTCTTATTGTCAAATAATCTTCAACAAGCGTGCTTAGGGAAAAAGGGTCTCAAGCTTTAGGGATGGCAATTAGACCCAAGTCCACTGGGCACTCGCAAAAAAAACCCGCAATGGGCATGGTAAATACCCGCTTTATGGGTATGGGCTTGGGCCTGGTAATTACCATAAATCTGAGTGGGTATGGGTGGGGAGTGCAGACTCTGGTGCCCAACCAGCTCCATGACCAGCATATACATATATGTGTACAAAATTATAATTTTATATCAAAATATTAATTAGAATTAATTAATCTATCTACTTTTTTTTTTACCGGAATCTATCTAATTAATATATTTACTTTTTTTTACCGGAATCTACTTATTGTAATACTTAATTGTTTTTCATACTTTGGATGTTTTTATTTGGCTAAATACTATGATTTGTAATATTTTAGAATTGATTTGAAAGATTTTGGATCATATTTTAATTAAGTTATGATGTTCTTTTCGTTATTTATTGTCTTTTCATAGTTAAAGTGCGGTAATCTAAAAGTGGTACGGCACTTAGGTACCCAACGGGTTCTGGGACGGGCACTAAACTTGTCAGTCCACGCTATGGACTCAGTCACGAACACTTTTTCCAAATGCGGGTATGGGCACGAATACTATAGTACCCTACCCAGAGGGTACCGATTGCCATCCCTATCAAGTCGTAGATATGACTCCTCCTACCCTACACACAAGCACAATATAACCATAGTTTTGTTTACAAACAACTCTAGCCTTAACAATTTATTTTTTTATTTATTTTTTTTTTTACAAATTTTACTTTTCTCCTTTTTAACACAAAATGTTCAAGAATAGCTTTCTTGAACTGTTGGAGTGATAAAAACTCCATTCCAAGTCTAAATTTGAAATTTTTGCACGTGTCTTCGTGTCTAAACTTGGGGTACTTAGATCTTATCATAACCATCAGAGCCTGACCACAAACCACTATCCAAGTCATCAATAGTATAATCCTATTCCATAGCATGGCGTCATCAACTTTTTGAGTCACAAATGTCTGCACAACATTATGTCTTCTAGTATTTTCTCCACTTTCTTTAACTGCTTCATGTTCAACACCATCCATATTTTTAGTTTCTACATTTGTACCACTACTTTGCTTACTTATATTAAACAAATTACTGCCATCTTTCATTTTTTTTAAATAGAGAAGTGCGGCGTACTGCTTTCGCCTTCATCTTGTTGGGTTCTTTTGCACCAGTTTTAGTTTGAACTTCACATTTAGCTTGTACTTCATGTTCATTTTGAGGATGTTCAGTCTCTGCTACATGCTGAGTTTGTACCTTAAGTTGATTTTGTACCCCTACCTCATCTACCTCTCAATAAACCCATCATCGCCCCTCCATCAGTCTCACGAGTCTCATTTCCACTATCATCAAAATGTATTTCCTTCGCAGACTCGTCGCTTCTACTTTGTATTCATGACTAAAGTCATGTGGAAAATATCATCAATTCCACACCCACAAATTTACCTTCGGAAATAACAGATGTATATTCCACTAGTTTTAGAAATTTAGACGTGTGAATGTTTCAGTTGCTTTCAATGCTCCTTTTTTTTTTTTGAAATTGTGTTTGATTTGTTTTATATTTTTAAAAAGAGTAAAAATACTTTTTTTTGGTATTAAGAAAAAGTACTTTTTAATTAAAAGATTTGTTAAAAAAAAATAATTATGTGATTTTTTTGAAAGTCAACCTCAAATTATATTTTTTTTCGAAGTTCAAAATAATAATTTCTTAAAAAATCTAAAATTATACGTTTTCAAAGTTTACCGTGACACTATTCAGACAAAACACAAACGCAGACTGTGATCTAGAGTCATCTTTATCGGTTTAGAAGTTAGCGTTGGTATCACCTCTTACAATGCGCTCTTCCTCACCACCGTAGACCAAGAATTAATCCTTATATCTTTTCAAGTAGTTGAGGATATTCTTGACTGGGGTCCCATGACCTTCACCGGGATCGGATTGGTATTGACTCGTCATGCTCAATGCATATGAGACATCTGACGAGTTCATATCATGTTACACATGATAGATCCAATTCTTTGAAGCATATGAAATCTTACTCATGTGCTCTCTCTCTCATCTAATGTTGAAGGAGATTGTCCCTTAGATAAATATACACCATGTGACATAGGCAAGATATCTTTCTTGGAGTCATGCATATTGAAGCGCATAAGCACTTTGTTAATATATGTACCTTGACTTAGGTCATGCAACTTCAGTGATATATCTCTAAAGATCTTGATTCCTAATGCATTGGAAGTTTTGCCTAAATCCTTCATTGAGAAGTAATTTCTTAACCATGTCTTCACATGTTGTAGGATAGGAATGTTGTTTCAGATGAGTAGTATGTCATACACAAACAACACCAGAAACACAACTGTGCTGCCACTAACATTCTTGTAGACACAAGGTTCATCTTCGTTATTGATGAATTCAAATTGTCTTTCAGTCTCATCAAAACAAAGATTCTAGCTTCAGATAGCTTGTTTCAATCCATGAATAGATCTTTGCTACTTGCACACCTTTGCAGCATTTTGCGGATCAACAAAACCCTCGGGTTATGTTATGTACACATCCTCGAGAAGATTTTCGTTAAGGAATACAGTCTTGACATCCATTTTCCATATGTCATAATCATGATGTAGGCTTGGGCCTCATATTCCCATTAAAAATCAGGATAACTTTTCTTTCAAACTAGCAAATCTTCCCATGCACAATTCCTCCTAAACATAATTGTTAACTACACAGACCTTCTGATCAATATCCTTTAGCCGCATCATCTTTTCTTCAAGCTTGAGTAAGTAACTTTGGTCATTCTCATCTTCAAATCCCTCATGAGTGTGCCTCCTCCAAACTTTTTCTTGAAATTGTTGTATAGATGCCTTAAACAAAATTATTTTTCTACTCCATCCACAATCTCCTTAAATGTGTGTATCAAATCATGCCAACATGATAAACAAGGAAGTTAACACAAAACATTGCAGTGTTGGAAATTACAAAAATAAGTTAAAGGAAATAGAGTTTGTTTAAATAATACATCACCTTTTGTTGATCCAAAAATAAAAACCCATTTGTTTGTTATTACATCTCTAATGTCCTCCAAAAAAAGTCAGAAATCACCTCCAAGTATCTTTAGTTTCAGACTCCACAACTTCAAATGCCAAGAGAAGATATTGGTCGTTGGGGTCTTTACCAACTACAATTGAGAGCTATCCTCCTCCATACTTAGACGACATCTATTTATCCTAAGGCAACTTTAAATGCCCTTTTGCAGCCATCCAAACATATAATACCCAAATCTTGGCTGAAGGTTCTAAGCAAGTTTGTCCACTAAATTTTGTATATGCTCTTCTTAATTCAAAGACTATACAACTGCAACATAATGTTCAGCTTGCTACAATCCTCCTCAACAACCTCCATAGCTAACTACCTTTCTAGGAATGTCCTGGATATTGTAATCCTATTAAAGTAGGTAATGCTAATATCATTAATGACCTCATTTGATTTAAGCTTGTTGTTTCACTTCTATTTGTCAACTATCGCCTTTTGCAACCCACTTTGCCTTTGTGTTCTTATTGTCAAATAATCTTCAACAAGTGTGCTTAGGGAAAAAGGGTCTCAAGCTTTAGGGATGGCAATTAGACCCAAGTCCACTGGGCACTCGCAAAAACAACCCGCAATGGGCATGGTAAATACCCGCTTTATGGGTATGGGCTTGGGCCTGGGTAATTACCCGCAAATCTGAGTGGGTATGGGTGGGGGAACGGGCACTCTGGTGCCCACCCCGCTCCGCAGCCGCCATATACATATATGTGTACAAAATTATAATTTTACAACAAAATATTAAATAGAAGTAATTATTCTATCTACTTTTTTTTTTTACCAGAATCTATCTAATTAATATATTTACTTTTTTTTACCGGAATCTACTTATTGTAATACTTAATTGTTTTTCATACTTTGGATGTTTTTATTTGGCTAAATACTATGATTTGTAATATTTTAGAATTGATTTGAAAGATTTTGGATCATATTTTAATTAAGTTATGATGTTCTTTTAGTTATTTATTGTCTTTTCATAGTTAAAGTGCAGTAATCTGCAGTGGTACGGCACTTAGGTACCCAACGGGTTCGGGACGGGCACTAAACTTGTCAGTCACGCGGGTATGGACTCAGTACTAACACTTTTTCCAAATGCGGGTATGGGGATGGATACTATAGTACCTACCCAGAGGGTACTCATTGTCATCCCTATCAAGTCAGTAGATATGACTCCTCCTACCCTACACACAAGCACAATATAACCATAGTTTTGTTTACAAACAACTCTAGCCTTAACAATTTATTTATTTATTTATTTTTTTTTTTTACAAATTTTACTTTTCTCCTTTTTAACACAAAATGTTCAAGAATAGCTTTCTTGAACTGGTGGAGTGATAAAAACTCCAGTCCAAGTCTAAATTTGAAATGTTTGCACGGGTCTTCGTGTCTAAACTTGAGGTGCTTAGATCTGATCATAACCATCGAGCCCCACCACAAACCACTATCCAAGTCATCAATAGTATAATCCTATTCCATAGCATGCGCGTCATCAACTTTTTGAGTCACAAATGTCTGCACAACATTATGTCTTCTAGTATTTTCTCCACTTTCTTTAACTGCTTCATGTTCAACACCATCCATATTTTTAGTTTCTACATTTGTACCACTACTTTGCTTACTTATATTAAACAAATTACTGCCATCTTTCATTTTTTTTAAATAGAGAAGTGCGGCGTACTGCTTTCGCCTTCATCTTGTTGGGTTCTTTTGCACCAGTTTTAGTTTGAACTTCACATTTAGCTTGTACTTCATGTTCATTTTGAGGATGTTCAGTCTCTGCTACATGCTGAGTTTGTACCTTAAGTTGATTTTGTACCCCTACCTCATCTACCTCTCAATAAACCCATCATCGCCCCTCCATCAGTCTCATGAGTCTCATCTCCACTATCATCAAAATGTATTTCCTTCGCAGACTCGTCGCTTCTACTTTGTATTCATGACTAAAGTCATGTGGAAAATATCATCAATTCCACACCCACAAATTTACCTTCGGAAATAACAGATGTATATTCCACTAGTTTTAGAAATTTAGACGTGTGAATGTTTCAGTTGCTTTCAATGCTCCTTTTTTTTTTTTTGAAATTGTGTTTGATTTGTTTTATATTTTTAAAAAGAGTAAAAATACTTTTTTTTGGTATTAAGAAAAAGTACTTTTTAATTAAAAGATTTGTTAAAAAAAAATAATTATGTGATATTTTTGAAAGTCAACCTCAAATTATATTTTTTTTCGAAGTTCAAAATAATAATTTCTTAAAAAATCTAAAATTATACGTTTTCAAAGTTTACCGTGACACTATTCAGACAAAACACAAACGCAGACTGTGATCTAGAGTCATCATTATCGGTTTAGAAGTTAGCGTTGGTATCATCTCTTACAATGCGCTCTTCCTCACCACCGTAGACCAAGAATTAATCCTTATATCTTTTCAAGTAGTTGAGGATATTCTTGACTGGGGTCCCATGACCTTCACCGGGATCGGATTGGTATTGACTCGTCATGCTCAATGCATATGAGACATCTGACGAGTTCATATCATGTTACACATGATAGATCCAATTGCTGAAGCATATGAAATCTTACTCATGTGCTCTCTCTCTCATCTAATGTTGAAGGAGATTGTCCCTTAGATAAATATACACCATGTGACATAGGCAAGATATCTTTCTTGGAGTCATGCATATTGAAGCGCATAAGCACTTTGTTAATATATGTACCTTGACTTAGGTCATGCAACTTCAAAGTGATATATCTCTAAAGATCTTGATTCCTAATGCATTGGAAGTTTTGCCTAAATCCTTCATTGAGAAGTAATTTCTTAACCATGTCTTCACATGTTGTAGGATAGGAATGTTGTTTCAGATGAGTAGTATGTCATACACAAACAACACCAGAAACACAACTGTGCTGCCACTAACATTCTTGTAGACACAACGTTCATCTTCAAGTTATTGATGAATTCAAATTGTCTTTCAGTCTCATCAAAACAAAGATTCTAGCTTCAGATAGCTTGTTTCAATCCATGAATAGATCGTTGCTACTTGCACACCTTTGCAAAGCATTTTATGGATCAACAAAACCCTCGGGTTATGTTATGTACACATCCTCGAGAAGATTTTCGTTAAGGAATACAGTCTTGACATCCATTTTCCATATGTCATAATCATGATGTAGGCTTGGGCCTCATATTCCCATTAAAAATCAGGATAACTTTTCTTTCAAACTAGCAAATCTTCCCATGCACAATTCCTCCTAAACATAATTGTTAACTACACAGACCTTCTGATCAATATCCTTTAGCCGCATCATCTTTTCTTCTGAAGCTTCAGAGTAAGTAACTTTCGTCATTCTCATCTTCAAATCCCTCATGAGTGTGCCTCCTCCAAACTTTTTCTTGAAATTGTTGTATAGATGCCTTAAACAAAATTATTTTTCTACTCCATCCACAATCTCCTTAAATGTGTGTATCAAATCGTGCCAACATGATAAACAAGGAAGTTAACACAAAACATTGCAGTGTTGGAAATTACAAAAATAAGTTAAAGGAAATAGAGTTTGTTTAAATAATACATCACCTTTTGTTGATCCAAAAATAAAAACCCATTTGTTTGTTATTACATCTCTAATGTCCTCCAAAAAAAGTCAGAAATCACCTCCAAGTATCTTTAGTTTCAGAGTCCACAACTTCAAATGCCAAGAGAAGATATTGGTCGTTGGGGTCTTTACCAACTACAATTGAGAGCTATCCTCCTCCATACTTAGACGACATCTATTTATCCTAAGGCAGCTTTAAATGCCCTTTTGCAGCCATCCAAACATATAATACCCAAATCTTGGCTGAAGGTTCTAAGCAAGTTTGTCCAATAAATTTTGTATATGCTCTTCTTAATTCAAAGACTATACAACTGCAACATAATGTTCAGCTTGCTACAATCCTCCTCAACAACCTCCATAGCTAACTACCTTTCTAGGAATGTCCTGGATATTGTAATCCTATTAAAGTAGGTAATGCTAATATCATTAATGACCTCATTTGATTTAAGCTTGTTGTTTCACTTCTATTTGTCAACTATCGCCTTTTGCAACCCACTTTGCCTTTGTGTTCTTATTGTCAAATAATCTTCAACAACTGTGCTTAGGGAAAAAGGGTCTCAAGCTTTAGGGATGGCAATTAGACCCAAGTCCACTGGGCACTCGCAAAAAAAACCCGCAATGGGCATGGTAAATACCCGCTTTATGGGTATGGGCTTGGGCCTGGGTAATTACCCGCAAATCTGAGGGGGTAAGGGGGGGGGGACGGGCACTCTGGTGCCCGGCCAGCTCCATGACCATATACATATATGTGTACAAAATTATAATTTTATATCAAAATATTAAATAGAATTAATTAATCTATCTACTTTTTTTTTTTTACCGGAAACTATCTAATTAATATATTTACTTTTTTTTACCGGAATCTACTTATTGTAATACTTAATTGTTTTTCATACTTTGGATGTTTTTATTTGGCTAAATACTATGATTTGTAATATTTTAGAATTGATTTGAAAGATTTTGGATCATATTTTAATTAAGTTATGATGTTCTTTTCGTTATTTATTGTCTTTTCATAGTTAAAGTGCGGGTAACGGGTGCGGGTACGGGCACTTAGGTACCCAACGGGTTCGGGGACGGGCACTAAACTTGCTGTCCACGCGGGTATGGACTCGGGTACGAACACTTTTTCCAAATGCGGGTATGGGGATGGATACTATAGTACCCTACCCAGAGGGTACCCATTGCCATCCCTATCAAGCTGGTAGATATGACTCCCTCCTACCCTACACACAAGCACAATATAACCATAGTTTTGTTTACAAACAACTCTAGCCTTAACAATTTATTTATTTATTTATTTTTTTTTTTTACAAATTTTACTTTTCTCCTTTTTAACACAAAATGTTCAAGAATAGCTTTCTTGAACTGTTGGAGTGATAAAAACTCCATTCCAAGTCTAAATTTGAAATTTTTGCACGTGTCTTCGTGTCTAAACTTGGGGTACTTAGATCTTATCATAACCATCAGAGCCTGACCACAAACCACTATCCAAGTCATCAATAGTATAATCCTATTCCATAGCATGCGCGTCATCAACTTTTTGAGTCACAAATGTCTGCACAACATTATGTCTTCTAGTATTTTCTCCACTTTCTTTAACTGCTTCATGTTCAACACCATCCATATTTTTAGTTTCTACATTTGTACCACTACTTTGCTTACTTATATTAAACAAATTACTGCCATCTTTCATTTTTTTTAAATAGAGAAGTGTGGCGTACTGCTTTCGCCTTCATCTTGTTGGGTTCTTTTGCACCAGTTTTAGTTTGAACTTCACATTTAGCTTGTACTTCATGTTCATTTTGAGGATGTTCAGTCTACGCTACATGCTGAGTTTGTACCTTAAGTTGATTTTGTACCCCTACCTCATCTACCTCTCAATAAACCCATCATCGCCCCTCCATCAGTCTCATGAGTCTCATCTCCACTATCATCAAAATGTATTTCCTTCGCAGACTCGTCGCTTCTACTTTGTATTCATGACTAAAGTCATGTGGAAAATATCATCAATTCCACACCCACAAATTTACCTTCGGAAATAACAGATGTATATTCCACTAGTTTTAGAAATTTAGACGTGTGAATGTTTCAGTTGCTTTCAATGCTCCTTTTTTTTTTTTTGAAATTGTGTTTGATTTGTTTTATATTTTTAAAAAGAGTAAAAATACTTTTTTTTGGTATTAAGAAAAATTACTTTTTAATTAAAAGATTTGTTAAAAAAAAAATAATTATGTGATTTTTTTGAAAGTCAACCTCAAATTATATTTTTTTTCGAAGTTCAAAATAATAATTTCTTAAAAAATCTAAAATTATACGTTTTCAAAGTTTACCGTGACACTATTCAGACAAAACACAAACGCAGACTGTGATCTAGAGTCATCTTTATCGGTTTAGAAGTTAGCGTTGGTATCACCTCTTACAATGCGCTCTTCCTCACCACCGTAGACCAAGAATTAATCCTTATATCTTTTCAAGTAGTTGAGGATATTCTTGACTGGGGTCCCATGACCTTCACCGGGATCGGATTGGTATTGACTCGTCATGCTCAATGCATATGAGACATCTGACGAGTTCATATCATGTTACACATGATAGATCCAATTGCTGAAGCATATGAAATCTTACTCATGTGCTCTCTCTCTCATCTAATGTTGAAGGAGATTGTCCCTTAGATAAATATACACCATGTGACATAGGCAAGATATCTTTCTTGGAGTCATGCATATTGAAGCATAAGCACTTTGTTAATATATGTACCTTGACTTAGGTCATGCAACTTCAGTGATATATCTCTAAAGATCTTGATTCCTAATGCATTGGAAGTTTTGCCTAAATCCTTCATTGAGAAGTAATTTCTTAACCATGTCTTCACATGTTGTAGGATAGGAATGTTGTTTCAGATGAGTAGTATGTCATACACAAACAACACCAGAAACACAACTGTGCTGCCACTAACATTCTTGTAGACACAAGGTTCATCTTCGTTATTGATGAATTCAAATTGTCTTTCAGTCTCATTAAAACAAAGATTCTAGCTTCAGATAGCTTGTTTCAATCCATGAATAGATCGTTGCTACTTGCACACCTTTGCAGCATTTTGCGGATCAACAAAACCCTCGGGTTATGTTATGTACACATCCTCGAGAAGATTTTCGTTAAGGAATACAGTCTTGACATCCATTTTCCATATGTCATAATCATGATGTAGGCTTGGGCCTCATATTCCCATTAAAAATCATGATAACTTTTCTTTCAAACTAGCAAATCTTCCCATGCACAATTCCTCCTAAACATAATTGTTAACTACACAGACCTTCTGATCAATATCCTTTAGCCGCATCATCTTTTCTTCTGAAGCTTCAGAGTAAGTAACTTTGGTCATTCTCATCTTCAAATCCCTCATGAGTGTGCCTCCTCCAAACTTTTTCTTGAAATTGTTGTATAGATGCCTTAAACAAAATTATTTTTCTACTCCATCCACAATCTCCTTAAATGTGTGTATCAAATCATGCCAACATGATAAACAAGGAAGTTAACACAAAACATTGCAGTGTTGGAAATTACAAAAATAAGTTAAAGGAAATAGAGTTTGTTTAAATAATATATCACCTTTTGTTGATCCAAAAATAAAAACCCATTTGTTTGTTATTACATCTCTAATGTCCTCCAAAAAAAGTCAGAAATCACCTCCAAGTATCTTTAGTTTCAGACTCCACAACTTCAAATGCCAAGAGAAGATATTGGTCGTTGGGGTCTTTACCAACTACAATTGAGAGCTATCCTCCTCCATACTTAGACGACATCTATTTATCCTAAGGCAGCTTTAAATGCCCTTTTGCAGCCATCCAAACATATAATACCCAAATCTTGGCTGAAGGTTCTAAGCAAGTTTGTCCAGCTAAATTTTGTATATGCTCTTCTTAATTCAGCACTATACAACTGCAACATAATGTTCAGCTTGCTACAATCCTCCTCAACAACCTCCATAGCTAACTACCTTTCTAGGAATGTCCTGGATATTGTAATCCTATTAAAGTAGGTAATGCTAATATCATTAATGACCTCATTTGATTTAAGCTTGTTGTTTCACTTCTATTTGTCAACTATCGCCTTTTGCAACCCACTTTGCCTTTGTGTTCTTATTGTCAAATAATCTTCAACAACTGTGCTTAGGGAAAAAGGGTCTCAAGCTTTAGGGATGGCAATTAGACCCAAGTCCACTGGGCACTCGCAAAAAAAACCCGCAATGGGCATGGTAAATACCCGCTTTATGGGTATGGGCTTGGGCCTGGGTAATTACCCGCAAATCTGAGTGGGTATGGGTGGGGGTACGGGCACTCTGGTGCCCAGCCCGCTCCGCAGCCCGCATATACATATATGTGTACAAAATTATAATTTTATATCAAAATATTAAATAGAATTAATTAATCTATCTACTTTTTTTTTTTTACCGGAAACTATCTAATTAATATATTTACTTTTTTTTACCGGAATCTACTTATTGTAATACTTAATTGTTTTTCATACTTTGGATGTTTTTATTTGGCTAAATACTATGATTTGTAATATTTTAGAATTGATTTGAAAGATTTTGGATCATATTTTAATTAAGTTATGATGTTCTTTTCGTTATTTATTGTCTTTTCATAGTTAAAGTGCGGGTAACGGGTGCGGGTACGGGCACTTAGGTACCCAACGGGTTCGGGGACGGGCACTAAACTTGCTGTCCACGCGGGTATGGACTCGGGTACGAACACTTTTTCCAAATGCGGGTATGGGGATGGATACTATAGTACCCTACCCAGAGGGTACCCATTGCCATCCCTATCAAGCTGGTAGATATGACTCCCTCCTACCCTACACACAAGCACAATATAACCATAGTTTTGTTTACAAACAACTCTAGCCTTAACAATTTATTTATTTATTTATTTTTTTTTTACAAATTTTACTTTTCTCCTTTTTAACACAAAATGTTCAAGAATAGCTTTCTTGAACTGTTGGAGTGATAAAAACTCCATTCCAAGTCTAAATTTGAAATTTTTGCACGTGTCTTCGTGTCTAAACTTGGGGTACTTAGATCTTATCATAACCATCAGAGCCTGACCACAAACCACTATCCAAGTCATCAATAGTATAATCCTATTCCATAGCATGCGCGTCATCAACTTTTTGAGTCACAAATGTCTGCACAACATTATGTCTTCTAGTATTTTCTCCACTTTCTTTAACTGCTTCATGTTCAACACCATCCATATTTTTAGTTTCTACATTTGTACCACTACTTTGCTTACTTATATTAAACAAATTACTGCCATCTTTCATTTTTTTTAAATAGAGAAGTGTGGCGTACTGCTTTCGCCTTCATCTTGTTGGGTTCTTTTGCACCAGTTTTAGTTTGAACTTCACATTTAGCTTGTACTTCATGTTCATTTTGAGGATGTTCAGTCTCTGCTACATGCTGAGTTTGTACCTTAAGTTGATTTTGTACCCCTACCTCATCTACCTCTCAATAAACCCATCATCGCCCCTCCATCAGTCTCATGAGTCTCATCTCCACTATCATCAAAATGTATTTCCTTCGCAGACTCGTCGCTTCTACTTTGTATTCATGACTAAAGTCATGTGGAAAATATCATCAATTCCACCCCCACAAATTTACCTTCTAAATAATGTATGTATATTCCACTAGTTTTAGAAATTTAGACGTGTGAATGTTTCAGTTGCTTTCAATGCTCCTTTTTTTTTTTTTTGAAATTGTGTTTGATTTGTTTTATATTTTTAAAAAGAGTAAAAATACTTTTTTTTGGTATTAAGAAAAATTACTTTTTAATTAAAAGATTTGTTAAAAAAAAATAATTATGTGATTTTTTTGAAAGTCAACCTCAAATTATATTTTTTTTCGAAGTTCAAAATAATAATTTCTTAAAAAATCTAAAATTATACGTTTTCAAAGTTTACCGTGACACTATTCAGACAAAACACAAACGCAGACTGTGATCTAGAGTCATCTTTATCGGTTTAGAAGTTAGCGTTGGTATCACCTCTTACAATGCGCTCTTCCTCACCACCGTAGACCAAGAATTAATCCTTATATCTTTTCAAGTAGTTGAGGATATTCTTGACTGGGGTCCCATGACCTTCACCGGGATCGGATTGGTATTGACTCGTCATGCTCAATGCATATGAGACATCTGACGAGTTCATATCATGTTACACATGATAGATCCAATTGCTGAAGCATATGAAATCTTACTCATGTGCTCTCTCTCTCATCTAATGTTGAAGGAGATTGTCCCTTAGATAAATATACACCATGTGACATAGGCAAGATATCTTTCTTGGAGTCATGCATATTGAAGCGCATAAGCACTTTGTTAATATATGTACCTTGACTTAGGTCATGCAACTTCAGTGATATATCTCTAAAGATCTTGATTCCTAATGCATTGGAAGTTTTGCCTAAATCCTTCATTGAGAAGTAATTTCTTAACCATGTCTTCACATGTTGTAGGATAGGAATGTTGTTTCGTATGAGTAGTATGTCATACACAAACAACAATTAAACACAACTGTGCTGCCACTAACATTCTTGTAGACACAAGGTTCATCTTCGTTATTGATGAATTCAAATTGTCTTTCAGTCTCATTAAAACAAAGATTCTAGCTTCAGATAGCTTGTTTCAATCCATGAATAGATCGTTGCTACTTGCACACCTTTGCAAAGATTTTGCGGATCAACAAAACCCTCGGGTTATGTTATGTACACATCCTCGAGAAGATTTTCGTTAAGGAATACAGTCTTGACATCCATTTTCCATATGTCATAATCATGATGTAGGCTTGGGCCTCATATTCCCATTAAAAATCATGATAACTTTTCTTTCAAACTAGCAAATCTTCCCATGCACAATTCCTCCTAAACATAATTGTTAACTACACAGACCTTCTGATCAATATCCTTTAGCCGCATCATCTTTTCTTCTGAAGCTTCAGAGTAAGTAACTTTGGTCATTCTCATCTTCAAATCCCTCATGAGTGTGCCTCCTCCAAACTTTTTCTTGAAATTGTTGTATAGATGCCTTAAACAAAATTATTTTTCTACTCCATCCACAATCTCCTTAAATGTGTGTATCAAATCATGCCAACATGATAAACAAGGAAGTTAACACAAAACATTGCAGTGTTGGAAATTACAAAAATAAGTTAAAGGAAATAGAGTTTGTTTAAATAATATATCACCTTTTGTTGATCCAAAAATAAAAACCCATTTGTTTGTTATTACATCTCTAATGTCCTCCAAAAAAAGTCAGAAATCACCTCCAAGTATCTTTAGTTTCAGACTCCACAACTTCAAATGCCAAGAGAAGATATTGGTCGTTGGGGTCTTTACCAACTACAATTGAGAGCTATCCTCCTCCATACTTAGACGACATCTATTTATCCTAAGGCAGCTTTAAATGCCCTTTTGCAGCCATCCAAACATATAATACCCAAATCTTGGCTGAAGGTTCTAAGCAAGTTTGTCCAGCTAAATTTTGTATATGCTCTTCTTAATTCAGCACTATACAACTGCAACATAATGTTCAAATTTTGCTACAATCCTCCTCAACAACCTCCATAGCTAACTACCTTTCTAGGAATGTCCTGGATATTGTAATCCTATTAAAGTAGGTAATGCTAATATCATTAATGACCTCATTTGATTTAAGCTTGTTGTTTCACTTCTATTTGTCAACTATCGCCTTTTGCAACCCACTTTGCCTTTGTGTTCTTATTGTCAAATAATCTTCAACAACTGTGCTTAGGGAAAAAGGGTCTCAAGCTTTAGGGATGGCAATTAGACCCAAGTCCACTGGGCACTCGCAAAAAAAACCCGCAATGGGCATGGTAAATACCCGCTTTATGGGTATGGGCTTGGGCCTGGGTAATTACCCGCAAATCTGAGTGGGTATGGGTGGGGGTACGGGCACTCTGGTGCCCGCCCACTCATGACCATATACATATATGTGTACAAAATTATAATTTTATATCAAAATATTAAATAGAATTAATTAATCTATCTACTTTTTTTTTTTACCAGAATCTATCTAATTAATATATTTACTTTTTTTTACCGGAATCTACTTATTGTAATACTTAATTGTTTTTCATACTTTGGATGTTTTTATTTGGCTAAATACTATGATTTGTAATATTTTAGAATTGATTTGAAAGATTTTGGATCATATTTTAATTAAGTTATGATGTTCTTTTCGTTATTTATTGTCTTTTCATAGTTAAAGTGCGGGTAACGGGTGCGGGTACGGGCACTTAGGTACCCAACGGGTTCGGGGACGGGCACTAAACTTGCTGTCCACGCGGGTATGGACTCGGGTACGAACACTTTTTCCAAATGCGGGTATGGGGATGGATACTATAGTACCCTACCCAGAGGGTACCCATTGTCATCCCTATCAAGCTGGTAGATATGACTCCCTCCTACCCTACACACAAGCACAATATAACCATAGTTTTGTTTACAAACAACTCTAGCCTTAACAATTTATTTATTTATTTATTTATTTTTTTTTTACAAATTTTACTTTTCTCCTTTTTAACACAAAATGTTCAAGAATAGCTTTCTTGAACTGTTGGAGTGATAAAAACTCCATTCCAAGTCTAAATTTGAAATTTTTGCACGTGTCTTCGTGTCTAAACTTGGGGTACTTAGATCTTATCATAACCATCAGAGCCTGACCACAAACCACTATCCAAGTCATCAATAGTATAATCCTATTCCATAGCATGCGTCATCAACTTTTTGAGTCACAAATGTCCGCACAACATTATGTCTTCTAGTATTTTCTCCACTTTCTTTAACTGCTTCATGTTCAACACCATCCATATTTTTAGTTTCTACATTTGTACCACTACTTTGCTTACTTATATTAAACAAATTACTGCCATCTTTCATTTTTTTAAATAGAGAAGTGTGGCGATCGCTTTCGCCTTCATCTTGTTGGGTTCTTTTGCACCGCTTTTAGTTTGAACTTCACATTTAGCTTGTACTTCATGTTCATTTTGAGGATGTTCAGTCTGCTACATGCCGAGTTTGTACCTTAAGTTGATTTTGTACCCTACCTCATCTACCTCTCAATAAACCCATCATCGCCCTCCATCAGCCTCATGAGTCTCATCTCCCCTATCATCAAAATGTATTTCCTTCGCAGACTCGTCGCTTCTACTTTGTATTCATGACTAAAGTCATGTGGAAAATATCATCAATTCCACACCCACAAATTTACCTTCTAAATAATGTATGTATATTCCACTAGTTTTAGAAATTTAGACGTGTGAATGTTTCAGCTTGCTTTCAATGCTCCTTTTTTTTTTTTTTTTTGAAATTGTGTTTGATTTGTTTTATATTTTTAAAAAGAGTAAAAATACTTTTTTGGTATTAAGAAAATTACTTTTTAATTAAAAGATTTGTTAAAAAAATAATTATGTGATTTTTTGAAAGTCAACCTCAAATTATATTTTTTTTCGAAGTTCAAAATAATAATTTCTTAAAAAATCTAAAATTATACGTTTTCAAAGTTTACCGTGACACTATTCAGACAAAACACAAACGCAGACTGTGATCTAGAGTCATCTTTATCGGTTTAGAAGTTAGCGTTGGTATCACCTCTTACAATGCGCTCTTCCTCACCACCGTAGACCAAGAATTAATCCTTATATCTTTTCAAGTAGTTGAGGATATTCTTGACTGTGGTCCCATGTCCTTCTCCGCGATCTGATTGGGATTGACTCGTCATGCTTAATGCATATGAGACATCTGCCGAGTTCATATCATGTTACACATGATAGATCCAATTGCTGAAGCATATGAAATCTTACTCATGTGCTCTCTCTCTCATCTAATGTTGAAGGAGATTGTCCCTTAGATAAATATACACCATGTGACATAGGCAAGATATCTTTCTTGGAGTCATGCATATTGAAGCGCATAAGCACTTTGTTAATATATGTACCTTGACTTAGGTCATGCAACTTCAGTGATATATCTCTAAAGATCTTGATTCCTAATGCATTGGAAGTTTTGCCTAAATCCTTCATTGAGAAGTAATTTCTTAACCATGTCTTCACATGTTGTAGGATAGGAATGTTGTTTCAAATGAGTAGTATGTCATACACAAACAACACCAGAAACACAACTGTGCTGCCACTAACATTCTTGTAGACACAAGGTTCATCTTCGTTATTGATGAATTCAAATTGTCTTTCAGTCTCATCAAAACAAAGATTCTAGCTTCAGATAGCTTGTTTCAATCCATGAATAGATCGTTGCTACTTGCACACCTTTGCAGCATTTTGCGGATCAACAAAACCCTCGGGTTATGTTATGTACACATCCTCGAGAAGATTTTCGTTAAGGAATACAGTCTTGACATCCATTTTCCATATGTCATAATCATGATGTAGGCTTGGGCCTCATATTCCCATTAAAAATCAGGATAACTTTTCTTTCAAACTAGCAAATCTTCCCATGCACAATTCCTCCTAAACATAATTGTTAACTACACAGACCTTCTGATCAATATCCTTTAGCCGCATCATCTTTTCTTCTGAAGCTTCAGAGTAAGTAACTTTGGTCATTCTCATCTTCAAATCCCTCATGAGTGTGCCTCCTCCAAACTTTTTCTTGAAATTGTTGTATAGATGCCTTAAACAAAATTATTTTTCTACTCCATCCACAATCTCCTTAAATGTGTGTATCAAATCATGCCAACATGATAAACAAGGAAGTTAACACAAAACATTGCAGTGTTGGAAATTACAAAAATAAGTTAAAGGAAATAGAGTTTGTTTAAATAATATATCACCTTTTGTTGATCCAAAAATAAAAACCCATTTGTTTGTTATTACATCTCTAATGTCCTCCAAAAAAAGTCGAATCACCTCGAAGTATCTTTACTTTCAATCCCCACATCTCCATATGCCAAGAGAAGATTTTGGTCGTTGGGGTCTTTACCAACTACAGTTGAGACCTATCCTCCTCCATACTTAGACGACATCTATTTATCCTAAGGCAGCTTTAAATGCCCTTTGCAGCCATCCAAACATATAATACCCAAATCTTGGCTGAAGGTTCTAAGCAAGTTTGTCCAGCTAAATTTTGTATATGCTCTTCTTAATTCAGACTATACAACAGCAACATAATGTTCAAATTTTGCTACAATCCTCCTCAACAACCTCCATAGCTAACTACCTTTCTAGGAATGTCCTGGATATTGTAATCCTATTAAAGTAGGTAATGCTAATATCATTAATGACCTCATTTGATTTAAGCTTGTTGTTTCACTTCTATTTGTCAACTATCGCCTTTTGCAACCCACTTTGCCTTTGTGTTCTTATTGTCAAATAATCTTCAACAACTGTGCTTAGGGAAAAAGGGTCTCAAGCTTTAGGGATGGCAATTAGACCCAAGTCCACTGGGCACTCGCAAAAAAAACCCGCAATGGGCATGGTAAATACCCGCTTTATGGGTATGGGCTTGGGCCTGGGTAATTACCCGCAAATCTGAGTGGGTATGGGTGGGGGTACGGGCACTCTGGTGCCCAGCCCGCTCCGCAGCCCGCATATACATATATGTGTACAAAATTATAATTTTATATCAAAATATTAAATAGAATTAATTAATCTATCTACTTTTTTTTTTTACCGGAAACTATCTAATTAATATATTTACTTTTTTTTACCGGAATCTACTTATTGTAATACTTAATTGTTTTTCATACTTTGGATGTTTTTATTTGGCTAAATACTATGATTTGTAATATTTTAGAATTGATTTGAAAGATTTTGGATCATATTTTAATTAAGTTATGATGTTCTTTTCGTTATTTATTGTCTTTTCATAGTTAAAGTGCGGGTAACGGGTGCGGGTACGGGCACTTAGGTACCCAACGGGTTCGGGGACGGGCACTAAACTTGCTGTCCACGCGGGTATGGACTCGGGTACGAACCCTTTTTCCAAATGCGGGTATGGGGATGGATACTATAGTACCCTACCCAGGGTACCCATTGCCATCCCTATCAAGTAGTAGATATGACTCCTCCTACCCTACACACAAGCACAATATAACCATAGTTTTGTTTACAAACAACTCTAGCCTTAACAATTTTTTTATTTTTTATTTTTTTATTTTTTTTTACAAATTTTACTTTTCTCCTTTTAACACAAAATGTTCAAGAATAGCTTTCTTGAACTGTTGGAGTGATAAAAACTCCATTCCAAGTCTAAATTTGAAATTTTTGCACGTGTCTTCGTGTCTAAACTTGGGGTACTTAGATCTTATCATAACCATCAGAGCCTGACCACAAACCACTATCCAAGTCATCAATAGTATAATCCTATTCCATAGCATGCGCGTCATCAACTTTTTGAGTCACAAATGTCTGCACAACATTATGTCTTCTAGTATTTTCTCCACTTTCTTTAACTGCTTCATGTTCAACACCATCCATATTTTTAGTTTCTACATTTGTACCACTACTTTGCTTACTTATATTAAACAAATTACTGCCATCTTTCATTTTTTTTAAATAGAGAAGTGTGGCGTACTGCTTTCGCCTTCATCTTGTTGGGTTCTTTTGCACCAGTTTTAGTTTGAACTTCACATTTAGCTTGTACTTCATGTTCATTTTGAGGATGTTCAGTCTCTGCTACATGCTGAGTTTGTACCTTAAGTTGATTTTGTACCCCTACCTCATCTACCTCTCAATAAACCCATCATCGCCCCTCCATCACCTCATGAGTCTCATCTCCACTATCATCAAAATGTATTTCCTTCGCAGACTCGTCGCTTCTACTTTGTATTCATGACTAAAGTCATGTGGAAAATATCATCAATTCCACACCCACAAATTTACCTTCGGAAATAACAGATGTATATTCCACTAGTTTTAGAAATTTAGACGTGTGAATGTTTCAGTTGCTTTCAATGCTCCTTTTTTTTTTTTGAAATTGTGTTTGATTTGTTTTATATTTTTAAAAAGAGTAAAAATACTTTTTTTTGGTATTAAGAAAAATTACTTTTTAATTAAAAGATTTGTTAAAAAAAAAATAATTATGTGATTTTTTGAAAGTCAACCTCAAATTATATTTTTTCAAGTTCAAAATAATAATTTCTTAAAAATCTAAAATTATACGCTTTCAAAGTTTACCGTGACACTATTCAGACAAAACACAAACGCAGACTGTGATCTAGAGTCATCTTTATCGGTTTAGAAGTTAGCGTTGGTATCACCTCTTACAATGCGCTCTTCCTCACCACCGTAGACCAAGAATTAATCCTTATATCTTTTCAAGTAGTTGAGGATATTCTTGACTGGGTCCCATGACCTTCACCGGATCGGATTGGTATTGACTCGTCATGCTCAATGCATATGAGACATCCGACGAGTTCATATCATGTTACACATGATAGATCCAATTCTTGTCAAGCATATGAAATCTTACTCATGTGCTCTCTCTCATCTAATGTTGAAGGAGATTGTCCCTTAGATAAATATACACCATGTGACATAGGCAAGATATCTTTCTTGGAGTCATGCATATTGAAGCGCATAAGCACTTTGTTAATATATGTACCTTGACTTAGGTCATGCAACTTCAGTGATATATCTCTAAAGATCTTGATTCCTAATGCATTGGAAGTTTTGCCTAAATCCTTCATTGAGAAGTAATTTCTTAACCATGTCTTCACATGTTGTAGGATAGGAATGTTGTTTCAGATGAGTAGTATGTCATACACAAACAACACCAGAAACACAACTGTGCTGCCACTAACATTCTTGTAGACACAAGGTTCATCTTCGTTATTGATGAATTCAAATTGTCTTTCAGTCTCATCAAAACAAAGATTCTAGCTTCAGATAGCTTGTTTCAATCCATGAATAGATCGTTGCTACTTGCACACCTTTGCAGCATTTTGCGGATCAACAAAACCCTCGGGTTATGTTATGTACACATCCTCGAGAAGATTTTCGTTAAGGAATACAGTCTTGACATCCATTTTCCATATGTCATAATCATGATGTAGGCTTGGGCCTCATATTCCCATTAAAAATCAGGATAACTTTTCTTTCAAACTAGCAAATCTTCCCATGCACAATTCCTCTTAAACATAATTGTTAACTACACAGACCTTCTGATCAATATCCTTTAGCCGCATCATCTTTTCTTCTGAAGCTTCAGAGTAAGTAACTTTGGTCATTCTCATCTTCAAATCCCTCATGAGTGTGCCTCCTCCAAACTTTTTCTTGAAATTGTTGTATAGATGCCTTAAACAAAATTATTTTTCTACTCCATCCACAATCTCCTTAAATGTGTGTATCAAATCATGCCAACATGATAAACAAGGAAGTTAACACAAAACATTGCAGTGTTGGAAATTACAAAAATAAGTTAAAGGAAATAGAGTTTGTTTAAATAATATATCACCTTTTGTTGATCCAAAAATAAAAACCCATTTGTTTGTTATTACATCTCTAATGTCCTCCAAAAAAAGTCAGAAATCACCTCCAAGTATCTTTAGTTTCAGACTCCACAACTTCAAATGCCAAGAGAAGATATTGGTCGTTGGGGTCTTTACCAACTACAATTGAGAGCTATCCTCCTCCATACTTAGACGACATCTATTTATCCTAAGGCAGCTTTAAATGCCCTTTTGCAGCCATCCAAACATATAATACCCAAATCTTGGCTGAAGGTTCTAAGCAAGTTTGTCCAGCTAAATTTTGTATATGCTCTTCTTAATTCAGCACTATACAACTGCAACATAATGTTCAGCTTGCTACAATCCTCCTCAACAACCTCCATAGCTAACTACCTTTCTAGGAATGTCCTGGATATTGTAATCCTATTAAAGTAGGTAATGCTAATATCATTAATGACCTCATTTGATTTAAGCTTGTTGTTTCACTTCTATTTGTCAACTATCGCCTTTTGCAACCCACTTTGCCTTTGTGTTCTTATTGTCAAATAATCTTCAACAAGTGTGCTTAGGGAAAAAGGGTCTCAAGCTTTAGGGATGGCAATTAGACCCAAGTCCACTGGGCACTCGCAAAAACAACCCGCAATGGGCATGGTAAATACCCGCTTTATGGGTATGGGCTTGGGCCTGGGTAATTACCCGCAAATCTGAGTGGGTATGGGTGGAGGTACGGGCACTCTGGTGCCCAGCCCGCTCCGCAGCCCGCATATACATATATGTGTACAAAATTATAATTTTATATCAAAATATTAAATAGAATTAATTAATCTATCTACTTTTTTTTTTACCGGAATCTATCTAATTAATATATTTACTTTTTTTTACCGGAATCTACTTATTGTAATACTTAATTGTTTTTCATACTTTGGATGTTTTTATTTGGCTAAATACTATGATTTGTAATATTTTAGAATTGATTTGAAAGATTTTGGATCATATTTTAATTAAGTTATGATGTTCTTTTCGTTATTTATTGTCTTTTCATAGTTAAAGTCTGCGGGTAAGCAGTGCGAATGCAGGCACCTAGGTACCCAACGGGTTCGGGGACGGGCACTAAACTTGCTGTCCACGCGGGTATGGACTCGGGTACGAACACTTTTTCCAAATGCGGGTATGGGGATGGATACTATAGTACCCTACCCAGAGAGTACCCATTGCCATCCCTATCAAGCTGGTAGATATGACTCCCTCCTACCCTACACACAAGCACAATATAACCATAGTTTTGTTTACAAACAACTCTAGCCTTAACAATTTATTTATTTATTTATTTTTTTTTTTTTTACAAATTTTACTTTTCTCCTTTTTAACACAAAATGTTCAAGAATAGCTTTCTTGAACTGTTGGAGTGATAAAAACTCCATTCCAAGTCTAAATTTGAAATTTTTGCACGTGTCTTCGTGTCTAAACTTGGGGTACTTAGATCTTATCATAACCATCAGAGCCTGACCACAAACCACTATCCAAGTCATCAGTAGTATAATCCTATTCCATAGCATGCGCGTCATCAACTTTTTGAGTCACAAATGTCTGCACAACATTATGTCTTCTAGTACTTTCTTTAACTGCTTCATGTTCAACACCATCCATATTTTTAGTTTCTACATTTGTACCACTACTTTGCTTACTTATATTGAACAAATTACTGCCATCTTTCATTTTTTTTTAAATAGAGAAGTGTGGCGTACTGCTTTCGCCTTCATCTTGTTGGGTTCTTTTGCACCAGTTTTAGTTTGAACTTTACATTCAGTCTCTGCTACATGCTGAGTTTGTACCTTAAGTTGATTTTGTACCGCTACCTCATCTACCTCTCAATAAACCCATCATCGCCCCTCCATCACTCTCATGAGTCTCATCTCTACTATCATCAAAATGTATTTCCTTCGCAGACTCGTCGCTTCTACTTTGTATTCATGACTAAAGTCATGTGGAAAAATATCATCAATTCCACACCCACAAATTTACCCCTATTTTCAGCACCTTTGTCCTCCCTTGTTCCACTCACCCTGCCCTTATTATTGTTTCCCGATTCCTCTACACAGTTGGTTACACAATTGGTTATACTAGCAGTGTGCTCAACATATACGTCAAGTTGTCAACTTCACAATTGTTTCTAATGACACGATTTGCTAACGCTATTGCATCTATATCTATGGCTAACTCCTTCAAACCGTCTTTAAGCATCTAATTGGTTAAAGAGAAGTACTCACGAAAGGGTGAAAAACGAGAGAGTAAGAGTAGAAATTGAACATTTCTCTTGATTGACATACCAATGAAATAGGGGAGAGTGACTAAAAAATAGGTCCACAATTTTTTTTCTTTTTCGCAGTTGAGCGAGGAAAGGAGACAGAAGGCTCTATTATTTGGCTTCTTCCTTGTTTGCCCTTGCATTGATAACAGCAACTCACATATTTAACGTTGTGACTTGAGACATAATAACATTGAAGTCAAATTAATAATTTAGATAATAATTAAATTAATTATATTAAATCATTTACTAAAATTTATCTAATTAATTAAATTAATAAAAAATTAAGCTAAGTAACTTAGTAAATTAATTAATTGAATTTAAATAAATAAATAAATAAATTTGATGGAGATGTTTTAATTCAAGGGCATTATCGTATTTTTATAAATAATCAACACTTTTTTCTTCTCTATTTCTTCTCTTTTCCTCTTATACCAATCAATACATCAAATCTACTCTATTTCTCACATTTTTCTCTCTTCTTACACTCTTTCTCTCTTCTCAATTTCTTCTCACAACCAATCATACCATAAATGACGAACTATTGGATATCCACCACAATTTCATACTATCTTTTTGACCTAGACTAGATCCCTAACTAGTCCACGTGTCTCTCACCATGAGAGACCAAATTTTGTGAAGTTCCACGGGTGTACCACCAACACCTGAACCCTCCCCTCTTCTTCCAAGTCTTCCGCTGCCACCTTCCAAGCCGGTGTCTGACCGCCAAGATCCCCTTTCCGGTGAACCAAGACCATCAACGAAATTCTACCATCTTCCTCTACATTAGCCCTCAACCAATTTCACCAAATAGGCAACTCTAAAAACCCTAACTGTTGCGGTCCTCCTTGGTTGCGATCCACTGAAGATCCTCTCTATCTGTGAATAGCTTACGTCCAGCCATTGCATACTCCGATCGTGGTCCTAATAGTGTCATCCCCCCTCTCATTCATCGCACACCTACCCTCACAGTTCCCCATCCGTCTCAGCCACTGGGTCACATGGGTTCTTGGTGGTTCATTCACGGTTCGCATGCCTAATATGAGGATTTAATAGAGGGGGAGTGAGGGGATGCTTTTGATTGGTTTAGATTTTGGATTGGAGGTCTGAGGTGGCCAAAATTTGACCCCAAAAAACTAGGGTTTGACTCCCTGTTTGGGAGAAAAGAAGGAAGATGCCAGTGGATGACGAAGAATAAATCTCGACGATGGAAAGGAAAGGTAAGGTTTTGAGGCACAGAGAGAAGACGAACCAGAGGCGTTTCGGCCTGAGACCAGCAGCGGTGCTTGTCAACTTGAACCAGTTGTGTCAACATCTACCTTTTTTTTTTTTATAAATGAAAGTTTAGGTGAGTTGGGTCTCGGGGGCTCACCAGGGCCAGGGAAAGGCCCAAGGCTCAAAGAGCTCGGCAGCGGGATTCGAACCCACATCATCATGGGATATGAATTGCATCATTACCAACTGCACCAACCTTTATTGGCAAACATCTACATTTCTAAACGCATCTTACATCACTAATTGGTATATACGGCGAATTCAAATCACTTATCATATTTCATGTTATCAAATTAAATATTTTTTATAAAAAAACAAATTGGCATGCAAAAGCATCACAATAATGACTGACGACCCAACAAGGTTGCCTCCCCAGCCATTACCAATCATCTGTAGCACGCCAAAAATCTATTAAAAAATAAGAAAGAATACAAAAAAAAACATGGGGGGACATAAACCAAACCCATGGGAAAATTATTGCCTTCACGGTAAATATGAGAGGCAAGCTTATTTGCATAATTATTACCTTCACGGTAAATATGAGAAAAACAAAAAATTCATCCTACTAGTAAGATCTAAACAATTCAACCATATATTTCTAAGTCTCCAATGAACTATAGAAGGCGAAGAAAAAGTCAAAACCACTATAGAACAAAAAATTCCTCCAACCTTTAGCATATGCAATCTCAATAGTGGTCATAGCACCCATAAGCTCAGCATGCAAAGCAAAAGAAATACCAAAAGGGACAAAAAACAACCAAGTGTAGTAGCCATTCGATCTCTAAAGATACCGTCGCAACCAGTAGTACCAGGGGTACCTTTAACAGCCCCATCAGAATTACAGTTGATCCAGCTACACTTAGGAGGATACTAATCAACTTGTTTGATCATAGGAGCTTTCCCTGGGCGACCATCAATAGAGAAAGCTTTAAGAATCAAGAATCCTGGATATCAGAGGAATTGCAACCGGTACTCAACTTCGCAGCTAAAGAGACATTGGCAAGAATCATGTTCTTAGCCGTAGAGAGACGAATCGCATGATTATCAAACCGGGCCTTATTCCTGCAAAACCAGATAATTGAACTAGAGTGTATAATACCAGCAAGAATAACATCACGAACTTGGCTGCTCCAGTTTAAATCACAAATAGAGAGGATGTCCAACATTGAAGGCAAGAAAAATTAAGATGCAAAACTGAGCTCAACTAACTCCAAATTGACTTTGCAAATACGCAATCAAAAAATAAGTGAGATGTTGATTCAGCATCTGCATAGCAAAGGCTACAAATAGACACCACACAATAACCACGCTTTTTGAGATCTTCATCAGTTGGCATGCGATCATGAATTATTCTCCAAACTAAAAAAGATTTAGTGGGAGGGATAATCCGTTCCAAATGATTTTGTGCCAATGATTCTGCTGAGATGTGGGATTTAAGAAGACATAGGCTTCCTTTAAAGATAACGTGCTCGAGGTAGTACTAGTCTAAACCTTATAAACAATAGCATCATTTAAAGGGATCGTGACTTGCTTCAAATCTGAAGCTATGGAAGGATTCCTTTGGAGCAGCATGGCAGGAATTTCCTAAGTGCCATTATGAATGAAGTCACCAACTCTGGCATGAAGCAAATGATGAATATCACTGGGAATGTCTAACATATTAACCAACAGTTCTGATAGCCACCGATCAGTCCAGAAGTTGACATTTTTACTGTCACCTATTTGCCAAGAGTAATGATCCATAACTATAGGGATACTTTGTTTTAGGCCAACCCAAATCGTTGAGCCAACATGATAATTCACTGGAGTATTATTTCTAAAGACTCTAGCTTGTAAGAAGCAGGCCCATTGAGAATTTGTAGAAGTCAGCTCCTAGCCAAGCTTTAACAAAGAAGCCTTATTATTAGCTCTAAGAGATCTTAGACCAAGTCCGCCCTCTGATAAGTTGCTACAAACTATACTCCAAGCCACTGTAACCGTCTTCCGAGTATGGATATCCCCTGACCAAATAAAGTTCCTCATCCAGTTGCCCACAGTCTTAGCAAGCTCCACCGGCCACAAGTATACATGAAAACTATAAGTAAGCATACTATGAATGATAGATTTGATAAGCTGGACCCTTCCCATGATTAAGAGCAGAGAGGCTTTCCATGTTGCTAGTTTATTTTTAATTCTATCAGCAATTCCTTGAAGATGTTGTTTTCTTGGCTTACCTTTAAATAAGAGAATACCAAGGTAAACAAAAGGGAGCACACCAAAGGAAAAGCCAAGAGTCTCAACAAGTCGATCTTTTCTAGATGCAGACATAGAACCCGCATAAAATTTAGATTTATTGGGATTAATGATCTGGCCTGAAGCTTCTCCATAGGCATTAAATAGATTCACCAAATTTTGCAAGTTCTTCTGGGCACCTCTGCAAAAAAGCATTATGTCATCAACATATAACACATAAGTAGGAGTAGCATACCCTCTTGGGCCTGCAATGAGCTGAAGATTGCCATCCACCACCAGCTTGGAAATACTTCTGCTGAGAACATCCTCAGCCAGACAAAAAATAAGGGGGGAGAGAGGATGCCCCTACCTCACCCCTCTCTTACAAGAGAAGAATCCAACAGCTTTACCATTGACTGAAATTGAGAGCTTAGCTGATTGAAGAATTACATGCACCCAACTACAAAACTTGGGATCAAAACCAAAAAAACGAAGAACTTTGAGAAGAAAACTCTAATCAAGCGTATCAAAAGCTTTCCTGATATCATTTTTCATAGCCACATTGCCACCAAAAGATTTCTTGTCCAGCAAATTAACTGCTTCTAATGCTACATAAATTCAATCATGAATTTGTCTGCCCTGTATAAAGCCTCTCTGATTCAAGGAGACAATTTTAGGAGCCACTTGAGCCAACCTGTCGGCCATCACTTTAGTAATAATCTAAAATTGAAAATTAGCCAAAGCAATGGGCCTAAATTGGTCAATACGATCAGCATCATGATCTTTGGGAATAAGGACTACCACATTGGAGTTCAAATTAGGAAGCAACCAACCAGTTTGAAAAAATTACAAAACAGCCTTAAACATATCAATAGCAATAATATCCCAATAATGCTGAAAAAAGAAGCTGCCAAAACCATCAGGACCTGGGGCACTATTACCATTAAGCACAAAAATAACATTCTTCACCTCTTCCATATTTGGCAGTCTTGTCAAGAGAACATTATCATCAACAGAAACTAAATTAGGAATCACCTCCTCAATAATTCCATTATCAACGCAAGTATTAGGGGAAGCAAAGAGCTTCTCATAATAATGCACTACATGTTGCTCAATGTAAGAGGAATCAGTAAGAACTTGGTCACCATTCTTTAACAAAGAAATCTACTTGGTCACACTTCTAATTCTAGCAACCTTGTGAAAATACTCGGTATTCCTATCACCATGAAGAGTCCAATTGATTCTGGCCTTTTCCATCCAAAAATCCTCTTGATCATGCAGATCATGCTGAAGATCGGTTTGAGCATTCAGCTCCTTTATTCATCTGAGTAGTCAAGGGCATCAATTTGAGCTTGAATCTCATCCATTCTAGTTGTTGCAGCAGTCACCTTTAAGTGCACATCCCCAAAAGAAGATTTCTTCCACTCTTTTAATCAAAGCGTCAATGCTTTCAACTTTTGAAACATGACATACATTGGGTAACCAACAAAGGACTTGCTCCAAACATCCGCAATAATACCATAACAATCAGGATGATTAACCCACATTTTCATAAATTTAAAGGAAGACTTAAACCTTGTATTATCCTTCTTAGCCGAAAGAAGCAAAGAAAAGTGATCAGACTTACTACGAGTGAGTGTGCAACAAGAAATAGTGGTCCAAAAGTTAACCTTTATTTCTGTTTCAATTAAGGTTGGCATCCATTGTTGTTTCTTCCAAGCTTCTTCTTCTCCGATTTTTGTACATAATTTTCAGAGGAAACCAACAGCAACACTGCTCCTATTTTCTATGGCTTGATGAATTCTTTGAGATCCGTAATCAAATTAAGCAGCAACAAACGAAACTTATGCAATTAGAGAGGGATTTGAGGGTGATGAATTCGGAGAAGAAGAAACGAAAAGTACGGAGGCCAGTTTGGAGTAGTAGAAGCATTGGAGGTGCATAACATGATGAGACCAAGGGAGAAAGAAAAAATTGTTATTGAGACTAGAGAAGGCAGGAAAGCAAAGATATGCATGTGAACAGCATAAAACCCACTCCAATCAACTCACCAGGTGCAAACGCGACAGAAGAATGACAAACCTGCGTAGGAGATAGGGATGGCAATTAGACCCAGGCCCGTTGGGCACCCGCAAAAAAAACCCGTAATGGGCAAAGTAATTGCCCGCTTTATGGGCCTGGGCCTGGGCTTGGGTAATTACCCGCAAATCTGAGCGGGCATGGGTGAGGGTACGGGGACTCTAGTACCCAGCCCGCCCCGCAGCTCGCAATATATATATATATATATATATATATATATATATATATATATATATATATATATATATATATATATATATATATATATATATATTAAGGGATATAATTGATTAATCTACACTGTCCACTCTCTAAACCTAGAAATTTCCTAAAATCTGAACACTTGCAAACTGCATCCCTCCTTCCCCATCGCTGCCATTCTTTGTTCCCCATTGCACTTTGCGTCATTTATTCTTTGCTTTAGTTATTCACTGCGACGCTGCTTCTTTTCTTATGTTATGCACCGCTGCTGCTTTTTTGCATTCAGATCTTTGTTTCAATAGTTCACACCCATGTGAGTCCATTTAATAATTCATTTATACTATATTCCTTTGAATCTTAATTCTTTGGTATTGACACGCTACCAAAATTGTCGGTTGCCTTTTGTTATTTTTGATTCCATCAAAAGGGTGAATTAAAATATATCTTTGTCCCCACATTTGTCCCCACCCTTTGTTTTGTTCTGTTTATTTTTACTATATACTAAATATGAAATAAAACATGTTTTGTTTCGGCACTGTCCTATTTCGTCACAGTTAGTGCGCTCAAACACCCAAAATGTGGGGCTAAACATTGATCTTGATGCTTGTGTTTTCATGGTCTTGGCTCTCCTTGAGCATTGGCCTTGCATTATTAATAAATATTTCTTTGCCTTTGCAAAATAATTGTTCATTTGTTTTTTTTTAATTTCTAGATGGAAAATTCGTGTGGAATAACTCAACCAAAGGAATCTGAAAGTGGCTCTTCTCCCACACAACCTAAAAGCACTCTTAGTGATAATGTGGGCACTTCTGACAAAGATCAATCTCAATCCCCGACAAATGTTGTTCCTCCTATTACTGTTGATGTTGATGCTTATGAATTGACTAGTGATGGCAAGAGAAGAAGCCTGTCAGTTGTTTGGAACCACTTCAAGAAAAAAACAATTAAAGGAGAAGAAAAAGTTGTATGCAATTATTGCAGCAAACCTTTGGCAGGTAAAAGATCTGATGGAACTAGTCATTTGCTGAGACATTTTCAAACTTGTAAAAGAAGGCCGTATAGGGATATAAGACAATCAATCTTGTTGAGAGAACAAAAGAGAGTAGATGGATCATCTACTTATTTGAGTAACTATCACTTTGATCCAGAGAAATCAAGGAAAGACCTTGCTAGTATGATAATAATTCACGAGTATCCATTGTCAATAGTGGATCATTTGGGGTTTAGAGCATATTCAGAAAGTATTCAACCTTTGTTCAAGGTTCCTAGTCGAAACACCGTTAAAAGTGATATTATCAAAATCTATGAAAATGAAAAGTTGAAGACTATGGGACTCTTAGACAAGATTGAGAGTAAGATTGCTTTAACATCAGATTTGTGGACAGCTAGCAACCAAAAGAAAGGGTATATGACTGTTACAGCTCACTACATTGATGATGACTGTGATATGCAAAGTCGCATATTAAGGTATGATATTTACATGAAATTTGTTAACGTTGATTATTTGCATTGTATTAATACCTAATAAATTTTATTGCATAATAGGTTTGTGTATGTAGAATGTCCACATACAGCTGAAATTATTTCAGACAAGTTGGTTGAATGCATGATAGATTGGAATATTGATAGAAACCTGTCAACCATCACTTTGGATAATTGTAACACTAATGATGTGTTGTTGGTATGTTGTTAAACAAGCTTGATTGTTCTACTCTTATGCTTGATGGTCAATTATTTCACATGAGGTGTTGTGCACATATTCTAAATTTAATTGCTCAAGATGGTTTAAGTGTACTTGGAGATGACATAGAAAAGGTTAGGAACAGTGTTGCTTTTTGGACAGCCACACCTAAGAGAGACCAAGGTTTTAGGGAAGCAGCACGTCAAATAAAAGTTTCAATCACAAAGAAACTCATTCTTGATTGCAAAACTAGATGGAATTCTACTTATCACATGCTTGTTGTTGCATTGGCTTATAAAGATGTTTTTACTCGTCTGAAAACAAGAGAACCTTTGTATAAAACTTTGCCTATAACGAGTGAGTGGGAAACTGCAAAAGAAATTTGTAGTAGGCTGGAAGTCTTTAATCGTGTAATTGAGATGTTTTGAGGTACACAGTATCCCACAACAAACATATTCTTCCCTTTAGTTTGTGAAATAAAGTTGTCTTTGAAGCAGTGGGAGAGTTGCTCAATTGAGGCTATTAAAAAAATGGCTTAAAAAATGATTGATAAATTTGACAAATATTAGTCTGTTATTCATGGAATCATGGGAATTGCCACAATTTTGGATCCAAGATATAAAATGAGGTTATTAGAGTACTTCTTTCCTTTGCTTTATGGAAGTACATCTTCAGATAAAATTAGCCACATCAAGCAATTATGCTTCTTATTGTTTGAAGATTATCAAACTAAATTCAATGGGATGGTTGAAGATTCAATTGAAAAGTCCAATGACAAGGATCCAAATTTAGATTATGTTCCTAGTAGCAATTATCTTAGTGGTTATGACTCATTTGTCAATGATACCAGTGATATTGTATCAAAGACTGAGTTAGATCTCTACTTGTAAGAGAAGGTATTGCCTAGGAGTGCTACATTTGATATACTTGGATGGTGGAAAACAAATGGGATTAAGTATCCAACATTGCAAAATATTGCTAAGGATATTTTGGCCATCCCAATTTCAACTGTTGCTTCGGAATCTGCTTTTAGCACAGGCGATAGGTTGTTGACTCCTCATCGTTCTAAGCTTCATGAGGATACTTTGGAGGCGCTTATGTGTGCACAAAGCTGGATGAAGCATCAAAAGAAAGGTAATAAATATTACATTTATCTATTTATTCAATGAAATTTGTGTTTAGTGTAATTATTAATTTTGTTTTTTGTTCTAGTTTCTATTGGTATAATTGGACCAAAGCAATATTTACATGTGAAAGACAAGCGTTTGCAATCTTTTCAAGACTCTGATTCTAAGGATGGTGTAATATAATATAACAAATTTATTAACAATTTATTATTATGACTTTATAACTTTATAATGTATAACTGATGTAAAGTATCTTATTTTTTCAGGATATGGTAAACATCGGCTCAGGAGTTACAACTTTGTGATTTTATTGATTTGAATGTTTATTGTAATACGTACTTGTTTTTGATGTTTTAGATGTTTTTTATTTGGCTAAATACAATGATTTGTAATATTTTAGAGATGATTTGGAAGATTTTTATTTGGCTAAATACTATGATTCGTAATATTTTAGATTTGATTTGGAAGGTTTTTGGATCGTATTTTAATTAAGTTATGATGTTATTTTCGTTATTTATTGGTTTTTCACAGTTAAAATGCGGGTAGCGAGTGCGGGTATGGGCACTTAGGTACCCAACGGGTATGAGGACAGATACTAAAGTTACTGTCCGCGCGGGTATGGGCTCGGGTACAGGTACTTTTTTTCAAATACGGGTATGGAGATGGACACTATAGTACCTTATCCAAAAGGTACCCATTGTCATTCCTGCATTTATTTCCATTGCAACTTTGTGGGGTAGGTTAGCTGGACACACATTTTTTTACATTGCGAATGACAAATTATTCATCTCCTTTTTAATTAAAAACTACACATTCCCAGCAAATTTTTTCAAGGGGAATAGAGGCACCGTTTCAAAAGACAATGAAAAACAAATGAAAAAAAATAATAATTGAGTAAAGACACATGCACCTCCAAAACGAAAAGTATGAATAAAAATTCGAATGGAGAAGAAGAAATTGGAGAAGAAAAAGCTTAGAAGAAACAACAATAGAGACCAATCCTAATTGAAATAGAAATAAAGGCTGAAAGAGGGACTAAAATGAATTTTTTTGTTTTACGGACTAAAATGGTCTATTTATGTCAGGGCCAATGTGTCTTTTTTTTTGAACATTTTCAAAGGAATCTGACCTACAGACTAAATTGGACCAAAATAGTTACACATTTTAAAAAAATCCTACACTGTCAATATTTAACGTCCTAGTAGGCACTTAACTGTATACGTCGTTATCGTTAGACCATTCGGACGGAAAGACTAACGTGTCCAACGTTTACAATCCTCAGAGACTATTTGAGAACTTAATTTTTCTCAGGGACCATTTTATCCCGTATGTAAATCCTTAATAACCAAAATGGGTCTTTACTCTCTTATTTTTGTTAAGCAATCTATTCACTAAGAAGGATTTGTATTAGGCTCACAGTCAACAATCTAATGAATCTTTTATGGTATGGATCACTCCAGCTCCAAAAGCGGGAGAGATATTATGATGTATATCGATGGATAAAAATGTGGAGTTACAGTCGTTCAATTAAAATTTAGCCGGTTAAAAATTAAAGGGTTAAATAGATTTTTAGTCACTATAAAATATTTTTCTTTCGTTTTCATCCCTACAAATTTTAAAAATATTGTTTTTTGTCCTTAGAAAATGGACGAATTTTCATTTTTGTCCCTATAAAATGTTTTTCTTTGATTTTCATCTCTTTATAACCTAAAATCATTGTTTCTGGTCCCTAGTTTTCATTTTAGGTAGATAAACAAAATTTATTTTAGGGGTTAGGGAAAATCTTTTGGGTAGTTACATATTAACATAACATCACATATGTCATTGGGTGTCACCTGGGATGACCATGTGACATTTCTAAGACAAATAAATAGTTAACGGACGTCACGTGACGGTAGGGACAAAAATCAATATTTTTATATTTTGGAAGGATGAAAACCAAAGAAAAAAATGTATAGGGACCAAAACCAAAATTTGTTCATTTTACAGGGACCGAAAACATCCCAAAATTAAATAATTTTATTAGGCAAAACTACTCTGTTAGTTCTTTATTTCAATTTTCAATTCTAAGTTAGTTCTTTGCCTTTCTTTTATTTTCAATTTAGTACCGCATGTTCTAAAACATTACCAATATTAGCCTAATCGGCTAGTTTTCGGCTTCCTACAATAACTTTTTAAGTTTTGATTTGTGTTACAATTGATACAGTAAATTGCAACTGTTGCACATGCATTTCTCGTTATAGATAATCCAATAATATGTCTCAAAATTAATATTTTAAAATATGTGAGACTAAATTAAAACCAAGAAAAGATAAAAAACTAATTTGAAATTAGAAAATAAGATAAATAACCTATGGAGCAATTTTGACCAATAAGCACATCTACATGATAATAGTCTCAACTGTTAATTATTGCGTCAGTGTATGAATTTTTATACTATAATTAAGTAAATCCCTCCTACAATATTCAGATATATTACCTAGATTCCGAATAGCTAGATAACTTGTGAAGTAGATGATTGAGTTACATATTTGGTGTTTTTTATGTTTTATTTAAAAATAAATAAAGAAAAAACATTATTACATCATGTTTTTTCCCGTTGAAATTTCTTCTCGTTTTTTAGCCATTGTAGAATCTAAATATATTGTTGTACCAAAATAAATAAAAAAAGAATCATTTATATTGTTAATGATAGAGCACTGATATTTCCACATAAAAAACGGATACCGTATTTCGACACCGTAAATCAACACACCCAGAGTAAGTGTTGATTTGATTGGGAGAGAGAGAGAAAAAGAAACAAAAAAAGAGAAACCGTATTTAGATACGGTGTCGAACATCTTTTTAGATGCCGAAATATCTTTTCTCTTAATGATACACATTGATATTCCTCCCTTTTAATTTGTCGTTATCTCTATCAGGAATAATATTTGGACAACTTGGTAACGACAACATGCGGTGACAACCGTATAACACTGTTCACGCATTTTTACGTGGTTATTGACTTGCAAATATCTGGTTAATTTAGTTCATTACGCAGTTAATGAGTTAGCATTTTTTTACAAAATTAATTTCTTTTTTCATAACCCACTAAAAAGTATGTTGTTAATGACTTACAAATGCTTAGTTAATTTATTACGTGGTTAATGGGTTATCATTTTTTGACATAATTAATTTCTTTTTTCACAACCCACTAAAAAGTACATGGTTAATTACTTGCAAATACTTGGATAATTCAGTTCATTACGTGGTTAATGAGTTATTATTATTATTATTATTATTTTGGACAGAATTAATTTTTTTTTCACAACCCACTAAAAAGTACATGATTAATGACTTATAAATACTTTTGGTTAATTTAGTTCATTATGTGGTTATATGGGTTATTTTTTTTTTACAGAAATAATTTCATTTTTTACAACCCAGTAAAAAATACATGGTTAATGACTTGCAAATGTTTGGTTAATGCATTTCATTACATGGTTAATGAGTTACTTTGATACTACATAGTTAATGGGTTATTTTGATACTACATTTTTCAAATCACTAAAAAGTACATGATTAATGACTTACAAATACTTGGTTAATTTAGTTTAGTACGTGGTTAATGAGTCACTTTGATACTATATTTTTCACAACCCACTAAAAACTACATGTGAAATATGATTAACACATTAACCGTGTAATGAACTGAATTAACTAAGTATTTACAAGTCATTAATTATGTACTTTTTAGTGGGTTGTGGAAAAATGAAATTAATTCTGTCCAAAAATAATAATAATTTGTTAACCACGTAATGAACTGAATTAACTAAATATTTACAAGTCATTAACCACGTAGAAATGCGTATACAGTGTTACGTAGTTGTCACCGTGTGTTGCCGCAGGTTGTCCAAATATCATTTATGTTATCTCTGTTCATGACCTTGTTTATAACATGAACGTTAATAATTTATTTTTTGTTTTTGGTAATAAAAAAAAAAGCTTTTGGAATAGCTATAAAACAAACACGGTCAGATTGAAAAAAATTGAGTTCTAACTTTTTTTTTCAAAAAGCGATCCCGAGTAGTAAAGAAAAAATAAAAGTAGGTGTTAGTTTGATGGTTTTTTTTTTATACAGAGAAGACTATATCTCTAGAGAGGCTGTTATATCCTGGGGACGACTAGCTGTACACTGTCGCACACTTTCGACAGAGCTACAAAACATTTTAAAGAGAGCGACCTAGTCTGCGACTCATCCTAATTTTTTTTTGTGTTCGACATCTGAAGCAACAATTTTAAGACATTCATTTTATGCCATGGCTACTGAGCACGATATCGTTCCAGTTGATCTCAACAAGCCAAGAGATGGAAGCAGATGTTGTTCTTCCTGACCATGCGCAAAGTCAATTCCGTTCTCACCATTGACAAACCTGTTCTACCAGAAAATTCAACTGAAGCTCAACAAAAATATTTGGAGACATGGAATGACAATGACTTCATGCGTAAGAATTTTATTTTAAATGGTTTATCTGATGATCTCTATGATTATTATAGTACAAATACCATAACCAAGGAAGTTTGGGAGGCATTGCAGAAAAAATATGACACTGAAGATGATAGATCAAAGAAATACATTGTCAGTTGCTACCTCAAATATCTAATGACTAATGACAAATCTGTAGAAGCTCAGTCTCAAAAACTCTAGAAAATTTTTCATGAAATCATTTCTGAAGGTATGTCTTTAGATGAACAATTCCAAGTGGCTGTAATAATTGATAAATTACCTCCTACTTGAAAAGATTTTAAGAATATCCTCAGGCATAAAACCAAAGAGCTCTCACTGGAGAGTTTGATTACTCGACTGCATATAGAGGAGGAAGAAGCCTGAAAACAAGATAAAAATGAGGAAGTCCTTGCTGTTGTCAAATTCATTTTTGTTGTATTGAAACCAAAAGGTAAAAATATGAAATTTCAAAATCGTAAGCAGAACAACAACTACAACAACAACTATAGAAATGGCAATCAGAATCAGAATGGACAAAACCCCCTTAGGACAATTTAGCTGTTATAACTGTGGTAAGTCTGGCCATTTGGCAAGAAACTGCTGATTTAAGGGTCGTCCTGCCCCACAGGCAAACCTTACCGAGGACCAACTCATTGCTATGATTTCTGAAATCAATGCAGTTGGTGGATCCGAGGGGTAGTGGGTAGACAGTGGTACTACACGTCATGTTTGCTATGATAGATCTTTGTTTAAGACTTATTCTGTTGCTGAGAACCAGAAAGTGTTGTTGGGAGATTCCCACACCGCAGTTGTTGCTGGGATAGGAGAAGTGGAATTGAAGTTTACCTCTGGAAAGACTGTAGTTCTTAAAGATGTTATGCATACTCCAGAGATGAGAAAGAACTTAGTTTCGGGCTATTTTCTTAACAAAGTTAGGTTTACTCAAACCATAGGAGCTGATTTGTATACCCTCACAAAGAATAATATTTTTGTGGGGAAGGGTTATGCTACTGATGGAATGTTCAAATTGAATGTTGAAATGACTAAAATTATTTCTTCTTATATGTTGTGTACTTTTAATGTTTGGCATTCTAGACTTTGTCGTGTTAATAAACGAATTATTCAAAATATGAGTGATTTAGAATTAATTCCTAAATTATCTATAATTGATTTTGAAAAAAGTGAATTTTGTAGCCAAGCTAAAATTACTAAGCTCCTCATAAGTCGGTAATTAGAGAAACTAAAATTATTGATTCCGATATATGTGAATTTGATGGAGTGTTAAAAAGAAACGGAAAACGTTATTTTATTATTTTTATTGATGATTGCTCTAATTTAAGGTATGTATATCTTATGAAAAATAAGAGTGACGCTTTTGATATGTTTAAATTATTTGTTTTTGAAGTTGAATATCAACTTAATAAGAAAATAAAGACACTGCGAAGTGATAGAGGAATGTAATATGATTATGATATTTTTAATGAGTTTTATTCTCATGGAATAATTCATGAGAAAACTGCACCATATTCTCCAAAAATGAATGATAAAGCTGTAAGAAAAATAGAACTTTTGCTAAATCTGTTGTTGCTATTTTACTTCATTCTGGTGTTGCATCTTTTTGGTGGGGTGAAATTTTGTTAAATGTATGTTATGTGCTTAATAGAGTTCCTAGATCAAATAGTAAAGTTTCTCCTTATGAATTGCTTAAAAACAAGAAACCAAATTTATCCTATTTTCGAACTTAGGGTTATTTGGCTTATGTTAGGATTCCATATCCTAAAAGGAACAAATTAGCAAGTAAAACATATGAATGTGTTTTTGCAGGCTATGCGATTAATAGTAAAGCTTATAGATTTTTTGACTTAAACGAGAAAATTGTGATTGCATCGAATGACGTTGATTTTTATAATAATGATTTTCCGTTTTCCGTTTAAATTGAAAAATAGTGGGAGTTCTACTTCTAATAGCACACTAATTAGAACACGTGATTCTAATAATGATTTTTTAGATGAGCCTAGAAGGAGTAAAAGAACACACGTGGCTAAGAGTTTTGGTCATGATTTTTATACTTATAACATTGAGGAGGACCCTTCCTCTATTTAGGAGGCTTTGTCATGGAATGGACTCTCTTGAGTCTAATAGAACATGAGAGTTAGTAGATTTACCTCCTGGTTGCAAGGCTTAGATGCCAATTTTTTGTAAGAAGCTATAAATGATGAAATGGACTCTCTTGAGTCTAATAGAACATGAGAGTTAGTAGATTTACCTCCTGGGTGCAAGCTATAGGATGTAAATGGATTTTTAAAAACAAATTAAAGCCTGATGGAACAATAGACAAGTTTAAGGCTAGATTAGTAGCTAAAGGATATAGGCAAAGGGAAAATATAGATTTCTTTGACACATTTTCACCTGTATCTTGATTTACATCTATATGTGTTTTGTTATCTCTTGTTGCTATGCGTGATATGATTGTGCATCAAATAGATTGTAAAACTGCATTTTTAAATGGTGATTTAGAAGAAGAAATTTATATGGATTAACCTGATGGTTTTGTTGTTTCTGGTCATGAAAATAAAGTACGTAAATTAAATAAATCTTTGTATGGCTTGAAACAAGCACCTAAGCAGTGGCATGAGAAATTTGATAATCTAGTTATCTCACATGGTTTTAGAATTAACGAAATTGATAGGTGCATATATTATAAATTAGATAATAATGTTTGCACTATTATTTGTCTATATGTGGATGACTTGCTTATTTTTTGTTCTAATATTCATGTTGTGAAAAATGTCAAAAATATGCTTTGTGAACATTTTGACATGAAGGATTTTGGTGAAGTAAATGTAATTCTTGGAATTAAAATTTCTAGAATTGAAAAGGAAATTTCTTTGGATCAGTCTTATTATATTGAAAGTTTTTTTAAAGAAATATAATTACTTTGATTGTAAACCAGCATGTACCCCCTATGATTCTAGTGTCAAGTTGTTCAAGAACACTAATGATAGTATTAATCAATCTGACTATGCGAGCATAATTGGCAGCCTTCGGTATGTTGCTGATTGCACTAGGCCTGGTATAACTTATGTTGTGGGGTTATTGTGTAGGTTTACTAGCAGTCCTAGTAATGAACACTGGTGTGCTATTGAAAGGTTCATGAGGTACCTTAAAAAGACCATGAACCTAGGATTACATTATCAAAAGTTTCCTGCTTTACTAGAAGGTTACAGTGATGCTAATTGGAATACATTTTTAGATGACTCCAAGGCGACCAGTGGCTATATTTTTAGCTTAGTTGGAGGGGCTGTTTCTTGGAAATCTAATAAATAGACTATATTAGCACAATCTACTATGGAGTTAGAAATGATTGCACTGGTAACTGCTTGTGAGGAAGCAACATGGTTGAGAAACCTGTTATCAGATATTCCTATGTGTGAAAAACCGATTCCAATCATATTGATTCATTGCGATAGTACCGCGACTATTGCAAAGATTCAGAACCGTTATTATAACGGTAAAAGGCAAAAATACGTCGCAAGCATATTGCAAAGATTCAGAACCGTTATTATAAAGGTTAGAGGCGACAAATACATCGCAAGCATAGCACAATAAGAGAATTTCTCACTACTGGGACTTTAAGGATGGATCATGTGAAATTTGAAGAATATTTGGATGATTCTTTGACGAAAGGATTAGCAAGAGAGAAGGTTTTTATAACCTCAAAAGGAATGAGACTGATGTCCATAAATTAAATTGTCTCTTACAAGGGTAACCCAACCTATGGACCGGAGATCACAAGAAATAAGTTCAAAGGCTAATAACAACTTATAAGGAGATGTGAGAATCATGTAATAATAATTTTTCTAAGTCTCGTACATATATTTAGAGCATGATATCCTGTAGTGTTTAAAGGTTGAATTAATTTCTTAACGAGTTTTATACTCTATATGAAGTGGGGTACCTAGCTACAGGAGTACTCATGATAATCTCACTTATGTGAATGTGGAAGTGAGACCCTTCCTATGGAATTTTGGGTAAAATTTATAGAGCATTCACTATTCTAGGATATATGTGTGTGGCCATAATGCACGAGCTTTTAGACTACACCGTGAAAGGTTGAGTATGTAATGTTGTCAGAGATAGAGTTTAAAACTACGTGTCACTCCTGTAAAATCTAAAACATCCTCACTATGTAGTGGTTCAATTCTACGGACACCACTACCTGTGCTTAGTCTTATAATGTTATGTTACTACTCGATGAAATATTTTTAGAGAAAACAAATGGGGAATTGTTATGTTTTATTTAAAAATAAATAAATAAAAAACATTGTTACATTATATTTTGTTCCGTTGAAATTTCTTCCCGTTTTTGAGCTGTTGTAGAATCATTTATATTTTTAATGATACACATTGATATTCCTCCCATTCTAATCGGTCATTATCTCTATTCATGACCTTGTTTATAGCTGATATGAATCATCTCCTGTTTCAATTCAACAGGAGGGGGTCCTGTTTTGATCTTGTTTACACCCAAAATATTCCCAAGTATTAGCCGAATCCAAAAGTAGCCGAAACAAGGAAATTAGTCGATTAGATGTTAGTCGAATCACAAGCCAGTCGAATATGCAGCTGACAGAGCCATAAGAAGGAAACTAAGAGCTAGGCATGGGCCTTAGGCTTACTGGGTTGAATTGAAGATATTGGGCCTATTGGGCTAGCATGAAGTCACTTATTGGGTCAGGTTCTTGAAATTGCTCTATGAGCCGAATGAGGTGGAGGTTAATTTTGAATTAATTTAAATTCAAAATTAATTAAAGTCAAGATGATCTCCAAGTTTTTAGGAGCTGAGCGAGAGAACCAAGGATTAGATCCATGCTGAGAAGACCGTTGGTTGAGAACGTGGCCATGACGTGGTAGTGCGCCTAGATTTTAGGATCGTGGTTAGTGGAGCATGGCACTACCCAGCCGATTAACTGCCAACTAGGAGTTTATCATTGTTAGCCAATTGAATGTGGCAAATAAGGGTAGTTCTTGGTTGTCACTATAAATACCCAAGTTGTACATAATTTTTGACACATCAATCAATACAAACAACTTATTTTTGCTCAAGTTTATTTAGTCGCACTTTATGTTTACCTTTGTGTTCTTGTTTTTATCTTAGTTCACTTACTTAACCCTTTCTGAAGTGAGTTAAGGGACCCATAGCTGAGGAACAGAGTTCCTTCCTTGGCATAATCGCTTGAAGAAAAGGGAATCACTGTTGTGGAGTTTAGTCGATTTACGGTTAAGTTACATTCCAGTCAACAAAATTGGCACGCCCAGTGAAACCAAAGGTGAACGAATCAGCACATTCGAGTCCCTAGGTCAGGACTACCAGTGGCGTATGCACTTGCATTCTGGCAAGAGCTTGAGTGGTATGAAGAGCAATCCTAGGAAGCCGGTTGAAGGGAACCCCTCTCACGGAGGACCTGCTCCAACAGCAGAGCCAGGGCACGTAGAGGAAGAGCCTGAAACTCAACTCAATGAGCCCAACGATCCACCAGTGGTGATGTCCACTTCATTTATATGCCAACAGCTTGATTTGGGAATCAATGATATCATGTACCAAGTGTCACGACAGTTGGCTGATATTGTAAAGCCCAAGGTACACAATGAAGTGCAATAGGCCAGGGAGATAGAGGCTAAGAGGGCTCATTCAGGCGAGAGCTCCATCAATTCTGCTATTCCAACGCAAGTGGGGTACACTACCCAGGCAGGACCTGGCACCCAGCCTAATGCAGCTTTTGTAGGACTAACTCAGGTTCAACCGAGCACGATTCCGGCAGGGATATAGCATGTTCAGCCTACCTATGTGCAGGCAGGGCCTACTTAGGTTCAACCGAATATAGGACAGGTACCTTTTAACCCAATTAATTCCCAACCTGGTACTTTTGCCACTTTGAACATTGGAGGTCAACAAGTGGTGAATGATATAACTAACCGGGCTAATCTTCATTTTGGACAGGTGCAAATGGCTAGGAGGCCGCCAGATGCAGTGGGACTAATTGGTATGCCGTAAATAATGTCATATGTGCAGCCATATGGTGCTGCTATGCAGACGACTAACCCACAATATACTGGGGGGGAAATTCTTGGTGCAGGAGGGAGTGGAGCAAGACCACCTGGGGGTTATGCTGGGTAGCAGCCATGGAACATTATTCCACCTGTATCGGCTAATCTTCCATTCTATCCACCCTATCCTGAAGTGTCTGCAAGCGCTCAAATGGGATCAACTCCTCCAAGGGCACTTGATTTAATGATGGAGCAGTCATGGGGACAGATCCCACCTCTACCATTTAACACAAGTGTTCCTGGAACTCAACACAGGGCACCAGGTGAAGGAAGCATGGAGCAGCCATAGGGGGTTTACCCACCTCCATTGCCAAATCAACTAGGTTACCCCAATCCTCCAGAGCAAATATCCCAGGTACATCCCCCAACATGGAGACAGCAACCACATGCAATAACTCCTAACTTGGGAGAAGTGAGGCCAGGGTGTTCACAGCTGCTAGACCCAGCAGTCATTGCAGATACCATCAAGAAATACTTTGGTGTGCAGCTGAAGCCTTTGGATAGGCCAATCTACAGGAAGCCATACCCTGAATGGGTAGATAGATTGGTACCTTTGCCTAGGGGATACAAGACTCCAGATTTCGCCACTTTCTCTGGAGAAGATGGAAAATCGACTATGGAGCACATAGGCAGGTTTACTGCTCAGTGTGGCGAAAGAAATCAGAATGAGTACCACAAACTGTAGCTGTTCCCCTTGTCATTGACAGGGACAACATTTACATGGTATTCCTCTTTACCACTTAACTCTATACAAACATAGGCAGATATGGAAAGATGCTTCCATGATAGATTCTACTGGCCCTAACCTGAAGTCACTGCGACTGACCTCATGAACCTAAGACAGAAAGTAGATGAGTCGGCTGCTGATTTTGTGGAAAGGTTCAGAAAGATGGCTGGAAAATGCTCTGTGCAGTTCCCTGAGATAGAATATGCAGCCATGGCCATTAGCAGCATGCACCCTCAACTCAAGGGCAATACACATTGAACAGTTCATCCATGAGAAAGAATAAAGGCGAACCAGTAGAGGAAGAGGCCCTTAGTTGGTATCCATTATAGAAGCTAAAGACTATGATGATGATTCAGCCGATTCCACGGCAGACATCATGGCAGCTGAGATAGTAAAAGGTAAAGGCTACTCTTGCCCTGCCCTGAGGGCTACCAAAGGAAAAGAGTCAAAGTCAAGAGATAGCAAGGTGGAATACTCCTTTGATATTTCTAAGGCAGACCAAATCTTTGACTACTTGCTTAAAGATAAACAAATTCGGCTGCTAGATGGGCCCAAGATCGCACCTGCTGAGGAGTTAAAAGATAAGAAATACTGCAAGTGGCACAACTCCTATAATCATGCAACTATAAATTGCATGGTTTTCAGGAAGGCCATTCAGAAGGGTATAAAAGAAGGAATGTTCAAACTAGCAGACAAAGGAATTGCTGAGATGACAGTGGATACTAACCCATTCCCCGCTTTGGGGATAAACATGGTTTCGTTCTCAAAGTTTGATGATGCAGAGCCTAGCCACAGGCGGAGGATATATGTTCAGCAAGTTTGTAGGCCCAAGAAGGGGTTAGCCGACTCAAACCATAATGATCGGCTAAAACTTGAGGCTGCCAGGACTTCTATTTTTGACAGATTGGGAAACCCTCAGCCAGTTGTTGAGTACAGGCAGGGGGCAGGCCACCCAAGCCAGGGAGGCTCACCCAAGAGTTAGTCAAACAATATGTTAAACATGGCCAAACTTCAACAGAAAGACCTAACAAGGGGAAAGAAAAGACACCCAATGCTAAAACTGGGGGACAAGATCGGCTAACCATTAGAGATAGTGGTAGGCTATCTTTGCCCAAGGTGGATGAGGAGCCCATTCCCAAAGACAAAAGAAGGGTGGTTGAGTTTACCATGGAAGGAGGCATGTCTTCTCTGAAGATAACAGCGAAAAACGATGAGAAGCTAAAGCCCCAAATAATGCTGAAGCCTCTTGCTAGTGTAACAGAAGGGCACTAGTTCTTGAACAAGTATGCCAAAGATAAGAAGGCAATACCAGCAATACTGTCAAGGACCCAAAAGAGGAGATTGCAGAGAATGAGGTCTGTTCAGAAAATGAAACAAACTCTGCAAATGCTAGCCGGTGTCAAGAATAGGGAGAAGAGGGCGATTCCCTTAGAGGCTATAACTAACATGTTGGATAAAGCTTTTCCAAAGTTAGATACTGGAGAAGCTAAAAAAGATGAAGCGCCCAAAAGCATAGAGTCGACTAGGGAACAGGATCATGTTCCTAGAGCTAAGGGTCTAGTTACCTTAGTCGATGTGGATGAGAAAGCAGTCACCATAGAGGGTTCAGTGATCCCAGAGATGCAGTGGGAATAAGATGATGCTATGGAGGACTCCTTGCTAGATCTCTTGTTCAATGAAGAAGTTGATGGCCTGTTAGCTGATATAGAGGCTATTAGCTTGTTCCCTGAGAAATTTTGGGTAGGTAACCCCCAACTTGGAAGCTTGGAGGGTGATGTATTTGTTGAAGAGACAGAATGGGCCGCGTTAGCTGATACATCGGCTGATGAGGTCACCAAAATGGTTTTTGAGAAACCTACTGAGGAGATGGTAAAACACCTGAAACCTCTTTACATCAAGGCTTACATTAATGGAAAGATCTTTGGAAGAGTGCTTGTAGATGGTGGGGCTGTTTTGAATGTTATGCCCGTTGCAACTATGAGGAAACTTGGAAAAAGTCTTGAAGATTTAGTCCCTACCAACATGAAAATGTCCAATTTCATGGAGGAACCATCTACAGCTCTTGGAGTCTTGATAGCCGAAGTCACTGTAGGCCCCAGAACCATCAAGTCAGCTTTCTTTGTGGTTGATGGTAAGCCTTCCTGCAGTGTGATCCTGGGAAGAGATTGGATCCACACCAGTCGATGTGTACCTTTTTCACTTCACCAAAAGCTTATGTTTTGGGTTGGAGACAATGTTGAGACAGTCGAAGCTGACAAAAACCCCTTCTCAGCCGAGGTAAAGATGTTGGAGGCCTTGTTTTATTCTCCCCACCTAGGATCTATTGTTGTTCCAGAAGATTATGAGGAAGGTGTGTGGAAGGCATGCAATCTTACCAATGTAGGATTCAAGTTAAGGTCTCAGACCGAATCACGACCTAACACACAGGTGATTAATGAATAAAGAATCCCAAGTGCTTGAAGACCTGTTGGGTCAGCTAGAGATCTTTAAGGCCGAGTCCCAGGTGATAGATGCTATGATGGAAGAAGACGACACTGAGAGTGTAGATGGAGAAGAGGACTTGCTCTTCAGAAAAGAAGGTACGGCAGTTAAGCCTGGTAAGGCATGTGCAGCCGAACCCATGGAATTGGATTCTCCTCTTCACAAAACTGCACCTGCTTTTGAGGCAGAGGACCCTTTGATTGAAATCAACTTGGGTACACCAGAGGAACCCAGAACTGTAAAGGTGAGTGGGTTACTTGAGGAGGACAAACGAGGTAGAATAGTCGAACTAATCCAGCAGTGCAAATATTGCTTTGTCTGGAACTACTATGAGATGCTTGGTTTGGCAAGAGAACTGGTGGAACACAGGTTGCCCGTTAAGGAAGGACACAAGCCTTTCAAGCAGGCTCCTCGCAGGTTTAACCCCCAATTGATGCCGCAAATCAAAGCTGAGGTTGAGAGGCTGTTGAAGGCAGGTTTCATAAGGACGGCTAGGTATGTTGAGTGGTTATCCAATATAGTCCCTATGATTAAGAAGAATGGCCAGATAAGAGTGTGCATTGACTACAGAAACTTGAATTTGGCAACACCTAAAGATGAGTATGCTATGCATGTGGCTGACATGTTAGTCGATGCAGTAGCCACTCATGGTATTCTCACCTTTACAGATGGATACTCAGGGTACAACCAAATATTTCTGGCAAAAGAAGACACTCACAAAATTGCCTTCAGGTGTCCAGGAGCCTTGGGGATATATGAATAGGTAGTCATGCCTTTTGGGCTCAAGAATGCAGGAGCTACTTATCAAAGGGCCATGAACTCCATTTTTTATGACTTGATTGGTAAGACCATGGAAGTATACATTGATGATGTGGTTGTCAAATCTGAAGGCTTTGAAAGCCATTTGGTAGATTTGGAGCGGGTTCTAAAAAGGATGCGAGCCCATGGGTTAAAAATGAATCCCGCCAAATGTGCCTTTGGAGTTGCAGCTGGCAATTTCTTAGGATTCCTGGTCCACCTTCAAGGAATCGAGGTAGATAAGAATAAGGTGAAAGCTATTCTGGAAGCCAAGCCTCCTAGGAACAAGAAAGAACTTCAAAGTTTAATTGGCAAGATCAATTTCCTAAGGAGATTCATAGCTAATTCGGCTGGAAAAATGAGTGCTTTTTCCCCTTTGTTGAAACTAAAGGATATTGATGTCATGACATGGGGGAAAGAACAACAACAAGCCTTTGAGCAGATCAAACAAGCGTTGGCCAAACCTCCTGTTCTAATGCCTCCAGTTTCAGGGAGGCCGCTCAAATTATACATAGCTATAGAAGAAGAGTCAATCGGCTGCTTGCTAGCGCAGGATGCTGATGATGGAGTTGAAAAAGCTGTGTACTATCTTAGCCGCACGTTAAATGATGCAGAAACTAGATATACCCCTATTGAGAAATTATGTTTATCATTGTTCTATGCTTGTACAAAACTAGATTATTATTTGTTGCCTAAAGAAATATTAGTTTTGTGCAAAATTGATATTGTTAGGTATTTACTTTATAGGCCTGTCTTACAGGGTCGACTGATGAAGTGGGTCATTAAATTAAATGCTTTTGCGTTAAAATACGTTCCATTAAGAGCAATAAAAGGGCAGGTGGTAGCTGACTTCTTAGCTCAACATCCTTGTGTAGAAGTCAACGACCCTTTAGTCGATCAAGTTGCATGCATCAACTTGAAGCCTTAGGTGTTGATGTTTGATGGGTCAAGAACTCAAAAAGGGGTAGGTGCTGGCATCACCATTACTAGTCCAACAGGCAAGAGTTGGAGATTCATGTGTCAGCTGGATCTTAGTTGTTCTAATAATCAGGCAGAGTATGAAACCTTGATTTTGGGACTTCAGATCCAGGAAACCATAAAAGCAAACTGTGTTCAAGTCATGGGAGATTCGCAGTTAGTCATAAAGCAGCTAACTGGAGAATACAAGTACAATAATCCCAACTTGAAAGAATGCTATGAAACGACTAGCAGGTTGCTGCGCCTATTTGCTGATGCTATGGTATTCCACATTCCTAGAGAGGAAAATGAAGAGGCTAATGATTTAGCCCAGCAAGCCTCAGGGTACAAAGATATGATAGTTGAAGTAAAACATAAAGAGTACCCAGTATGGGAATGTGCCTCTATAGGAACGATCGACTCTTGGAAACAAGAGTTAATCGACCACCTTAAAAATCCTTCAAGTAGTACTGACTTCAAGCTCAAGCAGAGAGCACTTAAGTATGTATTAGTAGATGATGAACTCTACAGGAGGGCTATCAATAGAGTATTACTTTTCATAGACAAAGATGAATCCATGAAGGTTATGGGGGAGGTACATGAAGGAATTTGTGGTTCTCATAGGGCTGGACCAACAATGAAATGGCTAATATACAGGCATGGGTATTACTGGCCTACCATCACAGCTGATTGTTATCAATATGCCAAAGGGTGTGAAGCCTGTCAGCTGCATGGTCCAACACAAAGGGTTCCAGCCGAAAACCTACACCCAGTGATAAAACCTTGGCCATTCAGAGGATAGGCAATGGATTTGATAGGCAACATCTATCCACCTTCATTTAAGAGGCATGCGTTTATCATAGTTGCGACTGACTACTTCACCAAGTGGGTAGAGACACAGCCGATGGTGAACGTGACTCAAGAGGAGGTGATTAGGTTTATACAATGCCAAATCATTTATAGATTTGGTATCCCTCAGACTATCATCACAGATCAAGGTACTGTATTCACTGGGGAGAAAGTGGTGGCCTTTGCTCATCAATTTGGGATTAAGTTGATTCATTCATCCCCTTATTATGCTCAAGCCAATGGGCAAGCAGAGGCTACTAACAAAATTCTTATTGATTTAATCAAGAAGAATATTGAAGATAGGCCCAGGAAGTGGCATGAAACACTGAATGAGGTATTGTGGGCCATGAGGAATTCCAAATGCAATGCAACTGGATTTACTCCTTATCGGCTAACATATGGTCAAGATGCAGTATTGCCATTAGAGATAAATGTGACTTCATTAAAAGTAGCAAAGCAAAACCTGCTAAGTCTAGATGAATATCAACAAGCCATGTTACTGGAATTAGATTCTGTTGATGAAGATCGACTAATGGCCTTAAGCAGAATTGAACGCAGCAAGCAAAAAATGGCTAGAGCCTACAACAAACATGTAAAACCAAAGAGGTTTATCGAAGGGGACCTTGTTTGGAAAACCATATTACCTATTGGGATTAAAGATCCTAAGTTTAGGAAATGGTCACCAAATTGGGAAGGGCCATTTGTTGTTAGTAAAGCCTATCATGGTGGTGCTTATCGGCTAGTTAACATGCAAGGCGAAGAATTAAATAAGAGCATCAATGGAAAATACCTCAAGAGATACTACCCTATTATATAGGAAGGCATACTGGAGGAATAAAGAAAATGTCATTTAACAAAGAAGAGATATTGTCTTTGGTGACCACAGACCAACCACCTAGCCCAAAATACTTGAATTAAAATGAAAAAGCAAGAAAATGCTAAAGAGGGTTAGGTAGCTACAGCACCAGGCATATCACTTGCGTGATCTACAGTATGCTCAGAACCCGGTTCGGCTGAAGATGCAGAGGCACCCTTTGCAGCCAAAGCCACAACAGCTTCAGGGGTAGGCTCAGCCGATGCCTCCCCTATAGGGACAATGGGGTCCGCAGAATCGCCTTGTTAGGTGGCTGAGGTACCGGCTACCACGGGGGCTTCTTTCCTTTTAGCCTCTTCCAATTGCCTCTTGAAGGAGTCCCAAGTCCTGTTAGCTTCTGCTAACCCATCACCACTAGTCTTCAAATTCTTCTCTAATCCTGCCTTCTGTGCAAATAACACTACGATGTCATGATCCAGTGAAGAGGATTGGGTGTACACTGCACAGCGTCGAGTGGAGAGTGAGTCTAGTTTCTCAGTCAAGACAGTCGATTGAGGGGCCAACGTTGCCATCTCCTTCTTGATTTTCTCTAGCTCAGTTGACAAGATAGACAGTCATTCATCAATGGCCTTGCGGTGAGACAAAGCCTCTTGTCATTCTGTTTCCAAAGCTAGTAAAGAGGCTTGAAATTGAGCCTTCTTTTCTTAAAGTTCCCTTAACCTTCTAAGGTCATGGGAAGACATATCGTGAACCTCTCGGGAGCGTCCATATCGGTGAGCTAAATCATTTAGCTGAAGAGCAAGAGTATTGTACACCTCTTGGCTAGCCGCAGAGACATCAACTAAATTGGCCAGTTTGAACAAAGAAGTTTTCAGGGCTGTAACCTGCTCTCTGTGGTTGGAATCTCCCTCATCAATGTTGCATTCACTCTCTCCAAGTGATTGGAAATGGGAGAGGGTCAGCTGAGGTAAAATATTTTGTCAGTTCCTCTTCAAAAATTGTCATCACCGGAGCTCTAGGGGGAGAAGGCATGAGGGGAGCTTCATGGATGGGTTCTTCAAACAGAGGTCAAACAGTGGAAGCTTGAGGCGCCTGTGTCAATCAATGGATAGCCGATGAGACAGATAAACAGAAATACATAAAGAAAAGTAAGAATCGACTGTACGATTGTAGGAACTTGTGAAATGGTACCTTGAACAGGCTCTTGAACATATGGAGCTGGTATCTCCACACGTGGCTTCTAAGAATAAAGAGAAGTTAGATTCTGGCTGATAAAGAAGTTTTGAGAAGGACACTTAGGTAAAACATTTACCTTCACTTTCGGCTGCTTCCTTTTGCCAGCCGATGGAGCCTTTTCTTTAGGCCTGGTTTGAGTTTGAGGAAGTTCCTCTATTACAATACCAGTGCCCCTAGTCCTTTTCTTGGTAAGGGGAGTGATAGGGTCATCTTCAACAAGAATGACCTTTGGAGCTGTTGTGGCTGCCACAAAACAAAAACAGTGAGGAACAACCTTGAGAAAAGATAAGTGTAATGAGAGAGTCGAATCAAGGGGCACTTACTTGGTTGGGTTACTGGAGTCTTCATTCTAGTGGAAGTCCTCTTTGAAACCTGAACCTGAGGCTTGGCCTTAACCGTAGTGCTCTTTGGTTGAGTTGCTGGCCTTGCTGCTACTCTAGATGGTTCACTGATATCAGTAATTACCAATCTGGTGACATATTTTTCCAGCTGATCAGGAAACAACTGAGTCTTCACTGATGGCCACCAGTTGGCAAAAGCAGAGGTTTCACCAGAAGCAGGGCTGAAGGAAATCCACTGGAAGGCCTTGATTTTCTTGAAGTTGGTGGTGGCCACCTCTATCACATCATTGGCAGAAAATGCCAATCGACCAAGGCTCCCAATCTTGGAGTCATACGACAAGGGTACATACTGAAGAAGCTCAAACTGCCTTGCCACGCAGTTAGGTTAGTAAAACTCAGCCGATGACTTGTTATTTCTTAAAGTGGGCTTGAGGCCACAGAGTAAATCATGTGCTGTAAAAACTGAGCTCCAATTAAGCTCCACTTGATCTTGCTGGTCGACTGGGAGGGGCTCATCCAATGAGAAAATCCAAAATGGCCCAATGCCCTTTTCCAAAACAGGGCGTTAGTCAGCCGATATCCGAGTCAAATTGAAGAGCTTCTCTGTCACACTGAAGGCATATGTGGCCTCACAAGGCATAAGTCTGAGATGAATGCTTACATTTTGGGGGAGAGAGCTAGGGTTGAAGCGTGAGTCGATGAACTCCGAAAAATAGAGCATTATCCAGAGAATTAAGAACCAAAGAGGTCCCTGGACATTCTTGATGTTTTCTCCTCTCTGTAGCCGCTCTAAAACGGTGAACAGGCAGCGGTAGAGATATGAGAGGAAGAGAGTTCCCTAAGAGAAATTGCCATCTGAGTTGGCAAGAGCCACATATAATTGTAGCTCTTGCACCACAACAATGGAACTGGAGCAAAGGAAGTACTTGTTAAACCAGTAAAGGAGGAAGGCGTTGTGTTCAGCATCAGTCACAACTCCTCTGGAATTGGCATTATTGGCAAGGAAGTTGGAATAACCAGAAGTACTCTTAGAGAAATTGAATCCCAAGTCTGGGACCTGAAAAGAATAGTGGGAGGGGACATCATCGCCAGTGATTGGAAGTCCCACGATAGCTGCAACATCCAGAAGAGCGGGGGTGATCATTCCCCATGGAAAAATAAAGGTGTTGATGGAGATACACCAATAGCCGAAGAAGCCATAAAGTAGCTCCAAGTTGAGTGGAACGTCTTGAGTAGACAACATGATCATGTCATAGAGGCCCCACTGCCTCCATTTGTCAGATTTGGCTTCCTTCAGCCAATTAACCCAGTCCATGTAGGGTTGAGGCGAGCGAGGCCACGAACAAAGGTCAGTTGGTTTGGACGTTGTGGTGAACCAATCACAAGAGATTGGTAAGGCGTATAGAGATGGGGTCATGTATTCCTTCAAGAAGATAGCTCCTTCTTCCAGTTTCGAAGTGGAAGGTGTCAAGGATATGAAATCCTGAATCTTGAGGAGAGGAAGACAGAAACTGGAATCATCGGAGAATGCTCAACGCTCACAGAACTAGATGACTATGAGTCATCGTGCTCATAGGACTGGTTTTGAGAATCGAAGGCAGAAGACATTGTGAGCGTAGTTGCAGGTAAAAACGAAATCGCAATGAAGGGGGTAAAACTACAAGAATTAGGGCTTACAGAAAGTGTGAAAAGGTAATTCGGCTAAGGGGTATTTAAAGGAAAAGTTAATCACTAGCGATGGGATTCGATGCGAGTAAATCGGATGGATAAGGTTAGTCGTTGCACTATTTAAAAAGTTGTTGCAAACGTATAACTTAGCATTTATGATTAAAAAGGTGATTTAACATTAATCATTACGCCGCCTCAGCCTAAACATAAAGTTTTACGGCTAAAAGCAGCATAGGGGGCAATTGTTTACACCCAAAATATTCCTAAGTATTAGCCGAATCCAACAGTAGCTGAAGCAAGGAAATTAGTCGATTAGATGTTAGCCGAATCACAAGTCAGCCGAATATGCAGCTGACAGAGCCATAAGCAGGAAACTAAGAGCTAGGCATGGGCCTTGGGCTTACTGGGTTGAATTGAAGATATTGGGCCTATTGGGCTAGCATGAAGTCACTTGTTGGGTCAGGTTCTTGAAATTGCTCCATGAGCCGAATAAGGTGGAGGTTAATTTTGAATTAATTTAAATTCAAAATTAATTAAAGTCAAGATGATCTCCAAGTTTTTAGGAGCTGAGCGAGAGAACCAAGGATAAGATCCACGCTGAGAAGACCGTTGGTTGAGAACGTGGCCATGATGTGGTAGTGCGCCTAGATTTTAGGATCGTGGTTAGTGGAGCATGACACTACTCATCCGATTAACTGCTAACTAGGAGTTTATCATTGTTAGCCAACTGAACGTGGCAGATAGGGGTAGTTCTTGGTTGCCACTATAAATACTCAAGTTGTACATAATTTTTGACACATCAATCAATACAAACAACTTATTTTCGCTCAAGTTTATTCAGTCGCACTTTATGTTTATCTTTGTGTTCTTGTTTTTATCTTAGTTCACTTACTTAACCCTTTTTGGAGTGAGTTAAGGGACCCATAGCTGAGGAACAGAGTTCCTTCCTTGGCGTAATCGCTTGAAGAAAAGGGAATCATTGTTGTGGAGTTTAGCCGATTTGCGGTTAAGTTATATTCCAGTCAGCAGATCTCCACCCTTAAAACAATTTCCCCATCTATTTATCATTTCTCAAAACTCCATCCTCATTTATTTTTTGATGGACAAGATTCAAAAGAAACTCTCCTGTAACATGAGAGGATCCTAATCCGTTTATAACCAGTGTTGTTAAATAGCGGCCATAGCAGCGCCATTCCGCCATGGCATGGCAGATTTTGTGCCAATCGCCATAGGCAATTTGTGAAGCACCACCAGCCATGGCAGCGCCATAGGCAGCAATACCACGTTTATATGGCGGAATTTTGACCATCCGCCATAAACGCTATTCGTCATTGACAACATTGTTTATAACTTGAATGTTAATAATTTATTTTTTGATTTTGGTAATAAAAAAAAAGCTTTTGGAATAGCTATAAAACAAACGAGGTCAGATTGAAAAAGATGGAGTTCTAATTTTTTTCAGAAAGTGGTCCCGAGCAGTAAAGAAAAAATAAAATGGGTTAGTTTGATGGTTCTTCTTTGTGCAGGGAGACCATATCTCTAGAGAGGACGAGGTTATACACTGCTGCACACTTCAGACAAAGTCGCGAAAAGTCTAAAAAATAGCGACTTAGTCCGCGACTCAGCCTAATTTTTTTTTTCGTGATATCGGCAGCAAGATTGTCTAATCAATACACAAAAATATTGAAGTTTTGGAATTCAAGGCCCCTACATGAAGATTTTTTTGCCCCCTGCTTAGATCCGTGATATAAGCCGAATCGAGCTGAAAAGACCCATGTAAGGATTTAAAACTCTTCCATCACTTATTTTTTTCAATCTAAATTATGAGACATTGGTTAAGGAGAACCAAACTTGGTAAACGTAGTGTCCATAAGGCCTAGTACCAAGGTATTAAAAACCGAATCGGACCGGCCGGTCGAACCGGTTGAACCGGGAATCGGGCCATGGTCCGGTCCGATTCACCATCTAAAACCGGCTGCGAAAGAACCGGACGGTTCTGTTAAAGAACCGGACGGTTCTGTTAAAGAACCGGATAAGAACCGGACCGGTGAAACCGTAAAACCGGGTTTTGGGCACCGGCGGCTTAGAACCGGTATTTTTTAAGGGCAAAACGACGTCGTTTTATATTTTAACTGTTTTTTTCTCCTGCGCCATTTTGCTTCTCAAACTCGACTATTTTAACTGTTTTTTTTCCTGCGCCATTTTTCATATTTTGTGTTATTGAATGTAATAGTTATGTCATATTTGAGATGGATGAATATGTAATCTTTTGTTATATGTCGACTTATTAAGAAAATATTAAGTGAAGTATAATTTTTATGGTGTGAAGTTATGAATATCAGTTTATTTTTTGTTTATTTTTTATTTATATATTGTATTAAATATTTTTTTAATAATATTTAATCGAACCCGGTTCGACCCCGGTCCAACCCCGATCGAACCCAAAAACCCTGAACCCAGACCCTCTCCGGTTCAATGCCCGGTACGGTTTTTAATACCTTGCCTAGTACAATTGGCGTAAGCCGATATTGTTAGGCTGGACATTTTTCGTGGTTGCCCGGGTTCGAACCCGGGATCTTCACTTTGCGTGTATGAGTTTACGGGTGGTGCTTGCAACTCTGTTTGCTGACAAAAAAAAAAAAAACTTGGAAACGTGTTGAACTGTGATTTTTAGCCAACTTCGACATACATTTCTCGTGAACTTCACATGGCTCGAGTGAAACTGGATTAAGATCTTCTTTCTTTTGTAAGCCCTAGAAAAGTGTTAGGAGAGGATGTTTGTGTGAGTAGCAAAATCAAATGCAGAGGATATACAGCTCTATTGTAGCCCCCTTCGTACTCAGCATGCCGAAAAGCCATTTTTTTTTTTTTGGTAACATAGCCAAATTCTAAATATGTAACATATTATAAAGATTCCTGCACAAAATTAAAGTGCGAAGCTGGATACTTTGTTTTGTTCCATATATCGAATCCAAGCCTCCAAATAAAAGCAATGATATATCACTCGCCACTGTCCCTCATCTGGCTTTAGATGCAAAAAGATTAGCTTTTTTTATATCAAAAAGATCCTCATAGATATGGAAAATCCATAAACGTAAAGATAAAATTTTTTGCTCCCACTGCTTATAAATATCTTCCTTTACCCATTTCCAGAATAGATTCTCTTCCAGAAAAACTTTGCTAACTGTTTGATTTGATGGTAATATTGTATTGATTAGGCACCATGTAATTCACAATGTATTTGTTTGCTGATATGAAAAATGGTAGTACAGACTGCCAACAGAGGCTCAGGCCTAACTAGAGGATTACTGCACAGGCCTAAACCCCAAGCCCCAAGTAGTTCTACTCAGTCGCAGCTACTCAACTAGGATGGGTTCTAGAATGGATCACCTTTATAGGTGGTATATAGTAGATCAGTACTTAAAACTCGTTCGAAACTCGAACGATGACCGACATTGCCCCTCAGAAATATAAGCTCACGATTCTCCTCGTCTTTACTGCTGATGTGGTAACATGATTGGAACTGGTTCAACAAAAATAATGTGAGCCGTAAGGAATAGGAAGACCGCATGCTTCTATTTTTCAGGGACGACGTGGGTCGTCTTTGAAATTTCGAAATATTCCATCATAGACCACCTATCAAGATGATCCACGGTACACTTTGCCACTCAACTAGTGCAGAGTATTTAAACAATAGAACTTATACCAATGATCTATTTTTAATTATTACCCATGCACGGTCTCATGGTGGTGTTATTCTTTGTTTCTTTAATAATATCCTTTTCATTCATATCTTTCATTCAAATTATGCTGCTACATGCTTTTTACAAAATTGTTATGATCAGCCTAATGTTTCCATGTACCTTTCAGCTTTAGAGAAAATATCAGTTCCACGAATAAGAATCTCTACTCTATGTTTTCAACAGCACTGAAAGCTTGAAATCTTTTGATTGAGAACATACCTGTAGTCATTTGATCCAGTTGGACTCAAAATTGCAGAGCTACATATATATGTAGAAGAGGAGACTAGTGTAGGTCTGCTATATGTATACAGAAACCCTTATGTCACTTGAAATGAGTACACTGAATAACTTAGGTATTCTTTATCCTTTAGACCAACATATACCTACGGTGGTCCTTGGTTCTAGCTATACTAACATTAACATATACTGTCCAAGATTCGTATAGAAGGTATTAGGAAAATGTATGATTTGGTCAATTGAAAAATGTTTTATCTGACTTGATTGGTTTTAAATTCAAAATGGTCGTTTTGTCTAATTTGGAATCTAAATATTGTCTCATGGACCATTTGGTTTAGTAGAAATGATAATTCATATAATAGTTGTAAGCCTAGCATATGCCTAAATCATAAACCTATTGAAAAGAATATTTCTCATATATTATACGCCATCTTCTAGATGAATTAATTATTATGTTTTCAGTTTATACTAATAAAATATACATGCAAAGCAGACAAGTCATATTTTTTTTCAATTTTAAGTAGTGTTTTGGCTATAAAGTCCCAATACTCCAAAAAAGGAAAAATATCATGATCGTATTTGTATTGGATACCGATACTTCTCGGATACTTTCAGATATGTGTCACAAAAGTATCTCAATTTTTTTTATATCCTGATAATCTTCGAAGAGTACTCCAAAAACTTGCCTTAAAGCTTCTTGTGCAACCAGGTTCTTCACCATGTTGTGAGAGGAATTACAGTACATACTCCTTTATTCGTTCTTTGAAATGGAACAAAATGGATCCAAAAAGGGTTGAAGATTTGGTTTATGTGCATTCTAACCTTTGTCTTTTGTCTAGGAAAGATGAAGGGTATAAAAAAGGTGAGACAAGGTTCTGGGACATCGGCGAAGATGTACATGATCCATTTGATGATGGTGTTGGGCTTCTTGAATCGACAAAGTTGTCTCTTAATGAACCAGAATTAAAAGCTATTCTCTTTCTAGATGATGGTAACGGGAGAGAAGAGACTGAATCAGTTAGTATTAGACAATAATTTAGTAAAGATGCTTTTGAATTGTTGACTATTTATAGAACTGAGACTTGTTTTGAGTTCTACTAAAAATGTTTTTGATGATATCTTGAGATAGAGGTTAAAATATACTATGATGCGGGTGTAAACTCTATTATTTTTGTTATGATCACAAGTATCATAGTTATATATTAATGAGGATTGATCAATGTCTCTTTCTTTACAAGTATTTTGTATCTATATAATTTTTTCTATAACATTTTGTTAACGTATCCAGGCCATATTATGTCCTGAATTTCAAAATATTCTCGTATTCCCATATTCGTGTCTACTACGTATTTGTGCTTAATAGGTGTTTGGTAAATAAATTAGAATGGAACACAAACATATCTATTGTGTTCTATGTTTGAAGTATTTTTAAAATGCTACATAATATGTGTCTTGATTTCACTAAAAATAAAAACATGAAATTAAAGAGATTAGAATAGAATAATATGTTTCATCTCCTTCTATTTGCATGGCAGGTGCTAACTTGGCAATCTATGATAAGTCCAAAAGGTTCTCTGCAATGAACAAATCATCTTAAGGCGGTTTTTGCCTTAAGTCCACACTCTTCAGCCTTATAACTCTCAAACTGATTAGCTTTGTAAAGGTATCCGCAGGTATAAATCACTGTCAAGTGTCAATATATATAAATGCAATATTCCACACCTCAAACATGTGCCATAGGGAAGGCATAAATTCCTAAAGCTTAGTAGAGAGCAATGTATCACTTGCTGCTATGAATAACAAAAGTTATCCATGTAACTTCAAGGGGAAGCTATTACAGTAAAAAGCATTGGATTCTCCAACAAAAATCACTTTTGGTTTTTTGATTATAGTAAGATTCATGCACAATGGATAAGACAAAATGTGCCTTATGCTTTGGCCTTATGGAGTCGTAAGGTGTGAGATGTGCTATATACATATATGATATATATTCCCCTAATCAAAGCTCTCATTCTAAAGAACCAGCTTCTGTTTGTAATCAATGCCATAGTTCTGATGCATATGTTCCTCTTTTTCCTATTTAGTTAATTTTAGAGTAGAGAGATTCCATATGGTAATACCCTTTAGATTCTATATAAATAATTTGGAGCCGCAACTAAGAGTGGTTCACAAGATATATAAAAGCATATAAGTATGTGGGCCATTTGTCTGGCAGCCACTCTTTGGTACATACTACAGAGCATAATTGGAATTAAAGATAGAAGCATACTTTGATGTAGAAGTAAGCGTTTAAAGTACATGTTTGGAGAAAAAGTGAGAGATAGGAGAGAATTTCTTTTTTGTTGTGTAGGCTATAATCCCCAACAGAGTACCAGGGGAGTTAATAAAATACTTATACTGCTATTGTAATGGAGATCAATCATCAAATTTATATTATTATTAATCTGATATGAATTCAAGTATAGCCAATAAAGCCATGAAAATATTCTGTTTGTTTTATGAGAAATTAAAAGAAAAATTGAAGTATGGAAGGCACAAGCCAATCATGACACGCGTAACATGAAGCATACCTTATGCAGATCAGACGACTCATATTCTAAATTGTATTTTAAAGCTAATTTGGTGAATTCAGTATATGATCTTCATCCTGTGTGACTGCATGTTTCCCTTGAACTACAGAGATCTTGATATAGATTCCCTACAGGCAAAAGTAACAGCAGGTATGATCTTAATTAATCATTGATAAAAATCGAACGGTTGAGTTCAAGTAGTCGAATTTACATGTGAGTCATTCAATCTTGCACGAACAGTGTTGATTTGCTTGACTGTGTGATTGCAGGGATTGCCAACCGGTAGCAGTTGAAATCTAAGCTACAGGGAGTCTTGGTTCATGTGTTGTCCCTTGTATTATTAAAAAACTATCACGAACATGAATATCTTTTTTGGTGCATAATAAATTTTAGGTTAAGAGGATGGCACCTGACACCTTAGTTCAAGACAAAGAAAGCCTCGAAACTCAAAAAAAAAAAACACTTACAGAATACTTACATTTACATCATTCCAAGAAGAAGAGTTGAGTTTGAACCTGCAACTTGTCAAACGCAAGACCCTATTTTGCTCCACTTGACCAACCCCTGAGGGTTTTCATGAACAAGAATATTGAATGCCCACACAATCTAACATGTTTACAGTGTGATCTAATTTATTTCCTTTATATTTCCTGTACTGTTTTATTCTTACTTAATTTACTTTTTCTAGCTTTACTTTATTAGTCAAATTAGAATAGACATACACACAATACCTCTTTTTTTTTCTTTTTTTTTCAATTGCTAGGTGTTTTGATTGGTGCATGTGGCCTAACAAACTAGAGTCCAAGAGGAGAGAACCAAAAATTCCAATTGCAGCTGTATTAAGTAGTATTTTTCTCTATTAATTATATTCATTCAAAGTGCTTTCTTTTACTATAATATTTATTTACAAGGGAATGATTATCTTTGGTTAATGATAAATAATGCTTAGCACTTAAATAGTGCAGTGAATAATTAAATTGTGTTCTATTCTTTTCCCTCATCCCCTTGTTGATTCCATGGGCATTGAGAGAGAACATGACACTACAGGCAAGGCAAGGCAACATGTAATTTCCCTTTTACGCCACTGTACGTAAAGAATGACAGAATATATATGGAGTAGTCTTTTGGAGGCACACCGTAGTAGTAGACTAGTAGTAGTTGCATGAAAATACATCAAAGCAAAAGAATTGTGTATTATTGGGACCTTTCTTTCTCCGTATAAAGCAATGCAAAGGGGGTTCCCTTGCCTCCATGTCACGCTCCAAACCATGCTAGGCCCCCCATCTCTCTCTCTCTCTCTCTCTCTCTGAGTTCGAGAAAGTGCAACAAGATACATAATCCCTCCAACCTATAAAGAAAACCAACCACACCCTTAATCCTTCGTAGTAAAAAAAATTTCTTCCCTTAACTCTCTCTCTTTTTCCAACTTCTCTCCCTCTATTCTCTTCTTCTCTTGTCTTCTTGCTTTCACTTCAATCATCATTATGCAATTATAGCCATTTCTTGTTTTTCTCTTCATATCTATATATCTTAATTAGTAGGGTGACACATCATATAATCAGGAAAAAAAAAAAACAAACAAACAAAAGACAAAAGTATTGCATATGATGGGTACTAGAACTAGTAGTAGTAGTTATTTCCTTTCAAGGTTTTTGTTTAGAGTTGTGGTAGTGGTGGGGCTTGTTTGTCTAATGGTTTTTGGAAGCTTAGTTAGTGGTGGTGGAGGAGAAACAGGACAAGGAACTACTACTACTACACAACGGTCAGCTGAAAGACTCAAGCATGAGCAAGTGGTTGTTGCTACAGATAAGGGTGTTAATCATGCAGAGTTGGATTTCAACTATATGAGCAAAAGAAGAGTTCCAAATGGACCAGATCCTATTCACAACAGGTTTGTCTACCCTTATTCCTACCCTTAACAAAGATGATAAACAAATTATATATATATATATATATATATAACAAAGATGATAAACAAATTATATATATATATATATATATATATATTCGTTTTGTATTCATATGTGCATTTTTTATTTTAATTTATGTCAATTGGATATGTATGGTACATTTCCTCAATGTTTTCTATCACCAAGGTATACATTGCTTTCAATCAGGGCCGGTCCAACAAAAAGTGTGGCATAAAACGACACGACATGTAAAGAGTTGCTTGTTGGCTATTGGTTTTGGTAAACGAAGGCTCAACATATTTCAAGGACCTTAGCAGATATAAATAAATAATTAATTAATTAATTAATTTAGAGGCTTAAAGCAAGAGCTTTACTAGTCTGCCCGTCGAGCTGAGAACAAGGCATACATAGTAAGTGTAGTATATGATATAAAGTAAGGACTATATAAGTGGAAATACCATTAAATCTAGTGCTTTGAGTCAAAATTTGATGTGAGACCAACTATGTTCCTTTCCTAACACATTAGATGTTTGTTTTTGGAGTGTTTTAGGTTCTCATATTCCTATCATATATATGTCAGATCTTCCTTTTCCCAAGCTCCTAATCTAAAGTTTGTAATAGATTAATTAATATGTAATATGCCTCTTACGGAAACAAGAGTACTTCTCAATTTCAAATTTAGTGGTTCCTGCTATGATGGAACTTTACCAAATCAAAGGATGAAAAGCAAACTACGAAGGTTGATTAGCATGCTTTTAACTGTTACATTGAATTGTTGAATTAAATTCTTTTAACAGGGGTAGTCCTTTTTTTTGGTAAAACAGGGGTAGTCCTTTATAGTAGGTTAATATATAAAGCTATTAAAAAAAAAAAAAAAAGATAAAGTGTATGGTTTAACAACTTTATTCCACATCTTAATTAATCATGAGCAGTTAAAGTTATTTATGTCATTCGGTTCTCTGAATTACAAATCTTTTTAACCTTTTTCTGGTTGTCTTTCTTTTGATCTTGCTTTGCTTTATTTCTTTTGGCACGAGACACAGAGCATGCTTGTAGCAAGACTTGCTATAAAACCATTACATAAATATTATTGGTAGCTTTTGTTATATATTATACATTATTAATTTTCACTTCTATAAAAAGTTAACTGTTAATTACCGACAGAAATCAGAGACAAAAAAACAAAAAGAAATTTGTCTCTAATTTCATTGCTAAGTATCACAGACGCCAAAATTGGAGATCAATTTTTTTTTTCCGTCTCTAAATTTTTTCAGTAATTGAACTTTTTTCTAGTAGTGTTTATTTGCATCCATTTTATTCAGCTGTATTAACTTGGACTAGCCTTAAAATATTATTTGATAAATGTGTTCAGGAGAGCTGGAAATTCTGGTCGACCTCCTGGTCTAACTTAGTCAACTGAGAATTAGACAAGCTTCAACAACCTTGCAGAAAATGAAAGAGATGTTAATCATGTACTTCTGAGAACAGAGAGTGACTTCATTTATATTCCTAAGCTTCTTAGGATTTCCAGCTTGCTTGCAAGGGCTAATCTCACTTATGGAAATTGATTTGTTAAGGGAAGAGTTGTGGCCTTAAAAGGGGAAAAGAGAAAGGAAGCTTGTCCCACAGAAAATAAGTTCAAAAGAATCAAAAGTTTGTTTCATCAGTTTCTACAGAAAATGCAGTTAATTAGTGAGTGAAATTACATTTGTTTTGAACTTATCTTGTGAAGATGGGGTGAAGCATGAGAGAGAGGGAGAGTGTCACAAATTTCAATGGAATTGAAATCAGTGCTTGCATGTAAAAGCAATTAACTTAACTTTAAAGTTTAAAAGCTAGAGAGATTTATGTACAAGATGTTAACAGCAGCAGCCGTGCATTTTTTTTTTTTGGGACTATATTAGGGATTTGAGAGTTGTCTGCCGTCAAAATATCATGCAGACACCGCAATCAGCACATCTCGGCCATTGGATCAAGTTTGTATTTGAAATCTGATTTGGCGAAATCAAAATATCAATCGTCTGATCTTGATCTAACAGCCGAGATTACTAAATACAGTGACTGCAAGATATTTTGACCGCATCTAACAAAATCCCTCTATTAGGGGGAAAAAGTTTTGGCTTTGGTTTGCTCACTATTAAGTTTGGAATTTCTGTTTTTTTTTAATTATTTATTGGAAAGATTTGCTTTGAGTTCCTAAAGTAAAAGTAAAAACTCCACCATTTAAAGGTGTTGGGGCATCTGTAAAAGAAGGGTGTTTGCATCTTGTGTTGGTCTTTCTCACTAGATTCTTTGGTGGGGGTTGGTGAAACTGGTTGGTCTTTGGTCCATTCAAACATTTTAAAACTGTATTAGATTCTAATTATCTCGTGGCAATCAGAAGTGGTAAGAAAAGAATAAGATTATATTACAACATGAAAGTGATAAATAAAGGAGGAAATAAACATATGGTCCTCAATGTTTGAAAGTGAAAAAATAAAGGATGCCCTCAACTCCAAAGCATTTTTATGATCTACTTTTTTTTTCTCTTCTCGTTTCGTTTTGATTGGATTGAGAAGCAAAGAAGGTGCAAAGCATGTGAGATTCAAATTGGGTCATTTTACCGAAAAAGGAAAAAAGGAAAAATAATTTTAAACTTCTGCCTTTGCTCATGAGATTTAAGATAGGTATAAGGTAAACGGCTACATGTAATAGTGTCCCACCATTTTTCTTTCGAATTATATAGGAAAATATATTACAAGATAGTCCCAAGAAAGGTCCTTATTTATTTTGTGAATTTGGATTTGGATGTGCCTTTTGCATTGGTCATGGTCTCAATCACAAACAAGACCAATACCTGTCGTTCTTGTATGTACTATTAGTCGTTTGGGTTGAAATTTAATGAGGTATTATTTTTTGGAAAATGCTTAATATCGCGAGAATAACCATCGCGAGCGGCACACGAATGACCTGGCAGTGAATAGCCCGGTTTTTCTCTCCTAATCCAAATCACCGGTACAACCTCTCACTCCCTCTTTCTCTCCCTGGCGCGTTTCTTCTCAGATCTGTGTTTCCCATTTTTTTTCCCAATCGAAAGGGTAACATTCTTCGTGCTTGTTGGTGGCGGAATCTTCCTGTTGTCGTCGTTCCCCCTCCTCAAGCGGCCATCCCGCCACCATGCAGGCCCAACGATGGCGCATCGCCACTCCATCTGCCTCCTCCTCCCTCGCAAATCTCTTCTCTCTTTCTTCCCCAGTCCTGCTTTTTGTCTCCCATTGTGTTTCTGTTTCTGACCTCTTGTTTTTTAATTGGCTGTGAGTAGTCCAGCAAATGAGATTAGAACCCCCTGAATTGGTAATCACCAATAAAAGCTTCCAGTCAATCAAAATTCAATAAAGTGACGAAGAATTAGAAAATAACTTTAGATCCACAACTTGAATTGCCTCGCTGATTTAACCGTAAATCAAAACTGAGCTGTAAAATTCCCAATTCACGCCAATGGTGCCCAAAATGTGATAACTGAAATCATGCCAGCCATATTTAGTTTCGTTGTCAATTAATTCAAGATCAGGAGATCGGGGCAGAGTGGCAGTAAGCATAACCATCTTCGACTAGAAATTTAGAAAATTGAAGGTGTGGTGGTTACAGTCTGTAGCTGGAAAGAAGAAAGAAACACTTGAAGGAGAGAGAAAGAGAGTATCTGGTGGAGGAGGATATTTCTCAAAGTTTTTTCCCGTTTTTTCTGCCAAAAACAATTGATGGGCCATTTTCCCTTGTTCTTAAAAAAAGCCACGTTCCAGTCAAAAAAAATAGACCGCCACGTCACTTTCGCTATGTTCGCGATGAAAAAGTTTCGTTGTATATAGCATTACTCTTATTTTTTCATTAAGGAACGTGAAAGAAAATAGGGAAGAAAAAAAAAAGAGACAAAATAATCTTCACCACACAACACACACGCGAATAGCGGATAGGTTGTGCACCGTATAACAGATTATTATGTTAGTAATTTCAAAATTAGTTTTAAGCCCCTAAATTTTTTAAAATCTTAAAATTTACCATACAATCTCTTGCCCTCTATTCTCTCTCCCCAAACCTTATCTCATTATCATGAACATGCGGTCTCTTTCTCACTCCCTCTCTTTTTCCAACTCCTCCTTCAACCGCCACCCTCAAATTTGCCTCCTTCTCTTCTCCATGCCAACACCACCACAAAATGTGGTGCTCCTCCACATGTCGTCGTTGAGCAGCGTCACCCTTAATCCCCCATCACACTGCTCATTCCTTTCTCAGTTCCTTCTTTCATGTGGCCTTCATGGTCGTGCCAACCTCTTTACGTAGCCAACTGCAACTACAACAACTAAAGGGATAGCCTTCGACCTCGCCTTTGCTACGAGAGTCTTCCCCCACTTGGATTTTCTTGCCACACAGAACCCCTTCTCTCTCTCTCTCTCTTTATATATATATATATATCATCCTCTCTCCATTGTTCCTACTATTGCCTCAACCTCTTTGAAAAATCTGAATCATCCTAAACCGTAAACAACAAATCAATGGGAAAGCTCATCATCGTCGGAGGAGGAATCTGCCACCATGAAACCTGAAATGAAGGGAGGTATGGTGTAACACCCCGCCAAGATAGGGCGTCACTTTATCCTGACTCATCAACAATACATTTTCAATTCAATATCAGAGTACACAACAGGACGCACTGGCCGTGATGCAACACTGCTTCCCAGGCTCTAACTACTTGATTTTCTTGTCCATCTGTTATTTATCATATAATAGAAACACACCAGAAAAACAAAGGGGTAAGACATTCATCAATCACTAACAAGCAGGAAAACAACATAGAGAGAGACTGTTATCTGCTCAGCTCAACACATAACAGCATAAACATCAAGACATCACAATCATCATCATGACTGTTACCACAGATGTCACACACTCAGACTCCTGAGTACACGGTCACAGACCAAACCATACTGATACGTCATACTGATAATCCCGACCACACGGTCACAGACCACATCATACTCTGATACCACAGACTGACATATGTCACCAGTCTTTCAGGCTCAATTACCAGCCCTACAGACCCAGACCACCAGACGTTTCAGGCTCAATTACCAGCCCTACTGTCCCGAAGATTTCAGGCTCAATTACCAGCCCTACTGACCCGAATCATCGCAAAATATTTTGGGCCATTCACGCCCTCCTCCCTAGACCGATCACCAGTCTCAGGGCACAAGAATGAAACATAAGTTGGTTGTCCCGGGAACATATCGTGTTACGTTACCATCTCCGATTACCAGTTACGGCATCCCATACTACCATATCTGATTGCCGGAGTAAGGTGTCGTCCCGTGCACTAGGATGGCATTCCCTATACAAAGAATGGCCAAGATTGTTCACCCGTCAGACGTGGAGTCCTGGAGACTCGTCAGGATGATTGAGTACACATACACTCAAGGCCACCGACTATCTCCAAACTACTCCGTACCATCGGTACCACGGACATGGAGAGCCTCATCGGAAAGACCGAGTACACATACCCTCAAGGTCTTGGCCGAGTACACATATCCTCAAGGCCACCGACTGATCTCATTACCATCCCGTCAATACCTCAGGTACACCAACCTCGGGTACACCGACCCAGCTATCACTACAAACAGAGTATCGACGGTAATATTTGCTATCACCGTCTAGGGATTCACAATCCTCCAACTAGAGGGCGTCACCCTTGACTCATACATCGAACTCACAAATATACAACCAGTACATAAATATCAGCATGTTAATCAGATTATCAACCATCCTTAATCAACATAAGGATCAACCCTAGTGTCGCTTAGGCGACCTACTACTGACATGTTATCAATCAGTACATCAACAATCACACAATTGTAAAGCAATCATATCAAAATATCTCAACAATCAGCATTCATCCATAAACTTCAATAGATCATCCCTATGGTTGATAGACCTCTGACAACTGTCCTCAGCTATCACAGGTCACAGCCCCTTTCCTGAGGTGCTGCTATTATCAACCTCTAGTAGGGTTAAGGTCCCCTACACATACTAACAGTATTACTCTACTATCTATTTTTCCTAGTGATTAAGGTATCTTTCCCCTTACCTAGCTTAGAAGACTGTTGCTGCCCGCATCCTGTCGCTTTTCCTTCTCCCCGAGCTCCTTTTGTACTCCAAATGACCAACTGGAGACTCTTGCTAAATAGGGAGAGGCGAACTCTATTTATAGGCAAAAATTGGCTCTATCGCATCGCGATGGCCACAGACACGTCTCTCATCGCGTCGCGATGAGGACACGTGTCACGCACCGAATCAGCGTGATCACCGACTTACCTACTGACATATATCGCGTTGCGACAGTTTCCTTCATATTCTCCGTCGCATCGCAAAGGTCAAAGTTCTGCAATGTTCCAGATCTTTCCTTCCATCGCGTCGCGAGCATCCCTTTGTTACTCTCATCGCGTTGTGACAGAGGCTAACCGAAAATATCTTGTTTTGACATTCTAGAAGATTTTCAAGTGTTCTTATATCTTTCTAGGGCATTCTAGACTATTCTAGGGACTTCTAGACCATTCTGATAATTTCTTATCTCTTTTCTAGGGTTTCTGGGTCTCATTTAAGCCCCATTTTATCCCTTAATTAAGGTTTTTAACTCCCATTTAACACTTAATTATCTTCCGAATATTGTTTTGAAAATCAGGATGTCACATATGGGACGTCACCATCGAGATCATCAACATTTATGATTTGTTTGGTGTATAAAAGAAAGTGAGAGAAAAGAAAGATAAAAGAAAGAAAAATAGATGGAAAGAAAGATAATGGAAAGTGAGAGAATTTTTTGGTTGTTTGATAGGAGAAAAAATTGAAAAGAAAGTGAAAGGGAGAAAAATGTATATATATAAAATGACAAAATTGACCTAAGTAAAAAAAATTGAATTTAATAAAAAAATATTAAACATATTCTCAATAATGCAAAAAAAAACTCACTCAATATATATTTTATTTAATATATTTATTTTATAATTTTAGTTTATATTTAACAGATTTAATTATTATTATTATTATTTAAATAATTACAAAATCATAAGAAAGAAACCAATGTTAAAGAAATTTTGTAAATAAGGGCATTCATGTAATTTTCTTTCAATTAAATGATGTTCTGCCATTTTCTTCCCGTTTTGGGTGAAAGAGATTTTGCATTGGTTTGTGTGAGATGCTTCTTTCCTTCCCCTTTCATTGTGGAACCAAATGATGAAAAAAATTTTGATTTGCATGTTTTCTTTCCTTCTTTCTTTTCCTTTCCTTTCCTTGGTACGTCTAAACATACGCTTAGAGCCTAAGTTCCTAGCAATTAGGGGTGGAAATATGCTAGATTGTCTGACAGGGGTTTACGACCTAGCCTACATCAGGCCTAGACCAAACCATTTTTTTTGAAATAGACAATGTCAAGTCTTTTTGAGAAGCCTATTTAGCTAAAAAGGTCAGGCTTCAAGCCACCCTAAAAGCTTTTTTGGCCTAACAGGCCAGCCTATTTAAGTAAATATAAATAATAATGTTTTATTGTTATTATTATTATATTAGATTTTATATATTGTGTTACATCATATATTTGCTTTGATAAAAAAAAATCATATACTTGCTGATATTTTCAATAATTTAAACATATTAACTTACATAAATTTTTGACATATTTAAAAGTCTTATTGAAAAATAGAATTTAAATAAGCTATCATATAATGTCAGATTCTCTAAAAGGTCATATATATCATGTTATTGTTCATCATAGACTTCAAATCAAATAAATACAACCAAGGATTACATTATCAATTTCTATTATGATTTTGGGTATAACTCATACTTATAAAACTGTCTTTTGCTTATAAACTCTTTTGAAGCCTTATCTTTAATCTACGTGGAACTTGAGTTTTTCCCGATGATTTCTGCCTTTTTCAGTTTACCATGAACAATCAACAACCACTTCAGCATCAGTTTCTATAATAAGCTTGTCGTACCTTTGCTCCTTAGCCCAATGGAGACACCATCTTAGTCCCAAAGCTTTGGATCTTTTTCAATTTTGTGGCAGCAAAATCCACATTCCCCACACAGTTACGAACTACCAGACCTCATCCAGTGCTACCATCCTCAAAGCAACCTACATCTATATTAATCTCCATGGTATCATGGCTCAGAGGTTCCTATTTGTTCAGCAGCTTGTTTTGCCCTACTCTGATGTGAATGCCATTTGTAGAATTATATTCCTGCAGTAAAGTCAACAATTGCTTCAACAATATCAGTTGGGATGAGTTTAGCCTTGTTAAAGACAACTTGATTTCTTGCTTTCCAGATCTTTCAAAGAGTGAAAATGAATAATTGTCTTGCAAGATGATCAGATTAGACAGCCACTCCAGCATTCAAGATGAGAGGCATTTTTGCTGGGGGATATGAATTTCCAATGGTGAATTGAACCACAACAATTGGGTCAGACTACAGTGCATAAAGAGGTGCTCCTAGCTTTCTTTTTCTTCATCACAGAGAGGGCATTTTGAATCAATCCTTAGCCCTTTTTTGTTCCAGTTTGCTATTTGTTTGAATTATTATCATTATAAGCAATTTTTGTTGTGGGATAACAAAAAAGAATACATGTGTTGTTTTAGCTAAATAAACATGCAAAACAACTTAAAATATAATATTATAAAAACGATTGTGACTTTGAAGGAGATGGGAATGATTGAGATATTATAGCTTGTTCCTAACTAGTTTCATCTCTTGATTTCACAGGCATGACTTTTGTTCTCTGCGACAGAAAGCAGATTTGTGTTTGGCATCATACTCATTATCTCAAAAGAGCAGTTGTTGGCTGGACCATATTGCTCACCTTTTTCAGAAATATGATATAGATGACCTGTTTGCACGTTTTGTATCTCTTGCTTTGATAATTAACAACACTTGAACTTGGGTTGGGCATTGAGTAGTCTCTATCAAGGTCTTTTGCGCAAAGTTCTCCTCAAGATCGGAGTGTTCACAACAAAATGGAAAATGTGACATAAATATGCATTTAGAAGCCTAGGATTTAGAGTTTAGACTGCCATCAAAAGGAAGTATAATATTGAGTTTCTAACAAAATAGAAAACTTACCAACCAACATCAATTAGATCAAAAGCTAATTAAAAGTGTCCATCAAATTAAAATTCTTTTAAAACAGTATTTGGAAAAAACAGGAATTCATGCTTGAGACAAATACCTATATTAGAAGATAAATTTACATCTTAATATATCACTTTGTCTAGGTACCTAACTGTTGTCCTTGCTACCAAATGAATTATGAAGTAAATAAATTGTGTTCAAAGGTGAACTCATAGGTGATGACCTGGCAAGAAACTTCAAGTGGTTGGAAGAGATGATCTCATGATGCTCTTTGATCACGGTGGTTGGTGAAACCAACATTGATAACTCCAGAGGCAAGGTGGCGACCACCTGCAAAGAATCTGACACTAAAGTTAGTGCATGTAGAATATCAGCTAGTCTATAGAATGAAAATATACCTAGATCTCAGGTTAAATCCGATATATAAAGGGGTTAACCGATAAGGTTAAGGTGGTAAGTCGTTATTTTTATTGGGATTCATTTGTTATTTGTAGTTGTTGATTTTTATCTGGTTGTTATTTGACTAAGAGTCTCAACAACAATATGCATGAGCTTTGTAATTGGGCCAAACGCTCATTGGGCCGAGTATCCAAGATACAGGTCCTGAAAAGTTGCCCCCAAGTTGGTTGTGCACGAGATTGTGTGCAACCAACTTATACTAATCTGACATTATGTGTCGTCTTTGTGTCGTTAGACTACCGACTCAATTTTTGTCGAATATAACAATCAATTGAACTGTTTCTTAGGCTAGCTTTAAACTCTAGCGATCACTATTGGGCCCCAAGGGTTTAGAGGCCTATGACCTTTGGGTGACTTGTGTCAGTAACTATCATATCAGTGTTTATTGTGCCTTTTTGAATATATAAGATGTTAAAATGAGAGTGTATCCTACTTGTTCGTGAAGTTACACTCGATTCTCGTCGTTGATTGTTCAACTTCCAAGTTAGAGCTCCCATTTCTGTCGTGTTTTCAACCTCCCAATCCAAAGCCAAGATACTTGACATTCTTATTATCATTTTCTTTAATCATGAGGGTTTCTCAGGGGAACTCTGATCACCAAAAGGAAAGTTAGCTGTTTGTGAGGACTCATAATCCTCTATGCCTAGAGGTCTCAGGTCTTGTAGTCCCGCACAGTCTTTCCTTCTTTCAGGTCATCGCAAATTCCTCTTAGATATGCCCCCACGTGACCGGGAGATGCTCTTGAGAGTGGTGAGAGAATGGGAACTAAAAATTGGTGCGTCGTCGTTGTCTTCATCTTCGTATGGAGTAAATTTTTGGTTGGCCTAACCCATCATAAGCCAGTAAATTTTCGGCCCGGGCTAGAATTTTTTCAAGCTCCTATTTTGCTAGTCCAGCCCACCTATTTTATCAGGTGTGTTGGGCCACCCCGTCGGGCTGAGCTCATTTTGACAGCTCTAGTGGTAGGAAATGATTCATTCTTCAACTTAAATTCGTTTTCGTTTTAACTCTCATGGGAATAGTAAGAAATGACTCGTCCTTCAAATCGGATTCGTTTTCGATCTAACTTTATGGGAGCAGTAGTAAACGATCCGTTCTTCAACTCGGATTTGTTTCCAGTCTAACTTCCTTAGGAGTAGTATGAAAAGACCAGTTCTTGAAATCAGATTTGTTTCAAGCCTTACTCTCTTAGAAGTAGTAGAAAAAGAACCATTCTTCAACTCGAATTCATTTCCAGTCTAACTCCTTTAGGGGTAGTATGAAAAGACCCATTTTTCAACTCAGATTCATTTTCATTCTAACTCTCTCAGTAGTAGTAGGAAAATACTTGTTCTTCAACTCAGATTAGTTTCTAGTCTAACTCCCTTGGGAGTAGTATAATTATATTGATTTCATTTCCATTCTAACTCCCTTAGGAGTAGTAGGAAAAGATATGTTCTTTATATCCTTCCCACACTTACACCCTTTTTGAGTCAGGGAAATACTTTTCTAAATTATCCTTTTCGAGTCGGGGTTGGATTCTTCTTGTAACTTCATCTACTCTACTTGACATCGCGACAACTTTATTTCCTATAAATTTCAGCCATTCAACGTTCTTTGGATGATGATTAGAAATTGTATAGTGTATAAAAGTGACGTTATAAGTCGTACCAAGAAATGCAATTTACATAAATTAATTTTGAGACAGGGTACTTTCCTGAGTGTTTACGAGATATTCGGGCAACCTTTGTCCGCCATGCCATTTTTGGGGCGATTGAGCTTCGGGTGGTTCCGTGTCGTTGTTGTTAAAGCCCTGTCTTTGTATTTCCGAACATTCTTTAGGGTCTATGTTCCCTACATAGCCAATTAAACATCCTTTGTGGACTAACTCCTCCAATACGTCTTTTAGATGGAAGCACTCATTTGTGGTGTGTATGCCATCCTTGTGGTGCTTACACCATCGTCCGATATCCCGCCAACGTCTATGTCGAGGGCCAGAGAATTTTTGAGAACTCAGTGTACCTAGTCTCCTTAGATATCACCTATAGGAGAAATCCCAATAGGGGTAATCATCATTTCTTCCCTGTAACTGACTTTTTCCGCATTTACCATCGAAATCTCGAGAATTCTAGGGTGACTTCTGCGATCTTTTATTCTCGTCAGTATCTTTCCCCTTTACTTTTTCTTGTGCCCTGACATCCATTTCTAGCAGTATTTCGTCCTTCAGTTGGGATGAAAGCCAAAGTTGAGGGGACCCTGTCACATTTGGTCCAGGGTCCCCGCCACATTTTGCGTTTGCATTATACCCTTACAAATTTGCTGGATGAGCTCCTCCAATGTCGAGATCTCCTATCGCAGTTTCAGACCCAATGACCTTTTCTCCGCTGCATGTGCATCAAGAGTAAAAGTATCCAGAAATAACTCGACCATCTGGTTCCATTTGGCTATGTATTGTAGGCCTCATAATGGGGATTGGTCATCGGCCTCTCCTTTCAGTGTTAACAGGAATTCCCAACAGAGATCGCTTTGTGTGGCTCCCATCCTTTCCATCAAATTTTAGAAATTTTGAAAGTGGTGATGGGGTTAGTGGACCATAAAAAGGTGATCATCTCCTCCTCTCCCGAGTATTGATCGCTTTGAACCTATTTCCTAGCAAGTTCCAACTACCTTTCCATATGTTGGACATTAACATCCTTCTATTGGCAAGTTTTGGTTAGGTTTATCCGAAGTATCTCCTCATAATACCACCATACTGGTGCCTGGGTGGGTTGAGGGCTCAATATGGGAATATTACCCACAGTGCTAGGATGGTACCGTAGCAGTTTCATTTCCATGCTGAGTGAACTAATCTCCTTCACTAGCGAGTAACCGGAGGTTCGTTTAAGGTACTCATCGGAGTCCCCTACGGGAACATAGACATCTGTTCCTGGACACATCGTTTGTGTCGCTTCATACTCTGGATAGTCGGTTTTTTTTGTGAGCTTTCATTCTCCTCTTTCGTTGAGGATGTGTTGACGACTACGTCGATCGTCTTAAGCGGCGATCAATAAAGGTGTTGGGAATACATTTTATCGTTTCCCACAAACGGTGTCAATGCACTGTTCCAGTTCTCTAAAGGGTTGAAGTTGGATTGGGCCTCCACAACAATGATCCAGAGTACCCCTCCCACTTCTCAAGTCTGGCCAGCCGAGGTGGGGTTGTGTACCTATAAAGGCACTCCAATGCCCAAGTCAGTGTGTATTAGCATGTGTTAAGAGAATAGGAAAATAGCATACCTTTGCATGAAAATACTTGTTTTTTATATAGAGTCGCCTTGTGTGGGCCGAGATAATTATGTCTTTGTTCCGAGGTTACACCTTAGATCTTGCCACTTACGTATAACGGGGAGGATTCCCCATGTTGCTGGGGTAACCCCTCTCTCTCGGATATCGTTTGTGGTTTCCCAGATGCCTCATTTGTCAGTCTCTACTCATGATCTAGCGAGATCTCTACTTGTAGGGGTTGTCTCTAAATCTCTTCTAACATTTACCCGAAGATTATCTTGTAATGATAACCCTTCATGATGCGACTTGGGCCTGCTCTGCATCCCACGATGTGATGTGACTCTTCAGTCAGATCACCAATGTACTTTGGCATCCCGAATCAACTATAAAACCATCCGTAGAAAAAAAAACTATAAAACTACTTGCTTATCCAAAAAAAAAAACTATAAAACTACTTAAAATGATATATAATATAATTGCAATAAAAATTATTACTATTCAAAACACATTACCATTCAGCCATGTAATTTGTCCCCTATTGCTGGTTGATTTAGCAATTTCAGCGACATGGGGATGCCGGGACCGGGGTTCGAACCCGGGTGTTGCCGTTTAGACGTGTGTGTGTGTTTGTTGTTTACCATTTCTACTAGCTGACCAAAAATCAAATCAGCCATGTAATTTGTAATCCCTAATAATACATTTGAGAATCAACAAATGGAGCCTAATACACTTGTCAGGCTCGCACCATGCTAGCATTAATCAGAACACACTGTCACCATTATATTGCAGCCTACAAGTTTGGATTACAGGTGTCAACATTATATAAGCTCCAAACCTAGTAGGGAAACTCCTAGCCTGGACAACAAACAACATTAAAACTCAATTAATGCAATTCGATTAATACATTTTTTAAAAAAATAACCAAATATTAATTACTCCATCCTTCCAAATTTGAATTTCTTCTTACTAATAAAGTCAAATTATTACGAAGATGGAAACAGATTTTAAAAAATAGCCGAATATTAATTATTCCATGTCAAACATTGAGTATAGATACTCTCTATTTTTCAAAAGAAATGGAGATCTCCATTACATTTTAACATGAATACAATTAAGAAAAACAATTGTAAATGTAATAAGACACTAATTCGAATTTCTTCTTCCTCATTTAAATTCCTCACATTTTGTAACAACTTTATTTTATGATAAAGTATTTTTTTTTTACGAATTTTATGATAAAGAGATTAATGTCGCAAAAAAATTTAACGTGTTGCAAAATTGTGTGGAATATTTCATAAAAAATATTTGTGTGGATTAGTTTTTATTTTTTACGAAATTGTGTGGATTAGATTGTAACCGCGCCGGCAGCTGTGGTTAATAAAACAATTCTATCTTTTTTTGACAAATAATAATATGACATGTGGTTGCTTGGTGGGGTGCAATGTATATAACAAACCTTTAAAAAAAACTTGAATTTTTTAATTCAGGTTAATTAGTTAATCCTATACTTAAGCTAATTTATTGGTATTGAAAGAGTGGTTTTCAATTAATAAATTATTCAGTCAAAAAAATTAATTTAAAAATTATTCAATTTTTTCAATAAAAAAATTAAGTCAAATTTTACTTTATGCGAGTTAAATGAAAACCGACAAACTGTCGTACATATTTTTATCTGAAATAAGTTATAGGAAATAATTTTGGATTTTCTTTGATATCCTATTTTAAGTATGATACGGTTGATATTCAAGTTTTAAGTTGAAAATCAAACGTCTATAATAGAGTTTTAAATTCGGTTTTTAGGGGAGTTTTAAATTTGGTAATAATAAGATTTGACTATTTATTTATAAAATAAGAAAGTCTATATTTGTACCAAAAAAAAAAAAATAGAAAGTCTATATCAACGTCGAATACCTTTTCTTTTCTTTTTTTTTAATCCACAAAAAAAATACCTTTTCTTTTTAAATCAGCGTTAAAGACGTTACAAAATACAATAAACAATCAAGTAAGTAATCTAAAATAGTAATTCCTTATTTTCTTTTTATAAATCTATTAGGTTTATTATTTTGGTGTTTAAATTCTTTTATCTTAATTTATTTTTTTAATAATTTTCAGTGTTACTAATTTGGTTTCTACATGAGATTTTTAATATATTAATTTGATCCCTTAATTATTTATTGTGTTAGAGTTTTTTTTTTACATAAATATTGTGTTAGAGTTAATCATAAAATTTATGCACCACAATAACTTATTTAAGAAAGAAAATGGTGGCTTACGTGACATGAGTATAATAAAGCAAGCAAGAAAAACTGAATAAGATTTCGTGAGTGAACTTCGTGCTGAGGGTTATTTGAAAACAATAATTACTTTTGACATGCAATGATAAATAGACATTCTGGAAAATCTTCTTTTCATCTCATTATTCCAAGTGATAATCACAACGATAATTTGAATTTGAATAACAGGACGACAGGGAACAAGGCTGAGGAAGAAAAAAAAAATATTGTTAGATATTTCACAATATGTTACTTTTATATTTTTTTTACGGTACTATGTTATTTTTAATTATATCGGAGTTCGGTTTGATTATTTGTTTAGTAAATATATAGAATAAGAAAAAATAGAAGATATGAATTATGTTTCAAATATATTTGGCGGTGTCATCTAGAGTGAACCACTAATTAAGTGGTTCATGACGAACCATCTATAAGAGCCGTAGATTAAATAGTTCTACCAAAACTTACAATACACCCATTTTCACAGAATAATTGTTGCTTCTTCCATCTCTCATCCCTCTTTGTCAGCGAGAGTTGTTCAGAGCGAAGAACAAATGAGCAAACGGGAATCAACAATCAATCTCGCCTGTGAAAACTCTCGCTGCCGATTCAAATCTCCGCCACCGCAGACCAAAACAGAGCAAATACGATCCGTCGTAGATCGGAGCCCATCTGAAAGATGATGGTATTATTTTAAGATGATGGTCATTTCGTTTTAATATGAGGAAATTTTTTTAATAATACTGGGTATTATTTTAGCCATTTCATTTGGATCACTTTGTTTTAATCAGCTGGATATTAATCTTGAGAGAATGAATTTATGTGAACAGTGGTCAATTCATTTTAGCATAAATTGGGTTATACAAGTAATTGATGAAGCTTCAAAATGTTGCTTTACTTGTAACTTTTGCTTCACAAGCCCCTTCTCCTCAATATCCAGAAATTATGTTGTATTAACTGCTTGTCGACTTGAATTTCTCTTCAATGATGGCGGACTCAGTTGGAGAAAGAGGAAGGAGAGTGGAAAGAAAGGAGAGAGAAGAAGGAAGAAAATATTTAATACAGAAGGTGCATGATAAGATCTATAGAACTATTGGATCTAACGGCTTATAATCATGGTTCACCCATGAACCACTTGTTGTGATAATTTACCGTAGAAGCCACCTATATTTGGCACAAATAAAAATGAACCAGAAAAAAATAAAAAATATCTTATTTCAATTCTATTAATAAATGAAAAAAATGAAACATAAGAAATAGACTCATTGTATTTCATTCATGTGTCAAATTCTATCGAATTAATGCCAAAAAAAAAAAAATTCTATCTAATTAAAGACAAAGCTAACATATTTTTCTTGAAAAATAGAAAACAAATAATAAATATTTTTTGAGCCAATTTAAGAATTTATTTTGAATAAATAAATATTATAAAATATTTTCTAAAATTAATTTATAGACCCTTGCATCTCATCAACTACCAAATATAAATTAATTTAAGAATGTTTGCATCAAGTAAGTCTAAAATTATAATTATCTAATTTATTTTTCATTTGACTATTTTCCAAGTAAGTCTTTACAAAATACACAAATGGTATTTTTTTATGTATTTATTTTTCTCAAAATATGAACAAATAATCCACAAAATGCTAAGGTATTATATGAGAATTTAATAATATATAGATAAAAATTTGAGAGTAATAAGATATGGAAGGAGACCTCGTATTGTTTTTTGGAGGATGGGATAAGACAAAATTTCAATTGTGGAACTAGATATGGAAGGATATATTTTAAACAATTCATAAATGAAACGAGATATTTTTTTTAGTACATGAAAGGAGATATTTTAAATAATGAAATTATAAATTTTAAAAAATTTGTATAGTTATTTTTTTAAATATAAAACGTACGTAGCACGGACCATCAAAGTTTGTAAATGAAACATTTGATAAGAGGAGGCTTGATGTTGTTTTTTAAATGATGAGTTGAGACAAAATTTTATGTTTGGAGATTAGACATGACACAAGATCTTTTCAGTAATCAAATTATGAAATGTTCAAGTGTGGGGCTATTAAATCATAATCATATAAATAATATATTTGCGAATCATCTCACATGTAAGGATTAACGTACAGGTGTCGATTACACAATAACTTTCAAGGTTCGGATTATAAATGTTGATTACACAATGACTTCCAAGATTAGGGTTACACATGTCGATTAATAATGCTTCACGATTACTTGGTTTGGTTCCATACCACAATAATATTGGATAGAATGAAGACATAAATGGCATAATAATATCAAGTTATTTTGATTAATGGCGTTAAAATGTGGAGCAATTGAGAAAATATATTTAATGTGTGTCATACACAAGACCGTAATTACTATGATTAAAAATTAAGTGTATTTTGAATTCAAATCAAATCAATTCTCACATCAAAATATTTCGGCACCCTTTATTTCTATTTAAAGGCTTCAAAGCAGGTAGCGCATCAAAATAGTTTTTATGCAAATTTGGAATGCACTAGAGATGGATATGTGATATTAATATCTATATCTATTATATACAAACATGAAAAAGTAAAAAAAATAAAATAAAAAAATGTCAAACTCCCATGTAATTTAGTTTCCAGTTTAGATGTTATTTAATTCAATTAATGTTAACATTAAATTGGTATTTAATTCATTTTTTGTGCAAATTCATTTTTTAATAGTAATTACAGTCCAATCAAAAAATAGTAATTATAGTAATAATTCATAAGAATATTTATTTCACAATTTGATTTTTTTAATAGGAATTCATATAAATGGTATTTAATTTAAATATATTACATTTAACACCTGATAGAAGACCACATATGATTGCTATTCTCACTCAATCAATATTAATTTTGATTCAAATCAGTTTAAAATCGATACCAATTAGCGTGTTTTTTGTTCTGCGGTGACGAAAATTGATTTTGATAGAATTGATTTTTGTAATATTTGTATGATATGAGGGAGGGTGATGAAGGAGTTTATGAAGGACAAAACTGATAAATTACCTTCAGCCAAAAGGAGAATCGATTTTGACTCAAAGCAGAAGCTAGGGACAGCAGCTTCAGGTGAAATGCGAGTCCTGGAGCTAACGCACGATGGGAGAGGAGAGCTGAACGCGAAGCCAAATATCGCCGAATCGCGTTTGCTCGGGTGAGACTTGCCTTTGAGGGAGTTCAACACGCAACCAAACGAACGCTTTGTTGTTTTTTTTTTTAAATTCATTTCTTTGAAGTAATAATTATTAGTATAGGATTAATCGCGTCCCTATCAATTTAAAATTCCATTTCCAAAATTAGTGCCTACATGTAAATTGATTAATATACAAAGCAATTTGAATTTTCATAATCCTTTATCAAACAAAAAGTAATGCATTTCTTCTTCTTCTTGAGTATGTTATTCATGTAGTACAAAAAGATCATAAAACATGAGTAAAAATACACAAAAAATAAATGAATATTTTGCATGAAAACATATTACTATCTAAATAAAAATCTATTAGTATTTCAACTTTTGAGAAAAAATGTATTATAAGTAGATTGAATATTTCATAAGAAATAACACTAATACATAAACTCCTCTAAATGAATGTTTTAAAAAATAATATACATTAATATAATCTTTTAACATAAAATAGATATTTTTAATACACATTGTGTGTTGTGAGGACCAAATATACAACCTCTGTATGACAAGGCTCCATGCGGTATGCTCATTTTTGTCGTCATCATTCAGCGACAGAGTATGCGATGGAGAATCTTACCCACCAAAAGGTGATGTGGTTTATGTAGTTTAAATTTTCTTATTCAAATTATCCAGAATACTACCCGTTATTTACTAATTATTCAATATTTTTAATACACTACATGCATTATGCTTATATTAACTTACAAAATATAAATTATTCTATATCTATTTTCAATAACATAGCTATACCCGTGCATGGCACGAGTCAATTATTCTAGTTTGTTGACATTTGTCGCGCCAACTAGATATTGAAAACCAATTTTTATTCTTTTGGAATTGGGAGTCAAACTCCCTATATACTTGTAATCCCAAGGGGTACAACACTCACACACCCCCTCACCAACCGCGGGGTTATTGAAAACCAAATTGAACCAACTCAAACTCTAAATTGAAATATTAAAAAATTAAAATATTACTGGGTGTGGTGTGTTTGATTAATCTTCTTTGAAAAACAATATTATTTTGCAATCAATTTACACAAAGTTTCTTTGGCAATTATTTTTTTTATAAAACGCAGTGTCATTTCATTTGAGTTTGAGTTTCATTTTGCTTTCATTTTGTTAGTTCTGGCTGGCAGGCTCCCCCACCTTCGCGGCAATTTCCCTCTTCCTTTCTCTCATTCACAAATTAAATTAATTTAAAAAACCTAATATAAATAACAAAAAATATTTTTTTTTTATTTTTCTTTTTTAGGTCTCTCTTACTAGTTTTTTTCTTTCTGTTTTGTTACCAGAAACTGCAAGATTCAAAGAAGAAAAATGAAACAAAACACACAAACGCGCACAGAGCCAAAGATCCAAATGAAATGATTGAGAAGAGAGCGAAGATAAAGAAGTCAATTCCATCTCCGAAACGGTTCGTTTTGCCCTCCGCTTTTCTCATCGGAACCTCTCCTTCCCCGACGCTCCTCCGGTTGCCGTCGCCGACTCTATTCCGGTCGGCTTGACCCGGACTCCGTCGATTCGGCGTCTCCTTCCTAACCGATCTGTTCGAAGCAGCGATCTCGGAGCGGTTTCTGGATCTAAAGAGTTTTTCGAGCCAAAACGATGCCGTCTCACGCGGATCTGGACCGGCAGATCGAGCATCTGATGGAGTGCAGGCCTCTGCCGGAGGCGGAGGTGAAATCGCTGTGCGATCAGGCTAGGGCGATTCTGGTTGAGGAGTGGAACGTTCAACCGGTGAAGTGTCCGGTCACGGTGTGCGGCGACATTCACGGCCAGTTCTACGATCTCATCGAGCTATTTCGGATAGGAGGAAATGCACCTGATACCAATTATCTTTTTATGGGCGATTACGTAGGTTAGTTTCTCTAATTCTAATCCCTCTTTTTTTTTTTTTGGTACTTTTTGGTTTTATGAGCTGAATTTGATGTAGGTAGGGTTTGATGTTTGTTTTTTGATAAGCCTTGTTCTTTAGAACAATTATTGCTGGTGTTTTGTAATTGAGCTTATTTTATTGGTTTTTGATGGCGTGGTGTTGGATTTGAAGTTCGAGTTTTGGTGTTTTTTTATTTTGATTTTATGTTACGATTATTGTACTATTTTTACACGTTGGGGCCTTTATGAAGCGTTTTGCTCGTTGTTTCCTTTGTTGACGTTTTTTCTGGGAAGTGGAAACTGCTATTTATGAAGCGCTACATTCAGCATGCTTCTTCCACAATCTAGTGACATGCCGTCAGCTAGTTTGAATCTATTTCAAGGCTTTTCCAGGATCATGGCTAGTTTTTTTTTTTTTTTTGGGGTATTATACTGTTTGTGTTGTGGTTGTCTTATTCATTGCGTAAAATAAACTTGGCTGTTTCTTTATCTAGGCTTCATATTGTGTTATAACATTGATGCCACTGTTGAAATCTATTAAAGCCTCATCTTTTAGCTTCTGGTTTTAGTTTTGTGCCAGCCCAGCTTTGTTTAAAGGAGAATTGTCAGGGGAAACTTGCTTTTTTCCCCCCTTGGCACCCTCATGCCAAGGGGGAACTTTCTTTTTTAGTCAGTCCTTTGATGAAATTTGCTGGGAGCATGAAAAGAATACAAGCGATTATTCTTTTTGTATTGAGGTATCAAAACTGTGTGTCACTATAATGTGTCTTTGAGAGAAGGATATGAAGCTTAACAACTTCAATATCTGAGGATGTTGCAAGTTTCAGATGTAATGATGTTCAAATTAGACTCTTTGCATCTGTGGGAACTGCTACAATCTCCTCACGATGCTGGCTAATTTGCGCAGATCGTGGTTACTATTCAGTGGAGACTGTTACGCTTTTGGTGGCCTTGAAAGTACGTTATAGAGATAGAATTACGATTCTCAGGGGAAATCACGAGAGCCGTCAAATTACTCAAGTGTAAGCACATTTTCTTCTCATTCTTTGTTTCTCACACAAACCCATTGTTTATTGTGTATGTAAATTTGTATCATGTTTAAGCAGAAGTTTTAGTATAAATCCTGCTTAAAGTTTAAGAATAGGTTAATGATGAGCATCTCTGATTCCTCTATTCATTGGATTTATGTTATAGAACATTGCCCATGGGCTCCATCTATCTCAGTGCAAAGTTTAAAGGGGGTTAGGTTAGGAGTTGCAGCTTTATTTTGTAATCATATTATGACGTTCGTCTTTTTCTGTATCTTTCTCACTATTATTCTTATGTGTTATCATAGTATTGAATCTTGATAAATGTGTGGAATATTCAAATAGATGTACTTTGTTGCTAACTTGCTATCGGGCTGTCTTAGTGATGCTGAGGGTAGTGTTGTAGTAATTTTTCACTACTTTTTGAGTTATAGCGTATGTGGTGAATGGATAGTGAATTATACTCTCCAATGGCACCATGGCACGCATGAGTGAAACATTATATCCAACTTGTAAGGCATGAATGAATTGTAGACATGAATTACATGGTTTATGTTTGTGAATGCCAGTTTATTAGTGATTTGGAGGATATAAAATTGGAAATAAAATAAGAACTTCATCTTTGAAGTTTGAACACGAGAAACATAAAATGAGTTTTATTTTCAAAATGGTTTATTTGTTTTCTTACCATTTCATCCATATCCTTCACCTGCTTTCAGGTATGGCTTCTACGATGAATGCTTGAGAAAATATGGAAATGCCAATGTCTGGAAATTCTTTACCGACTTGTTTGATTATTTACCTCTGACTGCCCTCATTGAGAGTCAGGTTTGAGTTAAATATATTTAATAATGTTTCTGTGTACTTTATGCTGGTGTCTAATATCCATGTATATTGCAGATTTTCTGTTTGCATGGAGGTCTCTCGCCATCTTTGGATACACTGGATAATATCCGAGCTTTGGATCGCATACAGGAGGTTTGTGTGTTATTACAACTGCAAATTGTTTGATATTAAAAACTTTTTTATGCAAAGCAAGCTCGAGCTAGAGATTCTTTTCCCCCCTATAGTATGGTATGAAAAGTAATTCAATATTTTATTTTGATGTTGCAACTTGCAATTCTTTATTCTAGTTTTTAATTGCTTTGGAAATGTTCCATTTCGTCTAGGGTTTAGAATGATGTCTGCATTTTCTTTCTATTTGGTTAAGTATAGTATTTGTTTCAGCCTTACCAGCTGCTCTTTGGCTCTTAGGATGTCTCATCTTTCGGTCAACTATGGATTGATATTTCTGTATAAGCGGCTTGTCTAAACCCATGTTGTCGAGGTTAACTGGATTTCTTGCCTGATAAATGACAATTGTGCTTGTGCAATATAGGTTCCGCATGAAGGACCAATGTGTGATCTCTTGTGGTCTGATCCAGATGATCGTTGTGGTTGGGGAATATCTCCTCGTGGTGCTGGATATACATTTGGACAGGATATAGCTGCTCAGTTCAATCATACAAATGGCCTCTCCCTGATATCTAGAGCTCACCAGCTTGTCATGGAAGGATACAATTGGTGCCAGGTGACTGACCTAGTATTTTGATTCAGTATAATTACCGGGTTCTATATTCTTGTCATTTTAAGAATACCTATTACGTTCTATGCATTGACTGTTATTTTGATGACTCTTTAAGGAGAAGAATGTGGTCACTGTTTTTAGTGCTCCAAATTACTGCTACCGTTGTGGGAATATGGCTGCCATACTGGAAATTGGAGAGAATATGGATCAGAATTTTCTGCAGTTTGATCCAGCTCCTAGGCAAATTGAGCCTGACACTACACGAAAGACTCCAGATTATTTTTTGTAACTTCATATATCTCTGTCTGTAGTTACTGCTTTCTGTTGTTACTGTAGATTTGTCTTTAAGGAAAGAGGAGTTTCACTGTTTGAGTGGAGGGTTATTATCAACATAATTCTTTCTTTTGGAGTTTGTCTGCTGCTACTGTGCCGTCTTATTTGGACAAGAAACCAATAGAATTTACACAATTGGTATTGTATATTTTTGATAGGAGGAAGCGGCAATAACATGGTATATCTTGTGCTGTAATTTTTTTTTTAATTAAATCTCGAGTTAGAGAGCAGATTTTTGAGTTACTGACCACCATGTTCATTTAAGCCTGTAAATGGTTTATATTAGGGTCCACATACCCTTAGCTCTGTATTTTTGGAGTCTCAATGCAACGTCTATGCTCAACCCTCTACCTGTTGTATCACATTATCACTCAATTATATGAAAATCAACATCTGCGCTAATGGTGGACCTCTTTATTTTACCCATTTTTTAATGTTAATTTGTTAAAATTTAAACACCTTAATACTATATTTTTAAGGGTTTTCCCAAAGAAAGCTTCAAAAAATAAAAATGAAATTGGATATATGCGGTTTCAATGTAGGAATTACTTTTGGACCCCTAAAATAGAGTCTATATTAGGTGTCACTCCATTTTAAGTTGCTAATAAGAAGATTGAAGATTCTTTCAATGAACAGTTGTGACATATAAAAGATGGAAGGCTAATTAGGAAGAAGACATTTTTGGAAACAATGGAAACACTTTTTATGCAAAACTTTTTGAAATACTGGATCTGTTTTAAAGAATTGAAAAAGAAAATAGTAAGGGAAATACTAGATCTGTCTTCTATAATATTTCTTAGTTTTAGTGAAAATGAAAACATAAAACAAGTTAACCAAGGCCCCGTTCGGGGTGGTTTTTGGTTTTATATTTTGAAAATTTTAAAAACCAAATCTAATTTTAGTTTTGAGTTTTAAGTTTCAGTGCTGAATTTTAAATTTCAGTTTTTATTTTTATTTTTGTTTTCCGAATCCCCAAATTATCCTGCAAATTAGCACTAAATCCCCAAATTTTCCAAGCCCTCCTTTTCGCTAACCCTTAACCATTGACAGTTCTCGAAAAACCTCCTTTTCTAGGGTCGGCATAAAGAAGGGGTGGTCTCTTGTGCTACATACAGAAGAGGGATGAAGGGGTTGCTGGTGACCATCGGCGATAAGGAAATAGGAGGAGCGGGTGTTGGCGACCAGTGAATGAGGCACACACAGTTGCTCGTTATTGCGGTGACGGAGAGGAGCCGCGTTCGATTACATAGGGAGATGCAGGGACACAAATCGCGTAGCCGCGCTTCTGATTGCCATGCGGCAGATGCAGCCGTCTTGGCTGGCGGTTAGGAGGAGAGCTTCGTTTTTTATTGTTGGACCCACACACTCTGTCGTCCTCACCTTGAAATCCACTGTAGATTGCGTTTGAGTTTCTTGCCTTTCCAGGAAAACCAAATCTGGCGCACAATCCCAACAACAGGGAAGCTGAGCAACAAAAACCAGCTTCTCTATCATTCCTTCACCCTAAACAACAAAAACCAAGGCCCCACCACAAAGACAAAAAAAATAGAAGGAAAAAAAAGCCAGAGAAGAGAAGAGATGGAAGGAGAGAAAATGGTGAAGGGGAGATATTCTAATGACCCCAGAAGAAATCTCAGTCGTAACAGATATTGAAGAATTTGTTGAAATTGGAGGATGTGGAAACCTCATATGATGTGGTGGCAGTGAAGAAGATGAGTTGTGGGAACTCGTCGAAACAGTGGTGTCAGGCAGTAGCGTAAAAACGAAAACAACACTCACAAAACCTATTTTTATTGTTTTGGGTTTTGGATAAAAACTGTTTTAAAACGAGTGAAAAAACCAATTCAACCCCCGAACAGGTTTTGTTTTCAAATTTAACTTTGAAAACCAAAAACTCGCAACCACCCCGAACGGGGCCTAAGGCTTCGTTTGGGGTAGTTGCGAGTTTTTTGTTTTTATTTAATTTTAGTTAACTTGTTTTTATTGATACTTATGGAATATCATTTTATTTTTATATATATTTTTAGGATCTGGTGGAGAAAATGATGAAAATATTTTCTTCACAAAATTCTTAAAACATAAAAAATGTTATTTTGTTATCTGCTTTGAATATAGGCATTTTGCTTCCACATGAATTACCATTAATACCTTATCTGAGAATGTGACAACTGTCTAAATCTGGGGCAATATTGCCACATTTTAATTCTAATAATTCTAATTAAAATAATGTTCATCAAATCACAACAGACAATTACTTTTCAGTTATCATAATAGAATAAATAAAAGAAATAAAAGATAACCTCTGCTTTGTTAGTCTGCAGGTTCTGCTATTCCTCTTCTACACGGCAAAAACACTTTCACCCAAGTTCAGGGATTTTTTCAAAATGATGTACCTCTCACTGGTCTCTAGGCTAATATTTCACTTTACCTCTTTATCCCTCTTTTGCTTCCTGCTCTTCTTCAACGATTTGGGTAATACCATTTCCTTCTCCATCTTTTTCCTTTTTCCTCCACTATATTTTCCAGTTTTTTTTGTTAATAGATTTATGCGATTTCTTAAACCAGGAAAGGTACTCACAGCATTTGGGCATTTCGATTTCTTAAACCAGGAGAGGTACTCAAAGCATATGCGATTTCTTTTTTACTTTTTCTTCCAATCTTCCAATGTCTAAACATGGTACTGTGATTATGTGATAATTTAATCCCACATTTTTTATACTTTTTGAAGATGGGTTTTATCATGTTATTTTTTCATTGTTACTGTGATAATGAGCTCTTTTTATCTCACATGTTCTCCTTCTTTGTCTTTTGTCCACCGGTTTTAGTTTCCAGTTTTTCTTTTTAAATTTGTTGCTGCGGTTTCTTATACAGAATCACAACATTTTGGTTTCTTTTATACTTTTACATTTCTGTCATAATGTATAAAAATGGTATCTTATATCGAATCTGTGATAATTTGTGTTCTGTCATCTCCTAAAAAACCACAACTTTTGTTTTAGTCTTGAGTATGTAAGTACGTATTTTTATCATGCATTGTTTAAGTTGTGTACTGTATATATACATGTGCAATTTAGATTTCATATTCCCAAAATAATGGGCTTATATTATTGCATTGAAATATATTTTGCCGTTGTCACAGTATAACAGAATGGCACGTAAAATTGACACACTAAAAGAAATAACTGATGAAAAAGATCTATGGAAGATTGTTGTTAGGATTGCAGATCTTTGGACTGTTTTTAACAAGAAGACCAAGCAACAGCGTCTTGAAATGAATTTTATGGATGCCAAGGTAACATTATTTTTAAAAGTCCGATTGTTTGTGTTTAAAAAGTCTGTTGTCAATGTATAATGATTGGTGTTGAAACCAATGATTAATAGGGAGATAAGATTCAAGCTGTGGTGCCAACGGATGAGATGCAAACATGGAAGACAATCCTAAAATAGCAAAATACTCATGTTTTCGAGAATTTTTTTGTCTTTGAGAATGATTTGCAGTTTAAGGCATGTGATCATCCATACAAATTGATATTCAGTGGTGGAACTATTGCAATAGAGAAAAACCTTCCTGATATTCCTCCAACTCCATACCAGTTTAAAGATTTTGCTGAGATAAATGCTGGAAATTTTTGCAATGATTTGTTAGTAGGTAATATATACCAAAAACTGTCATTATTTATTAATATTGTAACAATTTATTGGTGTGGTACATGTTTGATAACCATGTTATGTTATTTTTGGCAGATTTGATTGGAGCTATAAATGAAATCACTTTTAAACAACCTGATGCAGAACCAAAAAAGATTATTTTTACCAAGAAAGATGTTAGGTCGTTCAAGATATTTAAGTCTGTAGCAATAATTTCCTTATCAACTTACTTATTTTGTTATTTTTTAACATTATTCGGTTTTATGCATATGCAGTTCCACTTTGCTTAACTGTACTCTTTGGGACTCAACTGCCATGAAGTTGCTGAGTTACGTGAACAACAAAGCTGATTCTGAACCATTTATTATTATACTCACTCATGCAAGGATCAAGCCAGTAGAAGGTTAAAAAAATGTTCTACTCAACATTAGTCTTTTATTATAATACAATCTAAAGTATTCCTATGCGTCAAGAAAATATCCTACATCGGTGTCGAATACATGGCATGGTTCAAAGCTGTTGATTAACGAAGATGTACATGAAATCACACACTTCAAAAATAGGTCAAGAAGCTAAAGTATTCCTATGATCAATTGTACAAAGACTTATAGTGAGTTGTACATATACTTATATATTTAATGAATCAATGTTATTGACAAAAAGTATTTTTTTTCATTGCAACTTTCCAAGAAATGAACTGTTTCAAACATCAAGCTAGATTATGTTGCAAATTACTGCGAATTCCCAATTTTAACAACAAGGCAGATTTATGTATAAGGCAATGGTGAAAAGTATCCAACAAATAAATGCTCTTTCAGAGGTATCAACTATTTCTTTATTGAATAATTTTACTTGAATCATGATGAATTATTTCATCCTATGAGTATTGTTTTACTGCTTCCTTCAACATGTGATTAGGACACAACTTGGGTGACTGTTGGCACAACTGGGAAGATCATACCCTTGAAAACTGGTTGGAGTTATTTAGGATGTCCTGGGTGCACTAAGAGGGAAAAACCAAATGATTCACCATTCACATGTCAGTCTAGTCACTATACCGAAGCTGTAGTCCCCAGGCTACTCATTTTAACACATAGTCTTATCAGAACATATAGGGTAATCAGAAGATTCACCACTTTTACACATACTCTATATTAACATTTATTTTTTATTCACAGATATAAAGTGAAAATTCGAGTATTTCCTAACAAACACAGTTCAAAATTTATATTTTGGGACACTGATTGTGCTAAGCTAATTGGAAAGACAACTGTTGAACTTAGGAATCAGATGATTAAGGCATGTTATCAACTCTGAATTGTTACCAACTATGTTGTTTAATCCTATTAAGTTCATACTTACAAATATCATTCATTCAACTCTGTTTCATTGTTTTAGGAGGGTGAACACAATCCAAAAGCTTATTCGTATGCACTTGATGGATTGTTGGTAAGAACTATGGCATACAGGATCGTGGTGCAACCATCTTACAATCAGAGTAGTGTAATCAAATCTTGGGATGACCCCCAAATGATTCAAATAATTTTGGATCAAATAGAACCTCAAGAGGTTTAATATATCTACACCAACAACAATTCAATTATTTGTTTCATTTATAATAGCTCTTATTAAATATGTTGATGTTATCAGCATACCTCGAAACTTGACAAAGCAAAATCTGATGTGAATGGGGAAGTTCAGTTTTACACTGTAAGTATTTTGCTCCCATGTATTAGGACATTTATTCCATTTTGTTAGATATATTATAATGGTTGAAACTGATTTAATATTGTTATTTATACAACAATCTTTATCAGCCACAACAGAAAATGATCCTGACATGCTAGCTTCGATCATTCCAGCAAAGAGGATCTCATCTGAAATCCACTTTGATGATAACCTTAGTCAACAATTGGCAACTGCACAACTATCATCCACTAAGATAGCAAAGAATATTAAAATAGAGTGATAGTGGGATCACACTGCTTTTGTAATAGTTTAGTAGGCATGATAAAACTACTTTGCTATCTTGGGTTATTTTGGTACTGATGAGACTAAACAATATTTGTTGACATAGTCATCATCAATCAGTTTAATCAATATCTTTTATGACCCTATAAACTTCAATACTAATAGGGCTATATAATATTGGAGCACTTTGTAGTCAACTTGAAGTCTGAATATATTTGCGGCCTTAATGTCAAACAAACTGTTATGCTATTTGTAAATCTATTATTATTATTATTATTATTATTATTATTATTATATGTTTAGTAGTTCTCTTAGATTTTGACATTTATAGTTACATTAAGCTGATATGAATATATATTTAGATAAATTATGATTCTAACAATTTAGATTTACTAAATTGTGTTAAAACTATACGTAACAATGAACAACTATTAGTAACATTCAACGACACGCTCCTGTGTGGATGCACGGGTATGGTACTAGTTAATAGTGAAAATATATCGATTAAATATAAAATACAATGCACACACCATCTTGGGGCTTGTGGTTTTTGAGTTGGACCCAGCTGTGTTTGCTAATGAGAAAATAAATGGTTTTTAAGAAGTTAATTACACAATTTTTATTTTTACTATTTGATTGCAGTCAGTTTCATTTTATTTTTTACCCATTTGTGTTATTCTTATCTTAATATATATGAGGACCGATCAAATTACATAGGTAAAATACTTGAGTACTGTTACACTGTTCAATAACTTTGTATCAGATACATGTATTACAAAACTCACTATTGGATTGAAAGATAATATGACATATATTTAATCTATAAATTTTTTCATAAATCTATAATCATTAGATATGCCACTGAAATGCATCAAGATTAATGTTTTATGCACTTTTATTAAACGACGTTAATTTTGATGAAACTCAATGACATATCAAATGATTTTACATTTATCAAAAAATTTATAGATATGATATATGTGATAGTATCTTTCAATCCAATGCTGAATTTTCTAATACAGATGTCTGATACAAATTTATTGAATGATGTAACAGTATCCAAGTATTACACCGATGTAATTTGATCCCTCCTCTCCACCCTTTCCCTTCCTTCCCCATGGGACATCTCCTCCCTGCCTCACCCTTCCTTCCCTTCCCCCCACCCCATGCCCTAATATTCCTCTTCCACCTAATATATTCGCAAATCGATCTTGTTCTAAACCCTAAATTTATTGATGAGGATGGTTTCTTCTCCATATTGTGTTTGTTTGCTTCATTGCAACAAAGTCTTCACCTTTTCACTTTTCCATTACGTATTTCTCATGTTTTCCTCACTGATTCTTCCATGATTGTCACTTTGGTCTATCTCGTTATTGTTTTCTTTGTCAGCTGCTTCTCGATCCTTTTCTTTTCCTAGCTTCCACGGATCGACATGTTAGCTCGATGATCACATTTTTGGTAAATGTTGATGACTTTTTTATGATGATCACATTTAAGGTTGGTTTTCTTTTTGTTAAGTGTTCAATAAAAGATATTTGCGTTTATTTTGTGTTTTTGTGGTTGTTTTGTTTCAGCTAAAGCAATCGATGAGACATGCATGTTTGGAATTTGAACTAAACCTCACCCCCTTGAACAATTCCAATAGTTGCTTCAAGAGGATAAGCATGGTGGGGGAGATTAGATGGAATGGTGGAGGATTTGGGTCGGTGGAAATGGCCACGTGTTGGAGTGACAATTGGACGAACCAAAACATAGCAACCAAAACAAAGCAGCAACTGCTCGCAGCCGTTGTAGGCCTACACTCATGGGGATCGCTAAATAGAATGAAGAAGAAGAGTAGCGGGGTGGAGGTAAGCAAGTTAATAAAGATGAGACATCCTAAACTCCCATTGTAATATATAGTTGCTAAAGATAAACATGACAATTTTTCAATAACTATATCAATTTACCTAGAAAATCAAAATATCAAATCAAGTTCTTTTGCTAAACATATAAATAATGATCCTTTACAATTATATCTATATACATACAAAGGATTATTCATTTTGAATTTTAGTACAGGTCTAGCACTGCTTACCTGTGAAGATCACATTTTAGATCATGTGCTAAAACTAGTCCTTAGTGGCTTAGTAATAGTACACCCCACAAAACATGTTTTTTACTATTTAGTGGGCCACATTACGTTTTAGGATTGAGAAGTTTTCTTAGCTGGACGTAACTCCAAGATAATTTCGTCATTAAAGTTTTGCTCAGGAAACACATCACAAATTAATTGAAACGGTATACATTTCTGTATATAATCCATTATTAAAGGCTTGTTTATATAAATATGTGAAATATTTTGTTATGATTTTCAATATAAATCGTGAAGCAAGTGATATTTAATTCTTTCAAGGTATATAAGATTTAGCATTCATTATTTCATTATTTACTCCCTTGGTTGCTTTTTAATGACATAGTGAATGTTAAATCCTACATGCGTTGAAATAGTTAAATATCACTCGATTCAAGGTTTATATTGAAAATCAGAAAGAAATGTTTCCCGCATTTATATAAAGAGAAAGTCTTTAACAGTGATGGGTTAAATTTAGAAATTTATTCACTTATTTAATTAGTGATGTGTTTCCTGAGCAAAACTTTAATGTTGGAATTAACTTGGAGTTACGTTCAGCTAAGACAACTTCTCAATCCTAAAATGTACGGTGGCCCACTAACATGATAGTAAAGACATGTTTTGTGTGGTGCATTGTTACTAAGCAGTAATGGCTATTTATAATGCATGGCCTAAAACGTGAGGTTCACAGGTAAGCAATGCTAGACCTAAACTAAAATTTAAAATGAATCATTTGTCTGGATATAGATGTAACTGTAAAGGATCATTCTTTACATGTTTAGCAAAAGAACTTGATTTGATATTTTGGCTTTCTAGATAAATTGAGATAGTTGTTGGAAAATTATATTGTTTATCTTTAGTAATTGTATGTTACAATGGAATTTTAGTGTGTCTCGTCTCTTGCAGCTTAAAATAAGTTCACAAGACATAAGTAAGTTGTCGGTAAGCGGATTAGTGACTTTTGCAATATTATTACTTGAGCTTGTGTGAAAGTATTTTTGAAAACAGTTTGTGGTGCATAATTGTAACCTGAATTCAAATTGGTAAATCCATCTCCTCACCTTTTTCCCACCCTTTTTCTAGCCCCATTTGCCTCCACCCATTCCCCTACCTCCCACGGGCCACCACCCCACCTTTCCCTTCCTCTCACCCTATCCCTCCCCCAATCTTCCTCTTCCACCTTATAATACCCATGAGCCATTCCTTTTTTGAACCCAAATTCATCGATGACGATGGTTGCTTCTTCATAGCTTGTTTATTTTCACATATTCATAGATTAAAAATAACAATATACTATTAATTCACCAACCGTTGTATCAGTGAATATGTAACACTCCGCCTAATTTAAATATTTAATTAAATTAATTTAGGCTTTAATATGCTTTAAATTGATTGTTAAGTAATTAAATTAGGGGAACATTTAAAAGTATTGCGGGTGTGAATAACAAGGGTATGGTGAAAATAAGAGTTGAAGGAAGGACAATATGGTCAAATCTTTTTTCTCTTCTCTTCTTTTCCCTCACATTCGACCCTCGTCCTCATTTTCTCACTCTCTCCCTATTCTGAAGAAAGAAGAAAGAAGAGGAAGAAGAGGGGAGCTAGGTTTCACGATTGGGAGAAGAAGAAGAGGAAAGTTGGTGTTTCCTTCAACCCTTCCTTGATTTCTTAGCATTGGAGCTGGAGATTTGGGGTTTAAGGGAAGCTTTGAAGTTGCCCTAGTCTAGTGGAAGTGGAGCTCGAATTTGGAGAAGAAGAGGAGAAGGAAACCGCAAGTTCTCATGCTTCTTAGCTCATTTTCTTGAGCTTAATATGAGTTCTTCTCACTTAGAGGTTGGGCAACCATAAGACCCACCACTTAGGGTTTTTCCTTTTGGTCTCACTTGTGTATCCTCTTGATTTCTGAGTTGGGAATGATTGAAATGCATGAATGGGTTTGGGTAAATAGGAATGTACTTAAGTTGATGCATTGATGTTTTGTGATATGTTGAAGCATGATGGGTTGTGTTTTTGTGTCATATGTTGCTTTTAATCTTGTATATCAGTCATATGCTTGATTTTGAGTTCCAATCTTGCCTGAAATTGGTTTGAGTTTAGGTAAAAATGTGTTTGGTGTTTGCAGAAGTGCAGAAAACTGGTTTCTGCACAATTCTGCAGGTTTGCACGTAGCGCGCCTTACAAGTGCGCGTCCACGCGCAGTAAAACAGAGCCAAAATGGAGAAATGCACGTGACGCACATACGGATGTGCGCGACACACACAAAAACAAAATCTGCAGCGCATGACGTGCTCCTGCGTGCGCACGGCGCGCGCTTTGCAGAACGTCAAATTCGGGAATTTTATTAAAATACCAAATGAAGTCGGAATTGGGCAAATGACTACTCGTTGGAAAGCTTAGGATGTCTAGTTTTTAAATCTAATTTTTATTTTTGAAAATATCCACCCAATTAGTGCAGTTTTAAGCGACAAACTACTGGGTTCAGAAAACTGAACAATAACTATCCCTCAATTTGTAAACTATGTTTCTCCTCCAATACTTAATGACAAAACACCATTACGTGGATGATTGATTGAGCATTTGATCTTGAGTAAGAGGGTTCAAACTCTGGGTTATATGCATTGGTAAATTGATAAGTTTGGTTTGTAGACAATGTTTGTTTGCAACTGATTATATGATTGTTGCCGGTCCATGCTGTTATAAGGTACGACGGAATTGTGCCAGTCCGTACTGCTATAAGGTATGGCGGAATTGTGAAGAACTCCAATGGAAGTCAATTTTATACGTCTATGGAATTCATTGATTTATCGACTCACATTTTGATAGTTATGGTCTAATGTAATACTGTGTGAATGTGTTGACATTATGAATTCTCTTTATTTTAAAATCATGATGTTTGTATTAGGAATAGAGTTAGTGAGGGGTCCGTGAAGGACTCACTGAGATTTTTATCTCACTCTTTTCTATTTGCTTTTCAGATAAGCAGGATCCGAAAGGCAATCAAGCGAGTTAAAAAGCTTGAATCCTCTTAGTTTAGTGTTATAATCTGGAAGTGTAGAAACTCATCTATCTTTTGGATATTTGGAAACTTCTTATTTGTATATTGTAGTCTAAGTATTTATATTTGGAATATTGTAATCCAGTTACTAGAATATTGACGGCAGTCAACGTTGAACTTGTTATTAATCTATCAAGTTTTAATTTAGTGGTAACTTCTGTACTATTTATGTAAATTGTTGTTATTTCAATTAATTTTGAAGTATGGGCGTTACATTATGGTATCAGAGCGGTTTAGTCCCTTAGGGACTGTGGTTTGTTAGTGTGGATCTCCTCTTTGCTTGAGAATTCCTCTCTATATTCTTGTACTTAGTATGGAATATTAAGCCTAATCAACTTAATACTTTATACCGTGTATACAGAATATGGCCGATGGACATGGAAGGCGAGGGAGGAGACATGGTAGGCGGGCTGCGGAGGAGGCTCGTTGGATGGACATGATGCAAATGATGAGGGATCAAAATGAAGCTCTGAGAGCCCAAAATGAAGTTATGGGGGAACAAAATGAAGCCACCAACAATATGATGCAGCATCTTCTCCAGCAACCACCTCCACCTGTGCAACCAGCAGGCCCACAACAAGCTTTTCTTTAGGTTCCATAAGCTTAACCCTCCAAATTTCCCTGGAAGCGATGATGCTATGGAGTCCCAGCATTGGCTAGAAGCTATGGAACAAATTTTCAAAGTAGTTCCGTGTACGGAGGAACAAAAGGTAACCTTCGCTACACATCATCTTACTGAAGGAGCTGCCCATTGGTGGGAGGGGGCACAGGCATATTTGGAAGAACAAGAAGAACATATTGAATGGGAGGAATTCAAGGAAGTCTTTCTGGAGAAATATTTTCCCCAAACTGTCAAAGATCAGAAGGAACGAGAATTCACTCGCTTCCAGTAAGGGGCTTTGTCTATTGCTGAATATGTCAAGAAGTTTGAGGAGCTGGCGAGGTGTTCCTCTCATGCCGAGTATGCACCGGATAAGAAGTGGAAGACAAACCAGTTTATGTGGGGACTTAGAGCTGATATTCAGAATAATTTAGCCCAAACTGAATTTTACACTTTTGCTTTATTGGTTCGCAAAAGCTTTACCGCCGAAGAAAATCTGAAGAAAATGTATGATGAACGCCAACTCCTATGGAAAAAGAGGAGGGATGAAGGCAAGTCATCTCAACCCTCCAAGGGCAAAGGAAGTAATAGGTTCAACATTCCGAGACCCCCAAGCCGAAAGAATGTTCCAATTGTGGCAAGACCTATAAGGGTGAGTGCAATTCGGGAAAGGCTGTTTGTTTCTATTTCCGACAAGTGGGACACTTCATTAAGGATTGTCCCAAACTCAAAGCGAGGGAGGCGTCCAACCCTGATGACCTATTGCAAGGGCATGTTCACACCTTGAGCGGCAAAAAGGCGAAGGGTGTGGAAAATCTGATGAAAGGTATGTGTCTACTCCATGATCACTCTTTAGTGGTATTGTATGACTCCGGTGTAACTCAAAGGCTGGAGTTATACTTTTCTTCCTTACCTATTCCCTTGAGTGTTCAAACACCAGCTGAAGGTAATATCTCTACTTCCCTGATATGCAAGAACTGTCATCTCGTTATTCAAGGAAGAACGTTTATGGTTAATCTGGTTTGTTTGCCCTTAAAAGGAATGGACATTATCTTGGGTATGGATTGGTTATCGGCCAACCAAGTTGTTATGAATTGTTTTACGAAAACTATAGAATTTTCTTCAATTCAGTCTTTTCCTACTCAAGCGTGTCTGAATGAAATGGCTAGTGTCTTTCAATTACACCATTGCCTATTTGAAGGGCACTTGGGTTACATTCTGCTACTCTCTTCAATTTCAGATGTTGATATAGAGACCATCCCTATAGTGAATGAATTTTTAGATGTTTTTTCGGATGAGGTTACTTTTTTACCACCCGAAAGAGAGGTTGAGTTTTCAATAGAGTTGGTTCCAGGAGCGGGTCCAATTTCTATAGCTCCGTATAGGATGTCACCGTTAGAACTGCAAGAACTTAATGTCCAGTTGGAGGATTTGATTTCTAGACAGTTCATTAGGCCTAGTGCTTCTCCTTGGGGAGCACATGTTCTTCTAGTCAAGAAGAAGGATGGTAGGATGCGTTTGTGCATAGATTATAGGCAACTGAATAAGGTTATGATTAAGAATAAATATTCGCTTCCCAGGATTGATGACCTGTTAGACCAACTTAGGGGAGCTTCGGTATTCTCTAAGATTGATCTTAGGTCTGGATACCCCCAAATCAGAGTCAAGGCTGAGGATATACCGAAAACCGCATTTAGGACTCGGTATGGCCATTATGAGTATGTTGTGATGCCTTTTGGTTTAACAAATGCTCCGGAAATATTCATGGATTATATGAATAGAATTTTCCGACCTTACCTTGATAGATTCGTCGTGGTATTCATTGACGATATCCTTATCTATTCTAGGGATCCCCAAGAGCATGCAGAACACCTTAGAATTGTGTTAGGCATTCTTAGGGAGAAGAGATTGTTTGCGAAACCAGAGAAGCGTGAGTTCTGGCTTCAGGAAGTTAAGTTTTTGGGTCATGTCATTTCTCAGGCGGGAGTGGCAGTTGATCCTAGTAAGGTAGAGGCCGTTCTTGAATGGGAGCGACCCACTACTGTTACAGAAGTTAGGAGTTTCTTAGGATTAGCTGGGTACTATCGAAGGTTTATCCATGGATTCTCTCAGTTGGTTCTTCCATTGACTCGGTTAAAGGACAACCATTTGTGTGGGATAAGAGCTGTAAAGACAGTTTCTTAGAGCTCAAACTCCGGTTGACTAGTACGCCAGTTTTGATTATCCCTGACCCGACCTTAGGTTTCGAAGTTTTTAGTGATGCTTCTAAGAGAGGTTTGGGTTGTGTTTTGATGCAGAATAGGCAAGTAGTTGCCTATGCATCTAGACAATTGAAGCCCCACGAGGAAAACTATCCAACTCACAATTTAGAGCTTGCAGCTATAGTCTTTGCCTTAAAAATCTGGCAGCATTACTTATATGGTGCCCGATTTGAAGTATTCAGCGATCATAAAAGTTTAAAATATTTGTTTGATCAAAGGGAGCTGAATATGAGGCAAAGGAGGTGGGTAGAGTACCTCAAGGACTATGATTTTGATCTGAAATATCATCCTGGTAAGGCAAATGTGGTTGCCGACGCCCTGAGCCAGAAATCTCTTCATGTCTCTTCCATGATGGTTAAGGAAATGGCATTGTTGGAATCCTTTAGGGATTTAAACTTAGGGATGTTAACAACTGGGGATAGTTTGATTGTGGGTCATGTAGAAATCACTTGTGGTTTTAGAGACCAAATTAGGAATGCTCAAACTCTTGATGAGGAATTGCAAGCTAGGAGACATCATCTTGGATTCTCCGAAGCTGATGATGGTACGATCCTTTTCAATAAAAGGATTTGTATTCCAAAGGATGTGACAATCAAGAGTCAAATTCTTGAGGAAGCCCATAAAAGTGGATTCTCAGTACACCCTGGTTCTATCAAGATGTATCATGAACTTAGACAAAGATATTGGTGGCCAGGAATGAAGAATGATGTGGGTGAATTTGTAGCTCAATGTTTAGTCTGTCAAAAAACTAAGATAGAGCATCAAAGACCCTCAGGTCCACCTCAACCATTAGAAATCTCGGAGTGGAAATGGGAGGGCATATCCATGGACTTTGTGGCAGGTTTGCCCCACACACAGTCTGGGTATGACGCCATTTGGGTCATTATTGACAGATTAACTAAATTTGCTCATTTTCTCCGAATTAAGTCCACTTACAACACGGTGAGGTTAGCTAGGATGTATATTAGGGAAATTGTTAAACTCCACGGAGTACCCACTAGCATTGTCTCTGATAGAGATCCTAAGTTCACCTTCCGATTTTGGAAGCATTTCCAGCAGGCCTTAGGCACAAGGTTAAGTCTTGGCACTGCTTATCATCCACAGACGGATGGTCAGACGGAGCGTACTATCCAAACCCTAGAGGATATGCTCAGAGCATATGTGCTAGATGATGGTGGAAATTAGGATGAGCATTTGGCTCTAATTGAATTCGCTTACAACAATAGCTATCATTCTAGCATAGACATGGTGTCGTATGAAGCACTCTACAGTCGCAAGTGTAGAACTCCTCTGTGCTGGTCTGAGGTAGGTGAGAAAAGATTGTCAGGCCCAGACCTAATCCAAGAAACCACAGATCAAATCCGAAAGATTAGGGACAGATTGAAAATTGCTCAAAGTCTGCAGAAAAGCTACGCCGATGAGAGAAGGAAACCTCTTGAATTTAAGAAGGGAGAGCATGTGTTCCTAAGAGTCACTCCTACAATAGGCATTGGTAGGGCACTCCGAGCCAAAAAGTTGTGTCCTCGCTATATCGGTCCCTTTGAAATTCTTCAAAAAGACGGTCATGTTGCTTATCAAATCGCTCTACCTCCATCCCTGTCAAGTCTGCACAATGTGTTTCATGTGTCTCAACTTAAAAAGTACATTCCTGACCCTTGTCAACCCTTGGATCATGAGTCGATAGAACTGATATCAGATTTGACATACCAGCCTATGCCGGTACAAGTTGTGGACCGCAACTTCAAAAGGTTAAGGAATAAGGACATTCCCTTGGTACAAATCATCTGGGAAGGATCTACTTCTGAGGAGGCTACTTGGGAGACCGAGGAAGAAATGCGAACTCATTACCCGTATCTATTTCAATAGGTATGTACTTTGTTTCATTTTTTAGGACAAATTTTTTAAAAGGTGGGTAGTAGTGTAACACCCCGCCTAATTTAAATATTTAATTAAATTAATTTAGGCTTTAATATGCTCTAAATTGATTGTTAAGTAATTAAATTAGGGGAACATTTAGAAGTATTGGGGGTGTGAATAACAATGGTATGGTGAAAATAAGAGTTGAAGAAAGGACAATATGGTCAAAACTTTTTTTTCTCTTCTCTTCTTTTCCCTCACATTCGACCCTCATCCTCATTTTCTCACTCTCTCCCTATTCTGAAGAAAGAAGAAAGAAGAGGAAGAAGAGGGGAGCTAGGTTTCACGATTAGGAGAAGAAGAAGAGGAAGTTAGTTGGTGTTTCCTTCAACCCTTCCTTGATTTCTTAGCATTGGAGTTGAAGATTTGGGGTTTAAGGGAAGCTTTGAAGTTGCCCTAGTCTAGTGGAAGTGGAGCTCGAATTTGGAGAAGAAGAGGAGGAGAAAACCTCAAGTTCTCAAGCTTCTTAGCTCATTTTCTTGAGCTTAATGTGAGTTCTTCTCACTTAGAGGTTGGGCAACCATAAGACCCACCACTTAGGGTTTTTCCTTTTGGTCTCATTTGTGTATCCTCTTGATTTCTGAGTTGGGAATGGTTGAAATGCATGAATGAGTTTTGGTAAAAGGAATGTACTTAAGTTGATGCATTGATGTTTTGTGATATGTTGAAGCATGATGGGTTGTGTTTTTATGTGTCATATGTTGCTCTTAATCTTGTATATTAGTCATATGCTTGATTATGAGTTCCAATCTTGCCTGAAATTGGTTTGAATTGAGGTAAAAATGTGTGTGGTGTTTGGGGAAGTGCAGAAAACTGGTTTCTGCACAATTCTGCAGGTTTGCACGTGGCGCGCTTTACAGGTTCGCGCGGCGCGCAGCAAAACAAAGCCAAAATGAAGAAATGTGCATGACACGTGTACGGATGCTCGCGACGCACACAAAAACAGAATCTGCAACGCAGAAATGCGCGTGACGCGCTCCTGCACGCGCGCTCTGCAGAACGTCAAATTTGGGGATTTTATTAAAATACCAACGAAGTCAGAATTGGGCAAATGACCACTCGTTGGAAAGCTTAGGATGTCTAGTTTTTAAATCTAATTTTTATTTTTGAAAATATCCACCCAATTAGGGCAGTTTTAAGCTACAAGCTACTGGATTCAGAAAACTGAACAATAACTATCCCCCAATTTGTAAACTATGTTTCTCCTTCAATACTTAATGACAAAACACCATTACATGGATGATTGATTGAGCATTTGTTCTTGAGTAAGAGGGTTCAAACTCTGGGTTATATGCATTGGTAAATTGATAAGTTTGGTTTGTAGACAATGTTTGTTTGCAACTGATTATATGATTGTTGCCGGTCCGTGCTGCTATAAGGTACGGTAGAATTGTGTCGATCCGTACTGCTATAAGGTACGGCGAAATTGTGAAGAACTCCAATGGAAGTCAATTTTATACGTCCATGGAATTCATTGATTTATCGACTCACATTTTGATAGTTATGGTCTAATGTGATACTGTGTGAATGTGTTGACATTATGAATTCTCTTTATTATGAAATCATGATGTTTGTATTGGGAATAGAGTTAGTGAGGAGTCCGTGAAAGACTCACTGAGATTTTTATCTCACTCCTTTCTATTTGTTTTTCAGATAAACAGGATCTGAAAGGCGATCAAGCGAGTTAAAAAGCTTGAATCCTCTTAGTTCAGTGTTATAATCTGGAAGTGTAGAAACTCATCTATCTTTTGGATATTTGGAAACTTCTTATTTGTATATTGTAGTCTAAGTATTTATATTTGGAATATTGTAACCCAGTTACTAGAATATTGACTGCGGTCAATGTTGAACTTGTTATTAATCTATCAAGTTTTAATTTAGTGGTAACTTCTGTACTATTTATGTAAATTATCGTTATTTTAATTAATTTTGAAGTATGGGCGTTACAGAATACGTCAGTAAAATCAAGATATTGCATTTCATTTTTCACATTCAACCACTATTCGCCAATAGATCGATATCCAACTAGCTGACATGTTCACTTATTCATGCGGCTTGGACATTATATTCTTTCATGACTATATCTAATCACAAAGCGCACAAACAATCGAAATTAGTTTGTATTTGTTCAGCATATCGAAGTAAAGATCCAAAACATGTTTAAATTGATGCTCCAGAAGTTACACTCTAAAAGTAGAAGACATAAACATTCGGATTTTAACTTTTGTAAACATTACAAAATTGCAAAAACATTTCAGAAGTGCACTTAATTTATGTAACTTAACTTTTGGAAAGTTCAAATGTGAGAAAATGAAGATACCTGATTCACGACGGAGACGACAGCGACATCAAAGCTCACGACGATCACAACAAGGATGAACCATTGTTCAGAGGGCGACGAGCAATAATGGTCGTGAGATGGGTTACACAAACTGACAGATGGAAGCAGAGGAAGGATGCTAGTAAGGTTTTGGGAGTATGAGGGTGTATCTGAGGAGTGAAAGGGAGGAAAGTGATGAAGAAGGAAAAATAGAGGGTGCATATAAATCATTTATACTTCCAGAAGTAAACATCTGGGCAATTAATACATTCTGAAAGTGTGACTCTATAATGTATAAAAATGTGTCTCGGATGACAACATTCGATATATGAATCACATCCATAATACTTTTGAGATGTTAACTTCCAAGACATCTACTATATCATTGCAGAGTCACACTTCCAGAATGTATTAATAGTCCGAATGTGTACTTTCAAAAGACAATATATGTTCCATATATGAGTGTGTGTGTTCTAAAAGTAAATTTCTGAATAGGGGTATTTTGGGAAGAATATGAAGCTCAAAGGGGTTGCTGTATAAGAAAAAAGATTTGGTGCAAAACGAAACACTCATGCGAATATTTTGGATCATTCATTCCCAGAACAACTTTAAGTCTAAATAAGATAAAATGAGTTGGACCTATCGAGCTAACTAGTTTAACCTGTCATTTTAGAATGCTTGATTGGAGGGTTCTAACTCACTAACCGTTTTAACACGTCTTGTTTAACCTGCCAAGAATGTGAGACGAAGGTGGGACAGATTAACCCATCAGACCAACCTGGCAACCCATATTTATAGTTTTTCTTTCAAATTTTGTGTTTTTTTTAATTTTTTTTTAATATTATAGATTTCGCAATATATGACTTAAACATTTTTATCATCCGTATACAATTAATAAATTTTGATATTGATCCATATGAAATTTTTATTCATTTTTAGTCTCAACAAAATACAAATATTACATGCTTTAGCACCTAATTGACTAAAAACACAATTTTTGTTAATGACAAGAGTTAAAAACTAATAAAATTCTTATAGGACCAAAATCTAGATGAAAATCATATTTAAACTTATTTTAATTTATGAAGTTTAATAATATTTTAACTATTTTTTTTTATAATTCTTTGGATTTTTTTTTCCATTTTTTAATGGGTCAACCCGTCGACCCAACACTAAACAAAGTGGCTAAGATTTTCAACCCACTTTTTCAAAAAAGATTTATTATGTCCCATCCCCTTTTAGTCGGTTGCTGACAGAGTGGAGCATAGCGATGAATCTAGATTCCAAGTAGTCAAATTTTTCACATATTTACACAGTCAAACGATTTGGATCGTCCGATCTTAATCATATGCTCCACATTTTGAGTTGAGTAACTGAGATATAGAGTCAAATTTTGAAATGTGCACCGTATGATTAAAATCGGACGGTTTAAATCGACCAGCTGTGTGATTGAGTGAAAATTTTGACCACAGGAAATCGGATTCCATTGCAGGGCATCTTGTTTTGCCATTCTTGGGTCCATGACTTGATATAGTAGCAAAGATGCTGAAGGCCAGTAAAACTATATTACAACATTCAAATCACTAGAAAAAATGAATACTTGGAGGCCGCTAAACCTCAACATTTCCTATTACAATCAAATATCATTCACTGTGATTAGAAAATGACAAAAAAAAAAAAATAGAAAATGATTCGTTGTGGAATAAATCTCATCATACAGCAGACTTCTATTTCAAAACCTAGAGTTTCCTGGACCCCTTCCTGCTACATAACCAGACATGGAAACGGCCTTCTTTTTTCTCAGGTATATGATTGATCCGCTAATGACCAACAAGAAAATCATCACCCCCTGCACAATGTTTTCCACACAATAGACATGGTTAACAAAAAAAACCTCTACTTATTTGGTTTGACGAGTAAAATGCAGAGTAACGAGTTTAAGTAAAAGTTATATAAATGAATAAAGGGCAGCACAGTGCCCAAGTCTCCCACCAGGTGAGACCCAAGGAGGATAGATGTATGCAGCCTTATCCCCGTAAGCAGAGAGGTTGTTTCCAAAATTCGAATCCATGACCTCCGGGTCACAAGGCAGCAAGCATACTGTTGCGCCAAAATGAATATTCCACACAAAGGTCAAGGCAGCTGGAAACAGAAAAGCGGAGAGGCTGTTTCCAGGTTTCGAATATGTGACCTCCAAGTCACAAGGCAACATCCTTACCGTTGCGCCAAAAGAATATTCCATAATATCCATACAAAGGTCAAGGCAGCTTTCAAACAGAAACAATCACACGCTTTCAAACAGAAACAAGCATTGCTTGCATCTTCTCTCACATTCATGAATAAACAAACTCATGTTTAAACTTATCATAACAAGTTGACAGAGTAGCAATGTGCTAAAAAGAAAACTAAGCACAAAGAAGGAAAACAATAGAAGCATTTATAAAATTATTATTACTCTTATTACAACTTAATTATCGAAAAACTAATAAAATAAAGAGAGATTAGCGAAATCTCGAGCACCACAAGGTACATTGATATGACCCAGTACAGTTGAAGTATTTTCATTTCAAATGTATTTTCTAAATCACTGAGGACTAATTCTAATACCAACAAAATAACATAACAGTACCATAAAGCAGAAAGCTAGATGAAAGAACAAGAACGATATATGGCAACCAATCTCCTTATGACGCCGAAGCAGGATGAGTAACTACTAAAATGATATGGAGATTAAAATGTTAAGGCACAACACATGGAACATCCTCAGAGATTCCAATATCTAACTATTGTTAAACGTTAATGCCACATCCTAATTTGTGAACCCAACTTATGTTTTATAAGCTTTCTCCATTAATTACCTGAGTGCTTAAGGCCAATGAACACACGAAAAAACTTATCACATGAAGACAGGAAACTTTTTTCCGGTGGAATCTGAAGAATACAGTTTAGCTCTAAATAATAGAACTTTGCTTTGCTTCTTCAAGCTTTACCAACAGACACCCTCACATTGAAAGAAGCTGATAAGTGACAGCTTTTCCAGCAGCTCAACTCAAGATTAGTTGTTTATATATTATGCATATCAGTGTCATACACATGGTTTGCAATTACACATTCTTCCTTGAAATTTAAAGAACCAAACACTAAATAGCAGCTGGCAACACAAGTCAATCCTATATGATGGACATATGAGTTCAACATAATAAAAAAGTACTCAAAACTCAATTGACCAAGTTCAGAAGCTATAAATAAAATACAACAATAAATGAGAGCTAGAAACTGAAAATTACCTCAAAACTAAGCACCGATAACTTCTCTTCATTGACTGCAGGTATACAGCTTCTATAAGTGACATATGCCTGTGACCTATTATCTGAAGCCGATGAATCGTCTAGTAAAGTTCTATGTGACTGGGAAGTTATGAACTCTCCGGTAACTTCATGAGATTTTGCAATACTATTAGAGATTTCCAAAGCAGACCGAGTTTTCTTAGGATTTGTTTTCTCAGTATCCTTTGTTGAATCTTTAATCTCTACACATTTGAATGGAATTCGGTACCCAGTCTCACTGCAGCGATATTTCTCATCACCCTACAACTCCCCCCAAAAAAGCTTGCAGTTAACAATAAAGTAAAGTTGCCTGTGAATAACAACTAGGCGAAATACATCATGTATAGTAGTACAAAGTAAGAAGGACCCAAGCATACATGCAACCAAAAGATTATAAGTAAATCCTAAGTGTAGGGAAAAAAAAAAAAAGAGGTTCAAACTTCAAATCTTTTAAAAGCTTCACAAAACTTCTTTTGGATGAGGGAGACTGAAGATTTAACTTGAATCCTATTTCATCCATGACCCCAATTCTCCAACTGTTTCACACCACATTCAATATTTATGTTTGAAAGCAAGGGTTCATAAACAATTATGTACAAAGATACATAATCTCCTCAAATTCCTTATGTCCAAGTAGTCTTAAACCATAAAACCAACAAATAACTCATTATTAGTATATAAATTGGAGTCAGATCTGTGTATTCATATAAGTAAAACCCCTATTTATGAATAATTCCAATTATCATTCAGAAAGAAAAAAAAAGAAATCCAGTATAATATCAAACACCAATTTGAGGGGAAAAAAAGGAAAAGGGAACCTTCTCGGAGTAGAGGCAGGGGACACAGGGACCAGAAGGAGAGCAATCAAAGGTAAGGTTACTTCCTTTGGGTTTCTCTTTGAAACTCATAAGAACTCTGCGCCCAAATCCATTTCCATGTTGAGTCTCTTCGCTGTTCCCAATTCAAATATGAAGCAAAAGATTATAATTTTGAGGTAAATTAGATCAAATCAATTGAATAGATCATCAATCAGGCTAATCAGAAACTCGAGATGTGCAATTTATACAAAACCATGGATACAGAGAGAGAAAGAGGTTAGAGCTTACGTTTGCTGCCCTAAAGTGCGTAACGGAGCTTCCTTAAATAGAGAAATGGCGAAGAAGAAAGAGAAGAATGGTAGGAAAAATTGTGAATTTGCTGATTTCATTGCTTGTCAGTGTTGCCTTTCCTCGTATCCTCTCCTCTATTGTATTTGGAAGGCATTCTGTTTTATTATTATTATTATTATTATTATTATTATTATTATTATTATTATTATTATTATATTAAATATTTTCTGGGACTTTCTGGGTCCAAAATCACCCAAAACAGGTTTCATCATTCGTCAATAAAAATTCAGTTACATAGTTACATTAAAAAATACTTATAGTGACAATATTATAGTAATATACTTATTTTCATTTTCAATATAACAACCTTTTTTCTATATGATTAAAAATAGGTTTGATTGAATAAGAGGATTTGTTTTACCTAAACCAATTTTGAGTTTTTAATTTATTTTTAGTGAGCTCTATAATGTCCCATTAGTTTTAAGAACTTTAGCAACTCTAACTCCAATGGTGCAATTTTTCAATTTCTATATGATTAAAAATAGGTTTGATTGAATAAGAGCTCTACAATGTCACATCAGTTTTAAGAACTTTAACAACTTTTACTACAATGGTGCACCTCTTTAAGAACTTAAAATGAGTTCTACAAGCTATCCCACGTCTTTATATTTCTTTAAAATGGGTTATATAAGTTAAAAGTTACGTGTAAGATTTGGATGGAGATGTGCAACATCACCCTGGGCGATGTACTTCTTTGGATAGGATGCTTCAACTCCTCACAAGTCCCCTACTTATAAGAGAGGGAAAATGACTTCATTCATGAATGCGAAATAGTAGTTGTGGGGAAATTGTGTCTTAAAATCAGTTTGGAAGTCATTGGAATGCATAGGAGTGAGTTTTCAAATAGTTGAATCGATTCACAGGACATGGGAATCAATTCATGAAGTGGTCTGGGCACAGGAGCTTTGGAAATCTCTCTGTGAATCGAAGTCAGGGTTGGTGAATCGATTCACCAATTCGATTCAAAAGTCTGTGAGCTGAAGTCTGCCACTGGGAGCTGAATGCAGGAATTGATTCACAAAAGGCGGAGTTGCAATTTTAAGTGTGTGAATCGATTCACACTTAACTGTAAATCGATTCACGGGCTGTTTTCTGCAGAAATAAAAGGAGCAGCTTGCAGAATCGCGATAGATGAAGTGCAGAACCTGAGGAACGCGATCGGGAGCGATTTTTAGGGTTTGGGAAACACATTCATACATTTTGGGGCTTAGGGTTTTCATCTATTGTAAATCTTGAGGGTTATTCATGTGTGATTGAGAGATTACATTGTGTGAAGATCTTGGTATTGTTCATCTTGAACAATAGAGGGGATTGGGATTATTCAATTGTAATTTCTTGGTGTAACAACTCATGATGATAGTGGATATGGAGGGCTGCTATCTCCCGCAGATGTGGGTCATCTTTTTGGGACCGAACTGTGTCAACAATTGCGGTGTTATTTTCCTCTACTCTCTCTTTAATTATTTTGATTGATTTAGGGTTTTGATTTGCACATTGTAAGAATTTATTCTTGGTTAATTTCTTGGACTGCTGGAATTGTTTGGTTTGGTTGCTATTATTTTTCGTCCTAATTCTTGTTTGAACTCCAATAAGTGGTGCCGTTTGTGGGGAATGGGAGGAAAATTCAATTGTTGCACCATGGGCACCAAATGGGGCATCAAAAAATTCTCGGGAAACAACGACTTCTGGTTGTGGAGAGTGAAGATGGAAGCAATCTTGATTCAACAGAAATGTGTGGATGCCTTAAAGGGTGAGGCAAAGATGCCAGCCACTTTGTCACAAACTGAAAAGAAGGAAATGATAGATAAGGCAAGAAGCGTTATTATCTTGTGCCTTGGGGACAAGGCGTTGAGGGAAGTTTCAAGGGAGAAAATGACTGCGGGAATGTGGGCTAAACTGGAATCGTTGTATATGACCAAATCGTGGGCTCATAGGTTATGCTTGAAACAACATCTCTATTCGTTCAGAATGGTAGAGACAAAACTGATTGTGGTGCAATTGACGGAATTCAACAAGATTATTGATGGCTTACAAAACATAGATGTGAAGCTCGATGATAAGGATAAGGCTCTACTCTTATTGAATTCGTTGCCTAGGTCCTTTGAACACTTTAAGGATGCACTCCTTTATGGGAAGGAGTCAATTATTACCTTGGAGGAGGTCCAATCATCCATAAGAACCAAGGAGCTAACCAAGCTTCAAGACTTGAAGGTGGAAGATAGTGGTGAAGGCTTAAATGTGTCAAGGGGAAGAAGTGAGAGTAGAGAAAATAATAAAGGGAAGAAGCCTAGGTCTAAATCCAAGTCAAAGGGGAACAATAAGGCAAAGTACAAGTGCTTTAATTGTCACAAGACCGATCATTTTAGGAAGGATTGTCTCGAAAAAGGGGCAAGGGTGATTCCGTGGAAGTAGCAATTGCTTCGGAGGATGGTTATGAGAGTGTGGGGGCTCTAGTGGTTACGAGTTTGGAAACAGAGAAGAATTGGGTTATGGACTCCAGATGTTCTTATCACATATGTCCTAGGAAGGAATACTTTGAGACTTTGGAGCTTAAAGAAGGTGGAGTTATTCGCCTTGGTAACAACAAAACATGTAAGGTGCAAGGTATGGGTTCCATTCGTCTAAAGACGTTTGACAACTGCGAATTCCTATTACAAGATGTGAGGTATGTTCCCGAACTCAAACGAAATCTTTTATCTATAAGCATGTTTGATGGATTAGGCTATAACACTAGAATTGAATATGGCATGATTAAGATTTTGAATGGTGCATTGATAATTGCTAAAGAAACTAAAACATATGGTTTGTATATACTTGATGGTTCTACTATTATTGCATATGCATCAATAGCTAGTCAAACTCTACATGATAAAACCAAGTTATGACATTTAAGGTTAGGGCATGTTAATGAGAAATGTTTGGTTGAACTAGCAAAGCAAGGTTTGTTAGGAGGTGATAAATTGGATAAACTAGAGTTTTGTGATAATTGCATACTAAGCAAATAACATAGGGTTAAGTTTGGAAGTGGCATGTATAACTCTAGTAGACCCTTTGAGTATGTGCACTCGGACCTTTGGGGTCCTTCAAGAGTGACAACTCATGGAGGGGTTCTATTTTCTCACCATGATTGATGATTTCTCTAGAAGAGTGTGGGTCTATATTTTGAAAAATAAAAGTGACCCTTTTCAAAAGTTTAAGGAATGACACACTCTTGTAGGAAATCAAATGGGAACTAAACTAAAGGTTTTAAGGACTGATAATGGCCTGAAGTTTGTTTCAGAGCAGTTTAATGAGTTTTTAAGGAAACATGAAATTAAGAGGCATAAGACCGTGGTAGGAACACCGCAACAAAATGGCCTAGCTGAATGCATGAACAGGACTATCTTGGAGCAGGTGAGGTGTATGCTCTTGGGAGCTGGGTTGCCTAAAAGTTTATGGGGTGAAGCTGCTAGCACTGCGGCGTATTTGATCAACGGATGTCCATTAACAGTGTTAGACTTCAAGACACATATGGAGGTTTAGAGTGGGAAACCGGTAGACTACTCCAATTTGAAGGTATTCGGGGCTTTAGAGTTTGTGCATGTCAGGCAAGACAAGCTTGGGGCTAGGGCTGTGAAGTGTATCTTCATTGGTTATCCGGAAGGTGTGAAGGCATATAAGCTGTGGAAGATGGACCCTGGAGGGTCGAAATTCATAATAAGCAGGGATGTCACATTCGATGAGACCCGAATGGGGATGATGTGCAAAGACCTGGAGAATAGTAACTTAGAAGCCGAGGTGGAGAAGACTCAGTTTGAGGTGGAGCCTACCACTAGTGAGACCGGAGATGACAGGGAGAATAGTCCTCCACCATCAGGTTCTAGAGGAAGACAACAGAAAATTGATCCTGGCTATCAGTTGGCAAGAGATAGGGAAAGGAGGGAGACTGGACCACCGAAGAGATATGGGTATGCTGATCTTATCTGTTTTGCTCTAAATGCCGCTGAAGAGGTTCAAGACTCGAAACCGAAGACCTTTAGGGAAGCAATGGAGAGCAAAGAGAGTCAGAAGTGGTTAAAGGTAGTGAATGAAGAAAAGAATTCATTGGAGAAGAACCAGAATTGGAAGCTTATGGATCTACCTGAGAAGCAAAGGGTAGTTGGATGCATGTGGAACTTCAAGAAGACGGAAGGTATTCTGGAGATTGAAGAACCAAGGTACAAGGAAAGACATGTGAATAAGTACAATCTTGAGTTGGAGATTGTGGATGATGTCCTAATGGCAAGTTCTAGCAAGAAGGATATTGGAATGTTCAAGTGAAAGTTAACTTCTGGATTTGAGATGAAGGATCTTGGCGTTGAAGAGGATACTTGGAATGGATATTGTGAGGAACCGAGAAAAGAGGAAGTTGAATGGCTCTTTGAATAGCGGTTTGAGGCACACGAAGGCAACTCAAGGTGGAGACGCAATGAGCAGGAAGATTGGTGAGTTGAGGATTATGCAAGGTTGTGTGATATTCACCAAGTACCTTACTAGATCAAGGTTCAAGCATTGCTTAGACTTGATCAATTTCTATGAGACGTAATTTCGGTAATGGAGGGAGCAGCACTTTGATGATGGGTACTTGTTGATCATCATCACGGATTTGAAGTCAAGGTAGAGAATTGTGGGAAAATAGTGCCTTAAAATCAGTTTGAAAGTCATTGGAATGCATAGGAGTGAGTTTTCAAACAGTTGAATCGATTCACAGGACATGGGAATCGATTCATGAAGTGGTCTAAACACGAGGAGCTTTGGAAAACCTCGTGTGAATCGAAGTCAGGGTTGGTGAATCGATTCACCAATTTGATTCACAAGTCTATGAGCTGAAGTCTTCCACTGGGAGCTGAATGCAGGAATCGATTCACAAAAGGCGGAGTTGTAGTTTTAAGTGTGTGAATCGATTCACACTTAATTGTGAATCGATTCACGGGCTGTTTTCTGCAGAAATAAAAGGAGCAGATTGTATAATCGTGACAGATGAAGTGCAGAACGTGAGGAGCGCGATTGGGAGTGATTTAAGGGTTTGGGAAACACATTTATACACTTTGGGGCTTTAGGGTTTTCATCTATTGTAAATCTTGAGGGGTTATTCATGTGTGATTGAGAGATTACATTGTGTGAAGATATTGGTATTGTTCATCTTGAACAATAGAGGGGATTGGGATTATTCAATTGTAATTTCTTGGTGTAACAACTCATGATGGTGGTGGATATGGAAGGCTGCTCTCTCCCGCAGATGTAGGTCATCTTTTTGGGACCGAACTGCGTCAACAATTGTGGTGTTATTTTCCTCTAATCTCTCTTTAATTGTTTTGATTGATTTAGGGTTTTGATTTGCACATTGTTAGAATTTATTCTTGGTTGATTTCTTGGACTGCTGGAATTGTTTGGTTTGGTTGCTATTGTTTTTCGTCCCAATTCTTGTTTGAACTCCAACAATAGGCAACAGTTTAAGGACTGATAATGGCCTGAAGTTTGTTTCAGAGCAGTTTAATGAGTTTTTAAGGAAACATGAAATTAAGAGGCATAAGACCGTGGTAGGAACACCGCAACAAAATGGCCTAGCTGAATGCATGAACAGGACTATCTTGGAGCAGGTGAGGTGTATGCTCTTGGGAGCTGGGTTGCCTAAAAGTTTATGGGGTGAAGCTGCTAGCACTGCGGCGTATTTGATCAACGGATGTCCATTAACAGTGTTAGACTTCAAGACACATATGGAGGTTTAGAGTGGGAAACCGGTAGACTACTCCAATTTGAAGGTATTCGGGGCTTTAGAGTTTGTGCATGTCAGGCAAGACAAGCTTGGGGCTAGGGCTGTGAAGTGTATCTTCATTGGTTATCCGGAAGGTGTGAAGGCATATAAGCTGTGGAAGATGGACCCTGGAGGGTCGAAATTCATAATAAGCAGGGATGTCACATTCGATGAGACCCGAATGGGGATGATGTGCAAAGACCTGGAGAATAGTAACTTAGAAGCCGAGGTGGAGAAGACTCAGTTTGAGGTGGAGCCTACCACTAGTGAGACCGGAGATGACAGGGAGAATAGTCCTCCACCATCAGGTTCTAGAGGAAGACAACAGAAAATTGATCCTGGCTATCAGTTGGCAAGAGATAGGGAAAGGAGGGAGACTGGACCACCGAAGAGATATGGGTATGCTGATCTTATCTGTTTTGCTCTAAATGCCGCTGAAGAGGTTCAAGACTCGAAACCGAAGACCTTTAGGGAAGCAATGGAGAGCAAAGAGAGTCAGAAGTGGTTAAAGGTAGTGAATGAAGAAAAGAATTCATTGGAGAAGAACCAGAATTGGAAGCTTATGGATCTACCTGAGAAGCAAAGGGTAGTTGGATGCATGTGGAACTTCAAGAAGACGGAAGGTATTCTGGAGATTGAAGAACCAAGGTACAAGGAAAGACATGTGAATAAGTACAATCTTGAGTTGGAGATTGTGGATGATGTCCTAATGGCAAGTTCTAGCAAGAAGGATATTGGAATGTTCAAGTGAAAGTTAACTTCTGGATTTGAGATGAAGGATCTTGGCGTTGCGAAGAGGATACTTGGAATGGATATTGTGAGGAACCGAGAAAAGAGGAAGTTGAATGGCTCTTTGAATAGCGGTTTGAGGCACACGAAGGCAACTCAAGGTGGAGACGCAATGAACGGGAAGATTGGTGAGTTGAGGATTATGCAAGGTTGTGTGATATTCACCAAGTACCTTACTAGATCAAGGTTCAAGCATTGCTTAGACTTGATCAATTTCTATGAGACGTAATTTCGGTAATGGAGGGAGCAGCACTTTGATGATGGGTACTTGTTGATCATCATCACGGATTTGAAGTCAAGGTAGAGAATTGTGGGAAAATAGTGCCTTAAAATCAGTTTGAAAGTCATTGGAATGCATAGGAGTGAGTTTTCAAACAGTTGAATCGATTCACAGGACATGGGAATCGATTCATGAAGTGGTCTAGGCACAGGAGCTTTGGAAAACTCTCTGTGAATCGAAGTCAGGGTTGGTGAATCGATTCACCAATTTGATTCACAAGTCTATGAGCTGAAGTCTTCCACTGGGAGCTGAATGCAGGAATCGATTCACAAAAGGCGGAGTTGTAGTTTTAAGTGTGTGAATCGATTCACACTTAATTGTGAATCGATTCACGGGCTGTTTTCTGCAGAAATAAAAGGAGCAGATTGTATAATCGTGACAGATGAAGTGCAGAACGTGAGGAGCGCGATTGGGAGTGATTTAAGGGTTTGGGAAACACATTTATACACTTTGGGGCTTTAGGGTTTTCATCTATTGTAAATCTTGAGGGGTTATTCATGTGTGATTGAGAGATTACATTGTGTGAAGATATTGGTATTGTTCATCTTGAACAATAGAGGGGATTGGGATTATTCAATTGTAATTTCTTGGTGTAACAACTCATGATGGTGGTGGATATGGAAGGCTGCTCTCTCCCGCAGATGTAGGTCATCTTTTTGGGACCGAACTGCGTCAACAATTGTGGTGTTATTTTCCTCTAATCTCTCTTTAATTGTTTTGATTGATTTAGGGTTTTGATTTGCACATTGTTAGAATTTATTCTTGGTTGATTTCTTGGACTGCTGGAATTGTTTGGTTTGGTTGCTATTGTTTTTCGTCCCAATTCTTGTTTGAACTCCAACAATAGGCAATTCAAAGATAATGGACTTTGTCCTACCTTTCAAGAGCCTTAATGATAGTGATGCTCTCAAGAGTCATGGATAAACTAAGACCTTGGATAATGTTTATTTCATTCTCACTTATTCAATATAAGTGTTTCATCAATTATTGAGAGAGTTCCAACTAATATATTTAAAAAATACACAACAAAATTGATTTTGTATCAAAATTGTAATTTTGTTGCTCAACAATAAAAGCAACAAATATCACTTTTGTAATGAAAAAAATCTTCTTGGATGTTTTGTTGATGAAAAATCCTCATACTTTTATGGTCTCTCTAGGCGAAATCGACTCAAGGCTAATCAACTATTTAGACATTAAAACATGAACCACACATAAATAAAGCAGCCCAAACATAAAGGTGTGTTGCTTAGCTCGTATAACAACTTTTATATAAAGGGATATCTCCCTCATGTGCAATATACCTCCCTTATTCCCTTCCCGAAGACTCCCCCTTACAGGTGTGACGGTCGGTTTGGTTCAGATTTATGGAGGAAAAAAATCCAAACCAATAAAAAAATGGTCGGTTCGGTTTGGTTCAATTTTGGCAAAAAAAAAATTCACAAAACCCGAATCAAACCAAATTAATGAAGAACGGGTTGGTTCGGTTTGGTTCAATTGTGTCGACCATTTTACAAATTTGTTGTAAAAAATATGAAAAATTTTATAAGTTTTTTCCACTATTCTACGTTTAATATACTATAAAAATAAATACATAAACTAGAATGAAAAACAACAAACGGTGACTAAAAGAATATATAGATACAATACATTATTTAAGATAACATCACTAATAGAGCGTGAAATAAAAATAATAAAATATATTGGTTTTGTTCGGGTCAAGGGTAATCGGTTTTGAATGTCATAAAATCCATCCCCGAACCAATAGAGATCGGGTTTGTTTGGTTTGGTTCGATTTAGATCTAAACATCGAAAAAACCGAACCAATTTAATTGATTTGGATTTTTTTTTTTGGGTTCATCGGATCGTTGGTTCGGTTCTTACACTTAGGGGTGTACACGGGCTCGGGCCAACCCGATTAACCCGGTGGCCCAACCCAATCCAATCACTTTTTTGCCCGAATCCGTTCAAGACCGGGTCCAACCCGAACCGACCCAAACTAACCCGGTCTTGTTTGGTTCGGATAGCGGGTTTCAGATTTTAAATCCGTTCACCCGATGACCCAACCCGGTGACATGTAATATCACATTTTAATATTTCTTTTTTATACTATTAACGTTGCTTACGGTCACAGCAGCAGCAATATTTCACTTGCCCTCATTCATTTTCCATCTAGGGTTCCCTTCCCTTTCCTTTGCCTATTGTTTCCGCCGCGGCTTCCATCTAGATCTAGGGTCCACAGCAGCGTCGTCGTCGCACCCTCGGCCGTCCGCGCCAGTCACCGCATCGCACCATCGCATCAATCGTCGCACCACCATCGCACGATCCAAACTTAATGGGTTTCTTCTTCTTCTACTTAATGGGTTTCTTCTTCTTCTTCTTCTTACCTTCGTTGGGTTTCTTACCTTTTAAACAAAAATTGCGAGAGACAAGAGTTTGGGGGTAGGATCTGAAACTAACAACACATAAATTTCTGGAAGAGAACGTTACGATCTGAAGCTTAAAGCCTAAAGGAGCTCGGGCTTCTTTGGTCTTTATGGGTTGCATGTTCCAGATTTTGTTTTCTTTTTGTTATCTTATACTGGTCTTAGGAAAATGCAATCAAATTGTTTGTTTTAGGTTTTGGGTGTTGCTGTAAGTCTAAAAAATGGGAATTGTTTGGCAAATTGTCAATTATTTTTGCGTATAAAGATGTTCGACTGAAAAAAGATGGGAATTGTTTGGCAAATTGTGAATTGTGTGGCAAAATGCTGCAAGTCTAAAAAAAAAATGTTCGACTTACAGTATTTTTTTGGAATTTTAATTTTTTTTATTTATGTAAGATGACCCAATGACCCAACCCGAACCAACCCACTCAACACCGGATTGGTTCGGTTCGGGCCATTTAGAAAAACAGCGGATTTTTTTTGAAATCCAAACCATTCAAATTGATCGGATCGGGCATTGGATTTGGCCAAAATCCATCCAAACCGGCCCATGTTCACATACTTATCATATATTCTGACAGCAACACTATTCAAACATCATTGTAAATAAATCACTTTTTCACATAAATTTTTTGAACATAAATTAATTCACTCAAAACACTTCTTACTAAAATCAAATTAATCAAAAATCTATTTTACAAACTCTAATCCAAAAAGATATTCCATGATTACCATAGTACTGGTTGAAATTATATTATGCGGTCACAATATATTTTTTAACATATTTTTTCAGAAATCATATATTGGACAAAATTTATATAGATCTCCAGAAATCATATAGGTCTTATTTCTTAACTTTTAAGAGTACTCGTTTAATAAAACTCACATGAATTTTACCTAATGACAATATTAATAAACAGTATAATAAAATTTATATTATAAAAGGAAATGTTAGCATTTCATTAATGACATTATCATGCACGATGCATGTCTTTCTTTGAGTCGATCAAGTAAGCTAGGATCGGAGGGCTCGAGAAAGGATACAGGCTATTTTTTAGGAAAAAATTTATATCAAGTTTTTTGGTCTATTTTGTCTTGTTTTTTGTTAAATACACATAAAACAGTTTGACTTTATCCACCCCTTGAAACATGATATGGCAGTTAGCGACAATGTTTTTTTTTTTTGCTTTTCTCATTTAAAAACTGAACAAACTTAATAATTGGAACTTGATCTAAGTTTTATCTATTTTTTAATAACGAACGCTATTATTTTTCGGGAGCATTAACTAAGTAATTAAAATTAATTTTTTATTTAAAATTATCACTTTTGAAATAATTAATTATTGTGATTTATAATACAACTTTTCTTTATATTAATAGCTAAAACGACCCTTTTTTATTGAGCTCAAATGTTTGGGGATACTATTGGCAACCTCGTTTTTACTAATAGACCTCTTATAGAGCCTTTTCGTTTTTTCCCAAAATTCCTCTGTCCAGAAGTTAACTTCCATATATTATACCCATGTCACGGATAAATTGTTGTCAAGAAGTTAATATTCGAATATTTTATAATGTTTAGATGTTTATATTTGGATAAATTGCCTAGTGGTCTCCAGAAATAAACTTCCAGATCCGAAAGTGTTAAATGATGTCCAGATATATAGTTTTGGACATTACTTGAACTTCACATGAAGTCTATTCAGCATCTTTGCAAAAGTTTACACGGATACATACAGAGATTTCATGCAAACACTACTTTTATTTTTTATAATGGAAATTTAGGGTTATGCTCCACTAGAGACCAACTCCTTAGGGTTAATTTCATGCAAACACTAACATTGTCATCAATCATACAGGAAAATAGAATGTGTATCATGCACAAAAAGTTGTTAAGGTAAAATAATTTTTTTACAAAAGTATTTGTTGGAAAAAATATTTATTTCAAAATAAAATATGAAGAAAAAAAATATTTTTTATCCAATTAATGGGTTTTATTTGTTATTTAATAAGATCTAGTGAATTTAGAAAAATAGTAGATAGATCACTAACCATTTGTGAAATAAATAGAATCCATTACACACACACAAATATACACACACACACACACACATATATATATATACACACACACACACACACATATATATATGGGGCTATTAATTTACATTCACTCAAAAATTAGAAGATGTAGGTTAGCAGCTTGCACCTTTTTAGTTGGACTAAAAAAACCATTTCCCACTATTTTAAACCCTTTTAAAGTAAAGGGTAATTTTGTAAGTTTCATTTAATCTTTTTTTTTTGAAACACAAATACCCCAAAAACACAAACTTTGTGTCCTGCATTGAAATATTAAGCAAAAATGAAAAAGCTTAATTTTGTTTCCTTCTCGTATTAAATAACTAAAATTAAAGAAATGACATAAATAAAAATCAAACTTAAATAAGTACATTCTCTCTTTTGTGATCGTAGATCGTATTATCACAATACTGGTGCGTCCATTTCACTTCTTCTGAATGATGAATATTGCAACTTACTCGTCCGTTTCACACTGATTCGTTTATATTATTTTTTATGATATCCAGAGAAATAATTTTAGTTCAAATTTTAAAACAAAATGGTGTCCTGCATAGAAAATTTTATGGTTCCCTGTTAAATCTCCGGTGGAACGGATCGAAACATCGATAAAGAGACAGAAGAAGAAAGAGTAACCCAACAGCTGAATCGCAAAATTACTTTGATAGCCCTGAATTTAATTAAGTTTTAAAAAAATTAATTGGGTTTTTTAGTCCAAAGTAAAAAGATGTAGGCTGTTAATTTCCATATGATATCCGAATGTTATATCCGGAAACACCTAGTCAATTTATCTTGATATAAACATTCTAAAGTTATAAAATTTTTCTATGTTAACTTTCGAACGATAACTTACCCGCGACATGCAGTGTCAGGGCTTCATGGTTTTTTTGAGGGGGCGAACTTATTAAGTAACATATATCTCATTTAAATTATACGAAATGTTTGCTGGTGTAGTGGTTTTCTAGTTGTCAATGGGTAGATAGTGATAGTTCGATTCTCCTCAAAAGCATTTTTGGGGGTAAATTTTTGTAAGGATGATCAATGATCATGGAAAAAGGTTATCAATCGGATTCAAACGGAAGTCTATGGCGCCTACAAAATTAAGACTTACCACTAAGCCAATGCAATACTTTAGCAAATGTCTTGAGCATATATATATATATATATATATATATATATAGTTTTCAAAAAGTTTTGGGGAGCAAGTGCTCCCCCTGTCATAATGTAGCTTCGCCATTGGCGACATGGTTTATAAACATCCGAAAATTAACTTCTTTAAGTAAATTAGGTCCAAGTTGATTGAGTTGCTCCACTGACTAGCCTTGGTTCGGATCTCAGGTATTAGACGGCCAATTACCTTGTGATCCAAACCCAGATTGACTTAAAGTATCTTTTAGGTTCGCAGTTTGTAGCTCCAGGTTGGTTTTGTGCTAGTTTGAAGCCGAATAATGTTGCGTAAGAGTTAGGACCATGACAAAGAAAAAGAAAAAGGGAGTAATGCCCCCCCAAGTAGAGAGACATGTCTATCTATTCTATCTATTATCAATTTAAGCACCAAATGGGCTTATCTATTTACCAAACTAGACATCTTATATTCATAACACGTGTCTTTATTAAGGGTAAAAATGACAATTTAAATCTTCAATTTCCTCTAAACCCTACTTTTTTTCTCTGTTGCCCCTGTTTCTTAATTTGAAAACCCATCTCAATATTCTCTCTCTTTCTCTCACGTATCTCCCTCCTTCTCCCTCCATCTTTTTCTTCCTCTCTTTCTCTTTCAGCTTCCATTTCCTACCATTGCCATCATCATCTTCTTCCTCCTCCTTCTCCTTCCTCTACTAAGCATCCATCACCACCCTTGACTTCAAGCACCATTTTTTTTCCTCTCTGCTTTTTCCCCATGAAAACCACCATGCCGCCACCACTTGTGGCCTCACTTCCGCCGCCGTCTGGCATCGTCTGGCCGAGTCAACACCACTGTCATTCTCCTCTCTTCTTCCTTTACATGTTGCACCAAATGATTTTGTTAAAAGGAGTTCAAATCAAAAACCCTATATCATGATCAGAGCAACTTTTCCGAAGCCACCGCCAGTCATTGCCAGTCGCCACACCGGAGTATTGGTCAGTGACCACTTCCTCTTATTTTCAATGCAGATTTGTATTTTGTTGGCAGGTATGGCCTCACAACCAGCATTGTTTCTTCATTTTTTCTTTTTCCTTCCCTCTGTTTCTCTTTCCCGTTTTCTCAGTTGCTCTTCATCAGTTTTTTGTGTTTTTGAATCGGCCTATGCAATTTTCAATAGCAAGGCTTGGTACTTAGGAGGTTGTATTTATATATAATTATATTAAAATAGCTAGATGGAAGACAAGGTAACTTTGGGACTTGATATTGTGGAAATCGAGTTTTTGAAAGTGACGTGTAAGTAATGCCTTTCGGTCAATATCTACTTATGAACTGGTGCCTTAGACATTTCATCTTCTTTTCCGTATTTTTAGTTTAGTGTATGATGGTGTGAGAAAATTCAAGGATGGGTTTTTTCGTATGAAGATTGTCACTTTACCTTCATCCTTGGGGTCAGTTTGGTAGGGGTTAAAAATAGAGGTGAAAAAATTTATGGATATGTTTTATTGGTCAAATTGTATTGAAAGTTGATTAATGAATAATCAATTTAAGGTCCAGGAGGTGAAGAAACCAGTTGGGTTTTTGTTTTGTAAGATTATTTGTCAAATCCAAATGAAGGGTTCAATTTGTGGCATCCATGTTGTTCCTTAAGTGGTAGATGGATTATGGATACTTGGATAATTAGTTTGTGGATCAGAGTGTTGATAACAACGGGAATGTCTTTTTTGCAAACAGGTTACACTGTTTATATGTAAATAACTGGGTGTACATGTTGTTTTAGCAGTTTGCCGTTTTCTCTAGGCCGTAGATTGTGGATGGTGACTGATTTTGTTATTAATCTGGTCATTGCACACACAGGTTGTAGATAAGTTGCAATCTGATGGTAAATCTAAAAGAGACGGTTGGAAGACAGAGTTGCCAAGCATGGGATTAGGGACGTCTATCCTTGAGAAAATGAGAGAGGAGAAAAAAAATGATGCAGCTTGGCAAGACAAATGCTCAGGCACAGTGCATGTTAGTAATTTAAATTCTGATTATTTGTGCTTGGGTTTTTTTTGGGGGGGGGAGGTCCATTATTGTACTAAAGGCTGCTGCCTTTTTTTTTTTATTGATTATTTCTTGCAGCTACATTGGAGGAAGTGAATCTGATGGACATTTTTCTTTGATAAATGAGGCATGCTCAATGTTAGTAAGACCTGGAGAGTTTACAGAATCTAAGTTGAATTTTTATGTTCCTTTCAATGTTAATTTTTAATACACTGATTAACTATTATGTTATTTAAGTTTGTAATATGCATATAGTTGAATTTTTGTGCAATTCATTGATTTTGAAACTGAGTAAAATTTCAATATACCTACTTCACATCATCTACCTGAGTTTGTTTGCTTTTGGAGCTGGAGTCATCCCACTGTTGAGTACTGTTATCAGATTATGTATTTTGCCTTAACACTAATCTGCTTAAGGAAATGTGATTGGAGAGACCAAGAGCACAGACCAATCAAATGCTATCTTTTGTAGCTTAGTTGATTTTGACGTGGTCATTTTGCACACAAACCTAATTTGCAATTTTTTCACTTTACTTTGCTTAATGATTAGCTTTTACCAGGTCGAAATCAACTAAAATATTCTGAAGGGTTCATCACAAGCTAATGACTTTAACACAAAGAAGAATTTTGTCAGTGGCATTCCAACAGCAATCACTAAAGGTCTGGTTGCATCATTTTCTACTTTTTTACTTATTCTTTTTATTCACACTGAATTTTTTATAATCTAGGTAATTCTCATGATTATAGGAGATTCAAAAGATTGTTGTCTTTTGCGGGTGATGCTATTTTTTCTTCTTAAGGAATGCATACTTAGATAGTTTGTATAGCTCTCTTCAATTTCAATTTATTGATTACATATTATGAAGTTCATAACATAAAGCAAAGTTGTAAGGTTCACTTGATAACTAGAAGCCTCATATGCTTCTGGGTCCTACTTGCTTTCTCTCCTTTCCTATGACACTGGCAAACAACTTAAAAAAACCAACCACGTAGAGGGGGAAAGAATCATCCATGAGAAAGAATCAAGCTTGAATGTAAACACCTCCCAAACACATGTACAAATTAGGATCATTTCCTTCTCTATGTTTTGTTTTGATGAGTAACTTAAACACTAATGCTTTGAAATTTCATGTTATTGAATTTTTCATGCTTCAGTTGAAGCCAAGGTAAATGTTCTTATTTCTTTCACTCTGTTATCAGATTATGTTATTTTACCTTAACACATTATTTTGCGTGCATTTGTTTGTTTCCTATTTATCTATAATATGAATGGACTCAATTTATTTTAAGCAGTTCAAATAATGTGTTTGCATCTGCATATCATCCAAAGCTATATGCAAGGTGCCCTTAAACTGTTTTTAACAAATATTTTATTCTTTGGAGACTAAATTTTGACTATGGAATACGGGAATATTGCTTAAGGTATATCAATATATGTAAATATTCTGCAGATTGAACCTAATGTTACTTGGAACTTGCTTAAATATGGTTTGCTGGGCTCAATTTAATAGGTTTTGATATTGTTTTAACAAAATCTGGCCATAGTTTTATCCATATCTTCATTTGAATTGCTTCTGCACTTGGTCTGTGACAAATAATTTGGTGGATAAATGATGCACTTCTAATTCATGTTATGAAAATAGGTTAGTGGTGTTGGAATGATTATGAGATAGTTTGCTTCCATGAAGAAATTGTTATAGATAAGCCTGACAATGTACTCCTTGGAAATATTTGGAAGCTTGCTTAGTCACTGTGTGAAGCATAGTTGTCCCTTTTCTAGCTCTTAACAACAAAGCTCTTTTTCTTTCATATCAAATGGGAATTAAAAAGTGCAGAAGAAACTTTAGGCAGAGTTTTGTATTGCGAAGGTCAACCGAGGAATATAGATAAACAACTTTTACAATTTGTTTCAAATAAATCATAAAATACATAGTTGCACTTTTATATTGCTTGAATTTGTGCTCTTTTGTTTTCAGATGGATACCATGATTATCCAGCTATTGGTTTGCTTGATGATCTCGAAAAAGAATTGATACATATGCTATGAGGGTTCGAGAATGGTACGGTTGCATTTTGCAGGGCTTCACCTTCTCTCACCCTTAACTTGATGGGTCATGGGTCTCAAACTTTATGTAAACACCGATAAGGTATTTTCAATGCCTTCCCCATCATTAGTAGACTTTGATTTCAACAATTAATTTTGTGGCAATAAACAATGAGGAGATTTACGGGGGAAGAAGATTTTGTCGAGATCAAAGTAAAACACTACGTAAAACAACCTAGAGATAGATGTCATCTTAGAGATAGAGTGAAGTTATGATCAGTAGCTGTGTCTTTAAATCAGTTTTGCATTTTATTTATCGTTTCTCTGGTATTTGATATCAATTGTTAGTTTTGTGTCTCTTAAACTTGAGGATGAAAGTTCTAAGGCCCGAAATTTATGTGAAACATTGTGAAAAACTAATCCTTGAACGGTGAATTTGTTTACTCTAAATTCTTAGCTGAAATCAAAATGAATAAAAGATGAATTGAGTTATAGTAAAATATGGAGTGTAGATAAAATGACACTTACCTTCCTTTTTTGTGAATCATATATAATGCTCAGTAGTATCTTTTGTGGTGGTCTTTTTTGAAGCATATTGACTTGGCTCAAATATTCTGTAATATTGCTACACTTTATGTTTATCACACATTGTTGATAAACTCTTACTGAATTTATATAATGTTAATGATTGTCAGTTTTATTTGCATTTCTAATTCTGTTATATATCCCTATTATATTCTTAACTAGTGTAAGACCCGTGCCATCCACGGGAACTGTGCTCATTTTTAGAATTTTATTAAAAAATCGTGGGGAATTATAAACCAAAATTTGTTAAAAATTTTTTCACGGGATATAAACCAATATAATAATGGTTATTAACTTAATAACCATTATTGATATTACTTTGTCTTTCAAAGGATTATCGACGATAGAGGTTTTTTATGGAAAATAAATTATTATATTGAATAGATTTTATTAAGTCTATATTTAAACATGTAGAATAATTGTAAATATAAACATGTAAAATATAAATTAAAGGTCCTATAGACAATACATTTATATCACGATGGCCTGTGTTCCGCTCGGTATATATTAAAGGGGATAAAAAATTTAACTAAACAAATTTATATGAATATGTAATTTTTATTAAAATATTTATTATTAGTAATTTAGATATGAATATTTTTTTATACAAATGTTCGATCTCTTTATGATTATATTTTCACTTTGAAATTTAAATATTAATATATTTTTATATAGATGTTAATATGTTTTCATATAAAATATTCATCTTTGTGTGAGAATATATGATGTAATTATTTTTCTAAAATTTTCATTTGCAATTGTAACCACATACCTCTGAAACTTAATACATCTTCATGAAAATATTTTATCTCTATTTAAGATATATTTATATCTTGTAAGAACGACTTGCACAACTTTTTTTGATAATAACAACGTGCACAACTTAGATAAATGGTATGATGTATTTAACTATTATGATTTAATGTCCTTTTAATATTTATTATTACATTTTTTCGCCCCTTTTGATAGATTTTTTGGGTTCACCCCTGATGGTATCGTGGCTCGTACTCTGTGCATTATATAATAAAAAAAACTTTATCTCAAAATATTATATTATACTTTTAAATTCTATTAAAATACTCATACATAGTAGCTAGATATTAATGTTGTTTCCTAAAAAATGTTCAATTTATTATGATATATTTTTTACTTAATAATTTAAATTTTGATAGATTTTCATGCAAAATGTTTAATCTCATTAAAACCCTTTAAATTAATAATATTTAATAGTCTCATACTTGAACATTTCGTATTTTGATTACCTAAAAGATCTTGTGTCATATCTAGAAAAACCTATCAAATATGCTCTAACCTAATGCCCCTTCATAAACTTTGATGGCTCATGCTACACATGCTTTATATTAAAATAACTATAAGATTATTTATAATTTATAATTTAATCACATAAAATATATCCTTCCATATCTAATCTTACACTTGAAATTTTGTCACATCTCATCCTCCAAAAAAAATATCGAGTCTCCTCTTCCCAATATATCCCCACAAACTTTAATGGCCCGTGCTACGCACAGTTTATGTTAAAAAACTATAAAAAAAATTTAAAATTTTTGTAACTTAATTATTTAAAAGATCTCCTACTATATCTAATCTTGCATTTGAATCTTTGTATCATCTTATCATCGAAAAAAACCGGTGAGTCTTCTCTTTCCCAATACCTTTTCTATAAACTTTGATTGCTCGTGCTACACACGATTTATATATTATTGCGCCATTCTTATTAAAATATCCAGCCTTAATAATTTAGATAGTAATGTTCTTTTATGTCAAATGTTCAATCTCTTTATAATATATTTTTAATGTATAATTTAAGTATTAATAGATTTTCGTTAAATATGAATATGTTTTCATGTATGGGTATTCATTCTCCGTGTGGTGTCTTATTACTCTTAGATTTTTATGTTGATAGTAATATATTCTCATCTAAAGTATTCTATTACAAAATTTACATCTTCAACAAATTAGTTAAGTAAGAATATAATAAATAATCAATGATTTATCTTAAAATTATTCATAATATTAATCACTTTATATATATATATATTAATATGTGGTATCTATTGCCTCTACCGCAAATTTTGATGGTTCATGGTCTACACAGTTTATATTAAAATAACTATAAGAGTATTTAGAAATTTATAATTTTAATTTTAAGTTTTAAATTTATAATAATTATACAATTATTTTTAAAAAATTCTAATTTAATAAGTTAAAGTATTTCGTTTTATATATAATCCCACACTTAAAATTTTGTCTCACTTTTTTCTCCAAAAAAAACTATATCGAGTCTCTTCTCCCCCAATGCCTCCGCGACAAACTTTGATCGCTCATGCTGCACACAGTTTATATTAAAATAAATTTTACGAACTTTTAAAAAAATAATTTAAGTATTTAAAAGGTGTCCTTCTACATAAAATTATAATTTAGTTTTATAATTTAATCTCTTGCTTGAAACTTTGTCTCATCTAATCATTGAAAAAAAACATCATCAAGTATATTCTCACCTGATATCTCATGTACAAACTATCAAGTCCGTGTTACGCTCGTTTTATATTAAAATAAGTATAACTTTGATGTTAAAAATTCTTATGATTGTTTTATTTCTAATAAAAAATTCATCCATAATAATTTAGACAATAATGTTCTTTTATCTTAAATGTTCTCTCCTAATATATATTTTTACTATATAATTTAAGTATTTATAGATTTGCATAAAGATATGAATTATATATTTTCATGTAAAATGTTCTCCCCATGTAGTATTTTATTACTCTTAGGTTTTTAGAAATCATTATAGAAATGAATAATACTTTTCTTTTGACAGTTATAGAAATGAATAATACTTAAAAATTGCAAAGTAAAATGATATTATAAAATTGGAATCGAAATATAGTTTTAAACATAATACATAGAGTCGTCTGTACTTTGAAAAGCAAATAAAGCATTGCTATGCCCACGGTATATTTTTATAAAATTTATAATATTATTGGTTTAAAATATTTTTTAAAATATCTTTTTGTGTCAGTTTTTTCAAATATTTGTATCAGGAATTATCTATCAACGATTTTTCAAATATTTCTTAACATTATGACTTTATGCGTGCAATGAGCATATAAGCATGGCAAACCTTATTATAAATAAATTTTGAAGGAGACCAATATTATAATTTTAATATATCTCTGATGAATTAACCTAAATTTACATTAGGTTATAATCATGTTCATAGGCCATAGATTTTTTTTAGTAAATCCCTAATAAAATGAAATTTTTTAACACATTAGGGAGAAAGCTTACAAATAAAAAAATTACTGCAGTGACCTTATTACATATAATCAGAAGGAAGTCAATCTTTTTTTTTGTGATAAGAAGGAAGTCAATATTGTAATTTTAAAATCTTTTTTTTTTTACAAAAAAAAAAGGTTATATTAAAATAAGTGCAAGATAAACAGTTCTCTATAGGATTTTCTAAATCATAATGATTTTCTATAGGATTTTAATCATAATAAAAAAAGTTACAAAATTACAAACCCTATGATTTCTATATTGTGAGTTTCTAAATTTTTTTTATGCTTCAACTTTGCTCTGGTTCAACAATTTGTTCCAGAAGTACTTTAAGATATTGAATTCCTACGAATAAATTAATTTAAACGGCTTCAGTGCCTTTGAGGCGGGAAAAGGCACATGCCTTTCGATCCTTCTCAGCTGTTTGATCAAACGGAAGCTCCCATTTTGCCACGTGGCCATCTCTGTTTTTAATTTTTTTTTAAATGTAGTGTAACATTCAAACCCAGAACAGCAGAAACACAGAAACCCTGCCCCCCACACCTCGCCGCGGCAGCGCCGCACCTCGCCGAGAAGCAGAAACGCAAAAACGCAGCGAGCTCTCTGTGTTTGGAACCTCCATGCTCGCGCACCGTGCCTCGCCGGTGCCTCCGTACTCCGTGCCTCGCTGTTCTTCGCGCTTGCTGATTCGTGTTTGTATTCTGCTAATTCGTGGTCTTGTGTCCTGCTTCTTGTTCTTGCTCGTATTCTGCTGCTTCTTGTCCTGATTCGTGGTCTTGCAGCATCTTCTTCTTCTATTGTATATGCTGCACATTGCCTTTATTCTTTCCCTTTGAGCAGGTTTGTATATTAGCATGGTATTGATCTCATTGGCAAGTACAATGGAATCTTCAGCTTTAATATTCAACATAATGTGAATGTGATGTATCTTGAATCAAAATCCTTTTGGGCTAATAACTTTGCTTTTCGATTATCTTTTTGTAATAATAGTGTGTGGGTGCTGCTCTTTTTGTTTATTCTCTCAATTGTGTCCCGTTTCTTGTAAGTTACATTGTCTCCATCTTCACCTTTAATATTCAACATAATGCAATTATGCTGTTTTTTGTTTTCTAATAAGCAGATGCCAGTGATGAAGAAGTGGGTATACAAATTGACGTAGCCAAGGATGGCAAAGTAAATTCTACTCTTTTCCATCACATTAGCTATGTGAGCTTTTGCTTAGTGATTTTCATACTTTGAAAAAAAAATATTTTTCTTTTGGATAATTTTTTCATAATTTTTCCAATTCATATACCTGCAGGTTTGGTTGGAGAAATTTTTCAGCTTACTGGTATTCTGCTAGACACAATGACATTGACACAAGGGCAGCTCAATCAAAATTCAATTTACTGGAATCAATTTGAGCATCGAATTTGAGCATGGTTTACTGGTTTGCTGGTTTACTGGTTTGAGCATGGAATTTGAGCATGCATTATGTCGATTTTAGTTTACTAGTTTTTTGCTGGTTTGCAGGGAATATGGAATTTGTAGTATGCTGAAAATACAAGTCTCAAGGGGTATTATACTAGGAAAGACAACAAAAGAGAGGGGCATAAACACACAGATTGACAAACATATATGCTGAAAAAGTCCTGGCCATTCAAGGTGATTGAAGAAAGTGAGCACAATTGGGGAATAGAGACAAGCTAATATGCTGAAAGAGTCCTTAGCATCCTTTGCATTCTATGTACTAAAATTAGCAGTTTGATTTTGTACAAAATGATGTAATGGTTTTAAGTTTCATTTTGAATTTGACAATGTAATACCTTGTAAGCATGTATTTATATTAATGAAATTTGACTTCGTGAAAGCACTGTCCATTGTGACTTTTTTATTACTTCTTGCAAGCTGCCCTTGTTGAAATGAAAATGTTAGGACCCTGATTGAGAAATGTGGGTCCAAATGGGCTGTTAGCACTACAGCAACCCCAAGCCCATTATGTAGCTGGTTTATACTAGAAGGAATAGGAAAGGGTAGAATGGGAATACCCACGTGGTAGGGAGAGAGAGAAATGGACCATGGGTGTGATGTTTGTGAGGGAAATCGGTTATAAGGAAAGGAGAAGGAGAGAGGGGACTATTCTAGACTTTGGGTTGTTATTGTGGCAGAGGTGCTTGTGCACTCTGAGAGGAGCATTGCTCTGGCAGAGAATTATCTAATTCTCTGAGTTACTATCTTCTTATTCAGTAAATAATTCACAAACCATTTCCATCTCAGTTCATATTTCTATTTCTTTGTTCTATTTCTGCCTTATTTTTCAGTTTACAGTTCTGGGTTCCTATCAATTGGTCCGACCTGCCGAATGCTTCGAGGGTGAGCCAGCATTACTAAGGATGGTAGAATCGAACAATTATTTTGTGAATGAAGGGTTGCCAGAATTTGCTGGTGAAGACCCAATCGGGTGGATCATCAATCTTTGAGCGGTTTTTGAAGCGAAAATTCATTCATCTGATAAGGTTCAATGGGCTTTCATGAGAATGGAAGGTGTTGCAATGTCGTGGTTCCAAGATTGGTGCCGGAGGACTTAGATGCGGACTGGCAGACATTTGCCATAGCCTTGTTCAGAAGGTTTGGAAGCCAGAGGCGGCATTCGATGGAGAAGACGATCTTTGGAAACACTGCAATGTCCGAAAGCGGAAGGCAACAGAAATAAGAAAGGTACCTGGGTTAGATGTGATCAAAGTGACTGTCGATGGTGGTGTCGAAGGAGCTGACCACGGTGAATTGGAACCCCAGTCCGATTTCGTTGAGCCTTTGGCTGAGAAGAGGAAAAGCGAAGTGGTTTGTGTGGAGTTCTTTGTCGTCGCCTCACGCCAAAAGCCAGGATCTTTGCTCGATTTGTGGCGACCACGCAAGACCATGAAACTTCGAAGTCTGGTTTTGCATGCACCACCTCCGCCGCCGAGCCACCATACACCGCCAAGACTGCGGCGCTTCTTCTCCGCCCACTACCACCGCCAAACCCCCCGGATCTGCCACCACCAGTGGGCCCACCAACGGAGCCGCCACTACTATCCAGTCACATGCGATTCGGTTGGAGAAGAATGACAAAGGGAGAATATAGGGTTCAAGGTAGGAGAGGAGAGCGAAGCAAGAGAGAACCAAATAAAACAGAGGCTAATTGCTCCTACACCACCGCCAATACCGCAGGAACCGCCTGACGTCGGCCCGCAAGCGGCGGCCTCCCCACGAGCAGAGGCTGTGTTCATTGGTGCTCTCATTGAGAGGGTTCTGGAAGCAGGGGAAAAATTGGCAATATGTAAGTGGGGTATCATTTTAAACCTAATGGGTCAGACCCAAGTAAATGTTGGATTGCTTTTTGAGACATTTACAATGTGGGCTGGAATGAAGCTATTGGGCCCGTTTCAATTAAATGTGAGCTTTTGGGTTCAAGAAAAAAGGGCCTTAGATAGCCTATGTCAAGATCTACTCTCGCTGGGCCTGACTCAAGACAGAGCTGTTATTGAAACCATCGAAAACGTGCTATCTCCCTTACGCGCATCGTCCAAGCGGCCAGCCTTTCCTTTGAGTTCTTCCAACGCCTCGTTGTTGCAATCTCCTTCAGAGAGGCCCTCGAAGCAACCAAAACCAAAGGTCAGTGATAAGTGCTATATGTTGGGCTTTGATGGTGATATTTTTGTAAGTTCTATATGTCAGACATACTTTGCTAATTGGCCAAAAACAGTGGAGTCTAGACTGGGTGAGATTAACTTCATCACAAAGAAAATGCAAAATATTGAGATTCCTATATTGCTGGTTGGACACCCTATTGGGTCATACATTTCTGTTCAAATGTTCAAGAAGTCTCCAGAGAAAGTGACATATTGTGTTGAACCTTATCCATTGTTGACATTAAACCTACACTCAGCAACACAGTTTCTTATTGCACATTTTGCAAAATCCCAAATTTTTGGCTGCTGGTCTTAGTGATCTGGTTGCATCATTAGGATTGTTGCCAGCCAAGGCTCTGAGTTTAATTGTCAGAAAATCGCTTGGGGTGTCATGGTTTGCAAATGCAGTTGAGGCTGCATGCTTTCACTTGTCAAAGCATCGTACCATGCGAAATGTATTCTATATGGCCATGACTGAATTCAAAAAGTTACTAGAGACACCAGATTGGACATTTATAAGAGAAAGAGAGGCTGAATTTTCATTTGCGATGAGTGTCGATGGTCATTGCGGTGGGTGAAACTATGCGGAGGGTTCAAGAATTTGAAGCTGATTTGTTAAGCTCCCGACAGTGGGATCCTGGAGGAAGTGGCTTGGTTTTCAATGAGTATTGCACCAGGATAATTTTCAGGGGATGTTATGGGACACAAGACGCTTTTAACCTTCTTGGGATTGTATTGCAGTGGTGTTTTACCCTTCACCTTATTCTTTGCCTTCTTGTGTGTTGTAGCAAATTGTTGGGAAATTTTTCATGTCAAGCTTCTTTGGCGTCTTGCAAGCTTCTCATGTCAACACTACACTAGTCGTTGGGAAGGATAAATTGTATTACGAAGGCGGTTTTACTTCTCTCGGACTTGAGGACAAGTCCTGCTTTTTCAAGAGGGTGGCAATGTTAGGACCACGATTGAGAAATGTGGGTCCAAATGGGTCATTAGCACTACAAAGAACCCCAAGCCCATTATGTAGCTGGTTTATACTAGAAGGAATAGGAAAGGGTAGAATGGGAATACCCACGTGGTAGGGAGAGAGAGAAATGGACCATGGGTGTGATGTTTGTGAGGGAAATCGATTATAAGGAAAGGAGAAGGAGAGAGGGGACTATTCTAGACTTTGGGTTGTTATTGTGGCAGAGGTGCTTGTGCACTCTGAGAGGAGCATTGCTCTGGCAGAGAATTGTCTAATTCTCTGAGTTACTATCTTCTTATTCAGTAAATAATTCACAAACCATTTCCATCTCAGTTCATATTTCTATTTCTTTGTTCTATTTCTGCCTTATTTTTCAGTTTACAGTTCTGGGTTCCTATCAGAAAGTGACTAATTATCACAGAGAAGTAAGTGTCAATATCTGTGAATTCATGGTTATGGATATGAATTTGTACTTCACAGATATAATGTTTAATGTTCACAGAAATGAAAGTGCTCAATCTGAATCAATCAATATAATGCTTAGGGTCTGTATACAACTTCAAATTCACAAAAACCAGCAAAAGCAAACCAGTACAATTCATATCCATATCCCCTGCAAACTTTCCAAAAAAGTGAAACCAACCCAGTCAGCTCCAATTCTTTCGACGTAGATTATGGATCAATCAATATAATCAGTTGCAATGTCTGTATCATTAAGGGGTGCCTACATAATAGCAAAAACTAATCAACATCATGATAAGTGCAAAAGTAAGGATAATCAAAAGATAGATGAAATTACCATCAAAAGTGCTGTTAAACTAAATTGATCCTCTTGTGCTTGAGGGGGCTCATAAGTTGGAGGTGCCGAACAAGATACTCCATCAGTCAAATGACTTGTTAATTCTTTATCCTAAAATGATTATGTAAAATTAAAACAAGTGATAGTACATGTAAAATTAAAACAAGTGATCTACGCATCGACTTATATACCTGAGATACTTTAGTGCGTGGTTGTCCTCTAGGTGGTACTCTTTTTCTTTTATTGGACTGGCGCTCAAACCAAATCTTCGGTCGCTTATGTCTCTTTAAGCCAGGTCGTTGCTTGAATCCCTTCGGTTGCATAACATCATAACTCACAAATGTCGAGTTTTCACTGTTATGATTTTCATTGTTTCTAGCTTGTGAGCGAAGTTCCATTATTTGCTTACACATGGCATCCACACTGTTATCTACAATCGTGTGGTATTCTTCACAAGTCGACACCTCGGCCGCCAATTTAATGAATTTAGAGATAACTTGTCTAAATCTCCATGTGCTTGATAATTTTGGATCTCTTTCAACCTCTTTTCCCCTCAAATCTTGCACAATACCACAGTGGGCTTCTCTTGTCCACCTCCTTAAAATATACTCCTCAGGAATGACCTTAACATCATTTGTTTCAAATACTTTCAGTGCATGTGAACAAAGTATGCCAAATGTCTCATATTTTCTACAACTACAAGATATGGAGGTTGAAGCACGATCAAATGATACTCTCCAAGATCCTTCATGGTTGACCATAGTGATGACATATTGACATAAAGAGTGAGACTCGATTCTCTCCGATATGCATAAAGCTAAGAATAACTTAAACTCGTCCTGGAACAACTCAAATACAGTGTGTGTGTGTGTGTGTATACTTTTGCCATTTGTATTAGTATTTGTGAAAACTCATATTTTAACATTGGAAGCTTATGCAGGGACTCATACTCACAAGTCAACTCGTTGCCTCTCTTCTCTTCAATAACTCGTTCAAAGTGTTTGAAGAATTGGATAATATCCACATTCGGTTTCATACCAGATTTGAAGTGAGAATTCAAGCTTTCGCTAAGTTGGGTACTTCACATGCCAAGTGTGAATGCTTCTTTCATGTAACACGAAGCCCATTTTTCTTTGATAGCATAAACTGATTTGATCCAATTATTTTCATGAACATTATAGCTGTTGAACAAGTCGGTCCAAGCTGTCTCAAAATCCTCTTCAGTGTCAAAGTCATACATGCATTTCGTGAAGTCTCTTAAAAAAAACTTCCTCCCTTCCTCAAGTTTCCAAGGTGTTTAATTCCATTCTGCAACAAGTGCCGGGGTGCATAAACCATGGTGAGTCTCAGGCATCACTTCAGCAAGTGCCCTGGCCATTGCCTGATCTTGGTCAGTAAAGATAGTCCTCGTTTTTTCGGTTGTGTGCTTGTAAGAATGTCTCAAACAACCATTTAAATGATTCAATCGTCTCATCATACAACAGTGCTGCACCAAAAATGATTGAACCCCTATAGTAGTTGAAACCAAAAAATAGAGCAAGTGGCCTATTAGCACGGTTGGTACAATATGTAGTATCCAATGACATAACGTCACCAAAATGCCCATAATCCAACACCATATTTGCATCACACCAAAACACATTTTTGATTTTTTTTTTGATAAGCAAAAATTTTTATTACCAGGAGTACAAGGGGTACTCCGAACCCAAATATACATGTTTACGGGGAAGGGAGTGCCTCATTAAAACCTCTCAAGGCCAAAACCCAGTGGGAAAAAGACCAAAAGAGGAAAAAGAGTACAATACCCAACCACACACAAAGACATAAGCATCCACCAAGCTGACTAATACATAATATAATACCACCTAATACAAAAACTCCTACAGTGCAGCAAAACACAAAACAGATTGAAATAATAAAAAGCGACCAACTACATATAATTCCACGCCTTCACATTCTGGTTTCAATCAACAAAATGGACTGCACCTCACATAACCAAGCACATCACCCTATGCGCAGCACCCGCCAAGCAATACAACCAATTTGCTTTCCAATATCCTGCACTAGCAAAAGCCCCAACAGCATCCTCCCACCCTTTGCCAAGGCAACCGTCCTGTACCTGCCATATCCATACCCCTAAAAACCTGCATGTATTCCAATACATGAGCCGCATCAGCACTTGCTCAAAAGCTTTGCACTCATCCACCTGAGGACACTTGCAACCCTGTGACAGATTGACAACAGAGAACACAGCACAACAGTATCTACTTCGATTCACATATTTACTACCTCTCAGCATTGTAACGGATTAATACACCAATCGGAGTAATAAAATGTAGCCTTACATTTGTGATTTGTTCTTCTATATCCATTTGGTATGCATGGAAGAAAGACGAATTCTCCAACAATTGCCTCTGAAAATGCTGCGAAAGACATCTAGCCTCACCATACACCATACTTCTTTGTCTTCTTGCATTGAGGTAATTTTTTACATCCACCCATGTATATCCAAGATTAGCTCTATGCCCTGCGTGTGTGCTCATAAGTTGAAATGTTGACTTCTGTCTCAATTCATAGTCAGCAGCCATATCAATCTCATATGCTTGGACTTCGGTTATCTTTCTGTGTGACGCAAGCATGTGTGTTGTCTCTGGGAGTTGTAGATCGTGGTTGTGCTCCTCTTCAAATTCATGTATGACAAACTTTCATTCTTTAATACAAGTGAAATCCTTGCCTTGCAATCAGTTCTAGTCTCAGCTCTGTAGTTTCTAGCAAAAGCATCTCTCTTTGTCTTTCGTAGTCCTTGCTTGCAATAAACAAACCAACACAATGTTATAGTACCGTCTCTTTTACTCTTGTTCGCGTAACGCTTTCTAACTCCAAAGCCAACAAGTGCACTATATGCGAGCCAAAATTCATAAGCTGCATCCGAATTGTCAAATTCCATACCAACCCTTGGCTTCCAATCAACATTTGAAGATGTCATGTTCAAACTCACCAAATAAAGGAACCTGACATAAAAAATAGTATATTTAATCATTCTATTTCTAACATAAAAAATATAATTACAATTAAAATAATTCTTCACCACAAAGGAAGCAATCCTGTTTTTACACTTATTTTTTTTCAAAATGAATAAATATTAAAATAATGAATAGATGGAGACAGTAAAGTGTAATGAATAAATATAAATATGTATAAAAGCATCATTCAAGTGTAAATACAAGCTTCAACAGAGGATCCTGGTGATGAAGAGCTCTTATATTTCATAAGCTTCAAATCCCTCACTTAGAGAATTGAGATGAACAACGCCTACCTAGTTTAGTTTTCAATTTTTCCCAACACCTTTAAATACCCCTCCAAATCTTCCATGGCATCATATGCACACCACAAACAGGTTACTGTTCGAATACTCACCTTGTCACACCACAAATCTTTTTTTTTTTTTTTCAGTTTCTGGTTTATACACAAACAGGTTTTTAGCACGAATACTCACCTTGGCAGCCGACAGCAGCGACGACAGCAGCAGAGTTACTGTTCGATTGCTTCTTGTGTTAGGGTCCTTGCTGTTGTTCTGCGTTTGAATGTTACGCTTCATTTTTTTAAAAAAAAAAAACAAAGATGGCCACGTGACAAAATCAGGAGCTTCCGTTTGATCAAACGGCTGAGAAGAATCGAAAAGCATGTGCTTTTTCCCGCCACAAAGGCACTGAAGCCGCACCCTCTAATTGGATGCTAGTAGAAAAAAAAACCATCTAATTGGATGTAGAATTATTTATGTCAATTTATGATAATTGATTTCCTGTTTTGTGGTTAGCATAACCGGATTTAGACTTAATTTTTGAATTGTAAGCGATAGTCCGTCATGATTACAGCATAGTCCCATGTAAACGTAATAATTTGATTTAATGTTTGTTTTAAATTTGTCTCATGATAACCTAGAATTGTCTCGGCTGTCTATTACTATTTTGAAATATACGACAATTTGTTAGCAACATAAATTCAGAGAATTGTTTAACTTGATTGTTTGGTATGGTAATGCATTTGGTTGGCTTCGAACCTCTGTTTTGTGGATGAAAATCTTCTGTCTCACTTTTCTGTCACATTCTCTGTCCCACACCAATGACAATTTGACACATAATAAAATAAAATTATAACTTATTAACACATATGCATATCCTAAGCATTCCTATTTTGTGACATTTGTTGCCAAAGCCATTTATAATCAGTGTTAGCGTGACATGTGTAATAGTTTTTAAAACTATCCATGCAAACCTGACGTGTCAGATGATATGTTGTAGGATTTTCAATTGTACTATAAGGGACATGTGTAAGGACATAGCACAACGCGTCCCGTCCCGTACGTAGTACAAGTATTTTGCTAGTTATCCGAAGAAAATTGAGGACTGTTACCTAAGAAAAAACTTGGGGATCAAGCGTACGAAGAACCTGTGTATCAGTATCCAATGCCGCCACAAGAGGCTTTCAGAATAATTCCAATGCTAGTTTGTTGCCTCATCTATTCTATTATGTCTATTATTTATATAATAAACTTATCTATAATAGGAACACGTGATGAAAGTTCTTTCACCTGTTTTTTGTCAAAATCATTTTCCCACCAAAACTTAACTACACTCCAAAAATTTGATTACACTTTAGGTTTCATTTTTCTTTACCACCCGTGCTGAGCGCAGTTTCTCTCAGCTAGCTAGTCTATTATGTATATGAAAAACTTAACTACACTAAGGACACGTGACGAAAGTTCATTTATTCGTTTTACCGCCAAAACCATTTTCCCATGAAAAACTTAACAACACTCCAAAAACTTAATTGTACTATAGGTTTCATTTTTCTTTGCCACCCATGCTGAGCGCGAGTTTTCTCAGCTAGTATTTAAAAAACTTAACTACAATTGTGTCACATGGCAAAAGCTCATTCACAGTCAAAAAGTTTTTCTCGTCTTTTTTCAGCTCTCAATGTGTTTTCTTGCTTCAATCACTCATCTATGCTATTATCTATTTAAGAAAATTAACTACACTAACTTTAATTATCCACGTTATGTCATATGACACTATCTCCATCTTTTATAAAGAATATAGTAAAAAAAAAATTCTCACTGATTTTCTCGCATCAGTGCTAAAAACGGTCCATTTACTAAGAGGTTACTAAAGAGTTATGCTTTCGCATGGCAGTGGCACAGCACTATCAGGTGGCCTAGGATATAATTTGCTTTTTGGTTAAGAAAGCTCCATCATTCACAGCCCTCTGCTAATGTGTAAAAATGATACAAAAGTCAACGTACATGTAATGCATTAAACAGGGCCGGTTCTTATATTTTGAGTGCCTTAGGCGAACTAAGAAAATAGTGTCTTTGTAATTATTTGTATATTATTCTCTTTGCATTTTTTGTTGCAAAATTATTAATAATTCGTTCATAATTCTTTAAAAGGTTATTTTCAATAGAAATCAAATCAAGACTATCTAATCTATCTTATGACATTGTAGATCGCAAATAAGATTTTAACAATTTCAATTTAGAAAAATTTCTTTCAACGGATGCAACATCAATAAGGATATATAGTTAATATAATTCTATAAGTCGTGCATGCATTAGGAAAACAATTAAATATCTTTAAAGAATTCAATATCATATAGCTTGATTTTGATTCAATTGTTAATACATCTCTAATGACTTTCAATTTTTCAAATAGAATTTCACCGGCAAGATCGTAAGAATTGTCATGTTTTTTGTAAGTTTCAAGATGTTTGCAATATGATTTCAAGTCCTTATTAGAAAATGATCTAAGTCTTTCAATACTAAACAAAAATCCAAAAAAACTCCTAATATGTGCTTTACTGCTCAAATTTTTTAGTAAGTGAGTCACTTGATTAATCTATAATAGATAAAAAATAATTAATCCTAAAAATATAATCAAGTGAGCCAAGTGAGCCAACGTAGTATGAGAGTCATTTATTCTTGATAACTTATATCAGGAGTACAATCAAGAATCACATAAAAATATTTTACTTCTTTATTTTTTGGACTATTGTACTTTTTAACTTCATTACCTAACATATTAATCATTTCGTTTTAGATTTTATGACTAAGATAATGATAATGAATTTTATTATGCTTGATACAATCAAAATGCTTTTGCATGACATGATCGCATTCAGTAATTATCTCAACAAGAGAAAGAAAGTTCTTATTGTTTTCTACATTAATCTTCTCATTTTTTCCACGAAAAGCTGAATTTTGTATAGCAAGATATCTAACAAAATAAATTATCTTAATTAAAACATTTTTCCAATTTTTTTTTCTTTTTTTATAAGCCCTTGAAAATGTTTGTACTACCAAGTAAAAAAAATTGGTACCCTCCAAAAAGTGGGGCTCTGGGCGGTCGCCCATCCCGCCCATGCTCAGGGCCGCCACTCGCATTAAATGATGGACACCCTCCACGCCTCTTAGAAACAGCTTCTGAAAATCACACAAAAGACAAACACCGTACAGATTCTGACTAAGGCTTCACCCAAAAGGGATGGCTTTATCTATAGTGGATGTAATGGAGAAAAAAAGAAGAAGATGGAAACAAGCTAGATGAAAGATGGAAAAAGAGAAATGGATTGCAGACACACTAGAATCTTTGCGGATTGCTGCACTTTGCCATGTGCGATGGTGTCCAAGCATTTTATATATACAGGGAAAACAAAGATAGCTGATCAACAAGTTAAGGCAGCAGGAATCAATGCTTTTATTGCTTTGTTTGGCTCTCTCTCAAACACAACAAGACAAATTAGCAGTGGTGGGATGATGACTCGTATTTTATTCACAAAGACATCAAGCTTCTTTTGCAACCGAAATTGTTATAGGCAAGCAAGAGAAGGCCTTTAGACAAAGAAGATTTATCTGTGTTCAAGATCCTATTACAAATAAAGAAGTTGAACATACATACCATATTGTCAAGCTATGGTGTGTCAACACTCAACAGGTATTTAACATACATACGTGTGCACTTTTCCCATCCCAGTTACTGCCCCATTAATAATTACAACATGGATCTAAAAATTCTATTCCTCTTTAAAATTACGATTCTCTCTTTAGCTATTAATTTTTTTCTACTAAAATATTATATTTTCATTTAAGAGATAGAGGGAATGGTAATGTAAAACACATCTAATTCATGGTCTGGTTAATTGGCTAGGCATTCAGGAACACGGGTCCACCAGGGTTTTCCCACGACTTGGGTCTTTTGGACTCGCTATGAGACTAATCCCCAATTCGATTGATTGAGCATGGCTTTATCTTTTGGTTCTTAGCCTTTACATTGGATTGATTCCACAAGGATTTGAACATGTTTTCCCGAGTTCTCCTCCTTATGGTAGCAAGTTGCTTCCACTTAACCAACACCCTATTAGTCGATTAATTAGTGATTTTATTCAATCACCCATTATCATATAACATTCTAGCTATTGCCAACTCTTTTATAAGAAAAAAAAATACTATGTAGCTTCCACAGCCTTCGCTACATAGTCAGTTTTCTTTTGCCTAATACTCAGATTAATTAGATGTCAAAAATATTGATATATATTGTTATTGTTAGTCCCAACTATGTGCTCACTAATATTAGTTATTGGGATTATATTTGTTAAGCACTTTTTGTAATGGGTTGATGTGGATGGCCTTATGTGGGCTTGCTGATGGGTAAGTGAGCCCATAGTTTAACACAGGGAGAGACCCCTATCTCTAACCACTCTGCAATGTAGTTACCCCATTGAGACTTCACACAACAAAGCACATTGGAATAAAGATAATTTCTCTCCTTACACACACCAAAAGCTTCGATCAAAAGATTGATCATGGATTCACTATCATCCGCCTACTCTGGCAATTCTATTCCTAATATCTATAATTAGTTTTATGATTACATGTTTCAATTTAGGGATTAGATATAGTTTTATTGTTTTAATTTTATCAATTGGTATCAGAGCTTTCCTAACCCTAATTGTGACTGAAAATTGTTAATTACATGATATTAGATCACATTGATGTTTTTTGTTGAACAGATGAACCGTTAGCCGAACCTGATTTTTTTTCTTCTTTTCTTTCCTTATCAATTTCGTTCAATCATGATGATAATCTATTTATCATATTTTTGTTTGAGTAATAATAGAATCACGTTTTCTTTGAACTCTGTTTTTCACCAAAAATCTTGGAATCGGCCATCCATGGCGGATTCAAACTCCATAGGCATCGTTTTTTTGCTGTTGTTGTGATATATGGGTATCAATAGTTGAAATAATTATTATGGATGTGTTTGCCTTTGTCTTCTGATTCGAAAGACATAAAAAATCGTGTGAAAAAGTGAAGAAAAATGTGTCTAGAAACAGCCTATAATCGGGCCGAAAAAACGGATCATACATAGGAAACCGGGTAGGGAGGATGACTCCCAGACTCATGAACGAACCCACTCGCACGTACGACATGTGTGAGCACGTGCGGCGTCGTTTTGCGGGTGTTTTCAATTCCACTTTCACTGCTATGCTTCACTTGCTCCGAACTGCTTAATGATGATTTTTAAAAAAAAATTATAAATCAATAAATATTTTATTTTAATTTTCTAGTATTTGAATGTATTAAATAATTATTGTACTCTCACAATTTCATACCTTTATGTTTCTATTATTGTTAGCCACCTTATATGTTCTTCACTCTCCCTATTAATCATGTTTAGGCTTCAAAGTATTTTTTTTTGTACAAATACATGCTTGTATCTTTATTTAAAATTGTGATATTATTTTGGTAATTTGAAATACTGGACTTTTTTCTACTTTGAGAATTTTTTTTGGATATTTGCATGATTGTATACTCGCCTATCGTGGGGCCAATTGTGACAAAATGTTAATAAAATTGCATTAGGGATTATATTAATATTGCACTTACCCTATCGGTTTGTCCTTGTTGATGTGATTCCTAATGTTTGTGAAATTTATTGAATATTGTGTGACCTTAGAGTTTTTAATATCCTATCGGTATTAGCTTTAAGGACATAATTTTAATGTTTATGAGATTTTAGTTGTGCATTGTAATTTGGGACCCTTAGGCGGGATTGCAATGACACAAATGGTTGATATTTGATATATATTGACATGCTTGATAAATCTTTTTGTTGTATCCTCCTATTCAGCATTGCCTATGCAAATGAATGCCTTGACAAGGCTAAATGGGACCAATTATGAGGACTGGGCTGAGTCTGTGAAGCTGTTTCTTGTTGTATCTAATGTGGATATGTTCCCCACTGAGGATGAGCCAGCTAAACCCACTGACACGTCTTCTGTTGCTGATAAGGCAATACATGACATGTGGGCACACTCTAACAAAGTGTATTTGATGACAACAAAGTACACCATGGACAAGACAATTAAGGAAATCATTCATTATATTGAAAATGCCAAAGAGTTTCTTAAGGCTGTTGGTGAGAATACTAAGAAATTTGATAAGGCAGAGAAGTCTCGATATATGTCCCTCTTGGGAAAGACTAAGTATGTGGAGTGGGAGGCATTCGTGAACATGTCGAGAAACTAGTGAATTGGTACAATAAACTGAAATCCATGAAAGTGGAGTTGGGAGAGAGTTTTCTCATATGGCAGGTGTTTGAATCACTCCCATCTCAATTTGATGTTTTGAGAACTTCCTATAATGCCCAACAGAATGAATGCAGTATTGATGAGCTGATATCCATCCTTACTCAGGAGGAGAAGATAATGAGAAAGGGAAATTCTCATAGTGTGCAGTTTGTCTCTCACAATGGTAATAAGAAGAAGTTCAATGAGAATAAGGTCAAGAAGTTCCAGTTTAAGAAGAAGGGAAATGGAAATTCAGGGGAACATTCTGGGGGAGGGTACTACTAAGCCAAAACACAAGTTCGATGGAAATTGCAAGTTTTGTGACACGTTCGGGCATAAGCAAGCAAATTATTGGAAGTTTAAGAAATAGCTTGAGAAGAAGAAAGGTACCCCTCTAGCTCTGGTGTGTTTTGAATCAAACATTGTTGATGTTCCTTCCCATACATGGTGGCTAGATACTATTGTAACTATTTATGTTTCAAATTCTTTGCAGGAATTTAGATGCAAAAGAAAACCAAATGAGGGAGAGGTAATGATCACTGTTGGGAATGGAGCTAGAGTGGAAGTTGAGCATACATGAGTTGTTTCCCTTAAGTTGTAAAGTGGACATGTTTAATTTTGAAAGACATTGTTTATGTACCTTCTATGAGAAGGAATTTGATTTCTATTTCTATGTTGGATAGTTGTGGCCACTCTTTCCACTTCAATAATAAAATGGTTACCTTATATTATGATTCTGCTATTATTGGTTCTGGAATTTTACTTGATGGTTTATATATGTTGGATGTTTGTCCTTATTATGATGTTGGAAAGAATCCTGTTGTCAACGCTGTGGTTGGAAATAAACGAGGTAGAGTTGCTGAAAACTCTTCCATGTTGTGGCATAAACGTTTGAGACATATATCCAGGGAGAGAATGGAGAGATTGATTAAGGAGGGTATCTTACATTATTTAATTTTTTCTGATTTTGATACGTGTGTTGATTGCATAGAGGGGAAACTTACTACTAGAGCTAGAAAGAGTGGGGTTACCAGAAGTGAGAAAGTTTTGCAGTTGATACACACAGATATTTGTGAGCCTGTTACTCCTGTTGCTATGGGAGGTTAGGTATTTCATTACCTTAATTGACGATTTCTCAAGGTATGGTTGGATTGATTTGCTTCATGAGAAATCTGAATCCTTGAATGCTTTTAATACGTTCAAGGTTGCGACTGAGTTAAAACTTAGTGTGAAGATCATGTGTGTAAGATCTGATAGGGGAGGTGAGTTCTATGGTAGGTATGATGAAATAGGTAGAAATCCTGGACCTTTTGCTAGGTTTTTACAGGATTGTGGTATTGAGGCACAATATACCATGCTAGGCACACCTCAACAAAATGGCGGAACCACACTCTTATGGATATGGTTAGATGTATGATTAGCCATTCAACTCTTCCAGAATTCTTGAGGGGAGATGCCTTGAAAACAGCTGCATACATATGGAACCATGTTCCAAGTAAATCTATTACCAAGACTCCTTATGAACTTATGTTGGGTAAAAGGCCAAGCTTGAAGCATTTTCGTGTCTGGGGATGTAAAGCAGAAGTGAGGCCTTATAATCCACAATTGGAGAAACTTGATCTTAAAACAGTTAGTGGTTTTTTCATTGGGTATTGTATTGGCTCAAGAGGATTCAGGTTCTATTGTCCTTCTCATACTGCTAGAGTTATTGAATTTGATAGAGCAGTCTATTTTGAGAATGAGTTAGAGCATGATGAGAGCTTAAGGCCGCACACTGTTGATTTCAGATATGAGAATGTTGTTGTTCCTATACCTTTTGTCCCTTTTTCGGGGAAGAGGTACTTGTTTTGACTTATAATGATGTTGTTGATCCTATCAATGATGTTGATATTCCACTGCAACAAGTTGACAATGAAGAACGAAATCAAGTTGAAAACTTGGATCCACCTAGGAGATCAGAGAGGGTCCCTAAACATATTGGACCCACTAAATTTAGAGATTTTTTCATCTATTTGCAAGAGCATGAATTTTCTTTTAGTGGGGACTCTGATCCTAATTCTTTTCAAGAGGTTGTTTCTAGTGCTTTTAGTTCTCAATGGTTAATAGCCATAGAGGATGAACTTGCTTCTATGGAAAAGAATGGTGTTTGGGAGTTGGTGGAGTTACCTGTATCTTGTAAGACTGTTGGATGTAAATGGGTCTTCAAAACCAAATTAGATGCAAAAGATAAAATAGAGAGGTATAAGGCTAGACACGTTGCTAAAGGGTACAATCAACGAGAATGCATTGATTATAAGGATACTTTTTCCCGAGTCTCTACTAAAGACTCTTTTCGTGTTGTGATGGCATTGGTGGCTCATTTTGATTTGGAGCTTCACCAAATGGATGTTAAAACGGCCTTCCTGAACGGTGATTTATATGAGATATGTACATGGAACAGCCTGATGGTTTCAAAGAAAAGGGCAAGAAAAACTTGGTGTGTAAATTGAAAAGATCCATTTATGGGTTGAAGCAAGCTTCAAGATAATGATACTTAAAAGTTGATGAGATTATTTGCTCTCTTGATTTTAAGGAAAATGCAGTTGACCAGTGCATTTATTTGACAAATAGTGGGTGTAAGTTCATTATTCTTGTCTTGTATGTTGATGATATCCTTTTGGCTTGTAATGATCTGAACTTCCTACTTGAGACCAAGCAGAGGTTGACTACCCATTTTGATATGAAAGATCTTGGCGATGCTTCCTTTGTTTTGGGCATTGAAATTCATCATGATAGATCTTAGAGTGTTCTTGGCTTATCTCAGAAAAATTACATTGAAAGGGTTCTCAGCAGGTTCAATATGAAATCTTGTAATCCTTGTGCAGCACCCATTCAAAAGGGTGAGAGACTCTCTAATACCCAGTGCCCGCAAAATGGTAAAAAAAAGAAGGAGAAATGGAAAAGGTCCCATATGCTTCCGTTATTGGTAGTCTCATGTATGCCCAAGTGTGTACACGTCTTGATATTGCTTTTTCAATTGGTGTACTTAGGAGATACTTGAGCAAGCCAGGTGTGGCTCATTGGCAAGTTGCTAAACGAGTTATATTGTATCTATAGGGTACCAAGGATCACTTTCCAACTTACAGAAGGTTTGATCATCTTGAGGTGATGGGTTATTCTGACTCTGATTATGGTGGTTGTCCAGATGACCATAAATCCACTGCATGATATATTTTTATGTTGAGAGGATGAGCTGTTTCTTGGAAAAGTGTCAAACAAACACTTATAGCTACTTCGACTATGCAAGCAGAATATGTGGCATGTTGTGAGACAACTCATCAAGCTATATGGTTGAGGAACTTAATTTCTGAGTTTCATGTTGTGGAAATTATCTATAGGCCTCTAACCATATATTGTGATAACTTTGTCGTAGTTAGCTTCTCTCAAACCAATAAGAACTCTAAACGTTCAAGGCATTTTGATACCAAATATATGTTTGTTAGAGAGAAGGTTCGGGAATTTCTAACTTGCATTGAGTATATACCTACAGAACTTATGGTAGCAGGTCCCCTAACAAAGGGCTTGACTATTAAAATTTTTGCAGATCATGTAACCCATATGGGTATTGTGAGATCTTTTGATGCCTTGAGTTAGTGGGAGATTATATTGTAATTAGTAGCAACATTATATTTTGTTGTTTTTTATCTTAAGACTTTTTTCGAATAATTGTTGCTATAATTACTACTGATGTCATTGCCATATAATATTATTTCTGCGCAGTTTATTGATTTATATTATGGGATATTATTTCTGCGCACTTATAATCTTATTCTGGACTAATTGTTCAATTTTTGACATCTTGTTGTGGCCACATATTGTCCAAGTGGGAGATTGTTGGATTATTTTAATTTGGACTAGCATAGTCAGTTTTATTTTGACTAATACTCAGATTAATTAGATATCAAAAATATTGAAATATATGGTTATTTTTAGTCCCAACTATGTGATCACTAATATTAGTTATTGGGATTATAGTTGGTAATAACTTTTAGTAATGGATTGATGTGGATGGCTTTATGTAGGCTTGCTATGATGGGTAAGTGAGCCCATAGTTTAACACAGGGAGAGGCCCCTATCTCTAACCACTCTGCAATGTAGTTGTCTCATTGAGACTTTACACAACAAAGCAACAGTGGAATAGAAATAGTTTCTCTCCTCAGACACACCAAAAGTTGTAGATCAAAAGATTTATAATGGATTCACTATGATCTGCCTACTCAGGTAATTCTAATCCTAATATCTGTAATTAGTTTTATGATTACATGTTTCAATTTAGGGATTAGATATAGTTTTATTGTTTTAATTTTATCATGTGTGACATGTCCATGTTGTTGTTGGTAGCAAACATCATCAGCTTATCGTCTGTCAGGTTTGCTAGGCTGTGTTTTTGCAACAAACCTCTTGAAGCCCATGTGCCCCTAGCGAGTAATGATATTTAAACAACTTTGACAACAAAACTTTTCAAGAAGAGCCAAAGATCACAAGAGCCAGATAGGACCAAAAAGTAAGGTTCCAACCTAATGAAGTCAGAAATGGAGGATCCAACCTTTGCCAGGCAAGAATTTAATTGCATAAATGTCAGTGCAGATCAGCCAAATTCGCAGTAAGATTAGGAAAGGTGCTGATATTGCTATTATTACAAGTAGTTCAGCGAAACGCTTTCTCTAGTGTGGCTATATCTTCATCTTTCAGACTCCAGTATAGTTAAGTAGCCTTTTCCTTGGCATGTGTAAACTTATATCGATTAAGCTAGTTTTCCTTTGTTTCATATTGTGTCAATATGTTGAGAAGACAATCAAATGATGTCTTATTCAATAAATCTGAAGGTATTAAGCATCCCTATGATTAAGCATTCAAATCAGAATCCTAATCCTTCTTAATAATGGACTATATATATATATATTTGTTTCCTAATTTACAACTAATCCTAACTCCTGCGCTCAAGTTGAAGCGTGTAGGTTTCGAATGCCCAACTTTTAGAGTAAGCATTCAAATTGTCGTCTACCCAATGCTTTTGTAAAGACGTTATCCACTTGTGTATTGATCGTGTAAGTTAGGTGAATATAACTATTTTGAATCTCATCACGAATGAAATAGCAATCGACTTCACCATGTTTTATCCACTCATGAATGCAATATGTAAGATTGTCTGAATATCTAAAATCTTATCAAATTTGGGTTTTGTACGCCAAGTTCTAGCAGCAACTCTTTCAATTATTTTGATGCACATGTGTTGGTAGTCAAAGAACGATACCCTGCCTCTACTGGTGAGCAAAATATTATCGGTGTTTCTAAATTTTCTGGGAAATAGGTGAGTTTCCGAGTAGAATGAATCGCCCAGAAAGACACGTATGAGTTAGAGGATAACTTGCCCGATCCAAATCACACCCAGCATACGACTACAAATCACATTCTAACCGCAAAAAATTCTTCTCCTAGGGTTTCATTTATAATAGAATATACCACACGTAATATAGCCTCCCAATGCTTCTCTCATGGTTGCTACATGAATTGTGCCAAGACATGCACAATGTAGGATAACTCTAGATGTGTTACTACGAGGTAGAAAAGTTTTACCACCAAATGCTCGTAGCACTCGAGATCAGGTATATAAGGTCCATCTACCAATGCTAGATTACAATTTTCCTCCACTGGAAAGTAATGCAAGCTTTTCTCCAAGTAGACCAGCCTTAAAGATAACGTCCAATGCATACTTGCTTTGACACAAGAAAATTTGGACTTCAGGCCACTTCAATCCCGAAAAATACTTTAATGCCCCCAAGTTTTTCATATGAAAACAATCACTAAAATATTTTTTGAAGAGATGAATAATTATGTGATCATTACCAGACACAATGATATCAACAATTTATACAAGAACATTGATATGCACCTTGCCTAGGAGAAGAGTGAAAACAAAGTATTCCGAGTATGATTGTCTAAATCCATAGGTCTTTAAAGCTACAACCAACTTTGAAACCAACATCTGGGTGCTTGTCTCAAACCATACGATGATTTTTTCAATTGACAAACCTAAAACCAGAAGATAATGTGTATATTTTTTAGGTCCATGTCTCATTATCTTCTAGTGTGTATATTTCTTTCTTCATTACATCCCTCCATCTTTCATCTTTCACAACCTAAAAAATATGGCTCACTTCTTATAGTGGTATATAGCTACCAAGAAAGCACAATTTTGTGAAGAAAAAATAGTTCACATAATGTGTTATAGGATAAAGATTACCTGAGGGATGTGTTTGAGCATGTGAGCTATTAGAGCGGCTCACAGAAGAGCTCAACCACTGTGTAGTGTGAATGACTCAATCTCATGGACTATTCTTCTTGCCTATGACCATGTCCCAAATGAGCTTCTGTTTTGTTGTTGATCATCCTTAACCACACCAACACCTTTGACTTCTTACTTTTCTCGTCTTCCATCTTCTGTGTGGGAATCACGTGATGGTAGATCAATACAAGCTACACCATTACTACCACATGATCATATATCATCCTATTAGTCATGCAACACTTCTTGCTCACCATGCTCCACCTTATTATTGTCTTGTCATGTTTTCTTATTTTGTTGTCTTGTCTAGTCAAAGCAGAATGCCTACGTAAAGAAGTTAACCATCATGTCTTCTTTGGCCCCATCTCATTTAAGACAATACTTTCTAACGAGAGTCCTCTCCATGACCACAATCAATTTATGGATCGATATCATTTGGAGAGGAGGAAGTTGAGATTCGAATTGCAGGGAACCCTAGCAGAGAAAATTGACCATAGAGGATTTGACGACGTGATGAGATGGGGCCATAAGGGCAACGACGACATTGCATTGTCCACTTTAGCTGTTGTGTTATCCTCGAAGATGTTGGGTAAGCCCCAACAGAAATTCGTCTACTACGTTGACAATTTTTGGTTCATAAAAAATTATTGAACCCTTCGTGCAATCACTAGGAAGAAAACAATGTCTTATCCATAACCCTCTATTTTCCTAAAGGACGATGCATCTAACTCCTTGTCATTTCTTCTGAGTTCTGATCATTACCCATTAATCATCATCATCCTCCCTTACCCAGACTGGCTCATCCCCACACAACCTATGATTCTGTCTCGTAGACTCGAAGAATCTTAGGAACAACAATCAGGTTTGGGACCCTAAGTTGTCTTCAATGAGTCCTCAAATCCTCGTTCCAACACATTTGTGGGAGTGTTTGAATCCAACATTGATTCCTTAAACTCCCCAACAAACCCCGTTCAAGAAGCTCACCCATCGACTGCGTCTCATTTGTGTCCATCTTCAAGCACTTGCTCAAAAAGTCCCCCGACGCAGACCTTATTTCCATCGCACAACTCAAGATCTGTCTCTGACCTCTTCTCATCGCAAAACCTCTTCCAATTGCGAACATTTTCAACAAGAGACGCCATCACACCGTTGTTGGCTTCAAGTCACAACTTCAATCGTGACCCACGTTATCCGTTGCAAACCCGTAACAAAATTCAATAGCAATTTCTAGTTGAATCGTTATCGGTTTTGGCACCCATGGTAAAGAAGAAAACTTAAGGGCTTAGTAGTATTGATAGGGAGAAGAAGCAAAAATGGCTCGAGTCTTGGTTTTTATAAATTTAATGAAGTTAGGGTTCACTTCAAATTTTTGGGTGGTTGATAAATCCCAAATTTGTCTATTTTTATGGGATGTTTTGAGTAACTATTCATATCATTTTATGCTATTTAAAGTATAAAAGTACTTATTTATGTCTCATTTTGCAGCATTATTACAAAGACAACACTTGGAGTGAAAAAGGCATAAACAGAGCTAACTCTGGCAAGATTTGAGTATTTTTGTGATCTGGACAGTCAGTACGGCCTTACATATTACCCTGTATGGCCGTACCGAGCCATACAAAGTAGTAGCGGCGTACCTCATGGTCAGTACAGCCTAGCGTAAAAAAAAAGTCCAGTACGACCGTACCAAAGGCAGTACAGCCATACCCAAAGCTGTCAAGTTAAAACAAGTGCAGAAGTATAGGATAGAGTCAAAGCTAAAGTGCAGTGCAGTCGTGCATAAATCTTGTACGGTCGTACCTAGTCCCAAACCGCACAGGTTTGAAGCCAGTTTGACCTAGTACGCAGGATATCCTATAAATAGACACTTTTAGCCCTCTTTTAGAGACTTTTGACTCTTGGACTTTGGAGCTTCTTACCTAATGATATTTTGTCGTTGGAGCTCGGGAAGAATGTGCTAAAGGATCGTCGTCATACCGAAAAGGGTGTCATGGTTTAGACTTAATTCTATCTATTATGGGTTTTTATTTGGGTTCATGTTATTATATGTTATCTTCACATACCATGAGTAGCTAAATCCATCACTTGGGGTGATGGGGGATCTTTTACTATGTTCTTGATATTTATTTAATTATTATTACGAGTTTTCTATTATCATGTTGATTGTATTGTTCTTTGTATGCTTAATCCTATAAGGCTTGATCACCCTTTAATAAGTTAATTAATTGGAGGCGGTCGTACCACAGTTAGTTAACGGAACTTTAGGAATAATTAAACTTGCTAATTATATCGGATCACTGATAATTGCTTGTTTCTAATCAGTTATATCAGTTATTGAATTACCAATTTCACTATTGCTTAATGCTCTTTCTTCTATTTACCTTGCATGATCATTAGGGTATTAGTTAGGAAGAAGACTATTAATATTACATGATCATTGAGTATTAATAATAATAGAGTGGGAGATTAGCTTTCAAACAGGAAATATGACTCATAGTAATTAACTAGTGAATTCAAAGACTAAGTATTAGTGAACCCAGTTCCCCTAGGCTTCCCATTATTGACTTTATCTAATTCCTACGAATTGTCTTACTTCTATTTTATTTTAATTTGATTGTTCTTGTTCCTATAACGACAACCTTCGTTAGTCTAAATAACATAGAATCTTTATTACGTTAGTACTCGCACATTTCCTGTGGATTCGACATTCGAAATCTTAAATATACTCCATTTTATTACGAATTGCGATAAGGTGCACTTGTCTTTAGCCGTAACAGTAGTATGAGTGCTTTTTTTATTCTTGGGTATGTAGGAAAACAACTATGGGTTTGGATTGGGAAAATTGGGTGTCAATAGAGAAAGCTTCCTGCGTGGTGGTGGTCGGATTTTCTAGGGAAGAGAGAAGGGGTGGGGGAGGAAGGTATGGGTAGGGATGGACAATGGTGGTGGTGCGAGAGAAATAAAAGGTGGAGTGCAATAAATAGAAAAACGACTCTAATAAATTGTCAGTCCTTAATCTTGTCCGTTTAATAGACAACACACTTGAATTTAGTCTTCATTTTTCATTTTTCATTCATGCAAGCTTTTAGATAATTAAACCCATAATTGAATTAGAATTAATTATGGCTAGTGATTAGAGATTATTTAAAAATCGTCAAAAGTAATGCATTCCAATATGCTTCCAAAGGGTGTCTGTGATGAAATTGACCAGTAATGTCGCTCTTTTATCTAGGGAGATGAGCCTAACCTCCGCGGGATGCATCACCTTAGCTGGAACAAGGTGTGTAGGCCCAAAATAGAAGGCGGTTTGGACCTCCGTTCATCCAGAGATGTTAACCGTGTGTTCATGCTCAAAGCATCTTGGAACTTCTGTAATAACCCAGACTCTCTTTGGGTTACATTGTTGCGTAACAAGCATAAATGTGTCATGTTGGGCTTTCCAAAAATTACTAGAACTGGTTCCAATCTTTGGAGGGGCATTTGCCAAAATTGGGACACCTTTCTCCAGCACATCATGTGGCGCATTGGCAATGGGGGAACTACCTGCTTTTGGAATGATAATTGGGTTTCTTAAATTGGGCCTCTAATTGACCATTGTACTCATCCCATTCCCCTTGAGATGCTAGGCCATAAGGTCAATGATTTTATGGATGTGCATGGTCAATGGGAGTCGTATAAATTGACTCCTTTCCTTCTAGTGGAAATCGTGCATAAAATCCTTTCGGTGGTCCCTCCTAGGAGCTGGGGCCCTGATGACAGAATTGCTTGGGCCGCTTGCATAGATGACCATTTCACCTCCACATCAGCCTATAATGCGATTCGTGACGCAGAGCCAAGCACAATTAGCAATCTCTTCTCCTGTATTTGGAAGTGGGTTGGGCCTGAAAGAAATTGCACCTTGCTCTGGAGGGCCGCCCACCAGGTGCTGATGACAAATGATGAACGATGCCGAAGACATTTGGCTTCCTCTCCTGTGTGTGCTCGTTGTGAGACCCAAGCTGAAACCCTCTTGCACCTATTCAGGGACTTTCCGGGGGTGGCGCTTCTCTGGGGGCTCTTGCCAATCTCAAATTGCACAAAGTTTTTCCAAGATCTCAACTAGCACAACTGGCTTCTGGTTAATTTGAGGGAGACGACCTCTGCGGGAGATGTTTCCTCTTGGAACTTAATTGTTGGCACCAGCCTGGCCTTCATCTGGCAAGCGAGGAATGACCTCGTCTTCTCTCAACTACATACTTCCCCTCACGAATTGGCCAGAAGGATTATGAGCCAAGCGGAAGCGGTTAGTTCTTCTACGACTAGAACCTCGAAGCTTCGTCCGTCAATCCTTCAGAATGAACAATGTGTGAATTGGTGTCCTCCTCCTATTGGTTTCCACACGCTCAATTGTGACGGCACGGTGTCAGGTGTCGGTGCGGGTTGTGGCGGCATCTTGCGAGATGATGCTGGTAACTTTGTCCTCGCTTTTGCCCATAAGTTGGATGGTTCCTCAGTTCTTGAAGCAGATATATGGGCAATCTATCATGGTCTTAGTATTGCTTGGGGTCGTGGTTTTCGGAATATTATTGTGGAGTCTGATTCAGCTATTGCGATTAAGTGTTTGGTTGATGAAGTCAATGACCACCATGCTTGCTCGCATCTTATCAGGGGGATCAAGGATATGATCTCTTCCCCATTAGACATCAGGTGGAAGCACATCCGGCGTGAAGCAAATCAAATTGCATATACTCTAGCTAAAAAGAGCGAACAAATTGGTTCTTCTTATATTATTTATGATTGTACCCCCTTTCTTATCCTTGCCTCTGTTGGCGGATAAGCAAGTGATTGTTTTCCCTCGTGGTTTTTAGTGTGTTCCTAGGGCGTTAGCCCCTTCTTGTTCACCAAAAAAAAAAAAAACTTAACTGAGAATCCAATAAAACTGTAAGAATTCACTTTATAATTTAACATATAATTTATCGTTTAAAATTATATAATAAACAATTAACTAATGATAATACTCCTATTTAATGCGAGACGTGTCTTTACTAGAAACTCATCTCACTTTATTTAATGTCAGAGGTATATTTGGAATAACATTTCAATTTTGTCTCATTAAACAAGCTTCATTAGTCTTGATATTTTTTTTTCTTCTTATATTAGGAACTAGAGATAGTAATATTATTTAATGAATGATGGATACTATATTCACACCAAAGTTAGCTGTCATTTAACTCCGAGGTTGGATATAAGTGGGTAACGCACTCTATTTAAATGTACGGACTTAATTAGTACCCAAGTTCGATTATGGGTGATGAAATAATTTGGGGTCTGCATACCGGAACGGGTCAAAGACCCTGGACAAAAAAGCTGTCAGTTTCTCCTTAAGGTCACATATCACACTTGAGTAAAAAACCATGAGAATGCGGTTTGAAAATTTGACAAGGAGAAGCCAATAGCATCTGTCTGATACTATAAGCTAAACCAAGTCAACATCGATCACCTACTGTACCTACTAGCCACACAAGACTCGCCGGGACATGAGAACAGCTACAATGAAGCCGCAAGACTAGCGACTAGCGAGTATTGGAACTGAATCTGGAATCCATCCAATCAATTGGAGGAGAAAAACGCGTAAGCGTTAGAATGGGGATAATAAGCGCAGCAAAAAAATGCTTTCACATCGGTGACTCGGTGAAGAAGAAATAAATAAATAAATAAGAATATAAGTGATGATAGTGAGGATAAAAAAAAAAAAAACAACTGGTAAGCATAATATATTATTCTTTGTCTAAGCTAATATTTTAAATTAATTAAGCCACCAAGTGGCTAGAAAGTAGAAACAGACCAATAGGGTCGCAAGAGTCCTCGCTGCCCTATCACTACAAGGTCACACTCCCCCTGACGAATAGAAACAAAAATACCCCAACAGCCATAGGATAGAATATGCCAACCCATCTTCTTTTTCTCCATCTAATCCATCTAAACCTGTACATCAAAACCACCAATTAAATCGCCTAATCACCTACATAACCTAAATCATTTCTCTTTTTCCAAATCATAATCATAATCATAATCATACTCATTTATGTATCCCCCCACCCTCCGACCTATATTATCTTCTCTACGGAGTAATTAATATTCTTTCTTTCTCTCTCGGGTACATTTCCATCTTTGCCCTTAATTTACAAACCCAAGTTAACAAAGACCACACTTGATAACTTAACCATAGTAGTATTTTTCATTTTTGTTTCCTTGCTTTCAGGCAACACTGATAATACTATCCCCACCACCGCCGAACTTCCCTGCAGACATAGCCTGGAAAGCCGACGACGAAGACGGCGACGAGTGGCCACTGCTTGCCGGCGACTGATCCTTAGACGGCGGCGGCGGCTGCGACAGCTTCAACGACAATGGTAGAGGCTCAATGGGAGGAGTAGGAGAAGCTTTCTCTTTCAAGTTCAAATTAGCCATCTTAGCAGAAGGAGGCACCGGCAAAATCGCTGTTGGCCTAATCGGCTTGGCCGGTCTTTCACCACTCGCCACCGGTAACACCACCTGACCCAGAGCCATCGGGAAAGCTGTGCTGGAGAAGCCACCGTAATGTGACGCCGGATATGCGCCGAGGGTAGGTGGCAGCACCGCCATTTCTTGCTCTTCTTCCATCATAGTAGAAGATTCCATCACCTAAATTCATAAAAATAAAAAATTAGATCAATTCTTTTTTTTTTTGACAATAAATTAGATCTATTCTTAAAATCACATTATTATTATTATTATTATTATTATTATTAAGTTGAACAAAATGAAATAAATAAATAAATAAATAAATTTTTTATAAGGAATAAATAAATTGTATAAAATAAAATGAAAAAGTACCGAATCGGTGGTGATGTCAAAGAGGCTAGATCTCCGGCGGCGGCGGTTCAGGTTGTGACGGCGGAGGAAATATTTCTGAGCATGACTTGCGACCTGAGTAGGGGTGCGAGTTTTGACGAAGTTTCTAGAAATCCCTCTCCAATCTCCTTTACCAACCTTTTGCAACCCCAATAGGAACAACCTATGCTCTTCCTCCGTCCAAGGAACACCTTCATTAATCAATCAAAACAATCACTCAACCCCAAAACCAAAAAACCATTAATTAATCAACCAATTAATTAATTAACTAATATCTGACCTCGTTTGCGCTCGCGGGTGCGGCCCGATGCGTGAACGACGTCGTCGGAGACATAGCCGGCGTCGGCGACGTTGGAGTCTTGAGGCGGTTGCTGCTCGTATTGAGAGAGGTTGGTCATGCTAGCGCTCTTCCTGAAGGAGGAGTTGTTGTTTCCTTCGGTGAGTCGCACGCCGAAAAGCATGATGCCGTTCTCTCCGTCGGTACATGTTCGGGAGTTGTGGCCGTTGTTGCCACACTGTGAGCACGTGCGAGACATCTTCTTCACTGTCACACACACTAGTCGACTAAAAATGATGCTTGATCGATCACTCCATGCAAGAAAGATAATAAGATTTCTATGTATCAATTAATTAGAGAGGATAAATAAATAAATCGAAAAACAAAAGAGGGATAGAGGAAGGGGTGTTTGTGTTTCTCTCCCTAATCTTTGAGCTACGATAGAAAGAAAGAGAAAGGTGCTTGGGAAGGTTTGGGTGATATATAGGGGCGCGGTTTGGTTTGCTAGGGTTTAATTAACTGCGTTGTGTTTGTTTCCTAGTAGGCGCTGCCGTATAATGAACTTAACTAGGGTTAATATTGATTGAATTTTAAATCCCATTTTCTTTTTCTTTTTTATCAATTTTTTTTCACTGTCTTATGCAAATAAAATTACTACTTGATTTACGACGAAAGTTTATCTAGTTGATAATGATACAGCTCATATTTTACAATAAAGTGAGTTCGAATTCCACTGGCAATGTAAAGATCTCATTGGAGGGTAGTATAAGTGCATTTGAAATTTGAGCCTTCAGGCTTTTCTTGACTCTGATAAGCCCCGAGACTCAACTCACTAACTTTTTTTATAAAAAAATAAAAATATTTGATTTATTTTTTTTGTTGGTTAAGTTTTTTTTTTTTTGTAGAGAATTAATGTGACCAACGTGAATGAGAGAAGCAATAACGTGATAGTGATACCATGAGACTCATATGCCATGGGGGGAGGAAAGATAGCGTGTTTCGCACTTTGATAGTATCATGGATAAACAGAAACAGTCAAACAGGTAGTAATTGTTGTCGTCGTCTATACCAGTACTAGTGTTGATGGTAGTGGTGTACGTGACGTTCATCAATCAGGACCGTCCTCTTTTGTGCCCCGGTAAGTACGAGACTAAAATGTGTGTCCAACGTTGGTTTAGCAATTAATGTCCGACAATAATTATGGAAAGAATTCAAAATTGGAAAATGTGATATCCGTCCACTGGAAACGCGTATTGATAATCTAGTCTCTTAAATGACTAGAACAAAAAAATTTACACGTATACTTTTTTTATTTGATCAATTAAGATGTAAAAAAAATGCTTAATTACACTTTTATTCCTCATGTACGACGATTGTGTAATTTTGGTCTCTAGGTTTTAATTGCACGAATTGAATATTTCAGGTATCACAATTATTCGATTTTGGTCTCTCATATTTCAATTGTGCGAATTAGGTCATCTGCATATTGAGGACAATGTTTAAACTATCGTGGTAACCGATTTTGTCAGTTCAAGAGAAAAGTGCAAGGCCTCAGGGAAAGAAATGAGGCCAAGTGGAGAAAAGGTTGTGTGTGAACGTGAACTAGAGAGGTGCTCACGATTAAATCGTTGCCTCGTTAATGCGTAGCTGTCCAAGTTGTTATTTTTCTCTTTTGTTTAATATGACTCACCATCACAATTTAACTAATTAGGTAGATAGATTCCTTTTACAATTGCAATTAGGTGTGTATACTTTTAGTCCTCGCGTTTGATGATTGTGTGATTTTGGTCCCCCGAATTCTAAGTGCACGAATTGAGTCTTTTGGGTATCACAATTGTGTGATTTTGGTCTCTCATGTTTCAATTGTGCGAATTAGGTCATATGCATATTGAGGACAAGGTTTAAACCATCGTGGTAACTGATTTGGTCGGTTCAAGAGAAAAGCTCACGACCTCAGCGTGAAAGAAATGAGGCCAAGTGGACAAAAGGTTGTGTGTGAACGTGAACTAGTGAGGTGCTCAAAATTAAATCGTTGCCTCGTTAATGCTTAGCTGTCCAAGTTGTTATTTTCCTCTTTTGTTTAATATGACTCACCATCACAATTTAACTAATTCGGTAGATAAGTTCCTTTTACAATTGCAATTAGGTGTGTACACATTTAGTCCTCGCCTATGACGATTGTGTGATTTTTCTCCCCCGAATTCTAATTGCACGAATTGAGTCTTTTGAGTATCACAATTGTGCGATTTTGGTCTCCCATGTTCCAATTGTGCGAATTAGGTCATTTGCGTATTGAGGACAAGGTTTGAACTATTGTGGGGACCAATTTGGTTGGTTCAAGAGAAAAGCGCACGACCTCAGCGTGAAAGAAATGAGCCCAAGTGGAGAAAAGGATGTGTGTGAACGTGAACTAGTGAGGTGCTCACGATTAAATCGTTGCCTCGTTAATGCTTAGATGTCCAAGTTATTATTTTCCTCTTTTGTTTAATATGACTTACCATCACAATTTAATTAATTCAGTGGATAGATTCCTTTTACAATTGCAATTAGGGGTATAAATGAGTCGAGTCGAGCCGAACTGAACCGGGCACCTAAAACTTGAGATTGGCTTGTGAAAAGAATGGATTGCTCAAGCTTGATTTATTTATTTAAACGAGCCTAACTAAAAGCTTGAGTTTGACTCGCTTAGCCCATTTATAACTTTATTATTTTTGTATTTATGAAAAATTTTCTTAAATTATTTTTTAAGTTTGTCACTTTAGTTAATAAAGATTTTAATATTATGTTATAATCAATAAATAGAAATATGTGCTTAACATGTAATATAATTCAAAAAATCTAAACTATGACATTTTCACAATTCAGTAAATAAAAAATTCACAACTTCTTGACTACTACAAAAAAAGAAACTTCAAAATTGATTTTAACACTCAATAAAGTTCTACATATTTCCATAAAATAAATAACAAAGGCTAGTAAATCCATATGGGAGAGAGCAAAATTGAGATGGTTCCAATAAGTTTGGTTTCTCACACTTGCTTCAAAATCGCATGACATACATCGCATATCTTCAAGTTAAGGAATAAAATGGAGATGACTTATGAATGTGTGGGAGAAAGCGAAACATTGAGAAACAAATAGGCAAAAAAAACTCTATAAATTAGGTGGGAGATGATTACAAATTACGGAAAAGATTTGACAAAGGAAGAGACATACAACATTCCTAATTAACATATATATATAGTTAATAAAGTTTTTTTGAACCATTGTGATAGTATGGATTCCACAATGCTATACAATGTATACAGGAAGTTTAAACGTGCCTCTTCAGTCTTCATGGAGCCTGGGAAAAGTGTTTGATCTACATAAAAAAATAATACCAAAATAAAATATAAATTGAAAAAATAGGTATACCATCAGTTATATAACCGAGCTATTCACGAGCCATTAACGTCGAGTATGTCAGGCTTAAGCTTGGCTCATTTAAATCACTAGACTCAATGTCAAGCTTGGGCTTGTTTATTTAATTAAACAAACGAGCTTGACCGAGCATTTAGCGAGCCAAGCTTGAATAATTAACGAATAGCTCAGCTCATTTACACCCCTAATTGCAATGGGATATAGGATTCACCATCTGGCTGAAGATATGTGATACTATGGAATTGGCTTGCTCTATATATGAACAATCGTGATAAATAAAAGTAGAGAAAAATATTGAAAACCCATTTCTGCTTCTCCTATATTTTACTTGATTAAGAGTTGCTCGGTGCTCGAAACTAAAACTTTTATCCCTTATCCTTGCTTAATTCTTCAATTCTGTCATTTAGCTTGCATTATTTGGTGTTTTCATTTCCATCACAATGCCTCCCAAGCCTTAAAAACCTGAAAAATGAGTGAAGAAATCATCAATACATGTCTTAGCCGAATGGAAGAGATGTTGGAAGCTAAACTAGCCACATTAAAAGTACAAACCATCTAAATTCCACCTTCAGCTCATCCCCCACCCTTCATCCCGCCCATGCCTATTGAACCAACCCTTGGATCCATGCCCTGATATACCCTCCCTTTACTCTCCTTGGACTCCCCTGAAGTAGCAAAACATTTTCATCTCCTATAGCAACCTTGAGTGGGCCTCTATCATTGCGTACTCTACGAGCTCAAGGCCTCATACGCAAACTTGCAGTAAATGCCCTTATAGACTCATGGGAGCTCCCACAATATCCTACAACCTAGGATTGCAGAATTTTTAGGCCTCCCGGGTGTTGCCATCGACCCATTCTCTGACATTGTTGGCAACGGGAATTCTATCCAGTGCTCTGGTGTATATGAAGTTGTTCCTATCAGTTTAGCCCACAGGTATTCACCAGTCCCTTCTTTGTTCTTCTCATCCATGGGGTCGATATGTTGTCCTAGGTATTCAATGGTTACAGTCCATTGGCCCCTTTTGATCAGACTATACCATTCCTTGCATTAGCTTCTCCTATCAAGGTAAAACTATTACCATTTATGGTTCTAATTCCATCACCTCTCTCCATGCCTCTTTTTTCCAATTCAGTCGTTATATTTTTACAAATGTTATTGATTTTGTGCATGCTTTGACTTTTCATCGGCTTGACTCGACCCCACTCCCATCTCAGACCTACCCAGTGATACTTGCCCCTTACACCCCGATTTGGCAGCCTTGTTACTTAAATTCTCCATTGTTTTTACTATCCCACAGAGTCTACCCCCTACCTGGTCTCAAGACCATCACATACATTTGTTACCCTCAGCCCAACCTGTCAATATTCATCCATACTGGTATCCCTACTGCCGGAAAGAAGTCATGACCAAAATGATCCAAGACATGCTCAAATATGGGATTAAAGCCTAGTACTAGCCCATTCTCTTCCCTGGTCCTCCTAGTGAAAAAAAGGATTACATGTGGTGATTTTGTGTAGATTACAGGGTCTTGAATGTCCACCATAACAAATTTTTATATATATGGCGCCACATTTAACAACATTACATTCTAAAAGCGCTACTGAAAATACGCGTAAGGCATTCACTAGCACTTCCTATAGGAAGCACTACTAAAAGACTGTATAATAGACATCGCTTCCTATGTTAAACGCTGTTGAAAATACGCGTAAGGCCTTCACTAGGGAAGCACTGTCTATTACTCAAATTTCACTAGTGCTTCCCCAAGGAAGCGCTAGCGATTCCTTAAACTTTAAAACCCTAGTCTTCTTCATTCACACCAGTTTCTTCCTCCTCATTCGCCCAGCTTCTCGCACATCTAAAACCCTTCCACGTAAGAAGTCGGTCCTAGTTCTTTCTTCTTGATAGTGTAAAGACCGGTCGTACTCAACGCAAAGTCGCACCGCCGCTCAGTACCGCCAATCACCTTCCTCCCCGTCGCACCGCCGGTGAGACCATCTCTCTCTTTCATCAAACCCTCACGCTCTCAAAGACTCTCTTTCAACAATCCTCCACACGCAGCACCGCCAACCACCAACTTCCTCACTGTTGCACCAAATGACCCATCCGCGAGCACCCGTTACGATGACAGCTGCGAGAACTGTGGAGGCAAATAGAGACGACGCAGCAGAGGCAAACATTGACGAACGCATTCTGGTGGGAATCAGGTAGTTCCTAATCTTCATCTGCCAATGTTTGAATGGAGACCCTAAATGACCATACATGTGTTCTCACCATAGATAAATTAGGCTCTAACTTTGGAAGGGTTTCAAGCCCCATTAATTTGGCAACTACATTTTGTAGGTTGTGATTGGAGTCTTTTTCTTTGGACATAGTCTCAACTATGTCCATCGTTTTCTTTCTCTGCCTCTAATTGCATTTATTGTTTGTTCCATTCCCTTGGATTTTCTATCAATTTTCATGCCTTTCATCTTCGTTCGTGTTTGTATGTTTGTTTGTGTGCACGCTAAGATTTCAATTGGTGATCCCTAATCTGTGACGTGTTGCCACAGTGTTTGAATTAGTGCTTCTCAACGAAACTATGTTTTTGAGCCAAAACCAGAATTGGAAAGATTTTTGGTTCAATTGCAGTGACTTTGTAACTTTTAACTTTTTATTTTTTCAGATTTTGACTTGGAGAAGGAGAAATTTGTATTGGATGAACAAGGGCTTTGTATTGCAGAGAACCAGGAAAACAGTCAGAAAAATAGGCGCAAGCTTGCAGATAACACTAGAGGTATGCTTACTATTTGCTAAGTATAAGAGAACAGTGCTTACCCTTGTCTCGCCCTATAAATAAATAAGGATTGTTTGATTCAATTTTATTTAACATAATTAGAAAGTTTTATATTCATGCCAAGGTTTCTACTTTATGATTGAGATGGTTTATTATTTGAGGGTTGCATTGCATAATGGTTGACAATTCAAAAGTATATTTGGTTTTGTGTGTCTCTTCAGTTAGACAAAAAATCATGTCTAACTGATTGATAATGGGTGACATACTTTCTGATTAATAATATGTTGTTTTCCTCTAAATGGTTCCATCATTAGCTGGAATTTTTTTAGTTATTTTTTAGGTTACTTTTGTGTTCGTTTTACCAACATTTGTACATAATTTGTAAGCAATAATATGAGGTGATTCTGAGCTGCAACAAATATATCAGATGGAGAAGCGAGTAGTGAAGATAACAACGACAGTGATAAGACCTGTAAGGATGATTCTGAATTGATGATCCTATTTTAAGTTTAACTTCGTTAATAAATTGATGATTCTGAAACAAAACTTATTTTGTTAACTCTTTCTAGGTTTGAGGATGATAATATAAATGAATCTCTCATTCGTTTACGAGTTGACTCTTTCGGCGCATGGTTGAGTCTGTGTCACGCACGATCGAAATTCCAAGAGGAATCAGCCTAGGTGTTTTATTTGTTTCCTCATTTCAGTTTCACCACTTCTTTCTATTTTTTAATATGCATCCCATTGTTAAGAAACTTCAACTTCTCTATATTCCTTCTATCTCTCTTCCCTTTTACTTTCTATGTTCTGTTTTTGGGATGGACTAAATTTCATTGGGGGTATGTATCTGTTGTAGGAGTAAAATGCCCATTAAAACTCAGTTTCAAGTTACTTATGCAGTTCCTGCTCATTTTACTCGGAGGGTAAGAAAATCTAATGAATATAAAAATGTTTTTAATTTCCTTTTCCTGTTCTTGATATGGAGTTGGTAATAAGGGAAATGGTGAGTGCTAATTTTGCTTTGATTGGAGTTGTCCTGATGTTGTGTCCAGGATTAACTATAGGCATGAGTTGTTTTTATAGTTACTAATACTAATTCTCATATATATTGTTTTTAATGTTGAACTATATTGGAATATGATGTATCCATGTGATAAGATAGAAGGGTGACACTAGGTGTTTGCTGAAATTTTTTGAAACATTTGTCTTTAGTAAACATTTATTTGATATATTTTAATGTATATATTAAGTAAATTAATTTTAGTAGCAATTTTTTTAAATTATTTATTGGAATATATAGTAACATAATCAAAATATATTTTATTTAATATATACAACCTTTAGTGACAGATGATAGCTGTAGCTAGAAGTCCAATAATGCATGGCTGCAGTTACCGTTGGTAAATGTCAACTTGATATTTACCTACGGAATTTTGATATTTAGTGACAGCTTTTGTTCTTCACTAAAAGTCAAATTTAATTAAAAAAAGGGGGAAAAGACAGTATTTCTTTAAAGAAGCGCTATCTAAAGTACGAAATAGACAGCGTTTTTTCAAAGAAGCGTTGGCTATTCCCTACAATAGACAGTGCTTTTTCAAAGAAGGGCTGACTATTTCATTCAATAGACAACGCTTTTTTCAAAGAAGCACTGCCTATTCCCAGTTTCGCCAGCGCTTTCGAAACGCTATCTTTTCGAAACACAAAGCATTAGCGAGTGATTAGGCAACACTTTTAAGCGTTGGTGAAGGCAAAAAATAAGCGTTGTTGATTTGCAAATATGTTGTACTGGTCTTACGATCAAGAACCATTTCCCCATTCCCACTGTGGATGAGCTCCTAGATGAGTTCCATGTCTATACTATTTTTTAAAAATTGGACCTCCCCTCGGGGTACCATCAAATCCTATTAGCCCATGAAAATACACGTAAAACATCATTCGGAACTGTTGATGGGAATTTTGAGTTCTTAGTCATGCCTTTTGGCTTCTCTAATGCCTCATCTACCTTCCAAACTACAATGAATGACACCTTTCGTGCTCACTTACGCCACTTTGCCTTGGTTTTCTTTGACGATATCCTAATTTATAGTAAGCATTGGGACTCCCATTTGATTCATTTGACTGTGGTGCTACAAATTCTGGCTGATCACAAGTTTTTTTGTGAAATACTCTAAGTGTTTCTTTGGAGTTCCTCAAGTGGACTATCCTAGACACTATTTCTGGTATAGGGGTGACTACTGACCCTTCTAAACTCCAAGCTATCCAAGACTAGCCACCTCCTCATTCACTTACTGCCTTACGGGGTTTCCTAAGTCTCACGGGGTACTATAGAAGGTTTGTTAAGCATTATGCTTCTATAGCAGCTCCACTTTCAGATTTACTGCGCAAAAATACTTTATATTGGACTTCATTGGCTTAAAAAGCTTTTGAGGCTCTTAAAACTGCTATGGTAACCCTTCCAGTGCTAGCCTTATCCAATTTCCACCTCTCTTTTGACATCACTACTGATTGTACTCATCAGTTGTAGGAGATGTCATTTCCCAACAGTCCCACCCATTGGCTTTATTTAGTAAGAAGTTGTGCCCCAAAATGCAACAAGCATCTGCCTATGACCGTGAAATGTTTGCAATCATAGAAGCGGTTCACAAATGGCACCACTATCTCCTTGGACGCCCTTTCAAGGTATTTACTGACAAAAAAAGCTTAAAAAACTTATTATCTTAGACTATACACCAAACTCTTGGGATATGACTACGGGATCCTATATACCCCTAGTTGTAGTAACCTTGTTGTCGATGCTCTCTCCCGTTGCCAAACCCCTTTAGAGGCCTTTTTACATCACTCTCAGCTTGCCAACCGCTCCTTTTAGAGCAATTGCACCAGTTCTATGCAGAACACTCAGTGGGGCGTTCCTTAATTACCAAATTTCAAGCAGCCAACAACTATAATTTTACCATTCAGTAGGGGCTTATAGTGAAAAGGATGGCTTTTTATACCTCTTGAGTCCATCTTTCATCATCAATTGCTAAAGGAAATGCATTACACTCCTTTGGGAGGGCACTGGGGTCCACGACACCATATCACACCTTGCTGCTTCCTTTTCAAGGCCTCACATAGCCATTGATGTCAAGACCTTTGTACAACAGTGTTCTACCTGTGAAATGACTAAGTACTGTAATTAATTAGAAGCCATCGGGGCTTTTACCACCATTGCCTTTTGCTCAACAAGTGTGGCAGGATATAAGAATTGATTTTATCACTCACCTCCATGTTGTTCAAGGTAAGACAGTGGTATGGCTTGCGGTTAGCAGGCTATCCAAATCTGCACATTTCCTATTGTTGCCTACTAACTTCATAGTTGCTTTGTTAGCTTATGTTTTCCTCACTGAGATATATCACCTGCATGGAATTCCAAAAACCATAGTGAGTGATCATGATCAAATCTTTGTGGTAAATTTTGACAAGAGCTTTTTCGTCTCAGTGGTACACGATTAGCTTTTAGAAGTGCCTATCACTGTTGCGGCTCAGGCAAGTGCACTTGATCGTAACTTGTAATAAAAGTATAGTATAATTAAGACTCCGAATGTCAAACCCACAGAGAATGAGCAAGTACAAGTGAATTACTGTGATTCTATTCTATTAGGCGATCAAAGATTATAATTAAGAAAGTACTGAAAGTAATTGGAATTAAAGCAGTAAACAGATTAAATGCTAGAATGGTTTAACTATGTTATGGGGGACCTAGGGATAACCGGGTTCACCAATACTCTACCCTTGAGTTTATTAATCAATTGATATGAGTTATCTATCATGTAAGAGCACTAACCACCCACTCTAAATTACTAGAGGTTGTCCTTGCGTACAATAGCATTCCTCCAAACTAAGTACTCCGTTTGGTCCAGGAAATAACTAAGGGAAAGAGCATTAAGTTCAGGTGGGTTTGCTAACTTAATAACTGGTTAGAAACAAGCCCTAACCTATCCGGCGTATAACGCGAGTTCTTTTATCCTATGGTTCCGTTAAATAATCATGATCCTGTTACCACAATTAAGCCAACTAAATAAAGGGTGATCAGGCCTTATTGGAATAAGCACAATAGGAATAAAATACTCAAACAATCAATAGAAACTCATATAATTAAAGAACAAAACATCAATAGTATTGTAAAGGATCCCCCATCTCCCCTAGTGATGGGTTTAGCTACTCATTACTAATATAATAACATAAACAAATATATGAATTCAGAACAATCCATAACAAGAGAATAAATTCTAAACCGGGACACCCTTTCGGTATGACGACAGTCCTTAAGCACGTTCTTTGCATCCTCACAAGCTCCGGTAGCAATTCGAGATGGTACCAAGCTTCAAGGAGACATGAATTCTTTGGAATGGGCAAGGGTTTGCTATCAGATCTAAATTGGGGGATTCTTGACTCAGAGATTCATCAAAAGGTCTTTGTAACATATTAAGAGCCCCTATTTATAGACTAGGCTCCGAATTAGGTTTTCTGGCTTCAAATCTGCACTGATCAGGGACGGGGTACGATCGTACAGGGTATATAAAGGGTCGTATTGAGCTTCGTAGATGACGTTGACCCGTACCCATTCGTGTTGTTGCCCTGACATCACTTGTGTACGACCGTACTGCCTTTGGCACGGCCGTACTAGACTATTTTATCGGCGTCAAGTGGTACAGACTGAGGGGGTACGCCCTTACTGGGATTCTGCTCTAGGTACGGCCATATCGTTGGTAGGTCAGGTCGTACCGCTTGTCCAGTACTGCTAAAACTCTCCAAAAGTAGTCAGTTTTTGGTCATTTTTTGCATTTTTAGCTCTAAGTGGTGTCTTCATGATATTTCTGCATAATAAGACATAAATGAGTACCTTTGTGCATTAATCAGTGCAAAATGGTGTAATTAGATACTAAAAATGCCCTATAAATATAGACGAATTGGTGTGTTAACACATCCCCACACTTGAACTTTGCTTGGCCTCAAGCAAACTACTTGGTTAATTATAGTAAGAAAAACTAATTCTACTGAATAGGGGCAGAAAAAGAAGTGAGACAACAATATGAGATCACAAAACATGTCAGTTAATAGAGTGCCCAATTAGAGGTGTAAGTTTAAGTAAGCTAACAATCTGTGATTTTTAAGTCACACTCTCACCAATCTCAAAGTATTTGTAGGCATAGTCATTAACACTCAGATTCTTCAAATGAAAAGGCATTACCTTAGGCTTGTACATTGATCAAAAACTCTACTATTAGAATCTAGAAGACATGCAAAAGAGGAATAAGAGTCTTTCATTGGTTGTAATGGGGCCAAGGTAATAATGTTTGGTATGATAAAAGAAAGAAAATGGCATGCAAAGGGTCAGAAACAAATCAACCAAATCAAACAACCTAATTCTTTTTCACTTTCAAGAGCAGGCAATAATCCCAATTTTTCAATCAAAATATTTTTTTTTTGCAACTTATGAAGGCATGAGCATTATCACAATTTTTTTTCTTTTTCTTTTTCAATGCTCTTTCTTTTTTCATTTTTTTTTCTTTTTCCTTTCCTCCTTTCATGCAATTATGCAGCAATAAATCATTTTTAAGAATTAGGAGGGGAAAAAATTCATAAGCCTTCTCTTTTTGTAAATAAATAAAAGGGACTTTGCAACATTATTCAATAAATTTTTGCCACTAATTGCTCTCAAATAAATTTTTCCAATGTTGACTTCACAGAAGATAATCAATAAAAACAAGAAGGGTACCAAAGAAATTAAATATAATACTTTTAGGCTCAAAAGTGGGCAACTAGTGGGATAATATATTCAAATGGCAGTGGCCTGAAGAATTCCTAAAAATTTCCCTTTTCAAATTCACATGCAAATAAATTCATAATCGCTTCGTAATGGTCTCAGCACAAGTTCTAGAATACACATTCTATGAAAAATATCACTCAACAAAGAAGAGAGATAAAAGCATGATGTTGCCTCTTATTTCAGGCTCAAAACTCATATTTAATAGCTTACACAGAAAGTCAAACTCACAGAACTTCAATGCTAATTTTCAGCAAATTCCAAAACTAGCAACGAATTGATTCAATCAAAAGTTGTCATAAAAAAATTGTATAGCCCCTAAATCAGCAAAAACTTAAAGTTCTTCTATAATTGTAAGCAGTTATAAGCACAGCCAAGTAATAAGTATAATGTAAAACTCCCTCCCCACACTTATTTCTAGTAGTGTCCTCACTGCGACTATTTTAAAGTAAGCACAACAATATAAGATAAAAATTTAAAAGTAAGTGCTATAATAGAATGTGAAAAGAGACTCCCATCTGAAAAATATCACGAGCAAATTGGATGGGGATGTTGGCAAAATATTCTGTTTCCTTGTCACAATACCGATGGAGCTGGTAAGCGGTGGAAGAACTGTGCAACACAAAACTAAGAAGTTTAGATCATAATAAAAGAAAAAAAATATACTAATAAAATAAAATAAAATAAAAGCAATGCAATAAAATAAAATGTGTATCCCGCGAGTGTGCCAAAATATATACATCTCTTTTTAATACAAAAGCAAAGCCTAAGTACTAAAAGAGAAAATAAAGAAAGGTCTCACATCACTCAGCAGGAGGGAAAGGCTGGATGCGCTGAAGGTGCTCCAAAATAAGTGCGAGCTGCTAGTCCACATGTGTCCTATGCTCCACAAAGCTGGAGTGCATCTAGTCAAGACGCATCATGACATCCTCATAGGAGTGGCCATGTGCTGCTGGCTGAGGCTGTGGCAGTAGTGGTGGTGGATGCTCCTCTGCTTGGGGGACAAAATCTGCAGCCTCGTCCTGCTGCTGCTGCTCCTCCTCCGGTCTGATGACCGCATAGTCCTCGTGCCCCAATCTCCGCAGAACACCGATGTTGAGAAGGGTCTTAAGTCCAATGGGCTCCATCTCAATCATCGTAGCTCCAGCTCCGACATGAACTCCGAGGTGCTTGGCTAGACAGGAGATGAAAGAACCTAAGACGATGTGTCCGGTGTTTTGGATCTGAAGATGAACGCCCAACTGGGTGCACATCCGTAGGAAAACTATCTCGGCGTCGCAGCGGCGTCCTGTGGTCATAGCCCAAAGCAAAAACAAGTCCGGCCTCGTCACCGTGCCGTCGCTCAAGGCTCTCCCGTTAATGGAACGGGCAATCCATTTGTGCACTGTACGCACAGCTGGGTCTCTGATCATTCCTAGGGTCTCTAAGCATGCAAAACCAAGCAACTACTCCTAATCACCTAAAGTTAGAATTAAACAAAACCAAAAACCTAAACTAACTAAAAACTTAAAATAACTAGTAAAACAGCCAATCAATCCACAAATTGAGTTTAGAATCAATACCTGGATGATCTTGTGAGTGGAAATACGAAGAGAATGAGAGAAGAGAGTACTCGAATGGAGAGGTTTTGGGTGTACGATGTGGAGGTACGCCCTTACCTCTCACTGTTTACCTTTTATTCAGCCTCTGGACACGGGGTACGACCGTACCTGGTTTATGAGTGGCCGTACCTGTCTGTTCTCCGCGTTTTTTAAGATGGAGTCGCGTGGTACGGGCGTACACGGTGCAAGGTGCACCCGTACCTACTGGTTTTCTGGAAATTGTTTTTTGATTTTTGCATTTTATAATTTTTTTTTTAAAAAATTCCTAAAATGAATAAAAATAGAGTAAAATAATAATAACAATAAAACAAACAGACAGAAAATAAAAAAATGTTAGTAACCAAGGTTGCCTCCTGGTAAGCGCTTGTTTAACGTCCCGGGCCTGACGGGTCAGAGGACTTAGAAATTAGTCCTCAGCGGGCAACGACCCGTCCTTGACATTACCTTTGGTCTTCTCACCATTGGGGAATACAGCAAAGTAGTCACATTTTTCTGAGTGGTCCATCCAAGCAGGTCCTAAGCACTTTTTTGGTGGGTTCATTGTGTATCCACAGTCTGCACAGATATAAATTGACTTTTCTAAGTTGGGTGCAAAGGTCTTAATGAATTTCTTCACCAAGTTGTTCCATGTTTTTACTTCCCCAACTGGTAGGAGATAAAGCCAAATCTTGACTTCCTCATCTAATGAGAATGGAAAAGTAATTAGTTTTGCTTCATCTAGAGATAAGCCTTTAAACTTTGCATTCCTCATCTTCTTGCAAAACTGTCTAATGTGCTCAACAGGATCTTGTCATGTGGTTCCCTTGAATTGCAGAATTGACACTTCTGAAATTAAAGATAGGTCTAATTTAAAACTGTAAATTCCTCTTGAGCGTCTTTCTTGGATCCTCTGAAAAATTGGAATAGGTCCATTCTTTCTTCTGGTGTGGACTTGAAAACTCTTAAGAATTATTCTTTTAATTCTTCCCAACTTGAAAAGTGGTGCTTGGGGTATATTGAGAACCATTCTTTTGCTATTCCTCCTAGAGAAAGAGGAAATAATTTGAGCTTTATTCTTTTAGCTTTGGCTCCTGCAAGATTGTTAGATTTTTTCAAGCCATAAAAGTTTAATAAATGACAAGAAGGTTCATCAATATCAAGTCCTTTAAATTTAGGAATGCATAGTGCATCCAAAATTAAAGAGGGGTTTATGTCTTTATCCTGCTCTAAAGAGTCACTATCTTGTTTTGCAACTTGCACTTCTTTACCTTTTTCAACTTTTATATCCTGCAAGAAACAACAAGAAGCACTAGAGGGAGAAATTTTGTTAGAATTATATATATTAAATACTTCTTCCTCATCCTCAATTCTTAGAGTCATGGTTCCTTTCTTCAGTTGGATGGTAGCATCTCCTGTTGCCAAAAATGGCCTTCCTAAAATAATAGGAACATCTTTGTCTTCTTCCATATCCAAAACTACAAAATCCACAGGGAAAATAAATTTTCCTACCTTAACTAGCATGTCTTCTACTATTCCTTTTGGGTAAACAATAGTTCTATCAGCTAACTGAAGAGACATGTAAGTAGGTTGTGGTTCCTGCAAATTCAGTTTCTTCCAAACAGACAAAGGCATTAAATTTATACTTGATCCTAAATCACATAGTGCCTTAAATGTATTATTACCAATTGAACGAGAAACAGTAAAAGTTCCTAGATCTTTAAGCTTAGGTGGTAATTTCTTCAAAAGAATCGCAGAGCAATCCTCATTCAACCTAACAGTCTCATCTTCTATCCTAATTTTGTTAGAAATTATTTCTTCCAAAAATTTAACATATTTAGGGACTTCAGAGATAATTTTAGTCAAAGGGATATTAATAGGTAATTTTATAAGTTTTTCTAGTAACCTCTTATCTTGCCTATCTTTACAAGAATTTTTAGAACCTTTGGAAGAGTTACTTACCTGCTGAGACTCGGGTTGAGTCTTTTCCTCTTTTGGTTCCTCTTTTTCCATGAAGATTGCATTGCATTTTGCATTGGGATTTGGCTCCACGTGACTTGGGAGTGCTCCTTTTTCTCTTTGAGTCACAGCTTTCAACACAAGTGCCATTTGTTCCCTCAATGTTTTCTGGCCTGCTGCTTGCTCAGTGACTATTTTCTCCAAGTTGCTACACCTCTCATTCATCAGTCCCATAACATGGCTAATATCATTCTCTCAGGGATTTTTATCATTCCGGCCACAATTTTGTATATGTGAGGGCTTATAAGTATTCCAATTTTGGCCCTGGGATCTCTGTTGATCTTTCCATGAAAAGTTTGGGTGATTCCTCCAACCGGGGTTGTAGGTGTTGAGTATGGGTTGTTTTGCTTATGCCCAATAAAATTCACCTCCTTAGTGCAGTCCTTTGAATCATGAGTTGTAACTCCACAGAAATTGCAAGATGCCTTAACTGTCTTATTTTCTATAGGCTTTAATCTTTCTTCAGTCTTCTCCATAAATCGGCTAAAACTCCTATACACGGATGTCCGTGTCTTTGCATATATTTTAACATAGCCTCTTGCATCCCCAATTTTGGGTCAAAATTTTTCTGGCCTATAGCATTGACTTCTTCTATTTGTCCTTCAATTGACATACAACCCCAATCACTTTTAGGATTGGACTAGGTTTGCGCTGCTATCAAAGTCTCTAACTTCTTAGTCATTGCCTCTAATTTTGCTTCTAGAGCTGTGTTGGCTTCAACTTTGTGGATACCTGCATGTTGGTTCTTCTTTCTGGGCTGCCTATCATTAGCTGACCACTGAGCATTATTCTGAGCCATTTTAGTTATAATATCAAAAGCCTCAGCGGGTGTTTTCTTTCCGAAAGATCCTCCACAAGCAGCGTCAATAGCTCCTCTAGTTTGCATATTGAATCCATTATATAAAATCTGAAGCTGCTGCCACATAGTGAAACCATGATGAGGACAGCTTCTCAATAAATCTTAAAATCTTTCCCATGCCTCATTCATTGATTCTCCTTCATTCTAGGTGAATCCAGACATATCAGCTCTCAACTTTGCAGATTTTGCGGGAGGAAAGTACTTGTTTAAAAACTTAGTTTTTAGGTCCTCCTAAGTAGTAATAGAGTTAGGTGGGAATGAATCCAACCATAGCTGTGTTTTTCCTTGCAGTGAGAAAGAGAACAGTCTTAACTTGATTGCCTCCGGTGATACTCCTTCACATTTGACAGTATTAGCAACCTTCTGAAATCTCTTAAGATGGGCATTTGAATCTTCAGAAGATAAGCCAGAGAATTGCACTACAGATACCATAGAGATCAGTGTTGGCTTTAGTTCGAAATTGTTGGCCTCAATTGCCGGATAGTTAACAGTATCTGCCACATCTGTAGTTGGTGTGAAATACTCGTTCAATGTTAGTTCTTCAGCCATTGCTAACTACTGTCTTCCCAACAATCTGAGTGTTCTTTCAATTTCAGGATCAAAAATCAATTCAGGATGTTGAGACCTTGTTTGCATACACCAAAGAAAACCAAATTAGAATGTCTTAGAATTAAACAAAAATAACAGAAAATTAAATAATTAAATAAAATTATGCCTAATGCGAATAAAATCTAGAATTCGATTAATATCACAATCATTCCCCAGCAACGGCGCCAAAAACTTATTGCGGCTCAGGCAAGTGCACCTGATAGTAACTCGTAATAAAAGTGGAGTATAATTAGGACTCCAAATGTCGAACCCACAGAGAATGAGCGAGTACCAGTGAATTACTGTGATTCTATTCTATTAGGCGAGCAAAGATTATGATTAAGAAAGTACTGAAAGTAATTGGAATTAAAGCAGTAAACAGATTAAATGCTAGAACGGTTTAACTATGTTATGGGGGACCTAGGGATAACCGGGTTCACCAATACTCTACCCTTGAGTTTATTAATCAATTGATATGAGTTATCTATCATGTAAGAGCACTAACCACCCACTCTAAATTACTAGAGGCTGTCCTTGCGTACAATAGCCTTCCTACCAACTAATTACTCCGTTTGGTCCAGGAAATAACTAAGGGAAAAAGCATTAAGTTCAGGTGGGTTTGCTAACTTAATAACTGGTTAAAAACAAGCCCTAACCTATCCGACGTATAGCGCGAGTTCTTTTATCCTATGGTTCCGTTAACTAATCATGATCCTGTTACCACAATTATGCCAACTAAATAAAGGGTGATTAGGCCTTATTGGAATAAGCACAGTAGGAATAAAATACTTAAACAATCAATAGAAACTCATATAATTAAAGAACAAAATATCAAGAGTATTGTAAAGGATCCCCTATCACCCCTAGTGATGGGTTTAGCTACTCATTACTAATGATAATAACATAAACAAATATATGAATTCAGAACAATCCATAACAAGAGAATAAATTCTAAATCGGGACACTCTTTCGGTATGACGACGGTCCTTAAGCACGTTCTTCGCATCCTCACAAGCTCCGGTAGCGATTCGAGATGACACCAAGCTTCAAGGAGACATGAATTCTTTGGAATGGCCAAGGGTTTGCTATCAGATCTCAATTGAGGGCTCTTGACTCAGAAATTCGTCAAAAGGTCTTTGTAACATGTTAAGAGCCCCTATTTATAGACTAGGCTCCGAATTAGGTTTTCTGGCTTCAAATCTGCACTGATCAGGGATGGGGTACGGCCGTACAGAGTATATACACGGTTGTACCGAGTTTTGTAGATGACGTTAACCCGTACCCATTCGTGCTGTTGCCCTGACATCACTTGTGTACGGTCGTACTGCCTTTGGCATGGCCGTACTGGGCTATTTTGACGGCGTCAGGTGGTATAAACTGAGGGGGTACACCCTTATAGGGATTACGCTCTGGTACTACTGCATCAGTTGGTAGGTCAGTCGCATCAGCTTGTCGATGGTGCTAAAACTCTCCAAAATTAGCCAGTTTTTTTGTCCTTTTTCGTATCTTTTGCTCCAAGTGGTGTCTTCACGATATTTCTACATAATAAGACATAAATGAGTACCTTTGTGCATTAATCAGTGCAAAATGGTGTAATTAGATACTAAAAATGCCCTATAAATATAGACAAATTGGTGATTAACAAGCACCCTGAATTCGATGGCCAAACAGAGGTAGTTAATAGGATCTTAGAGACATACCTTAGTTGCTTTGTCTCCGATTCTCCTACACTTTGGGTGCAATTTCTGCATCTGGCAAAATTTTGGTAAAACCTGTCCTACCAATCTGCGATCAAAATGACCCCTTTCAAGGCACTATATGGGAGATCACCACCGAGCATTAATTCTCTCTTACCTCTCCGAATCCACCATAATTGTTTCTCTGGATAAAACGTTGTCTCAACGTTGTAGCATATTGCTCCTTCTTCAGGAAAACCTAGCCCACACCCAGGTCCGCATGCGATCATAGTCGAACCTTCGTCGTAAATTTTGTTCCTTTCAAGTTGGTGATGAGGTCCTTCTTCGATTACAACCTTATCGACAACTCACCGTTCGTGGTCATGGTTGTCCCAAACTCGCTAAAAGGTTCTTCGGGCCGTTCAAGATAATTCGCACTGTCAATGTTGTTGCCTATTAGTTCGTTATGCCTTCTGAAGCAAGAATCCATATATTGTTTTCCGTGTCTCAAAGCTGAGACCTTTCCACAGGAAACCCCTACTCAGTTTCGCCCTTAGATAGCTCAGTCACCAGTACCCGCATCGTTCTCCGACAAGCACAATTTTAGGGTCACACACTCTTCACACAGTTCAGGGACAACAACGACAAATTTTAGTACAGTGGGAGGGACTACTGAGACCGAAGCCACTTGGGAGATGGCTGCTGACTTTGAACTGGCTTACCCTTTGAACTGGCTTACCCTAGTTTAAACCTTGAAGGCAAGGTTTGAACTATTATAGGAACCGATTGGATCGGTTCAAGAGAATAGGGCAAGGCCTCAACGTGAAAGAAATGAGCCCAAGTGGATAAAAGACTATGAGTGAACTAGTAAGGTGCTCACAATTAAAACATTGCCTTGTTAATGCTTAGTTGTCCAAGTTGTTATTTTCCCCTTTTGTTTAATAGTGACTCACCATCACAGTTTAACTAATTTGGTAGATAGATTCCTCTTACATTTGCAATGGGATATAGGATTTTACCATCTGTCTGTAGATGTGTGATACTGGGGAATTGGCTTGTTATATATATATATATATATATGAGCAATCACGATAGAGAAAAATATAGAAAACTCATTTCTATTTCTCATCTATTTTACTTGCTTAGGAGTTGCTCAGTGCTCGAAACTGAGACTTTTCTCCCTTATCCTTGCTTAATTCTCCAATTTCATCATTTAGCTTGCATCAGTGTGTATGCGAGCGCGCGTGTGTGGGTAGTGCGTGTGCATGTGCGTGTGAAAGAGTGAGAGTGAGAGTGAGAGAGAGAGACAGAGAGAAATGAAAGTGTACACTTTTATTTGAGTGATGATACTCATAAAAAAACTTTGTTTTCCCCCTAATTTTAACAAGTAACCAATCAAGTACAAAACATTGAAATAAGAACAATTAAGGATCTACTTGGGTAAACAACTTAGTTAAATGCTTATAGGATAAACACTTATGTATAAGCTATTTCTCTAATTAAAGAGAAAATATAGTCAAACTATTTTCATATGAGTTATAAGTTATTTTCATCAGCTATTCCGAAAAGTATATCGAAATATGCAAAAAACAACTTATAGACATGTCATAAGTTGTTTTCATAAGCTCTCTCAAACACTAGCCATATATGGAAATTAACCGTTAATCCAACACACCTAAGAATAAAATTGCTACTACTAAATAAATAATTAAATAGTATTCAATGATATTGATTATATCATTCATTATTAAAATTTAGTTTTAGGAAAATGTAAGTTTAGTAGAAAGGTTCTTCCAACTAATTACTAACGGGCTCGTTAATTGGTAGGTGTGGACCGTGGGTAGGGATCAACAAGTATCGACTATTAGTCATGTGCAAGTGACTGCAGCTAGGATATGATTGACCTCCTCAAAACTATGGGTGGATAGGGCTACATAAACATAACAATGTACTTATGAAAGGCTAAACTTACACGATTAAGAAACTTAAAAAATCTCGATCGGATGCATTGATCCTTGACGTTGAAGGTTAATTGGTGGGAAATGTCAGCGTGTTAACCGAAAATGAGAAATGTTAGCAAGACACACTCTAACACTCTTTTTTTAATACTCCTTTTTATTGTTGAAATTCATATGGGTCCCACCAAATTTATGTGAGATCCACATAATTTTGTGGGACCTATTTAAATTTTAACCAATAAGAGAGTAAATATCGAAATAAGAGTGTTAAAAAGTGTGTTGATAGCATTTGTCGTAAAAAATATAGCTTTTCTCAAAAGTAATATAATTTGAATATTTAATCAATAAGCAAATAATACTTTTATAAAAACAATTATTATAAAGAAATAAGAGAGGGATGGTGGAGAATCAGTGTGTTTCTGGACCGTGAATTGAGTATATTCGCTGTTCTTTTGATAAAGATTTGGTTGTCTCGTCCGTTTTAAATATTAGCATAATTTGCCTTTCGTTAAAATCATCCAAAGTTGTGGGTGTGGTCGTATGCTTAAATAAGATAAGCAAACATGGACCCCACTCATCACCTACACTACACAGCTTTCTATTCACCTCAGCCTTTTTATGTGGTTGTGGTGGTGACTCGTTGGTAATGGTGGGTATGTGGTTGGCACCTTTTTTGAAAGCTTTAACAAGTTTTCAACTTTGATAAGGTTATCAAGGGCGTTGAAAGTTGAGTGGTGGTGTTAGTGATGTGTGCTAGCTTCGGCGGTAAAAGGTCAAATAAAGTCGTCTAAGACGAGAACACGTTAAATGGATGACTGAAATGAAAATAGTATAAATTATTACTGTTTTGTTTAGGCACCTCACAAAACAGGGTAAAATAATATATATTGCATTTACCTAATTAAAGCGCATCTCCAACGTTGAAATATGAGTCGTTATTTATAAAATATTTTTTAATGGGTACAATCTTGTACAGGTTAAGAATCATTAATTACTTATTTTTTTATTAATTAATCACTTTTTTATTTGGTGGGAAGAAAGAGATTATATAAATAAAATAAATAAAAAAATGAGTAATTAATAAGAAAAAAAGTAAGTAATTAATAGTTTTATCCTGTATAAGGATGTACACGTTAGAAAAACCGATTTATAAAAGGTGAGCTAATCATTTTAAAAAAAAAAATTTGGGGCACACGAAGCTAAACCTAAAGAAAATAGAACGGCTACAAAGTAAGCACTCCGGAAGGTCACTAGAAGGATCAACGTTTCTTAACAGCATAACCTTTGTTGATACTCCAGTTTGCTAATATTTTTTTTAATGTTTGGATGAAGGTTTAGAAAGAAAAAAAAAACGAAGAGAAGACTAGGTTTACATATTGATATATATTTGAGATATTAAAAAAATTTAAAGGAATTACATTATGGATGAATATAAAATTACCCTTTATTCATTTTTAAAAATATTTTATAATTTTCTTAATTTAAAAAGGAAAAATAAGTTTTCCCTTTTATTTCCATTCAAAACCCTCCATTTAAATATAGCCTAAGCAAGTCCCGGTTTATCTTTAAAGTACTTGAGGACCGAATCTACTAGAATGACATTCAAATCCAATTCAAAGTCAATTACTTAATCAATTAGGAGATCGTTACAATAATTAATGCCAATCAGTGCTATATTCAATTTGGCACCCCTTAGAGCACCCACAATGGTGGGCAAGAAGCACAGTTCACAAACTGACAGTAGCAGCAACAACATACATGTTTGTGTCCCTCTCTCTCCATTTGTGTCAGTTTATTGTCGTTGGCTTCCAAAATGCTTTGACCGATATTTAAGTATCGCAGCACCCACGCTGGAAGGTAGTCAACGTCCACGTCCGCTATTGTCAGTTAAATCACGCTGCATCATTATTAGTTGATTGCCGATAAAGATGGCCTTATAAATGTTTTAAAGAAAAATTGAATAATTATATGCTCCTTATGTTCCATAACTATTGATGTTTAAGATTAGTGTGCACAAATTAAAAAAAATGATACTTATATTTGAACTAAAATATCATTATTTAATTTCCTATTAATAATACACTGAATCTAGCTCGTACTGTCCTCGATCTTAATTTATTTGAAAGAGTTATTTGTTTAATTATCAAATACTAGTGTATAGTCGAAAACAATCAATTAGAGCTTAGATATTTATAACATAAAAAAAGCTCATTATAAAAAAAAAAGCTTAAAAACACCAATAGTTTTAAAACCAATGGAGTTGTGCGCCATAAACAAGCCTCTATTGTAACTTTCTATTGACTGTATATTTAAATTTTAAAATTATATTTAATTTCTATAAAAATATGTTACAAGAAAATACATACAATGTTCCTTAATTTTTTATGAGAATTTAATTTCATTCTATAGGGCTTAGCGGCCCATAAACAAGCCTTTATTGTAACTTTCTATTGACTGTATATTTAAATTATATATTTAAATTATATTAGGAATTATATAAGAACCATTTGTCAACCAATTTTTTTTTATTTCTTGTAAAAAAACCATTTTTTTTATAATATCATTGATCAATTATTCGATGTCACGTCTTGACTACTGCAATAATATATACAGTAATAAATATAATGCATGATTACATAAAAATATTGACTAATAACAAATCAAATTAAACAAATACTTTTGATAGGTTAGAATGTTTAGGAAACACGTGAATTATCCCTAATTATCGATCGAAGACATTTGGGGAAACTTTTTTTTCTTTTTTTTTTTTTTACGAGAAAACTGATTTTCAATAGATTAAAGCAAACTCATTACAGTAGGCATTATAACACTGGTTTAGGACAGACCCCAGCCATGTTTTTTATCCAAGACTCTTTGCTACGCCTACCAAACTATGGGCAACCAAGTTGCCACTTCTTTTAACATGCTTAGTTCTAGTATTGTTCATTCTAGACATCATCTCAACACAGTCCAACACAATATAATCAATTTCAGCTAAATTAATAAGACCATGAACACACTTCACTACCAATTCTGCATCAGTCTCAATGACTAGATCCGTAAAATTATGGTTCACAACCCTTATTAAGCACCATCTCAAGCCCATTGTCTCGGCTAAAAGAGGAGAAACTTTGATATCTTCCAATTTGGTTGCCGCAAAACTAGCTTTCCCTGCATTGTCTCTAGCTATCATCCCCCATCCTGTATGCCTCGAAGCAAAACACCTCGCATCTATGTTTATCTTGGCAGTCCCATGTTCAGGAGCTGCCCAACATGTATCAATAGCAGCAGATGATGTGCTTTGCTTCCCTGGATATTCTTTGTTAAATTCAGCCACAAAAGAAATGATCTCCTTAGTCACTTTAATAGGATCAAATTTGGCTTGGTTGAACACAGTAAAATTCCTGTGTTTCCAGATTTTCCAGAGTGAGATTGCAATATATTGTTGGGCCAGAGTATCAGGATTTGCAAGCCACTGTTCTAACCAAGATTGCATATTAAAGAGTTCAGGCATATGGATGTCAAAAGGGGAAGCAAACCATACCATTTTTGCAAGGGGGAATGACATGAAGATGTGCTCCTGTGATTTTGGTTCTGAGCTGCAAAGTGGACATGTCATGTCCAGTTGGATTCCTTTCTTTCCCTGGTTACATCTTGTTAAGAGAATGTTTTGACCCAATCTCCACATAAAATTTTTGACACAATTTGGTGTTGGCACCTTCCAAATTTTGTTCCATAGTTTCTGGTTGTTTCTATTGGAGGCCTCAGGTATGTTCTTGCTCTCCTCATCCTTGATTAAATGATGACCGGACCTGACAGAGTAGTATCCATTTCTCTCCCAATGCCAGATTAGCTTATCATGGGGCAATCTCAAAGATAGAGGGATGTTCAAGATATGCTTTGCTTCAAAAGAATTGAAAGAGTTAAGAATCAAACCTCTATCCCATTGTTTTGTCTCAGTAATGATTAGTTCAGCAGCCTTAGCATCCAAGGGTAGATCATCAACATTCCTTGCCAATTTGAAAGTTGGAAAGTCTGGTATCTAGCTGTCTTTCCAGATTTGAACATTATGTCCATTCCCTATCATCCCCCGTGCTCCTAGAGAGATTACATCCTTTGCATTCATTAGACTTCTCCAGGCATAGCTTGGTTGATGTCCCATGTTAGCCTCCATGAAATTTGACCTTGGGTGGTACCTACTCATGAAAATTTGTGCCATCAGTGAGTTGCAATCATTCATGAGTCTCCAACATTGTTTTGCCAACAATGCTTTATTAAAACATCTGAAAGATCTGAACCCCAAACCACCTTTGTCTTTTGCAGCTCCCATTCTCTTCTAACTAAGCCGATGCATTCTCCTCTTTTGCTCTGTTGACCCCCACCAAAACTTTGACATCATTCCTTCAATAGTATCACAACAACTTTCAGGGAGTTTATAACAACTCATTATGAAATTGGGGATTGCTCGGGGTATTGATTTTATGAGTGTTTCCATTCCAGCCCTTGACAAGTATTGCTCTTTCTAGCCTTTAATCTTCTTCCAAACCCTCTCTTGCACAAAAAAGAGAATATTTCCTTATTTGATGTTCCAAACATAATTGGGAGGCCTAGATACTTCGTGTGAGATGCCACAGTCTTTATATTAATCCTTTGACAGATCATTTCTTTCTCATTGAGGGGCACATTTCGACTGTATGACACTTCTGACTTATCTAGATTGACCAGCTGGCCCGAGACTGCTTGGTACTTTCCTACACCTTCATAATAGTATCAGATTCCTTCAAATTTGCTTTACTAAACATTAGGCTATCGTCTGCAAAAAAAAAAAAGATGAGTGATTTTTAGGGCTCTCCTGGCCACTTGGATTCCATGAAGGTTGATGTTTTTGGCTTCTCCAGAAAGAACGTTAGCAAATAATATGAATAAGTAAGGTAATAGGGGATCACCTTGCCTAAGACCTCTTTCAGGTTCAAAGGTCCTGCTAGGCTGACCATTCACCAGGATTTGGTAGGACATTGTAGAGATACAAGCCATGATTAAAACCCATTGCTTTTAAGCTAGCTGGTCTCAATAAATGGCCACTCAATATGGTCGTAAGCTTTGGCCATATCCAGTTTCAATGCAAGCATGCCTTTCTTACCTTTTGTTTTTTGTTTTTAGCCAATGGAAATATTCCATAGCCACAAGAGCTTTGTCCGTTATGAGCCTCCCTTGGACGAAGGCACTCTGCTCAACATCAACCAGCTCAGGAAGGATTGGCTTCAGTCCGTTAGCTAGTACCTTTGTCACTATCTTCATTACCACATTACAAAGACTAATGGGTCGGAATTGTTAAAGGGAATCTGGATACTTACATTAGGGATAAGTGAAATAAAGGTCTTATTTATATCCTCTGGAGATTTTCCCTCATTCAAAATTTCCAGCACCAAGGATTTAACATCCCTCCCCACAATGTGCCAATATTGTTGAAAGAATAGAGCAGGAAGCCCATCCGGGCCAGGGGCTTTGAGGGGTTGCATTTGGTGAATGGCATCCTTAACTTCCTGGCTAGAGAAGACTTGGCTACACTAATCTATATGCTCCTCCTTTAATCTTCCTTCAACCACTTTGCACACCGAATCCATATCCGAAGGGCAAGATGAGGTGAATAATTCAGAGACGAAGTCTAGTAAAATACCTTTAACCTTATTATGCCAGTGTCCCCAACAGCTTTACTCATCCTTCAGTTTTTTAATTGCATTGGTTTTCCTTCTCTGAGTTGCTTTCCCATGAAAAACTTCGTATTCTTGTCCCCCTCTTTGAGCCATATGGCTTTACTTCTTTGGCACCACAGAGTTTCTTCACTTTTGAGCAACTCAGCATGTTGCCTCTCCAATTCCTTGTACATCTTTATGCTCTTAGCATCCTCAATCCACATGGATTCCTTCTTTAGTAACTTTTCAATTCTGAGGATTTCCTTCCTGACACTATAGGAGCTATATTCTTTGAATTCTTGATCAATTCCTTCTATGGATTTCAACCTATCAACACAATTATTGGCATTTGACCAAGTCCTTCTAATCAAGTCTTCACAATTTTCATCCTTTATCCAACATTTCTCAAACCTGAATATGTGTTCCCACTTCTTCTCATATTTTTTAGCAGCCGTCTCCAGCTCTATGGACAAAGCTGAATGATCAGATCCGTACCGAGAGAGATGAGTCACCTGGATAGGAGAAAACCGATTGCTAAAACCAGCAGTGGTCATTGCTCTGTCAAGTTGGCTTTGGATTCTATCCCCTTTCTCTCTACCATTTGACCAAGTGAAAGGATAGCCTTTGAATCCCAAGTCATATAGTTGGCCCTCCCTCATTACATCTCTACCAATTTGGAGTAGAAAGCTTCTGGAATTCCCGCCCCGTTTTTCTTCCTCAACAAGTATGTCATTCAAGTCCCAAAAAACAATCCACCTTTCTCCCATACTGGTTTAGTGGCTTTTGATCAAGTCCAAAGTCATTCTTTTTTGGCCCTCTACGGGATAGCCATAAACACCCGAAAATGACTAGTGAGTTCACGTAAACGTGGGTGAATTCAATTCATGTAAATGTACGTGATTTGAATTCACGTATTGCACTACAAAACAATTTCACAGAGTGGGTTTGCTAATTTGACTGAATGCAATTTTGTCAATGTTTGACCCACAAAAAATGGACTTCGAGCAACATTATGGTGATGCACTGAACGACAACATGGAATCTGAAAGCACACAATTAGTGGATTGTACTGATGCATTTACCACTGACGAGGTAATAAATTTGAGAAATAAAACATTTATGAGTTGTGAACATATGAACACTAGTTTTTACAAGTTTGTCGTTGTGTTTTTGCAGGTGTTTGCCACCCAAAATGATCTATTGAGATGGGCCAAAAAAGTTGGCAAGGAACATGGAATTGTTGTTGTCATGCGGGTAGTGTTTACCGTTACCTGTGAAGGGTACCGGCACTAGGAAATATGATTATCCTTTTAGATTAAGAGGGAGACCCGTGATTGACGGTCAAGGATGGAATCTTCACATAGCATGCGGTCTTCACAACCACGAGTTGGCGAAAACATTAACCTGTCATCCTTATCTTGGCCGGCTATCCTGTGAAGAGAAGTCCTTACTCGGTGACATGACAAAGAATATGGTTAAACCGAGAAACATACTGTTGACACTGGAGGATCGTAATGTGGAGAGTTTAACTACAATCAAGTAGGTTTACAATGCACAACAAGCATACCGGTCGTCCACTAATCACCTTGATGGAACGCATTCAGTACATGTATCAGTATAGGAAGGCAGATGATTCCGATGATCTGACAGACATATTTTGGACACATCCAAATGCCATCACACTTGTGAATACTTTCCACTTAGTGTTGATTATTGATAGCACATACAAGACTTGCAAGTATTGATTGCCATTACTTGAGATTGTCGGTGTTACCTCGACCAGAATGACATTTTCTGTGGCATTCGCCTAAGTACAGTCTGAGCGTCCTAATAACTTCACATGGACATTGCAAATGTTGAGAGAACAAATTACAAGCGGTGATGTTGCTGTCATCCTCATTGATAGAGACCTTGCCTTGATAAATGCGGTTCAACATGTATTTTCGAGTGCGGTGAATTTGTTGTGTTTGTTTCATGTATGCGAGAATGTGAAGGCCAAATGCAAAACAACTGTGTTTTCGAAGGATAAACAGGAGCTGGTCATGCATGCATGAGATGGTCTTGTGAAGTCATCTGATGAGGCTGAGTATGAGCAGCGGTTAGGTGTGTTTGAGTCCATTAGCATTGATTGTTCTTATTTTTTTTGGTTATGTACAAGAACAGTGTTGATTTCTCATAAGGAAAGATTTGTTGAGGCATGGACAAACTGGGTGATTCTATTAGAAAACACGACGACAAACGGGTATAATATATTTGCAGTGAATCCTAATTCTTTATTTTATGCATTGCTCCTAATTTTGTGTTATTGTGTTTGTCAACATAGTCAAGTCTGCACATTTGAGCCTGAAGAGGATTTTGCCAGACAGCAAGGGGGACATTTGTAGTGTTTGGGATGTTATTTCTAGTATGATCATACTACAACACAATGAGGTAAAGACATCATTCTAGAAAAGCATAAATGTGAAAGAACATCGACACAGTAGTGCATTGTACAACTCATTGCGCGGATTTGTGTCTAGGAGTGCATTAATTCACATTGCCAATGAGCTTGAGCGTGTTAAGAATGTCGGTATTGATAACTCCATTTGTGGTTGCACTATGAGACAACACATGGCCTACCTTGTGCTTGCGAACTTGCTAGGTACAGTATGAGACCTACTGCCATTCCATTGGACACCATTCATATTTTTTGTAGGAAGTTAAATTTTACAGATCAAGATTTCAGCAAGTCTTCAAACTTATCTTTGAAACCCGAGATAGATGTCTTAGTCAAAAGATTTGATGAGCTTGATGTACCTGACAAAGTTACACTCAAGAGTAAATTGCGCGAGGTAGCATACCCAGCCACCACCTTTATGTGTCCACCTCTTGAAAAGCTAAAAACAAAGGGGGACCAAAAGAAGGAGAAATGTAAGGTATCTGAGAAAGAAAAATCAACAAAGCGTGATCCATCATGGTGGAAATGTGTGGATGCATCTCTTGGATGTAGTGGCACTAATGCATGCAGTACTCAATCATCGATCCATAAGGTTGAGCGACCTAAGATTAACAAGATTGTGCGACCCTCTGTACATAAGGTCTAGCGACCAAGAGTTATGCCCTATGACGTTCTGGATGTCGGTGATGATGTGAATTGTGGGTATCGTGCAGTTGGTGCTATGCTTGGTAAGGGTAAGGACTCTTAGTCTATAATCCCCCAGGAGTTGACATTAGAGCCTCAACAGTAGAGCCCTGACTATGGGAGGTTATTTAGTGGTGATGGTTGGGTTTCATTACCATTTTGTCTAATTAATTACGTTTCATGTTGTTATGTTGGATTATCTGCATTAACATTCGATCTATACTAATGGTCAGAAGGTAGTAATAACTTTCACCATGCACAGTTAGTAGGAATCAATTCCCTTTTGTCTGTTTTGCTGAATAAGATCAACAGACGAGTTTTGACCGATACTTTTAACGGTTGAGATCGCACCCACTTGATTTATAAATATAACAGTTCGACTTCACCCCTATTCGTAAACAATCGCAACCCTGAACCCTTTCATCACTCAGTCCAATACTCTGTTCGTCAGCCACGACACTCACTCAGTTAACTCAGTTCTCTATGGAGTCGACCATGGCCATTGTGTATTACAATGGAAGAGTTACAACAACATATGATGGCCTGAAGTTTAAATGTTATGATCCAAAAAATATGAAGATAAAGGAAGGCATCAGCATCGATGAATTGAAGTAGAAGATTCATCGAAAGATCAGAGCTGGATCACGAAGGGTGGGCGAGATCTATTATCGATGCCCTATGTCCGTTGCATGCGGGCATGTTCAATATTTCGAGATGAAAATTCTAAATGGTGGCGACATAGAAAGGATGTTCGCCGCATTCGGTGAACATGCTAGCTATGGCCCTATAGAGCTATATGATGTGTTGGTTAGATCGACTAACGAGATTCTTGACAACTTGTGTCAACCTAGAACCGTTGACGAGATCATTGCCAATTTGCGTCAACCAGGCTTATCGACTTGATCCGATGGCTCGACCCTGTAATGATTGTTTTGAAATATCCCATGTAATATGTTGTGTTATTGAATAATATTGTTTGTTTTGTAGTCCCCCATGTAATCTATTATGTTATTGAAAAACATAATAAATTAGCGTTTAATTTTGTCGTTCTTGAATGAATAAGTATATGCATTTAATTTTGTTACGTACATGCGTTTAATTTTGTTAAAAGAACGTAACACATGACAATAATGAATTAATAGTTAATAACAAGAAAATTATGTTTAGATATCGATGAAATAATAAGTACAGTACAAAAAAGTGTGTCAAAATAAATAGGAATAATGACAATAAGGCACGAAATCTCTTCCTCCTCGTGTATCTCCGGACAATGGCCCCACCACCAGTGTGCTGTGTGGCCTCTACAGTCGTGCTAGGCTCTCCCTCAGTAGGGGCACCTTCCATCCTCGCCATCAACTCCATCGCAAGTGAGATCCCATTAGGCATAAGTAACTATTGATCTAGGAGCATCTAAACGATCTCTATCATCCTCGAATCTATCACCTACAAATAATAAACAAGTTATTAATTATATAAGTATACATATAGGCAAATATGAATCCTCAATAACAAGTTAATAAAGTTACCCTTGAAGCTGGAGCTCCTGATGGTGATAGAGCTGGAACTATTGGGCCTGGTGCTGGAGCTGGAGCTGATACTGCTGGGTCAAGAGGTATGATGTATGGATGGGAGATCCTACGGAACCAATCCATATATCTGTCAGTGCAATCTGATGGGTGCACCACAGGTGGACCAGGATCAACCAAATGAATGGCATACTGCATGAACATGATGTCCATTTCATCTGGAGTGGTCGTCACACCCGTCACATCGCATGGTGATAAAGGAATGGTCTGAACGTATCCGAATTGGCGCAGGACCCTATTCGAAAGATGTGCATACATCTTCGAGCCCCATCAGATTTATCCCCTAAACAGTGGTGCCTCTTGAAACGGTCGAACCACTCTGTGCTATCATAGGGTGTCCAGCACACCTGTTCCTCTATCAGCCTATCTAGGCCCTCCCTAAAAGGAAGCATCTGGCCCCTATCCCTCTTCGATTTCTACCAAAGAGATCTGGGGTCGTCCTCTTTATATCTGTATCGTGCCTTCATGCAGTCGGTGCATAAAGAGGGAAAATGCTCATAGACCCATGCCTTTCAATATAATAACAACACATTAGTTAAGTAATTAGTTATAGTTCACAAAAAGTAAAAACAATGTCAAAATATGATACATGTAGAAGTGTCAGATAACTAGCCATTGTCCTATGTGATGCAGATTGGACTCGCGGAGGTTATTATACAAGTGTGCAAGGGCAGCAACACCTCATGCATATGCTCCACAGCTCTGAAGGTCTCTAAAGCACTCCAGGTAAGCAACACTGACTGTAAATACACTCTTGTCGCTAAAGAGTGTGCAACCAACCAAGAAGAGCAAAAAGGCCCTCCCAGCCTCGTCCCAACGCCTCTCGTCACAACGCTCACAGTATCTCTGAAGGAGCCAAGAGTAGCGAACAGTAGTAGAGTGTGTAAAAGTGTCCATCTCCTCCTTAGCGCTAGCTATGGTGACTCCTAAAAGCTCAGATAGCAGCCCAACTGCCTGATCCTTGTCATACACGGTGATGGTGAAGAATGCCCTGGTGATAGGTATATGCAGCAACGACCACCCATCATCGAGTGTGATGGTTATCTCTCCAACTGGTAGATGAAAGATGCCAGTGTCTGGGTGCCATCTCTCTACAAAAGCTGAAACGAGCCCTTTATTAATCAACTCGTGGCTGCAGGTCAGCAATGATGCCAGTCTAGACCCCTCCACTAACTGTCTGACCTCATCATGGAGAATGGCAATGTCTTTCACCTTCTTGTCGTGGCTGAAGACCCTCAACTCCCCACGATCCTGAATAATGAAAAAACATTTGTTAAATTTTTTCATTATGACAAGAAAGAAATGTAGCAAAAAAAAAAAAATAGGTACATTACCACTCTAACCCACAGTCTAGTGGCCACGTGGGACCCATAAGTCCTCAGGATGGAGGTGTCAACAAGACCACCAAGGAATCCCTCCGCTGCTGCATCGTCAGCAACAGGAATATCCTGCTCCAGAGGTCGTGGCTCCTGCTAGAACACAGGCTCCTCCTCCTACTGGGGCTGCTCAGCATCAGTTACACGTCTGATATATCTGTTGGCTTGTTCGGAAGCTGTCGTTCGAATACGACGACCGGCTCGATTAGTGAACACAGTACGAGCCATCACTACACACAATTCATTAGTTAATTACACTGCCAAAACACAAAAGCAAAAAACAAAATATTAATGTACGCGAACTGAATTCACGTAAGGCTACGTGACCTAAAATCACATATGTCTACGTGAACTGAATTCACGTACGTGTAGGAAAACTCAGTTCACGTATGTTAAAAACTTTTCTTTAGTTTATATGTGAACTGGGTTCACGTACGTTACGTGATCTCAGTTCACGTAGCATCTAAAAAAGTGCTTTTAACATACGTGAACTGAATCCACGCAAACGTTCATGAGCCCAGTTCATGTATACCCATTACGCACAGAAAAAAATACGATAAACGCAGAAACGTAAAACATACCACAATTTATCTAACTACAATCAATCACACAACAATCAAACACCAAAATGTATCTTAAACCATACCCCCTTCTTCCACGAAAACACAGTTTAAACCAAAAACGAAATACAAAAAAAAAATGGAAGCAACAGAAAACATAAAAAATTGGAGGAAGGAAGAGGGTTTGCTTACCTCGGTGTAGATGGAGTTTCTGTTGTAAAATGAAAATGGAAGAGAGGGAGAAAAAACCACTTCAAATTTGTGGGAGAGAAGAAGAAAAATTAGGGAGATAATGACGGGTCGGTGTATTTGGAAAATTTGAAAGGGCGTTGAGGATATTTTGGTCAATTTGTCTTTTTTAAATTCTGACAGGGTGTAACTAGGCAAAAGGGGGTGTTAGTAGCATAACTCAATGTTAAGGGGTGAAATACATATGAACCAAAATATCTATTATAGTTGTTATCAAAAAAAGAAAAACAAAATATCTATTATAAAATTTTACACAATGTTATTTGGATTGCAAATAAATACGTGACTACTAAATCTGAATTATGATGAAGTCACCATTATTTCACTCCCATAGTCCCATGTCGGTGTCCCCCTCATCTTCGAAAGCTGAAAGCCAATGCAACCACTTACTACAAACTTCCATGGAAGCGGGAACTGCGCTCCGCGTCCGTGTTACTCTCAACACTCACATTCCCATTCCCATTCCCTTTTCGAATCGCACTGCAAAATCAAAAACAGCATTCCAACCGCGCATCACTCTTTCATCTTCTCCTTCTCCCTCTTCTTCTCCTTCTTCTTCTTCTTCTTATTCAGTTCACAGTTACCGAGGGCCCAAGCCCAAACGCGACTTCCTCGCTGATTGGGTGACGCAAAACGACGACGCCGTTCGCACTCTCCCAATCTATGTCGGCTCCGCCTCCCTCCTCGCCGTCCTCTTCAATCGCGCCATTTCCGGCATCGCCCCCGTCGCCGACGCCGGCAGGTAATCAATCTCTCTCACTTCTTTCTTTCGTGCTTCAATTAATACAGGAAAAATCGAAGTAGAGAAAAATTGAACCACTAAACGGTTGCAAGTTTAATGTTTGAAATTTGGTTGTGGTTAGTGGATTGGGCATTGTTGTTGAATTTTATGGTTATGGTGTTTTTGCAGTTCACAATCGAGAGCTGACCTGTTGACTTTAGGATTGGCCGTCACCAATATTTTGACTGGCCTTGTTTGGCTTTCCATAAGACCCAAATCTATATCTGTGGTGAGCCTCACACCTTTGCATCACTGTTATTATCTCTCTCACAGTCACACCTTTTGCGCATGCTTGTTCTGGTTTATTTTTTAGCCTCTTCTGTTTGACGAAATACTCTTCTTTTTTCCACTTTTAGTTATAATAATATCACTTTGTTTTTACTCTATTTATTGATTTTAAAGATTTGTATGAAAAACAATAAAAATAACTTTTTATTTCCTATATAAATCTTTTGAAAATAGAAAACAATTAAGAAGAACTGACCACTTTATAATCAAACTAGTGGAGAGAAAGCACAGGTGGTAAAACAGTTTTTGGTGGGAAAATAGTTTTTGATGGGAAAACAGATGATTGAGCTTTTGCCATATGTCCTTAGTGTAGTTAAGTTTTGTAGATAGATAGATAGATAGAAGTGATAACAAGACATGAAGAGAATAAAAATTTTCTGAAATCAAACGGGGCTTAATTTAATGCTCTTTCTGGAAGCTACATAAAAAAGAAGCTATTATTTCTCCAAAATAAGTTAACTTGAAGATGCCGATAATAGGCTTGTTTTTGTCCAGGTAAATCCTCAGGGAATTGAATGCAAGAGGTTGTGCACTGCTCTCCCTGATGTTGCACTCACTGAGCTGCTCTGGTAATGCACATTGGATACACTTGTTAGCTTTGTTGGCTTTTTCCCCCTCCCGTGGTCCATGTGCTTTCTAATTCTGTACAAAAATGAATGATTGAAAATTTGGATCTTGAATATGGCCTTTATTCATTGTTATAAATTGTCAAATCTACAGTATGTGCAATAAAAGAAAGGATGCTTTGTGACTTCGATATTTGTTTTATATTATGGTTGCCTTTTCTACATGTGCTGTTAATAAATGAGATATGATGGATATGATGTGAAAACAATGTGACTTCTTAATTTATGTGATGGAGGAAAATTCTTGTGCTGGGATCAGCCATTATTGAAGCTATTATTTTAAATAGTTAGTTTTTCACCTGTTTATTCACAGTAGAATTATCTTTCATAATCTTTTATCAGGGTGTGGGAATCTCTGTCAGATGTCTCCTGCTGCCGATCACTTGTTATTGTTTATGAGAGCAGTTGTGTGCTTCAAATTGGTTTTGCAGCAGAATCTTCTCTCGGGGATGGTGAGGCTATAAGTGTGGACACCAATAAACTGATGCAAGGATCGGTATATCAGGGTGTTATGAAATCTGGAGCTCGTAAGTTTCTGACCATATATTGTCAACCACGAGTCATTTATCACAACTGCTGCTACTCAAGTGCAGTACTTTTCATTAAGTGTGCCCCAGTATTAATTAAAATGTGTTGAATTTTTTATAAATGTTCAGAGAGTTACTTGGCTAATCTATCTCTTTATCCTGGGAAGTCTGAGCTGCCATTTCTGCCTTCAAATACTCAGGTATTGTTTTTCTATGTATTACACTGGTCCATATAATTAATGACTTATTTCTGTGCAATTCATCATTACCTTGTGTTTTAACTAATACTTTTGGTCTAGAATTCAGAACCCGTGTGAAGCACAAACTGTTGTTAGAAAGAATGTAACTTGGGGTGGGGTGTCGGTGGATTTTGGGGACAAGTGAATCCAAAACCTAGTTGCATATCCAGTTGTCTAGGGTATCAGTTACGTTAATGACTCGGGTGTACTTCTGTTTTTTGGAGTGAGATCTCTGAACGGAATTAGAAATAGTTTACATCTTACGAGAATTTGGATAAAATCTGAATACTAAATTAACCGGTAATTTTAATTTACACACCTAACTTAATTTCAGCCATACTTTTTACATTAGAAAGGTATTTTTCCAAAAATTGCTGCAACCTTTGCAAAGCTGAGTATAATTTTCACATTGTCATTATTGCCATTCATCATATGCAAGGGGGAAAACGGAAAATAAATTCAATGCCGTAAATAAGTAAAACCTGTATGATACTGGACTGGATTTAAGACGCTTTGAAGGGACTCACTGGAGGGTGGACTTCTATGTGTGTTTGAAGTGTATTGTTGATATGTGAATGGTGCTTACTTTTACCATGAAATGATCAACTATTTGATTTATTAAAGTGCCAAGGAAGTTTCTTGAAGCAGTAATGAATTTCCTAGAAAATTTAGAAATCTATATATTTCTTAAAATTCATGCAATATCTAAACCTTATGGAGTCTATTTCATCCCATTTCATCCAACAACTCTACTCCTTGGCACGCGCATGTGTGCCAATATGGGGATTATGTGATAAAATCAACTTATTCTATACCTGTCTCCTTGCCAATATTATACTACAAACTAATGTTGTTAAATAGCAGCCATGGCGGAATGGTGTAGTGGATTTTGTGCCAGCCGCCATAAGCACTTTGTGAAGCACCATCCGCTATGGCGGCGCCATAGATCGCGATCCCACATTTATATGGCAAAATTTTGGCCATCCGAGAATGACAACATTGTTACAAACTCAGAAACTAAATCTTAGGACCATCCTAGGACCATCCTCAAGTATGCCCCAACCACTTCCTCCTATGTTGTCTGTTGAGTGCGAGCAAGTAGTGCAACCCTAGCAAGTGTTAAATACACGAGAAGGGGCATAGGAAAACTTTGAAGTGCTGAATACATGAGAAGGGACATAGGAAAACTATGTAGTGCTGATTAAGTGGGACTACAAGAATAGTTGGGAGTTCGTGGCCAGTATTTAGGATAATTTTCACAGTGAGGACAAGGTGGTACTTTTAGGCGGGTGGTATTGATAGTAGGCCATAAATAAGGTCTGTGCGAGGAGGAATAGGGTGACAGCTGGGAATCAATACCTTAGAAGGCATTACGCCGATGTAATAGAATGCCGATGATAATCGGTCAATTTGATTGTTGGTTGAGCGAAATGGGGAGAGGTTAGAAAATGGGAGGGAAATCTCAGAGTGGGGTTACGATGTTTTAGAATTTGGGCTTAGAACCTAACTCAACCCCATAAAACTAGCTTGTTGTAAGGTGAGGATTGCCCAAACTTTTTATATGCGCTACTTAGGCCATATATCTAGTTGATTTGAGACTCTCAACACACCCCGTCATAGCTAGGATTGGAATATGGAGCGTGGACAAATGTGGTGTAGTAGTAGAGATCTTGACTTAGTAGCATATCTTAGGTAAGTTTTGACGCCATGTTAAAATTTGGTCTTAAGGCCTAACTTAATCCCACAAAATCGGCTTGTAAGGTGAGAATTGCTCAAGCTTTTTATATGCACTACTTAGGCCATATTTCTAGTTGATGTGGGACTCTTAACACAGTGTAATTTGGAAAATCCAATTGGAAGAAAAGAGTCTTGGTCTTCCGAACACTTGGATATTGTCTCATTTTCTTTCTTTGTTCACTCCCTGCCCTATGCGAGTATCACATTGGTACAAAAACTGAGGATTAGGTTCAGTATCAATAAAATTCAGATTCTGTGTTGTTTTCTCTCTCTCCCTGATCCAATTCTACTATAAGTATCCAAACATAGCCTTTGTATTATGAGCTCCACCGTTTTAATAAATGATAACCAATAGAAGGTGCACTTGTATGATTTGGCAACTCGAATTCTTTGACTGACATACATGAAAAAGATCATGCATGTCAATCAAAGAAAAAAAAACAGTGAAAAATGTTTTTTTTTTTTTTTTTGGGGGGGGGGGGGAAGAAGGGGGGTTTGGTTCTCTTGGGGCCTCCTTTGTAGTCATTAACTTTTGCCGAAGATTCTATGATATTCTATAACAAAAGTTATCCGTACATATTTTGCTAGGCAGTAATTTTACAACCACTCGGAGATAAAGGAATTGCAATTATTGGTGGTGACACAATACGAGGTTTCACTACTTCTGATCAGGTACATTTCATCTTTCCTTTTTTTTTTTGGCCTTTCCAATGATATCTGAATTTGTCAAAATCTTTTAATCTTTCAAGCCTACAGCATGTTGTTATATGAACATATAAACACAGGAGTTCACGTTTTTTCACTTTAAAACAAATTAAGATTGTTGTTTGTTAGTGTTCAAAATTAGATTAATGGCAATCTAGTTGATCCACCCTCCCTCCCAAAGGAAAATTAGGTTACTCCTGTGTTTCCTGAAGCATCACTTAAACGCTATGTCAAATTTCCGTTTAACAGTACTACAGTTCATTATGTAGGTGCTGCAAATTTTTCTTTATTTAAAATTCTAACATGCATATATTTGTGGGTTAGTGGCATAATTATTGAAATACTGACAGGCATGGATTACGTTTATCGGAGAGAAGCTGGATTCTACCCTTGCAAAATATGCGAAACATCTCACTCTTACTTCTTAAGTTTCAAAGATATGCAAATAGCCTCTGATGTTTGTTTATGCCTGATTTCAATGGCAATAAATCCCCGAACTTTCAGCCGAGTTCTTTAGGAGACGAGGCTAAAATTGACTATATTTTATCCATTTTTAAGGGTGTCCTTAAATTGATTCCTGGTCATAAGTTGGTAATTGTCACATATTGTAAACATAATCACGTTTTTGTTAGACCATGTGCGTATTTGAATTTGCTTATTTTAGAGAAATATAAAATTTTTTGACAGCTTCACAAGAGAATTAAAAAAATCATTGAAATAATTCCAAAGAAACCAATGAACCCCGAAATCAATAGGATCAATTCTCGGTTCATGGTTTTTGAGGAATAGTTAGTGTGTATTAGACGGATGGATGCATTTTTTCTCTTTTTTTCTTTTCATATTTCTTAAATAAGATTTTTTGAATATATATAAATTGTCAATCTGACGAACCGAGTCAACCCATTTCTGATTTAGTGAAAAAATTACATATCCAAACTAAATTGAACCAATTGATTTTGATTGGTTTACATTCTTCCCCCACACTGAACTGGTCCGACCTGTGTTCAGCCCAACAACTCCCAATGTATAAGTATAATGACTGTGAACGAAGCAGACAAACAAGTTTGGACCAAAAAAAAAAAGAAAAAGAAAAAGAAAAGAAGCAGACAAACAAGCCGACAGACTGATACTGCAAGTTGGCTTGTTTGTCTGGTTCATGGGCCTTGTTTGGGCTGCACTTAGATGTAACCGGTTTGGACCTTCGCCCAATTTTAATGAAACCGTTACATTTCGACAAAAAAAAAAAAGACTGCACGGGAGAGAAACTTGTGTAAACTTTCCCATTTCAAATTGAACTAGTTGGGATGAGAGAACCCGTACTCAATATAAGTGGTAAAGAAAAATAGAACCTAGTATAGTTAAGTTTTTTGTGAGAAAATTAATTTTTGACGGAAAAACGAATGAATTAGCTTTTGTCATATGTTCTTAACGTAGTTAAGTTTTATAAATAGACAATAGAATAGATGAGGTGTAACAAACTGGTTATTTGCGGTAATCTGGGCTTTGACAGCATGGATATTTTAGTCCTGCTAGATGATATATGCTATACTATAATAGTATACTAAACTAGTGTGAAGTTAAAAAATGGAAGGGGAATTCATTCATATAGCTGCAAATATACATCAGTATAACCTCTGTGAGTTTCTTTCATATCTATAAAACCATTTAAAAAACCAAAACAAAAACAAAATTTCTGTTACAAATAGCCCTCAAAAAACAATGGAAAGAATGAATGCCTAACAAGTATGATTATCGTGCTTTACATGGGTACCAGCTACTAAGATGTTAGCACCCTGATTAGTGTATCCATCATAGAATAGACCTTTCCCAAGGCATCAACCCTGTTGCAGGATCAGCAAAATAAGACAGAAGGAAATCCTTCAGGTCAGTATCCCAAACCTCACAAAACCTTAACCTCCAGTTAGGTGGTTCAATAGCTTCTGTTCCTAGTCCTGGCGCTCTATCCTTTGAACCTTTGTTTTGATCCTCCTGCCAGTCAACAACATATGTAGCAACTCTTCTAAAGAACTTGGCTTTGAAGGTCTCCCACACCTGGTACTTGTAGTGGTTCACTATAGCACTACCTTCAGGCATGTTGTAGTAATCGAATCCCTCCCTCAGCTGAAAATGGTGCACCACATTCAGAAGACTAGCATCAAGCAAACCCGGCCGCACAATGGATTTGTGCCGCTCAGGGCTCTGAAGCCTGCATGTGTACCCAATAGTAACCCCTTGTTTAGGGGGAGATTTCAACCCAGAAGGACCAAAGCTATGACATGCTGTTCTTATCTCAGCAATGGATGTTGAAGATGAGAAATTGGCAACCATTGATCTCAGGGAATTCTCGCCAGGAACACCACCTTGCCCCAGCTGATGACGAAATTCATGAGGGAAATAGAAGAACTCATCAACATCAAAAAACCCAACCCATTTGCACTCCTCTCTAGCCCTCAAAGCACAATGTGAAAACCCTGCTTCTTGAGTCTTAATCCAAGGCCAAGCCTGTCTACTAACATTATACCCTTGAATGTCAAGATCCCTAATCACCTTTTCAATTTCATCATCACTGTTGTTATCATAGATAAACCAACGCTCCACTCCAAGCCAAGCATGGTACATAACCCATTCCCTTAGTGCAGAAGCTTGGTTCCACACCATGGTACACACACAAAGCTCATACTTTTCTCTATTCCTTTTATGAACTCTAGGACCACCAACTCTAGCCACTGAAGGCACAAGGGTCCGAACCGGGTGCCTAAAATTGCCACTCAAGTGGCTAACCGTGACTCGAACCCCTCGAGCCTTATCAGGTTTGTTCCTTATGCTCTGTGGCAACGTGCACCTCACAACTTCTTGAGCCACCGAAACTGCTCTAGTGCTTAGCAAAAAGGTACCGTCCTTGTGGAAACTCTTCATCCCGAAATGGCATCGGAAATGGGTCGGATCCGAAATCTTGTGGGGTCGCAGATTCAACCCTTTCACGAACACCACAACCGTGTCACCGTCCAGGGTCGCCTCATACGCTACCCTGTCCCAAGATTGAACCGTTTGGTTCTTCAAAAGACCAAAACTCCGGCGACCCACCTCGCCGCGCCGCCGCAAGTCGACGACTTTAGAGCCTCCGCCGGCGGAGGAGTTCGTCCGGGGAAATGGGCACCTCGCGATGGATCGGGATTCGTCGTAGTGGTCCGTGGATAGGACCGGTTGAACATGAACATCAAGGACCGGTTTGGGTGAACCGGGAGTGGAACGGTTGGGAAGGAGGGTGTAGTAGACGCACTCTAGTTCGTGGTGGAGTTGGTTTTTTTGGTCGTTGGTGAGGATGATGAGGAGGTAGTGATCGGGGAAGATGATTCGGTGTTGGAGGGTGTAGGATAAGGTGGTGGGGGTGGTTGCTGTGGGGTCAAGAATGGACTTGCTTGCGGAGGAGTAAAGGTGGGATAAGGTGGAGGATGTGAGAGGAGGTCGGAAGGTGCGGTGTGTGAAGAAGCCATGGTGGTTTGACAAGAAGATGAGGAAGATGAAGAAAGAGAAGCAAAGAAAAAGTGATCTTGATGACATGTGAAGATGAAGGTGCCTCCCCACCACTCGCTTCCTCTTCCTTCGTTGTTCTGCGTCCATCTTGCTCTTCTTTTTTTTTTTTTTTTTGGGTCCCCTCTGAATTGGTGGAAGAAAGAAAATAGGGAGAAGATGATGGGGTTTGGTATTGGAGGTGAGTAAAGAATGTTGAGAATTGAGGAAGGTTGGATTTGGAATTGGACACGGAATGATTGGGAGTCAACAAAGAAAAGGAAAGAAAGAAAGAACAAAGAAGCTGCTCTCACTCACTCTCTCTCTCCCTCCCCTCCCTCCTAATGCGGTAATGCCTAATGGAATAATGTTAGAATAGAGCCAGTTAAAAGTCCAAAACTAGTGGAGATGATTCTGGGGAAGAACTTCCATGAATTACTCCCTCTATCCCACAATGAGTGTCATATTAAAAAATTTCACACAAATTAAGAAAAAATAATAAATAAAAAAGAAAAAACGACTATTTTACCGAATTAACCTTGTAATTTTTCTAGAAAATTATACGGGCTTAACTTTAAAAGAGATAAAAGGGATAGAATTAGAAAAATTAATTAATGAGACTAATATAACACTTATTTTTTATTTATTTTTTGGTAAATGTGATATTCATGAGATTGAGGGAGTACTGTTAAACGGTTTTTGTGTTCGTCGTCAATTACGCTCATTATAGCGTGCGTGAAGTGATTGCGATGCTTTCTACTATTATTTTAATAATATTCTTTTTTTTATATAACCGTTATTTTAATATTCTTTTTTTTATTCTACCATAATTTTAATATTCTTTTCTTTTTTTGGTACACAATAATTTTAACATTATACACATACATTCTGTGTACAACCCCGTTTGGATTGAAGTTTGTAAACGGACGTTTGATTCAACCTCATTTTATAAACTGACGTTTGGTTAAAAATAAGTTTACTGTAACGTGATTTCTGTTTGGAAACTTTTTTTGCAAACGTATATTTAACAAAATGAAATTTGTTTGGATAATACTACTCAAAAGTATTTTTGAATGCGTAATTACCAAAAAGGGTACGTGATTTATAATATAATATTAATATTATTTTATATATTGCTTTGTTTCCACTAACAGGTATATTCAAATATATGTTTGATAAAAATAGTTTTTAATGTGTAATTACCAAAGATATTAGTTTTATAATATAATAATGTTGATATTAGTTTTTTATTTATAATATAATAATGTTGATATTAGTTTTTTATTTATAATATAATAATGTTGATATTAGTTTTTTATATCACTATTAAAATAAATAAACAAAAAAATAAATATATGCAACATAAAAATATAAATTCCAATAACAAGTGTTATATTAAACTATAAGAATAAAAACAAATTAAAATAAAAAAAAAGGATAAAAAAATGGTGCACCATGAGTCCAAAGTCTTAGCGTTGCAATGATGGCAAGTCAAAAGAGTAGTCTAATGCAGTTTTTGTAGCAGTACTCAAATGATTAAAAAATGAAAAAAAATAAAATAAAACACTAGACATCTTCACCCAGACTGTCTCGCTGGCCGTGGTAAAATAGCAACATTAAATGTTGAACAGACAATGGAAGAAGGAAAAGCAACTCAATTGTTGCTTTCACTTGAGACGACGTTCCAAGCATAACTAACGTCTGGATTTGGAACTAACGGAAATCCAAAAACATGTGAAACTCATTTTGGCAATCCAAACTGACGTTGAGGGATTGCAAACGGCAATCCAAACAGCCACTAATATGATATTGGTGCCTTTAATTAAGATAAAAAAAGCATTTCAAAGACAACGAGGAAGAGAATAGTGAAAGTGATTTGGTGATGCACCATACAAAGAAAGAGGAGATTTGGGGATGAGGGTAGCCTCGGTGTGTAAACACTCATTTTATAAGATTTTTACTGGTTTTCTCATCTCTGTCATGCAACTTTATATTTTTATAGAAACATTTTTTTTTGATAGATTAGTAAGTATAAACGTGATATTTATGAAATAAAAAATATATGTAATTAAAGTAAAAAAAAAAAAGAAGCTAATACTAAAAAAATCAAGAATGTCATATTAACTTTTAGGCAGAAACAATGTACTTAAGCTTTAGCAAATTAAACAAATTAAATTATATTCCTCAAATTGAGCTACTTTTATGGAAATATATCTCTAACTAATTTTTTTGACATAAAATATATCTCTAATTATGATAAAAGGGAATAGGTAACCTATAGCTAATGAGTGCTGTGATATCATTTATTAAGGAATAAAAATAAAAAATATTAAATAAAATATATTATGACAATATATTTAAATAATATAACAAATGTAACATAATACTATATATATTATTTTTTATTATAAAATAACAAATGTAACATAATACTATATATATTATTTTTATTATAAAAGAACTAATACTACATATATTATAGTAAAACTTTCTTTCAAAAAACTATATAAAACATGTATGTATTGTATTGTCAGCATAAACGTTTTACGTTTATTTATCTATAGTTTTAAGTTTATTATTATTTTTGAAAGAAAGTTTTACGTGTGTGTGTATAGGGATTTTTTTTTTGGGGGTAGGGGGAAGAGAGAGAACATAGTTATTAAATAGGGAATGATATTTTTTACTACTTTTTTTTTTTTTGACAAAATGATACTACTTTTTGTACTTGTTGTCTCATAGCTCGGTGGATAACAAGAATTTAGAGTTTTGTCATATTTCTCATATCATATTTTGTCTTTTTCTTTGACCACTTTGTAAATCAAAAGTAGAACAAATAATTTTGTGATGTTTAGTCCCTTATTTTTTTTTTTTCAAATCAAATGGATCCTTAGACTAATTCTCGATTCAGGCTTAGTCACACGAATAAAAATTTATTTTTACCGATTTTCCTTAATATATGATAATTTTGTTAAACAAACTTTTTTCAGAAACAAAATATTGAAAGAAAAACTTTCTCAAACATGCACATAATATATTTTGAATTTTGTACCAAAAAAAATAAAAAATATATTTTGAATTTAAGAAATTTAATTACCATTATTTTTTTTTGTGATGGAAACTTATTATTTTTTGATTACTTAATCTCTTTCTTTAATCGTAAAAAAAAATCTGTCTTTAAGATATTTAGAAAAATTTAAGTAAAAATATTACCTTATTTTATTTAAATTTTTGAAATAAAAAGATGACCATGAAGAAATTTCATTTTTTTATTATCATTTTTTATAATATTTTTTATAATCTTTTCTGAGATGGGTCCCTTTAATGCTTTGGAAACAAGCCATATAAGGCATAAAGTGGATTTTTCATTTTTCACACCCTCTTCTTTTAACCCCACCCCATCCTCCTCTACTGTATTTGCGGACGAGGAACGCTGAAAATATATTTTTATCATTTTTTGACATAATATTTTATTATTAGTCCATATTTCATATCTACTTAATAGTTGACTTTTATTAATGGTTTTGGAATATTTTACTTTAAAAAATTGTAGTTTAAGTAAGCGTTTAGTTTAGAGAAAAGAAAATCCAAGTCTAAAAGAATGTTGTGGTAACATATCTCATTGTCATATTGAATCAAATTTTGAATAGATGTCTAGTGAACTAGTTTGCATAGTACTCCACCGGTTCCTTTTTACTTGTCGGTTTTTAAGAAAAAATTTGTTTCTTTTTTATTTATTATGTGATAGTTTAAAGTTATATTAATTATTTGTTTCTCAATTATATCCTTAATTATTTATTGTAAAGAGAAAAATAAGTGTGATGGGTAATAAACAATTAAGGGTATCATAGGAAAATGACTAATAATTTTATCAAAAACAACAAAATTTATTAGCTTTCCTGGTTTGTATAAAACAACCTTAAAAGACAAGTAAAAAAGAACAGAGGTAATATAAACTAGATCTAAAAAGTGATATTATGATGGAGATTGGTGAAATATGATTGAATGTCTATATAAAATTTATGTAAAATGTCAGACTCATAAACTTTGACAAAAACAAATTAATTATTCTTTTAAAAACTATATACACATGAATTTTTATGAATGGTTATGGGGAAAGGGGGTGGATTTTCCAAGACAGACTCATATAATGTGTAGTTGAATGTGTAATCCATCATAATCATACTCTTTTCGGTCTAAAATATAAACAAAAAAGTCTATAAAATATAAGTAAAAAAGTCTATATATTTGATCTAAAATTTAGACCAAATACATAGACTTTTTTACTTATATTATTTTAGATCAAATACATAGACTTTTTTACTTCTATTTTATAGACTTTTTTGTTTATATTTCAGAAATGATGAAGTATTTGAAAAAGGCAACTCGATTGTAGATTTTATTTTAAAACATTGGTAGTACCTCTTGTCATAAAACATGGCCAGTACCTTTATTACTCTCCAAAAGTTAATTCCAATGCATTTTTTTTTTTGATGGATTAATTCCAATGCATTTGACGTTGATAATTGATAGTAATTACATACCCTCCTATTTTTCACCAAATTAAATTATATATGACTATTTCATATAGTTTCTTTTAAAATGCAGTTATGATTGCTGACGTTATTAGGCCCCGTATCAAATCGTTGGCATGTTAATGCAAAATCAGATAAAATGTCTGGATGTTATTTTACTCTAAACAATTACTTTCTACATTTTATTTAAAAAAGAACAAAACTTTGGTAAAATTCTCTAGATTTTGTTGGTACTATTTTTTTTCTTTACATAATGGGATAAAAACTGTTTTAATAGTGACAGTTAAGAGAGGTTAGAGATAGTAGAAGTGGATAGAGTGAGCAAACTTTTATTTATTTTATGAGGAGAATAAGACCAACATGACCTATAGAACTTGACTTAAGTTTTCTCCTTTAAAAAATCAATATAGAATTAATTCCGAATATCTTCATAAAAATAAACCCAATTATTTCCCTGCTATGGTCCAAGTGTTAAGAACTTTTCAACGTTGATTTAATAAACGTAGCAAACTTCAACATATAATGGCTTTGCACCTAATTGTAACGGGATTTGCCTTCAAAGTTCCACTCTAGAGAATCCAAAATACATTTCAACAAAATTTGATTAATAATTTAAATTCCATGCTTCGTTAATGCATTAAGGCGAGTGTAACGTGCATGCCTAATTTCTTTACCCATTGTTTCTTAATAATTTCCGCTAGGACACAAGTCAAACAAAACTTTATCACAATTAATTCGAATTTATATATGCAATTCTTCTTAAAGTTATGGCCAGCTTGTTTGTTCCGACAAATACCTAAAAACAGTGGTTTATATACGTCTTTTCCAGCCAATTATTACTTAGTATGTACATGATGACACGATAACATTATCTCTTTTTTATTCCACAAACGAAAGTACTATTTGCTATTTATAATGCTATTTTTTTAGATTACAACAAAATTAAAGAACAAGATAGGAACACAAGTTGCTTTATGTTTTTGCTTCTTCCATTGTGCGGATTCTTTGCTAGGTATGATGTCCACATGAGAATTACTGATTGTTTTCTTTTTCTACTGCATGTAATTAAAGTGATTGGGGTTATGACATATTCTCAGAAATATTGGATAAAGCCACTGATGAAATTCTTTACCTTATCCTTAAGCAATGCCAATCTTTTTCTCCATAAAGTAACAAAAACATGAGCATTAGTCAATCCCAATTAATCCCATCATACTTTTGTAAAGACAAGCTACCTTGCCTATCTTGCAGAAACATGCAAAGTCGAAATAAGTGAGTTGGATTGCATTATACAATATCCATTAATTAATTAGCATTAATAGTATTATTATGACCGAACAAAAGGATGGTTTGTACTTGATTTTTACGCTTGAATAGGGTATATAAAAGAAAATGGGGAATGTCATGCGGCGTTTTTGGATTTCTGTTTTGTTAATACGAAAAATGCATGTTGTGGCCATGTGCTCTTTCTCTATATATGTTTCATGTACGCGTATATTCTGCGGTGCCTCACACGGCACATGCCTTTCCAGGATTGATCACAATCACATTTAGAATCCGTTTGTTTTAGATTTTGATAGAACTGATTTTGAATAATTAATATTAAAATAATTGATTTTAAAAACATTGAGAATAGAAATAGATTATTTACCTACAAAAGCTTACAAATATAGATGTGAGTAAGGGTGGGAATCGGATGAGATTTGCATAAATAGGTTTAGTCTGTTCAAAACATTTAAGATTTAAGCCTGACATGTTACTTATCATAGGTTTTTTTTAGGCGTGGTATTTTTTTAAAGTCTGGTTTGACTTATTAGACTAATTGAAAGTCTATTTCATATTAACGTATTTAAATAATTCATCTGACCTATCTTTAAATAGACTAACGAACTAATAGGTTAATGATGTTAAATTCTATTTTTTAAGCAATGTTAAGTTTTATTTATAATAAACTATAAAAATGAAAATTAATATCCTTACTACTAAGAGACATGAGACGAATTTGAGTTTTATAAAGTCTGATTCTGATTTATTGTATGATGTAAATCCTTTTTAAGCTCTAACCTGACCTTTTAGAGAGTCTTACCTTATATGATAGCCTATTTAAATTTTATTTAGCAATAAGACATTTAAATATGTCAAAAATTTATGTATGCCAATAAGCTTAAATTATTAAAAATGACAGCAAGTATATGATTTAACACATTGTACATAATATAATATAATATAATATAATAATAATTGCAATAAAAGATATTGTGTATATATTTAAATATACCGGTCTTTTAAACCTAAAAGGCTTTTTGGGTGGTCTATTGCCTGATTTTTTTAGCTAACTAGGCTTCTCAAAAGGCATTGACATTGTCTATTAAAAAAAATATCTGGGCTGGCTTGAGCCTAAGGTGATCCAGTCTATTCCCACCCCTAGATGTGAGTTTGGATATATAAATACTCAACTCTCACCGTACCTACATGTATTTATTATATTTTATAATTAATATTTTTTATTGAGTTATAAATATTATATTTTTAGTCAATGTTTTTTATTTTCTTATTTTTTATAGTTAGTTTTAGTATATATATTTTACTAGGTTGTAAAAAAAAACACCTTAAAAGAAAAATAAAAATTTTAATTAACTAAAATGTGATTAATAGCCTAGTAGTTTTGGGTATATAGGTATTCATTAAGTATATAGATTTGAATACTAATGTTGCTATCTACATAAGTTTTAGGTAAAATTACTCTCATTGTCCTTTAATTTAATTTAATGTTTCGGATTCGTCTTTTATCTTTTTTTTTCCTAATTGATCCTTTAAGTTTTAAAACGTTTACGTCGTAAATCTTTTTTCACTTTCTGTTACACTCCGTTAAAAAAAGGCTCACGTGGTCGTTACAGTGATGATGTGGACGGCTAGAGTGCTGGTGTGTCCGCTTAGGTGTCTGTTTTGCTGACGTGGTTGTATGCACATGGAGAGAGATGACATGGTAGTTGATACACTAAAATACATTAAAATTTAAAAATATTCTATCAAGGGGGTTTGATCCCTGATTCTCAGGCTTGTAAAACAATACCTTTATCATCACACCACTTCACATTATCATACCATTATTGCAAGAATAATATATATAACACTAAATGGCAAAACTAAATAAATTTATGTTAAAATATGATCAATCTCTAAAATATAATGTTTTATTTTATGTTAGTCTCTTTTAAATTTTTGAGTTAAATACCATTTTTGTCCCTTAACTTATTTTTGAGGTTCAATTTAGTCCTTTAACTATTTTTTGGGCCAAATAAATCCTTTAAGTTTTTAAGTTGGGCAAAATAGGTTCTTTTCGGCCAAATAAGTCCTTTAAGTTATTAAGTTGGCCAAATAGGTCCTTTAACTATTTTTTGGCTAAATAAGTCTTTTAAATTTTTAAGTTAGGCCAAATAGGTCATTTTCGGTCAAATAGGTCCTTTAAGTTTTAAGTTGGGCTAAATAGGTCCTACGTGACAATGACTCATTTGGCCCAACTTAAAAATTTAAAGGACCTATTTTGCCCAACTTAAAAACTTAAAGGACTTATTTGACCGAAAATGACCTATTTGGCCTAACTTAAAAATTTAAAAGACTTATTTAGCCAAAAAATAGTTAAAGGAGTAAATTGAATATCAAAAATAAGTTAAGAAACTAAAATGATATTTAAGCCTAAATTTTTTCACTTTTGATCATTGTATTTAATAAAATTAGTATATTTTACATTTTAAAAACATTTTTTATTTGATCGTTAAAGACTAAAATTACACTAATTTTATTAAATATAATTATTAATATTAATTAAAAACAAAAAAAACAAAAATAATTAAAAAAATAAATAAAATAATTTCATGCGGTGATTTTTTTGTGACAAGAGATTTTCTTGGTAACAAATTCATGCAGTGACTGTTTATGATAGTTAAAATAATTTAATTTCCAAATTGTTTAAAAAATAAATCTTTTTAAACTAACGTAATTACCAAAAATTTTATTATGAAAATATGATAATTTTTGAAATTTAGATAACGTTTTTTAAATATGAAAAAATAGATAGCGGCGGTTAAATTTATAATTTTCATTCATTATATTTAATAAAATTGGTGTAATTTTAGTCTTTATCAATCCAAAAAAAAAATATTTAAAAAACTTTAAGCATACTAATTTTATTAAATGCAAGGATCAAAAGTGAAAAAAATTTAAAGAGACTAACATAAAAAACATTATGTCTTAGAGATTGACCATATTATAACATAAATTCATTTAGTTTTGCCATTTAATGTTATATATATTATTCTTGCAGTAATGTGACAATAATGTGAAGTGGTGCAGTGGTAAAAGTATTGTTTTACAAGTTAGAGGATCAGGTTCAACCCCACCTTAATTGAATATTTTTGAATTTTACATTATTTTAGTGTATCCACCATCATGTCATCTCTCTCCATATGTACACAGCCACGTCAGCAAAACAGACACATAAGCGGATACATCAGCACCCTAGACATCCACATCATCATCGTAACGGCCACGTGTGGGCCTTTTTTTAACGGAGTGTAACAGAAAGTGAAAAAAGGTTTATGACGTAAACATTTTAAAACTTAAAGAACCAATTCGAGAAAAAAAAATATAAAAAACGAATCCGAAATTTTAAATTAAGTTAAAAGATCGCTGGAGTAATTTTGCCTAAGTTTTATTTTTCTCGACAAAATCTACCTAAGTTTTTTTTGAAATCCAAGAATAGATTTTTTCAAAACGGCTTTTTTAATGTGTACATTATACACGATAAGTCTCATTAATTATTTTTTTTTATTAATTACTCATTTTTCTATTTATTTTATTGATTTATCTCTTTAAAATCTCTCTTTTTCCCAAATAGAATGATGAGTAATCGATAAGAAAAAAATATGAGTAATTAATAATGATTATGTGTATACGTACACGTCAGAAAAAGTTCATTTTCCAACTACCAATTCAGACACCAAGTATTATAGCCTTAGGCGCTTTCCTTACCACACATACTTTACGTCATCAACAGACTATGGTAATACAATTTGGAGTAGAAATTTCTAGAGATTAATGTAATTAGAGAATTCAGATTTGGAAAAAATACAAGATGATACATGAAGTAATTCATAATTCTTGCATGAAAGTTGTAATTGTAAAGTAGTTTTTTCTCAAACCCAAAATGGATGGTCCCGTGTAGCATGATAGATCTCTTGGACTAGATCACTATTCCCTCGCCTTAAATTTTATTAATAAAATAGTAGTTATTTCTCTCTCTCTCACACACATATTTTCTTCATGTTTTGCTCTTTTATTTATGTTATTCTCTTTCTTCTTATCTTTTGGTACTATTCATCTCATATCAAATAGTAAAGTCCTTTAGATTTTTTTGTTACTGCAATCTACAAAACCCCGCAAAAAATTCCTAGTTTTTCTTCAATGGTGCTTTTATTTGATCATCTGACATTGCTTCAATCAACAATTTATCGGTTATTAACATGATTATTATGAATCTATCAATAAAAGGAAGTTATTCTCATTTCATATGAAGTCTGTATTTGTAGTGTGTATATGACATAAAAGATTAAATGAAATGTGATACAAAGGGTTAGTTGTCATGCCAACTGAATTAACTGATATAAGTCAGTTTATAACTAACTAACAACTAAATTTAACAAACTTTCCCATCTATTATCAACCCCTCAAGCTGGAATATAGATGTTAGTCATGTCCACCTTGAATAACATACAAATAAACATGGATGGAAGTTTGAAGCATTGAAGCAGATGGAAATGGCTAAGCCATAACGACCAATAGTAATGGCGAAGCACTTAGTGCTCCTACGCTTTAAATGAGACAAAATACGTGGGCCAAGACGGCATGTAATTATTGTGGGCCTAAGCCCTAGGAAACGGTAAATTTGAATTTCGTGACACATTTCGTGGGCCCTGACCCACGGTACTGCGTATGTTATACCCCAATTTTGTCCACCTACCTCTGGTAATTTATTTTTATTTTTGTTTTTACTTTATTCTTAGCAACAAATTTTGGGTTCATTTTTATGTTAATCCTTTGGGCTAATTTCAGCCCAATTGCAATAAAAAAGGAGGTGCAAATAGCTGGCCTTTTTGTTACAAATTACAATCACAAGCATAAGTCCAAAAAATAATAATAACCATGTCCATTACATGTCCAAAAAAATACAAAACAAGAAACATTAAATACAAAATTACAAAAAAAACATATCTCAAAAAAATGTGAAAAGCCAGCAACGGACAACTGGAATTGCCCTTTTCATTCATAGTCAATTTGCTCTTTTTCCTTGGTTATGGTTTATTTCCATTTCCTCTCAAGGAATGCAGCATCTGCCAACGTTGAGATGTTGGGACAAGGGGAAGAAGACAAATGGTCTTCCTTTGAGGCAGCTTGTTTCTCTGTCTTGCTGCTAGTCAAAACCTACAAAAAGAAAGACAACAGTCTATTACAAAGAAATTGCATTGTCTAATTAGGCACAAATGGAAGAAAACAAAGTCAAACCAGAAACAATTACTATAAGCATGAATGCAGCAGTGGGTTGAAGGAATACAAGCAACGGGCAGAGCACTTGAAACACCAAAATGGCAACAATTTGAAAAATTAAAAAAGATGATGCAGAGATAAAAATTGACCACACAATGTCTATATCTCGTATAAGGCAAAACTTCGCCTATAAATACCACCAGCAAATTCACTCAAAGGGAGGATTCTGGGCGTTTTTACCACCAATCAAAGAATTAGAGGCTCCACACTGAAGCCCTAATTCACCAAGTCAGAAAAAGAAAACGAAAAGAGAAGAAACAAAAAAAAAGCAAGCAAAAAAAAAAACGCAGCAGGGAAAAGAAGCAGGGAAGAAAGAAGAAAGAAGAAAAAGAAGGGGAAGAAAAGAAGGTTTGCCTCCCACCACTCTCTCTCACTCTCCCTTTCCTCTGCGTGATCTCCCCCACCGTTCCTCCTCCCTCTCCTCTGCGTGATCTCCCCCACCGCTCCTCCTCCCTCTCTCCCTCATCCCCGCCTCCTGTTCGTGCCATGTTTGCCCAGGCCTTGGCCATGCCGCCTCCCTCCTCCCTTTCTTCTTCCTCGCCATCTCACCATCTCTCTCTCTCTCTTCCCCTCATCTTCTTTTTTCTTCTGCGGCGCTGGCTTGCCTCTGCTTTTTTCTTCATTTGATGTGTGCTTATGTGTGTGTGTGTGTTTTAGGTTTAGCATCCCCCAAGCCCCTCCTTTTTCATGCGTCCTGCTTCTTTTCTTTTCTATTTTTATTTTTGTTTTTTTTTTCTTTTGTTATTTTAAGTGGGCTGCAGCCCATTCTTTCACTTTTTTTCTTTTATTTTTTTTTATTTTATTTGTTATTTTTTCTTAGTGGGCTCAGCCCATTCCCTTTATTTTTTAACTCTAACTCTTCTCCTTTTTTATTTGCCAAACCCTTATCCTTTTCTATCATTTATTTATTAAACGTGAACATTTTTTTTACTAGTCAAACTAGTACAATTTTATTCAACTAAATTTCACATACAAGTTTTGAAACCCTGTTTTTCTTGAAAATCACTTGATAAAAATCGTGAAAATTAATTTACTAGTAATGATCACTCGAGATTGCTTCCCGTTTAGTCATTACAAATATCTTAATTTTCTAAATAAGAATGGGTTATTAGTGAGGACCACTCTTGATTGCTTCTTGTTTGGTCCCCATGAAAACCTATCCTCTTCATAAAAATAAAATTAAGTTTTTTTACTAGTAATGATCACTCGAGATTGCTTCTCGTTTGACCATTACGAACACCGTTAATTTTCTAAACAAAATAGGTTATTTGTAAGGACCACTCTTGATTGCTTCTTGTTTGGTCCCTACAAAACCTACCCTTTTTCCATAAAAAATATACAATTAAAATCAACCAACACACAATCATTTTCTACCAAAGAACTACATTGCTTTTGACTTCTCCACTGCACCCGGAGATACGTAGGAGCAGGATCATACTCCTGTCAAGCGCAAAAATAAACGACTTTTATTAAATTCTTTTTTTTTATCTTGGTTAATTTTTTTTTAAAATAAAAGGGAAATAAATATTTTTTTTTAGAAGTTAATAAATTTTGCACAATTAATTAGAGGTAACCTTTTTCGAAAGGATGTTGTAGGGTGCTAATACCTTCCCTACACATAATCGACTCCTGAACCCAAATCTGGTCTCAAAGACCATTTTCTTTAAAAAAAGGTTTTTTCCAATGTTTTCCCTATGAAATAAATTATTGGTGGCGGCTCCATTAAACTCGAATAAATCCCTCCGGATTTTTCGGTCGCTACAGCTGGCGACTCCACTGTGGATATTTAGAGAGTCAAGCCTAAATAACTGATTGTGCTAAATAGTTAACTCTTATGTTTAATTTCCCTTGTTTTTATTTATTTATTTACTTATTCATTTGTTTATTTACTTATTTATTTATTCATTTATTTATTTATTTATTGTTCTTTTGTGAATATTTATTGTGAATATTATGCATATATTGAACCTTAGGATAGAAGACCATATTCTGTATATTTCATTTGTTTTGCAGCTTGGGTAGTGTTAGGGTGTTGCCCCTCTCACACACTGCACCTACACGTTCGCACACACATGTGAGTAAGGCCCTATACCCGGGTCAGAGCAAAGCTTAAGTTGAGTGGAGGTTCGGTGATAGTCAATTGGAATTTGCTTTCCTTCTGGCTATTGCGAGAACTTCATCTAGAGTGTGCTCCCTCTGGGTATTCCGCACCAGATAGTTATCTATCGTTGTGGTTAATATTCAGGAGGAGACTTTAGCTCTAGAGGCCTTTGGTGAGAATGTGACTAGAGCCACCATGAGATCTATCACTCAATACAAGACTATAGACCCCTTAGGCTAGAAAATCTCTAATTTTAGGTTTAACCCATTTAAGACACAAGGGGCATCATATCATTTTTGTTCTTCCACCAAAAATCTGTTATATCACGTCCATGCATAAAAAAGGGTCTACTAAATCACATATTTTTGTGCATGCTACATGAATAGTCATCATCATCACTCAACATTATATCTTCATGCATTCATGCTTCCAAAAAAAACATGTTGAATTTTTTTAAAAAAAATGTCATTCATTCTCATTTCATTTTAGGTGCCAGGGAAGCATAGGAACTCAAAGTTTGGCTGCAAGTATTTTGTGGGATAATATGGGATCAAGCGGTGAAACTGTCCCTTTGAAGAGGCACATACATCCGAGAATAAAAAAGCCTGGAGAAGTGTGCCAATTTAATGACGACGAGCATTCAGCGTATAACCTTCATTGGAAAGTATGGGAATATTCTCAAGTTGCTAGAGGTGGATGTGCAAGTAAATGCCATTTCTGCACTTATCCAATTCTATGATTCTCCCATGAGGTGCTTCACTTTCAAGAATTTCTAAATGGCTCCCACATTGGAAGAATTTGCTCGGATTTTAGGATACTCGACCGAAAACATGAAGCCCTACCAACGCACCCGAGATTTTAATCTCCTACAAGAGGTTGCTATAATTCTGAAAGACAATGAGGATGAATTAAAGAAAAGAAAGTTAAACCGAAATGGTGTCGAGGGGTTTCCGCTAGAGTATTTTGAAGAAAAGATGAGGCATTTGGCTAGTGTTCAAGATTGGGCGTCTTTCATGGAAGTGTTGGCTCTTACAATTTTTGGCATTATGTTATTTCCACGCATTGATGGCTATATAGACTTGGCCTCTATTGATGTGTTCCTAGCCTTTAAAAAAGGGAAAGAGAGCCCAGTGTCAGCCATTCTTGCGGATACTTATTGTGCCCTCACTCACTGTCATGAAAAAAAAAGGGAAGAAACTATCATGCTGCTTATCCACTCTCTATGTGTGGCTTGTCACCCACGTATTCGGAAATAGGAAAATATCATGTCCCTTTGCAGACTTCAACACATGTGATGTAGGGGTCAGAGATGGAGATCGGTGGGCTGTAACTCTGGCAGATCTTGATGAAAAGACGGTCCGATGCTACCCAGGGTGGTTGGATATACATGAAATGATCTATCAATGCGGGAATTTCCCTAATGTTCCACTCATAGGAACAAGAGGATGTATTAACTATAATCCTTCTCTACTGCTAAGACAACTTGGTTATTCTATGATGAATCCACCGTCAGATCAGATGACGAACCCCTTTGTGGTATATGAGTTCGATCAAGGGAATAGCGGAATGCTTAGAAAGGTTCGACATGCTTGGGACCAAGTCACTCGGAAAGGGAAAGTTCTCGGAAAAAGAAGCATTGGTGCTACGAATAGTTACCACCAATGGATCGAAAGTAGGGTTCGAGAAATCAAATTGCCGTTCCATGGTACACCCCCACCGGAACCAGAAGCACCGGAATCTATCCCTATTACGAGTAAAGAGATGGAAGAACTTAAAGTGGCTTTGTCAAAATCTAATGAGGAAAAGGAAGAATTACAAGCAAGGTTAGAAAAGGCACTTCAAGAGAACAAGTACTTGCAGTCGGAAAATATCCTAAAAGGGAAGTTCATCGAGAGAAGCAACAAAAGGGCAAAAGTAGAGGAAAAGAGTAAGCATGATGTGCAACTTTGTCTGAGAGGGGCGAATGAAGAGCTAGAGCTGTGTAATCAAGAGAGGGATAAGGCTATAGAAAACGCCTATATATGGAAAGGATTGTGGAAAAAATCCTCGGTTACCGAAAAGAATTTGCAAGAGGAGCTTGAAGGTTTAAAGCAACATCTTGAGAAGGTGGTAGCTGGGTATGAGAACCGAGCCCAAAAGGAGAAGCAATACAAGGAAGAAATAGAAGAGATGCTTGTGAAATATCAAGATGCGCTGAAAAAAGAACAAGAGGATGCAAATGAGTTGCGAAGCTATATTGCATATCAAGAGAAGTTCTATGACGACCTAAAAAATGAAAGCACGTATTGGGAGAATCATTTTACAAAACTGGTCAGTCAGATAGAAAATCAAGCGCTCTTTAATGAACTGAGGAACGAAGGCATGCATTGGAGGGACTGTTTTTCAAAGTTGGCAAGTTTGGCCAATCAAGCAATCATAGATATCCCAAGGCGTCTAGAGGAGGTTGATGCGGCGATGCACCCACTGAATACTCCAGTCAATGTTTACAAGTTTATTGAATTTTGTAAAAGTTTGATAGAAGAATTGAGAGAAAAGGCCGGTTGTCCTACAAAGAAGAAAAAAAAGGCGGCTAACTGATGAGGTTTTAGTTTGAGTGAATTGTACTATTTGTGTTTCTCATCAACAAAGGATTTGTCATTTTGCTTATTGATCCCATTTTATTCTCCAAATTACTTAACCTTTTTTTTTAAAAAAAAGAAATGGATAATTACAACAAAGCAATGAGGCCTATGGTTCCCTGGTACAAAATGAATAGACTCATACATCCGCATCCATTCATTCACTTTTTTTTCTTTCTTACATACTCATATCAATTTTTTTAATCATCAGAAGAAAATAATCAAACAAACTGGTTCCTCGACACCCTTATCGAACTCGCTCTCATTCAAAGATCATGGATGACCAAGAGATGAAAGAGGACGTCAACCAGCTGAAAGAACAGATGAGCAAAGTTTTGGAGCTTCTGCAGTCCCTAAACAAAGACAAGGCTGCAGATGGGGTATCTCCAGCAGTGAATGATGAAAGTCAAGCTACACCTTCCCACCCACTTGGCTTTGGTCCTATGCAGTTGCAATATGGTCTCAATACTCAAGGGATGATGGTACCTTTTGCAATTTACCCGCATGGTCCTACACATTCACCAGTTAGCAACCCTCAGAATCAAGTACCACAATTTCCACTTTACGGACTCCCACCTGGTTACACGCCACCTATGGCCAATGATGATACTGCGAACCATAACCCTCAAGGCCCTCAGAATCAAGTACCACAGTTCCCACTATTTGGTCTCCCGCCCGGTTACACACCACCAGGTGCTAGCAATAACTCTGCAGAAACTGATTCCCAAGCGCTTGTTGTGTAAGATGTAGCTCAAGGATCCGGCTCAGGTACTGAAACCATACCAGTTCAAAGCTCAACTCCTGGCTTCATGGCATACACTTTTCCACCTGGTTATGCACCATCCCATGTCCGGAATACTCAAGGAGTCAGTACGCCCGTAGTGGCCCCCGTGGTGAATCCCCGACCATTTGGTTACCCCTATTATATTCAAGGAAATCCATTGAATCCCCAGACTAACCGCATTGCCTGGTCTCCAGCTATAGGGGGACCCAATCTGAGCGTCCCAGTTGGGAATCAGTGGTCTGATACGAAGTTGCAAATCCTCGAAGATAGGCTAAGAGCTGTAGAAGGAGTAAGTTATCTCGGTTCAAGTATCGCTTCAGATCTTTGTCTCGTACCGGATGTGGTTGTACCGCCGAAGTTCAAGGTGCCAGACTTTGACAAGTATAAAGGGACAACTTGCCCGAAAAGCCACTTGACCATGTACTGTAGGAAGATGGCGTCCTATGGACATGATGACAAACTTCTGATTCATTTCTTCCAGGATAGTTTAACAGGGGCAGCGTCGAGTTGGTATACACACCTTGAGCGATCTCATATTCGCTGCTGGAAAGATTTGGCGGATGCCTTTTTGAAGCAGTATAAGTATAACATTGATATGGCTCCTGATAGAATGCAGTTGCAAAACATGGCAAAAAGAGACAATGAGACCTTCAAGAAATATGCCCAACGATGGAGAGGACTGGCAGCCCAAGTGGAACCGCCTCTGATTGAAAAAGAAATGGTGGCCATGTTCATGGATACTCTTCAATCACCCTTTTATGACAAAATGATCGGAAGTGTATCATCAAACTTTTCAGATATGGTCATCGTAGGGGAAAGAGTTGAAGGAGGAATGAGAAATAGAAAGATTGCCCAAAGTTTTGCTGGAACTAGTAACATCAAGAGACCCCCAACAAACTTCGTAAAGAAGAAAGAAGGGGAAACCAATGCTGTGATGACGAGCCCGGGAGGACAAACACAAGGAAAACCACCCCAATTCTTTACCAATTTCCCACATCTATTTCCATACCCCTACTTCCCACCTCCATACATTGTCGCCGCCTCTCATAATCCTACCCCCCGGCCAAACCAACCAATGATGCCCTTTCGACCACCTTCCCCCATCCAAACACAAGCACAGCCAGTTGCTCCCACCCAACCGAACCAAAACCAGAAACAACCAAATGACCAAGAAAAGAAAGCAGTCCAATTCGATCCTATTCCCATGACCTATACAGATTTGTTCCAGCACCTCATCAGCAACTCCTTGGTCTCTCCACGCTCAATGAAACCACTTCAACCTCCCTTCCCAAGAGGATATGACCCAAATGCCAAGTGTGAGTTTCATGCAGGGGCAATAGGTCACACAACTGAAAATTGCAAGGCTTTGAAGTACGTGGTTCAAGATCTGATCAATGCCAAATGGTTAAGTTTTAAGGAGGATGGACCTAATGTGGGTAATAATCCCCTTCCAGGTCATGGAGGTTCAACAGTCAACGCCATTATTGAAGAGTTTAGGAATCAGCCTCTGACAATGAAAGTGGAGGATATTCGTACTCCCTTAAGGGTCATTTATGCCAAACTCTGCAAGTTCGGTATAATTGGGATGAAATACAATGAGAGGGACTTGTGTAGCTTGCATCCTGATGACAATCATTGCATAGAGGAATGCGAGGAATTCAGACAAATTCTTCAAGAATTGTTAGATAGACACTTGATACAGGTAGGTTGTGTGAAGAAAGATGAAAACATATTGACCCTTCAGTCAAATGAAGATAAAAACACGACCTTCCCAAAACCGTTGGAAATTTGTTACAACAAGCCAGTCCGAGGCGTGCCTAAACCGATAACTATTCATGTACCAACTCCTTTCCCTTTCAAGAACGCTAATGCAGTGCCATGGGATTACAGTATGAAGGTCTTTGTGGACAATTTAGGGGATGACCAGTTAAAAGCGGCATCTGGATCTGGCAATCCTGCTATCACTAACATCTCGGGAATCGGTGGGATGACCCGAAGTGGACGAATTTATACCCCTATCGGACCCATGGACAAAACTCGCAAGGGAAAAGATAAAGAAGAAGAATCCATTGACAAAGATATGGGTAATAAGGCAAAGAAAGAAGAAGAAAACAAGAAAGTAGTATCTGAAGAAGAGGTTTGTGAATTCCTGAAATTTATGAAACAGAGTGAATACAAGGTGGTGGATCAGTTGAATCATACTCCTGAAAAAATATCCGTGTTATCGCTGCTGCTGAATGCTGAGCGCCATAGGGAATCATTGATGAAAGTGCTAAATGAAGCTCATGTCACCCATGACATCACGGTGAACCAATTCGACGGGATTGTGGGTAATATTGTTGCTAGTAATTACCTTACCTTCACTGATGAAGAAATTCCAGTTGAAGGAATGGGGCATAACAAAGCATTGCACATCTCTGTGAAGTGTGGAGACTATATCCTTGCTAGGGTACTCGTCGATAATGGGTCATCTCTAAATGTTATGCCAAAATCTACCTTGGCAAAGTTGTCTGTTGATGGATCATATATGAAGCCCAGTACCATGGTGGTAAGAGCCTTCGATGGGTCTAGAAGAGAGGTTATTGGAGAAATCGAGCTACCTATACAAGTCGGCCCTCGCACATTTGAGGTAGTCTTTCAGGTGATGGAAATCGTACCAGCATATAGCTGCCTCCTTGGAAGACCATGGATCCATTCAGCTGGAGTTGTGCCTTCAACCTTACACCAAAAGTTGAAATTTTCAATGGATAATAAGTTGGTGACTGTCTCTGGTGAAGAAGAGATGCTAGTAAGCAAGCCGTCCTCCACGCGCTATATTGAGGCTACAGAAGAAGCTCTTGAGACGTCTTTTCAAACGTTGGAGATTGCGAATGCCGCTTTCGCGGGAGAGGGAGTCCTAATGAAGAAACCAAAGTTGTCTGAAACCTCCATGATGATCGCTAAAGTTATGATGAAAGGATGGTATCAGGCCGGATGTGGATTGGGAAGATATGAACAAGGGATCGTGATGCTGGTAGAACTTCCAGATAACAGAAACATATATGGGTTGGAATACGAACCTAACAAATTTGACAAAAAGAGAATTGCCAAAGAAAGAAAAGAAAAGAGGATAGCTAGACTGGAAGGCAGGGAGCCAAAAGATGAGAGTATCCCCATCTGTGACATCAGGCAAAGCTTTCGGAGTGCAGGAATATTGAATCCGGATCAGATAGCAGCTATCAAGGACGATCGCAGTGCAGAAAACAACGATGTCAACCTTGTCCACCCTTGCTCGCCAAATGAAGAACTTGGAAATTGGGAGATCGTTGAGTTTCCCGTGATCTTTGATTCAAAGTAATTATGTAATGCAAATTCTATTGCTCTACCCAAGACTTTAGAATAATTTATTGTCAAAAGGGCGCACATGTTTTATTTCAGTATCATTATCAATAAAATGCACTTTGAATTTTCCAATCATTTCTCTTTTCTTTCCTTTTCCATCTTTTCCATCTCTCTTCATCTTTTTCCGCTTTTCATTTCGTCATTTTTTTTAACTAATGCAGATCCAAAAACATTGTCTTTGAAAATAACGATGCCAGTAACTCACACTATAATTTTGAATACCCCATTAATCATACTGAGGAAGATAATGAGGACAATTGGGATACCCCTCCTGAATTAATGAGGTTGATGGAACAAGAAGCTAAAGTGATTCAACCCCACGAGGAAGAAACTGAAACAATCAATCTGGGCACTGAAAACGACAAGAAAGAAGTTAAGATTGGCACCACAATAAAAAGCAGTGAGCGAGAAAAATTGGTTAAACTCCTATTTGAATACATTGATGTTTTCGCGTGGACATACCGAGATATGCCTGGATTAGATAATAGCATAGTCGAGCACAAATTGCCATTAAAACCTGAGTGCCCACCGGTCAAGCAGAAGTTGAGAAGAATGAAACCAGAGATGTCGCTCAAGATTAGAGATGAGGTAAAAAAACAGTTCGACGCCGGATTTCTGGCTGTAGCAAAATACCCTCAATGGGTGGCTAATATTGTCCCAGTCCCAAAGAAAGATGGAAAGGTCCGAATGTGTGTTGACTATCGAGATCTAAACAGGGCCAGCCCTAAGGATGACTTCCCTTTGCCACATATTGATGTCCTGGTAGATAGCACTCCTCAACACTCTGTCTTCTCTTTCATGGATGGATATTCTGGCTATAATCAAATCAAGATGGCTCCCGAAGATATGGAAAAAACCACATTTATCACTTTATGAGGAACTTTCTGTTACAAAGTAATGCCGTTTGGATTAAGAAATCTTTGAGGCACCATACCAAAGAGCAATGGTGGCTTTGTTCCATGACATGATGCACAAAGAGATAGAGGTCTATGTGGATGACATGATTGTAAAGTCCAAAACAGAGGAAGGTCATGCTATTAACCTACAAAAGCTTTTTGAGCGACTGAGGAAATACAAACTCCGGTTAAACTCAGCTAAGTGTAGCTTTGGTGTAAGGTCAGGCAAGCTGCTAGGGTTTATAGTCAGCGAGAAGGGAATAGAAGTTGATCCGGCCAAAGTAAAAGCAATCCTCGAAATGTCGACTCCTCGCACCGAAAAAGAAGTTCGTGGATTCTTGGGAAGATTGAACTACATCGCCAGGTTTATATCTCAGCTAACTGCTACTTGTGAGCCAATTTTCAAGTTGCTGTGTAAGAATCAGGAAACCAAATGGAACGACAATTGCCAGAAAGCTTTTGAGAAAATCAAATAGTACTTACAAGATCCACCGGTTTTGGTACCCCCTGTGCCAGGGAGACCCCTCATCATGTACTTAATAGTATTGGACGAATCAATGGGTTGTGTGCTAGGACAACATGATGAATCTGGTAAGAAGGAGCATGCCATTTACTACTTGAGCAAGATATTCACTAGCTGCGAGACGAGGTATTCATTGTTAGAACGAACATGTTGCGCGTTAACCTGGGCCGCACATCGTTTGAGACAATATATGCTATCCCATACAACTTGTTTGGTGTCCAAAATGGATCCAATCAAGTATATTTTTGAAAAGCCTGCTCTCACAAGAAGAATTGCTCATTGGCAAATGTTGTTATCTGAGTATGATATCGTGTATGTCACCCAAAAGGCAATTAAAGGTAGTACCTTAGCTGAATACTTGGCTCATCAACCTGTGGAAGACTATCAGTCAATGCAGTGTGATTTCCCAGATGAAGACATAATGGCTCTATTTGAAGGAAAAGAAATCCCTGACGATGAAAAATGGATCATGTTGTTTGATGGTGCTTCTAATGCATTGGGACATGGGATTGGAGCTGTGCTGATTTCCCCATAAGGTCATTTCATCCCTTTTACTGCGAGATTGTGTTTTGATTGTACAAACAATATGGCAGAGTATGAGGCATATGCCATGGGCATTCAAGCGGCCATTGAATCGAATGTCAAAATTCTCGAAGTATATGGAGACTCGGCTTTGGTTGTCCATCAGTTAAAAGGCGAATGGGAAACGAGGGATTCCAAATTAGTTCCTTATCGCGATCACATCAAAGAACTGATGGAGCAGTTTGATGAAATCACCTTCCATCACATTCCGCGTGAAGATAATCAGCTAGCTGACACCTTAGCTACTCTATCATCAATGTTCAAAATCAGTAACAGGGAGAACCTACCGCTCATAAAAATACAGAATCACGACCGCCCAGCACACTACCTAGCAATAGAAGGAGAGCATGATGGCAAACCCTGGTATTACGACATCAAACAATACATCACAAGTAGAGAATATCCTCCTAATGTCTTAGAGAATGATAAAAGGGCATTAAGGCGGTTGGCAATGGGATTCTTTCTAAACGGCGAAGTGCTTTATAAGAGAAACCATGACATGGTACTTCTCAGGTGTGTTGATAGACTGAGGCGGAAAAGATTATGCGAGAGGTTCATGAAGGTTCCTTTGGGACTCACGCAAACGGGCATGCAATGGCAAGAAAAATCTTGAGGGCTGGCTATTATTGGTTGTCTATGGAGACTGATTGTTTCAGTTATGTGAAGAAATGCCACAAATGTCAGATGTACGCCGATAACATCCATGTGCCACCAGTCTCTTTGAACATCTTAACAGCACCATGGCCTTTCTCAATGTGGGGATTGGATGTCATTGGACCCATTGAACCTAAGGCATCAAATGGACATCGCTTCATTCTCGTCGCAATTGACTATTTCACTAAATGGGTTGAAGCGGCTTCATACGTGAGTGTGACAAAAAATGTGGTTGTCAAATTCATCAAGAGAGATTTGATCTGCCGCTATGGTTTTCCAAATAAGATCATCACTGATAATGGGACTAATTTGAACAACAAGATGATGACGGAGCTGTGTAATGACTTCAAGATCCAACATCATAATTCCTCACCGTACCGCCCAAAGATGAATGGGGCAGTTGAAGCTACGAATAAGAACATCAAGAAGATTGTCCAAAAGATGGTGGTAACATTTAGAGACTAGCACGAAATGCTCCCTTTTGCCTTGCACGATTATCGAACTTCGGTTCGCACCTCAACAGGGGCAACCCCTTTCTCGCTGGTGTACGGAATGGAAGCAGTGCTTCCCATTGAAGTCGAGATCCCCTCGTTAAGGGTATTGATGGAAACAAAACTAGAAGAGGCAGAATGGGTTCAGGCTCGGATGGATCAATTGAATCTCATTGAAGAAAAGAGAGTGATGGCCTTATGTCATGGACAACTATATCAACACAGGATGAAGAGGGCTTACGAAAAGAAAGTTCGCCCTCGGGAATTTCAAGAAGGAGACCTAGTGCTCAAGAAGATTTTGCCCATCCAAAAGGATTCTCGTGGAAAATGGACTCCGAATTATGAAGGCCTGTATGTTGTGAAAAAAGCTTTTTCTGGAGGAGCCTTAATCCTCACAAGGATGGACGGTGAAGATCTCCTGCTCCCAGTAAACTCTGATGCAGTCAAAAAATATTATGCCTAAAAAAGAAAATCATGTAAAAACCAAGCAAAAGTGGACTCGCTAGGTTGAAAACCTGAAAGGGCGACCTAGGCAAAAATTAGAGCAACCCGTTGGATTGAAAACTTGAAAGAGCAATCCAAGCAGAAGTTAGGGTCTAAAATCGGATATTGAAGAAGGCTGGTGCATCAAGGGGCTCTTACCCAACTGGGGCAATTCTGTAGTAGAGTAATGAGTAATCAAAGTTATGGATATGGGAAGCTGGCATTTGTTCCTACAAAGACACAAGCTATAAAATATCTCTTAGTTATTGTCTTTCTTTGTTTTTTCTTCTTCCTGCATTTTTCTTGATGTATTTTCAAGTCTATGTAATTTCAGTCCTCGTACACATAACTCTTCTTTTGAATACCAAGCACCTCCGTTCTCGTATTTCAAAATGTTGTTTTATGATAATAGGCACTGAATTGTGAAGCATGTGATGATATGGGAAAGCATTACGGTTATTATATACATCTTAAGAATAACGAGAAAACGCCAAATCTCAACAAATAAGTTTCAAAAAGGGCAAAGGAATTACCTTTAAAAAAGTAACTAGCGCTGCATCGATAACTCGCGCTCCCTCCCAGTCGAAGGCATAGCATGACTAAATCCGATGAATCTCAGTCCGTCCCATATCTTTAAGCACTAGAGATCATACGAGACGAGGAATCAGTAAAAATAATAATCGCATCGCATACATGCATCACATACCATATATTCGTGCATCATCTTCATATCACCACCTTTTAGCCGTTTTGTTACACTTGGTCCGTGCACCAAATTTTGATCCTTCACTCTCGTTTACAAACAATGCGCCTAGCATTGGTCCTTTATTTTGCCTTCTAAGCGACACGCCAAGTATCGCCCACTCTTTATTGCTTTCCGATCATCGCGTCAGTACCCGACCTGGCGGAGATCCTTCTTTATAGTTTTCTGATAAACGCGCCGAGCATCACCCCTTTTTATTGCTTTAAGATTACCGCGTCAGTACCCGACGTGGCGGTAGTCCGTCATTATTGCTTTTTGACCAACATATCAGTTCCAGACCTGATGTTGATCCTTCTTTATTGCTTTCCATCGACGCGTCAATACCCTACTTGGCGTCGAACCTTCCGATCACCGCGTCAGTACCCGACCTGGCGGTGATCCTTCTTTATTGCTTCCCATCGACGCGTCAATACCTTATTTGGCGTCGAATCACTCTTTATTGCTTTCCGATCACCGTCGATTGCAGACGGCGGTGACCCTTCTTTATAGTTTTACGATAAACGCCATGGCGTTAATCACTCATTCTTGCTTTTTTTCGATCACGGCGTCGATTGCGAGCACTGGCGGTGACCCTTCTTTATAGTTTTACGATAAGCGGCGCTAGCGTTAATCACTCATTCTTGCTTTTTAGATCATCGGCGTCGATTGCGGGCACTGGCAGTGACCCTTCTTTATTTCTTTCCGATAAACGCGCCAAGCGTTAATCCTTCATTATTGCCTTTTGATTACCGCGTCAGTACCCGACCTGGCGGTGATCCTTCTTTATTGCTTTTCGATTAAACGCACTGAGCAACAATCCCTCGTTGTCATCCTTTGCCTATCCTGGTTCGGGGCAAAATTAGTGTCTTTATCTTTACTTCTATTTTACAACGAAAATATGAAAACTTTTGTTGTTCACATTTTCTAATAAAATATAACTAAAGAGGGGCAGCTGTTATACCCCAATTTTGTCCACCTACCTCTGGTAATTTATTTTTATTTTTGTTTTTACTTTATTTTTAGCAACAAATTTTGGGTTCATTTTTATGTTAATCCTTTGGGCTAATTTCAGCCCAATTGCAATAAAAAGGAGGTGCAAATAGCTGGCCTTTTTGTTACAAATTACAATCACAAGCATAAGTCCAAAAAATAATAATAACCATGTCCATTACATGTCCAAAAAAATACAAAACAAGAAACATTAAATACAAAATTACAAAAAAAAATATCTCAAAAAAATGTGAAAAGCCAGCAACGGACAACTGGAATTGCCCTTTTCATTCATAGTCAATTTGCTCTTTTTCCTTGGTTATGGTTTATTTCCATTTCCTCTCAAGGAATGCAGCATCTACCAACGTTGAGATGTTGGGACAAGGGGAAGAAGACAAATGGTCTTCCTTTGAGGCAGCTTGTTTCTCTGTCTTGCTGCTAGTCAAAACCTACAAAAAGAAAGACAACAGTCTATTACAAAGAAATTGCATTGTCTAATTAGGCACAAATGGAAGAAAACAAAGTCAAACCAGAAACAATTACTATAAACATGAATGCAGCAGTGGGTTGAAGGAATACAAGCAACGGGCAGAGCACTTGAAACACCAAAATGGCAACAATTTGAAAAATTAAAAAAGATGATGCAGAGATAAAAATTGACCACACAATGTCTATATCTCGTATAAGGCAAAATTTCGCCTATCAATACCACCAGCAAATTCACACAAAGGGAGGATTCTGGGCGTTTTTACCACCAATCAAAGAATTAGAGGCTCCACACTGAAGCCCTAATTCACCAAGTCAGAAAAAGAAAACGAAAAGAGAAGAAACAAAAAAAAAAGCAAGCAGAAACGAAAAAGAGAAGAAAAAAAAAAGAAAGCAAGCAAAAAAAAAAAACGCAGCAGGGAGAAGAAGCAGGGAAGAAAGAAGAAAGAAGAAAAAGAAGGGGAAGAAAAGAAGGTTTGCCTCCCACCACTCTCTCTCACTCTCCCTTTCCTCTGCGTGATCTCCCCCACCATTCCTCCTCCCTCTCTCGCGCATCCCCGCCTCCCTGTTCGCGACCGCGCGCCCCCTCCTCCCTTTCTTCTTCCTCGCCATCTCACCATCTCTCTCTCTCTCTCTCTTCCCCTCATCTTCTTTTTTCTTCTGCGGCGCTGGCTTGCCTCTGCTTTTTTCTTCATTTGATGTGTGCTTATGTGTGTGTGTGTGTGTGTGTGTTTTAGGTTTAGCATCCCCCAATCCCCTCCTTTTTCATGCGTCCTGCTTCTTTTCTTTTCTATTTTTATTTTTGTTTTTTTTTCTTTTGTTATTTTAAGTGGGCTGCAGCCCATTCTTTCACTTTTATCTTTTATTTTTTTTATTTTATTTGTTATTTTTTCTTAGTGGGCTCAGCCCATTCCCTTTATTTTTTAACTCTAACTCTTCTCCTTTTTTATTTGTCAAACCCTTATCCTTTTCTATCATTTATTTATTAAACGTGAACATTTTTTTTACTAGTCAAACTAGTACAATTTTATTCAACTAAATTTCACATACAAGTTTTGAAACCCTGTTTTTCTTGAAAATCACTTGATAAAAATCTTGAAAATTAATTTACTAGTAATGATCACTCGAGATTGCTTCCCGTTTAGTCATTATAAATATCTTAATTTTCTAAATAAAAATGGGTTATTAGTGAGGACCACTCTTGATTGCTTCTTGTTTGGTCCCCATGAAAACCTATCCTCTTCATAAAAATAAAATTAAGTTTTTTTACTAGTAATGATCACTCGAGATTGCTTCCCATTTGACCATTACGAACACCGTTAATTTTCTAAACAAAATAGGTTATTTGTGAGGACCACTCTTGATTGCTTCTTGTTTGGTCCCTACAAAACCTACCCTTTTTCCATAAAAAATATACAATTAAAATCAACCAACACACAATCATTTTCTACCAAAGAACTACGTTGTTTTTGACTTCTCCACTGCACCCGGAGATACGTAGGAGCAGGATCATACTCCTGTCAAGCGCAAAAATAAACGACTTTTATTAAGTTCTTTTTTTTATCTTGGTTAATTTTTTTTTAAATAAAAGGGAAATAAATATTTTTTTAGAAGTTAATAAATTTTGCACAATTAATTAGAGGTAACCTTTTTCGAAAGGATGTTGTAGGGTGGTAATACCTTCCCTACACATAATCGACTCCCGAACCCAAATCTGGTCTCAAAGACCATTTTTCTTCAAGAAAAGGTTTTTTCCAATGTGTTCCCTATGAAATAAATTATTGGTGGCGGCTCCATTAAACTCGAATAAATCCCTTCGGATTTTTCGGTCGCTACAGCGTAAAGAGTGTTTTTGTGGGCCTCGTCCCACACTAAAACTAGTCAGCATAAAAGAGTCGTTGGTTTCTGACATGTTGACCACTTATCGTGGGTCACAGCCATGGGTAAAACAACGCGCATATTTAACGTGGGCTTGAGCCCACGGTATGAACTGAAGGGCCACGGAAAAAAACCACCCGACCTAAACCTAATCAGACCATAAAACCTAAAAAAACACTAATCTCTCATTTCTCCCTCATTCTGCGCCGTGAGACTCCACACCCTCTCCTCCTCTCTCTTCTTTCTACCTCATTATCTCTTCTTCTCCGTCCCTCCACATTGCCTCTCCTTCTCCATCCCTCCTCACCGCCTCTCCTTCTCCGTCCCTCCACACCGGTCACCTTCTTCTCTTTCATCGTCTCATTCTCACCGTCATCTCTCTCGTTCTCAGTTCGTCCTCATTCGCACCAACCGACCACACCATCGTCTCTTTCTCTCACTCACCGACTCCAAATCTTGACCAAATCCACACATTCCTCACACTTTTGGGAATTTTCTGCCCTTCTGCCCTTCAAATGACATCAATACGGAGGAAGAAAAGGGAGACCACTTTCAGATCTGCCCTTCTGCCTTCTTTCTCACCGTTCTCTCTCTCTCGTTCTTTTCTATTTTTTGTCTATTTCAAAAGATCTGCTTTTTTTTTGTCTATTTTTTGGCTTTTATTTTTTGGCTTTAATCTTCGCCGAGTATGTAACTGGAGATCTGAGATTCGATGCAGAAGCTGAAGCGAGTTTGGACGAAGATAGATTTCAAGGGAGCAGAAGCGTTTGAACTGGCTTCTTCTGATTTTTTTATGTTTCGTTTTTATTTTTTTCTTCTCTGTAACCTTCTTCTTCTTAGCCCATTTTTTTTTGTTCTTCATCTTCTTCTTCTCTGTAACTGGCTTCTTCTGCATATTTTTTTTTCTTCTCTGTTGGGCTTGTTGTATAACTGATGTATTTTTTTATTTTATTTAATTGTAATGACAGTTTTTAGCAAAATAAAAATTGTCTCAAATAATCAAAGATTTTAATCAAAAAACAGATTATCAGTTTAAAAGTTGTCTCAAATTCTCTCTAAAAATTATAAAAATCTCTAAAAATTGTCTCAAATTAAAAATTGATTATTTTTTAGTTTTTAACTAATAATTAAATTTAATCAGTTTAAAAACTGGTTAAATTTAATTATTATTTTTTTAAAATGGCTTTTCAATTTATCTTGGGCCTTCTCCCACGGTAATTGTCATGTCAATTACCTGGGGAACTGGCCCACGCTAATTACACACGGCCTATAAAAAAACCCACGGTAACAGTTACCGTCGAGCAAATAACCTACGGAATGTGGCCCTCGATGGGCCCACGATAATTTGTGGATTACACACGGCTTTTTGACTTTAGAGGGGGCTTTGGGCCCACGGTAATAGCAGTTTTTCTTGTAGTGGACGGCTCATCAAAATGGCTAAGCACGAAAGCCACATCAATAGCCAAGTCAACTAAGGAATCCTAAGGACCTTTTTGATCGAGAGGACAAGGAAAAACAGCCAAGGTTTGTCGCTCGAAGCCACTCCACAGACTTAACGTCAAAGGTTGATGCAGGGGAGTTCGAAGCGTTATATGTTGTGTACTAATCGAAGACTTGCGCCATGAAGCCCGGAAGTGGAGTAATAGCCAAACGAATGGAAGTTACGTAATCTAAGGGAGGTTACGCTCCTCAAGAGCATTGCAAGCTGTGGTTGATTACTAGGAGCAGTTGCCACACCCAGAAACATGGGACAAATGTCAAATTGAGATGCAGTTAGCTTATTTCATGCAGCTTGTACATGTTGTACTGTAAAGGCTTAGCAGTTAGATTATTTAGTCAATAAATAGGTGTTTCAAAATTGTAACAAAGGTCGGATTTTCATTTATCACAAAGTCTTGAAATGCCTAAAAGTCTCTAGAGTGACAAACAACTAAGTCAAGGATCACCGAGAATGTAATGATGATCACTTCTTATCTCTTCTAATTCAATTTACGTTTTCTACATTCTTCTATCCTCTGAACTCAAACTCTAATCTCTAGTCGCCTGTTTTCTCATCAAACTTCTTCAAGTTCTCATGATCTCCAATCATGTGTTTTCTCATCAAATTTCGTCTAAACTTCTCAGCTTTTTCGACTGGCTTCTCATCCTATTCTTGCTTACCTCATCTAACTCTGAAACTCTATCTCATTTGTCAAATTCTTTTCTTATTTCCCAAAAACAATCTTCTCATCACTAGTTCTTTAACTTTGTTCAAAACTGTTATCAATGTTTTTGTGTTTTAAGTTTATTTTGTTGATGTGCATGTGCATTTGTCCATTTGTTTGGAATTGCTTGTTTTTACAGTTAATACAATTGAACAAGGCTTCCCTTTAATTGTTACTAACATTGTTCATGCTTTGTTTGTTAATGTTTATCTTTAATAACTTGCGCAAATGTGTGTTGGAACAGTACCCAAACCTAGAGAAACAATGTCTGTGAGGCGCCTAATAGTTGCTTGATAGATTGTTTAACCTTGCGCAATATTTTATTGGAGTCATGAGGGAAGTTGGTAGATAGTTGCAGAAACTGATCTCGGACTTTTTAGCCAGACATTGACCCAATTAGCAAGTTGTTTAGTTTACGTTTTTTTTTTCCTTATTTGTTTTCTTTGATGTTGTTTACCAAGTGTAGTGATTTTACGTGTAACTTTGTTCGAATTAGTGGAGTTCTATCTTGATTTTGTTGTCATTATAATTTGTTTGTTACATAAACTAAAAATACCATTCGAAGTGTTGATCACCTTCAGAATAGGTTTTGAATCGAAGTCTAAACCTAAAGCACAACACCGTAAACACCCATCAAAAGAAGAAAAGGGGAAAAAGTTTCGTGCTAAGTTGTTTTTTTGGGTAACCAATTCACACGATTCGAAGGCAATTGCATGACCATCTTTGAGAGTTTTGTGGTAAAGGAATCGAAGGAAATATCACGTTAGTGGTGATTATTGATTAATCATAGCCATTAGCTTTTGAAAAAACAAAAGGACAACATTTGAAGTACCTTTATAGAGCAACTCTTGGAGTAACTTGGATCATTTCTTAATAAAAATATATAAAAATATCTTGTTATAATGACATTTGTCATATGTTATTTTTTTTATAGGCAAATGTTAGTGGTTAGTTTGTTAGAGGGGAGAAAAATTTTTGTTAGTGGCAAGGATCTGAGCTCTGCACCTCCTGCTTGCAACTCCTTCATATCCCTTGGCTCAACCACTGAGCCCCCTACATGGGACTTGTTATATGTTATTTAAATTCCGCACTATGATAGTTTTCGGGGGAGAATGCGATATTTAATGAGTTTTTTCAGCTAATCAGAGAGTAAATTATGAAATATGAATTAATCAATCGATATTATAATAGACAGGAAAAGAAAAAAGGGGCGAGAGCATTTTAATCCCAAGGGGTTGGTCTAGTAGAGCATGACAAGACTTATATCCGACATGTCGTGGGTTCAAGTCTCTATTAGTCCCCTTAGGGTGAGGTACATGTAATTACCTTTATAAGTGTTCAAAGAGCCTGGAGGTCTTCCATGCCTTGAACTGGGGCGTCATCCCTTCACTCTAAATTTTCTATTATAAAAAAAAATGGGGCGGGGGAGATATAAAAATTAAAATCACAAACAAAAATGAAAATGATAAATACAGCATCATTATCATGAAGTGGAAGAAAAATGATAAGTGGTCTCCAGCACCTAAATTTTCTATTATCAAAAAAAAAAAAAGGGGGCGGGGGAGATATAAAAATTAAAATCACAAATAAAAATGAAAATAATAAATACAGCATCATTATCATGAAGTGGAAAAAAATGAAAAGTGGTCTCTAGCATTCAGTCGTGGCAAATTTTCAGAGTGATCCGTTTTAATTGAAATTGCTTTACGAAACACCTTTGCTTTTGTTTTGTTGAGTTAGATAGGCTATTGCTTTTCAACTTTGTTGGTTTCCGCAACCATTTTTTTTTGTACGGTTGAGATTGAGAAAAAGATCATGGCTTGGAAGAAAATTGCATAATTTCTAAAGATCATTGTAAAATTACCATGGCCTCCAAAAAAGAGCATCAATAAGAAGGGAAATAAACCTCACTAATACATCAACTCTTGAAGATTGATGCACGGAGCAGGAGACAGTGAAAGAAATGACCCCATATTCGCCAGTATTATGCATTCACCAGGGGTTCTTTGTCTATATAGACAATGACCAATAGCTATATAAGAGAAAGAATATATATATATATATATATATATATATATATGACGATAATATTAATAATTATAACTATAATTTACTTAATATTAAAATACACTTTTCCTCCCATAACTTTATTTTAGTTTTTATTTTGATCTCCTAATTAATTAAACTTTTATTTTGGTCCCTTAAATTACGAAAATTATGTCAAATTCATCCCTTCTGTCTGTAATCCATTTATTTATTATGTGTGTATAGGTCATTGATACTCTGTTTTTTTACTCTATTATCTTTTATCATGTTTCTTCATCAATAAGAACAATGATAGGAATATGATTTTGACTTTATTGTTTAAAAAAATTACAGACGGAAGGGACGAATATGGTGTAATTTTCGTAACTTAAGGGACGAACGTGGCGTAACTTCGTAACTTAAGGGACGTAAATGAAAAAATAAAATAGTTAAGAGACGAAAGTTGTGTAATTTTCGTAACTTAAGAGACTAAAATAAAATTTTAATTAATTAAAAGACTAAAATAATAACTAAAATAAAGTTAAGGGATTAAAAGGGTAAACCTTTACTTAAAAACGAAGAAACTATTCAGAGTCGTTGAATTATATCTTCCAAAACGCGAGTTCTGGTGACGAGAGATATACCTTTCATCAGCAAAGCTTTTATGTTGTTTTAATTTAAATTAATTTAAAAATAAGTTAAATCAGAGTCGTTGAATTATTTTTTGCCACGTGTATCAATTTCCTCCACTGAACTAGAGATCTTCATTTCCTCTGCAAACGGAGAATATCTAGGACTAGGAGAATATCAAGGCTCACTTAATAAAGACACTTGTTAGCCTTACCTATAATTGAGATAGTATTTGTTGGGAGAAGTTATTCAATGTGCCACCCATCTTACTTCCATAAATAGCAACTTGCTCCCTTATGTTCCTTTATTTTTAAAACTTAAATTTTTAGTTTTTGATAGGCAAAATTACTCTCGAGATTTTTTATCTTAATTTAAAATTTCAAGTTAGTCTTTTATCTTTTTTTTTTCGTTTCAATTTAGTCATGCATGTTTTAAAACGTTAACATATTTTAGAATATGTGAGACTAAACTGAAACTAAAATCAACTTTAAAACACTGGCTTGACACAAGAAAAAAAGATAAAAACCTGAAGTGAAACTTTTTTTATGTTTTTTACCCACTATTTTTAATAACTGAAGTAAAATTTTAAATTAAAATAAAAGATATTTAAACTTCGGAGCTTAAGCATTTTGCACAGACTGTCCTTGCAAGGGAGTCGGTCCACGATTTTATATCGTTGTATCTTCCTCTGATTACTCTCACGCCTATCATTTTCTAGCAAGTGTTGTTTTCTGTTGTGCCTCCCCCTCTGGTTTGAGCTTCACCATTTTCCATTACTTACCATTGTTTTCCAGCGACCCACTAGCGTTCTATGCTCTTCGTAGCAACTCTAGCCTGTGCGGTGTGCTTTGCTAGACCACCCCTATTATGAATTCGGATTTCCTGCAGTTACTGCGTGTAACTGCGTGAAATCGTGGCCGCCTGTTCTAATTTCGACGGTCGAAATCGATTTGAGCTGATTTCATGTAGTTTTATTCTCGTCCATCCGATCTGATTTCGAAGGCCGAGATCGCCTACAGCGTGAAACTGCACGCGATCTCTACTGCAGCAAATCGTGATCCCCCCTATTATGTTCCTTTCCGTTGTGTGCATGCATCACTCTCAGAACGTTGGGAGAATTGGGGGCAATTCCCCTCGCGACGTCATTATTTTTTAGTCGAATATATTTAATAATTTTTATTTTATCCCCTTAAAAAATTATGTGTTACCCCATATAAGACACATTTTGTAAAATAAGTGAAGAAAATTATAAGAGATAAAAAAGAGAATAAATTGATTCTAATTTTATCTCGTTATCCTTTTAATTTTTACCACTTCTCAAACGCTAAACTCATACAGTAACAAAACACATTAGATTTTAAAAAATAAACACCGTTCAAAATAGAGAAAGAAATAAAGAGACTCAAAGAGAAGAGACAAATTTTTTATGATTTTCTATCAATAGCATTAGACTAAGATACAAAAAGTGATACTAGTAAAGAACATATGAGAGATGAATAGTTAAATGATTGCTTTTTAAAAAAAAATGTTTAAATGATTGTTTGTTACATATATAGGGGTATAATTTTATAGTATTGACATTGAAAAAATTATATAAAATTTTCAAAATATGAAAATGCGTAGAACACGATTGTAATTTGTAGAAAGTTAGGCATTTGGGATTTTTTTAGTCATAAAGATTATGCATTTTCTATAAACTTATAATATTTTTTATATAAAAATATTATAACTATTTCTTGTCCCACGAAAAAAAATTTCTGGATCTGCCACTGGGTGACACACGCTACAAAAGCTAGTTTTGCCGCTCCACCACATCGTACTATGAACCGTGTTGCGCTAAATTATATATATAATAATATCTACAAACAAAAAAGCATACAAGAAAAATCCGCCTCTGGTTAGTACTTTAATAATTAATAACGATAATTTAGTAAAATCTTTCCACTTATTAAGTTATTTATTGTTTTTCTTAATTATTGTGAAAAAATACTGGGCGTCACTTAATCTAAAATGGAGTGGGTAGTAAGCACAAAGACAATTTTTTTAACCCAAGGGATTGACCTAGTTGAGCAGGACAAGACTTATATCTGATATGTTGAGCGTTCAAATCTTCACCAATGACCTTGGAGGGAGGTAAATGTAAATCTCTTTGTAAGTGCTCTTAGAGTTGAAGATTTTCCCTGCATTGGAATGAGACGCCATTTTCTTACCCTAAATTTTTTAAATGAAAAAAATACGATATTTTTTTCTTTCTTGTACCTTTCTCAAACTTTCAAACACCATGAAAACGTGGAAATCTTTCAATTGGATCATGGTATGACTATTAATTGCGCCTGAGTCTCGGTTGTAACCGGTACTCCCTTCGGTTTTGAATATAAGCAAACAAAAACTACTTCATACCTTTTAAGAAAATTAATTAATCTCATTTAATTTTTTTAAAATAATAAAAAAATAATTGTATTCTCTAAATTCCCTTCGCCAATGGAAAGACAATTTTATGAGAACTTGTTGCACGGGAATAAAATAGGTTATTAAGAAAATAAAATCTAAATTAATTAAAGGGTATTTTGATAATAATATTATTAAATATGGTGAAATTACTTAGATTTATTTATATTTTTGACTACAAAATTTGATTTTTGTTTTTGATTGTGTTAGAGACTGGTGGGTGTAACTTAAAGAATCAATGAACTACTTGAGGAGGATTAGATTTCATTGTTCATCTTCTTAGTGGGAGATGCTGAAAATCAAAGTATATTAATTTGGCCAAACAACTAAATATTTTGATTAGCAATGTGGAAGGTAGCCATAGAGTCCGCTTTCAAATCAAACACGTCGATGTTTTGATTCTCAAAGAAAGAAAGAAAGAAAGAAAGAGAATTCACAGCCCACCAAAAAAATATGAATAAATATAAGAAAAACAAAAAGATAGGGGACAAAAAAATGGGATAATAAAACTATTTTCTTGCTTCAAACTTACGAGTTGGGATAACCGATAAACTTTGCCTTTGGTGAGTTCTTTGCCATGTCCTATGCACAAGTCACACGTTTTGATTCACTCCATTCTTTTTTATTTTTAACCCACTTGGATGTGAATAATCTTTTTGCTTTACTCTGAACAAACAGTTGTGTTGTCCGCACTTTATGAAGAATGTTCATAGACCCAAAGTAAAAATAAAAAATAAAATCAATTAAATATGATTAATAAAACTTCATGGAATTTAACATCGAGTACTCCTTATGAAAATTGAATTTGACTACTCATTAAACCGTAAAATCATGTTTTGATTTGTCATGGCGTTTAACTTGCTTGAAGCCTCGGCCATTGATCTAAGGTGTGCAATAGATCGTATTAGAGTATTGACTTAGCCAATTAGTTATATTAGAATAGTCGATCTCGACAAGTATATTAGAGTAGTCGATCTTGATCTCGACGATCTCGACAAGTCGATCTCTCTCGACTCAATCTCGACAACGATCTCGACAAGTATATTAGAGTAGTCGATCTTGATCTCGACGATCTCGACAAGTCGATCTCTCTCGACTCAATCTCGACAACTACTATTCTCACACATTTCTGTTATTTTTTGTCCAACGACTATCTTGCACTCTTCTTGAGCTCAGCAGCCTATATAAAGGCTTGTACTGTATTTTGTATCATTCATTCAACAATAATGAAATATTATTCAGATTTTGCTATTCTCAAATATCATAACATGGTATCAGATTTATTTTTCTGATCATCAGCTTCCGCATTCTCCTTCTTTCATTGCTTCATCAACCATGGTTGACAAAACACCACCCACATCACCCTCAACACCCTCAAGCCAAAGTGATGAAAGCCAACATAGTAAACAACAAATCGTGCATTCGATAGTTCTCGAGCAACATCAACCCGATCTCACCCAGAACATCACTATCCACAGTCCTTTTTATCTACATCCGGGTGAAAACCCAGGTTCTGTTCTCGTATCTCCAGCACTCAATGGAGATAACTATCACAATTGGAGCAAAGCCATGAAAAGGGCCCTCTCATCCAAGAACAAGATCAAATTTATCAATGGCACATTACCTCAACCACCAGACACCGATCCTCTCTTTGACCTTTGGGATCGCTGCAATAACATGGTGGTATCTTGGATCACACGTACCTTGTCCCCTCAAATTGCACAAAGCACCATTTCAATCGATAGTGCTCGACTGTTATGGCTCAACTTGCAGGAAAGATTCACAAAAGAAAACCATTTCAGAATGTCTGACATACTTCAAGAACTTCATTCCATGCGTTAAGGTGAAAGGTCTTTATCTACTTTTTTCACTGACATGTCTATTCTTTGGGATGAATTGGATTTTTTGCGACCTATTCCCATTTGCATTTGCACAATTCCCTGCAATTGTACCCTCAGTAGAGCTGTGCAATCCTACAAAGACAAGGAACATACTATTTGTTTTCTTAAGGGTTTGAATGATTCGTATCAAGCAGTGAGGACTCAAATTCTTCTAATGAATCCATTGCCTCCAATTAGCCAAGTGTATTCTCTTGTTCTACAACAAGAAAGAAAAACATCAGCACCTTCCAATCTTGAATTCACTGCTTTTGCTACATCATCCTCTCAACAATCTTCTTTTGGCCGAGGTACCCCCTTTCCTGGCAGAGGCAGAGGTAGAACTAATAATCGACAACAAATGATTTGCACACATTGCAAACGCACCAACCATACAATTGATACCTGCTACTTCAAACATGGGTTCCCACCTGGATATCGATCAAGACTTCAAGGTGATTCTCAACCAAACTCTACTACCACTACTGACAGTAATGTTAAGACTGCTGCTCTTGTTAACTCTCAAGCCCAGCAGCCTCCATCTATCTCTCGAGAGGATTACCAATACCTTATTTCCCTCTTACATGCCAACAAGAAAGATAGTAACGTTTCAGCAAACACTGTCAGTAAGAATTCTACTTCTGAGAACAACAATTCTTCATCCATGGTCTCTAGTGTAATCTCTAATATCCATAATTCAGGTACATTTTTGATTCCTCAATCTTTTTGGATATTGGATTCAGGTGCTAGTGATCACATTTGTCCTTTTATTCAAAGTTTTTCTTCATACACTAAGATTAAACCTATAGCTGTTAATTTGCCTAATGGTGCTGTTCTATATGCTTCTTATTCTGGCACAATACACTTCACACCAGACTTTTATCTTGATAATGTTTTATATATCCCTCAGTTTAAATTCAATCTTATTTCCATTACTCAACTTACTAAATCTTTGAAATGCACATTATTATTCTTGCCTAACTCTTGTGAAATACAGGCATGCAATTCCAGGAAGATGATTGGACACGCTGAAGTTTGTCACAATCTATACATTCTTCAGCTAACTCCTCAACCTTCTTTATCTGTTCACGATGCCTTTGTTAGATCTCCTTCTACTGATGAACAGAAATGTATTACTGCATCTTCTTTTTCTAATGTCATCTCTCAATCGAATGCTTTTGATTTATGGCATTTCAGGCTTGGACACCCTCTGTGTCTTTGTTTTACAACATCTATGTACAACTTTCCCTTATATTTCTATGAATAAAAATCAGTATTTTGTATGTGATTGTTGTTATATTGCAAAACAGCCTAAACTGTCTTTTCCCAACAGCATCTCTAAATCTGATCATACTTTTGAACTATTGCATATGGACATTTGGGGTCCTCTTGGTATTTCTTCATTCCAGGGACATCACTATTTCTTAACCATAGTAGATGATCATAGTAGATACACTTGGGTTTTCTTAATGAAACACAAATCTGACACAAGACATTGCATCACCACATTTCTGACTTTTGTTAAAAATCGCTTACGCTCATGTTAAAACTATTAGGGTGATAATGGTCTTGAATTCCATATGCCTACTTATTATGCATCTCTTGGCATTTTGCACCAAACATCATGTGTTGAAACTCCTGAACAAAATGCTATTGTTGAACGTAAACACAGACACCTATTGAATGTTACACGTGCTTTACTTTTTCAATCTAAATTACCTAAATCTTTTTGGTCTTATGCTTTATGTCATGCTACATATATCATCAATAGACTCCCTACACCTGTTTTACAAAATAAATGCCCTTATGAACTGGTGTATGGATCTCCACCTACTTTCCTTGATCTCAAGGTCTTTGGTTGTTTATCTTATGCTACCACATTAACTCACAATAGACACAAACTTGATCCAAGGGCAAGAAAGTGCTTGTTTCTTGGCTACAAACCTGGAACAACAGGGTACATTCTATACGACTTACATACCCGAGCCATTTTTACTTCTAGACATGCTATCTTCCATGAAGATCAATTTCCTTACACCACTACAGCTACATTAGATTCTGCAACAACTGATTCTGCCTCCCATGACCACGATTCTGCATCCTTGTTTTTATTTGACATCCCTATCATTTCTAATCCAGCTCCTACAGACACATCACAACACAATCACAATCCTGTACCCACCACACTTCAACCCATTTCTGATTCCTCGACAGAATCCATTACACCTACTCCTCTTCCTATCAGAAAATCTGATAGGATCAAAAGGCCACCTACTTATCTCAAAGATTTCCATTGTAGCTACATACAATCCACTAAACCTTCTTCCAACCCACTTCTATATCCACTCTCATCTGTCCTCTCTTATTCCAGACTATCACCATCTCATTTACATTTCACCATGTCTATCTCCTCCCAAATCGAACCTACTTCGTACAAACAGGCCATACAGCATGCACATTGGCTTAAAGCCATGAATTCTGAACTTGATGCACTACATCAGAATCAGACATGGATTATCACTCCTCTACCCGAAGGTAAGCATCCAATTGGATGTAAATGGGTTTATAAAGTTAAACACAATGCTGATGGAAGCATTGAAAGGTATAAAGCCCGTCTGGTTGCTAAAGGTTTTAACCAAATCGAGGGCATTGATTTCTTTGATACTTTCTGTCCTGTTGCAAAATTAACAACTATTCGATTACTTTTAGCTATTGCTTCTACACAAAATTGGTATCTACATCAACTTGATGTCCATAATGCTTTTCTACATGGCACCTTGGAGGAAGAAGTCTACATGAAAATCCCACCTGGTCTTCATGTCCAGCAGACCAATCCTCCTCAGGTCTGCAGACTTCTGAAATCGATCTATGGCTTAAAACAGTCTAGCCGCCAATGGTTTGATTGCTTGTCCACTTTTCTCCTTTCTAAAGGTTTTTCTCAATCTAATTCTGACCACTCTTTGTTTACTAAACTATACAATGGTTCATTCACTATTTTGTTGATTTATGTAGATGATTAAATCATCTCGGCAATGATCTTAATGCCATCATTCAAATTAAAAGCAGATTTGAACACACGCTTTAAGATCAAAGACACGGGAAACTTAAAATACTTTCTTGGACTTGAGATTTCCAGATCAAAAGATGGCATACATCTTTCCCAGAGAAAATATGCGTTAGATATTCTATCAGAATGTGGCTTATTGGCTTGTAAACCAGTTTCCACCCCTATGCTTAAGGGAACTCGATTGACCACCACGGGAGGCACTCCTCTTGCTGATCCTGCAGCTTATCGACACCTCATTGGTAAGCTTCTCTACTTAACTAATTCTCGGCCTGATATTTCTTTTTGTGTTCAACAGCTTAGCCAATTTATGGCACACCCCACATCCACTCATCAAGAAGCAGCTATCCGAGTTGTGAAGTACATCAAGGCTTCTCCAGCTTAAGGATTATTCTACCCCAGTTCAAACACTCTTCAGCTCAAAGCGTTCAGCGACTCTGACTGGGCAACATGCCCTGAAACCCGAAAATCCATCACCGGATATTGTATATTCATTGGCAATTCTTTAATCTCTTGGCGTGCAAAGAAGCAACCTACTGTCTCTCGCTCTTCTTCAGAAGCGGAGTATCGTGCATTAGGTGTCACCGCTTACGAGGTTCAAGGATCACTTACTTGCTCAAAGATCTCAAGGTTCCATATATTTCACCAGCCTTACTTTACTGTGATTCACAATCAGCAAGGCACATTGCCATGAATTCATCCTTCCACGAACGAACTAAGCACATTGATTTGGACCGTCACATTGTTAGAGAACAACTCCAGGCTGGCCTCTTCCATCTATTGCCAATCACATCATCTAACCAATTGGCCGACGCATTCACTAAAGCCTTGGATCCTACTCCTTTCAACGACATTGTATCCAAGCTGGGAGTTATGAATATTCACTCTCCAGCTTGAGGGAGGCTATTAGAGTATTGACTTAGCCAATTAGTTATATTAGAATAGTCGATCTCGACAAGTATATTAGAGTAGTCGATCTTGACAAGTATATTAGAGTAGTCGATCTTGATCTCGACGATCTCGACAAGTCGATCTCTCTCGACTCAATCTCGACAACGATCTCGACAAGTATATTAGAGTAGTCGATCTTGATCTCGACGATCTCGACAAGTCGATCTCTCTTGACTCAATCTCGACAACTACTATTCTCACACATTTCTGTTATTTTTTGTCCAACGGCTATCTTGCACTCTTCTTGAGCTCAGCAGCCTATATAAAGGCTTGTACTGTATTTTGTATCATCCATTCAACAATAATGAAATATTATTCAGATTTTGCTATTCTCAAATATCATAACAGATCGGGCTTAGAAATGTCTGTTTTGAGTGAGACTCACAAATAGGGGTTAATAGTATTAATAAGCTCACTGTGGATGTATCTGAGTATGGGGACATCACAAAGGAGTGTAGGACTTGTCTTTCTTCTTTATTTTATTTTTTTTAAACTCTCATATTGAGATTATTAGGCGACAAGATAATGTGGTAGCTCATATATATGCTAGTCTGGGTAGCCGCATCCATAGCCGGTCACCATACCTTTGATGAGATTTCAACATACATTTTGCACTTTATTATGAATGAAATGAAGCAAGCATAATCCCATAAAAAAACTTGCTAGAAGCCTCGTAAGTCGTAATATCATTTTATAATATAATCCGTATGTGTTGATGATTCTGAATTTCTAGTAGTTCAATTAAAAATTTTACAACCATAAAAAAATTTAAGGATGCGATGGGATTACGGTAAAGAACGAATTTATTAAACTTTTATGGAAGTATTTTTTTGGTCAACAAACTTTTATAAAAAGTTGGAAGCGTTATTTTCTTAATTACAAATAGGTTTGGATTTAGGTGGATGAGATTTCAAGGGTCTAAATAAGTGCCAAAACATCGTACGATCAATGAGGTAGTCCTTCTTTTATTTGGGCTTCAAGATGGGCACTCAATTGTACAAATCACTAGTCCATCAATTGTTATGGGCCTCTTTAGAGAATATTGGATTGTCATCAACAAGAATTTAGACGGGGCTTACTAACACAACCCCTCCTTTTGACAACAACAACCCCACCTCCTTCCTTTTTTTAAAACTCTAAACTACCCCTCCCGTTTTCTCCCTCAATCCCTTTCCCTCTCCCTATCCCAGACCCCCTCGCCCCTCCCCGACAGACCGCCTGCCCATGGTTTTATTCTTCTATTTTTACAAATGTTTCCTGTAGGCAAAATCATTCTTTTGGTAGACAAAACCAATTTTTGGCAGGCAAAATCAATTTCCATTAGGCAATATGAATTTCTGGTAGGTGAAACGATTTTCCGATAGGAAAAATCAATTTTTAGTATGCAAAATAATTTCCAAATCCTAAAATAAATAAATGAATTTCCAATGATCAAAAAATGACTTTCCAGAATAAACAAACAAACAAACAAAAAGACGAGTGGGGTGGGGGGAAAGGGGAGTGGGGGCGAGTGGAGTGGTGGATGGGGCATGGGGAGTGGGGTCGATGTGGGGTTAGGGGGTGTGGGGACATAGGGGGGGGGGAAAGGAAAGGATAAGGGTAGGGGTATTTTTGAAAAAGTGGGGAGGAGGGGGGTGCTGTTGTAAAAAAATGGTTGCTATTAGCAAGCTCCATTTTAGATTTATGATAACTATGCTACAAAAAAATACAATTATTATGGGCTGACTTCTTTGCCTGGGCCTAAAAGAGAACAAGATCATCAATGAAGGCCATTACTTTTCACCCCCCTCCGGACAAATCCCGTCCGGATGCATCCTTCTAGACATGGTTTAATTTGGGAAAAAAAATTAATGTAGGGGTTTTGTAGCAATTATGGGTTTGGTAATTTGTTAGGATAAAGAATGAAGGAGAGTTAACAGTCACAACTAGTTAGAAGAATTGCTTAATTAGAAGGGACATCAATTAGATAAATAGGAGAAATATATGAATAGATTTATTATGTACATTTGATTGTTGCATGTGAAAAGAGTAATCCTTTGTGAAGGATAACTCTTGGAGGAGATCTCTCTCTTGTGTTACAATTCATTCGTTCAATAAAATTGTTTTTGTTTTCATTTGTTTCTATCGAAAACATAAGAATAGTTAAATAAATATTTTCAAAACGTTTTCTTAAATAATGGTTAATAAAATACACATTTTAACCTCAGGTAAAACGAGTTATAAAATCAATATGAAAGATGATAATAAGCTTAATTAGGGAGAAGAGGATCATGCAAACAATTTGTACTGGTTTACTCTTAAACCATTAGTTACGTCCAGTTCTTTTCTCCTACATGACATATGATTCAGTAACAGTCTAGGCCCATGATTTTAGCACCTCCCCTCTTTAATTTTACCACCTACCCCACCTATTGAAAAGACCAAAATACCCCTCACTACAAATTTCCATTTCCCTAATCCCTCCCCCTTCCTCCTTTCTCACTTCCTCACCTCCCTGCCCTCTCTCTCTATCTCTCCCGTACATCACCTCCCTCTCTCGCACGTCTCTCTCCCTCTCCCACGATCCCTGACTTCCATTGCTCTCTCTGTCTCTCAGAATCGTTCGTCTTGCGTTGCTGCTGCTTAAGCTTCGTCTTCAAGGTCATCTTCTTTCCTTTCTCTTATTTTTTTCTGCATTCTCTGGTATTCCGTATTCTTGTTTACGGATCCATCCGTAAACAAGAATACGGTAGTACAAAATGTAACAATTCATTTTCAAACTTCCGTATTCTTGAATACGGATCCATCTGTAAACAAGAATACAGACGTTTAAATTTGAATAGATACATTTTGTGCTACCGTATTCTTGTTTACGAATGGATCTGTAATCAAGAATACGGAAGTTTGAAAATTTTCATAGTTTATTTAGGTTAGTTTTTAGAAATAATAATTGTAGTTTATTTTTTACAAATTATTTAGAAATAAAACATTGTAGACTTTAATTTTTATAATAATTATATTTTAGGGAATGCCTTTAATTGTTGGGTCTTGCAATTATTTAGAAATAGTTTGCTTAATTATTGTTTAATTTTACCAAAGTTCCGTATTCTTGTTTACGGGATAATCTGGCAACAAGAATACGAACGCTTTTTAAATAGACTGAAAAATTTTGAACGTCTATATTCTTGTTTACAGAATAATCCGGCAACGAGAATACGGAACTTTGGTAAAATTAAATAATTATAAAATTAAGCAAATTATTTTACATAAATAGTAATTTATTTATATTTTATTTATAAATAATATAATAATAATCATATTAACATTAATTTTATGAATTTATTTTTCAGAATTATAGCACGTACGAGGGGTGCAGCCGCGAGGGGTGGTGCACCCGCTAGGGGTGGTCGGATATCAGCTAGTGTTGAACATTGGAGGAGGCCGACTATGTCGGCACGCAAGGAGCAGGACGAGCAGCGTCGACTTTGCATGGTGTGCCTGAGGCTGTGGGTGACGTCGAGGCCGCTCATCACGGGCTAGTACAGAAGCACCCACATCAGGCGCCGGTACATGAGCCGGTACAAGAGCCGGTACATCAGGATGTCGCGGATCGTGAGGCTGCCCATGAGGATCACGCACATCAGGGGGCCGCAGATCAGGACCCAGAGTCATTCCCTGGCGGCCCATACGACAGATCAGCTCTCATCAGTTATGGACGAGACCATGTGGCCGCACGGTTGTGGGATGAGCCCGAGGTAAGTAACACTATTTTTTTTAAACAATATTTTGATTTATTTATAAATGTAATTGACTTATATTGTTTTGATGCCAGTTGCGGGGAGAGGTGAGGGTCATCAGTCACGACACTAGTGTGCATGCTTTTGGCCCTCGTGCGGTGATTGTTGCTCTTAGCGGCTTTGCTATAAGCTCATCGACAAGGGACTGATCAGTGCTTTAGTGGACCGATGGCATTCAGACACTTCCAGCTTCCACCTGCCGATCGGTGAGATGATGGTCACTCTGGATGACGTCTCACAGCTTCTCCATATTCCAGTGATGGGGACGTTCTACACCATGGCACAACGGGATAGGCAGACAGCTGCTGCTTTGCCAATAGAGCTGTTAGGAGTCCCTAGAGCTGCGACGGATGCTGAGATTGAGAAGACCAGCGGTATTTAGGCTAAATTATACATTTGATCCCTTAAGTTTATTTTAGGTTTCAATTTGGTCCCTTACGTTTAAAAAGTTTCAATTTAGTCCTTACGTTTCAACAGTTATAACACGTTCGTCCCTTCCATCAAAGACCCACCTAATGCCATCCATTTTATCTTACGTGGCTAACATTTTGTCGATGTGGCAAGGTTTCTTGTGACATGGCAAGTGATGTGTCTGACATGGCAAGTGACGCGACTAACCTTCTTCTTTCTCATTTTTTGCTTCTGCGTTTTTTACAAAATCAAACCAAAAAAAAGAAAAAGAATAAAGAAACCTTCTTCTTTCTAAAGCTGCAGCAGCAGGAAGTGAGAGAGAGTGTGGGGGAAAAAGAAAAAGAAAGGAAGGGAAAGAAGAAAAAAATGACAGAGAAGAAAAAGATAGATCTGAGTGACGACAGGGAGAGCAACGGAAGCTGCTGCTGTTGCGTTTTTTTTTATCTCTGCGTTTTTTTTATCTCTGCGTTTTTTTATCTGGGCGTTTTTTTATCTGTGCTTTTAATCTCTGTGTTTGATTCACATTTGATCTCTGCATTTTTTTCCTTATTTCCAATTTATGCATTCTGCGTTCTGCTTCTTCTTTCCAACCAAAGCTACTGCTGCAACAGCAAGTGAGAGAGAGTGTGAGGGGAAAAAACCCTAATTTTAATTTAGGGAAGATGATGAACAGTGTGTGGTTGCCACATAGACAAATCGTCAGCCACATAAGAAACAGTAAACGGCGTTATCTGGGTCTGTTACAGAAAGGTCTATAACTTTTGAAATGTAAGGGACCAAAATGAAACTTTTAATACGTAGGGGACCAAATTGAAACCTAAAATAAACGTATGGGACAAAAATAAACTTTTAATACGAGGTGTTTATGCTCATCTCGAGTGGCTGCACATCGTGGTATACCCGAGGTACTGCACAGATGGAGAGTTGGACATGGCAGCTAGGGCTTACCTATTGCACCTTGTTGGCACCACTCTATTCGCCGACAAGAGCCAGTCCTTGACGCGTATAGGATAGCTGCACATGTTTAGGGACCTGAGCCGTGTCCATACCTACGTTTGGGGTGCCATGGCACTTACACAGTTGTACGACCAGCTCAAGGAGGTGAGTAGGTTTAAGACGAAGCAGTTGGCAGGTTTTGCGACCCTATTACAAGTACGAATGTTGTTGTTTTAAATAATTTTTTTTTATACTTGTAATGTACAATTTAAAAGTATCTGAATTTTTATTTTTCATGTAGGCTTGGATTTCTAGACAGAGAATTTCAGATCCAGACAGGTCGATCCTCTGTACCAGGAGACACTACCCCGTGCCTCTCGTTGGGAAGTGGTAAGGGGCACAGGACTGGTGAGGCCATACTGGCGGGCCTTTGATAGGCTGATTGCATAGGACGTTACTTAGGACCCATCTGTAGATCACAGGCAGCAGTGAGAGTTCTACCCTATATCCTTATTCAGAGGATTCATCCGGTTCGGGTCTCTTATGTATCCATATCTTCTAGACAGGGTATTGCGCCAGTTTGGACATGGGCAGCGCATACCCGACGAACCCCGAGACATTAGACGGCAATCGGTTAGTCCAGAGGAGATGGACGAGAGGTGGCTTCATTTTGATCAGCACGTCATTGTTGTTGGTCCTCGAGTGGAGCCTGGATCTCCAGACGTGGAGCCTGGATACATGGACTGGTTCTGACGTATCTCACATCCATACATTTGTCGTGATCATGTACCAGTTTCAGTTCCAGGATCACCACCACCGCCCTCACCACTACCACCACTACCAGAGGTATGTTATAGTTATAAGTCTTATTTATTTATATCTTAAACAACTGTCAATTAGAAAATAATATCTTTTTTTTGTTGTCGTAGGGTGCTAGATGGGCTAGGGCGTCTGAGATTGCACAGGTAGTGATGGACAGACGCATACACATCCAGCCCAACACCGACGGTTAGGAGCTGATGCTAGAGCTCCAAAGATTAGCACACCCCCTAGCCTTCATACATATGCACGACGATGGGTTAGGCGTAGGCGCGAAGAATAGCACCTTTTTAGTGTTTTAATATGTATTTTGATCAGACATATGTTTCTATTTGTATTTTGAGCAAATATGTATTTTAGTTATTGACAAATTTTATGTTATTCGTAACAAAGCACAAAGTAAATTCAATGATAACGCAAAATACAACAACTGAAAAACAAGGTGACATTCAATGACAACGAAAAATACAGTAACTGAAAACCAAGGCGAAATAGGATAACAACGCAAAATACAACAACTGAAAAACAAGGCGAAACGCAATGACAATGCAGAATACAACAACAACAAAACAACGCGAAACACAATCAATAAAATACATCACAACTGTGTCAAACTGGTGATGCTTAACGATTCTGGATCAGTCAACATGGCGATTATTTCTTCCACAGATCTTGGTTTCCTGCAGGCGGAGATAATCTGGTCATTGCTTCTCAGTAGATCCGCGTATAATTCGATCGACCCGAGACTAGCATGCTGTGAAAAGACGGTGAACATCATCTCCACTTCACCGTTATCTTCAAGTTTTAGAACATCATATTCAGTACGCCCGTGTTCCCAAGTAATAGGGTATCGATAATGGATGTCAAACACCCTTCGGTCATCTCCTGGTCGAACCACTATGTCACTAACATTTTTCTTTACGGCATTAGAGGGGATGCCTCTGTTTATCCTAAAGGATTTTGGGCTATCGCACTCAAATGTGACGCCATTGTCACCTCTTTTAATCTGACCACCGGAATACACAACAACAAGAACAGAAGTCATGGTTGAAAGTGGTGGTGGTTGAATGTTACTTCCATTGAAACTACACTGAAAAAGACATGCAAAAATTCAAACAGACATAAATTCCAGATTCTTAAATACGGTAAATTCCGTATTCTTTTGCTGGAAATAATTGTACTTCCGTATTCTTATATCCGGATTCATCCGGTAATAAGAATACGGAAAACCAGAGATCTCAGGGAAAAAAAAGACGCGAACGCACCTCAGAATAGTGACAATGTGGAAGAGATATAGCACAAAATGGCACCAGAGAGATAGGGTCAGATAACAACGGGAGAAAAAGCCTTCAAAAGTGAGAGAGATTGAGAGAGGGAGTGAGAGATGGCGGAGGTGAGGTTTGAGAGGGAGAGATGTGAGGGAGGTGAGAAACAGAGGGAAAGATTTACTTGTTTTTGTATTTTAATGCAAGGGTAAAATTGTATTTTCAAAAATATGGGAGGTGTGGAAATTAATGGTGGGAGGTGGCAAAATCAAAGCCCTTCAGCAACAATCTTTAGGCCTTTACAAATATTTTTCCTAGACCTCTTCAAACGATACACAACAAGTATTCTCTTGACTAGTCTCTTCTCTTTAGACTCTACAACAACTCTCAGAAAATGTTTTAATGGGAATACGCTTTAAAAACAGTAAGTGTTGATTGACATTAAGGACAAAGCTTTACCCACTTAAATGTACAAGATGTGCAGGAAAATGAGGTTATAAACATCGGTCTTGCTTTTGAATGAAGATTTGGATCTACCATTATGATGACCAAGCTTCAGGTGAACACAAATACTGTCATCTATGCTTGGTAGATAGAGAATCACTAGGTTCCTAAGCAAAAAGTTAAGCCTATGTATGACGTAAAATAGTTTTCCAGTGGGTCATATGATGAAACGTCAGATATTCACGTAAGTTCCCAAAAAGCCAAGCTTAGGAAAGATGATGATACTAAAGTTGGTCTCTACAGATTGAAATGTGTGAAGCAGATCCTATTCCTACCCTAGGCCCCGTTTTTAATTTGCTTCAAGACCGAGATCCTCATAAAGACCAAGGAAATCTTGAATAGTTTCTTTCCCAATTGTGATTTTGTTCCAGATAGGATGGTGGATAACGTTGCCAACTGTTCTTATCCATACTTTTTTTTTTGATAAACGGGAAAAACTGTTCTTATCCATACTATTATTAACAAAGCTCCAGTTTAATAAATTTTTTGCTTTCAGATCCAAAATTTGAGAAACTAATTATAGATACTGAATGAAAGAACAAGTTATTGTTGCAGCTGGATCCTGCATTTCGGTGCCATGCAGAAACGAGTTCGCATCAATTTATTAGGGAGATAGCAGTCCAAAACCATGTAACTTACAGGGATTAAAATCTTCTCAAGTTTGATTACGATATGTTTCAACCTCATGCATTCTTGGTCGTGTTTCGCATAAAACCTCGTCATTTAATAAACCGATATTTACATAGTTGTATCCCCTTTTTCTCTCTAAATTTATGTTTTGTGGCTAGTTTTATCCACTTCCGCTTAAAAAGATTGCTTTAGCGGGCGTACACACCCCAACCCCATTTTCTACTTCAATTAGAAGGCAAAGGGTCGGAATTCTTCTGAACAGCACAGCATAATCATTTCTTTTTCTATTTACTGACGATGGCAAAGAGCCAAAGAGAAAATATAACTACGAAACATATTAAGAAAACTCCTACGCCTGCATCACATTTCTACATTTAAGCTACACGTCAAGAAAACTCCTGCGCCTGTTTAACATCCGAATCCACACGCTGCTGACTCTGCCTCATCATGGACAATTTTGGAGAAAAAAAGCCTTTTCTAAATAATAATTTACCAATAATCGATATCAAGTAAACAACTATCATGCACTGCAACCTGGGACCAACAAGCAAGAAGATTGATTTCAGCAAATCAGTGATCTGCAAGTCTTTCACTCAGTGGTGCAATAAAATAGTCATTGACATGCTGTCTTCTACACGGATGACCTGATGAAGCACAGGGAGAACAAAATCATGAGTTATCTCTTGAAAATATAATCGATGACCGGGGTCTAACTCATATGCAGCTGGCTTATTAGTGTTATCGTATAATTAGGGTAGCAATACAAACTGTAACTTTTCAAATTCATTGTTAACATTGTTAAATTATAGAAAGAAGGATTGGCCACAGGCCGCACATAATTACACAAGTGAAACAAGAGGAGCAACAAAATATAATCGTGGACAATAGTGTTTCAAGATACAACCACTAAACTCACATATGGTTACCTGATATTCTGGTTCCTCGGTGCTTCATTAGTTGATGAAATGCCGTCAAATCTGCAGGCACTGTTACTTCGTGCACTCTCGACATCTTGAACTAAGTTATTAGACATTTTATATGAATGTTTCATGAAATGCCCCTTCAAATCGCTTTGAATTTCTGCCAATGGGTTCACAAAAAACCCACCATCATCCCTACGATGCTGAAATCTTCTGGTATTTGTAGTTAATATTTCTCTGCTTACATCTTTATCAGTTGCATTATGCACAGTATTTGTCAATGCTGAGTTTCCGAAAGAGAACCTTGATGTGGAATACCGACCTTCTGTCTTCTTCCAGAATTTAGAACTCAAAAAGTCAGTACCAGGTAGCCTGCAACACGTGTCTTCTATGGCATCAGCATTGGGAATCCTGCCACTTGATACTGCCAAATCATATGATATTTCATCCAAGGCCACCTCTAGACCGTGTACGCGTGTCTCCAGAGAATTCATCCCACTTTGGGAGCTTCCAATAAATCTCTATATTCAAATAAAGACGAGGACACGAGTCAGAAATATACACTTCCATGATTTTTTTTTCCTAATATTAGTAGAAACATCTATCAGATAAGCTTTTTAGAGAAACCATGGGGGATGTACTACAATTTACTTAAATCAAGGAAGAACGTAGTTCTAAATTCTGAACATGGTAGAATTGTGCATTCATCCAAAAGGTGGGAGAGGAGAGGACCACGCGAGATGCCCAAACAGATACAGACAATGAAACATAAATGGCAATAGTATTGTGTTGCCCATTGAGGGAAAAAAAATAAGAGATGGCCAGATGTTTCGTTCTCATTTCATTCATAATCATATCTTCAAATAGTTAAGCAATGCCATACAGGCTTCAGAAGGGAGATTGAAACTCGGTTACAGTAAAAGACAAAAAGGAACATTTTCAACAGGACTATCATAATTTTAGCCAAATATAGAAAGAGATTATTAGCTAAAAAGGATGCCGCAATTTACGACACTACGTTTTCTGTTAATATATGTGGCTTGTCAATATTATATGATAGTACAAGGAAAACATTATCCTTAAAGGGAGGGGGGATCATCAATATGTCAAACATGCCAGTGTGTCAGAAAGCTCAACAAAAAGAATATTTCAAAAGCACAATGTAAATAAGTCAAACTACACAGGATTAATAGCACTAGCCTAAACAATAAGTTAGATTCAGTGGAGTAATAAAAGGTATATCAAGACACAAAATACCTGGAGGAGGTCCAATAGATTTGATTGCTGGTTTTCAATTTGAATAAGTTGTTCTCGGATCAAACACAAATCCTCAACATCTTGTGGGCTTTCACAAACTTCATTCGCATTGTTGACGGTAACATCTGTGCCGAGGTCGTCGTCATCATAACATGGAACTACACGAGATTTAGAACCACCAAACTTCCGCACTTTCTCATCAGGCATCTTGCTATAGAGAACTTGCTTTACATCAGCCCTCGAATTTACCACATTCTGATATGGGGTTGACTTAGAAGCTTCAAAATCACACCTTTTAATATCACCTTCCTTAGACATGTTTGAAGGGGAGGACTTTGATACTGGAGTTTCAAGTTTCTCATCAGAGAATTTCTTATTATCCTGCTGATGCAATGTCCCCATTCTCGAATCCTTATCATTACTCTTTAGAGCACTCTCTCTTTTGCCAGAGGATACAAATGAAGCAGTAGATGGAGGGGACTTGTTGGCAGGGACCGTTTTCTTTGGTTGAGGCAATTTAGAGCCAACACAGGGTGAACTTTTGGTAACGCACTGACCTTTACCATCATCTGTGCCTGTGACATAAACAGTGAACAACATAAAGAACAATTAGATTATTTCCACCAGCAGTTAATGAAAACCTCATTCCTTCAATGATCAAAATACAAAGAAAATATAGAAACAATTATTCAAAAGACATCTTAACTTCAATTTCTGAAACGGAAACATCTTCATTGAGTTTGGTGTTTTAGCAAAGTGAAAAATGCAAGGATGAATTTAATACAGTAAATATATCTTACAAAAATTCTGTCCCTAGATTTTTCATTATTTTTCACCACCAACTTTAAGGGGATACCTAAGTGGCTTCTCATATGACACGCATTCTTAATCTCATTTCAGCCAAACTGGAACTAACAGAACCCCACATGAAGATTCACATCAGTAGATAGAGTGCAATAGTTTGCTAGACCAAATCTTAAGCCACTAGGTTTGTACTAGTGGTGAGGGAATTGGGCAGTACTAGGTCCTAAGTTGAAATCTAATTGTCTCCCTTGTACCAAAAAAAAAAAAAATCTATTAGGAAATTAACTTTCAAACTACAAAGACAATTAAAAAAGATGAACCTTACCAACTGAAGCACATGCGGACTTAACCGGAGCAGGAACATTCTCAGATACATCAGTTACTTCCTTCCACATATCCAACGCACGATTCATAGTTTCCCGAACTATTTTGACCTGCAACAACAGCACCACCCTTATCACATCAACATTCAACACTATCATTTTCTTTTTCTTTTTCTTCTTTTCGATATCACTAGCTTGAATATTCAAATGTGTATATTCTAACAACTCACTATTTCACGAAAAAAATAACAAGTTACCTTATCAAACCTGCGATTCTGCAACGAATCCAAACACAGAACCTTATACTGCGACGCCAAATCTTTCTCTGCCAAAGCCACCTTCCCCAACGCCTCCGCCGAGGCCTTTCTCACCGTCCAATCCTCACAGCTCAGGAACTCGACGAGGCATGGCACCAACCAATTCATCGATCCACGGCTCGCCGCGCCGCCGACGGTGACTACGCTTCCGATCAGCACCAGCAGCGCCGCCTTCGCCTTGCACGAGTCGGTCTTCAGTAGCTTCCCCAGCCTCGGCAGCGCGGTCCGCCTGAGCGACTCCGCGTCCGGGTCCGGCGCCGCCTCGACCGCGGCAGCTAGGCACAGCGCGGCGCCGATCTGCGCGTTGGCGTCCTGCTCCTGTGCCAGGGCGTCCATGAGCGGCCTCAGAAACGCTGCGGAGAATGGCGGACGGGTGATCTGCGAGGACATGTCAGCGACGGCGTCGACACAGGCGGATCTGACGGCGGAGTCGGGATCACGGAGGCGGCGGAGGACGGTGGCTATCATCTTGGAGAGGTTAGGCGAGAGAGCGTCGCCGTGGAAGCGCGACAGTTGGCTCAAAAGGTGAACGCATTGTTTGCGAACCGGAGATTTGGAAGAGGAGTCAGTGTTGTGAATGCAGGAAAGGAAAGTGGAGAAGGAGTCGTGGCTTAGGGTTCGAGCGACAGACTCAAGCTCCGCGGCGGCGGTGGTTAGGGTGTCGCGGTCGGAGAGCTTGTTGAGACAAGTGATGACTCGCTGCCGGAGCTCATGAGTCGACCGGGCAGTGCCGAGTTGCGGCAGGCTGCTAAGCGAGTGGCGCCTCGAGGACATTGTGGTCTTTTTGCGCGGAGCCGGCGAGTCAGGGACTCGGCATTCAAGAACTGGAAGCAGCGATGGTGAAGTAGGCGGAATGAGGGAGTAACCGCCTAAACGGTGCGTTGAGAGTGATTTTGGCGGCAGAGTTTGGAAGAATTGAGACTTGGAGTTGTTTGGCGTTATAAAGAAGTTTCTTTGCTGCTGCGATTTTATACCATTGCAATATAAGCTGCGTGGGCGGTGCGCATGGATCTGTGTATGATTAATAATAAATGCATAATAGTTATTATCCAAAAAAAAAAATGCATAATGGATTCTCACCTCTGTGCGTAAAAAACTGATTTATACCGGTAATGTATTTTTCCTTTTTTTTCATATAGGTATTGCCGTATTAGAATAGATAAACTAGTTCATAAAAAAAGAGTAGATAAGTTAGTTCATGTCAATTGGGGTAGACACATCTAGTCAAACCTTCTGCCCATATTCGTAGTGGTTTGGGTATTTTTGATATTTCTCTTGTTGTTATTGACAAAAAAAAAGAGATTTCTCTTGTTAACAGGTGTGAGTGTCTTGTTGGTCTTGTTGGTTTAAGAAACCACCATGATGATATAGTTCTCTCATTATCCTCATTGGTAACAACTAGTTTTCTGATGATGAATTTCAATTTATTTTTGGAGAGAAGAGCTCTTATTTCCATACCTCGACTCCATGAAAGGTAATCGGAAGAACCACTGAGCTGAGGAGATACAATTAGTATCATATCTAGATTTTCTCCAAGATGAAGATAGTAGGGGGTAGGGTTTTGAAAAGGATCAACAATCTAACTTTGTGCAAAATTCAGAAAACTTGAGTTCGTAGGGTTCAGAGAACTTGAATTTGCTGAAACTGAATCACCCATGGTTGTGAAGATTGCAAGAATCAAATTGAAAGAGGAAGTGGCAAGAATTGAACACGAATTTGATGAAGCAAGCAACAAATTGAGCTAGAATCAAATACAAATGTACGAATCGACGGATAAAACCCTAGAAATTTTGTATCGCTGAAGCTGAACAAATGAATTCTCCATCTCATTTATTAATAGAGATGTACATTGTTGTATTTGTACATCAAGTTAAATTTGCGTATAATAAAAGCTTAACATAAGCTTAGAGTAATCAAGTAATAAATAACTAACAGACTTGTACAGTTAACTAACTGATAACTAACATATAACATGTGGTCCTAATACCACGAAGGAAGATTCCTTGTTGTTAAAAGCTGTGAATCGCATTTTAAACCGATGAAATTGCGACTCATCCAATTGGGAGAGAGTCTCTGTGTGTGTGGGGAAGGGGGAGGAGGAGGGATTGATTCGAGAATGAATGACTTATGCTACGTTGTGTGTAATGTTGGATGGGGGAAGTTAGGGTTCAACTGTGGTGGTGTCGACAGAGGAGAAGGAGGAGGAGAAAAGAAAATTTTGGCGAGGGAAGGAGAAATGATATAGTGTTGATGGTATACCGCATTACTGGAAGACCAGATGAATCTAACGACAAGAACTAGTGCCTAGTGGTGTATGGTCGATCACCTATAGTGGTGGTCCATATTAGATAAAGCCTAATTATATACTCATAAATTAAAAAAAATTATTTTTCATCCTTTTCTCATGGTCATTGATCCAATTTACAAAGATTTCTGAACCAGGTTATTTGGTACTTTTCGTTATAACTTTAATTTAATGTAAATAGGGGTACTATAAAAAATTGCATGAACACAATGTACGATATACACACATAATAAATTCTTAAATGATTTATTTCGAATGACTACTGAAATATAAATTATGGGTTTAATTGAATATTTCTTTTTTATTTTTATACGTAATACTCATTTTGATTTCATTTTATAATTTTTTTTCTAATTTATTAATCCTTAGATCATTCTTACATTCCCTTAGTTGTTTGTTGCATTATAACACTATAAAATCTATATGAAATCATTAGGAAGATAAAATTGAAATTAATATATAATTACTAGAAATTATAAATAAGGACGAAAAATATAGTATTTCTAATTCTTATATGGGATATTAATTTTTAATTTGGTCCATACATTTAACTACATGTTATAACTCTAACAGGCTATGCATATCACAACAATAACAAGAGATAAAAATCAAATTGAATCATTATAGGCAACAAACTATGGCAACTTTTTTATGAAAGATGGTAACTATTGTCAGAGTTACTTCGCTTAATAATTCTCTATAGACATTAAATTTCATCAATCGAACCGTTGAATATCGTCATGTTATACTTGTTGGCATCCAGCCAATATGAAAGCAAATTGGTGAGTCAAATGGTTGGTGAGTCAAATGGTTGGTGGCCATCTAAGATTGACACAATTTGCAAGTGTTCACACCATTCATTTCTTCTATAAATAGGGAGTGGATGGTAGAGCAAAAATCATCTCATTCACAACTAAGTGCAACAAGCATTAGTTAGAGAGAGAAGCCTTGCTTAAGAGAAAGAGTGAGAGAAAAATTAGAGAAAGCCAATTTGTGAGAGTTTTATCCACAAATTGAGAGTACAATCTTATTGTATTAATTTTGAGAGATCACCTAAGGGTGAAGTTTGTAATCCCATTATTGTTATAGTGGAAGTTTAAGCGGCCTACGGGTCCCGTGGTTTTTACCTTCAATTTTGGAGGGTTTTCCACGCTAAAATCTTTGGCGTTATTTTATCTCACTTATACAGTTTTTCCCAACAAAGTGGTATCAGAGCTAGGTCTGTGGAAAATTCTTAGTATGCTCTGTGGTTGCAACTTTGTCTGATCTTCCACATCAGAAAAGAATTATTCACCGGTCACTATTCATTACCGAAGAAGTTTCAAGCACAGCGAAACTTGTTGACTGCCATCAAAATGGAGGAGAGCACCGGCAATATGATAAAGCTGACTGCATTTAATTATGCAATCTGGAAGCCAAAGATGGAAGATCTTTTATACATTAAAGATCTATGGAAGCCGATCGTGATGACGAAGGAGAAAGCAACAACTACAACAACAACTCCGTCAGATGATAAGACTGACGGCAAGGCAGAAAAACCAACTGACGCTTCGACCAAAGACATCGCATTAATCGACCGGGCCGTGGCTGAATCGGAAGTGTCTTTGCTCAAATCCACAATGGATTGGCCAGAGCATCTTCCAAACCTTTGCTAATGAACCTGATGCTCATGCTCTTTGGCAAAAGCTGGAGAAAATGTATGCAAGACCAACCGCACAGAACAAAGCCAATCTGATGCGACGATTAGTCAACCTAAAGTACAAAGACGGTAGCGATTAATATCGGAACACATGAGTGAGTTCCAAGGCGTTGTAGATCAACTCAACTCGATGAAGATGACCATCGACGATGAGTTACAAGCACCGCTGATGCCGAAGTTCTCTACCAAAAGCCGACACCTTAGTTGTGTCGATCAAGAACTCCGCCTCAAGGCAAGCTTACCATGGATATGGTAAAGGATAGGATGTTGAATGAGGAGTCTCGGCGAAAGATGAATGATATAATCCTGAATCAAGCGCTTGTCACGTAAAAACAAGGCAAGCAAGAAGGGCGTGGAAGAAGCAAAGGTAGAAGCTCTCAAAGCCAAAATCGCAAAGAGGGCGATCAAAGTCCAGATCAAGGTATGATAAGAAGTGTCACCATCATGCGGCCTTCCCGCACTTCATTCGAGAGTGCCGAAAGTTGAAACGATTAAAGAAACAGAAGCGAAAGCCAAACAAATGACACCGCGAATCACACCGAAGATGTTACCATTGTTCGAGATGCAGATTATGTCAATCTTGCATGTCAAGACTCTACCTGGTAGTTGACTCAGTGCTTCCTACCATGTCACCTCAAAATGGGAGTTCTTCTCAACCTACACTCAGGGTGATTTTGGGCCAGTGAGGATGGGAAATGATGATGCATCCACAATTATTGGCATCGGCAACATTTATTTAGAAACTAACCTTGGATGCAGGTTATGTTTGAAAGATATGAGGCATGTTCACGATATACGCCTCAACTGATCTCCACCTGAGTACTTGATGATGATGGCTACAATAGCTATTTTGGTGAAGGAAATTGGAAGCTCACCAAAGGAAACCTGGTGGTAGCAAAAGGCAAGAAAGATACTTCTCTATTTAACAGCCAAGTTATGTAGAGGAGAAGTAAATACCAGCAAGAAAGAAGTTCCAACCGAGCTATGGCATAAGCGGCTCGGCCACATGAGTGAAAAGGGTCTTAGGATTCTTTCCAAGAAGAATCTCTTGCCAGAAATGACAAGTACATCATCGGGAAATGTGTTGATTGTTTAATGGGAAAACAACACGAGTTGCATTTCGAAGTTCCCCACCATCTAGAAAGGCAAATCTTCTAGATTTGATACACACTGATGTTTGCATGATGAATGATAAGTCACAAGGAGGTGCACTTTATTTCGTGACTTTCATTGATGACCATTCCAGAAAAATGTGGGCCTTTGCTTTGAAAACCAAAGATCAGGTGCTGGAAGTTTTCAAGCAATTTCATGTAAAAGTTGAAAGAAAGCGGCAGGCAGTTGAAGTGTGTACTGGCAGACAATGGCGGTGAGTATCGCGGACCATTCGAGGAGTACTGCAGAAGTTTTGGCATTAGATTAGAAAAATCAGTGCCAAAGACACCTCAACACAACGGTGTTGCTGAAAGGATGAATAGAACCATCTGTGAGAGAGTCAGATGTATGCTCTCAAATGCAAAGCGCCAAACTCCTTTTGGGGGAGGCAATGAGGGACAAGATCGATTTGATCAACCTTTCTCCATCAGTTCCATTGAACTATGATGTACCAGAAAGAGTCCGGATAGGAAAGATGTTTCATACAAACACTTGAAGGTGTTTGGCTGTAGAGCATTTGTTCACATCCCAAAAGATGAGAGGTTCAAGCTGGATGCAAAAACAAAGCAGTGTATCTTTGTGGGATATGCCCATGAAGAATTCGGCTACAGACTCTGGGATCCAGCTACCAGAAAGATCATTAGAAGCAGGGACGTGGTATTTTTTGAAGATCAAACAATCAAGGATTTGAAGAAACCAGAAAATCCACAGTCAGATGAAATTCCAGTTAATCTGGAACCAGTCTCTCCACCAATAGATTCTGATGGCGGGGGAGCTACACCAGATACTGATGATGTTGATCCACTAGCTGAAAGTCCAGAACCAGAGCAAGCCGACAGTTCAGAACAAGAGTTAGTTCCTGAACAGGTCCAATCAAAAGCAGCAGTAAGGAAATCTACCAGAGAGCGAAAGCCGAGTCAAAAGTATTCACCTACCGAGTATGTGATGCTCACTGACGGGGGAGAACCAGAGAGCTATGACGAAGCTCTTACTCACCAGCATAAGAATGAGTGGTTAAAAGCCATGCAAGAAGAAATGAAATCCTTGCATGAGAACCACACATATGATTTGGTAACACTACCACAAGGAAGGAAAACACTCAAGAACAAGTGGGTGTACAGAGTAAAAAGTGAAGAAGGCAGCTCACAACCACGTTACAAAGCAAGGCTGGTTGTGAAAGGATTCGCTCAGAAAAAGGGAGTTGACTTTGATGAAATATTCTCACCGGTGGTGAAGATGTTATCGATCAGAGTTGTTCTTGGCTTGGCTGCAAGTCTCAACCTAGAGATTGAACAACTTGATGTAAAAACCGCCTTCTTACATGGTGATCTTGACGAGGAAATATACATGTAGCAGCCTGAAGGTTTCCAAGTCAAAGGGAAAGAGAAATTGGTGTGTAGACTGAAGAAGAGTTTGTATGGTGCAGGCGAGGCAGAGACGATGGTATAAAAGTTCGACTCATTCATGGAGAAAAATGAGTACAATCGAGCGACGGCGGACCATCTGCGTCTTCATCAAGAAATTCTCTGATGAAAATTTCATCATTCTTTTGCTTTATGTTGATGACATGTTGATTATTGGCCGAGACAGCGACAAGATTAGCAGGTTGAAGAAAGAGTTGAGCAAGTCCTTTGCAATGAAGGACTTAGGACCCGCTAAACAGATTCTTGGCATGACGATTACGTGTGACAGAAGAATCACAAAATTTGGCTATCTCAAGAACGATGCGTGGAAAAGGTTCTTGAAAGATTCAACATGGACAAAGCAAAATCATTAGTTCTCCACCGCTAGTCACTTCAAGCTCAAAGTGAGCGGTGTCCTCAAGCAAGGAGGAGAGAATAGAAATGAACAAAGTGCCATATGCATCGACGGTTGGCGATCGATGTACACTATGGTATGCACTAGACCGGACATTGCACATGCGATTGGTGTTGTGAGTCGATTTTTATCAAATCCTGGAAAAGAGCACGGGCAAAGAATCAAATGGATACTCGGATATCTCGAGGTACATCTAGTCATTGTTTGTGTTTTGGTAATGGAAAACCCGTATTAGAAGGATATACTGATTGAGATATGGTGGAGACGTGGATACCGTAAAGTCTATTTTTGGGTATCCGATAACATTTGCGAGGGGAGCCGTCTCATGGCAATCACGATTACAAAAGTGTATTGCTTTAAGCACCACGAAGCGGAATACATTGCAATCATGAAGGTTGCAAGGAGATCCTGTGGATGAAGAAGTTCCTACAAGAGTTGGGACAAAACCAGAAAATTATGTTCTCTATTGCGATAGTCAAAGCGCAATACATCTCGAAGAATTGACATTTCATTCAAGGTCGAAACACATCGACGTAAGATATCACTTGGATCCGTGATGTGTTAGAAAGAAAGTCGAAAGTTGAGAAGATCCACACCAACGACAATCGGTGATATGATGACCAAAGCTCTACCAAAGGACAAGCTAGAAGTGCAAAGAAGTTGCGGGCTTAATATCAACCCCATATTGATACGAGGATATTTCCCATTGGTGGAGGGAGATTTGTTGGCATCCAGCCAATATGAAAGCAAATTGGTGAGTCAAATGGTTGGTGAGTCAAATGGTTGGTGGCCATCTAAGATTGACACAATTTGCAAGTGTTCACACCATTCATTTCTTCTATAAATAGGGAGTGGATGGTAGAGCAAAAATCATCCTATTCACAACTAAGTGCAACAAGCATTAGTTAGAGAGAGAAGCCTTGCTTAAGAGAAAGAGTGAGAGAAAAATTAGAGAGAGCCAATTTGAGAAAGTTTTATCCACAAATTTAGAGTACAATCTTATTGTATTAATTTTGAGAGATCACCTAAGGGTGAAGTTTGTAATCTCATTATTGTTATAGTGGAAGTTTAAGCGGCCTACGGGTCCCGTGGTTTTTACCTTCAATTTTGGAGGGTTTTCCACGCTAAAATCTTTGGCGTTATTTTATCTCACTTACACAGTTTTTTTCCAACAATACTAAAGATCATGCACACCAAATTTTAGATAAATTGGACATTCGTAGCTATGCGATCATATGATCAACATTTTACTTGTATTTTAAAAAGTATATCATACGTTGAATTGGAGTTATTCGATGACGTATCAAAAATTTTAAAATTTCATGAAATTTTATGGAGTTGATCTACTCAATAAGAACTTATAATTCAACTGTTCGATTGATTAAATTCAATGTCTATAGAGAGTTATTAAGCAGAGTAACTCTGACAAGAGTTACTCCTGGAATAATTATATCCTTCCTCTATATATATATATATATATACAATTCAATTTCTGCTTCACAGTCTGACAGTCATATGCATATAACGCCACGTAATAGAAAGTTGAATATTTAGCAGGAAGTCATATGAATTTACGTGTTTAATCAGAAATTTGATAGCTAGATCCCCAACTATATACCTTATGGTTTATTTTATAATCATATACAAAAAAAAAAATGGTCAGCATGTTTAGGAGAATAGCAGCACATGATCAAACCACATGTAATGCAAGCCATTGCAGAGAGCATCTGTTGCTTCACGTGGGAGTTGAAAATTCACACTTACTGTTTTCAAAGTTGAACTAGCTGATAGAACTCATACTCAGCATGAATAGAATTGGACTGATCAACTGACGATAAACTTAGTCGATTCTTTTATCAGGTGGCTTAATTAGGAAAAGACACAAATTTATTAGATGCCACATTTAATGTTAATGACTGTTCAAACTTCAAAGCCCCATCCATTCCATTCTAATTTTTGGTATCAAGAGTTAATAGTGAAACAGAAAATAAAAAATATCCATTTTTTATAATAATTTCTTACATCATAATTATAATCAGGAAAGTATCTATCTAGCTAGCAAATCTGATCAGCAAGGCCTAAATGGGGAGCATGTGAAGGAGGTAAGGACGAAATATATATCATATCCTGTTATCATATATTGTTAAACCATCAGAGGCGCACAAAGGATTCAACTTAGTCACGTGACCCTTGAATATGGATATGCATTGTATTGTACCCACTTTTTTCTTGTAAAAAGCAAAACATTTAGATTTGGTTATGGGGCGGATGGTGTTCTTTTCTTTCCAGTTAGTTGCATATAGCTAATTTGTTGCTGCTCCACAATTAGAGAAAACTTTTTTCTTGTCTCTCTATAACGGATTCCTTTATGCGTAAATATTCACTAACGGAACCATTATCTTTATATAACCAAAAGGACCCAACCCAAGAATCTAATTAACTACCCAAAAATTAAGCCAGAGTTTTGAAAGGTGAAAGTGGGGAAAGAAGAAGAAATTGAAACTAGTAAAAAATGGGACATAGATTCCCTGCGGTCGCAAAAATCACACAGTAAACGATCACAGTCGTACAATCAAGATCGATCGTCTAATCAAATCAGATGGTTCAGATTCGCGATTGCGTGACTACGCGAGTGCGTCTAATCAATTTCCTTTTAAGAGGAGAAATCAACAAGAAGAAAAACAAAAAGGCCAAAAAAGTGTTATCATTCTAACTACCATCCTAGCTAGAGGAAGAAAGACTAATTAAAGAGGTTATCTGCCTCTCCGTGATTTAAGTTAAGATGCATTAATGAGTTAAAGCATGAAGAGTGACCACAGATAACTCAATTGGTATCAGCGAGAACCTACAAAAGAGTCTCTCATCATTTCACACAAAAGCGAACATATCATATGCCCCTAAATTCATGGAATAAGAAAATGACAAAGAATATGTTGATGAATCCATGTGACCATTTGTATTTCCAATTTCGTGACAAAGACACTGTAGTTATTGGCCTTGTGCTGTAGTTATCACATCGCGGGACCCCTGTTTGGATAATTAAACGAACCATAAGTAACAGGTTAATATTCGCCAACAGTTGCTCTTTCAGCTGGATTTTTTTGTTGGCACAACTTTCAGCTGGATTTAATTCAAGTGATATAAGACTGGAATTAATAGGTAAAGAACAAAGGTCCAATTTTTTTAAAGCAAAAAAGTTTTTTTTTTCTGCACTACAATTTGCTTCTGTTGGGGGATAAAATATCTTCAGTTTGTAGTCTTTTTCAAATCTATATTTGAAGATTGATTCATCATATTCAGAAATCAATGTAATTAATTCAACATTTCAGTTATAGCATATCATGTTGGAATAAACTGCTTTTCTTTTTCAAAGAAAGATGATTAAATTATATACTACACAACTCACTTTAGCATAGAGATTATGTGTGCCCGGCCGCCATTAGTTTAAATTAAAGTCCAGGCATTGTTTGTACGAGGTCAGTGAATTCTCTTTAGACACACGGAACAACTTTAGCAATCCCTTTAATACTAAGTTTAATTATTTAATTAAAGCTATTCCGGTCAAGATCCCTCACTTAATTTTTAATTATAGTCGGTTCTTCACTCTCTCCATTTTTTTTTTAAATTTTTGTTATAATGAACAAGGGGCATCAATTGAAGAAATTGTATTTCCCATTTCGAATGATTAGTCTCCACAATTACGTGCGATAAAAAAAATGAAAAAATGGCACGAGCACTTACGAGGGAACATGGTATTAAGAATTGTATATTTCTTTGTCTTCCACGAAAGGTGCGTGGGATCATGGGATTAACTTATCGAAAACAACTTAATTAACAAAGAAGTCAGTAGAGTATGTAGACAAATATTAAGGGTAAAAAACATAACATGAATAATGAAGTTAGTCGAGTCCAAAAAAATTTATCCTTATATGATAAATTTGAGTTTACATTTTACAACAAAATAACCTTTCAAAGTATTTTCTTCGCTTTAGTTTAAGATTTTCAATATTTAGAAGTCATGTTGAACACTGTTTAATACTAATCAAGTTAGATAAACTTCTTACAAACCCAACATTTTGTTTAAGGAAAAAAGTTATATTGAACTCTAACTAATACTAATCAAGTTAGATAAACCCTTTTTGAACCCAACACATTCTACCAGTATGTTGGTTCAAGTGGTAAGGAGTTTAGTTCAAACAAAATCTCGGTTTTGAGTCTTGTGAATGAAAAAAATAGGCGATGAGAGAGTTTTGTCCCGTTACATTAGTCCACCAACTCGACTCAGATTTAACAGAGAGTCTAAACAAAAAAAAATCAACTTTCTTTAAGGAAAATATAACTCTTTATCACCGGAATCAGTTTATGTACTTTTTCATGTAATTTAGAGTTTTTTCTTATTTTATGACACGTGTTATGAGCAATTCATATCAAATTAATATATTTAAGGCTTAATTGCGCTTTTAGTCCCAAAGTATCGTGATTGTGCGATTTTGGTTCATCAGGTTCTAATTGAGCGATTGGGTCCTTTAGGTAACACGATTGTGTGATTTTGGTCCTCCGGGTTCTAATTAAGCGTATTGGGTCCTCTAGGTATCACAATTGTGCGATTTTGGTCCCTCGTTCAATTTTCATTCAATCTATAATAAAAAATGATGTAAGAGTTTTTAAATTTTTAAGCCAACTAACATGTCACTAAGAGCACGTTATGTGCTAGGTCATACTCACACGTGACACATCAGCATTTTCGATTATAAATTGAATGACAAGAGGGACCAAAATTGCACAATTGCAATAATAAAAGGACTCAATTCGCACAATTCAAACTTGAGAGACCAAAATCGCAAATCACAATATCTAGAGGACCCATTTTGCGCAATTGAAACTTGAGGAACTAAAATTGCACAATTCTGATACTTAGGATACCAAAAGTGAAATTATGTATATTTTTAATTAACTATTCAATCAAAATAAATTTGTACCTTATTTTTAATGTTTTAATCAATAATGAAATTTTTTCAATAAATATAAGTATGATGTCAAGACATTTACGTATCATCATCAAATAATTTTTTATTCATTAAATAACATTTTGAATTTTTCAAATTTAAAAATTAAAATATCAAAATTTATTATTAATAAAATAATAATTAAATATTTTTTGAATATATTAAATTATGTTTTTTTTTATATTTCACCTATATTCTTAGGTATTTATATGTGTAATGCACGGGAAATTTCCCACATGTATGTGTGTGTGTTCGATTTTGAAGAATTATTGGAATAAAAAAAAAATACAAAGTACTAGATTTTTATGGTTACATAATGTTTCGAATATGTAAGCTTATTCTTCTTTTTTTTTTTTTTTGACAAATATGCAAGCTTACTCTTAGATGCTCTATTTTCTCATTCTCTCTCTTATTTTTTGTCCTTTTTCTTGGTCCCTTCAATTCAAAATTTGAAAGTGGTGAAAGTAGATATGGGTAGGACAAAAATGACACTTTCAAGGGATGATGAAGATATGGGCAACAAGAGTTGGATGAACAGGAACTATGATGTAAGTTGTAGGGGTTTGATGAGTGTGTTTACAATAGGATCATTGTATTAGACCGTGTCAATGTTGTTTGACTAAGAAGCAAGACCCCATCTATTGAACTTGTCCTTATATTACAAATGAAATGCCCTTAAGTTCACATGGAGAAGTTCAAAATGTAGACCAAAACCATGGAACACATTGCACATCACTGCGCTTAGTTCGTGTGTGTTTTCCTACTCAAGCGACACCTCCACATGCAACCCCTGGTTTAAATTTAACACCGGCATGGGGTGATGGTCCATTATTTGATTATTAGTTGGGGAGAGAAAATTTTGTCCAAGAGGGAGCATCTCCCTGAGAACATTCCCTTGTTTCCACAATAGCCTTTCACCACGTGACACTTGGCATGTGCCCAATAATATTGGATAACGTGTCCTTATCAATAACGCTATCTGCATAAAATTGTACCACTTAATTAATTACACAATCACAATCATCAGGTAAAAAAAATTCATTGTTCCTCGGTCCAAGTGGCTGGATTGGTTCATCTTAAATACATTGCGGTTAGAACCCGGGTTCGATCCCTGACGATGGAATAATTTGGGGTCAGTTTTTACTTACCTCTCGGCCAAACTCTGGATTAGTCAGGGCTCCTTTCTCCTGGACACCAGAACGGGGTCAAAGACATCTGGATCAAAAAATAGGTGGTGGAAGATGTTTACCCATTTATACCGATCGTCTTGAATTATATTGAGCATCAGGGCCGACCCAATAATATTGAATAGTGAGTGAGGCCTAAAGCAAGTTTTGATGAAGGCCCTTTTGCTTTAAGTAAAAAAGCTTTATGTTAGGCTTTTTTGTCGGAATATGAGGCCCTTTTGCTTTATAAAAATGAATGATAAATATTTTTTTGTTTGTATGCCTAAAGCTAGGGCTTTAGTAAGTTGTGATGTTTGGAGTTGGAAATTTGAATTCCAAAATTATCATTTAAGAATGAACTGCTGCCGGCCCAATAATATTGAATAGTGAGTGAGGCCTAAAGCAAGTTTTGATGAGACCCTTTTGCTTTAAGTAAAAGACCTTTAAGTTAGGTTTTTTTTATTGGAATATGAGGCCTTTTTACTTTATAAAAATGAATGATAAATATTTTTTTTGTTTGTATGCTTAAAGCTAGGGCTTTAGTAGCCTTACCCTTGGGCCGGCCCTTTGAGCATCTAAAAAACAGTTGGGTAAAAAATGTGTGTTTTCACCCTAATTTTTCGATCAATCACGACTTCATAAATTCAAAAAAAAAAACTGAAACTTCAATAATTGTATAATATAGCATATGGTTGTGTAGGGTATGAGGTGTGAAACAAAGAAGTCACACATCGCCTAATAATGAATAAATAAAGAGTATATAAGAGGCTAGACCCATTAAGTCAATTCCTTAAGGTTTGGAGAATAAATGTGATCAAAGTCTCCTGGTGCTCCCCTAAAACCATGCCCAACAAGTGGTATCAGAGTCGTCCGAGGCTAAGTGATGTGTCATGTTGATGTATGTGAGCCAACGGTGGTGCAAGTACAAGTATGTGGGTGAAAAAGCTTCCATTTGAGGAGCTTACGTGGTCCGAGAATGGCTCGATGAAGAAAACTGGTATCTCTCGAAGAGACCGATGTGGAGGAGACTCACACTTGCGAATGAGAAGTTGCCATGTTGGATATCTTAGTGTGAGTTGTGAAATAAAGAAGTCTCACATTGCCTAATAATGAACAAAATGAAGAGTATATAAGATGTTAGACCCATTAACCTAACACCTTAGGGTGTGTTTGGATGAGGGATTTTAATGAGGCAATGTAATTTTATAGGGTAATTCAAATGTCTCGATCCAAATTATCTTGATTGGATAATAAATATGAAAATTTTTCAAAATGAATGGATTTTAAGAGGTATTTTATTAAGACTAAGTTTAGGGAATTTGAAACAATTTTCCCGAAAATATTAATTTGTAAGGAATATTAATTATTTCAAAAACAATTTATTTTGAAATATTTTTTTCAAAATATTGTTTTTTAATAAAATAATTTTCCTAAAAATACTTATTTTTCCCCCAAATACTTTTTGGGAAAAAAATTTTTCCCAAAAAAAAAAGTTAAAAAATAATTTTGAAAAATATTCATAAAAAATATGAAGTTTTTTTTTTATGTTTATACATTACCTTTATTTAATTAATTAATACTATAGTCAAACAAAAAATTGTAAGAATAAAAAAATTTAATTACTCTATCCTAACAACAAATTTTATAAATAAAAAGAATTCAGTTGAAACAATTTAATGCTCTAAAATTTTGAATTAATTTATTCAAACACACCCTTAAGGTTTTTAATGAATTCTGATATATTATTTGTGTCATAATTAACACTGTTGTGTTCGTAAAAGCCTAGCACAATTGGCGTAAGCCGACGTTGTTGGGCTGGACATTTTTCGTGGTTGTCCGGGTTCGAGCCCAAGATCCTCACTTTGCGTGTGTGAGTTTACGGGTGGTGCTTGCCACTCCGTCGGTAGACCAAAAAATAATAACTATCACCGTTGTTTTCAGCTAATAAGAACAGAGAAAAAAAATACAAAACCTTGTTTAGGAGGAGGGGTTCTTGATGCTTAACGAATCATACAAGGTGGAGCCTTGAAGGCCACAGCAAAACTTGTTTTCTAAGAGAAAACGATACTTAGTCTCTGGGTTGGGTTTTGATATATTGATTTTAAAATCATTGCTATGATAAGAATCAGTGTGAGCTTGACCCTTTTTTTTCCCATAATAATGCACTGTGATTTTTAAATTAGATAGTTATAGATATATATAATGGTGTAAGGAATATTGTTACTTATAAACAGGTTTATAGAATGATTGTATCTGAAAATTTTTAATTTAAAAATAAAATACGAACTGAAATTTGTGCATTACTTGCATCTTTGGAGTTCAGCTAATGGTTGGTGGTCCTTGGTCTGTGTTGGCTCTGTCCATATTCTGCCAAAGAAAACATGGTGCTGAATAATTAGTCAGTATTTTACATACTATGTTATATTACAATAATCAGCTAACCTTCATAATTCCACATGGAAGCCACATAACAATCATAGGCTTGGTTTTTGTTTTCATCTTCAACCTGGAAAAGTTTTTAAAAAAAGAATTCAGATTGAAAAAATATATCACATATGTTTAGCAGTTTTCTCTGATATTTTATAATACCTGTAAAGCTGTATGTGACGAGGAAGATGAGCTTTAAATCATTTGCGAATTGATAGCCAGCAAAACTAGATACTTTATTATTGTTTTAATCATAATTGTTTTAATCATTGAAAGTATACAATGATAATTAATTTGGATAGGCTAATGCATTATTTTGCTGAAAAGATAAGGTCGTCTATTATTTTATCAAATATATCATTTAAATTTCTTGGAATTATTAGAAAACATATATCCTATAAAGATAAAGAAAAGAAGTCAATATTGAACATATTCCAAGACAGGATGCCCCTATTGAGAAAATTGGTATAGTAATTAGCAACTCTGTTTCAAGAGAAAGAATTATTGATTATGTGATTCAGGAAATCTGTACATACATCACACAAAAATAAGGTAACCTCTGATAAGATTATAATGGTGTTGTATCAGTTGACACGATTTATGATGAATTCCTTCATCCAGATTCACCAGTTCATGTCTCTAATTCAATGGCAAATGTTGACGATTGTTTACAATTCAATGGAGTTTATGTTTAATCCCCTGATCTAGACATGTTTCAAATTCTATTTCTCATAATACTGCTGATAATATAGTTAGTGGAAAAAGTATTCTAACTCCTGATATTAGCTCTAATCTGCCTCCTAAGGTTCATATGGATATGGTGATGCAGAGGAAAAGGAGTTGGAAGAAAACATTTCAATCTCTGATCAAATGGAGAATGAGTATGGTGTTGAGAAAAATAACAACTTCACAATTGTTTTATCTAAATCTCAAAGGAAGAAGCTTAAGAAGCACAGAAGACAGATGCATAAGTCTAGTCTTACAACACCCGTGCCAGGGTTAACCCTAAAAGGTTTTAATAATGAAAATGCTTTACTGCAATAACAAAGGGGTTGGAAATCTTGATACAAGGTTAGTTTAAGGTGCTGGATTCGGACCCTGTAATTGACGGTCAAGGTAGTATAATGGCTAGCCTCAAACCAACCAAACAACTAGGGAAACATGCATACACGGTTAGTTTAAAAAAACTGTGTTACTCATAAGCCAAATAAGTATCAAAACAAAAAGCTTTCATCTCAACATTTTTTGAATTTGGATTCTAAAAGGTGGAGGTGCACTTTAAAAATATAAAGTGTGAAACTATAATTATGAATTGAAAAATTATTAGAGCAATTTTAAGGATTTGACTCTTTTAAAGTGAGTAAAGTGTAAAGTTGATAATCCGTTATGATCATAGAGAAGAATAGAATAATGACTCAGCTAATTCTAGAAACAAGCATGACTAATCTATTTTAGAAGGATCTTTTATACATTCTGTTATTTTGTTTAGTAGGACTGTCATGGTATAGTTGATGTAGTTTCCTTATTGTGTGTATACACCAGCTTTATATAAGCATTATAGGACCTCTATGTTAATCATGAATGAAGAAATTAGTCAATTCCCTTTTCTTATTATTTTCTTAGGGTCTGTTTGATTCAAACGAGGGGAGGGGAGGGGAGGAAAGGGGAAGGGAGGAGAGGGATTTAATTTGATTTTGTGTTTGGCTGAGAGTAGGGGAGAGGAGGATAAGGAAGACTTTGCATGTTTGGTTAAGGAGAGGAGGGGAGGGATTTTAATGGAGAAAAGAGATTAATTTACTTGTATATCCTTATAGCCTTTTATATTATATTATATATAAGGATATTTAAGTAATTTTATTTTAAATTATTTAATCTCCCCTCACCTCCCCTCCAAAACCCCCTATTTTGGGAGGAAAGCCAAAATTGGGTTACGAGGGATTTTGCTCCCCTCCCTTTAAGAAAATTGAACAAAACAAACATAATTTAAAATAATCTCTCCCCTCCCCTCCAAAAACCCCAGCCAAACAGACCCTTAGGAGGTTTTCTGTGCCTTGAAGTAGAGTTATCTTTCTCAGTCTCTCACTTCTCACTACTCCCTTATCCCTTCCATAATCCACCTCCTAACATTGGTGCTTTCATTTTGCCTACTCCCTCCGCATATTAGCCATGACCATTTCTGTTTTTTACTGTTAAGAGGATGCATACAGGTTGGTGCTTTGCACCGAAAAACATTTCAAGGCGAACAATATTTCAGAGGAGGTGAAAGTAGCAGAAGCGGTGGCGGCACTGCGCGGCTGTGCTCTCCACTGGTGGCTATGGTGGTCTCACCGCCACCCAACGTCGAGTTAGGACACATTCACCACTGCCCTTTTATGGCGTTTCAAGCCTGAACGGTGGCAAATTTTACCGATATTAGATGAGGAAGAAGAGCCATATTATGAATCATTGAAATCTGCAGAGGAACCTGTTCTGAGCAAAGAACGAAATGGTGGTCGGAGTCGCTGAGTCCGCCGCGAACTGTGGTTGATGACGACGGAGAACAGTGGTGGGGTACCTGCAAAAGGCACTTCGACGCTCAAGTCAATATAGTTCTAATGAGGTTAGTATGATGCAGTGTAAACATAAGTTGTACCTTTTTGGGTCCTCCTTTTATATGATTCCATTTAGGGTTTAATCTGAATGGACAGTGATTAGGAAGGGAATTCCTTACCGAGCGCTTCAGTCCATTGATCAGATCGACGGCCCTAGATCGGTGGCGTAAAACCAACGCGAATCAGGGGATCGTGGATGTAATGGACGTACCAGATCAGTAGCCATTGGTCGATCACGATCGGTCTGCGGAGTTAGGCCACTGAAGTGGTCTTAGGAGGAATGGGCTTCGGCCCAGTCCGAAACAGTTGCCCCCAAGTCGATCTTCGATGTTTGAGGAGTTCGACTTAAGTGGTGTGTTGTTCCGATTATGATTAACTAAACGTCGCAGTGTAGACGGATGTTGTCGAAATGCGACCTTTACCATATAGCCGAAGTATGACTTCATTTAAGTTGGCGATAACGGATGATGTGACGAAGCTTGACGTCGAAGTGTGCTTCTGATTGAATCAGCAAGTGATTGAATTTGTCGAAGTGTGACTTTGGGAGATGTCGAAGCGTGACTTTGATCCGAATCAGGAAAGTGCGACTCCGTTTGTCGAAGTGATATTTCGAATCAAACTGTAGGAGTGACTTAAGGTTGAATCACATAGCGTTACTTCGGCATTCATTTTGAAGTTCGACTTTGGATAAGTCAGTGTCGTACGCGACACGCGTCGTTGATTGACGACGATTTCTAGGGTGTTCTATGTCAGAAAGCCTAATCAATGCGTCACTTCAATCGTTTCAAATTGAAAAGGTGGCCTCGTTTTGCGTGCAAGCGGCGTATCTGTCATTAAATCGAGGTGATGCCTGGTTTCGTGTGCCATTAAATGCGAGTAATGATGCATTTTCATCTATAAATACAGGAGGAGGGATCTCATTTGACACTTTTGCAATTCCTCCCTTCCCTGAGTTTCGCATCTCTGGAGAGCCTTGGACTTCTTCTTCTTCCTCCTGCTTCTCAGCGTTCGTGGTGGTTTCTCAAATACTCAAGGTATGTTCTTCTTCTTTGCTAGTTTATTATTTGTCACTGTTTCTAGACGTGGCTGCCGCGATGGCTGGTCGGATTTCTTTTTCCTCCTGGAGGTTTGTCGAGGATTTCGGCAGTGTACCGAATCGCACAAGTAATAAAGTGATAAGTAAGATTGTCTCCATAGGGATTGCGATTGATTATTCAACTAAACAAAGTTCGTAACTATTTTGAACAAGAACCGAATAGTAGTATTTGGAAATAAGTAGATTCGTAACAACTAAAAATAACAATAACAACTATTTGTAATTAAATGGTATAAAAACGACTAGGGGTTTGAATCCTCTTGTATCCACTCTCATGCATTTTATCTACAACCAACGCAAGTTATTTTATACAAATAGAAGTTCGAATCAACTAAATTAGTTTAAGAACAATCCCTTGCCTCATAAACCCTTTACTTTAACTAAAACCCCCAATCCCTTAGGTGATTTATAATTAGGTTAAGCATTAAGAATAGTGATTCATAAGAACACATAATCACAAAGTTATATTCCTATACTCATCATGACTATGGCTAACAATCTCAGTTCAGGTTCTTCACCCAATTTCCCAATCATCATGAAAAACCCCAATTGATTCAATAGCGGCCAAGTATCGAAAAGCATTAAGCGCAGAGAATTGAAAGCTCAATTGAAATGAAATAAACTTGCTTTAATATAATAGAATTAACTACATAAAAGTTTCATCAAGATTCATCTAACCCTAGTCTAAAAAGTTTAGTTACTCATAGAGAAAGAAAAGCCAAACCAGAAATTCATGAGAATTAATGAAGAGATCGTTCCCAATCCTCCACCGTGCCTCCAAATAACAAAGTTCGAACCCTAGACAAGTCTCTAAAGTGTCTATTTATAGTCTAGGGTGAAAAGGAGTAAAAAACAGGTCCAAAACATGTAAAAACGTAAAATTCTGCGTCCAGGGTGCTGTCGTAGCACGGCCATGGCATGAGGCACGGCTAGGCCGTGCTTTATTCTGTTTCTCGCACTGTTTAGGTGCTGTCGCAACACGGCCGTGCTTCCTGACATGGCTAGGCCGTGCTTCATGTTGTTTTGTATTTTTCACCTCTTTAACGTCCGAATTAGCTCAAGGTGTCTTCATGAAAGTTGAAGCTATGGATCTTAGCTTTCCAATGGCACCGGTTTCATCTCATTTGGACACCTAAAACTCCAGATATGATTAAAACATTAAACAAGTGTCAGGCTGAGACAACATTACATTATCAACTTGTAGCACAAATTACCCCAACTTATTCCAAGTGATTTTTCTCCTTTTTCCTAGGACAAATACCTTCCTTTAAGCACAATTGAACCAAAACCAAGTGCGTTATTCAAATCAAGCCAAATGCATAAATAACATGGATTAAAATGACTAAAATGACTAAGATGCGATGCAAAACTAACACTAAACTATATGCTATTTCGAACACATCAAATTACCCCAAGCTTAGAACTTTGCTTGTCCTCAAGCAATTACTATGGCCAAAGACGACATGGAAAATACGAGATGCAACCGATAAGAAACCTGAGATAGAAGCAAGATCAAGTAATACGCTAAAGGACTATCAAACACAATAGAGACAATCAAAATCAAGTCCAATTAGAAGTTTAGGCTCTCTGAAATCATGTCTGTCACTGATAAGGGTAATCTCCTTATCACTCTCCAAGTGTTTTAAAGGTTAAGACAATTCGCTCATATCCATCAATGAAAGTGCTCTACCATAGGCTTGACTATTAACCAAATCTCAGCAAATAATTAATGAAAACACACAAGAATCAAAAGGTCTTTCAAAAGGTTGTAACGTGGCCATGAGATTTAACTTTTAAGGTGGGATAAAAACAAGAAAAGGGGAAATTCAAGGGCTAACAACATGAACAATTAAAGCAACCCTTTTAAGCAGAATAAGTGGAGCAATACATTTTCTCTTTTTGCTTTCAAAACCTTTTTATTTTGCTCCTCTTCTGTTGTTTTTTTTCCTTTTCTATTTTTTTATTTTTTTATTATTTATTCTTTTTTTTTATTATTTATTCTCCCTTCTTTTGAGATTTTGCAATAATTATTGGAGAGGAATTAAACAACAGAAGAGATCTCAAGTTCAAGCATCAAAATAATTCACAGATTAAGTATCCAATTGCTCCATTAAACATGCTCTAAAAGGTACCATAAACATTTGGCAATAGCATGGGTACCAAGAAAATTTATTTCAGTTAAGGCTCAAAAGGGGCAACTAGAGGAAGCATTCATTCAAAAGTCAGAGGCTTGAAAACATGCCTAAAATACCTTAATCATATTCAAGTGTGTAATAAAAAATTTTCAAGTTTTGAAACGGTTTCAAGTCAAGTTCTAGAGAGCACAATCAAGAGGAACACACTCATACAAGGAGAAGGGGCATAAGAACATGATGAAGTACAAGCCCCAAATGAAGCTCAAGTCTCACATTTAGAAGTCCAAATCAGTGAAAGACATCAAATCAGAGTGCCACATGCTAATCATCAAATTATCAAAAGATTATCCCTATGTACATTAAGAACACTACCTTTAAGCCCATCACAAGAGAAAATAATTGGGTTCCAAATCATTGCAATCTCAAATTTCAACAAAAATGTGGCACACATAGAAAAATTAGGAGGGCAACAAAGCAATTGGGGGATAAAATAATGCAAACAAAAATAAAAATTAACACAAAAAGCAAAAACTAAAATGAAATGCAAATCTAAATGCAAAAATGCAAACCCCTTACCCCAAGCTTAAAAACTTACATTGTCCCCAATGTAAAAATTTAAGTTGGAGTAAGGATGAGGAGGAAAGAACTCACCGAAAAACTTGGGTTGCCTCCCAAGAAGCGCTTCTTTAACGTCATTAGCTTGACACTTCAACACCCCTATTAGGGTGGATAATATGTCAGGAAGAAGATTTCTTCCTTCCGCTTCCTTCTTTTGGAGAGAATTCCCATGTACTTGGCATAGGGAAGTAAGTGTTCCCATGCCTCAGCAATTATACATTTGGGATATTGTTTCCCCCACTCCTTATCTTGAAGCACATCAAATTCAACTTGCAGATGACCATTCTCTTCAATGCCCAAGAGTTGAGCTATCACTTGAATCTCTCCATGCCTCAACCTTAGGTCCTCTTTTATGTCACTATTTTTGTTTTTCCATTCTTCTTCCAATGCCACCATGAAGTTATGTTCACTCTCTATCTCCACTTTCTTCTGCTCAAATTGGGATAATTGCTCTGATAACCCCTCACAACGAACCTCAAAGCTATCAAATGAAGCTTGGTTGGCTCTCATGAATTCCACCAAAACATTGTTGAGGTAAGAGTCTTTGTCATGTGATTCTTCGAATTGAGTTTGAGGATGTGAATCTTCTTCTCCTATGATACTTTCTATGCAATAATCCTCCTCTTCTTCCACCATGACTAAGAGATCCTCATCTTCTGGTGATATGACCAAGAAATCCTCACAAGTGCCATTTCCATGTTTTCCTCCACAAAAATCACATCTAAGAGGCTGCATGCTACAGAAGCTAAGAGAATTGTGAGCAACACAACAACTCTATAAGAAAAGAAAAGAAATTTTAAATTTTTGGTTTTTTTTTTATAAACAGAAAATAAGATTGTTCAAAATAATACTCGTTTGCCTTGTTAAAAATTGATTCAACAATCCCCGGCAATGGCGCCAAAAACTTGTTGTGAAGTTCGACAGTGTACCGAATCGCACAAGTAATAAAGTGATAAGTAAGATCATCTCCACAGGGATTGCGATTGATTATTCAACTAAACAAAGTTCGTAACTATTTTGAACGAGAACCGAATAGTGGTATTTGGAAATAAGTAGATTCAGAATAACCTGAAAATAACAATAACAACTATTTGTAATTAAATGGTATAAAAACGACTACGGGTTTGAATCCTCTTGTATCCACTCTCATGCATTTAATCTACAACCAACGCAAGTTATTTCATACAAATAGAAGTTCGAATCAACTAAATTAGTTTAAGAACAATCCCTTGCCTCATAAACCCTTTACTCTAACTAAAACCCCAACTGCTAGGTGATTTATAGTTAGGTTAAGCATTAAGAATAGTGATTCATAAGAACACATAATCACAAAGTTATATTCCTATACTCATCATGACTATGACTAACAATCTCAGTTCAAGTTCTTCACCCAATTTCCCAATCATCATGAAAAACCCCAATCGATTCAATAGCGTCCAAGTATCGAAAAGCATTAAGCGCGGAGAATTGAAAGCTCAATTGAAATGAAATAAACTTGCTTTAATATAATAGAATTAACTACATAAAAGTTTCATCAAGATTCATCTAACCCTAGTCTAAAAAGTTTAGTTACTCATAGAGAAAGAAAAGCCAAACCAGAAATTCATGAGAATTAATGAAGAGGTCATTCCCAATCCTCCACCGTGCCTCCAAATAACAAAGTTCGAACCCTAGACAAGTTTCTAAAGTGTCTATTTATAGTCTAGGGTGAAAAGGAGTAAAAAACAGGTCCAAAACATGTAAAAACGTAAAATTCTGCGTCCAGGGTGCTGTCGTAGCACGACCGTGGCATGAGGCACGGCTAGGCCGTGCTTTATTCTGTTTCTCGCACTGTTTAGGTGCTGTCGCAACACGGCCGTGCTTCCTGACATGGCTAGGCCGTGCTTGATGTTGTTTTGTATTTTTCACCTCTTTAACGTCTGAATTAGCTCAAGGTGTCTTCATGAAAGTTGAAGCTATGGATCGTAGCTTTCCAATGGCACCGGTTTCATCTCATTTGGACACCTAAAACTCCAGATATGATTAAAACATTAAACAAGTGTCAGGCTGAGACATCATTACATTATCAACTTGTAGCACAAATTACCCCAACTTATTCCAAGTGATTTTTCTCTTTTTTCCTAGGACAAATACCTTCCTTTAAGCACCCTTGAACCAAAACCAAGTGCGTTATTCAAATCAAGCCAAATGCATAAATAACATGGATTAAAATGACCAAAATGACTAAGATGCGATGGAAAACTAACACTAAACTATATGCTATTTCGAATGCATCAATGTTCTCAGTTTTTCGAAAGTTTTTTGTTCTGCTCCCTTGTTCTCACCCTTCTTTGTTCTGGGCGTGGCCGCCCTCAAGGCTGGCTGGATTCCTGTTCCTTGCGGTTGCTCTTAGATCTGCCTGGGTTTCATGCTTTGTTGCCTAGTTTTTGCACTTTTACGAGTTTTCTGGCGTTTAGCTATGAATTTCTCGGCGATACTATGAGTTTTTCGGCAAGGTATATGAGTTTTTCGGTAAAATATGAGTTTTTCGGTGAGGGTAGAAATTTTGGGATTTCGTTAGTTATGGAGTTCGGTGATTAAACCAGACCTTTCCTTGGGCAGGTCGACGATGGGAAAAGCAAAGGATCTGAAAGGCAAGAAAGGGCACTCCCTTCCGACCAACGTCGATCGATATGCATAGGTGGTCGGCGATGCCTTGTGTGCTAAGTCGGTGTTCAGCAACGAGAGGACGTTGGCCGAATTCTTGCCCTACCTGGACATTGGCCAGGGTAAAGGAAATCTTAACAACTGGGAAGTTATTTCCCCTGGAGTTAATGATCGGATCTGCGTGGAGCCTGTCGAAGACGAGGATTTTTTTTTTCTGCCCATGCACAAAGTGTACTTTACCGAACTTGGAGTTCAGTTGCCATTCACCGATTTCCAACTCGAAGTTCTAAACCATCTGCGGGTTGCCCCTTCTCAGCTCCATCCGAATGGATGGGCCTTCATCTGGAGTTTTGAGTTAGTTTGCTCTTACCTCGGTATTCCAGCACTTTGAAGTGTTTTTTTTCTACTTCTTCTCCCCGATGAGGTTGGTGGAAAAAGGTGATGCTCCGCAGGGGTGGCTATCTTTGAAACTGAAGATTAGATTAATCGAAGCATATAGCGACTCCGTTCGGGGATATTTGAAACCCTTAAACTGGTCGCAAAGAAATACTTTGTTAGGAAAAAGGAGGAGGGAGGAATAGAGGAGTTAATCCAACCCTTTTGGAGCCAGGACCACTTCCTCATAGAACGTAAGGAGTTCAGCACTCCTGAAGACTCGTTAGACGATCAAAATGCCAATTGTGTAAATAAGATAACAGACTTTGTAGATGGATTTGCTCCCGAAGTAAAGGACACTCCGTTAGGCCAAAAGACTTCGGCCCGCTTCGTGAGTAGTCGGTAATGGGTTGTACCTCAGAAGAGGATGTTAAGGAATGCTTAGGTAATAATATATGTTCGTGTGGATAAGTTTGCTTACCTTGTAGGCGTTATTTCTAACCCTTTGTTTTTGTAATTTCTGGTGCAATGGCAGACATCGCGACTCTGAGTGAGTTCCTCGAAAAGAAGAAAAGGAAAGATGCTTCAGCAGGTATCTCGACTTCTGCTGCCTTGACCTGCTCTTCGGCCGGTTCACCTACGTCGGCAGCGGCCGCCTCCTTGTCACCTGCCCCACATCAGGTTTCTACCCCGACCTCGGGCCAGGCGGAGGGACTGGAAGTCGAAGAGGTTCAAGTCCTTAATTCCCAAGGTAAGAGGAAGGATGCCAAAGTTGACCAAGGTATCCGGGTTTCAAAAAAGCATAAGAAAGATGCCAGGAAAAAAACCAAGCTTCCTGGAAAGGGTCACTGGGAGCGGCGACTTCTCCGAAAGCGATGGCCCGGTAGTATGGATGCACAACAATGTCTTAACTTCAGATGAATTGCGTCACTATACCTCAGCTACAGATAAGGTCTATATGCCGACCTTATCCAATTCGGTGCGTGAAAGCTCGGTACTGGAGTGCTCGAGCTGGACGCTGCGGAGTTTGAGCCTCTTTGTTCATACTGCCAAACGCAATGCTGCATTGGAGAATGAGAACAACGAGTTCTATAAGGCTGTTGAGGAAGTGAAGAATCGTGCTGAGGAGATCAAGAAGAGGGAGGCCAAGATGACCGACCTCGAGAACAACCTCTTGGACAAATTCGATAAGTTGGAAAATGCCAAGAATGAGGTTGCAGAGTTGCAGCAGAGGGTCATCGACCTTTAGAAGGAACGCGATGACCTTATCTCCGAAAAGAAAACTCTTCTAGCCGAGAAGGATAAAGAAAAGGAGAAGTTTGAGAAGAGTGTGGAAGAGGCTAGGACAGCTCTTACTTCGGCCCAGTCAGAAGTTGAAAACTGGAAGGCCATAGCTGGTAAGTTCGGCGACCAGCAGTTCAGAAATGCCGTCGACCAAATCCGGTTGATGTACTCAAGCATAGATGTCGATGTCTCCAAGCTATTCAGCATGGGTGTTGTTGATGAGGACGTGATCATCGATCCCAAGACTATGAAAGTCCTCTACGAGGTGGCGCCTTCGACGGGGAAGGAAGTGGGGCTACCTCGGAAGTCATCAAGAAGACTGCCGAAGAGACTCCTAGAAGACCTGGGATGCCGGGGTTATTTGTAACATGTATAAATTTTGTAACTTAAATTTGTACCTCTTCAGAGGTCTGTTTTGTATTTAACATTTGTTTTCCCTTAATACAAGTTAAGTTTCTTGCGATGTCCATCGCGGTTTCTTTGTCTTTAAGATCGCTTTTCAGGATTGATTCCGATTCTGTTTGTTTAGGAGTAAGATCCGACTTAACTTCTTCGGAGTTAGTTCCGATTTTTGTATGTTTCGGATTAAGATCCGACTTGGTTTCTCGGAGGGTCCACTTCGGCCAAGGAATGGTCCTCCTCTTCCCCGATCTTAGGGAGCTCGGTCCTTAAGATGGGTGAACGCTATTTCGGCGTGACCTGCCCCGGAAATACTGGCTAGGTCGATCGGGTGGTCTACCGCGTGTTTCTCGGACGCCACTTCGAGGATCTTCGGGTGTGTCGATTACGCCCTGAATTCCTTCAATGTGTGTGTTCGGTCGAGATCGCAAGTGCACGATCACGTCAAGTTATAGTATAAAAGATTATCATCTCCACAGGGAATTGAAATGATTACTGATCTACTTAGATCAATTTGTTATTTAGACAAATGGTTCGAGGTGAACTTAAACAAAGAGTGCATAAAAATAAGTAGAAAAGAAATTATAAAATATTTAAGAAAGGACTAAAGTAATAAAATCATTAAGATAATGGGTTCACTAATACTTATATCTGTGTATTTGATTAATTTAAAACATGAGTAACAATTCTTACTGATTACCAATCATCTATTCAAATGCTATTAACACCCAATGATCATGCAATGTTAACAGTCTTCCTCCTAATTTATTACTTTGTTTGATCTTTCAAAGCAAGTAAATAGAAAGAGCATAAAGCATCAATAGATTTACCAATTCAATGACTGACTGGAAATGAACACGCAATCCTTGGTCCGATAGAGCATGCAGATTCAATTATCCCTAGAGTTCCGTTAACTAATTGAAGGTACGATCGCCACACACTTAATTAACTGTGTAAGGAGTAGCTAATTCTTTTTAAAGTAATATCACCAGGAAAAATTTAATCAAAAGGATTTAAACACTCATATTATAAATCATAAAGATATCACAGATAAAGTAAAAGATCTCCCGTCACCTCAATGATGGGATTAGATACTAAACATATTTGAAGATAGCAACAACGTGTTTACAAAAGACATATTTAAAACTAAAACTAGCAGAACAACTACAAAGTAAGACAAGAAGATTACAAGAGAAGAAGAGAATTGGGAGAGAATCAATCCCAGGGGGGAGGCTTGGATCGTTCTGCTGAGCGCTCCTTTTATAGGCTGAGATCTGGGTTAAGCACGACCTATGCACGACCGTGCTTCAAGGCGGTGCTCCCTTTACAGCCTGTTTACGCGTCTGCGCTTGTCGACATGATTTTCTAAGATATTTTTGGTTAAGCACGGCCGCGCTTCATGATGAAGAGGCCATGCTTCATGTTAGAGTCCATCCAATTTGTGACAAAGTTGTAGGAAATTCTCTTAGTTTTCCAACGCCACCAAGAACGCTTTAATCCGATAACTACAACTCTAGATATGATTAAAATACCAACCAGCTATCCGGGGAGCGCGTGGATGCGAGTGAGGCGCGCTCGTGGCTAATTGCTGCTTCAGGTAAGCATGGACATGCTTCATTATATTAAGCGAAGGCCGTGCTTAGCATTTTGGGCCTAGTTTTGACCCAATTTTAAGCCCATAATTGTATTTGACCACAATATTGCCTAATTTTCCATTTCTGCAAAATTTAGATTAAAAGAGAGTGAATTGTATGTGATATTATTCAATAATTAATCAAATCACACTCTAATATCCTTATAAAAATGATGCAATATTGATGTTATCAATACCCACACACTTGAGTTTTGCTTGCCCTCAAGCAAATTGGTTTATGAATTCTCTATAATTTTATCAATAACAGCTAACTAATTAATGGGGCAGAGCAAATATTTTAAGAGATAGCTTTTTAAAGAAAATATTTTTCTATTTTGATTGGTTAATTAGAAAAGTAAGCACTTTAAATTTAAACCAACCAAGAATGTATCACTCCCTCTCAATCTCTCAGGTGTTTAATGGTTTAGGGGTTTTTACACAATTTTTCTCAAAAACAATGCATTACTATAAGCTTGACAATAGACCAAGACTCGATTAACAATTTATAGAAAAATTTGAAATCAAAGGGTCTTTCATAAGGCTGTAATGAGGCCAGGGGTGAAAATTTAAGGTATGAAAATTTAAAGAAAGGATTTTTCCAAGGGGCTATAATAATTAATCAAATTCGAGCAACTACCCTGTTGAATTAAAATAGAGCTTCAGATGTATAATCACTTTTAAACAAAGCACCAAACTTTTCTTTTTTCACATTTTCCTTGTTATCAGAGTTCCTCATTACAAATATCTTTTTTTTTTTAAAGGAACAAGTCTCTGCCTTTATCACCTTTCTAATGAATATATTTGTCACCAAAACTAAGCTGCTCCATTTTAATTAAAACGGTACCCGAATCTATCATTTTTTTTCCAATCAAATCAGAGGGTATAGAATAAAACTTCTTTTTAAAGCTCAAAGTAGTCAACTAAGTGGTGAAATTTAATCGTAAAGTGTAGCAGGCTAGAAACAAATTCTAAGTGCCCCAATCATTTTCCAAAAATTCTATAAATTAGTTTCGCTTTGAATGGTCACATGTCAAGTTCTAGAACACAAAGCCAATGAAATACAACTCTCATGAAGAATAGGGTTATAATAATCTTGCAACAATGCGTAAAACCTAAATCAAGCTCAAATCTTCACGTTTAGAGGCTATTCCTTGGACAAAATTTTCAATCAAAGGCTCATCTCTAATTTTCAGCTTTTCAGAAATTTATATCATCTCAATAAACATCAAAAGCTATCTGAAAAAGTTCAAATTTTTCGCCCCAAAATTAGTAGCTTCAATTTGTTTCAAAACAATAATAACCAAAAATCAAGTGGTTAACTCCCCCCCACACTTATTTCTAACATTGTCCTCAATGCTAGCAATCACAGCATAAGCACATAAAGATATAACAACAAAATCAAGTGCTAAAAAGTAAAGAGTCGAAAGGGACTCCCCTGTAGAAAATTTCAAGAGCATATTCTGGAGGGGGTGCAGTAGGCAAATTTCTTCCCAAAACGACAGTTTATGAAGATGAAGTAAGTGAAAAGAGAACTGTCGACAAAATAAAAGGGTGAACAAAAAAATAAAATAAACTGAAATAATACAAACACAGGTTGCCTCCTGCAAAGCGCTTTATTTAACGTCGTGAGCTTGACGGATTGCTTAGAAGTGGTCAACCGGTGGGTTCTCCAAGAGTGAATTTTGCATTTAGCACATTCCCTCTTCGCCATTTCTTGACCATATGGTTTAAGTTGCTTGACCTCTTTCTTTATGGTGGTGGAGGATACTCATGGAATGAAGCAATCTTTATTTTGCAATCCTCCACCAATATGCTAGGATACTGCAGGTTAGTAATGTCTTTTAAAGGATCTTGCATTCTTAAGTCAACAAACTTATTAACAACCACCACCTTATTGATAAAATCACAAGAAATTAAAAGAAGATTGTTAACAGCAACCACATCATCAATATAGTAACTAGAAATTGAAGGAGAGGGGTTAAAATTCAGAAAATGTGAAATATCCTCTTCCTTGCCAGATTTAATAGTTATATTTCCTTTATGAACTTCAATGGCTACCTTACCAATATTGACTGAGAGAGTCTGTCCCAAAGTAATTGGGGTTTCCACCTCTTGCTCTTTATTAAGAACTGGGAGGTTTTTTTTGCTCTCTTTAGAATCATTCTCTTTTGCTAGAACCTCAATTTTTTCCAGGGATGGTTGTGAGTTATGCTTAGGTTTAACCTCTTGTTTAGACCAAGTTTCAAAGTGAGTTTCAGGCCAAGTATCAGACTCAGTGTCAGGCCAAATGTCAGAGTTAGCCTCGGGCCAAATGTCAAGCACAGCTTGAATGTCAGACTCCGTCTGAGACCAAGTGTCGGACTCAGTAACTTCAATTAACTTCTCATCATCCTCAGAAATGATGATTTCATCTTTAGGCTTTGGTTGATTAAGCAAGGTCTCTCTTTCCTTTTGGTTTATCAATTGAACCAAAACTGATATTTGATTCTCTAAGGATTTGTGGCTTGCTTCCGTAGTGTTTGTTACAAAACCACAACACTCACAAAGGAAAAGAGAATCCATGCTTTTTTTTAGGTAAATTAAAATAAAATATAAAAATATAAAAATAAAACACGAATAAATTTAAAGAGTAAAATTAAAATTTAAAGGAAAAAAGAAATAATCTAGCCTTCCAACCAGGAGGCACTAAGTAATAATATATAAAAATCTAACCTTCCAACCAAGAGGCACTAAGTAATAAAAATCTAGCCTTCCAACCAGGAGACACTATAATAAGTAAAAGAAATTAATAATATAAGATGGACATAAACCATCCATGTAGGAGGTGATACTAGAATTAAAATGATAAGAAAGAAAAATAATTTACAAAAATAAAATAATTACAAAAAGCGTCTAAATTAACAACAAATCATTTCGATCAATATCATTAACAATTCTCCGGCAATGGCGCCAAAAACTTGTTCGGTCGAGATCGCAAGTACACGATCACGTCAAGTTATAGTATAAAGGATTATCGTCTCCACAGGGAATTAAAATGATTACTGCTCTACTTAGATCAATTTGCTATTTAGACAAATGGTTCGAGGTGAACTTAAACAAAAAGTGCATAAAAATAAGTAGAAATTTTTTTTTAAAATATTTAAGAAAGGACTAAAGTAATAAAAGCACTAAGGTAATGAGTTCACTAATACTTATATCTATGTATTTGATTAATTTATAATATGAGTAACAATTTTTACTGATTACCAATCATCTATTCAAAAGCTATTAACACCCAATAATCATGCAATGTTAACAGTCTTCCTCTTATTTATTACTTTGTTTGATCATTCAAAGCAAGTAAATAGAAAGAGCATAAAGCATCAATAGATTTACCAATTCAATGACTGACTGGAAATGAACACGCAATCCTTGATCCGGCAGAGCATGCAGATTCAATTATCCCTAGAGCTCCGTTAACTAATTGAAGGTACGCTCGCCACACACTTAATTAACTGTGTAAAGAGTAGCTAATTCTTTTTAAAGTAATATCACCTGGAATAATTTAATCAAAAGGATTTAAACACTCATATTATAAATCATAAAGATATCACAGATAAAGTAAAAGATCCCCGGTCACCTCAATGATGGGATTAGTTACTAAACATATTTGACGGGATTAGTTACTAAACATATTTGAAGATAGCAACAACGTGTTTACAAAAGACATATTTAAAACTAAAACTAGCAGAACAACTACAAAGTAAGACTAGAAGATTACAAGAGAAGAAGATAATTAGGAGAGAATCAATCCCGGGGGGAGGGTTGAAACGTTCTGCTGAGCGCTCCTTTTATAGGCTGAGATCTGGGTTAAGCACGGCCTAAGCGCGACCATGCTTCAAGGAGGTGCTCCCTTTACAGCCTGTTTACGCGTCTGCGCTTGCCGACATGATTTTCTAAGATATTTTTGGTTAAGCACAGCCGTGCTTCATGATGAAGAGGCCTTCCTTCATTTTAGAGTCCATCCAATTTGTGACAAAGTTTTAGGAAATTCTCTTAGCTTTTCAACGCCACCAAGAATGCCTTAATCTGATAACTACAGCTCCAGATATGATTAAAATACCAACTAGCTATCCGGGGAGCGCGTGGACGCAAGTGAGGCGCGTTCGTGGCTAATTGCTACTTCAGGTAAGCATGGACATGCTTCATTATATTATGCGAAGGCCGTGCTTAGTATTTTGGGCCTAGTTTTGGCCCAATTTTAAGCCCATAATTGTATTTGACCCAAATATTGCCTAATTTTCCATTTTTGCAAAACTTAGATTAAAAGAGAGTGAATTGTATGTGATATTATTCAATAATTAATCAAATCACACTCTAATATCCTTATAAAAATGATGCAATATTGATGTTATCAGTGTGTGCTGGGAGTCAAAACTTCGGCGTTGTTTGCGGAAGCATGGGGATAGTGCGGGCTTCCCCAGGATGTCTCGACGTGCGTGTCGAGGTGTAGAGTTCGGCATTCGTCGGTGTACTAACCGGCCATTATAACTTTTGCCTGATATAATAAATAGTCATTAGAGTTGCAAAGTTGTATGTAACTTGTAATAACATCAAATTACAATTTGAAGGAAAATTACAAGTAATTTAATTAAACTTCGACGGTGGACAGTTCAAGGCTGTTCGAAACATATGGGGCTTGTCAGGTGCTGTCTCCGATCGATCTTGGTCGTAGAGACCAGATTCAATTGTAGTATCTTCGAAGCTTAGTCGCATTCCAGGTTCGGGCGATGACCCTTGTGACAACCACCCTAAAAAATTAAATGGAGCCGCCACCTAAAGTTTATTAAGGAAAAACAATAGGAAAAACCTTTCTTATGACAGTAATTTAAACGTAATAGTCTGTGAACCAGATTTCGAGCCCGGGAGTTGGTTACGTATAGGGAAGGTGTTAGCACTCCTAGGACGCCCATAAAATGGTACCCTTTTAATTGTCTAAAAAAGAAAATTTTGCTTATCATTAAATAAATTACTCCCAAATGAATTTTCTAAAAAAAATACAAATTTATTAATCATCATATTGCAAAGGGTTATAAAAAGAAACTTAGTACGAGGACAACTCAACCATTATACGCAAATTATTATTTATTATTTTCTTGTATAACAGAAATAATAAATGTAATAAATAAAAAAAGAACCTACAAAAAAGGGGGTAAAAAAAAAGAAACTAATTATGTTAATAAAAAATAAATAAGAAGGGAAAATTCTTTTTTTTATTTGCTTTTATGCCCCACGTATCAATTCTTTATTCAATTCTAATTATTTATGAAATAAAAAAGTAATATTGCAAATAAATCCCTGGTTTGGGTCTGGCCCCATTGGAAAACCAAACCAAACCCAAAAATTTCAAATTTCGTTTTCAAGTCCTATTTTAATATAATAATTGCAAATTGGTCCCTATTTAGGATTTGGCCCCGTTGGAAGGCCAAATCGTGTATGAACAGGAAAAGAAAGAAAGACTTTTTAATTTTTAGCTTTCAGGCACCCTCTTACCATGTATTTACAGTTCAGTCCCTTTTTATAACATATTTACAGTTTAGTCCCTTTTAATCATGTATTTACAATTCAGTCCCTATCTAGGGTTTGGCCCCATTGGAAGGCCAAACCCTAAACCTAATTGCAACCCAAATCGTGGAGGCCAACAGAAACAACAACAACAATCACAGCAACCAATAACAATAACAACTACAGCAATAACACTGGCAGCCACAAAAATGACAACAACAATAATCACAACAGAAATAAGAAAATATATACATTTCAGTTTAATGTACAGACCATGCTAAGAAGAAGAGAAGAAGAAAAAAGAAAATAAAAATAAAAATATAATGGAAAACATGAAGATGAAGGGAGAAGGAGGAACCTGGGCTTTACGGCCTCCCAGGGAAAAATTACAGACAGAAAAATGGAAGAAAAAGAGAACCTAGAACTAAGTGATATTTAGAATCTGGTAGGGTTCCTCACGGTTTGTTTTCGTTTCTTATCTCTGCTTCTCCTTCTTGCTCTCTCTCGTCCTCTATCTCTTCTCTGTTTTCTCTCCATTTCCCCCTCTTTCCTTCTGCGTCTCCCTCCTTTTTATAGCCTTCAAGACCTGCGAATCAAAAAGGGAAAGAGATTAATGGTGATTTCAAAACAAAAATAATAAAAGAAAAAAAACCGAAACTTCCCTTTTTGGAGGTGTGGATCTCTGATTGAGAGATTTGAGGATAGGTTGGGGGCCGCGACCATTCTCTAGGTTTAGGGTTTGAGAGGATGAGAGGAAAAATGGGCCTGGGTTTTGGTGTGGACGAAGGGAAGGACGAGGAGAAATTCGGGTTGGATCTAGGGTTACGGTGGAGCGGCTGGTTAGGGACAAATTTGGTGAGAGAGATGAAGGGGTGAGGCTGTGGAGGAAGCTAGGGTTAGAGGGAAGGGCGGCTGCACCATGAAGGTTTGAGAGAGAGGACGCTGCGTGCGGCGTGAAGGAGAGAGCGAGGTGAGGGAAAGTCAGATTTTGATTGTGAGGGAATTGGTTTTTAGGTTAAAGGAAGGATGGGTTGGGCGTGTGAGTGGTTGAGTCGCGTGAGGCGTGTGATGGTTGGGCTGGTGGGCTGCGTGGAGAAAGTGGGGTGTGAGAAGCAGCGAGGGAGATGCAAGGAGCGCAGGGGGTTGCAAATAGAGAAAAGAGGGGGTGCATGTGTGGGCTGCTAGGTGAGGAATATTGGGCTGGGCCATCCTTTGGCCAAATGCCTTTGGCACCTCCCATATTTTAATTGGCACCCGCCCTTCTTGAATAAAATAATTTTTCCTTTTTCTTTTCTTTTCTTTTTTCTCTTATTTAAACTTTTTATCCGTTATTATAAAACCAAAATATTATTTTGTTTATTATTACTACTACTAATTAATTAAAATAAATAATAATAATAAAATAAAAATAAAATTAAAAGGCCGGACAAAATTAGGGTACTACAGCTGCCCCTCCTTAATTACATTTTACTCGAAAGTCTTCGTGCATTCGTTGTAAAAGATAATTAAGAATAAAGGACTCTAATTTTGTCTAGAACGAAATTGTTTGAGGATGCGAGATCAGCTCCCGACTTTGCTTTGAGACCCTAGGCCTGGCTCCTAGTAAATTCTCGATAAGGCGTAGGTTTGGTTCCTAGCTCTTATAAAATTAGCGAGGGATTCTAGGTTTGATTCCTAATGAATTCCTGATGAGGCGTAGGTCTGATTCTTGATCCTCATATCTTCGGTATTGACTATTCCTCTACTTAGGGAAAGTTTAGGGTGTCAGCTCTTTTGTCGCTTGACACAGGTTCGGGTCAGATTCCCAACAGGGGTGAGTCAGGTTCTCAACTCTTGCTAAAAGGTACGGATTGGCTACCTTACTTTAAGAAATATCCGTGATATGAGTTTCTCTGTCACTCAATATGGGTTCGGGTCAGGTTCCCGGTTAAAAGCTTGGGTCAGATCCCCGAGGTGATGGGTTAGATTCCCAGCAAGGTATAGGACAGGTTCCTAACTCTTGCTAATAAATTGAATAGGCTGCGTACTAGTTCTTACTGAGTAACAACAAACCAATTTTATGTAATATTTGAGAGAGTGGATCAATGGACCCAAAAATTTTTGATAGTCATGCAGTATGCAATGAATGGTATGTCATGCATGAAAATGAAATTTTATTTTTAGAGAAATGTTTTTGAATACAGGTTGTGTATCAAAAGTATTGGTGATTATGCAAGATGCAGTGAACAGCATGTCATGCATGAGGATTCTTTGCTTTATTGGGGATAGGCAGTATCCTCTTGACTACTTCTGAAACTTTTCTTGGTAAGTTAATTCCAGATCTCTTTAGTCGGCGAGTTCTGAACAAGCTAATTGACCTTTTCGTAGCGTATTCGCCATTGATGATTTTGCATTAGGTGAGGTGCCTTACTAGCTCTTTCCTTAATGTGAAAACGTCGAATTCCTTAGATCCCTTTAGAATTTTCGGTAATTACACAATGCTCTTATGTTTTGATTTACACATGTCTGTCTTTTAGCACAGATTTCTCTAGAAAGAAAATGCAAATTGATAAAATCCCGAATCGAGTTTGGAGAGGCTGGAATAAGCATTATATTGTGCTGATTAATAAACAACAACATGAGTAAGAATGGATTTCCACTATGGTGGGGGAGATAAAATATTATAAACAGAGTAAGTTCGTGTTTGCTAGATTAGAAATTAATGAGAAATATCAACTATACATATAATTCCTTTGAAAACAAATTGTGCTGCTTTTTCGTGATTCAGACTCCGATCGCCTTCTTGATCAACTTCAAAAACTTGTGTTTGTGGTTAGTTTCGACCATCTCTGCCCCAGTTGGTCAGGGTTCAATTCTATCTACTTTTGACACCTTCTGGTTGGTTTTTGCTTAGGCCGCTCTTTGCGAGTTTTCGACCTGGCGGGTTGCTCTAAATCGCCCTTGCGGGTTTTCAACTTAGTGCTTTTATTTGACCTTAATTTTTGCCTAGGCTGCCCTTTTGGGTTTTCAACCTACCAGGTCGCTCTAACTTTTGCCTAGACCGCCCTTTCAGGTTTTCGGCCTAGCGTGCTTTCCCTTTTTTTTTTTTTTTTTTATGTTGTGCCATTCTAGACGTAGTATTTCTTGACTGCATCTGAGTTTATTGGCAGCGGTAGGTCATGCCCCTCCATATCTGTAAGAATGAGGCCTCCTCCTGAGAATGCCTTTTTCACTATATATGGACCTTCGTAATTTGAAGTCCATTTTTCGCGTTGGTCTTTCTGAATAGGTAGAATCTTTTTTAATACCAATTCTCCTTCTGAGAATTCTCGATGACGTACCTTTTTCTCGTACGCTCTCTTGAGTCTCTTTTGGTATAGTTGGCCATGGCAAATTGCTTCTAACCTTTTTTCTTCTATGAGATTCAACTGGTCATATCGTGCCTGGGCCCATTCGGCCTCTTCGAGCTTAGTTTCCATAATTACCCTTAGAGAAGGGATTTCTACCTCTATAGGGAGTACTGCTTCCATCCCGTATACTAGAGAAAAAGGTGTTGCCCCCGTTGAAGTGCGTACGGAAGTTCGGTACCCGTGTAAAGCAAAAGGGAGCATCTCGTACCAATCCTTGTAAGTTACCACCATTTTCTGAATGATCTTCTTGGTATTTTTGTTGGCTGCTTCTACTGCCCCATTCATCTTTGGGCGATATGGAGAAGAATTGTGATGTTGAATTTTGAAATCATCGCATAACTCCTTCATCATCTTGTTGTTTAAATTAGTCCCATTGTCCATGATGATCTTTCTTGGTAAACCGTACCGACAAATTATTTCCTTTTTTATGAACTTGACCACGACACTGCGAGTCACATTGGTATAGGAGACAGCTTCGACCCATTTTGTGAAGTAATCAATAGCCACAAGAATGAATCGGTGCCCGTTAGAGGCTTTTGGTTCAATCATTCCTATGACGTCCAAACCCCACATGGAGAATGGCCAAGGTGCACTGAGGACATTTAGGGAAGTTGGAGGTACATGAATATTATCAGCATAAGTCTGACACTTATGACATTTCCTCACATGCTTGATGCAATCACCTTCCATTGTAAGCCAATAATACCCAGCTCTGAGAATCTTCCGGGCCATTGCATAACCGTTAGCGTGGGTCCCGAAGGTACCTTCGTGGACGTCGTCAAGAATTTGTCTTGCTTCTGCGGAGTCCACACATTGGAGGAGTACCATGTCGTGATTTCTTTTGTAGAGTACGTCGCCGTTCAAAAAGAAACTCATAGCAAGCCTCCTCAAAGTTCGCTTGTCGTTCTCTGAGGCGCCCGAAGGGTATTCCTTGTTTTTGAGGTAGCACTTGATGTCATGGTACCATGGTTTTCCGTCGGGTTCTTCTTCTATTGCCTGGCAATAAGCGGGATTGGCACGGCTTTCCATCAGGATGAGAGGCATTTCCTTGTCACTGTTTATTCGGAACATAGACGACAGCGTGGCTAATGCATCAGCCAACTGATAATCATCTCGTGGGACGTGTTGAAACGTGATCTTATCAAAGGATTCGACGAGTTCTTGGATATACTTGTGGTAAGGGATTAGCTTAAAATCTCGAGTTTCCCATTCTCCATTCAACTGGTTGATAACTAGGGCAGAATCCCCATATACTTTTAGGACTCTGACCTTAGTTTCTATGGCAACCCTGATTGCCATGACACACGCCTCATATTCTGCCACGTTATTGGTGCAATCAAACACCTGGCGGCGTGACAGGAGTGTATCGATTTTCTGGGGAAATTAGTATTGCCCCGATTCCGTGGCCCAATGCATTAGAAGCCCCATCGAACATCATGGTCCACTCTTTGTTTCTTAATTCTTCTTTTTCGGCGGACATTACATCCTCATCAGGAAATTCATAGCGGATGGGTGAATGGTCATCTATTGGTTGATTGGCTAAGTGCTCAGCTAGGGCACTACCTTTGACGGCTTTCTGAGAGACGTATTGAATATCATATTCGGATAACAACATTTGCCACCGAGCAATCCTTCCAGTGAGAGCGGGTTTCTCGAATACATATTTGATCAGGTCCATTTTTGACACCAACCAGGTGGTGTGAGAAAGCATATACTGCCTTAGGCGATGAGCGACCAATGCTAGAAGCGCGGCCAGTGCGTTCGATGTCGAATAATTAGCTTCATAACTGGTGAACTTCTTACTCAAGTAGTAAATGGCACATTCCTTTTTACCCGTTTCGTCATGCTGTCCAAGTACACACCCCATAGATCCGTCTAATACTGTCAGATAGAGGATTAACGGCCTGCCTGGTACTGGAGGTATTAGCACAGGGGGTTTTTGTAGGTATTGTTTGATTTTGTCGAAAGCCTCCTGGCATTTCTCATTCCATTCAACAGTTTGGTCTTTACGCAGCAATTTGAACATTGTCTCACAGGTGTCAGTGGGTTGTGATATAAACCGGGAAATATAGTTTAACCTCCCTAGGAAACCACGAACTTCTTTTTCTGTACGAGGAGCTGGCATCTCTAAGATGGCTTTTACTTTTTCCGGGTCAACTTCTATTCCTTTCTGACTTACAATGAACCCCAGTACCCTACCTGACCGAACACCAAAGTTACACTTGGCAGGATTGAGCCTTAGGCGAAACTTTCTCAATTGCTCAAAAAGTTTCCGTAAATCAATTATATGGCTTTCTTTGGTTTGCAACTTAGCGATCATATCGTCACGTAGACCTCTATCTCCTTATGGATCATGTCATGGAATAAAGTTACCATTGCTCTTTGATATGTTGCCCCGACGTTTTTCAACCCAAAAGGCATCACCTTGTAGCAGAAGGTCTCCCAAGCTGTAATAAACGTAGTTTTTTCCATGTCTTCTCTGGCTATTTTAATTTGATTATACCCGGAGAAACCATCCATGAAAGAGAAAACAGCGTGGTGAGCCGTATTATCCACCAGAACATCAATGTGAGGCAAAGGGAAATCGTCTTTGGGACTTGCTTTATTAAGGTCCTGGTAATCAATGCACATTCGAACCTTTCCACCCTTTTTCGGAACAGGGACGATATTAGCAACCCATTGGGGGTATTTAGCCACGGCCAAGAATCCGGCGTCAAATTGTTTCTTAACTTCTTCCCTAATCTTTAAGGACATATCAGGTCTCATGCGTCTCAATTTTTGTTTGACAGGAGGGCAGTCAGGTTTAAGAGGTAGTCTGTGTTCAACAATATCGGTATCCAACCCTGGCATATCTTGGTAAGACCAGGCAAATACGTCTTTATAATCTCGGAGGAGTTGAATCAATTTAGCTTTTACTCCTTGTGACATGGTAACACCAACCTTGACTTCTTTTTTGTCTTCTTCAGTTCCCAAATTAATCAACTCAGTTGGTTCTTCGTGAGGTTCAATCTTTCTGGATTCCCCCTCTATAAGTCTTATTAATTCAAGGGGAAGATCTTCATCGGGATGGTCCTCTTCACAACCTTCATCAGTATGATTAATTAGGCAATCAAAATTTGGTAACGAAACTTCAGCACAATCGTTTTCAAAAGTATTATCCATGAGCCTGCATTATCAAGGTTAGCAATAAGGAGAGAGTAAGGAAAGGAAGTTGGAAGGAAAAGAAAAAGAGACGCTTGGGATGAAATCAAAATGCATTTTATTAATATTCGAAATAGGCTTTTGAAAAACATGCGGGGCCCTTTAACATTTCCTCTGCCGCCTCGGGATGAGCGGAGAGGTGAGCATTAAATGGATTACATTGAAAATACATTAAGGATCCTAGGATTTTCAACGATCTCCCAATTGCAAGGCACTGAGGAACATGGGCGAACCCATTCCTCTTCAAGAGCAGCAAGATCTTCTTCTACAACAGTTACTTGATCTGCATAGATCCATCCAGCACTACGAAAAGTCTGACGGAGATCGCAAATGTGCATTTTCCCAAACTCAGGTTCCTGGTTTTCAAACCGAGCTTTCCTCTTTTCTTTCCTTGTCTCAATTGCTCTTTCCCTGTCCTCTCGAGTGGGGACAAATCCCAAGCCATATCGGTCCTTGTTTTCAGGAATCCTTAAGATCGAGGCAATACCTTCCTGACTTTTCCCTAGTCCTTTTCCTGGCTGATATCCTCCTTTTAGCATGACTCCGCCCACCATTAGGGCATTGTTGGATAGGCAGTGTTCTTTAGTTGTGAACCCTACGTAAGCGCTATCGACAATTTCTAGCGCTTGAAATGATGTCCCAAGGGCTTCTTCAGCAGCTTCGATATAACTCGTGGATGTTGGCTTGCTTACCAGTAGGTCCTCTTCTCCGGATACGATGACCAACTTATCATCCACCACAAATTTCAACTTTTGATGCAGAGTTTATGGTACTACCCCGGCAGAATGAATCCAAGGCCTTCCTAACAAGCAACTATAGCTGGGCCTGATGTCGATCACTTGGAAATTAACGGCAAAAGTGAAAGGGCCAATCTGAATCGGCAGCTCAATCTCACCCATTACTTCTTTTCTTGAACCATCAAAGGCTCTCACGAGCAGAGAGCTGGGTTTCATATGGGTCTTGTCGATGGATAACTTATCCAAAGTATATTTAGGCATCACATTCAGGGAGGATCCATTGTCTATAAGGACTTTAGCTATAAGATGCTCTTTACACTGGACCGAGATATGTAATGCTTTGTTGTGTCCTCTACCTTCTGCTGGGATTTCTTCATCATTGAAATAGAGGTAGTTGCATGCGGCGATGTTGCCAACTAGGTCGCCGAACTGATTCTAGGTGATGTTTTGAGACACATGGGCTTCATTCAGGATTTTCATCAATACTTTCCTGTGACTCTCAGAGTGCATTAGTAGGGCAAGTAGAGAAACTCTCGCTGGTGTGCGGTTTAGTTGATCTATCACCTTGTATTCACTCTGCTGAATGAATTTGAGGAATTCAGCCACTTCCTCACCGGAGGCTTCTTTCTTATCCTCCTTCCCTATGTCTCCTTCGTCTATCGCAACCCCTTTTCCTTTGTTTTGGTCCTTCACCTGTCCCTTTGCGACTGCTTTTATTGGTACTTTCTCAGGGGCATAAATCCGCCCACTCCGAGTCATCCTGCCTATTCCCACGATGTTAGTAATAGTCGGAAAGTTTGGTTGTGTATTACTCCCTTCGACTTGGACTTTTGCATCGTATATCCAAGGAACTGCCTTATCGTCCTTGTACGGAAAAGGAGACGGTACTTGGATAGTAATAGCTTTGGGAGCGTTAGGCATTATCGGTGATGTATTTTTAGAGAATTGAACCACCAAGGGCTTTGGGACCGTGGTTCCTGAACTTTGCATCGATTGGACCATAGATACTTCTTCTTCTCTTTGAGAGATAACTTGAACTATGTTCGTATCAAGCAGTTTCTAGAGGATACTTTTAAATTCCTCACATTCGTCATCAGACCAAAAGTCTTCATCACAGGTCCTGCTGACATCCGTTCTTTCTATCAAGCCAGCCTTGCAAAGTTCGATGAACACTTCTCTGATGGGGGTTTGTATTTCAGCGACATCCTTTATTATCCTTCCCTCGTGCTCATTGTCTATCATATTTACTGATGTATTCCCGTGGTTAGGTAACGGGTTGTTCCCCACATTGGGATTACTTTCTTGGGAACTCAACCACTCGGCATTTATCAGATCTTGAACTTTGAACTGCATAGCCCGACATTCTTCTATAGAGTGACCTGCTGCCCCAGCATGGTATTCACAAGTGGCGTCCGGGTTATACCATTTTGGGTAAGGTGGTTCCATAGGCTTTTGCGGGCAAGGGACCACCAATGAGTTTTTGAGTAAATGCTGATAGAGATCTTTATAAGTCATGGGGATCGGATCAAACTGGACCAGCTTTCTTCCTTGAGGGTTGTGAGCTCTCGGTTGAATGGGGTTCTGACCTCCTTGACTATCAGAAGCAAAGGGCGTCCTTTGAACAGGAGGCTTCGGCGTGATAGTTACCGCAACGTATAGAGGGGCACTATTCATCGCGTTGGTCTCTCCTTCTTTCTTTCTCTTGACGAAGGGCTTTTGCGCGTGGGATGATGAGGTATTATTATGGATCTTCCTACTTTGCATCCCCATTTCTACACGTTCCCCTATGACAATTAGGTCAGGGAAGCTTGAGAACATACTTCCAATCATCATGTCATAAAAGGGTGATTGGAGCGTGTCTATGAACGTGTCGATCGTTTCTTTGTCTGACAAGGGTGGCTCCACTTGAGCAGCCATGCTTCTTCATCTATGAGCATATTCCTTATAGCTCTCACTGTCTTTCTTCTTCATGCTTTGCAACTGATTACGATTGGGAGCCATGTCCATATTATATTTGTATTATCTGACGAAAGCATTAGCTAAATCCTTCCACGAGCCGATTTTAGACCGCTCTAACTGCATATACCATCGCAGCGGTGCCCCGGTTAAACTTTCTTGGAAGAAATAGATTAAGAGTCTGTCATCATTAGAACAGAAAGCCATCTTTCGGCAATACATAACCAGGTGGCTTTTGGGGCATGTTTCTCCTTTATACTTGTCAAACTCGGGCACTTTGAACTTTGCAGTAATAACTACATCGGGGACCAAGCACATGTCTGAAGCTTCGAAACCTATGTGGTTTGCCCCTTCAATTGCCTTTAGCCGGTCTTCAAGTATTTGAAACTTTTCTTTGGCCTGAGCATCCTCTTGGGGGGTGATGATGGGTACAAAATTTTGTGTATTTGTATTCTGCGAGGTCCCATTATTTAGAGGTGCATGCCCTTGTGTGGTATGGGCGTGCGTCTCATTTTCTCCTGGCTGACTTTCGTCTTGATTCTCTTCGGACCGTTCTGTTTCCGATGTCCCTTTTGCATGCAGAGCTTCCAACAAAATGCATAGCCGATCTATCCGCGTACTCATTCGGTCAAGTTCTCCTCTCATGGCCTGTTGGTTTTGTTCTAACACGTCCATGAGTCTGGCTTGGGATCTCGTTCTGTAAGGGTGCAATTTCTTCGTGTTTATTTTTCTGGATTATGAAGGATATGGTGAGTATGGATGAATGATTTATGCCATGGTTATGCATGCCATGTAAGATGCTCATTTATATTATTTTATTCGTTTTACTTTTGTCGGCTTATTGGAGAATCACAAAATTTTGCAAATGCCTTATCGGTCTGCTGCATATTGCAAAAACATACTTTTGTATTAAACAGGAATATCATAATTCAAATTGCCCTAAAGGCTTACAGACTTAAGAAAGAAATGGAAATTGCGAAAACACATAAAAACACAAGAAATATGGTCTTCAACGATCTCGTCGGATTTGCTTCTCCAACTCCTCCACCAAAACCTTGCAATACTCTAGGAAATTCATCACTTTTCTTGGTAAAGGTCGGAATCCTATTGCTGATTCTGCTTCTTCCAATAGTTCCGACATATCTTGGATACCTCTATTTGCCAGCCAGACCAGTTTGGAGCAACGATCCATCCAGTATCTAGTTTCCTTATCAAACCAGGTAATGACTTCTCGCTGGTTGTCAATCTTCTCTTGTATGTCGAGGACTTTCTCACGTTCTTCCTCAAGATCTATGTGGTAGCCTATGAACTTTTCTTCAGCAATTCTCTTTTCTTCTTTAAGTTGGGCTTCGTGCGATTGCATGGTATTTTTCAATTGTTGTATTGAGTCTTCAATCCGCCTTTGCAAAGCCATGCTAGCCCTCTAAGAATCAGCCCACATTTTCCTCAAGTTACCTTTTTCGCAGAGAACCAGGTCTAACTCCCTTTTCATCAAGTCCAATTGTTGATTTGTAGCCTTCAAGCAACCCTGGGTTTGGAGCCGGCTTGCTTTCTCAGCCTTGGCCTTCTTCTGGGATCCTTCCAAAGATTCAGTTTTTCTATTACATTCATCTTGTAAGACCTCTATATCTAGATAAGCCCTTTTCAAATTCTCCCGGAGAACTTTCCTTTCCTCTTCCACCCTTTCTAAGGCTAGCTTTAGCTCTTCCACTTCTTCATTTTCAGCAGGAGGTGGGGGTGGCACTTCGGGAACCAAAAATGTATTCTGGAAAGGCAGCTTGACTTGCCGAACTCTTGCTATAACCCATTGGCGGTATTTTTCATCTGCATGAGTACTCTTGCGCCCTAGTATTCTCTTGGTCGTCTTCTTCCAAGCTCGACACACCCTTGTGAACAATGCCAAATCCGAAGAGCCCCGATCATGTATAATGAAAGCGGCTAGCTCTTCTTCAGCAGGTTCACCCAGCATTGGGGCGCCGAGTTGTCTTAAAGCCAGAGTAGGATTATAATTAATGCAGCCTATGGTCCCAATGAGGGGTACGTTGGGAAAATCTCCACACCGACAGATTACCTCCTTGATCTCCTGTTCTCTGGAATACCATATTATAGACTCCTCGCTGAGACTCAATAGGTAAGTAGCCCACCCCGCATTGCTCATAGGTCCAAAGGGATGCCCTCTTTTTACCAGATGATTTTTCAGCCATAAGTACAAAACAGGGACACAACAACGAATTCGACCTCCCTTTTTCTCGTGGCGCATATGAAGCTCATAGTATAAATCTGTGAGGATGGCAGTAGTGGGGTCCATACCTTGAGTTTTAAATGCTATGAAGGCATCAATAGCTGTTTCATCCACAAAATGATCAACATGAGGAAATAAGACTACACCAAAGATAATAAGGGCTACCACATCCATGCACTCCTTTAATTTCCCTGTATTATGGAGATCTTTAACCTTTCCTTCCAGGAAGCTCCTGGGGAAGCCTTTGAAATCTTCTTCTATCTTCACCGCGAGCATCAAGTCTTCTTTAGGGATGCCTAAAACATCAGCAATAGTACTCACAGCCGGGGGATGCTTTGCATGGCGATACGGACCATTTTTCTTTTCTGGGAAGCCCAAAATTTTCCAGTATTCCTCCAAGGTTGGCGCCATTTGGAAATTCTTGATCGTGAAGCATCTTAGGGGAGGATCATAAAATTGGGCCAATGCTGTCAAGGCTCCTACTTGCACGTCCACATTCAGCAATTCCAAAATGTTTCCAAATTTCCCCACGAAACTAATTCGATCCACTTGTATCCAATTCTCGGCTATGAAATCAACCAATGTTTTCAGGTGCATCAAACGGGGGGGTTCGATTTTGAATTTCAAAGTATTTCTCCTTTCTAAACCCAAGAATCACTGCGTTCAAGACATTTGCAAAAAATTTTGAAATTTCCAACAAGCCTGATGAAATAGGGTAATTTAGTGTTAATGCATGTATATGAATGGGTATGATCATGTTTATTTTTGTCATTTCATGAATGAAAGGAAAAAAAAAAGAAAAATAAAGAAAGAAAGCACCGTACTTATTTTATTTATGAAGATGTAAAGACATATACTCTTATACCTTTTATACAAAGTTCACATCCTACGTGGAGTAAAAACTTAGCGTCTATTTTCGAAATAATAGATTAGATTTTCTAAATAAAGGTATGTACTTTGAAAAACTATTTTTTGGAAATGTTATTTTCGAAATAAGTTTGTAAAAAAAAAAAAACAACTAATGTGGTAGGGTAAGCTCTTTTTGTGACCGAGGCTGGTAATTCCTAAAAGGGGTCTAAGGATTAAGTCAAGTGCCTCTCCATTTGGTGGATTCAAAATACTAATCTAAAAGGTCCCCAAAGCCAAGGGTCCCGCCTGAAAATATTACCACCAATAATAAGTATATTATTAAAGGATGGTTTTTTTTCAAACGGAGCCAAACTCTGGGTGAGGCTTTCACAGGAACCCACTGGCCGTACGTCCAGCAGAGCACCCATTACACAGCCTCTCCTAACTTAAGGTTCACTCGGGCCCGGGTATAGGGCACCCACTCATAGTGTGTGTAAACAAAGTGTATAAAGTGTAGTGTGTGAAGGAGCGAACTTAAAACTACCCGCTGCAAAATAAAAATGCAATATATATACATGTCTTCTACCCTAAGGTTTCAAATACATAAACATACATATCATATAACAAATGAAGAAAAATGAATCATAAATAAAAATAAGATAATAAAAAATATATATTTTCTATCGCATGTTGTACATCCTAGGATTTACGTATACAAACATATATACAAATAAACAAATAAAAACAAAAAAGACAAAAAGGGAATAATTTATTTAATAAAGCAACAAATCATATAAACAATCATAGGGCCTAACTCTCTAATGTCCCCAGTGGAGTCGCCAGCTGTGACAACCACCCTAAAAAATTAAATGGAGCCGCCACCTAAAGTTTATTAAGAAAAAACAATAGGAAAAACCTTTCTTATGACAGTAATTTAAACGTAATAGTCTGTGAACCAGATTTTGAGCCCGGGAGTTGGTTACGTACAGGGAAGGTGTTAGCACCCCTAGGACGCCCATAAAATGGTATCCTTTTAATTGTCTAAAAAAGAAAAATTTGCTTATCATTAAATAAATTACTCCCAAATGAATTTTCTAAAAAAAATACAAATTTATTAATCATCATATTGCAAAGGGTTATAAAAAGAAACTTAGTACGAGGACAACTCAACCATTATACGCAAATTATTATTTATTATTTTCTTGTATAACAGAAATAATAAATGTAATAAATAAAAAAAAACCTACAAAAAAGGGGGTAAAAAAAAGAAACTAATTATGTTAATAAAAAATAAATTAGAAGGGAAAATTCTTTTTTTATTTGCTTTTATGCCCCCCGTATCAATTCTTTATTCAATTCTAATTATTTATGAAATAAAAAAGTAATATTGCAAATAAATCCCTGGTTTGGGTCTGGCCCCATTGGAAAACCAAACCAAACCCAAAAATTTCAAATTTCGTTTTCAAGTCCTATTTTAATATAATAATTGCAAATTGGTCCCTATTTAGGATTTGGCCCCATTGGAAGGCCAAATCGTGTATGAACAGGAAAAGAAAGAAAGACTTTTTAATTTTTAGCTTTCAGGCACCCTCTTACCATGTATTTACAGTTCAGTCCCTTTTTATAACATATTTGCAGTTTAGTCCCTTTTTATACGTAAAGTAGAAGTCGTACATGGGGTGTACGACTTTGCTTTAATTTTTTTTTTCCCCACCAGGTTAATTCTTGGAGATTTATCGTAAACAAGCAACACTAATGAAAGATTAAAATATGCATTGCCAAAAAAAAATGCATTGATTGATAATAATACTTCGTTTTTTTACATTAAGCCTAGTGGTGGGACGATGTCCCACAATGAGGTCGTCGTCTATTACGTGCCGGTTGAACTATGCGAGATTGATCCACATCTTCTAGTTAGACACATCTTCTCCTACCACGGGCACCTCTTCTCCTACCACACCATGGTAGGAACGTACATGGCCGTGGTAGGAGAAGAGGTGCCCAACTAGAAGATGTGGATCAATCTCGAGGAATTCAACTGGCACGTAATAGACGACGACCTCATTGTGGGATATCATCTCACCATTAGGCTTAAAAGCTTTTAATGTAAAAAAATGAAGTATTATTATTAATCAATGCATATTTTTTTTTTTGACAATACAAATTTTGATCTTTCATTAGTGCTGCTTGTTTACGATAAATCCCTAAGAATTAACCTGGTGGGGAAAAAAAATTAAAGCAAAGTCGTTCACCCCATGTACGACTTCCACTTTACTTATAAAAAAAAAATTCTACCATGCAAAGTCGTACATGGGGTATACGACTTTGCCAAAAAAAAAATTCAGAAGTCTCCAACCCCATGTATGACTTCAGTATTTTTTTTAAAAAAAGTTTCAAAAGTGAAGTCGTATACTGTATGTACGACTTTGCTGTAATGCAAAAGTGAAGTCGTATATGCTATGCACAATTTACCCCAATTTGGTAATTTTTTTCAACTTACACTAATTTGGTAATTTTGTTTCTGATTTGCACCATGCAGGTCAATTAGCCGCTACCCACTCCTTCACGTCTCCAAGACAATGGGCTTCGGTTGTCTCCTACGTTAGAAAACCCAATCCTTCCCATTAACGTATTGTTTCAAGGGCAGAAATATCAACCAATTGCTGCAACATGCCTTGGTCAGGTTCATCGTGCTATGCTGCACACTAGAAGTATAGTAGGAGCCAAATTTATCTTCCTGGTCTTCTCAGGCTTGGTTTCCTTTTCAGCAGCAAGGCAACTATGGTCGCACACACTTCGCCGATACCATTGCGAAACTGAGAAAGTTGCTCGATATTTAATCTTTTCTGTGCCTTTGGATCCCCAATTTGTTTTTTGCAATCCGGTTATGGTTGCTAAGAAGTTTATTGCAATATGTCACTTCAGAGGCAAGGTTGAAATTGCCAAGGATGGTAGTTTGTCATATAATGGTGGTGATGCTCTCACATATGTGACTCCTAAGGGAGTAGATTTTGTTCTATTATGCAGATTATGTGGAGGGAAATATATGCCAGTGTTATTGTGTGACACTAGTGGATGGGGCAAATCTTCACCGTTAGCATTACTGGACAGCAGGATGCACTTCACAACCGTGGTATCAGCTATTTCTATTATGCGCATGTTGAAAATTTTTGTTGATGAGAATGAACACCCCTTGTTATACCGCCAGGAGAATTCTGTGTGCATGCCCATGTCATGCTTCCTTTGTCGAAAGTAATGACAACATAATACTTGAGGCAGGGGATATCCAGTAGTTTCAATCCTATTTGACTAACTTTCCATGGGTTTGTCCAATATTGATCAAGTTGAAAATAATGAGAGCTTTTGTTGAGTATTGGTTAGCATCCGAAAAGATTGTCAGGGTAATAGAGAAAGGAAGTTTTTCAACTGAAGTTATTATTGAGATAAAGTTGCAAGCCATTGATGTGACATTGATGGTTCTTGATACAATTGGTTATGGTTACGTTCTGTTGCCTATTGCAACATGTTTTCAGATTTAGAAAGTGTGGCTTCCATTTGTGATGGTTACAATACCATTGATTGCTTCTGTTGTGATGAATTGTGAGCATTCAGTGGTGCTTAAAATAGATGGTGAATTGTGGCAATCCCTAGAATCCACCCTTGCCCCCATTATTCTTGCAATTTCATCAGGGGATTCGGCAAGGTTTTCAATGGGATGGGTGGGCAATAAGTATCGAACGTGGCAAAAACACAAGAAATGAGGGTTTGAATTGGGTTTTAGAAATTTTTTCACAAAACTTGTATATTTTTTAAAATCTTTTCAAAACAACTCTTTAACAAAATAGTAATGAAAACAAGTAAAGAGAAGAAAAGAGAATGACACAGTGATTTATACTAGTTCACTATCATCTGATAGCCACGTCTAGTCCCTTCACATACTTGAAGGATTTCTCCACAATAATCAACCTGATTACACTTGAGAGTATACTACTGCCAAACTGGCTATACTCACAACTTCTTAGAACGACTTAGTACAGTCAAGCCTCTAAGGAATGCAGCCACTACTGGGCTAAATATAATGTTCAAAAGTAGTTTAAAACAATATCAAATAACTCTTAGCAGAGAGGATATACAATGAAAAACTCAAGCACAAGGAATAACTTTCAAACTGAAAGAATAAAACGTTTAAGTGCTTGTTCAATGTGATCTCAGAAACTTGGAATGAATCTTGGTTGCTCACTATGTTTCACTGAGTTCTCAATCGTTTTTGTTAACCTACTTCAGTGAGAGAAGTATGGTATATATAGCTAGGGTTGTGAATAGTGTCGTTGTGACTTAACAATTTTTTTCACCAATGGACAAAACTTCAGATACCCTCTTTATGGCTTTTGGCAAGTCACGTTGCTTTCCACTCTGCTCTTGCATACTGACACAACAGACTTTTGCAGGATCTTGTCCCTTATGATCTTTTGAAAATAAGACACTTCTTGAGCAAGTTTTCTGATAATTATATCCGTTGACATTCCCTTTGACTTTTGATTTCTCGTACATTAAAATACTCATCAATGAGGTCTCTTTAATACATGAAGTAGCATTCAATGAGCACTCAGTTTGATTTCCAATCAGAGTATCTGTCAAACAGACGATGCTTGTTACTGAGATATTCTGTTCATCGGAGTGAGCTTGAAACAGAGGCAAGTTCTTCAGTACAGAATTTGTTGGCTTTTCATATAACAGAGTCTTGTAGAAACAGATAAAGGTTTCCACTAAGTAGTCTATTCATAGTCTGTTGAGCGTTGACAAAAAATAGAGCGTTGACTAAGACAGAGCATGGTCTCACCAGAGCATGGTTTATCAGAGTGTTGACCAAGACAGAGTGAGGCTATCAGACAATGATGTCAGCAATTTTCAGAGGATTAATGCTAGACTCAGATATATGAAACTGAGAGTGAAATACACATTTTCACTTAGTCTTTTAAGATAATTCCTTCTGATGAATAGTGACTTCTGCATACTAACAAACACATCAGAGGATAAATTGTTCTATTAACTATTTGTTATCATCAAAACAATTAAGTGTCATTGTTTCTGAATCCACTTGATTCCAACAAGTATGTCCCATATTCATATCAAACAAAGGCATTTGAAGTATGGTGTTATAGGTCCAAGTGTGCTAAAGGAAGAATGTCTGTGATTGTGGGCTACATTGCACCAATGAGATGTGGACTAGGACAATGGTGGGACCCAGGTGGGCATTTGGATATATCCTCAGTTGCTAAGTCATCCCAGTTCAAGCAATGGGATCCAGGGAAATTTGTTTCTGGTGCTACTTTTTCCAACCTTGAGAACAAGGTTGGTTTTGATGGGGTGGGTATTGTTATGATCATAGAGAAGAATAAAAATAATAACTCAGCTAATTCTAGAAACAAACATGACTCATCTTATTCTTGAAGGATCTTTTATGCATTCTGTTATTTTGTTTGGTAGGACTGTTATGGTGTAGTTGATGTAGTTTCCTTATTGTGTGTATGCACCAGTTTTATATAAGCATTGTAGGACCTCTATGTTAATCATGAATGAAGAAATTAGTCAATTCCCTTTTCTTATTATTTTCTTAGGAGGTTTTCTGCGCCTCGAAACAGAGTTATCTTTCTCAGTCCCTCACTTCTCACTACTCCCCTTATCCCTTCCATAATCCACCTCCTAACATAATCTTAACTATTAATAAAAAAAATCAAGGGTTGGTTTGTTATGCATGTACATATAATATCAACCCTTGACTTTCTCATTAATGGTTTAAATTACTTACTTTATACTCTAAAGTGAATTGCTCACTTTAGAGATGTCAAATCTCAATTTTAATAAGTCCACAATTTTAACAGTCTGAAATAGAAAGCTTAGCAAACTGAAGAATGACTCGCACCCAACTAAAAAAAGTGGAATTGAAACCAAAAGACTTCAAAACATTAAGTAAGAAATCTCAGTCAATTGTATCAAAAGCCTTCCAGATATCAAATTTAAGAGCAATGTTTCCTCCAAAGGTTTTATAATCTAACATATTGATTGCTTCGGACGCAATACAAATGCAATTGGAAATTTTTCTCCCATTGATAAAGCCTTGTTGTTGCTCAGAAATGACCTTGGGAGCAATCAATGCAAGCCTATCAACAAACACTTTAATAATAATTTTAAATTGAATATTAACTAATGCAATAGACCTATAATCCTCAATTTTGTCAGCCTCCAGAAAATTTGGGAATTAAAGGAACAAGATTAGAATTCATATTAGGAAGAATCCACCCTTTAGAAAAGAACCAAAGAACACTTTGGAATACATCGTTAGAAATAATAACCCAAATCTTTTTAAAGAAGCTACCACCAAAACCATCAGGACCAGGGGAGCCTATGCCATTCATAACAAAAACCACAGACTTGACCTCCTCCAAGGTAGGTAATTTAGTGAGCATGACATTATCTTCCATGGAAACAAGATTAAGAGTTACCTGCCAGATGAGATCAGAATTGGAGCAATTATTCTGAGAGGCGGAAAGATATTGGTAATGATCCAATACATGTTGTTGAATATCAAGCTGGTTGTCTAGAATAGTGTCACCAACTTTCAACACTGACATCTTTTTGGAAGCATATTGCAATTTGGCAATTTTATGAAAAGAAGAAGTATTCTTGTCCCCCTGGGTAAACCAGTTAATGCGAGACTTTTCCCGCCAGAATCTTCCTCATAAGCTAATCCCACTTGCAGAGATTTTTGAGCTTCCAATTCCTTAACATTTAAATCATCAGAATAACCCAAATCATAAATAAGATGCTGAATTGTATCCAACTCCTCTTGAGCAGAATTGACCATTCGATTTCGATGAACGCCACCAATTGTGTCCTTATTCCAAACCTTAAAAGCCGCTTTCAATAACTTTAACTTATGAGAAAGGAAAAACATTGGACACCAAACAACCTCCGTCTTCCAAGTATCATGGACCAGTCTTTTGCAGTCAGGGTGCTGGATCCTCATATTATCAAATTTATAAGATGAGGAAAAAGTAGCGGTACCTTGTTCCATGATTAGGAGCAATGGATAATGATCTGACTAACTCCTAGTGAGAGTGCAACAAGATGTAGACGACAAAAGAGAAAACCAATCATCATTGCACAAGGCCCTATCTAGTCTTCTTTCAATATGAGCAGCAGCTCCTTTAGTGGGAAGATGGGTAAGCATACAAGTATTAGACCAAAATTTAAAGTCATCACAAGAAGCCGCTAACACCCTGCTGTTCATGAGCAATGAGAATGGCATTAAAATCCCCAACAAAAAGCTAAGGTCCTGGATGATTCTGAATGACGGAGATCAACTTATACCATAAGTTCCTGCGAATTATATGACTAGATGAAGCATATATAGCAGCCATATAAATAACCTGACTGTTCCAAATAACAGAAAAGGCAACCTGCTGAATATAAATAGATATGATAACTGGATCCAAGTAAAGAGCACAAAGCCCCAAAGATTAGGCAATTGGGCTCCTTTATCATTGATTACAAAAGGTTTCAGGCTAAGACTACTCTAAAAAGAAGAAGATATGTGGTCCCTATCCACCCAAGGCTCAGAGACAATAAAAAGTCTGGCATGTGCTTAACACAAAAGTTTCTAAGAATAGACTTTGTATCTGAGTTTGCTAACCCTCTAACATTCCAATAAATAATCTTCATTGAAAAGAAATAGAATTAGAACATGGCCAATAACGGGTATTGTAGTGATCCTCTTTTTGAACAAGCTTCTTTTTTGCCACAATCTTTTTCTCTAAGACTTAGACAAAACCTTTGTGAAATTAGCACCATTATCTGCCACTATAGCAACATCCTCTACCATGTTTCCATCCAAATCCTCTTCAGCCATGTCACCCCAAAATTTTCACGCAATCTGAATATCCTCCTCAATGATATTATTAGGTGGAGGAGTAACCGAGTCATTAAAAGACGCTGCTGTTTGAGAGCCGCCAACTGCACGAGAGGCATAGGAAGCATCCAAACCAACCTCAGCAAATTGATTATCAGTGGTAGAGGAGACCACTGTGTTGAGCAGATGGGGAGCAAACAAGGGGGAGTGCAACACTGAGTCCTCCACTATAAAGTCTTGCACATTGACAGCACTAGTGTCAAGCACACCAGGAGAGGAAACACATACCGTGTCAGATAAGTGCTTGTCATTTGCAATAGTTAACTTCCCATTTAATTCATGAGCAAACCCCAAAAGAAGGTTGCTATCACTTTAGCTTCTTCTTACAATTAGCAAGGGAACGACCAATATTCTGGCAAGAGTCACAAAAGGGAGGTAATCTCTCATAGTCCAGCTTAACAAAGAAAGCAAAACCCTCCCGTTCAACTAGAATTTGATCACATTACCTTGCTATGTTGAGAGACACGACAGACCAGGTTTTAGATTCCAAGAGCCAATCAAACGCACGCTACGCAGATCCTCTGATGATGAGAAGTTAAACTCGTAATAGCCCTTGCCCAGAGAAACCATCGACCATGGTCCAATTGGCTTCCACTTCTTACATAGCTTTGCACACAAGTCACCTACTGTGAGCGGCTTGTCACCTTTCGAGAGAATTAACCTACCGCGAAGTGTATTCTTACTGTCATCCACACCAGCCTGGTGCTCCTCCTTCGAAATTTTAATCGCTAACTCCTCTCCCTTCTAGCAAGGCTTGGGCAAATCGGCCAAAGGAATATCAAAGGAGTTGTACAGCGCCTGAGCAAATGTTTTTCGCTGCGTAGGAGAAGCACTTGACGAAGAAGAAGGCAAGGGCAAGGAGGGAGAGGGTGGAAAAGAGCCGAGGAAGGCCCAAGGGCAAAGCGGCACACCGGTACTGGCCATGAAGCGTACACCGAGTTGAATTACGTAGAAATCCTAGCGTTGTGGTCAAACCCTAGCAGACCCCCGCATCTCAAGGGTCTTTTTATCTTTCAAATTTCATGCATTTTTAGTTTTTTGCTACACACACTAGTTTGAATCAATCAACTTGTAGAAGTTTATATTCTATATATATTCAAGATTAACATATTCAACACACAATGTGTATATTAAAATTGAGTTTGACGAATTTTTCTAAATTTACTCGCATTATTAATGTGTTACGTAATTTCTTCCACGTCGCATATCTTGTATTTTATCATTTTTTATATTTTTAAATATTATATATACATATTATACATATAGTTTGCTCACAAAAAAAACATATAGTTTGACTTTGACAGACGTGCACTTGAACAGATAAAAACTGATGAGAACCGACCAGAGGTTTTCTGCGACCCAGTCTAGCTCTGCACAAGGTATAATTGAGACTTAAATGCAAAATATATATCAATCCACGGACTTAGAATCGATGACTTGGTGTTTGGATAAACAAGGACTTACCACTACACCAAAGACTTTTATGTGTATAAGTAAGATTATCTATATATTTATTATTATACCGGTTCATGCAGTTCAACTATTGACCCACCGATCTGACCAATGACCTATTGATCTAGTACCCTCATTGAGTCAGTCGCCTGTAGGGATGACAAAGCAAGTTAGGCCCAAAGCGTTGGTGGGCCAAAAATGGGGCGGGTTGGGCTAGAATATGAGCCTGCCAACCCATCGGGCCAATATATATTTTTATTTATTTTCCTATTTTCTAACAAATTTTTCTTTTTTTTTTATATATTTCTGGCGGGCCAGCCCGCGATTGTGGCCCATTTTGGCGAATTGGTCTGTTTTAGCCCAGTTTTAAGTTTTTATATTTGTTTTTTTGATTTTTGTGTTTTTACGGGCTAGCCCGCCAATCCACCAATTCGTGATGGGACGGATCGGGTTCAACATTTCAACCCACAATCCTTGGCGGGCCGGGTTGGGCCAGCCCATTTTTAGGGGCTCATGGCGGGTTGGGTCGGACCAGGCCAGGTTAGCCTGTTTTGCCATCCCTAATCACCGGTCTGTGTTTTAAAACACTGTTTTTATCATTAAAATCATATTTCAAATTTTTTTCCATGTTTATTTTTCGCAATTTGCATTAAACTTTATCACTTTATAAATACTTTTAAGTATATCCAAACAGATCTAGTAACTATAATTGTAACCAATCACATCACTCATTTACCTCTCAAGATTGGGCTTCAAATAATTTCTTTAATTTTTGGATAATATATCACAATATTGTTATTCATTCTCTTCGCATTTTCTAATACTCATATATTAATATATGAATTTAATTTATGTACATCATCGATGTAAAAATATTTTACACATGCATCCAATGATGTGTCATCACATTATTTACTGAATATGACAAGTCATGTATTTATCAACTCATTAAATAATGAGGCAAGACATTATTGGATACACGTGTAAAATATTTTTACATCGACAGTGCATAGAAATTAAACTCTTAATATATTTTCTTCCTTTTTTAACATCATATACATTTTTTGTTCACACTTTAAAGATGATAATCTAATTATCATTTAATTAAGTCGTGTTAGAAATTGACACGTCACATAAGCTTTTGTTGGCAAAGTATCATATGGCATGTCATTGGTTTCATGGTGGAGAGTATCATAAGTGATTTTACCTTCCGACCAGTGTCGGAGCTTGGACCAAGATCTTGGGGGAGCCAAAAAATTATATTGTATAACACAATATAAATAAAATATGTAATATCATGTTTTTTTTTGGAATGCAAAAGACAATACATTAATAAGAAGTATGGTGCTTAACTTGAGCATAAGCAGTATTCAAACCAAGAACCACACCACAAGATAAGGGTGGAATCACTAGTGAAGGATATTTTCCATTGGGCTGGACTTTTTTTAATAGATAAGTAATTGACTATTTTTTCTTTAATTGGGCTGGGATGGATTACCATTGCTTTTTTTTTTTTTTGTCACCATTTGCAAAAGCCACATGTGTAAGTATATTTTATTAAAAATTTGCAAAAAGTTTGGGGGAGCCACAACTCCCCTATGTCATATAAAAGCTTCGCCTCTGCTTCTGACAGATGCATTTTTGTGAAAATTCGGGTGTTTGAATATTGTAAGGAAAACTTGATTTTGCATCCAAACCTCAATTTGACTAGAAATGATAAAAAACAACTTTTGCATTGGGTTGAAAAATTTATACTAAGTTTTGCATCAAACTTATTTTTCGAGTAAAAACATCTAAACACAGGGCACTTCACTTCAAACTCATATGTAACCAAATGAATTTTACAAAAGCAATTTCATTCAAAATCACATTTGTCAAACGCTTCCTCAAACATACACTAAAAAAACATGTATGCATTCAACTGCCATGTTAGGTAAGCAAGGGTGAAGTTTTTAAAGCAAACTTTAAAGTCTTTAAAGCAAAATACTTTCCAAATAGCAGCATGATGGAAGCAAATGTGGGACATAATCCATCTTATGCATGGAGAAGCATATAAGAGGCTAGAGCTCTAATCAATGAAAGAAGCAGATGGAGAATTGGAAGAGGAAGTCAAATACCAGTTTGCGGAGTATTATGCTACGAGATGGCCAAACACTACAGTACTTGCCTCAGCTACATTTTGATTTGAGCTTTTTGTGTGTTAAAGATCTAATGCTTCCTCATTTAAAAATGGGGAATGAGTCCTTGATACGATTGATATTCACTCCTTCGGTTTCAAATGCTATCACGACCACTCCTCTCACCACATTAATCAGGGAGGATAGGTTGATTTGGTCGCCTAGTGTAGATGGCCATTACTAGGTCAAATCTGCCTACAATGTAGCCATGATCTGGTGGATTCTTCTCAATATCAGAAGTATGGTGAGTGGAAAATAATTTGGAAGATTAAAACACCACCAAGAGTGAAGTTGTTTCTACGGAGAGCATGTAGGGAGCATGTTCCTACAAGGTGCCAATTACAGAAAAAAAATTTCTTGTGGCATTTAATGCTAACTTGTCCTTCCAATGTGGAATGCTGGATTTAGCAGCAGATATGGAGCCAAATTTTTGATACTATTCACCAACCAATTCCTTCACATAATTCTGTTTTTTTTTTAATAGCTGGTGCAGGTATTATAGTCAAGTTTGTGATTACTTTATTCAATTCAAGTCTATTGTTGAATTTTTTTTTGGATTGTCTATTGTTTCCCTCTTTTCTAATAATGGTGGTGAATACATTAAACTAAAACAATTTTTAGCAAATCATGGCATCTCTCACTTCACCACACCTCCTCATACCCTTGAAATAAATGGCACAGCTGAAAGGAGACATAGACACATTGTAGAAACTGGTAAAGCTCTCTTGCTCCATGCAAAATTACCCTCTAACCTATGGTCCTTTGCTTTTACCACAACCACCTTTCTAATAAATAGGCTACCCACCCCCACAGTTAAGATGCAAACTCCATTTGAGGTTCTATTTCAGAAATAACCTGATTATAGCAAACTACATTCCTTTGGTTGCTTGTGTTTTCCATGGTTGTGACGATATACCAAAAACAAATTACAACCAAGGTCTCTACCTTGCATATTCCTTGGCTATTCAACCTCATAGCATGCATTCCAATGTCTTGAACCCACCACAAACCGAGTTTATGTATCAAGACATGTCAATTTCATAGAGGATTCATTTCCATATCCCACCTTAGTTCCATCCTCCAACCCGACACCACTCACTACAAGCCCTTACACCCCACTTCATACTCTCATCACCACACCAATAAACCAAAGCCCTCTTGACACAGCCACACAACCTGCCACTGATCCTCAGCAGCCAAAAATTGAACCTGCCATTGGAATCAATCTCCAGCAGCCAGAAAATGCAGTGGTCCCTGCAGCAGTACATGCCCCGATTTCAGATGCTTCCACAATTCCACAATCAGGTATTAATTCTTCTCTGCAAAGTTCTTCTGTTTCCACTTCTAACATCCAAAACCGCAGCCACAATATGACTACCAGGTCTCAAAATAACATCTTCAAGCCTAAGAGAGCCTTCACTGCAACAGCTCACTCTCTCCCAGAGAATCTTGAGCCATCCACCATTACACAGGCTCTCAAACTGCCCCACTGAAGTAAGGCTTGTTCAGCAGAATTTGATGCCTTGATGAGCAATGGCACATGGACCCTAGAGCCCAGAACAACTATTACCAATTTAGTAGGCTGCAAATGGTTGTTTAGGATCAAGAGAAATCTGGATGGAAGCATTGCCAGATACAAGGCAAGACTTGTAGCTAGAGGGTATACTCAACTCCCTGGACTTGACTTCAAGGAAACTTTTGCACCAGTTGTCAAACCCCAAATAATAAAAGTGGTTCTCAGCATTGCTCTAGCCCGTGATTGGTCATTGCACCAAACAAATGTTAACAATGCCTTCTTACAAGGCAAACTATCTGAAGGTGTATATATGCAGCAATCTCCTGGCTTTATTCACCCTGAGTATCCAAATCATGTATGCAAACTCAAGAAAGCCATTTATGGCGTAAAACAAGCACCCAGGGCATGGCATGAATCCCTCAAGGCGTTTGTTCTCCACTATGGTTTCAAGACTAGTCTCACAGATCCATCTTTATTTATCTATGATAAGGAAGGTGTACAAGCTTATCTCCTAGTCTATATTGATGATCTTTTGCTAACAGGGAAAAAAATCAGTTTCTTAATCAGTTTATGGAAGAGCTCTCCACCAATTTCTCCATCAAACACCTTGGTTTCCCACACTACTTCCTTGGCATTGAACTCATACCTACAAAAGAGGGACTATTGCTCTCACAACATGGTTCGGGTGCTCAGATTCCAAGCAGTTTCGCAGCATAACAGGTGCTTTGCAATACCTCACCTTAACAAGACCAGACCTCTCATTTCCAATAAATAAGCTGTCTCAATTTATGCATAAGCCATCACAGATACATTTTCAACAGCTCAAACGGGTTCTAAGGTACCTCAAATCCACTATGAATCATGCCTTGCACTTGAAGAAACCAACATATCTCCAACTTCATGCGTTCAGTGATGCAGATTGGGGGGGCAATTTAGATGATCGCACCTCCACCTCAGCCTTTATCATCTATCTTGGTGGTAATCCCATATCATGGCTGTCAAAACGGCAAAGGACGGTTGCTAGATCCTTTACTGAAGCAGAATATAGGTCTGTAGCCAATACAACTGCTGAAGTCATGTTGTTACTCAACCTACTCAGTGAACTTGGCCTGAAGCCTCAAATTCCCTCTCTCTTTTGTGACAATATTGGAACAACTTACCTTTATTCCAATCCAGTATTTCATTATGAAACACATTGCCCTTGATTATCATTTTGTGAGGCAAATGGTTCAAATGGGCAAGCTACGGGTGGCACACATATCTACCAAGGATCAATTTGCAGATATCCTCACAAAGCTACTTCAAAGAGCAAGATTTCACCTACTAAGAGACAAAATTGGTGTCATCAATGGTGACCCAATTTTGAGGGGGCGTAATAGAGAGTCAACGGTCAAACCAAATTGATCACAATTGATTTGTATTGATCTGTATTTATTAGCTTCCATAGATAGAATTAGATCATGTGTTCCATATGATCACATCCCTTAGAATTAACCAAATTGATACTGTTTTACTGGAGTCATTACTTAGGCAGATTTGATTATTCAATCTCGAGCAAATCAGCATAATCATAAGCTGTCAAATTGCTATCAATTATTGTTATACAAGCAGTACTGCTTTGTGCTTGTAAACCATCGAATTAAGAAAATACAAATTCTCTTTATCTAATTGGTTAGCACCAAGCAAACCACATAATGACTCAGACAAAATGGCCTACAGTTCGACAGCAAGTGCATAAGATGGTCTGCACCCCTATAGGCTTGCTAAAATGCAACATTGATGTGTGTTTCTTCCTTGAGCTGGGGTAGGACGAGCTTTGGAATGTGCATTAGAGATGAACTTGGTGCTTTTGTCATGGATAGAACAGATTGGATTCGATACTACCTCACAAAACTTTGAGGGAGAAGCGATGGGCCTTCTCTGGGCCGGCCTAACAATTATTGAGGTCTAAAGCGAACTCTCTAAGTGAGGTCTGTGTAGGGGTGGCAAAATGGATGGATTGAATAATTTTTTGAATGGATCCTAATGGATGGATTGGAAACAATCCATTTATCCTTTTACCATCCACTAAAAGTTCATTAAGAAAATCTAATCCATCCATCATCCATTTAAAATAAACATCCAATCCATCTATTAACAATTTTTTTATGGATGGATATCCAATCCATTCATAAAAATTATTTTTAATCATTAAAAATATATTTAATTACAAAAAAAAATTTAATCATAAAAAATATTTTAATTAATCCCTCCCATCTCTCTTCTCTCTATCCTCTCTCTCCCTCTCCCCTCTGCCTCACTTCTCTCTCTCCCTCACCTCCCCTCTCATCTTTCTCCTCTCTCTCCCTCCCCCTAAATGTCAGATTATCAATTTTAATTTCTAAAACTGCAAACAGGTACCAAAATAATAATCTAAATGTCATTTGTTAAATAAGTTCAATCAATCACCAACGTGATTGAGTATTGCGGGGATAAACACTAAAAACTAAACCTTTATGTGAAGAGGAGGCTTTTTTTTCAATTGAGATGCATCAATTGCAGGCATAAGAGGTGGCACTCCACCAGTAAGCGCATACACCTACAAATACAATTGAATTCAGTTCACTTCAATAACCGCCAACAAAAAATCATTCGCATCCATTTACAATTCACGATCAAGTACTGTTAGGGTTTCAGGATCGAAAACTTCATTACTGGAACAAAGCTTGCACTGGAGAGAGGGGGGAGAGAGAAGAGAGGGAAAAGAGAGAGGAGAGAGAGTAAAATATTTTTAATTAAAATACTTTTTTATGATTAAAAATATTTTTTATGATTTAAAATAAATTTTATGATCAATTTAAAAAATTATCCAATTCATCCATTTGCCACCTCTAGTATAATCCAATGCATTTAGAAAAATAGTGGATGGATGATTAACCATCAATTAAATTAAATGGATGGATTGGATCCAATCCATTTAATTTTTTTTGTTTGTAATGAATGGATTGGATGGATTTCTTTATAGATGGATGATGGATAAATGGATGACTTTGCCACCCCTAGGTCTGTGGAATAACAAGTCAGTTGTCCTGTGGAGTAATAAATAACAAAATATTAAAAAATTACACCAAAAGAATCCTCAAAGGGGCTTTAACCCACAACTCACAGGTAAAAACAATTGTGTTTTACCATTTGAGTTAGATAAATTTGTGGTACTCATTAGTTATTCGATTAGTAAAATAAAAAATTTGAGGCCTTTTTTTGTCAAATTTTTTTGAGGCCTAAAGCCCTTGCTTGGTCTGCTTCGGACTCGGGCTGGCCCTGGGCCTTCTAAAGGCCATACAGTGGGTTCGAGAAGCATATGTGTGTTGGTGTAAGCCCTAGTGTCAATCTATTTTTAATAGATTATTATTCGTATCATGATTTCAATCATATATTGTATATATATGTATAAGACATCATTTATTATGTTATTAATAGTATAACATATTAAAGTCCTTAGAATATATAGTTCGTTCAATGGAGCATCAAATATGATTTGATCATGAGACTCAATTGAACTATAGAATATTATTCTTAAAGTATATGTAGTTGAAGTATTATTGTTAACTAGGACGATAATAATGCATAGAGACTATTGTGTGGGTGACTGATGACCACATATCACAGGTCATGAATATGAGACATCAAGTCAGCACACAAGTATAAGATATGAGATATTTATACTGGATTGACCCACTTTGATGACGCTTCATAATAATTATGAAAGCATCATCAGTGTTCCTCATGCCGATCATAATGAGACAAGTCTTTTGACTTGAAGTCACTACTTCCTAATATGTGGAGTTATAGGCTTTATTGCTATCAAACATTATCTGTAACAGGTTGATCATAAAGGTAGTATTGGGCTTACAATGAATCATGTTGAGGGATGTGAGTGATGTTGAAAATATTCGTCCCTCCTCATAATCGGAGTAATGTCTAGGCCACTCAATAGAGTGAGACGTGTAATGATACATGGCCATGCGAGGAGTGAGCCATTATGAGATATTTGACCCGTTGGTATTACACTTCTACTTAAAGATCAATGAACATATGATTGGACATAATGAGAGGATGACACATTTATACCTCATGTTCAATTAAGACATATGGACGAAAGGATATGTGCTTCACAGTATACGTGGCAACGGCAAGGTTCTTATTGTATCATCGATATTTCCATAGGCTGGCAGTGATGCATTGCTAGATGTCAGTCATTATCTGTGATATTTAATATTATATTGAATATTGAATATTAATATAATATTTAATATCATGAACATTCTAGTGGGGACCTATGAGGTCACACACATAGAGGTTCTATGATAGAGTAAGGAATTAATTAAATTAAGGTGAACTGAATTTAACTAATGAAAAAAATTAATTAAATAAGATTCAATTAACTAAGAGATGATTTGATGATTTAATTAAAAGAATTTTAATTAAATGAACTCAAGTGGTCGTGACCCATTTAGTGTGTGGTGACCTAAGTGAGTGATGTCATTCTCTATTTAAGGGAAGTGATGTTCATCAAAGCTCTTAGAATCTCGCGAGGACCGAGTCGAGAGGCTACATTTGGCAATTTTGGTGATCAAGATTGTGAAAGCACTCTGTAAAGGTATCACTTTTACTCTTTGCTTTTGATTCTTGACAATGACATGATTAATTAAGAAAAAAGTTTTTCTCTCTTAAGACGATTTTTCTATTGAGAAAATTAAATTTGTTTCTCTTAAAACTTCAAGGGTGGTATCAGATACTAGAATATTCTTTTGCTTGAATCCTTGTGTAAGTTTTTCGCGATGTTCATTGTTCCTGCGCAATCATCAGGTTCCTGATTTGTTATTTTTTTTTTTTCGCTTCTCATGTTCGGTTTAAATTCTGAACGGAGAAATAAGTTTTTATTGGTCCGGCCATTGTACAGTGAGCATGATACTCCTTAAGCTATTTTGTTAAGCCTCTTTAGATAAAAAACGTATAATAAGAAAAATATTTAACATAATTAAATTTGTTTAGGGCTTTGACCCTCTTTATGTACCAAATTTTTTTTTGTCTATAATATGTATGTTTTTCTAAATTTATCCTTTATTTATTATAAATTACACTTTTAATTAATTAATGCATGTCTTGGATTGATTATTAATTAGGGATACTTTTGAAAAAAAATAATTAATGTATCTTGTAATTTAAAAAGAGATTTATAATTAGTTACAATTTTTTTTAAAAGAGGTTATAAAAAGTAACGGTGGGAGTATTTGGTTTTCATGTCTGAAAGGCCTGACGCGCAACTGATTTTAAAATGAATTTGTTATTTTCATTCTAAATATTAAAAAAAAGAAAAAGGAATGTCCACTGAATTGGTTTTCAAAATGTGAGAAACGTGAGTGGTTTTCCAAATTTGTTTGCATTCCTCTTTTCTTGCGTGAATGCATTTGCTGAACCGTGAAATGGTTTTCTGATTTGTGCTACGCTTCACTCAAATGGGTTTCGGCTGGGCATAATTTCCGGTTCTTTTTATGTGCATATTAGGTGTTTGATCAAATGTGCATGTTGACATTTTCCTTTGATGTTGAAAACATTTTTATAAAATTAATAATAATGAAAGTTTTCATATTATTGTTTGTTGTTAAATATTTTAAATGTTTGGTTTGTGGTTATGGGCCTAGATTAAGGTGCTATTTTATTTTGGTAAATACGACTTGTGTGTCGTGATTTATTTAAATGTAAATTTAAATATAGTCTGTGTATCGTACCATTTATTTATTTATTTCAATAAATATGTTTTCTTCAAGAGTTGGAGAAGGGAAACACTATATGCATACGTAGTGGGAGCTTGGAAAGCTTGCTCATAGGTCAAAAAATTGTAATAATTTAGTTATATAAATTATTGCATATTAGGAGACCATAATCATAGAACTAAATATCGTATGTTTGTGCATGTAATGCATGAAATGGATGAGATGTATGCTTATTACGTTGTATGTTTATGTATGAGATGCATGTAATGTATGATGAGACATCCCTCGTTCCATTAAAGTGACCTTTAATTAATTAGCCTTAATAAATACAGTGAAAAACACGTAAAAATTTAAACTTTAATACACTGCGGAATACAACAAACATAATATACACTATATACCTCGGTATAAGGTTTTGTGGCCCCTTCAAGGGCTCACGTACATCAGAGTGTCACAAGAAAAAGAAAGATGGAAGCATAGCAAAAGGTACAATCATCCATATACACCTATGAGGCTAACACACGCCTCACCAAAATATCAGTCAACACTACCCAAAACGAAGACTTCTAGCCATACACAGAAAAGATAAGAAAACCCCCACCATCAGCCAACTCCTCAACAAGCAGGATATATAACGGGAACTCCCACTATGTGATCCTGAGCGTCTCGTAAAGAGTCGGTGGTACTGTCTCGCCATCATGTGTCGAGAAGGTCCAGGTGCGTCCTCCTCTCCATGCCTGACCCTACTCCCCTGACTACCTCCCTAGGAATAGTTACCCATAGGCCTAGCAACCGGTTGGATAGGAATGCATGGCTGCCACATCTGACCATACCCAAGAAAGTATTCAGGTGGAGGTGACCACATGCGGTGAAATGGTAACCTCTGGCAGATCCGAAAGTTTTCCACTAAACTGGTGGATGGTGAACCAAGCAGACGAAAGTATACAGTCATCAATCCTGTATACTACACGGTATGTCGGAAGAAATTGATCTCCCAACCCATGTCGTCCCAATCATGGAACTGCAGCTCAAAATCCCCCCAGACGTGGATCCTCGGCTCCTTCTCCATCCATGGATGCATGAACTGAGACATACTCGGTAGCAGTCTCCTCAATACCTGTATCTAACATATATAGCATATACACACAAAACACATATACAGGGAGATAAGAATAACATAATCACCATAAAATAGGAAAGTGGCAATAGAAGGGAATACAGAGTATATTGCAAGCATATAATCACATTATTCATAATTTCTGCACTTAAATAAACATTAACTATTCATTTCACATATGTTACCTAAGTATAGACTCGTGGCCACCAACTACACATGGCTTGTTATACTCCTCACCACTCAGAGTACAACCCTATGTCACAATGTACTCGTCACCGCTCAGAGTAACAGTCAGTTGTCTAAGCAATATATCCCGCTCATCGTGACCTATAAGAGCACTTCCCCATACCCCCTATCACTCAGGGTCGGGTATCTAGGCCTGCACTCGGGATCGCTCACCAAAGACGTGAAGTACACAGTACTCGTCAGGGTAAACGGGTTCACTCTCGGAACCACGACACAATAGCGGCCAAACTATTGGCCCCCAATGGAATATATCGGTCCCCATAATGTATACCCCCAAGGTCTATACGACCTGCACTGTTACCTCGTACTCGTGCTCGAGTATGTCCTGACCTTGTGCACTACACACGGCTGTGACATAGCACCAACACATTCCTTATATGAATCCTCACCACTCACATGTCTCTATGCACCTCTTTTCGCTTTATTAATTTTATTCTTATTTTACATCATGCATATTATAATCCCACCTAGGTCACAATACCACAAAACATCATACAAGGCTAGAACACTTAGTACAACAATTAAGGCACATAGAGCATATGACTCACGCACACTGTCATATAACCACATATCAAACTTTCCTAAGCATGTTTCTAATAGCACATATAACACATAAACTCACTATCATACCCTAAGCATGTCAAGCATATATCTCAAGGCACACAGTATTGTTCCTATGTTGGATGATGGATCCACGACACCTGTCCTCAGATATCGTAGACCGTAACCTCTATCCTTAGCTGTTACTGACTTCAACCTCTAGTAGGGCTTAGGTTACCCTACGCATACAACGTATATTATTCTACACTAACAATCCCGATAGAAATGCATTCTTTCTCCCACCTGGATTCCAATGCGGTAACTCCGAGCCCCTCGTACTCTAACATCCCTGACCACGATCTCACAAGCAACTTAATCACCCTTTCTCTCTAAGTCCATATTTTGTCCATCACGTTTAAAATATCAAGGATTACCCAAAAATTCCATTGAGCACACCGACACGACCCATATTTCACCGGAAACACAAAAACGTACTCAGATTAGAATTAGGGCAAACTATGGAATAGTAAAAATACAAGGTACAACTCAGATAGCCACTGTTCTAAGAGTCCAAGGTATTCAACTTACCCAAATTCAACTCTTGGAAAGATTTCTCGTGCGTTCGGTACCCAAATTTACACTAAAACCCTAAAATACGAAGAACAGTTAAGTAGAGACCAAGACACAACTCAAGGACCACGAAATACACATCAAATACTCAAAGAAAAGAGGCTCCTTCCTCTGACTCGTGATGGTTGGAAACCGTTCCAGGAGTTTCAGCAAAACCCTAGCTCGTTCGGTACTCGTATGGCTCAACTAGGGTCCAAAACACAGTCTAATGAGGGTTAGAAACTAAAACATGATTTGAGAATCTTAAACTACATAATCATATCAATCCATATCACTTATAGGGTTATAGTTTACCTCAGCAAAACGACGATCGGAGATAAACCCTAGAAAGCATGAACAGAAACAGACGAATTGGTACGATCGGATTGATGAACCGACACTTGAAATAACTTAATCCTTGATCATCCAAACCTTGGAAGCTCAAAAATGGAGATTCTCAGCCCTGGATGTCAATCTTGGTCATGAAGGAAGAAGAAAAGAGCAAAAAGGTGAAAAAATGGTGAAAATGGCCTTATATAGGATTTCACCTATGCTCGTGCCATGCATCCCTCAGCATCCTTCTATGCACGCCACGCGCATTGACCTACATTTCTTCACAATGAAGGATTCTATCCTCCAAGACGGTCCAATCCCTGCATGCCACGTAACTGTTGGAATCAAGTGGATTCAGAAACAATAACCCTTAATTGTTTTGATGATAACAAAAGATTAAGAGAACAATTTATTCTCTAACATGGTTATAAGTGTGCAGAAAGTATTTATATTCGGAAAAATTCTGCTTCAGAAGACTTAGTGAAATCTTGAATTTCACTCTGGAAAGCCCGGCTCTGGGTCTGGTTCTTGGCACATACACTCTGTTTAGTCAACGCCCGTGTAAGTCAACGCCTGGTAGATCAGTCTAAGAGACTACACTGTTTAGTCAACGCCTGGTGTAAGTCAACGCTCTGGTAGATCAGTCTAAGAGACTACACTCTGTTTGGTCAACGCTGCGGTGTAAGTCAACGCTCTGGTAGATCGCTTCAAGAGACTACACTCTGTTTAGTCAACGCTCTGGTCTTGATCAACACTCAGCAGATTGTGTTATATGTGCTCTATGACAGACTTAGTGCTTTCCTACACGAATCTGTCATTTGATAGCCCATTAAATTCTACACACAAGAATCTGGTGATCTGTGAAGCTCAGTTCTGATAGTAAAATTCAAGTACCTTGTTATACGAGGTATCTTTAGACAAGAAGAATGTCAAAGGATAATATCATCAAGGAAACTTGTGCTTGAAGTGTCTATATTTTTGAAAAGCTCACTAAGGACAAAGTTACTGACATTGTGTATAATACTCAGAATGCTTTTCGTCTTGAACGCGCCGTATCCTGCAAAAGCCGAAATTCAAGGATCTGAACTTTGACTTTGGACAAAAAGAAACGTTGTGCGGACAAAAAGAGACGTTGTGTCACAACGGCACTTTTTCAACCCTAGCTATATATCCTACCTCATACATCAAGTAATAGATGTAATTGAGATTTCAACAAACGATTTTCAACACGGTTATGCAAATCTAGCAACTTGAATATTTTTCTGAGTAGTGAGAGCATCAACATCTATCTTCTCAAACACTACCCAATCAAGAGACAGTGAGCAATCAAGAATTCATCCAAGTCTCTGAGATCGTTGAACAAGGCACTTACTGTTTTATTCTTTCTTTTAAGAAAGTCATTTTGTGCTAAAAGTATTCTCATTGTAAATTCTCTCTGAAGAGAGGTATCTCTATGTTGTTTCAAAAAACTCTTATTTGAATCAGTACTTAGCCCAAGAAGGGTGTATACCTTAGAGGCTCAACTGTACTGAGTCGTTCTAAGAAGTTGTGAGTATAGCCAGTTGGCAGAAATATACTCTCAAGTGTAATCGGTTGATTATAGTGGAGAAATCCTTCAAGTGAGTGAAGGGACTAGACGTAGCTATCAGGTGATAGTGAACTAGTATAAATCTCTGTGTCTCTTTCTTCTCTCTACTCTTTATTCCTTGCACAGTTTATTCAATAGTTATTTTTCATAAACATTTGTATTTGCGAAAAAGTTTTTTAAAAACCCAATTCAAACCCCCCCTTTCTTGTGTTTTGCCACGTTCAATTGGTACCAGAGCTCGGCCTCTTGGTTGAGCACTTAACAGTGTGAGAGGAAAAGATCCTATACTATCCTATGGCAAGCAACGAACCCGGTGGTCATGTTAACCGCCCCTTTGTTCACTTTGGATCTAACTATGACTACTGGAAAGATAAAGTGAAAAACTTTTTCGAATCTCAACAGTTTGAACTTTGGGATATGGTTCGGAAACAGTACACTGAACCAATTGACTCCAAAAGAAATCCTATTCCTAGGGAGTCTTGGACCGATGATCATAAAAAGGAATATACCTTGCACCAAAAAGCAAGATACTTTCTTGTATGTGCTATCTCTGAAAAAGAGTATGAGAAATGTGGCAATAACAGCACTGCCAAAGAAATTTGGGACTCACTGGCTTTAGCCTATGAGGGTACTTCCCAAGTACAAGAAACCAAGGCTAATATCTTGGTTAGACAATATGAACTCTTCAAGATGGAAGAGGATGAAAGCATCGAAACTATGTTTGGAAGATTTCAAACATTAGTTCATGGCTTGAAGGTTCTCAAGAAAAGCTATACCACTGCTGACCATGTTAAGAAAATCTTGAGAAGTCTGCCAAAGAGATGGAGACCCAAAGTCACGGCTATTCAAGAAGCCAAGGACTTGAATGAATTACGTCTTGAAGATCTCTTGAGTTCTCTAAGAGCTCACGAGCTTGAGCTTGATGAAGAAGAACCTCCCAAGAAAGCAAAGACCATTGCTCTGAAAACTTCAAACAAAGCATCTACTTCCAAAGCTCTCCAGTGAGCTTGAATCAAGAAGCTTCATCTGATGAGAGTGATGAAGATACTGATGATGAAATCTCCCTTATTTCAAGGAAGATTCAGCGCATGATGAAAAGCAAAGGAAGGTTCAGAAAGAAGTTCCACAAAAGGGACTCACGGGAAAGACAAGATTCAAAGGAAAAGAAGGACTTCAAGGACAAGAGCCAAGTGACTTGCTATGAGTGCAAGAAGCCTGGTCACTACAAGTCTGAGTGCCCACAACTTGAGAAATCAAGGAAAGGTGGCTTCAAAGGCAAGAAGAAGAAAGGTCTCATGGCTACATGGGATGATTCAGATTCATCATCTTCTGAGGATGATGAGGAACAAGCAAACATGGCTCTCATGGCTACCATAGGCTCAGACAGTGAAGAAGAAGATAAAGAGGTTGATTCTAACACATCTTCTAATATTCAAATAGCTTTTGATGAACTGTTAGATGAGTCTTCAAAGCTCAACAATGAGTACAAATCTTTGAAAAAGAAATTCTTAAAACTCTCTAAAGAATTTCAAATACTCACTGAGGAGAATGAGAAACTCAAAACTGAAAACCACCATTTGGTGAATAACAGTTTTAACAGTAAGTATAAGGTTGAATGCAACTCTTCAAAATATGAAGAGGGATTTCAAAGATTTCTTACTGAATGTGTCACACGAAGCAAACAAGCATCTATGATCTGGGGAGTAAGTCAAAATGGTAAAAAGGGTCTTGGTTATAACCCTGAAGAACCAACTTTTCAAAACACCAATTTGAAAACCAAAGACTCCAACAATCACAGTGACTGTTTACTTTGTACTTTCTGCAATAAGAAAGGGCACATTAGGAGTACTTGTTATGAACTAAAAAACAAGAAGGACACGTCTCCTTCTAGGACTAACAAAAGAGGACCCAAAAAGATTTGGGTACCTAAGGATAAAATTATATATGTTGCAGATTTGCTTAGCAACAGAGTTACTACACCAGTCCTGGTACTTGGACAGTGGCTGCTCACGTCACATGACGGGAGAAAGGCGTATGTTCCAAGAACTCCATCATGAAGAAGGTGGAAATGTTGGTTTCGGAGGAAATCAGAAAGGTAAAATCATTGGAAGTGGAAAAGTTGGTAAGAGCTTTCTTCCTTCCATTGATAATGTATTATTAGTGGATGGCTTGAAGCATAACCTACTAAGTATAAGTCAATTATGCGATAGTGGTTATGATGTTGCCTTTAATGACACATCATGTATAGTCAAAAGCAAGAAAGATGGATCTATTCTTTTCAAGGCAAAGAGAAAAAATAATATTTACAAAATTAACCTTTACGAGTTGGCAAATCAAAATGTAAAATGTTTTTTGTCAATTGATGAAGAGCAATGGACTTGGCACAAAAGATTGGGTCATGCCCGACTTGAGGTTAATCTCAAAGCTTAACAAGAAAGGACTTGTTAGAGGCCTACCAAATCTTAAGTATCAATCGATGCTCTTTGTGAAGCATGTCAAAAAGGGAAACAAACGAAATCTTCTTTTAATTCCAAAATATTGTTTCCACCTCAAGGCCACTTGAGCTTTTACATTTAGATTTATTTGGACCCACCAAGCGCCTCTGCCTGGAAAGAAATATGGTCTAGTCATTGTCGATGACTATACTAGATGGACATGGGTAAAATTCTTAACCCACAAGGATGAGTCTTTACAAGTGTTTCTCAGATTCTGCAAACAAGTGCAAAATGAAAAAGGCTTTTGTATTACTACTATTAGAAGTGATCATGGTGGTGAATTTGAAAATGAATTATTTCAAAAATTTTGTGAAGAACATGGCATCTCTCACAATTTTTCATCCCCTAGAACACCACAACAAAATGGTGTTGTAGAAAGGAAAAATAGATCTTTGCAAGAAATGGCCAGAACCATGATTCACGAAACTAATGTTGCAAAGCACTTTTGGGCAGAAGCAGTAAACACTGCATGCTATATTCAAAATAGAATCTATATTAGACCTATCTTGAATAAGACTCCTTATGAATTGTGGAAAGGAAGAAAACCCAACATTTCATATTTTCATCAATTTGGGTGTATTTGCTTTGTTCTCAATACAAAGGACAGTCTAGGAAAATTTGATTCTAAATCACAAAAAGCTATCTTTTTGGGATATTTTGAACGCTCTAAAGCATACAGAATATACAACAAAGAAACATTAATTGTTGATGAGTCAATACATGTGAAATTTGATGATAAGAAGCCTGATAATGACACGTCAGAGCTAAATGAAGCTTTTGCAGATTTACAAATTTGTAAGGAAACAAAAGCAGATGTCACAGGTGCTGACTCTGATGATGTCTCTGGTGCTGACTCTGGTGAAAAAGGAATATCCATAACAGACTGGAAGTTCAAACCTGATCACCCAAAGGACCAAATAATTGGTGAACCGAGTGATAGAGTTAGAACAAGATCTTCTCTTAGAGATCATGCTGATTTGGCACTTCTATCAGAGATAGAGCCAAAATCTATTGATGAAGCTCTAACTGATGATGGATGGATTATTGCTATGCAAGAAGAGCTCAATCAATTTCAGAGGAATGATGTGTGGAAGCTTGTGCCTCCTCCAGAGAATAAGCTAGCAATTGGAACCAAGTGGGTCTTCAGAAACAAACTTGATGAAGATGGTAAAGTGGTAAGAAATAAGGCTAGACTTGTTGCTCAAGGGTATTCACAAGAGGAAGGTATTGACTACACTGAAACTTTCGCTCCTGTAGCTAGACTTGAAGCCATTAGAATTTTGTTGTCATTTGCTGCACATCATGGCATTACTTTGTACCAAATGGATGTAAAAAGTGCATTTTTAAATGGTTTCATAAATGAGGAAGTGTTTGTGAAACAACCACCTGGTTTTGAAGATACTGAGTTTCCTGAACATGTCTTCAAACTTAAAAAGGCACTTTATGGTCTCAAACAAGCTCCTAGAGCCTGGTATGACAGATTAAGTTCCTTCTTAATGTCAAATGATTTTGAAAGAGGACAGGTGGACACTACACTATTTAGAAAATCATCTAAAAAGCATTTCATTATAGTTCAAATATATGTGGATGACATTATCTTTGGTGCTACTAATGAGTCTCTTTGTAAGGAGTTTTCTAAGCTTATGCAGAACGAATTTGAGATGAGTATGATGGGAGAATTAAAATTCTTCCTTGGTATTCAAATCAAGCAATGTCAAGATGGAACTTATATTCATCGGACTAAATATGTGAAAGAAGCTGTGAAGAAGTTCAAGCTAGAGGAAACCAAACCTATGAGCACACCAATGCATCCAACATGTGCTCTTGTGAGAGATGAATCAAGTAAAAAGGTAGACCAAAGGTATATAGAGGTATGATTGGTTCACTCCTTTATCTTACAACCTCGAGGCACGATATTATGTTTAGTGTGTGCTTATGTGCAAGATTTCAATCTGATCCTAGAGAATCTCACTTAATCAAGTTTAAAAGGATATTTAGGTATCTTAAAGGAACTACTAATCTTGCTTTGCTTTATAAGAACTCAGATAATTACAAGTTAGTAGGTTTACGTGATGCTTTGACTTTCTTTGAGACAGAATTGAAAGGAAAAGCACAAGTGGTGGTCGCCAATTTCTTGGAGCAAATCTTGTCTCTTGGTCCAAAGAAAAGACAAAGCACAATTGCACTATCCACAGCAGGTTTAGTACATATCTGCCGCAGTCGTAGCTCACAACTACTTTGGATGAAGTATCAACTTGAGGACTATCGATTAAAGAGAGTAAAATCCCTATATCTTTGTGATAATACTTACGCTATATGCTTGACTAAAAACCCTATTTTGCATTCTCGAGCCAAACATATTGAAATTAAACATCATTTTATTAGAGACTATGTTCGAAGGGATTCTTGAAATTAAATTTATTGATACTGACCATCAATGGGCAGACATCTTTACAAAACCCCTTGCTGAAGATAGATTCAACTTTATAAGAAAGAACTTGAATTTCCTTCTTATAAAGGAATAGGTGTTTGATCTGAATAAAGTTGACTCTGTTTGACTAAGTTGATTCTGTTTAAATATAGTTGACTTTGTTTGACTATGTTGACTCTGTTTGAATAAAGTTGACTCTGGTTGAATAAAGTCGACTCTGTTTGATGTGTTTGACTTGTTGACTCTGCGTGAGTGTGTTGGCTATGTCGTGGTTAAATCTGTTGATTCTGTTGATTATCTTATCTCGTTATATTCTTTTCATTAACTGTTCGTATGATCATTGCATAGCTGTCTCTGGGAATCTTAAGTACACGTGTCTCTCTGAGACTGGTTGATGCGTTAGTGATTGACATTTGCTTTTACTGAGTCATAATTGCTTTTACTGGGAAATGACAATTTTACTGCGCCTCTTTAATTTTGACAGCTACACGTTTTGAAAAAGACAAATATTTGTTCAAAAATTCATTTCGAAATCTGGCGCATAACGCTTAATCTTCTCGAACACGTTTATAACTCACTCACTCACTCACATCACCCACTACCCACTCTCTCTCAAAAAGAAGTCTACACTTTTCTGAACCCTAAACCCCTTTCATCTTCGCACTCTGTGTTTCTCCGATTTCAAAAATGGCTGCTCCACAACAACCACTGAAAGTTCAAGTTTCTGAAGAAGAGCGTAGGGTAACGCTGGAAAATCTTCAACCCTCTGACCTCAAGGTGTTGGTGGAACACGAAGTAAGGTTTGAGGATATGGCAAATGAAGGATACGACTTCAGAGCTGATTTCATCGACATGGGGATAATGGATTTCTTCTACATGACCAACTCAGTCTATGAGAATCTGGTGAAGGAGTTCTGGACTTATGCTTGGAGTAAAGATAAGACCATTACGAGTCATGTTCAAGGCGGCGCATTGTGGTCACTCGGGACCTAATTGCTGAAATCACCCATTGCCCTAATGATGGAGCGGTTGAAACCGCTGGTTGGGAAAAAGGATCTTTGGTGGGTGGGATGTCGTGAATGAAACCATCTATGAGAAGCCGGAGGGATCAAGGCGATGGACATGAAGAACGAGGTTTCGAGCATCGCTCGTAATCATCATGAAGCTGCTTGGTGCCAAAATCGCTCTGTGGATCTTGTCGGCGGTACCCACAAGTTCATAATGTGGAATTATGAACTCAAAGCTAAAATCAACCTTCCACAGATAATTTTTGAACATCTGAAGAGACTTAATGTACTCCAGGGAAATATATGAATATCCCTTATGGAAAATTTGTTGTCGGCAATTATGGAGAACCAAGGTCTTGTAAATCTTCTTCAAGGTCTCAACACCTTGGAAGCGAGGGCTTGCCACTGAAACGATGGTGATTCTTATTCTCTCTTGAGACAATCTAAGGAGAATGGGACTCCTTTCCAAGAAGGTTATTGCTTTGCAATTCAAAGAAGGTGAAGAAGGAGCAAGGAAGAAAGTTGTGAAGAAGGGGAAGAAGATTGTGGTGGACTCTGGTGTCTCTCTTTGGACCAACCGGAAGGGTCACTCGAAGCACGAGCATTCACATTGCCTCGTAATCCCCTCACTCACTCTCCTGTGAGACCTACATGCATGCCCTCTATGCTTACAGAGGAAGAAGAAGAAGAAAGCGGAGATTGATCAAATGATAAAGGAAAGGTTAGAGGAAACACGACTATATCATGAAGCAAGCTTGGCTGCAGGCCTTGCAGTGAAACCTTTGCACCTCCAGTTCGTGCTCCTACCTCCGATCCTAGAGTGGCTATTCTCTTGAGCCCGCCTCTGTTGATCCCGCTCGAAGCCACCCCTGAAAAGGATACACAAGGTTGGAAATGCCCTTTGCAAAAAGGAAGAAGGCACTTGATAAGGTAGTTGATTTATATGATACTACTTATCAACTGTTCTGTTCTGTTGCTTCTACGATTGTTGAACCTCCTCCATCACAATCCTTGCCCAAACCTAAACCCCAACTGTCTGCACCCAAACCAACACCTACCAAAAAGCCTTTGCCGTCTTTACCCTCAGACTCATCTTCATCTGATGAAGATGATGTTGCTCCCTTGAGGACTAGACAAAGACCTCAACCACAGGTTCAAATTCCCTATATTGAACCTTTAGCCTCTTTACCCCCAGATTCCACTATACCTCAACCCCAAACACCTTCACCACCTAAATCACCACCCAAACCAGCTTCTCCACCTAGAACCGCTTCACCCCCTCACCAACAACCAGACCTCAACATACCATGTGAGACTGAGTCCATTTCTGAGGAACCTGAATCTGAGTCAAGGGTTCAAGAGTCTTCATCTCTTGAATCTGCCAATATGGTTGTGTGTGAAACTCAACCTCTTCGCATGTTGCAACCTCTTCCTGACTCCTCTTTCAGACTTCCCATAATGGTACCCTTCATGTCTCAACTGTTCTCTCCTCCAAATTCTCCTCTCCAGGAAGAACCAGAATCTGTTGCAGAACTCCTGGGGGATGATGCTGATGATATCTCTGCTGAGCCTCTGCCACTTCTTCTCACTGCACCCCCTGGACCCTCTGAGCCTGGTCTTCGGGAACCAAGAATTGTGCCCAACGTTCTTCCCAATTTAATTGGTAGCATTGAGTACTTCAAAGCTGAAAGAATCAGGGAATCTCGTTTCTGGGGTTTCCTTGGAGACGACAGATTTGATGAAGTAATAAATGATCTTGCTGAAGAAGATCGGTATGAGAACTGGGTGTCTGTGAACACTTGGTTTGACAAGCACAGGCAAGAGCAAGAAGAAAGAAACAGGAGATGGCATCTTTGCCTCGACATGGAGAGTTCCTCCAAGAGAAGAGGTCACCGTTGTTTGGGAACCGTAACCTGCACCTCCTCCTCGTGCTCCTACTCCTCCAAGAGAACACAGTAACTCCACCACCGCACACAATGCTATGGTTGCATCTACTTGGATCGGCTTCACATGACAGTCAATCTGTAGTTGTGCCAAAAGAAGTTTTTGATAAATTTGGTTGAAGAAAAGCAGTGATTCGTAAGATTTATGGAATCTACTGATCAAAGGCTGGAAGCCTCAGAAAAGAAGCAAGATTTGATGACTACTCTACTGCGGCAAATTTTGGAGAGGATGGAGCAACCCTAGAAAACCTTAGGATTTTTTTTTGCCTTTTTAGTTTTCTCCCTTTTGATAATTGAGTTTGTTTTTGTTCACTCTGTTTTTATTTCTAATAAAATTTATTTATGACACTTGAAGTTTTCTCTTTATCTTTCTTTATACTGTTTTGACTGTGATGTTCTTTATTTCTGTCTTAATCTTTTTGTCTGATGACAAAAGGGGGAGAAGAATATAGAGAGTATAAAGCAATTGATGAACCTAGTGTATCAACCAAGTGTCATCATACATACATTATGTGTTCTGATTAATATATTCCTGTATGCTCTGAAACTTATATGCTGTAATATCTCATGCTCTGTTACACTTAGAAATATTTATATATGCTTAATTCAGGGGGAGCCTCTGAAATCATCTGAATAAATATTTTTTATAAAGAAAAATTGTTCATCAATATATGTATTTGTCATCATCAAAAAGGGGGAGATTGTTGGAATCAAGTGGATTCAGAAACAGTATGCCTTAATTGTTTTGATTATAACTAAAGATTAAGAGAACAATTTATTCTCTAACATGGTTATAAGTGTGCAGAAAGTATTTATATTCGGAAAAATTCTGCTTCAGAAGACTTAGTGAAATCTTGAATTTCACTCTGGAAAGCCCGGCTCTGGCTCTGGTTCTTGGCACATACACTCTGTTTAGTCAACGCTCTGGTGTAAGTCAACGCTCTGGTAGATCAGTCTAAGAGACTACACTCTGTTTAGTCAACGCTCTGGTGTAAGTCAACGCTCTGGTAGATCAGTCTAAGAGACTACACTCTGTTTGGTCAACGCTCTGGTGTAAGTCAACGCTCTGGTAGATCAGTCTAAGAGACTACACTCTGTTTAGTCAACGCTCTGGTCTTCAGTCAACACTCAACAGATTGTGTTATATGTGCTCTATGACAGACTTAGTGCTTTCCTACACGAATCTGTCATTTGATACCCCATTAAATTCTACACACAAGAATCTGGTGATCTGTGAAGCTCAGTTCTGATAGTAAAATTCAAGTACCTTGTTATACGAGGTATCTTTAGACAAGAAGAATGTCAAAGGATAATATCATCAAGGAAACTTGTGCTTGAAGTGTCTATATTTTTGAAAAGCTCACTAAGGACAAAGTTACTGACATTGTGTATAATACTCAGAATGCTTTTCGTCTTGAAAGCGACGTATCCTGCAAAAGCCGAAATTCAAGGATCTGAACTTTGACTTTGGACAAAAAGAAACGTTGTGCGGACAAAAAGAGACGTTGTGTCACAACGGCACTTTTTCAACCCTAGCTATATATCCTACCTCATACACTGAAGTAATAGATGTAATTGAGATTTCAACAAACGATTTTCAACACAGTTGTACGCAATCTAGCAACTTGAATATTTTCCTGAGTAGTGAGAGCATCAACATCTATCTTCTCAAACACTACCCAATCAAGAGACAGTGAGCAATCAAGAATTCATCCAAGTCTCTGAGATCGTTGAACAAGGCACTTACTGTTTTATTCTTTCTTTTAAGAAAGTCATTTTGTGCTAAAAGTATTCTCATTGTAAATTCTCTCTTAAGAGAGTTATCTCTATGTTGTTTAAAAAAACTCTTATTTGAATCTGTACTTAGCCCAGTAGTGGCTGTATACCTTAGAGGCTCAACTCAGATCGAAGTCGTTTCTAAGAAGTTGTGAGTATAGCCAAGTGTAAATATACTCTCAAGTGTAATCGGTTGATTATAGTGGAGAAATCCTTCAAGTGAGTGAAGGGACTAGACGTAGCTATCAGGTGATAGTGAACTAGTATAAATCTCTGTGTCTCTTTCTTCTCTCTACTCTTTATTCCTTGCACAGTTTATTCAATAGTTATTTTTCATAAACATTTGTATTTGCGAAAAAGTTTTTAAAAACCCAATTCAAACCCCCCCTTTCTTGTGTTTTGCCACGTTCAGTAACAACCTCTCATTAGACCAAATGTTGGTCCAATTACAGAGTGTCACGTGTCCCTTTAGGATAAGGATTTGACTCTTGACCCTTGACCACGCGCGTCACGCGCGTCCTAGGCTAATCTCACGCACACTTTGGTCCGGTTTCTCTCGATTTCTTCGATTCCAATGCTCGTACTATCCAAAACTTGATACCCTAACACTTAAACATCATTATAAACGCATAGGGAATCTAATTGACCTTAGGATTAATGTTTTAGAATCCCAATTGGTCATTCTAAAGCTCGCACTAGCGATTGGGCTACGAGTACTCAAAAACCTTAATTCCGACTCCGATTATTCTCAAATTTTATGTGGCTTCTAAGACTCATTTCAAAACCCTAATAAGCACCCCTCTACCCTTGTCCAACCTACAAAGCCTCATATCTCACACTCGTGCAAGCACATGATCACAAAGGAAATGAATACGTGACTCAACACTCAAGTACACTGTCAAACTCCATAAAGCACATCTAGGCACACACAAATACACTTATTCACACATAATCACACATTAAGCAAGGTTAGAAAATTGGGATGTTACATATGACTTGTGATGTATGATTTAAATAGTTGATTTAAATATGTGCGAGCATGTATGTCATTCTATGCTTATATGTTTGGTTGAAATATATGTTGCATAAATGTCATGCATGCCGAGAGATACATTTTGTATGCTAATACAATGTCGGTGAGATCACTTGAAACAAAAATCTCTCAATTTAATATTATGTCTTAATGCCTTCTGAATACGTGACACTCGTCTATACCTTGATAGTAACTAAGTGTGGGTCATGCCAAAGTTGAACACCTTAATCTATCTCGGCAAAACGCAAAAGGTGAAATCATCCTACTGTCAACCATTTGGGTTTGACTTAACTAAGCAGATTCAATGAGATTGAAATGGCTTAGAGGCAAGTAGTTGGGCATAATCAATGGACGCATGAGTTGCATGAGATGCAATTGAAAATAGTTTCCTACCTAAATAGCCAAATTCTAGGCGATCAACCAATGCTGACTTAGGATAAGGTGAAATATGGATCATGATCAATTTATAAGTTACAATTGGAAAAAGAGTTATTTACCCAACTGATCCAAGTGTTGCATGAGATGCAATTGGAAAGAATGAGGTGAAATATGTATCTTTGTCTCACTAGAAAATCTTACAATGGAAATTTTCGAGTCAATGGTGAGGATCATTGATTTGAATAAAATAGTGGGAGGATATTTAATAAAGTCCTATTAATATGTTTTGCATACTAGTATTCCAACCTGTACCATGCACGGGTGTGTGTCTTATGAACTTTTCTAAAAAATAATTGAAATGTTATATATTATATAATATTTGATTTATTTCAATTATGGATCACAAATTGTAATAATTTATATATAAATATTAATGTTTTTCATGTAAAATATTATGTTTTCTTGTAAAATGTATATCCACATGCCTTATGATTTATATACTATATTAAATGAAAATTATAATTTTCTTAGATAAAAAATATTTGATAATTTTTCACAATATATCTGTAGGTCCGTATACACACAATATATACTTAAAAATTATAATATTATGCCTTTATTTAGAAGAAACAACAATCTGTATACATTCAAACGTTCAATATATATGCTTCCCTTTGAGAATGGAATAGTTCATATATAATCGTACTTTTTTTACAAACACGGTAGATAGTTAAAAATTATAATCATACACCTGGTGATTAGAGAAAATAATATTTTGTATACGTTCAAACCTTCAAAATATAAGTCTCCATTTAAGAATAGATTTAGATGATCATACAATCAAAAAAAATTTACAATATATTTATAGGCCACTGCTACACATGGTATATGCTTAAAAATTATAATCATACACTTAGGATTTAGAAAAAGCAATCTAAGCCTCTACTTTAGAATAAATTTAGATCATAAAATCATAATTTGTTTACAATATAACTGTAGGCCCGTGCTACGAACGATATATACTTAAAATTTATAACCATACACCTAGGGTTTAGAAGAAACAATATTTTGTATAAAGTAAAAGCTTGATTATCTAAGACTCCCTTTGAGAATAGATTTAGTTCATAAAATCATAATTTTTTCAATATAATTGTAGGTCCGTGCTACGCACTGTATATACTTAAAAATTATAACCATACACCTAGGGTTTAGAAGAAATAACATTTTGTATAAAATCAAACTTTTATTTTCTAAGGCTCCCTTTGAGAATAGATTTACATAATAAAATCATTATTTTTTTAAATATAAATGTAGGCCCGTGCTATGCAAGGTGTATACTTAAAATTATAATCATACATCTAGGGTTCAAAAGAAATAACATTATGTATACATTCAGACCTTTAATATTTAAGTCTCTTTACAATAATTAATTATATTTAAAATAATAACCATACTAATAAATTTTTCAAAATCATCATTATAATTATGATTATAATTATAGTATAATGAAAAACAAAATTATATTCTCAAAATAATTATTTTATTGGAAGACAAATTTTATTTAAAAAAACAGCAAAAAAAAACTGACAATTGGACACTTTTAATATAATGAAAGCATAAAATAGAGGTTTCGAACCAAAATACAACACCATCTAGTATGGCAACTTGTGCCATGCACGGGTATTTGTGGCTTATGAACATGGAAAGAAAAGTACTTGATTATACCTAATAGAGACGGATAATAAGATTTTTCACATAGTTTCTACCATCATCAGATATAAATGTTCACCAATATAACTATTAACTAATAGTTGAAATTTACTCCATTAATTGAAAACATAGAACTTTTGTAGGAATTTAATATAAGAAATAAAAAAATATAACTTATATAAAGTATTATTAATATGATAGGACAATGACACGTGCTACGCACGGTGTATATTAAAAAAATAAAATTGTACATTAAAATTATATTTATTTGTGATTTTTATTAAAGTATTCATCCATTGTAATTTCGATATTAATTATTTTTTCACATAAATTGTTCAATCTCCTTATGATATATTTTTATTATATAATTTAAATACTAATAGATTTTTCATGTAAATATTAATGTGTACGTAAAATATTCATCACTCTATGAGATATAAACAATAACAATAGGAATATTCTCTAATAGTAAGCTTTATATCTATAGTATGATGGCCCGTGCTTCGCACATTATATAATTAAAAAACATAAAAACTTTATCTTATAATTATATTAATTAATAATTTCTATTAAAAGATTCATAAGGAATATGCTCATTTCTAGGTTTTCATTAAAAAGATATGTAATTGTTGATTTCACGTTTTTGGATTAAAGTTTTAGTCGCAAAATATAAACAAAGAATTATGTTTTCTTGTAAAATGTTCATCCCCGTTTATTACAATATAGTTATATATGATGGTTCGTGCTACGCATGGTGTGTAAATCAATATAAATACCAATATATCAAAAGAAAACCATCATGTAAACATTTTTATATATATAATATATGATTCATGCTATGCATGATATATATTAAAAATATAAATTTATCAATATTATTTCTTGTGAATTATTCAATCTCTGTAGCCTATTTTAAAGATTCATAGATTTTTATTTAGACAAAAATATCTTTCATGAAAAATACATATATCTATATGATATAATTCTTAATCTTAGTTTACGATACTTTTATTTATAATTACTTTTAACAAATAGACATCAATGTGTCTTCGTATAAAAATTTCATGTATATATTTCAAATATATATATATATATAGTGTATGATATGATATATATTAAAAAATATAAAGCTTATCAATAGTTCTTTTTTTGACTTTTAAATTGTTCAATAGGTTATAAGATTTTAAATAGTGTGTTTTGATGTAAAAAAATGTGTTTTGATGTAAAATTCTCATTTATCATGACATGAATATTTGTTTCTAAATTTTAATGTTTTTCATATAAAATGTTGTCTTTGTTAAGATATATATTTAACTCTAGATATATAAATTGCATGGATTGTTTATATATAGATAGTTCTAAAGTTCTAAGAGAAATCAACATGATTATTTTAGCTTGGTATGTATTTTAGGAAAAAATTGTATAATAACTGATCATTTTTTATAAATCAAATCAACTCTCATATATTAAATTACAGTATTTTTTTTTGAATAATTGGATCTTTATTCTCCTCTAATTAAAGAATGATACATATGATTCTTATTTTCTCTTTTCCAAAATTTAAATATAATTTTTTAATTAATTATATTTATCATTTTTCATACTTTTAATCATTTTTCTTTTATTATTGATATTTTTAAATTATGCATGAATTAATTCACATTTTTGAGCTTATGTGTTAAAAAATTGAAATAACATATCTATAATATTGATTTTTTTACTCAATATAATATTGATTATTAGGATATGTGTAATGCACGTTCATGAAAATCGGCGTGGAGAATATTTCTGTAAGGGCAAGTGCTTTACGCGGTGAAAACACGAGGAATAGAGAGTAATGCAACAATATTAGGAATTGACAATAAATGCAAGCTACTATGTTTATCTATCACTTTTGCACGAATTTTTCTTCATAATGCTTTTTTTTTTCATTTTTTCTTCATGTGGCGAACGTCACACGATACAACTATCAATTATGCTTTGAAAGGTAATGATCATTTGCCCTTCAAAAGTAGGAACCACTCTGGAGAATACATCCTGAACACTTTGTAGGTTGAGGTAGTGGATATCAGAGCCATTAAAATGGACGCTACATAGCCACATAAACATTTTGTGCATACCATCATCCACTGGAAGGCTTCTCATCCAATAAGTGCAAAAAAAAAAAGAGGCTTCAAATGTTGCAGTGCTTGCGGCCAATGTCAAGTACACAACGATATATTTACAAATTTTATTATAAGCAAATATTCTTCAATTACACAACTTATATTTATATTTTTATACAAACAAATCCAAACACAAACACATGATTCTTTTTCAATGTCTAGACTCTATATATAGATTTTCATTATATTATTAGACAAACATCACCGCAACTTAAAATTGTGATGGCCAACACCAAAACCAACTTCATGCACCAAATTGAGTAACTAACAGCTAGATAATTACTAAATTATTTGTTTTGGCTTGAATTATTTCCCCATCACATCACAAAGGAAACATTTAGTAACTACACCCTGAATGTTAGCTAGAAATCCTTTGTATTTGATCCTTCGTAGGTGGACTCAGAGCAAAAAGATAGGAAGGAGAAAGAGGAAGAACTAAAAATTGGGTGAGTATCACCTCAACAATGAAAAGGAATAACATGCAACAATGGAAAAATGTCTAAAATAAACGGTTGTGGACTTTAGAAGAGCAGAAAGCAAAATTGGGAGCTCAAATGACCACCCCTCAAGGCTAAAATGATAAAATATGTAAGAAACAAACCATGGTTGAAAATCAACAGGGAAATAAAAACAAAAAAAATGTTAGAGGAAGGACTCGCCAAATCATCCATGCTGAAGGGATAGCATAGTAGTGGAAGAGTTCTCATATTCTGTGGAATGTTTCCATTGAAATTGTAAAGCAGACATATTAAGAAGCAGCACACACCCAGTATTGAAATTGTAAAATTGTTACTTGACTTTTCCAAATTAGAAGTGCACCGTGTGAGAGTCGAGGATCCTATCTTAAAGGCAGTATTGCTTGCTTCATAATTGTCAGTAAGCATTTTCAATAAAATTATAAATGCTATTAATCGTGCTATACCTGGACGATGTGCCTTTTAGTATCCGCTTCTCATTCATGGAATTATGAAAATGATTGTCAATGCTCCATCCATTATCTTCAAAAAACAAAATCACAAAGTACTACCCTGATGTTAAATAAAAGAGAGTTCGATCCATAAACCAGAACACACATGTCACACTTTAAACGGCTAAAAGCATGACAATGCAAAAAAATAATTGAAAGAAAGTCTGTCATCAATTACAAAACACACAATTTCAACTCAAAATATTCAAAAAGAGAGGCCACACCGTGCAACACACCTCTCTTATCTGCATGGTCAAAATTAGAAAGTAGCATCAATATAGACTACAAATTCACTTTTCAACCCCGTTTGTTATGGGAAAAAATTACGGCAACATAAACAATCAGAAATTAACATCTTAGGATAGAATCAAAAAGAAATAAAAACATTATATGAATTAATAAGTCAAAGACAAACACCTAATTTACCATCAATTTCTCAGCATGCTCTCTTTCCTCTTCACAAGATTTCCTAAATTACCTATAAACAAACAACAATCATTAACAATGAAAAAAATAAATAATTTGATCAAATCAGGCAAAAAATAAAGAAAAAAAATCAAAGAAGACAAAATATATAAAATTATAGAAAGATGACCTACAGAAGTTGAAAATCATATTCTAGTTCTAGTAATGAGAAATTTTATACATCATTGATAGGAGATTGCAGCAAAAGAAAATGTACTGCTGATAGGAGATTGGGGGCCTGCAAAACAAAAAACACAAAAAATGTGAGAGAAAGTAAAATAGAAAGACTAAATAAAAAAAGAAATAAAAATAGCAAGAAAAGGCAACATATGACCGAACAAAGAAAGAAAGAAAGAAAATAGATGTGAATTGATTTGAATTTGATATTTTGCTGAAATAGAATCGAATTAATGGAGATTGAATGCTATTTTGGAAACAAATTTATGGTAATTATGCTAAGAAAATTGCAAAATAATAGAAGGGGAATAATTTGAATGGTTCGACCATAATGGGATTTTTTTGACAGGATAATGGGAAATTTTTTTATTAACACTAATAAATATGATATTTTATATTATAATTTGACTCTGAGGTAAAATTTTGTAGTTTTCAATATTTTTGATGTGTACATATCAAGGTTTTTTTTTTTGACTAAACATATCAAGTTTTTTTAAGACTTCCGGTATTAGGGAATCTCAAATCTAAGATTCTTAATATTAATTTAATTCTTCATCGTTTAGATCAACAATATATTTCTCTTACTAAATTATCATTCATTTTATTATATTGATATTATATTATAATATATTTAAATCTAACAAATTTTGACTTGGCAATTGCTATATGAATAAAACAGACTAATTATCCAGTTGCCTAAAAAATAAAGGCTATTAATATCCTTCATATATTTGAAATTAAATGTTATAAACAACGTTGACCAAGCAAATAACAATCAATAATTTTATTTGAATTTGTAATTAATTCGTCCATTAATATAAAATAATTCTCTATTTTCAAAATTTGACTAATCATCGAATTAATTATCATTTATTTGTCACATAGTTATTTTGTCTGCCACATAAGATGACACCTAGTGTGTATTAAATAAGGTTTTAATGTGATGATGACATGTGGAGGAGTAATCAATGAGATTATTCCTAAATGTATATAATAGAGATTTCTATAATTGATATTATCATGACATTAAACACATTTATTAACTACGAATGTCCTTTGAAATATGTATCTTTGTCTCACTAGAAAATCTTATAATGGGAATTTTCGAGTTAATGGTGAGGATCATTAATTTGAATAAAATAGTGGGAGCATATTTAATAAAGTCATATTAATATGTTTTGCATATTTCTGTAATTGATATTACCATGACATTAAACACATTTATTAACTACGAATGTCCTTTGGAATGACAAGGTATCCGGAAATAAATTTCTGGAATGGTACATGAATTTGAGGATGGTCCTTGTAACACCCCTCATTTTTGTGACCATGATTAAATGATGTTTGATATGCATGACTATGTTTTTGAAATATGAGTTTAGAAACCCGTAGACCTTATTTGAGAAAGATAGCACTCGTACGGTCAATTTTAGGACATACACTTATTTGATTAACACGTGTTTCAGAACGTCCCAATAAAATTCAGTTATCACATTCCTCATTTTTTAACCCTTTAATGACTAAATTGGGTTTAAGTGTCCTCGTGAAAGTTGTATATTTGTCTCTTATCTTTCATTTGGATTAGGTTTGACTTAGATCTAATATCTAGAACTGTAGATATGCTCTCCCGAGTCAATGCAGCGCAAGTATAGAATTGAGAATGTCTGGTTAACTTTAAATGAATTTTACACCATGTTAGATTATGTTTTATGTAACACCTGAGGACGAGATCGACCTCGTATTAGGACGTCGTATCGAGACCTCGCGTCGAGATCTCGTGTCGAGACCTCATACCAAGACCTCGTGTCGAGATCCCGTGCCAAGATCGCGTGCCGAGGTCATATGCCGAGCTGAGGAGACCACGTGCACTAGCTGCTGAGCTGAGGAGATCGCGTGCATTAGCTGCTGAGATTGCGTACCGAGCTGATGAGGTCGCGTACCGAGCTGAGGAGGTCGCATGTCGAACTGAGGAGGCCACGTGCACGAACTCGTGTTAGAGCCTTGTCTTTGCCTGGCACCCTGATCGACCTCGTGTCGAGATTGGAACACTCGTATTTTTACGAACGTTATTTAGCGTTATTGATTATATTGTTTGTAATATTTATATTATCGGTTGCAGTTCTCGTCGCTGTGTTTTAGATCTGTAACCTATAGATTAGAGGGTAATCATGAGAGAGAAGAGATTAGATGGGTAGAATGATTGATGGGATTAGCATCTCATAATAGTAGTTACACGTCACTTATTTGTGTTTTGTTTTAAAAAGAAAAAAAATTCATTTAGTGGTTTATCTACCAGCTGTATATTCGATCAGCCCTCACAACCCTCACTTTCTCTTCTCTTCTTTCTTCTTCTCTGAGTTCCTCTTCCTCTCCAAAACCTCCATCGAAGAACCTTGAGTTTTATCGAGCTTCTGCACAAACTTTCTTCATCAAACTTGTTCCTCATCATCTCCTCAACATATATCACCATCTCGACCATCATCTGAGGTATGGAAAAACAGATTTTCTCTTTCTTCATGTTACTGTTTAGCACCACTTCTTCCTTCCATTTTAGCTAGTTTATATGCTTCCAAATCAGGTCATATTGATAGGTTTTCTTCTTCATGACATTACCTACCTTTCTAACCAATTATTTGAGCTTGTAAAACAAATTGCTTTCTCTGTTTTCTGCAATTGGCAGTGCCCAAAACCCTCCATATTTGGTTCGTTTTGATTTCTTGTTTTAGTTTGTTGAACGTTGTTTCTTGTTGATGTTTGTTGTTGATTTATTTGTTATAGAATCATATAACCTTTTTCATGAACTTTTGATCGAGAACCCTAACTTTGTGTTAGAGGAAAAATGGCTTTGTCGGGTAATGTATGAAAGAAGTTTTTAATAAAATTTTAGAGAAAAGGAGTTATATTTTTTATGTTTGAATTCAGGTTGTATTTGTTTAAGTTTTTGAGTTTTAATGTTCACTTGGGTTGTGGTTAAGATTGGGATAATGAGAGCTAAGTGTTATTAGAACCCATAGATGGAACTAAGTTGTGCTTGTATTAGGAAGTCTGTTTCCCGAGATCGTGTGATTTCCGAACCCGAGGACGTGGGAGCAGTGGGATCCAGATCGAGAACTGTACGTGTCGAGGTCGACTGAGAGCCGTACGTGTCGAGATCGAGTGAGAGAAGTCGTTGTCGAGCTCGTTTGAAGACAGCCGTGTTGAGGTCGTTGTCGAGCAGCGTAGCTTGGAGTTCGGTAAGGGCACTTCTAGACATTCTAGGATTTTTATTGTTATATTACTATGTATGGATTCCTTGATTTGTGTCGAGCATGTAATGTTGTGATATGATTGGGTTTTTGCATGTATTTAATATGTGATTGAATATATGTTGTGAATTATGTATTGACTGTTGAACTGCGTTTCTTCATGTCGAGCTCGCTCTTTTTATTTGACATGCGGTTGAATATCTTGTGTATAACTCTTTGAATATTGTAAGCGGAGAGCTGTTCATCGAGTGAGCGAGCTAGGCGAGTCGTTATGACGTTTTTGAGCCGTGACCCGGATAACTGAGGGTGCTAGGTCCCCTTTGTTTACGGGAGATTGACTAGACGTCGCAGCGTAGGAACCGGGTACTGCATATCTAGGGAGAAGCGAAAGATCCCAAGGCTACGGCTGGTATGTCAGTTGATGGATCTGCGTCTGCTTTCCGGAATAATGGTCGAGTCGAGAGAAAATGGATCGCGAGTTGAGTCGAGTCTAGAGTGAGAAGGTCGAGTCACGTTTGGTGATTGATAAAAATTGTTGTGTTGCTTATTTCTTTATGCCGTGTTTATCTTGAATTGTTGAGAAGTTGACCCTTTCCCGTGGTACCTTCAATCCATGATGGCTACCCAGGCGATGTCGAGGTTGCAGGGGACTCGACAGCAGATGATGGCGAGGAGGAGCTCGACGAAGATCGAGCGGCGACCTCTGTTGTCGTGATTTGCTTTGTCTATGTTTTTGTGTATAGTGGTTGTGACCAGTTGGGCCGGTTATGTTTTGAGCACAGGGTAGACTGGTGGTTTTACTTTTGGAGCAGCCCCCTGCGTGGGTGTCTGCCGGAAGTACCCCCAGGGTATGATTGCTCTCTTGAAGTCGTCATACCTTAGGTGTATTTTCTTTATACATTATCACTCTGTATTTTGTATACATTATCATTTCGAGTGGTATATATGTATATTATGCATGTATGTTTTATTAGAATTTATGTCTTGTGTCTTAGTTGCACCATGTTTTCGAAAAGCTGTAATTACTCTGATGTGCACGAGCTGGTTTTATAAATAATAATAGACCGTACTTTTCTAAAGGGCACAAGAGTATCGTTTTAAAACACATCGCATCTGAGGTAACTTGAGCTCGGTGTGTTGAGCTCGGTAACTCGAGCTCGATGCGTTGAGCTTCGGTAGCGGTCGAAGCAGTCGTTACAATGTTGGTATCGAGCAGCTTGATTCGGTTCGGAAATTTGTGTATAGGAATTTTGGACTGGTCACTGTGTCGGGATATATATATATATATATATATATATATATATATATATATATATATATATATATATATATATATATATATATATATATATATATATATATATGTGTGTGTGTGTGTGTGTCGGGTACATGGTTATACTATGTTGATTGCTGTTTGATTAAGTGAAGCACTTATTGCTTGAAAAATTGTTTGAACTGTTTCTTGATTGAAGCAGTGTGTTTTAACACATCCTTGTTGTGAGATTCTGACAGGGTTTTGAACTTTGTGGAATCTAATGCCACCTCGTAGGGATACTGGCAATTTGTGCAGAACGTCGACATGGAACGAGCAATTCAAGCTATGACCGAGATGGCGGCAGCCATGGCTCAGCAATCAGCTGCTGCAACTCAACAGGCTAACGCGATGGCTCAACAGACGGCAACGTTAACCCAGCAAAACTTACAGCAACAACATCGAGCCGAGCGGAGTGCTGAGGTGAGAGGATTAGCAGACTTTAGGAAGCATGATCCACCGAAGTTCTACGGTGAACCAAACCCAGATAAAGCTGATCTTTGGATGCAAGAGATCAAGAAGATCTTTGAGGCACTCCATTGCCCGAACAACGTAAAGGTAGACTACGCCACCTATCCGCTCTTTGGGAGATCACGAGAATATTGGTGGAAAGGAGTGAAACAAGCAGCGATAAGCGAACGTCGCGAGATAACAGGAGCTTTTTCGTGGAAGGTTCTTGGACAAATACTTCCCAGATCTTGCCGCGGTGAGAAGGACCAAGAGTTTCTTCAATTGCAGCAAGGCAGCTCGACAGTGTCCGAGTATGCAGCCAAGTTCGAGTCACTGGCAAGGTATTTCAGTCCATTTCGTGACCGAGCTGACCAAGGATGGTTAAGTAAGAGGTTCCAACGGGGATTAAGATTTGACATTCAGAAGTCAGTGGTATCATTGAGGATTCGAAACCTCCAAGAGCTGATAGATCGTGTCGAGGTAGAAGGAGTAAAGCCACAAGAAGAAGATCGCCCAGGTGGACCAATGAGACCTCGGGGCATGGGACGAGATTTGCCTGCAGAAGGAAACAAGCTGCAGAAGAAGCCGTACAACCGAGCCTCGGAAACAACAATAATAGAGGGCGATGTCGTCAGATGACCCGAGGCGAGTGGAAGTCGGCGGCATCGAAGTGATTTGTTTCTTGTGGAAAGTCGAGGACATTATGCAAACAAGCGTACTCGGAAGAAGGATGTGTGCTACAAGCGTAAGCCAGGGCATTTTGCGAGATTGTCCCACACCTAAAGCTGAGCCGCAATGCTTGCGGCAAAGGCCAAAGGGAAGCGTCAGGTAGCTAAAGGCAGAGTCTTCTGCATGAGCGGTGAGGAAGCAGAGCAAGCTGATGATCTTATTCAAGGCGAATGTGAGATTGAGGGTAAATCCTTATCCGTTCTCTTTGACTCGGGTGCAACCCATTCCTTTATTTCTTCTGATTGTGTGAACCATTTGAACTTATTTGTGATCGCTTACCGTTCAAATTGGTAGTTCCACCCCAAGCTGCTAAATCCTTAGTCACAAACACTGCATGTCTTAATTGTGTAGTGGTTATTCAGAGTAGAAAGTTTGTGGTCAATTTGGTTTGTTTGCCTCTTAAGGGCTTAGATGTCATCCTCGGGATGGATTGGTTGTCACACCACCATGTCCTCTTGGGTGTGCCCGTAAGCGTAATTTTCCCGGACCTTGGAGTCTCGATTATCTTTCTTTGAGCGTATTGGGGTTTCTTTGAAAGAAGGAACTAGAGAATACATGTATCTGGCTAGTTGAAGTTTTCGGCCGGTCGAAGTGAAGAATGTACGGTGGTGTGTGACTTTGTGGGCGTTTTCAGAAGGCGTGCCAGGGTTACCACCGGTCACGAGAGGTCGAGTTCTCCATCGAGTTGATTCGAGAGCAGGACCGATTTCAAAGCGCCATACAGGATGTCTCCTGAGATGAAAGAAGCGAAGTCCCGGATCGAACACTTGGAGTCAAAGCGATTCATACGACTGCGTGTCACCGTGGGAGCTCGGTGTTGTTGGTTAAGAAGAAGGATGGACGATCAAGGCTGTGCGTGGACTACCGCGAGCTCAACAAGGTTACTGTGAAGAACCGGTATCCGTTACCCCGTATTGACGACTTGATGGATCAACTTCGTGGAGCGGCGATCTTTTCCAAGATAGATTTGAAGTCTGGTTATCATCAGATTCGCGTGAAGGAGGAAGATATCCCCAAAACAGCTTTCAGGACTAGGTATGGTCACTATGAGTACTTAGTGATGCCGTTTGGAGTGACAAATGCGCCAGCTGTGTTTATGGATTATATGAATAGGATTTTTCATTCGTTTTTGGATCAGTTCGTTGTAGTGTTCATCGACGACATCCTGATCTACTCGAAGAACCGAGAAGAGCACGAAGAGCACTTACGTCGAGTACTACAGATATTACGAGAGAAGCAACTCTATGCCAACCTGTCGAAGTGTGAATTTTGGCTCGAAGAGGTGAATTTTCTTGGTCATGTGATTTCCGAAGAAGGGATAGCTGTGGATCCAACTAAGATTGAGGCTGTGTTAGCGTGGGAACAGCCGAAGGCGATTCTGAGATCGAAGTTTTGTTGGCTTAGCGAGGTTATTATCGAAGATTCATTGAAGGTTTCTCGAAGATTGTCGCGCCTCTTTACGACTACGAGGAAGGATCAACCTTTTGCCTGGACCGAGGAGTGTGAATCCAGTTTCCAAAGACTGAAGGAGCTTTTGACAACAGCGCCTGTGTTGATTTTGCCTCAACCCGAAGAGCCTTACGAGGTGTATTGTGATGCGTCACACCAGGGATTGGGATGCGTACTGATGCAACATCGGAAAGTGGTAGCGTATGCTTCAAGACAACTTAAGATTCACGAGAGGAACTACCCTACTCACGATTTGGAGCTGGCGGCGATGGTTTCTTGGCCCGAAGATATGGAGGCACTACCTTTATGGGAGCACTCTAGCATTTTCAGCGATCACAAGAGCTTGAAGTACTGTTCGATCGTAAAGAGCTCAACATGCGTCGGCGAAGATGGGCGAGAATTTCTCGAGGACTATGACTTTACGTTGGAATCCCATCCCGGTAAGGCTAGCGTAGTAGCAGATGCATTGAGCAGAAAGAGCGTTTTAGCCTCAGCAATGATGATTAAGGAGTTGGAGATGCTCGAGAAGTTCCAAGACTTGAAGTTGAGTGTGGAAGTTTCACCAGGAAGGCGAGATTTGGTATGCTTACCATTTCTAACAGATTGTTGGGCGAGATCCGAGACCAGCGAGTTCATGACGAGCTCCTGCAAGAAGGTCGATTGATAAGCGCAAGGAAAGCGGCGAATTCCAAGTCGAAGCGGACAACATTTTAAGGTGCAATGGCCGAGTGTGTGTACCTAACGTAGTGGAGCCGAGAAAGTTAATACTTGACGAAGCGCGCATAAGAGCAACTTTAGTATTCATCCAGGAGTTACGAAGATGTATCAAGACTTGAAGAAGCATTTTTGGTGGTCAGGAATGAAAAAGCAAGTGGTGATGCGTAGCCGTGTTTAACGTGTCGAAGCGAGCGTGGAGCACCAGCGACCAGCGGGAATGCTACAATCTGATAAACGGCGTACCGGTATGGAAATGGGACAAGATCTCCATGGATTTCGTTGTAGGTTTGCGAAGGCGCAGAAGAAGAATGATTCGATTTGGGTGATCGTCGACCGATTGACCAAATCTGCTCATTTCTTACCCGTGAGGTCGACATACAACGTGGAAAAAGGCGACCGAGATCTACATCGCGAGAGATATTGCGACTTCATGGTATACCCTCTTCAATCGTGTCGGACCGAGATCCGAAGTTCACGTCTCATTTTGGAGGGAATTGCAAGAAGCGATGGGAGCAGAGCTCGGGCTTAGCTTCGGCATATCATCCCCAGGACTAACGGTCGGTGAGAGAACGATCCAATCGCTTGAAGATTTGTTGCGAGCATGTACGTTAGATCACCGAGGAAGTTGGGACGACGTCTTACCATTGGTGGAGTTCACCTACAATAGCGATTTCCATGCAAGTATTGGAATGGCACCTTTTGAAGCAATTGTATGGGCGGAAATGTCGACGCCTCTTTGTTGGTACCAGGATGGCGAGCGTTACATTGTGGGACCAGATATGATCCAGACTCATCGAGAAGATCCGTTTGATCAGAGATAGGATGCGAACGTCTCAAAGTCGACAGAAGAGTTATGCAGACCAAAGACGTCGACCACTCGAGTTCGAGGAAGGAGAACATGTATTTCTTAGAGTCACCCCCACTACTGGAGTTGGTCGAGCGATCAAGTCCAAGAAACTTACCCCTAAATTTATTGGACCTTATCAGATTCTTCGTCGTATCGGTCCAGTGGCATATCAGATTTCCCTGCCACCCTTCTTGTCAAACATTCATGATGTCTTTCACGTCTCACAGTTGCGGAGATATATTTCCGACCCCTCTCATGTCATCGAACCAGATGTGATTCAACTGAAGGACGACCTATCTTTCGAAGCATCACCAGCAAGGATCGTTGACCGGAAAGCCAAACAGTTGCGGAACAAAGAGATCCAACTTGTCAAAGTTGTGTGGGATCAGAAGACTGGAGATGCGACTTGGGAGCTGGAGGAGAAGATGAAGACTCAGTACCCTGAACTCTTTCATGGTAAGTATCTTATTTGCAATTTCGAGGACGAAATTTTTTTAGAGGGAGAGATTGTAACACCTGAGGACGAGATCGACCTCGTATTAGGACGTCGTATCGAGACCTCGCGTCGAGATCTCGTGTCGAGACCTCGTACCAAGACCTCGTGTCGAGATTCCGTGCCAAGATCGCGTGCCGAGGTCATATGCCGAACTGAGGAGACCGCGTGCACTAGCCGGTGAGGAGATCGCGTGCATTAGGCTGCCGAGATCGCGTCTCGAGCCGATGGTCGCGTCTTCGAGCCGAGGAGGTCGTGATATCGAACTGAGGAGGCCGCGTGCACGAACTCGTGTTAGAGCCTTGTGCGCCTGCACAAGCACCCTGATCGACCTCGTGTCGAGAATGGAACACTCGTATTTTTACGAACGTTATTTAGCGTTATTGATTATATTGTTTGTAATATTTATATTATCGGTTGCAGTTCTCGTCGCTGTGTTTTAGATCTGTAACCTATAGATTAGAGGGTAATCATGAGAGAGAAGAGATTAGATGGGTAGAATGATTGATGGGATTAGCATCTCATAACAGTAGTTACACGTCACTTATTTGTGTTTTGTTTTAAAAAGAAAAAAAATTCATTTAGTGGTTTATCTACCAGCTGTATATTCGATCAGCCCTCACAACCCTCACTTTCTCTTCTCTTCTTTCTTCTTCTCTGAGTTCCTCTTCCTCTCCAAAACCTCCATCGAAGAACCTTGAGTTTTATCGAGCTTCTGCACAAACTTTCTTCATCAAACTTGTTCCTCATCATCTCCTCGACATATATCACCATCTCGACCATCATCTGAGGTATGAAAAAATAGATTTTCTCTTTCTTCATGTTACTATTTAGCGCCACTTCTTCCTTCCATTTTAGCTAGTTTATATGCTTCCAAATCAGGTCATATTGATAGGTTTTCTTCTTCATGACATTACCTACCTTTCTAACCAATTATTTGAGCTTGTAAAACAAATTGCTTTCTCTGTTTTCTGCAATAGGCAGTGCCCAAAACCCTCCATATTTGGTTCGTTTTGATTTCTTGTTTTAGTTTGTTGAACGTTGTTTCTTGTTGATGTTTGTTGTTGATTTATTTGTTATAGAATCATATAACCTTTTTCATGAACTTTTGATCGAGAACCCTAACTTTGTGTTAGAGGAAAAATGGCTTTGTCTGGTAATGTATGAAAGAAGTTTTTAATAAAATTTTAGAGAAAAGGAGTTATATTTTTTATGTTTGAATTCAGGTTGTATTTGTTTAAGTTTTTGAGTTTTAACGTTCACTTGGGTTGTGGTTAAGATTGGGATAATGAGAGCTAAGTGTTATTAGAACCCATAGATGGAACTAAGTTGTGCTTGTATTAGGAAGTCTGTTTCCCGAGATCGTGTGATTTCCGAACCCGAGGACGTGGGAGCAGTGGGATCCAGATCGAGAATTGTACGTGTCGAGGTCGACTGAGAGCCGTACGTGTCGAGATCGAGTGAGAGAAGTCGTTGTCGAGCTCGTTTGAAGACAGCCGTGTTGAGGTCGGTGGCGAGCGGCGTAGCTTGGAGTTCGGTAAGGGCACTTCTAGACATTCTAGGATTTTTATTGTTATATTACTATGTATGGATTCCTTGATTTGTGTCGAGCATGTAATGTTGTGATATGATTGGGTTTTTGCATGTATTTAATATGTGATTGAATATATGTTGTGAATTATGTATTGACTGTTGAACTGCGTTTCTTCATGTCGAGCTCGCTCTTTTTATTTGACATGCGGTTGAATATCTTGTGTATAACTCTTTGAATATTGTAAGCGGAGAGCTGTTCATCGAGTGAGCGAACTAGGCGAGTCGTTATGACGTTTTTGAGCCGTGACCCGGATAACTGAGGGTGCTAGGTCCCCTTTGTTTACGGGAGATTGACTAGACGTCGCAGCGTAGGAACCTGCATCGCATATCTAGGGAGAAGCGAAAGATCCCAAGGCTACGGCTGGTATGTCAGTTGATGGATCTGCGTCTGCTTTCCGGAATAATGGTCGAGTCGAGAGAAAATGGATCGCGAGTTGAGTCGAGTCTAGAGTGAGAAGGTCGAGTCACGTTTGGTGATTGATAAAAATTGTTGTGTTGCTTATTTCTTTATGCCGTGTTTACCTTGAATTGTTGAGAAGTTGACCCTTTCCCGTGGTACCTTCAATCCATGATGGCTACCCAGGCGATGTCGAGGTTGCAGGGGACTCGACAGCAGATGATGGCGAGGAGGAGCTCGACGAAGATCAGGGCGACGACCTCTATTTGTCGTGATTTGCTTTGTCTATGTTTTTGTGTATAGTGGTTGTGACCAGTTGGGCCGGTTATGTTTTGAGCACAGGGTAGACTGGTGGTTTTACTTTTGGAGCAAACCTGCGTGGGTGTCTTAAGTACCCCCAGGGTATGATTGCTCTCTTGAAGTCGTCATACCTTAGGTGTATTTTCTTTATACATTATCACTCTGTATTTTGTATACATTATCATTTCGAGTGGTATATATGTATATTATGCATGTATGTTTTATTAGAATTTATGTCTTGTGTCTTAGTTGCACCATGTTTTCGAAAAGCTGTAATTACTCTGATGTGCACGAGCTGGTTTTATAAATAATAATAGACCATACTTTTCTAAAGGGCACAAGAGTATCGTTTTAAAACACATCGCATACAGGGTAACTTGAGCTCGGTGTGTTGAGCTCGGTAACTCGAGCTCGGTACGTTGAGCTCGGTAGCGGTCCGGAAACGGGTCGTTACATTTTAGGCAAGGACTGTGAAATATGATTTTGTAGAAAATTCTCTTATCTTTCCAATGTCATGAGAACGCCTCGATTAGACACCTGTAACTCAAGTTACAGCCAAAATTGTAGCGCATGGCGCTTGGAACGAGAGCGTCGAACGCCTCACTTGGTCTCCAGCCAGCGCAGGGCGCTGGTAGGGCGCCCGATGCCCCGTTTCAGATGACAACATCGTATTTTTAGTCTGTTTTTATGTGTTGGGCTTGACCTATATGACCCAATTCGGGTTTCTAATTTTCTAATGCCCTAATACACTCGAATTAGTCATTCTAAACCCCATTTGGCTTACCTAGGCCTCACATCTCACCTCTCGTCTTCTCTTTCAAAAACCCTTGCCTCTATTGATTTTTTGCTCAAAGTTCCAGCAAAGGAGAAGTGTGATTCCCCCAGCCCTCTCCATCTTAGAAGGGTTGTCTTCAATCCAAAAAGCTTGGTAAGTCCATGAATTCTCAATCTCGTTTTTGAGTGTTAGGGTTTTGGTACCCAAAATCCTTTCTTGGCGTACAGAACCTTTCTCCAAAGGACCGACGCGAAATTCTGTCTCCTTGACTTTCTCATTGCAAATCGATTTCTTCTCATAAGGTAATGGGGGAGATATTGTAGTTGTGGATGTTGAGGGAATAGATGAAACAGTTACCCTTAGGCCCCATAGTGTGGTATTCCTATTATTCCTTTCTTGTGAAATACCTATATATATATATATTACTTTGATGTCATAAGTTGCTTATTTGATGATTGAACTGGTGGATTGAATATTTAGTTCTTATCCATATTGATTGATTAGATATTTATTGTCTAAGCATGCATTGACATTGAAACCATGACTATGGCTTAATTGATTTCTTGGGATCATGATTGTCGACCTTTATTGGTTGTTGGATTGGATATGACAAGTTGGAGATGACCTTTAATAGTTCCCAATGTCTTAGGGCTTGTTTTGTTGTTGCTTCTAAGTGTTAATTGGACTAGGAATGGTTGTAGTGCAAAAAATCATTGTCATGGAAATTGTGAGTTAGAGCACCTAAGTAAACGAATCAAAGATTGAATTTTATAATTTCATAGGAATATCCCCTTGGCATAGACCCTTTAGAATAGTATTCCCTTGTAATTTAGGAACATAGGGATGCGTCAAAAAACCCTCGTAACCGGCCCGAAGGCCGAGTTCAATTTTGGATGTCAGAACTAGGGTGTAACGCGTCCTAACAGTGAGGCACCAGGCACCCACTACAGTGCTACAACATCACTTTGTTTTGAGTTTTCGCGCGTTCTCGGGTTTTAGGTCTGCTATTTTGGATAGCTTCTTGACGGAATTGAGTGTTAAGGACTCGTAAGACATTAGACTTAAATTTTTAATAAATAATTAAGCTTGTGATTAGTGTTTTTAAGTGGGTGATTTAGAGTACTAAAATCTAGGTGTTGACCTTAGAGTTTCGAAGAACAAGTTGTGTAAGTCAGCGAAGAACCTAAGTTACTACTATACTGAGTTGTAGGAATCCAACAAAGCCTTATGCCATGATTAGAACCTTATCACTCGATTGGACTTTTGAACCTTAGGGAAAGAATCCTAACTTCTTAGGGTGAAGAACTTAGAATTGCCAAGTATGACTTGATAGACCTTTAGGAATCTCCTTAAAAGATGTCAAGAAAAACTTTGTGACAAGTCCACTATCTAGTCACAATAACTTTGTGATAGGTCCACTATCTAGTGGCAATGACTTTGTGATCGCAAGATAACCTTATGTTCAAGCCTCCTAGCTATATGTAGCCATCATGGAGCTTGGGTTATTCTATGCTTGACGATCCTAGCCTTATTAGCCACGATGGATTGTATATGAACCTTGACTTATGGAGTTTGATGAAAAACCCAACCTTGTTTGTATGATTGCCATACTAAATTTGTGATAGGATGCGGGGAGTACCATGGAAATGAAGGGTGACGGCCAACATGAGTGAGCCCGCGTAGCAATATCTCGGCCTTGGGGTACAAAACCCCATTTCGTAATCCTCAATGGTTTGAGTTAGCTCCTTGAACTAAGGGATACTTATCAGACTTAGCTACTCTGACCGTCACTGGACATTATCATGTCTAGTCGACAATATGAGGTAACAGAGTAACATCATTGCAGTGTCTTTCTCTAACATACCGATTATGTCCTCCTAGTCAACTTCCCAGAGTAGTAGATGGATCCACATGCATATGATGTAGTGATGTTAGAGACTTACATCATCCTATGATATGGACACTTGATTTTGTGATTGATGAGTTTGTTGTAGATGTACTTGCATGTATATAACAAATGTGTATATTATTTGTGTTTGTATTTGTCTATTCTTTCTAAGGCCAATACAACTCGGCTACAATAGACTCACCCCTTTTTGCTTCTGTCTCTATGTGTTTTATGCATGGTTATAGATGTTACGAATGCTGAAGAAAGTGGCTAGTATGAAGACCTAAGATTTTATTAGCTACTTTGGATTTCTTTTAGTTAAGTATTTTGAGACTAAGAGTCATGTTATTAAATTTTAAGGTATTTAACTCCTCTAAAGTGAGTCTTTTCACTTTATGGAGTGAAGTGAATATATCTATACAATTGATATATTTAAATGGACCAGATCAATAGTTATTTTATTTTTTAAATTAATAATTTTGGAAAAAAATTATTCCCATGAACACATTTTGTTCTGAAACTTCCATCGTCTCCGTTGTAGAAGATCTCGGCGTGGCTGCCATTATCGTCCAAGAAGGTGATGTCGTTGTCGCCTGATCTCCATCACATTTCTTGTTGATCTTTACCATTAACATAGATTAATCCACAGCTTTGTTTTTAATTAATAATTGAAAACAACATGAAACTTCCATCACCAACAAATTAAACCACAATTGTTCTGCTGTAGAGTTTGCTGTTTTTTTTAAAAAAATGTAATATATGTATTCAACCATCCAGAATCGAGATTTGCTGAAATATTAGAAATGAAACATTTACCATTGAGATTATTAATTAAAAATAAAGGTTGATTTGTTAGTTAATTATTACGCTAATTATTAACAGATCTGAGTGGTCCTCATCCCGCTCCATGTATCGCCGATAGTCACAACTACGACAGCGTCTTCATCAAAGGACAATGCGACAAACCCTTTGACCAAAGCCCCTGATGGGTTGCGACTCCACATTTTACAGCGGAACCACCGCTGGAGTAAGCACACATTTTGTTGTCTTTTTGTTTAAGTTGGATGTGATCAAACGTCGTCATCGTCACGCACACACAGTGACGACTCTATAGTAGACCTCTGTACCCATTGTTCGGCACGAAACTGGCACACCAATGTGCTCCTCCCATGAACATAGCTCCTCCGTCGCGAGATGTATCCACGCGGGTGTACTCCATCGTGCCAAACCACAGTTATCATGTCATGTTGTTAAGCTCAACACCGCCGCTACTTCTTACACTACCACATAGAACCTCCTTCAATGCCACTCTATTGCGATGTTTCTGTCTACCCTCACCAATTTCTACACCACGTATGGTGCGACACCCAGGGCTGACGAGGGCGGGGAGTGATCACCGGTGCATCGACAGTTGGCACGGATAAAGAGCGGCTCCTGGCAGGCTTTCGGTGAAAGGACGTGTGAATGAACCGAATACACATCAGAATAAGAGGGATCCTGAGGCTGTGCAGGTTTGAGACTGTACAGTTTAAAGAATGCTTAAAAGAATTGATTGGTACTACCTATACCAATAAATGCATTATCTTTTCGGGAGCCCAGAACATAAGAACTCCATAGTTAAGCGTGCTTCACTTGGATCACTTGTGGGATGGGTGACCTCCTGAGAAGCACCTCAGGATTTGTGTGAATGAGGACAAAGGACACTAAAAATACTTGTGTTGGTTTGTGGGGACTGTCGTCAATCCTGAAAGCAGTCCGGGATGTTACATATGGCTTTGGTGGTTGGCGATTCATTACAAAACAGAGGCAATGGCTCAACGAAGATGGTGTGGAAGGGCTTGGCTAGCGGAGAGAGTAGAGAGAAGGAAGACTAAGAGGGAATGTGCCAAAAAATCAAAATCCGGAGTTCGTGCGGGTGATTAATGCTAATTTTGGAGATTACTAAAGTAAAAAACTAAAATTGAATTTATCATCGCCATTGAACAATTCAACGATAAAGATGTGGTCACTTTAGTCTCTAAAGTGAGCCTCCTCACTTTAGAGGAGTTGGATCCAATTTTAAGTATGAGATATGTAAGCTCTGAGACTATGTGACATGGGTTTTCGGGTTTACCTTAAATCGTTTTGTTTAATTTTCCGCAAAAATATGTAAACCATTTGGAAACAATTATTTCCTTTTTTAATTTGAAGTAAAGACTTTGAGTGAAATGTTGTGTCCTTAGTTCATCTAAAAAGTTTTTTGAAACTCGCTTATTTTTATTCCGCAATAAATGTGTTTTATTATTTTCTTTATAATAATTATGAAATGTGGTTAAGGGTGTCACAGTCCTCAAGCACGAGAAAATTTGTATATACTCAAGCAAAAGATTCCTAATCACCCTACTCCTACTAGGATCGAAAGGGATACTTGTAAGAAGCATCAAGTTGATGGCCTATATGTAGGATATTTCATGCTTGTAGTCATGGAGGCATATGAAATGATCATTTACCTCAGGATGCTCTACCAAGGGCATGCAAGTCATGCATGGTTTGAGGCTTCCTATCCCTTTTCAGGTACAAGTTGATGAAAGGGAACCCAATAGTCCCTCATGTACTTCACATCGTCGGGTACATTGAGAACCTGGTAAACTGGGATTTATTATAGGGCAATAGTTGGCCACTAAGTTAGTCCGACAAAAGTTGTTGGATAGTTATAGTCAGAAGGGGAAATGCCATGTGTACCAGAAAAAAGTATAACTTGAAGAAAGGAAGTTGGACTTCCTCTTTGGGTATTTTTTTTTCATAGAAGTCAACTACTCTACTTCTACATCATGGGTATTGGATACCATATGTAGATCTCATATTTGTACAAATATGAATGACCCGAAAAGGAGTAGAATATTGACTAAAGGCACGGTTAACATACTAGTTGGAAATGAAGCAATAGTTGCTACATTAACAAGTGGAAGCATCTATATGGCCTTTAGGGACTGGCCTTAGAATTAAATAAGTGTTATTATATTCCAGTTATCGATGGAAACATCACTCCCATTTCTTTTGTGGACAAGAAATGATTTTATATTGTAATAAAAAGGCAATTATTGTTCCGATTATTCAACAGGTGTTATAGATCTTGAAAGACAAGGACTAAGTGTCATTGATCTCTAATCATTCATCTATGACATAAATACGGATAAGGTCAAATAAAGTGATTTGAATCTTATATAGCTTGGAATTATCTTTTAGGCCATATAAGTAAGAAACATATTTCAAAGCTCCTTTAAATGGACTTTTGGACCCATTCGATTGTGAATTGTTTGGTTTATGATTCTAGCTTATTGGAGAAGTTGACTAAGTTCAAATCACCAATTGTGGTGAAAGGACTAGTAATCTTTTGGCATGATACATTAGACGTACATGGGCCACTAAACAAGTTTGAAAAAGGTTGGTTTCCAACTTCATTGTGTTAACTGTTAACTACAGTAAATAATGATTTATGTATCTTATGGAACACAAATCAGGAACCTTTGAAAAATTCAAAGAGTTCAAAAACAATGTGGAGAACCAGATTGGCAAATTTATTAAGACCATACGATTCGACCGTGGTGGAAAATACTTGAACCAAGAGTTTGATGACCATATAAATCGCACCTTGTTAGACATGGTTCGATCTATGATGAGTCAGTTAGAACTTTATGACTCTTTCTAGGATATGTTTTATATACAACTATTTATTGCCCTTAGTTATGTTCTATCTAAGGTAGTAAAAGGGATCCATATGAGATATGGAAGGGCCAAAAGGCAAAGTATGACATTTATGAAGATTTGGTTTGTCAAGTTTATTGAATAAACTTGAACCTAAATTGAATAAATATATTTAATGGAGTATCCTTAAGAAACTAAAGGATAACATTTCTACAATGTCCCCAAGGACAAAAAGTTTGTCGCGAAAACTGGGGCATTCCTTAAGGGAGTTCATCTCCATAGGAACTAGTGAAAAAAAATGTTGAACTTGGAGAAATCCAAGTACCACAACGCTCGCCTATAATGGAACGTGAATTAGTTCCACAAGTATTGTAGATGTGACACCAATACAAGTTACACAAGATCTGTGTAGGTTTGACGGGTCATATCACTAGCTTGAGAGATATGAATCACTCATAACCCAGATTCTGAATAGTGGCTTAGAGCCATAGAATCTGAGATGGAATCTATGTGAACCAACAAGGTTTGACCTATGGAGTCACTCCAATGGGTAAAACCCATATGGTGCAAGTAGGTCTTCAATAGAAGACTGAAATGGATGGTATTATAAATACCTTTATAGTACGATATTTTGTGAAAGGTTTTATGCAAATCCATAGTTTACACTATGGTGAGACCTTCTCCCAGTCACGATGCTTAAATCCATCAGGATTCTACTTATTGTATACCATGAGATCTGGTAGATGGATGTCAAAATATTATTCCTTCACAAGAATCTTCTCGTGGATGTACGTGATACACCTTGGGAGCTTTGTTGATCCATTGGATGCTAGAAAGGTATGCAAGTTGCAAAAGATTCATTTATTGATTAAAGCAAGCTTTCAGAAAATGGAATCTTTGTTTTGATGAGACTGTTAGACAGTGGGATACTTCAAGAATGAAGATGAGCTTGTGTACACATGAAGGTTAATGGGAGTATTATTATTTTCTAGTCTCATGTGTGGATAACTTACCGCTCATCAGAAAGGATTTCCCTACAAAGCATAAAAGCATAGTTGTGAAATGTTTCTTGATGAAGGACTTAGGCGAAACTTTCTAAGTGTTAAGATTCAGGATCTATAAAGATAGATCTCTAAAAGTTCTCGGCCTTAGTCAAATGTACATATGTTGATATGGAAAAGATTTGTCCAAGGCATAATCCCCTACCCCATCACTTAATAAGGAAGTCGTGAGAATGATTCCATTTGTTCTGGCAATTGGATCTATCATGTACATCATGATATGTACTTGAATAGATATCTCATATGCTTGGAGCATGACGAGAATGTACTAGTTTAATTTTAGTCAAGGGTCACTGAATTATAGTCAAGAATATCTTTGAGTACTTGTGATGTACTAAATTGATAGATGATGGTAAAGAAGAGGTCATTGTAAGGTGTTACATCGACGTTGCTTTCAAACCGATTAAAGTATTTCTAGGTCGCAGTCAGGATTTGTGTTTTGCCTAAATGGTGGCACTGTGAGCCAGAAGAGTTTCATGTCGGGAAAGTTGCTAGTTATCTTACAGAAGCCGAGTATATCGCCGCCTCTAATGTGATTAGAAGGCCGTTTGGATCAGGAAGTTCTTTTGAACTTGGCACAATTCCTAACTTTACAAATTCCATTGATCTCGTTGCGATGATGATGGAGTAATCGTGTAAGTTAAGGAAACTTGATCTCACCAGTGATCCAAACATATACTCAGTATGATACTCACACTAGATCGATGAGTATTAGATTAATGATCCAAACATATACTCAGTATGATACTCACACTAGATCGATGAGTATTAGATTAATGATCGATTGGCTCTAGTGCTAGTGGGAGATTATTGGTGTAAGCCCTAGTGCCTATCTATTTTGAGTATATTATTATTCGCACTGTGATTTCAATCCTATATTGTATATATATGTATAAGACATCATTTTTATGTTATTAATAGTATATCATATTAAAGTCCTTAGAATAGATAGTTCGTTCAATGGAATTTCAAATATGATTTGATCGTGAGACTCCATTGAACTATAGAACGCTATTCTTAAAGTATCTGTAGTCGAAGTATTATTGTTAACTAGGATGACAATAATATATAGAGACTATTGTGTGGGTGACTGATGACCACATATCATGGGTCATGGATATGAGATATCCAATCAACACACAAGTATAAGATATGATATATTTATACTGGATTGACCCGTTATGATGACGCTTCAGCGTCATCAGTGCTCCTCACACTGACCATAGTGAGGCAAGTCCTTTGACTTGAAGTTAATATGATTCATAATATGAGGAGTTGTAGGCTTTAATGCTATCAAACATTATCTGTAATAGGATGATTATAAAGTTAGTATTGGGCCTACAATGAATAAGGTTGTGGGATGCGAGTGATGTAGAAAGGATTTGTCCCTCCTCATAACCAGATTAATGTCTAGGCCACTCGATAGAGTGAGATGTGGAATAATGCATGGCCATGTGAGGAGTGGGCCAATATGAGATATTGGACCCATTGGGATTACACGTCTACTTTGGGATCGAGAAACATATGATTGGACAAAACGAGGATGACACATTTATGCCTCTTGTTCAATTAGGACATATGGATGAAGGGATATAGGCTTCACAGTATACGTGGCAGCGGCAAGGTTCTTATCGTATCACCGATATTTCCATAGGCTGGGTGGTAGTGATGCATTGCTAGATGCCAATCATTGTATGTGATATTTAATATCATGGTCAGTCTAGTGGGAACCTATGAGGTCACACACACAGGGGTTTTATGATGGAGTAAGGAATTAATTAAATAAGATTTAATTAATTAAGGGATGCTTTAATTAAAAGGACCCAAGTGGGCCAGGTGAACTTAATTTAACTAATAGAAAGAATTAAATAAATAAGATTTAATTAATTAAGGGATGTTTTAATTGAAACGACCCAAGTAGGTTTGGCCCATTCGGTGTATGGTGACTAAAGTGGGTGAGGTCATTCTTTATTTAGGGGAAATGGTGTTCACCATGTGACAACCTAATTTTTGAAGAGAGGAGCCACCATCATCCTAAAAGGGCTAGCACCCAAGAGCTCAAGAGGCTACATTTGGCGCCTTTGGTGATCAAGATTGTCAACGACGCTGCAAAGGTATCACTTTTATTCTCTGCTTGTGATTCTTGACAATGGCATGATCCATGAGAAAATGGGTTTTCTGCTCAAGAAAAATTTTCTATTTTGAGAAAATTAACATTGTTCCTCTTGAAACCCCAACAATGTGTGCATCTTATTTGGTTCATAATAAAATGGTGCACTCTGATAAGAAACTTTTTTTGTTTTTCAAAAGCAACGATTTGGCATGCAAAAACATCAAAATAAGGAAGTTAATTCCAACTAGGTTGGCACCACCACCCTTACCAATCAACTGCAACATACCTAAAGTTTATTAAAAAAATAAAAAAGGAACAAAAGCCATGGGGGCATAAACCAAACCCAAGCAAGAAGAGTTATCTAAACCAAAAATAAGGCAAGTCTAACCTATTACGAGTGAAGTCGGGCAAAATAAACTTAGGTGACAAATCTGACCAAGTAAAAACTCTACTAGCAACGCCAAAGTTAGCTAACTTATCGGCACAATGCTTACCCTTCCTATAAATATGATAAACAAATAATTGCATTTGACTACACAACAAAAGACAATTATCCAATATTTTCTAATTTTCCAAGGGACTCCAAGATTAGACTTGAAAGCTTGCACCAGTATCATAGGGTCGCACTCCAGCCAAAGTTTTCGCCAACCTTTCTGAAAAGCCAACTCAATGTCCAAGATAGCACCGGTAAACTCGACCATAACAGAACTGGAAATCCTAATGAAATCCGCAAAACAACCCATGATAGCAGCACTACTATCTCTAAAAATACCTCCACAGGCTGAAAGACCAGGACTCCCTCTAGAGGCACCATCAGTATTACATTTGACCCAACTACAAAGACGCGGGTGCCAATCAACTTGCCTGATAATAGGAGCTTTGCAAGAATGACCTATAACAACAAATTTTTAAAAAATAGAGAATTCATAAACTGAAGAAGACATGGATCCTCTGGAAAGCCTAGCCGAAAGAGAGGTGTCAGATATAATTCTACTAAAGACACTATAGATAGGGATAGCAATATTCTGAAATCGCAACTGATTTCTAGATAAGAAACTTCCTAAACCAAAAAAAACCTAACATTATGGTTTTTATGGAACTATAAAAGATTAAGTATTTTATTTTATTTTATTTTATTTTATTTTATTTTATTTTAGTGATGCTCACATACAAGGCCTTGAAACCACATCAAACATTATGTACCATTTGCATGAAGGCAATTGCTATTGGTACCTCACTTTTTTACTTTTCTCTCCCTCTCTCGTGCAACCCTCAGCCCCATTCCCCTACCCCCATTTTCAATCTCTCACTTTCTCTCTTTGTGCCCCCTTCCCCTCACATACACACTCTCTCTTCGCGCCCGCACCCTCTCTAACTCTTCCTCTCAACCAACTCTCTCTCGTGATTATTTTTCTATTTTTTGAACTTTCTGAAAACTATGTTTTGGATGCATCCGAAAATTAGCTTCCAGACTTTATTATTGTGTGTTGTTCCCTTTCCCATCACCAAGGGATTTTAAGATTATCGGGGAACAAAGTTCCGAATGCGTCCAAAATTTAGTTTTCAGATGTCCGAAAACTAATTTCTAGAAGGAAAACAAATTGCATTCAGAAAACAAGTTTTTGGATGTAGAACAAAAATGAAGGAAAAAAAACAGTTTCTCCAAAAACTAATCATTTTGTGAAATATTTTGTGAAGTAACATAATAAAAAACCGATTATTTCTTTTTCGCCGCCCTAGTACTGTGTGATTGTTTCTCGACAAACACCGCTTAGGGGAGCGGGAGTGGGACAGACCGATGAGGGAAGGGGCCGCATGAGCTTAGGGGATGGGGAAGTGGGGGTGGAGCAGGGTGGGGGTTAAAGGGGAAGGGGAAGGTGGACGAGGTGGTGGAAGGGGTGGGGGCTGGGTGTGCCAGGTGAGCTTGGGGTTGTAAGAGAGAGAGGGGTAAGGATAATTTGGGAAAAGAAAGGGGGAGGGGCAGGAAAAAGTAAAAAGGTGAGGGTGCCATTAGTAATTTCCTTGCGTGAACCTGACCAATTTTATTCCTTACAGTATTCGGGCTTTCTTTTCAGTTTTGGGCTATAAAAGCCTTAACGTGATTGTCTGGGACCAGACGGTCGACCCAAAAAAAATAGGACAAGATGAAATTTTTTATTCTTTTATTCTTTTTTTATTCCGGAAATTTTGGATTCTTTACTAGGGACAATAATAGCTAGAGTTAAAAAAGCAGGAAAAAAGCCATACTCATACTTTTTTTAAGAGAAACAATAAGTATACTTAAACTTGCGTGAATTAAAAATTTTAATATTCATACTGGTATCCTTATTCAATTAGTACATTTTAGTTAAATGAAATATATTCTGTCAAAAAAAAAGTTAAATGAAATATAGTTTTCTTTAACATATCTATTATTTTCCATTAACGCTCCAGTTTTCTCCTCCCTGCTTTACCATATGTACTAGACAAAAAAAAGTAGTAAAAATTTTATTTTAAAATTAAACTTGCAATAAGAATTCATGGTTATCAAACATTTTCAGTCAGATAATACTCATACCTTGCACCTTACACGATTCGTTGTTGCCTATAAGAACCTCTCCATCTTCTTTAAGCTGCAAGGTCTCAAAGTAATCCTTCTTTAGACACATGTGATAAGAACACTTGGAATCTATAACTCATTTCTTCTCTGTTTCCGAACTTGAAGCTACTAACACCCCTGCACTCTCATAACCATATGAAGAAATCGCTATATCTGCAGAGTCCGTTGAGTTTCAAAACTTCTTATCCCCTTTCCTGGGACAATCCTTCTTGCTTCATTCCCCTTTGGTCCCATCTTCTCGCTTCTCCCCCTTGAGACGTTTAAGCTTTCACAATTGTCCTCAATTTTGACCTCTTGTAGCTTTTGAAGCTCCTTAATCCGAATAGAGGTTTGGACCTCATCCAAGGTAATGGTTTGGTCCTTAACATATAGAATAGCATCCGTGAAGTACTCAAAAGATTTTGGTAGAGAGTTAAGTAGGAACAAAGCCTTGTCTTCATCATCAAGCTTCACCTCAATGTTCTCAAAGTCATCAAGAATTTCATTGAAATCTGCTAGTTGCTCCACTATAGATTTTGACTCCACCTTCTTGAATGAGTAGAGTTGTTGCTTCAAAAATAGTATATGAGCCACACTACAACAAATTCTAAAAAAGATGGCGCTACTTTAAGCAGCGCTTATAATAAAAAACGCTATTTTATGTCATACCTAAACAATAAACAGTGCTTACAACATTAAGCGCTACTGTTTAGTTTTCATAATAAACAGCGCTTAGTCCTTTAAGCGCTGTTTTATCTTTAAATAATAAAAAATGAACTGGCACAATAAACAGCGCTTTATAGTAGGAAGCGCTGTTTTTGGTGATACAATAAACAGCGCTTTTAGACTTAAGCGCTGTTTTTGTGAAACAATAATCAGCGCTTTTTTATTAAGCGCTGTTTTTGGTCAATTTATTAAATATATTTCCCTCCTCTCTCATTTCGCAGAAGCACTGTTCTCTCTCTGTCTCTCAACTCTTTCTTCGCAAGCTCATCTGCGAGACCTCCGTCATCGTCCCTCTCGCCTCCATCTCCCAAGTCCCGGCGTGCTTCTTCCTCAACGAGATCGTGTGCTTCCCCTCACCTGAAATCCGACCTCGTCGTCCTCCAAAAGCTGCTGGCAGTGCTCGGCCTCCGTCCTCCCCCTCGCCTCCATCTCCCAACTCCTGTTTGCGTCCATTTCCAGGTATCGCCACTGTCTCCATTTTGTATCTCGATTCCACATTGGTTTCTGTTGGTGGTTCGTTAGTTTTTGGTCTCTGTTCGATTTTGTTTGATTTTGTTCACTGTTGTCCAGTTTGGAATCAGAAGTGTTTGATTTTGTTTGATTTTGTTCACTGTTGTCCAGAGATAAATTAGAAGTGTTAAAGATGTTTGGAATCAGTTTGTTAAAATGTACAGTTAGTAAATATATATGCATATCAGATGGAAATCAATGGAAAAATGACCAATGAATTTTGTTGTGGAACCTGATTTTGGTTTTTTTGTTTTGAACAATGAATTTTGGAATGTTACAGGTATTGTATATATTTTGGAATGTCCATATTTTAGGGGAGACTCTGCCAAAATTTTGTTAGAATTTTGATCTAGTCTGTGTGTTGATTTTAAGAGCAGTGATAGTTTTAGTCTTGCTTTATTTAAATGGGGTTTTTCTGTTGTTTTACCTCTCAATCCATAGGTAAAATATGGATCGAAAGTGGATGTCTGCCAATCGTTTGTCGAAGGAATATAAGGATGGAGTGAAAGATTTTATTGGGTTTGTAGTTGGGCATACAACAGACTATAGTAGAATCATATGTCCTTGTTTAAGTTGTTGCTATACAAACAAAATTAGTGTTCGGGAATTGGAATGGCATTTAGTGAGCAATGAGATTGATCAAACTTATACCTGTTGGACAAAGCACGGTGAGACAAGAGGTGAATCTTCTAATATGGCGAATAGTGGGAGATATGCGTCAGAGGACACCGCTACGAATACATATGATGGTGACCGTTTTGAAGATATGGCAAATGCGGTTGAAGAAGATCTTCGTGATTGTCCTCAAATGTTTGAGAAGTTGATGAGTGATGCGGACAAGCCGTTATATGAGGGTTGTACTAAATTCACAAGATTGTCGGCAATGTTAAAGTTGTTTAACTTGAAGTCGGGCAATGGATGGACTGATAAGAGTTTTACGGACTTACTCACACTGTTGAAAGATATGTTGCCTAATGATAATGTGCTTCCTAGTAGGACATATGAGGCTAAACAAATGTTACGCTCTATTGGCATAAGCTATGAGAAGATACATGCTTGTCGTAACGATTGCATTTTATTTCGTAATGAATATGCATCGTTAAAGTCGTGTCCAAAATGTGAAGCCTCACGGTATAAGAAGGAAAATTCGGCTCCAGAGAAGGTATTGTGGTATTTTCCCATAATTCCCAGATTCAGGCGTATGTACCGTAGTTCAGAAGATGCAAAAAACCTGACATGGCATGAGGATGAAAGGATTCAAGATGGCAAGCTATGGCACCCGGCAGATTCTCCTCAATGGAAAAAAATTGATATTGATTATCCTGATTTTGGGAATGAACCAAGAAACTTACGACTTGCATTGTCTCATCGATGGATTTAACCCACATGGTGTTCAAAGTAGCTCTCACAAGACATGGCCTGTGATTTTGGTGATTTATAACCTACCTCCATGGCTATGCATGAAGCGAAAATATATGATGTTGTCTTTGTTAATTTAAGGCGAAACAACCAGGAAATGATATCGATGTATATTTGGCTCCTTTAATTGAAGATTTGAAGCAAATGTGGGAGACAGGTGTGGTGGTGTATGATAGGTATAGAGAAGAAAGTTTCACCTTGAGGGCTATGATTTTCGGCACAATTAATGATTTTCCAGCATATGGTAATCTGTCGGGATATAGTACCAAAGGTCAGTGTGCATGCCCTATATGTGAAGATAGTACAGATTGGATTCGGTTGGAACATGGTAGGAAGACTGTCTTTCTTGGGCATCGCAGATTTTTGCATCCAAATCATCATTATCGGTCATGGAGAAAGGCATTCAATGGGAATACAGAAGAATGGAGAGCTCCTTTGCCTCTGACGGGTACACAACTGTTAGAAAAAGTAAAAGAGTTGAATATTAAATTCGGTAAACCTTTTGCAGGAGACCTTGCCACACGAGGGTGGAAGAAAAGGTCGATTTTCTTTGGGTTGCCATATTGGAAATCATTATACGTAAGACATTTCGTTGATGTGATGCATGTTGAAAAAAATATTTTTGATAGTCTCAGTGGTACCTTACTTAATGTGCCCGGGAAGACTAAAGATGGCATCAATGCAAGGCTGGACTTGGTTAGTATGGGATTGAGACGAGAGTTGGGACCGGTAAAGAAAGGGAAACGTCAGACATATCTACCTCCCACGCTCATACTCTATCTAGAAAAGAGAAAAGAGATTTTTGTAAGTTTCTTGATGGAGTTAAGGTTCCGCAGGGTACTCTTCAAACATTAAGAACCTCGTATCGATGAAAGATCTCAAGTTAAAGGGTCTAAAGTCTCATGATTGTCATGTTCTTATGGAGAATTTGCTACCCATAGCTATACGATCTATTTTGCCTGACAAAGTGCGGAATACCTTAAGTAAACTTTGTTTCTTCTTTAAGGCAATTTGTAGTAAAGTGATTGACCCTGGAAAGTTGCCAGCCTTGCAATAAGAAATTATTCTGACTTTGTGTGAGCTTGAGATGTATTTCCCGCCTTATTCATTCTTTGACATAATGATTCATCTGACAGTTCATCTGGTTAGGGAGACACAATTGTGTGGGCCAGCTTACATGAGATGGATGTACCCGTTTGAGCGTTACATGAAGATATTAAAAGGGTATGTGAAAAACCGATCACGACCAGGGGGTTGTATTGTTGAACGGTATATAGTCGAAGAAGCTGTTGAATTCTGTACCGAGTATGTATCTGATATTGAACATTCTATAGGGCTACCGCGGTCTCGTCACACAGGAAGAAGTGCAGGGGAGGGGATTAGTGGACTTGAAATATTGACTATATCAAGGAAAAAATGGGAACAAGCACACTTATATGTTTTACGCAATGCCGATGAAGTTGAGTCATATGTTGTAAAACACAAGGACATACTCAAGAGCTTGTACCCAAATAAGAGTCAAAATTGGTTAACAATGAACAATCGGTGTTTTATAAAATGGCTGAAAGAATACATTTCTGCAGAGTTTATTGTAAATCCTAGCTCGGTTTCAGAAAGATTGAGATGGTTAGCTAAAGGTCCAGATATACATGTTAGTTCTTACACCGGTTATCTGATGAATGAGTACACTTTTTATACAAAAGAACATAATGATCGGAGGAGAATACAAAATAGTGGAGTGACTCTTGTAGCTGAAGCTATGCATATATCAAGTGCTAAAGATAGAAACCCCATATATGCGAATATGTCATACTTCGGGGTCATTGAACGCATATGGGAGTTGAATTACAAGATGTTTCGAGTGCCTGTGTTCCAATGCAAGTGGGTTGATAATAACAACGGTGTACAAATGGATGAGTTGGGGTTCATGCGGGTGAATTTTAATAAGTTGGGATATAAAGATGAGCCCTTTATTTTAGCATCGCAAGCTCAACAAGTGTTCTATGTCACCGATCCAATTGATATGAATTGGTCCATTGTTCTATTGAATAACAAAAAAATTGTTAATGAGATTGATGATGAAGCACATGAATATGCTGACATTGAGGATGACCCTTTCTTTGGGACATCACAATCATTGTTTGGGGCAAGTACACCTATAGAGGATGATGTGTATATTAGAAATGATCATAATGAAGGGCTTTGGATCAATCCATTATTTCATAAGGGATGCGTAAATCTGAATAAAACGAGAAAAAGGAAAAGAGTTGCTTAAATGTACATGTATGTAGTGAATGCTATTTAATTTTTATTAATTTATTGATCAATTAAATGTGTATACATTGATTTCTTTATTAATTTTTATTAATAACTTATGTGTATAATTTTTTTCAGGTAAATGGCATCTGAAGGTGATGATAGTGCTCCTGAGGCCCCCCAAAAGGGGACGGCGTCCCGTGGACCGACTTTTAAGAAGAAACTCATCCGTGAGAGGAGTAAAGGAGTTGCAAAACGTGTGGTAAGATACTTATCGATTAATCTAATTTTTTTTTAGTTGAGTATCTAAATTTGTACACTAATACTATTTTTTTTATAGGTTATATGGAATGCTAAGGGTCAACCAATTGGTGAAAATGTTAATGACTTTATTCAATTCATTGGGGCCACAGTGCGGAAGACGGTCCCAATTAGCCGCGATAATTGGAAGGATAAGGATCCATATTTGAAGGAGCTAAAAGATGAGATATGGACTGAGATACAGGTATATAAAAATGGGATTAATTAACATTGGTTAGTTGTATTGTTTTTTAATTTATCTAAACATACTTATAGTCTACTATTTTGTTTATAATGTTCTTGCAGAAGCATTTTGATGTTCATGAGACCCGAAATGATATTACACTTAGGTTAGCTGGAAGATCACACCGGAATTTCTGAACTGCGTTAGCAAACAAGTGGTTGAGAGACCAACACGGGAACATCAGACATCAGCCTCCAGCAAAATATGCATCGTTCATAGAACAGGATGATTGGAGCGCTTTTGTAAGAAGACGCACAGAAGATGAAGAATATATAGTATGTACAATAATATTTATAACTTTTATATATGACGTTAAACCATGCATTAATATATTCTTATGTTTTTATGTAGAGAATAAGCAATGAAAATCGGCAAAGAGCGTCAAATCCTCCATACCCTTACAGAGGAAGGGTTAAAGGGTATCCCCGCATTGAGGAAGAAATGGTATGTACAATATCTTTAATTATAACTTGTTTTAACGCATCTCTTGGTATGTACAATTTCTTTCTTACTTTCTCTCAATTTGTTTGTTCATATGTACAGCTGTTGGAGTCAGGAGAAGATGCAACTTCTCAATCCATTGATCGATCTTGTTTGTGGATAGAAGCCCGGCGAAACAAGAAGGGTGACATTGAACATCTACCCACTAGAGAAGTGGCTGACAAAATTGTAAGTATGATAACATTAATTAACGTTTAAATTAATGACAATGATATTATTTAATAATATTTAATAATATTTGTGTCTCGCAGAATGAACTGTCAATGTCTATGTCAGATTTGTCTGGTCAAGACATCCTTTCCCAAGCCATACCCATCAAGGAGTATCCTGGTCGGGTAAGAGGCGTGGGATTTGGCGTCTCCCAGGGCGCTATCTTTGGATCACAGAAGCGCGTAAGATGCCATGCTGATGCTAGTGAAACAGAAGAATTGAGGAGAATGGTAACTCAGCTATACCAAAAAGTTTAGGAATTGGAAGATAGCAAGAAGGATAAAGATGAAGTGGAGAGGAACGAGCATCAGTCACCTATCCCTAACCCAAAGAGTGTTAGAGATAGTTGCACTATTGTGAGTCCCGAGGTAATAATCGTTATATTTCTTTTTATACTTTCTCACCTAAGTATTCAAAGATTTAACATATTAATATTTCGTTTATCATTGGTTTAGGGCATTTATGAGTGCAGTCTATATTTGACAAGTCCAACGCAACGAATGGTTAGTAAGGGAATGTTGTATAATGAACCAGGTGTGTCACTACACAACCTACCCTTACCTCCTAATCATGTAAAGGTTAGAGTTGACGTTGCACTTGAGGGAGATGCACTATTGCCTGTACCATTGGAGGCGGCAGATGTGATGACAGTGGAACAGGAAATAGGAACCTATGTGGCATGGCCAAACCACCTCGTAGTTACAAGTGATATGGTACGTATATGTTAAAGTATATGCTTCACTATCATATACTGCATATATTTATTAAATTAGTTGATCACTCACTAACTAATCAATATGTTGGAATGCAAAATATGTAGGTATCTCCAACATCCAAAGCCAAGGACAAAGGCAAGGGCAAGCTGCCTATAGCTAGCAAGAGTGTTGGCAAGCAGCCAACAAATGGGTCATTCACATCTCCAGTGAAGAAGGTCATGGTATCTCAGCCTCCTACACTCCCCTCACAGATTTTACAATTTATCTTAGAGTCCATGTGGCAACAAAGATGGAGGCAGCAGATACCATTAAAGTACCAATGGATGAATCAATTTTGGGTTATGAGCACGACCTAAGAGCTGGTGTTGATGGTGCACTTTAAGAAATTCTTAATGACAACCTATGGTTAAGTGAAACTGTTATTAGTGTATATCTCAGGTACTGCATTAAATTTTAAAGTATCCAATGTTTTTTTATTTTTTCAACTAAATATTTATGTTATTGTTAATGCATTAATTTGTATGCATGTTTTAATTTAAGGTACTTGTATCAAGAGATATTGATCCCACAAGAACAAACTCAAAGGTTTGTATTTTTGTGCCCACAACGGACACATATGGGATCATGGAATGCTGACATGTCTGAGTATGTGATTCACCGCTTGACATTAGCAAATCCTGACTTTGAGACTCGCTTTTGTCACCTTGCAACGTAGTGTAAGTCATTTAATTTAATCAATATTACTAAATTTATTGAAATGTGTTTACTTTCTTATATTTTTTTGTCCAACATTTTTGTAGGGATCATTGGTTATTGTTAGCGATTAACTTGAATCAAAACGTTGTGTACTATCTTGATCCATTGCTTGTACATATCAACATGCGCAAAACAATGAAAGAGAAGTACAATCAGTAAGTGTGTATAAATCATAGATATGTATATATATATATATATATATATATATATATATATGCAATTTCTTAAACGTTTAAGTTACTTGTAATATTGAAGTGTTTATTTGTTTATGTTTGGCCTACGTGACATCTTGTCTTTGTTTGGTATGATATTTTCTGTTGTTACAGGTGTTTTATAAATTTTGGAATGTCCATATTTTAGGGGAGACTCTGCCAAAATTTTGTTAGAAATTTGATATAGTCTATGTGTTGATGTTAAGAGAAGTGGTTACCAATGTATTGGAATGATATTTTTTGGTAGGTAGAAATTATTATGAGTGTGGTTCTACATATTGAATGATTTTGCTTGATTTTGCACTTAGGGCAATCCTACTTTATCGAAGAAACAAGTCTCGATTTTCTAAATTTACTCCACCTAAATGGATACCGATAAAGGTATTTATATCAAATTTTTTATGCAATTATTCAAATTACCAAAAATAAAAACAATTAATTTCATATTTTTGGTTTTATAGTGTCCTCGCCAACCGAACTCTGATGATTGTGGCCGATAAGTTTTGAAGTTTCTCAAGGATATTGTCATTCATAATCAAACAGAAATTCCAACAGAGGTATGTATGTAATAATTTCAAAGTTTATATAATTTTTTTTCTTTTACGCATACCATTTGAATGCTTATGTTCAATTCTAACTTCATTTAATTTTCATTTCGCAGTACTATCCTGATTGTCAATTCGACACATACACTGATCATACCGAACTCAAAGAAGAGTGGTGTCGATATTTTACTACAAATTTTATCATTTATAAGCAGATAGAAGAAGATTAATATTAATGTTTACGTGAGTTTTTGTTAAATTTGGTTTTTTTTTAGTTTAGCATACTTGAATTGGAAAGGTTCACATGAATTTAGGAATAAAATTCCTTTTTATGTTGGCTAATATTTTATATATTTTATGTTGGTATTTGGTATGGTATCTTATGTTGTTCCTGGTATTTTATATATTTTGGAATGTGCATATTTTGAGCACAACTCTGCGAACATTTTGTTAAAATTTTGACCTTGTATGCATGTTTAGTTGCAGTGACAGAAGAAAAAGATATTACTATTTAGGTAGTATTTGTAGCATGACATGTCCAATATTTTACTGATCTATTCTCAGATAATTGTGAATTTGACTGAGAAATATATTGTAATTTATTTATGTTAATGTAAGGATATGTAGGAATCTATGAAAAAATTACATTATAATGTTAAATTTTGATGTTGATACAATTGGGTGTTGATGACAATTTTGGTTGCATTTTGTGTTATCACAATATTATGCAACAGATATAATGTAAATGTGAGAAAATTAAATTAAAAAAAAAGGAGAATAAACAGCGCTTCAATAATGAAGCGCTGCTTATTGTATAAAAAGACAGCGCTTCAAAAAGGAAGCGCTGCTTATTGTTCACAATAAACAGCGCTTCCTTACTGAAGCGTTGTTTATTGTCTATACAATAAACAGCGCTTTATTATTGAGGCGCTGTTTATTGTGCAGACAATAAACAGCGCTTCCTTATTGAAGCGCTGTTTATTGTCAATTTTCAGCAGCGCTTCATAAACGCTGTTTTTATGAATACAATCAGCAGCAGCTTAATTTTCAGCGCCTTTAAGCGCTGTTTTAGGCTAAAAATAAGCGCTGTTTATTGCCAAAACTTGTTGTAGTGCCAATGACTTTGTCATATATAGATATTCCAACTGAACCCACATTGCTGCAGTAGTCTTCTCTATTGTAACCTCCCTTAGTGTCTTATCACCAAGACACAAAAGTATAGCACTCCTTGCCTTGTCAATCATATTTCTCTTCTCCTTTTGAGAAATAGTGGGAGACATTTTTTCCACTCCCTTCAATGCTTCTGCACATCCTAGTTGTGCCAAGATTGCTTCCATTTTAATCCTCCATAAACCGAAATCATTATTTTCGAAGAACTTCTCAATGTCGTATTTGGTACCCATGGTGCAAAATCCAAATTCCCTTCTAATCCCCGCAGACGGCGCCACATGTTGGTCCACAAGTCAATTAGAAAGCCTTTGGAAAGACTTGCACACAACTTAAAACCGAAAGCCAACAAACCAAAGAAATCAAAACAGTAAGCAAATAATCGTTTACAATAATCGATTACATGGTACCAATAAAGGATCATGAAATCATTTATGCACAACCAAAATTCATAAAACGCAGAAAATCACAGCAAAAAAAGTTGAGAGAAAAAAACAAACACACAAGATTTAAAAGGTTCATGTTAGAATTATTTCTGATAATCCTTGTGGGCTACAATCAATTATGTCTTTTGGCTTTTACAAAACGGGCTAATGTTGTGATCCAATTGATGATGCTCAAGGCCGCAAATATGTGATTGATTGTATTGGGCCTTTGGACACCTGATTTAGATTTATGTGGAAGACAGTGTAGGCCCAACCACTAGGCCCATGATGGGTGGTCCTAGGGTTGTGAAATAAATAGGCTAGGTCCCCTTTGCCGCGTCATCTGACGGTGTGCTCGTCTACGGTTTGCCCCATTGAAAACCTAGAATTGGAGTGTGTGACCAGGCAAAGCAAGATTTGGCCATTCGTGCTGCGGTGCTCTACGAGACAACGACAACTTCAATCATGTCTTCAGCAAGTAAGTAATCAAAATACTCGGTGTTCTAAATTCATGTAATCGATCCTGTTAAAATTACATGTGGTATCAGAGCAGTGATTATATGAATTAGGACCCGTATTGAATATACGTTCTTGTTTTACTGATGTTCATGAATCTTTCTTGAAAACCATAATTATTATTTGTTGATCAACGCTAGAAAACATGATCTGCATATTCTTCATAGTGTTATATAATTTTCGGATTTATATATTTCGGTTAGCTGTCAATATTATTCAGATTTCATTTATTTTTTGATTATTTTCGTTTTTTAAATTGAGGCAAAATTCGGATTAATTTTTACACTGAATCGAAGCTTGAAACCATAGGGTTGTTGTAGAACACATTCATACGAATTAAAAGACACTAGTTTCGTAATTTTTCGTCAACCAGAGAGTAAGAAATTGATGAAATTCCATTTTAGTTCAAGGGTTATATGCATCACGGTTTTGGTTTTTTTGGATCTCAGTTTTGATGGTCAAAACTTGTGATTATAGTATTAAAATGATTGGAAATTTAATTTGGAACAAAACGGATAAAGAATTGTTCGAAACGGAGCTGAATCGACGAAACAATCGTATCCGACCCGTTTCCTGCGTTCTGACCCGGTTCCGCTGCGATTTTTTTGTGTTGCGCTCTAAATTTAATGCTTGTATTTGTTATATTTTTTCGAGAATTTTTCCGCTGCGTTAGATATTTTTTATAAAATATAATGCATTAAATTATTTTTTGATTATTTTTCTGACTGAAATTAAACTGAAATGTTTGTTAGGAAAATAATGTGATGTATTTTGGATTTAATTGTGATAATCACTCTCCCTATAAATTTGTGCATAATTGCGTGCTATTATTTTTATATACATGCTCTCGTTAGGCTAGTCTATCACGCTGTATATTGCAAAACAGTTTGGAATGCTACTGACTTTGTTACATGACCAGTAAAGGTGCTCATTTAAATGATGTACTTGCCTGTTGACTGTGTCGTATGTATAGACAAGAGAAAATTGATTCCTATGCAAGAGTTTCATGCGTTGTTATGAGCCGTTACCACCAAAGTGGGACCGTTTGTATTAATTCATGAGAATTTCTTTGTAGTTTGAGGGATGCTTTTGGTCATTGCATGTGATTGCCTGCCCAAAGGGGGTTGTTATGTGTTGCTATTGAAAGTTGATTGAAGATGGAGTTATTGGAGAATGCATTGGGCTAAGGGACTTGTCTACCCAAAGGGGACAATTTTCTGAACTCAGTGTATGCTCATGGATTAACCCATCTGAGGTTTTGACTGAGGTTGTGACCTTGGTATGTGCATTCTGCCCAAAGGGGAATGTGCTATTATACTGGCCTCACGATGATAGCTTATTTCGTTATTGAGCTATATCTTGTCTTGTGATATGATCTGATGCATTCATGTTTTGTTTTAACAGTGACTTTCTCTATGAATAATTCTTCTGCTTCCATTGAGATCTTGACCGGATCGAACTTTAAGAAATGGAAGCAAGACTTGGAGTTTTCTCTAGGAATTGCTGATCTAGATTCAGCCTTGCGCGAGAATAAGCCTGTGATCACTGCGGAGAGCACACCTGAACAGAAAGAACTTTTGGCTAAGTGGGAGAGGTCTGATAGATTGGGTCTGATTGCTATCAAGAGAACTGTCTCTGAACACCTTCTCAGTAGTCTGCCTGACAAAGGGACAGCAAAGGAGTTCCTCACTGCTCTAGAACAGAGGTACAAGGTATCTGACAATGCTGAGTCTGGATGTCTAATGAAAGAGTTAATGGACATGAAGTATGACAATATTGGGGGTGTAAGGGAATTTATTCTGAAGATAGTTCACATCCAAACCAAGCTGAAATCCCACAAAATTGAGCTGAATGAAAAATTTATTGTCGGTCATGCCTTGAATTGCTTGCCTGCTAATTTCACACAAATTAAAACTGCCCACAATACCATTGGTGAGAATTGGAGTGTGAATGATCTTATTACCAAGTGTGTTGCCGAGGAAGAAAAACTCAAGAATGAAAAGAGTGATGTAGCTTTACTGTCTGTCCATACCAAACCCCATTCTGGGAAGGGCAATTGGAAACACAGGAATACTCCTAATGCTTCTCACAAGAATCAGGAATTAAGGAAACCAGGTAAGGGTCAACGTCATCCCGTAGGAGGTCCTAGGCCAGATGCTTTTAAGAGAACTATTTGGTGTTTCTGGTGTAAGGAAAAGGGGCATAAGAAACCTGATTGTGCAAAGTTCAAAGCTTGGCTAGAGAACAAGCAGAAATCTGGAGGTAATAACTTAGCTTTTGTTTGTTTTGAGTCTAATCTAGTTGATGTCCCAATTGATTCTTGGTGGCTTGATAGTGGTTCCACAACCCATATTGCTGTGTGTCCTTCTGAGGGTTAATCTGAGGGATCCCAGTCTGAGGGAAAGCAAGCTAAGGGTAGGAAATGATCTTGAAGTAGCTATGGAGTCAGTGGGAGACGTCAGCATAATTTTAGGATCTGGTTTTGAACTTATTTTGAAGAATACTTTTTATGTACCTTCTTTTAGGAGGAATTTAATTTCGATTTCTTTATTGGATAAACTTGGTTTCAGTTTTACTTTTGGTAATGGTGAAATGAGTCTGATGTTGAACTCCCGAATTGTTGGTTATGGATCTTTGGTTGATGGTTTATATAAATTGTATTTAGCTTCCGATGATGTTGCTTCATCCTTAGTTGTTGAGAGTTCTGTTGCTAAGAGATCCAAAGTTGAAGAAAAATCTTTTATGCTATGGCACAAGCGCTTAGGTCACATTTCTAGGGAAAGGGTTGAGAGATTGACAAAGGCAAATATTCTACCTTCCTTGAATTTTAATGATCTGGGTACTTGTGTGGAATGCATCAGGGGAAAATTCACGAAGACCAAAAGGAAAGGTGCAACTAGAAGTTCTGATCTTTTAGAGATTATTCACACAGATATCAGTGGGCCTCTTACTTCTACAATCTGAATGTGTTTTTCATTACTTTCATTGATGACTTTTCACGATTTGGGTATCTTTATTTGATTAAAGAAAAATCAAGCACTTGAAAAATTTAAAGTGTTTAAAACTGAAGTTGAGAAGCAGTTGGCAAAAGTGATCAAGGTTGTGAGGTCCGACCGTGGTGGAGAGTATTATGGTAAATATGGTGCCACAGGACAACATATGGGACCATTTGCTTTATACTTGCGAGGATTGCGGAATAGTCCCGCAATACACCATGCCTGGGACTCCTGAACAAAATAGTGTAGCCGAAAGACGTAATAGGACTCTTAAGGATATGATGAGAAGCATGATGAGTAGATGTAACTTGCCAGAATATCTGTGGGGTGAAGCCTTGAAAACAGCTCTATACATTCTTAACAGAGTTCCTAGTAAATCTATTCCCAAAACTCCTTTTGAACTCGGGCGGGAAGAAAACCCGGCTGAACCATCTTGAGTGCAGGGTTGCCATTGAAGTAAAAATTTATAATCCCTTGCAGAAGAAAACAGACCCCAAGACTAGTCGTTGTTTTTTCATTGGATATCCAGAACGTGCTAAAGGATACAGGTTCTTCTGTCCTGGAAGAGGGGAAAGGATAGTAGAGTCCATAAATGCCAAATTCTTGGAACTTGATGTAGTAGGCCCCATTGCTCCATCCGATGAGACCGACATGCTTTCACCTGAGATTGTTGCTTTACCTTTACCTGTTTCCATTGTCACTGTTCGGTCAGTTGCTCCAGTTGGGATGGTTGTTCCGACTGAGGATGTAATCGTTCCTCAGACCGATGATGTTGTTGATCCTCCGGCTGTGGTTGAGGTTGCACAACCTACAGAGCCTGAGGCACAGATTCCTTTGAGAAGATCATCTAGAGAAAAGAAATCTGCTATTGGTGATGATTTCATCGTCTATCTCAGTGAGGATGCATATGACATTGGAGACATTGTTGATCCAAAGAGCTATCAGGAAGCTATCACTTGCTCTCAGTCTGATAAGTGGAGGCATGCGATGGATGAAGAGATGCAATCTATGTCAGTTAATGGTGTATGGGAGCTTGTTGAGTTACTTTGTCAATTGTAAGGCAATTGGTTGTAAATGGGTCTTTAAGACAAAGAAGGATGCCAAGGGCAACATTGAGAGGTTCAAGGCTAGACTAGTGGCAAAGGTTTTACACAAAAGGAGGGTATTGACTTTAATGAGACTTTTTCGCCAAGATCAACAAAGGATTCCTTTAGGATCATTATGGCTCTAGTGGCTCACTTTGATTTGGAGCTGCATCAAATGGATGTGAAAGCGACTTTTTCTAAATGGTGATTTGAGTGAGGAAGTACACATGCATCAACCTGAAGGTTTCCATGTTGGTGATAGTAAGAACTTGTTTTGTAGGCTGAAGAGATCGATTTATGGCCTGAAACAAAGCTTCTAGACAGTGGTATTTGAAATTTGATGAAGTGGTGACTTCTATGGGGTTCGAGGAAAATAAAGTTGACCAATGTATATACCTCAAGGTCAGTGGGAGCAAATTTATCTTCCTTGTGTTGTACGTCGATGACATATTATTAGCTTCTAATGACCTTGGTGTGCTGCATGAGACGAAAAGGATGCTGACTAGATTCTTTGACATGAAAGATCTTGGTGAGGCTTCTTTTGTGTTGGGAATCGAGATTCATAGAGACAGATCACGTCACATACTCGGATTATCTCAGAAGGCTTACATTGATAGAGTCTTGGAGAGATTTAATATGCGGTTGTAAATCCGGTGATGTTCCAGTTGTTAAAGGTGACAAATTCAACAAAGATCAATGTCCTAAGAATGAGGTTGAGCGAGCAGAGATGAATGATAAACCATTTGCGAGTGCCTTGGGTAGTCTCATGTATGCCCAAGTATGCACTAGGCCTGACATCGCTTTCGTGGTTGGTGTTCTAGGTAGATACCAGTCAAACCCTGGGAATGATCACTGGATGGCCGCCAAGAAGGTGATGAGGTACTTGAAAAGGACTAAAGAGTATATGCTTGCATTCAGAAGGGTGGACAACTTGGAGATCGTGGGGTACACAGATTCAGATCTTGGCGGGTGCCCTGATGACAGGAAGTCGACTTCTGGATACATTTTAATGTTGGCTGGAGGTGCGATATCTTGGAAGAGTAAGAAACAAACTCTTGTTGCCTCTTCTACTATGCAGGCAGAGTTCATTGCCTGTTTTGTTGCTGCCACTCATGCTATTTGGTTGAGGAATCTGGTAACAGGACTTCACATTGTGGACTCCATTGCCAGGCCACTGCGAATTTTCTGTGATAATAGTGCGGCAGTGTTTTATACGAAAAATAATAAGACTTCTAGTGGATCCAAACATTTGGAGTTGAAGTACCTAACCGTTAGAGACCTTGTGAAAGAGGGTGCTATAATGGTAGAACATATTGGCACAGATTCCATGTTAGCTGATCCCTTAACCAAAGGACTCAGGCCCGTTGTTTTCAATAGACATGTTGAGAACATGGGCATTGTGGGTTCTTTTGATGTGTTTGGTTAGTGGGAGCTCAAGGTTTTATGTTGGTTTATGTCATTGAACATTTTATTTCAAATTATTTACTTTTAGCATATTGATGTAAACTTTGCATTTGATTTTATGATTAATGATGAGATGAATTTTATTATAATTAATTTTGTATGTGTATATCAAATGCGAAAGTATTGGAGCTCGGTATCTTTAGGACCACTATGCCGGTGGTCGATGCCATATTGGAGCTGAGGCATAAGTGCTAAAATATTAGAGCTCGGGGTCAATGGGATCACTATGCCGGTGATCGACGCCATATTGGAGCTGAGGCATAATGGTTTCACATAAACCATACAATTTCTCTGGCTTTACTGCATTTGAGAGAAATTGAGGACTGACAAAGAAAATGACAGTATGGCTATTAGATCACATTGGCATGTCATTTTCTTGCTACACTCCACATAAATGACTAGTCGACAGAGTTGGTGGTATTTGTAACCATGGAAGGTGTTATGTCGACATAAGATATGACTACCGCCATGATTCGGTATCACTTAGCTTTTGTTGGATGGAGTCTTAATTAGGTGTTGCATCTTGAGATCATGTGTTTAGTGGCCATGTTAGGAAATAGTTTATTAGCACGAGAGTCGTTTTCAAAATGTTTTCTACAAATTAAAATTACATAATTGATTTTGCCCAAGTGGGAGAATGTTATAATTATTTCTGATAATCCTTGTGGGCTAAAATCAATTATGTCTTTTGGCTTTTACAAAACGGGCTAATGTTGTGATCCAATTGATGATGCTCAAGGCCGCAAATATGTGATTGATTGTATTAGGCCTTTGGACACCTGATTTAGATTTATGTGGAAGACAGTGTAGGCCCAACCACTAGGCCCATGATGGGTGGTCCTAGGGTTGTGAAATAAATAGGCTAGGTCCCATTTGCCGTCATACGACAGATTGTGCTCGTCTACGGTTTGCCCCATTGAAAACCTAGAATTGGAGTGTGTGACCAGGCAAAGCAAGATTTGGCCGTTCGTGCTGCGGTGCTCTACGAGACAACGACAACTTCAATCATGTCTTCAACAAGTAAGTAATCAAAATACTCGGTGTTCTAAATTCATGTAATCGATCCTGTTAAAATTACAGTTCAGGCAATATGACCGACGTCCCAGAGAGAGCAGCTCCACTATCAATCAATGAATCCGGAGCAAGATTACAATGAGAACCCCTTGGTTCCTCCCCCTTTCATACAGCAGACGCAAGCCTTCAGGAGACCCAAGCCTTCGATCTCTCAATTTTTTCTCTCAAACCCTTCATCCCTCACTCTTGATTTTTCACTTAGTTTTTTTTCCCTCTTCTCTCTAACCCTTGGTCTCTCTCTCTCTCTTTTTTTTTCTGTTGATTTTTCAGTTTCAATGAATCATCTTCGTTCGGATAGCCAAAGGAATGCAAATAAATCTACCACCTATTCCACTAAGCCCATTAAGCAAGAGAAAAACTTAATAAGAAAAACAAGTCCAACTAAATCAAACTCTGATTTTGAGATATACACCACAATATTTAATGATAAGACAACTTTAACATTTTTAGTATGTTAAATATCATATTTTTGTTAATTTTTATTTTATTTTTTAAAATATATTTTTGTACATTTGGACTTTGTAGATTGTAATGTAATAGAAATTGATTGATTGATAGCCGATAGAGCATTCGGTTATATATGTCATGAGTTCGGTTAATTCTACGAGTTTATTTTATATGCAATGATAGTGTAACAAAATTACACGTTCATCCAATTATATACGATTATCGTAATATTTGTTGAGATATTTTAGGAAATAATATAACAAAGTGACATTATGATGCGATATGATTGGATGTCCGTGTAAAACTTTATTAAATTGTTAGTACATATAAATTAAACTCTAATTCTAACGAGTTTAATTTTTTTGGTGTTACATAAATTCAGAAAAGTTTTAGTTTTAAACACTCACATATACATCAAATTTGGAAAGGAAAAAAAAAGACGTGGTTGCTGATTTCTTTTAAATATCCATGACAAATTATCACTTTCTTGTGAATCCTCACTCTGCTGATTATTGTAGAATGGTTGTAAATCAATGGTTATTTGTCATGTATGAGTTATTTTTTTATGTTTTTATTTGATATCTACATCTTTTTTTAATGGATTTCGTGACGTGTTTTTCACATAATATTAATATAACATTTATCGTTTATTCCAAAATAGTTATCTAATTTTAATGCATATTTCACATCAAATATACAAAAATTATAATATTGAAATTGTTTGTGCTTAATATTAAGTTATACTACTTTTCGGTACTTTTTATAATTGTCTAGAACATTCTATATACTCATGCTTTATGATTATAAACCGTTCACGGCCAACCCTAATTATAGAATATTGGATAACCATTTTTCTTTAAAAAAAACAGCCTTACACGTGTTAAGCCATATTAAATATTTAAATTTTTAATTAATCATCTATAGTTAATTAATTATAATTTTTTATGGGAATTATAATTTTCTTGAAAAATATAATTGTCTCTCATATTTATTTAGTAAATTTCCTTTCGCTACAATCTCTCTCTTTCCAAAAAAAAAAAAAATATTGATTTTGTCGCTCTCCTATATTTTTTATTTTTATGATTCTTTTATATTTTAAAAATAATACTATATTATTTAAGTTTACGGCAACAAAAAATATTGGCTATCGATTTTATAACTAAAATATTGCACATGTGTTCACTTGTTTATAACTATCACATTATGATTTTATTGTTGTAAAAAAATAATGAGTTTATATAATACTAGTACTTTTTTTTTGGGTACATTAATACTAGTACTTTCTAATACCTCCGTATGTTTTTTTTTGGACGATAATACCTCCGTATTTTTTAAAGATTAAAAGATAATATGTTTCTTTCTTTTAAATAAAATGTATAACTTGAGACGGTTAGTCATAAAAAATATACTAATTTAATTATAAAATGAATTGAAAATGAATAATTAGATGAGGATTTTAAGGTCAAAAACTAAAACTAATTAATTTAATTTTTTTCAAAAAAAAATATTTTTTAAATGAAATTAACATGTATTAAAGTGAAAGATAATATACTAATTTATATTTCCCAAAAAAAAAAAATCAATAGCACGTTTTAGAAGAGGCCTTGTTTGATTACTCTTTTCAAAAACTGTTTTTGTTTTTAAAAATTAATAAAAAAATTTGTTCTTTGTTAACTTTTATAAAACAGAAAACAGTTTTTAAAACCAAATTAAACAGGTCTTAAAAATTTGTAATCCAATCGATATTAGCTTTTGATGGAAAGAGAGAGATTGTAGGGGAAGTAAATCTACACAATAACTATGAGGAAAACAATTATATTTTTTAAGAAAACATAATTAATTAACTATAGATAATTAATTGAAATTTTAGATTTTTAATGCGGTTTAACGCGCTTAAGGTTACACGCGATAGAAAAATCGATTGGATTCTGGAGTGCCATCCCTTACCCTAAATTTTTTCAATAAAAAAGAAAAAAAAATCGATTAGATAAACGATCAAAATCAAATCATATTAAACCGATTTAGAACAGTGCCACTTCCATAACTTTATAGGGAATTCGGGCTTATGAATTAACTTGAATATAGCAATATAAATTTTAGGTTTAATTATTCGAAAAGTCCCTGAACTATTTGGGGATTTTGAAATAAGTCTCTGAACTATTTTTTTCAATTGGGTCCCTAAACTATTTTTTATTTTTAATTAGGTCCTTCCGTTAAATTGCTGTTAGTGAGACGTTATTTTATTTTTAATTAGGTCCCTGAACTATTAGTTTTTTTAAATAGGTCCCTGAGACAAAAAAAAGAAAAAAAAAGATATATATATATATATTTATTATTACCTAGATAGAAAAGGGGTACAAGAACTTCTTAATAGAGGTGAAAAATAAATGCAGAAGATATAAATTATTCCATTTATTTGCTCAATATCTTCTTAAGAAGAATTTAGTTGGCGTAAAACGAGATTAATAATAAACAAATAGGAGAAACACAATTGATTTTTTATAAAAAGAAAAAAGTACATCTCTATTCATCCTTCAAGTTGACAATGATAACACATAAAAGGAAGAAGTAGAAACTAAACGGTTGGATATTCAGTTTTTTTGACCCCCCAAAAAAAAAGGCACTAAACGGTATGGTATGAAGGGTCACATTTGTCTCTCATGTTTTTCTTTTTCTTTTTTGTATCAATGACCTATTTAAAAAAAGCTATTAGTTCAGGGACCTAATTAAAAATAAATTAACGTCTCACTAATAGCAACTTAACAGAAGGACTTAATTAAAAATAAAAAATAGTTTAGGGACTCAATTAAAAAAAAATTAGTTCAGGGACTTATTTAAAAATCCCTAAATAGTTCAGGGACTTCAAGAGTAATTAAACTTAAATTTTATTCATAATTAAGTAGCAAAGCAATACATGGATATATATCCATGCCTGACCAATAATTTTGAAAGCACAACAAAAGATAAGTTAAGGGCATTTGGGTCCTCCTTTCTTAGTTCTCCACTTATTATAGCGTGGACATTCTTCCTTGTGACCATATGTTCCTGACCAAACACACAAACATTTTGCACAACAATAGTTGCAGTAGAATAGACATGCCTTCTTGTATTGAGTCGCTGAACAATGATAAACTACAACATAAATAAATATTAGCAATATTTGAAAAATATTACTAAATTATGAAAAAATGTTGCTAATTAGTTTTAGCAAAACTTTATCAAATGTAATATAAAGTATATGTCGCTAAAAGGTTTTAGTAACATTTTAACATGTAAAAAGTAACATCCTAAAAATGTTACTAAATTACCCATTTTGTAACATTTTTTTACTCCTTTTCTAATATTTACAAAATGTTACTAGAATATGCTTTTGGCAACATTTTTTACCCTTTCTGTAACTTTTAAAAAATGTTACTAGTTAGTTATTTTACAACATAAAAATATTGCTTAATTACGTTTTGTAGCATTTAAAAAAATTAAATTTTGCAATCGCAAACACCTCACTCAAATATTTTTATAACATCAATGAAAAAATAAAGTAATTTATATTACACTTGACTCAAACTTACATATAGCTTGTATTGTAATTGACAAATAAAAACGAGTCTCAAAATTCATGTCTTGCATGGACTAACAATATTTAAAGATCCCTCGAAAGTGACCAACGAGACCAATTAAGAAAATGTTATTAAAAAGGATTTTCTTGTAAGAACATCAAGCAGAAATCTATTTTCTTTGCTCATGAAACAATTAGATCCCTTTGTTAGGACAGCAGCCTGAGCTCTTATTAGAGCTAGCATATATTGTGCTCTTATTAGAGCTTGCATATTGTGAAATGTGGTAGCAGCCCTCTTTTGAACTAGATAGCATCTAATAAAAGCTTGTATCTTGATCGAGCATTTCAGTACACTAAGAGACTTTCATGCCTGAAAGTAAACACCATATAGTCTGAAATCAAATGCTAGTAAAACATACAAAAAACGCAACATAGATCAAGGTCATAAGGCCTAAACCATAACAAGTTACACATTAGAAACAAAGTAGGTAATGAAATTGATCCTTACACAGCAGCTGGTGCGGCAACTGTGGCAGGTGCCATGGCAATTCAATGCTTGTTCTGCTGATTCTCTGTTTCAACATTATAGGATCTGAGTTAGACACTACCAGTGGGTGGAACAACATTTTTGAATAAAAATTGTGATACACTCAATAACAATGTCTCAAAAGTCATCAAAACACTCCCCCCCCCCCTAAAAAAATAAATAAAACCTTCCTTTGCTTTCTTATTTTAATTAAAAATAAAACCAAACAAAATGTGATATCATGGCCCAATCAAAAAATTTGGAACAAACACATTACATATGGGTACGAAATTGATTTAAAACTTAAGATTGAAAGTGCTACCTCATTCATTGCTGTCATTGCCTTAGTAGCACCTGCCATGCCAACAATAGAAGAGTGGGTGTGTGCATTGGCTGCATGAAATAACAAGCACACACAGCTTAAATAAGAAGCATAAAACAAGTACCTACTGTTTAAACACAATCACCTAAAAACACAAGTCACAAAAACAAACCACTTTAGTCAAGGAAGAGGATAATCAGTCTTAACTCTTAAGTAAATGTTCACCTGAGTTAAGGAAGAGGATAATCAGTCTTCAGTAACTGTTTGACATACTTCCAATTGGAATGCTCCAATTTCCCTCTCTATACCTGGGAGAAGTACAATATGTTAGAAAAGAAGGAAACATAGTGATGCCTAAAAACCCGAACTCAGGACCCATATCTCAGCCGAAAAAACACTATAAAGACTCCAGCTTTTGCTACTCCAAACTGCATTTGATAGAAACAACAAAGGGCAGCTAACATTCACTAGCAAAAGCTTCATTCATCTAAAATACTATTCAAGGTTGTACATTCCAAAATTATGACTTGAGCATATTTTAAGATAAGCAAATGCCTATTAAAGTATTAATTACTCTAAGGAGTCAACTAGTAAGCCAAGATCAAACAAAAGAAAGCTCCATCATAGCACTTGAATCTTGGCCATGGGCTTAGAGGAGCAAAAGGTCCACAAATGTACGAGAGAAGTACATGGGGATCAATAAATCAAAAAACTGATACAATATGGACCAATGTTGTCAATGGTGGATTGCGGCGCATAGCAGATTGCCAAAATCGCGCCATAATCGGCCACCTCAAAATGCTATATGGCGGATGGCACCGTCATACTGTACAAAAATGAAATAGCGGATTAGCCACCGCAATCCGCCATAGCACCGCCATGGCGGTTTTTTAACAACACTAATATGGACTATGAAAAGGCTACTAAGGGAATCTTGAGCTAAGTTAGACCAGCAAACAAGTTGATGGAAAAAGCTTATAAATCAAACAACAAGAATACAATTGAAGACTTATGAAATTCACCAAATCAAAGGACTGTAGAAAAGAGCAAAAGATCATTGATCTTGACTTATGTTGAACAAAAGATAGCAGAACAGAGTAACATACAAGCAAATCTCATAATATATATTATGGGTTTGACACTGCAATTCAGGCCCTGCCTTCAGTTTTGCCAGCAATAGTTGATGATGAATTTGCAAACCTGGTAACAGAGAGCAAAATAATTAATTAACTATAATGACACTCAAAGCTTATATTATATATGTATAATGTAACAAATACTTCTATACTTGAATTTCTACATGGAACCATAGAAACGTATTATGATATTTACAAGAGTGCTCTCGCTTTCCTTTTGTCTTCCTGAACATATGCTATTTATCAATGAGAAAAAAACTTAATAGAAGAAACAAAGAAAAATGTTGAAATAATTATTGAGATCCAAAAAATAGAAATCCTTAAAATCTGTATAATGTAACCTTGTTGAAATAAGGAAGAAAAATCACTTGACCATTACTATAGCACAAATGTAATAGCCAGAGCTGCAACACGATCGATGACGACAACACTTTCAGCGGAGAATCCTCTGGTGAAGATGGAGTAGCCACCGTATCCAAATTAGGTATCATCCTGGTTAGGGAAAAATCGCAGAAATCAAAAATAAAAATTTCAGCTAGGGTTTTACGAAGAAATATATACGTCGTAGTTATCAGAGGAAGAGAAATCAACATTTTCTCTGGTTTTGGAAGGAATGTTGGAAGCTCAGAAGAAAACAGAACTCGCCAAGATCAAAAAGGAAGAGGAAATCAAAGACCAAATGCACGAAATTAATTACTTCATTGAAGTGAAAATCAAAGACAAAATGCACAAAATTACTTCATTGAAGTGAAAATCAAAGACGAAATGCATAAAATTATCTCACTGAAGAGAAAATGAGATATGAAGTTGAAAAATTTGAGAGATAATTAAGAGACCAAGAAAATGAGATTTGGAGTCGTAAAAGTGGAGAGAATGTGTTTCTAGGACTAGAGAACGAGAATTCGAGAGACCAAGAGTGAAAAAAATGTCTTTACAAAAAATATAAAAGCCAAATGTATTTCAAAATATTCATCTTGCAACATTTTGAACAAAAAATGTTGCTATGCCTCGTTTTCTACAAGCTTTAGCAACATTTTAGTAAACGTAAACGCTCAAACGTTGCTGAAAGTAGTAAATGTAGTAGTGTATATAGTCACATGCAGATGCACAATCTGAACAAAACCAAAATTAAATTAATTTGCTTCAGATTCCTTCTCATATAATTTCTAAAAATATTAGCTAGAATTAGTACCTTGGGGATGAAGTGATCCTTCCCCACCAGCCTGTAGAAATTTATGTTTAAACAAGCAAAAAAAATAAATCAAATGTCAGTGTGAATTCAAGGAGAAAACAAATAATATATGTATGATGTAGAGGGACGTACACCAAAAAATATTATGTAAGAATAGAGGGAGATAAAGAATCACTTACATAGGCATCTTGGATCACAAAAGCCATGGCAAGCATGAGAAGAAATGTGCAAACAAATTTAGCCATAGTGCTTTAGCTGGGATCTTTTACTATCTTCCTCTCTTGTACATAATCTGTAGGTAAGGTCAAGGAGTTATATAGATGCAAATAATAGCACAAATAATAGCACAGTACAATTAGTGAGGTTCTTAACCCTTAAATGTCTTTAAGCACTAGTTAAAAAGTCAAAAGAAAAATTCTTAAAGAAATTAAAATATTTAATATATTAATTTCGAAAAACTATACAATTCAAGAGAGTAAAACATTTTTCATCAAAGAACGACGGTTGCCAACAATTAAAATTGGAACCTTTACCTTGTTTGAGCATAAATTTAAGAGAAAATTACATTGACCTCCCCCGAGGTCTAGTTAAATGTCACGCACCTCCCCTCTAGTTTCCCATAGACAGTGACCTCCCCTAAAATTAACTCCGTGTAGCATCCATTATGTTCGGGGGACAAAAAACTTAAACTTCCCTTTCGTCTCTTGCACTTACTCGATGAATAGTTGCTGCTGATGCATTTCCTTATTCGCTTTTTTGACAGTAATGCATTTTTTTGTACTTAAAATCATATGGTGATTTTGGATTTGACACCAATGCATTTCCCTGTAGACATTTATTTGAAGACTCATAAGAAAAATAATAGGCTTCGCCTTCTCATTGCGATAAAAACCAAGAACAAAATTTTGTACAGAACTACAATAGGCTTCACCTTCCACTTGCCATTGATTTTCCAGCATTCTTCTAATTAAACAAAATCCATGAAATTTGAGTATAAAAAAAAAAAATCAATAAATTCAGTCAATGGGCATACATAAAAATCATGTTCAATTGAGTTATTACCCCAGAAACGATTTGTAAAATTGTGCACATGTGTGGCCAAATTTGAAGAAGAAGACGTGTTATATGGCTGAATTTCTGGTCGGTGAAGTTATGGTTACTTTTCCTTCAAACACCGGTATCTGCAGTGGGAGAGGATCGACGAACTATGTGTGGCTGAGTCATAGACTGCACTGCTCATAACAGGGTCATGGGGTAAGATTAAAAGAGACACTCTTTATTTTTTATTAAACGGGGAAGGGACTCGTTAAAACCTTCTGATGCAAAACCTTCCTTAGGGAAAAAACATTAGGAAGGAAAAAGAGTACCCCCCTCTAAATTTATTAACAAAATGAAAAAAGAAGAAACAAAGACACATGAGGGGGACTAGGCCAAAACTCATGGAAGAGATTACAAGAAACACCAAAAAGAATGAAACTCCAACCAAAAGTGGTGATTCTAAGGCTAGGAAAAACAGAAATGGCATGCAAAAGCAACACTATAATACATTTCATCCCAACTATGTTGGCACCAAAGGTATTAACCATCATTTGCAGCACACCAAAATTAAAAACAAAGAAAAGGAAGGAGGAATCCAACATGAAATTAGCAGAACCTGTAAGTAGGGAGGCCCAGCCTATTACGGAAAAAGTCCTCCTTTATAAAATCCGGAACCAAATCCCACCACATAAAACCCGTAATAGAAGCACCGAAGTTAGCAAGTCTATCAGCACAAGCATTACCCTCTCTATAAACATGAGAGTAAACAAAACTCATACTCCTAGTGAGATGCAAGCAATTTAGCCACCTATTTTTAAGGTGCCAGGGAACTATTTTTAAATCCGTGAAAGCATTTACAACCAACATTGAGTCACATTCCAACCAGAGCTTAAGCCAACCCTTTTGATAAGCAAGCTCGATTGCCATCATGGCACCAATTAACTCAGCATGAAGTGCCATAGCCTCTCCAATGTGAAAAGCGAAGCAACCTAGAACAGCGGCGCTTTTATCACGGAAAATTCCACCACAAGAAGCTAAACCAGGAGTACCTCTCGCTGCACCATCAGTATTCACCTTTGTCCAGTAGCAAATAGGAGGACTCCAAGACACCTCTTTAATCACAGGGGCTTTTGGAGGTTTAATATTGATATTGAATTTCTTTAGAATGATCAAGTCCGCACAACTGGAGTTCATATGACCTTTCGAAAAATTCCCTGTCATGGAAATGTTAGCAGAGATCATGTTTATAAGACTACCAAAGGGAATAGCTAAATTATCAAAACGACATTTATTCCTGGCTAGCCAAATGCCCCAAATAATGTTGCAAACACCAGCAAGGACTACATCAGCAGTTTGAGAACTCCAATTGTGCTTACAAATCTCCAAGACAGAATGAATAGAAGTTGTATCAATCAATAAGTCCAAACAGTTACCTAACCAACCCCAAAGACGAGAAGCAAAGGAGCAAGAGAAGAACAACTGGTTAGCAGTTTCATAATGATTCCCACAGAGGCTGCAGGCAGACACAATATTACATCCCCGCTTCCAAAGCTGGTCATCCGTTGGAAATTTATCATGAATAAGCCGCCAGATCAAGAAGGATTTAGAAGGGGGAATGGGATTTCTCCAGAGAAGTTTACCCCAAGAACAGGCAGGAAGATATTGCCTAGTAAATCGATAAGCTTCTTTTAAAGTAAGAGCACCAAAGTCAACTGATTCCCAAACAAGATAATCTGAATAAGTTACAATAGGAATGGTAACCTTTTTAATTTCCGCAACCATGGCAGGGAAACGCCTACACAAGTCATCTGGAATTTGCCACTGACCGCCTTGGAAAAAGTCATTAACTGTAGCATACAGCTGGGAATGGAGATTAGGAGGAATATTCATCAAATCAACAATGGGTTTGGAAAGCCATTTATCCCGCCAAAAATTAATTGTAGTACCATCTCCAAGATGCCATCTAGAGTTTTCCAACATAGTATTAACATGCTCTTTCAATCCAGACCAAATTGAGGAGCTCACATGATAGCTAATAGGCAAATTATTCGTGAGTACTCTTGCCCTCAACAATAATGCCCAATCTTTGTCAGTGGAAAATAACTCCCAGCAAAGTTTGGTCATAGCAGCTTTGTTAATAGCTTTTAAAGGCCGTAAATCAAGACCCCCTTCATTATAAAAAGTACAAACCTTATGCCAGGCTACCGTCACAATTTTCCTAGTCTCGGTGTCTCCAGACCAAATAAAATTTCTCACCCAAGTGTCAATTTTATTCAATAAGGAAATAGGCCTAGCATAGACATGAAAAGAGTAGATAAGCATACCATGAATTACGGATTTGACTAGCTGAATTCTCCCTATGATGGATAATAAGCTGCCTTTCCAAGCTGCAAGCTTGGCATTGATTCTGTCTGCAATAGGGAGAAGATGGCATTTCTTGGGCTTCCCTTTAAAGAGAGGGACTCCAAGATAAATGAAAGGAAGCCTACCAGCACGAAAACCCAAATTATTAGTAATCCTAGTAAGCTTATTACTAGGAATTGCTCCTGCATAGTACTTGGATTTATCACTGCTAATAATCGGCCAAGTCGCACTATACTCTGAAAAAGAGCCTTCAAATTATCCAAGTTCTTTTTAGTGCCCTGCAAAAATAAAAATATCATCTGCATAAAGAACATGACTCTGCAGAGTAACCCCGAGGGCTAGACATAGGAAGAAGCTTCTTCCTGGGAGACAAGATGAGATATTCCCTACTTAACACATCTTCACCAAGCAAAACAAAAGCGGGAAAGTGGGTCACCTTGTCTTACCCTCTCTCGACAAGCAAAGTAACCACAAGCTTTGCCATTCACGTAAATAGAAAGTCCGCAGATTCTAGGATGACCTTGACCCACTTACAAAAAGTAGGGTCAAAACCAAACTTGGATAGAACTTTGAGCAAAAATCCCCGATCCATGGTATCAAAGGCCTTTTAATATCAATCTTGAGGGCTATGTTCCCCCAAAGACCTTTTATCTAAAAGATTCACCGCTTGCAGGCTACACCAATACAATCACTTATCCGCCTACCTTTAATAAACCCCTTTGTTGTTGGGAAATAATCTTTGGAGCAATTAAAGCTAGTCTGTCGCTACAACTTTAGTAATAATCTTGAACTTATAATTTTCCAGGCAATAGGCCGGAAATTACCTATAGTATCGACTCAGGAAACTTTGGAATCAAGACCACCAAATTGGAATTCATATTAGGCAAGAACCAACCTTGCTTGAAAAATTGAATCACCGCGTTAGACACATCTGCACTAACGATATCCCAAAGAGAGTCCGGAAAAAATCCCCCAAAACCATCAGGACCAGGAGCGCCATTAGCATTCATAGAGAAAACTGCATTTTTTATCTCCTCCAGAGAAGAAAGATTGGTAAGCATTAAATTGTCCTCTCTACTAACAGAACTGTGAATGACAGTGTCGATTAAATCATTGTCAGTACAAGCATTTTCTGAGGCAAATAAAGAGGAGTAGAAATCCACCACATGAGATTCAATGTCAGCCGAATTAGAAATGATCGAGCCATCCTCCATTCTTAACATGTGAAGAGAATTCATGGAATTTCTAATCTTAGTAATCTTGTGAAAGAAGGCAGTGTTACGATCACCAGAAGTATGCCAATCAATTCTGGATTTTTCTTTCTAGAATTCTTCTTGGAATAACAAAGCTTGATTCAAGGTAAGTTGAGCATGCTTCTCTTGAGCAAGAAGATCATCATTGTAGCCTAGATCGTTGATTTGCTTCTGAATACTGTCCAAGGACTGAGCAGCAAGATCTACCTTGTGATGAACGTTACCAAACTGTTGCTTATTCCAATTTTTCAAATTCCCTTTCAGCAGCTTTAATTTTTGAGAAAGAATGAACATTGGACAGCCCAGTACATCCTGCTACCAAGTATCCGCAATTATCCGATAGCAATCATCATGGCTTGCCCACATTCGAAAAAATTTGAAAGAGGATGCATAAGATTCATCATTATGTTGCACAGTAAGAAGGAGAGGGAAGTGATCCGATCTGTTTCTAGTCAGTGTGCAGCAAGTGATTTTAGACCAATGATCTAACCAAGTATCATTGCAACAAGCCCTATCTAACCTCTTCTCAGTTAAGGCAGCTCCCCTACGACCATTCGACCAAGTGCAAGAGGCACCTCTAGTCTCTATATGAGTAATATTACAGCTATCAGTCCAAGCATTGAAGTCTCTACAAGCAGTCTGGGAAGGAGAACCATGCCCTCGCTGCTCATGAGCCCCTAACACCGAGTTGAAGTCACCTATGAAGCACCAAGGCCCAATATTGTTATCCTGCAGCAGCTGCAGCTCTTGCCATAAAGCCCTCCTATTTAAATAACTTGTAGAAGCATAGATAGCAGCCAAGAAAATGGTTTGATTTTGCCAAGCCACTGAAAAAGAGACATCTTTGGTTAGATGCAAGAATAATATTAGGAGTGATAGAAGACTTACACAAACACCACAAAGTTAGGAATCCTATTATTCACATGCATCATGGCAAAGGTTTTATAACCCAGTTACTCCAAAATCATAGGGAATTGAGCAATTTTGATCCACGGTTCAGCTAGAAAAAGAAATCGGATTATTAGCAATCACCAATCTCTTGATGACTAATATAGTAGCCGGATTCGCTACACCTCTGGCATTCCAGTACAGAATCCTCATTGAGAAGTGGAGGAGGAAGCAGCCCTTGATCGGGTTCTATACTCACTGGTGGTGACAGATATTTGCTTCTTCTTAAGCTTCTTTTTTTGAGACTTGGATAGGGCTGGGATGAACTGAGTAGCTTCATCCTCCTCTTCCTCTTCACTCTCAGCCTGGTTACTCCACAATCTCCCCACAATGGCCATGTCATGCACCACATTCGGATTACTATGCTGCTCATAATCAGAAACTGCAGGATTGCCTCTGCAAACTGAATCTAAAACCTGCACTGCAATAGTTGCTACTGCCTCAGGTTGTGAATCAGCCACTGCTGATTGGTGAACTGGAGTTGAGGGTTCTGAGCTGGCAGAACTATGCTCAACTGATGGTGATATGCAATTATCAGATATGTTAGAACTCTGACCAACATTAGCATTAGAATTGACCAATGCCATTTCCTGATCAGGAACAAATTGCTCAGCTGCTATGGTATTTGGAGCTGCACTAGGAGCATCAATAGCATTAGAAGGCATATCATTAGGTAAATTGTGCACACCATTATCAGGAACCAAATGATCAACTTTGTTAGAATTGTGCTCACCGCTAGTATTAGCTAAATCCACATCCTTAACAAATCCCAATAAAGGATTAAAACCAGGGGAAATTCATCTTCCGAATATGAAACCTTATTAACACCTTTGAATCTTGAAGGATCATTCTCATTATTGACATCAAAAGCAATGGCCTTACCTTTATCCTTATCTGATGTATTAGCAGGAGCATTAACCACTACTTCATTATTAAAATCCGAATTAGTAACCACTGCTGCAGTATGCATAGCAGTGACAGGGTATTGATATAAAACACTGGAATTGCCTTGAGCTTGCTCGACACTCCTGAAAACAACACCTTTTTGCCTAGGCAGTTGAGACACTGGTTGTTTCTTATGCACAGCTTTAGCTTTATCAGCCAAGTGGTCTTGAATATCCTTGTTTCTCATAACCTCATTTCTATGGTTAACACCCATGATTTTTCTACAATTGGAAAAAGAATGACCAATCATTTGGTAAAGTAGAGCAAAATTCTGGGAGCTTTTCATATTCAACAGCAACAAAGAATTCATATCCATCCCTTTCAACAAGCACTTGGTTAAAGAATTGCCCACTTAGATCCACATCCACCAAAATTCTGGCAAAATGGCCAAAATTGCGATCCACCATGGCTTTGCTGGTTGTATCATCAAGACATAGAGGAGTTCCAAGACTTCCAGCAATAGAAAAGATAATCCTTGGCCGCCAATATTCTTGAGCCAGACCAAAGATCCAAAGATAAAAGAGACACTCTAATTTCGTCAAGAAACAGACGTTAACCATGGGGGAGGAATGTGTCACATGTCACACAATTAAGGGTAGTTATTGTCAATTTAGAAAATAGAGGGGATGTGTGAGACATTTGACCATATCTCGGGGGGACAGTGCAATTTCCCCTAAATTTAAATTTCCTCATTATCTGTCGGCTTCCATGAAGGATTTTAATTGAATTATGCTGAGTAGGAGGAAAGGGGGTCGTCATGTGGTTTTTTTTCAAATTAAACGTAAACAGTAATGCTAATAGCATTGATTACAAATGGTTTGCAAAAGTCAATAAAGAGTTACTGCTTTCATACTAGTGATAATACTTGTGTGTTGCACAAATTTCTTTAAGTTATAATAACGGGGGTTGGGTTTAGCGGAAGATGTTAGTTTTCTACAACATGACAAACTAATGTTCGAATTCCCATTGCGAGAGAGGTGTCCGCATTTAGTATCCGACAGTGCCTCGAATAAGATTTCCTTTGCTAGAGGGAACATGTGAAAATTATTACAAATTAAAATAATAAAATTTTAGGAAATATGTGAATATTATTACAAATTAAACATATCAAAATTTTTTAAATTTTATTTATGTTAAATATAATAAAATATTTAAAAATAATTATATTAAAAATTTTGAGTAAATGATATATTTTGGACTTTATTTTTTGCGTAGTTTAAGTATTATTCATCTTATTTTCAATTTTGGTTCTGTTTAGTAAGGTCATTTTGTGAGCTTATAGCGGACAGCTTATAGCAGATAAGCTTGTAGAAGGTGTTTGGCAACATTAGCTTATAGTGTTTTTTTATTAGCTTATAGCGTTTTTTTAAACATTACTTCAAGTAGCGTTTGAGCTTATAGCGTTTCTTTTTTCTCCCATTTTTACCCTTATAACTTTAATTAAATTCCTTGTTTATTATTTATTAAATTATTAACCCACGTATTCTCTCTCTCATTTATTACAAATTTCCTTTTATGTCATTTTATATTTATCAGCTAGTTCAACCGCTAATTTTACCAAACACTTTAAATTCAATTTGCTAGCTTATCCGTTATCAGCCGCTATAAGCTCATTTGCTATCCGCTCGCTTATCCTTTATCCGTTAGTTTATCCGCTATCCGCTATTTTTTATCAAACAAAGCCTTTATGATGACATAATGTTCGAGACACGATTGGAAACTAAATTTTGACACCTTCAATAGATTTGAATCGTCGTTCGCCATATTGTAGGCGACTAACCCATTCTGTTGGACCCAACCCCGTTGGTAATTCAAATATATTCTATCATATTGTAATGATATTTTAATGAAATGTAAAACTTATATATGTTTACTTTATATCTTTTTTATTTTTTCAATTTTATAATATATTCGGTTCAAACTTAATTATATTTTGATAAACCATGTTTTATCATCAATATTAAACGTTCAAAAATGTTAAAATACTTAGATCAGATATGAATTATTTTTAAATTTTTTAAAAAACTGTTTTCATCTAAAATTAATATATTCTTCATATAAATATTAATTAATATGTAATAAGTAATATTTAACATTATAGAATTTTGTTTAACTATTACCAAAGAAACTCATTTTAAAAGTGATTCATAAATTAACATCAAATAATCATAATTTTATTTTATTTTATTTTTCGATAAGTGTTTGTTGAGAAATTTATCCAAAGTAACTCTTAATTCTATACTTAAAGGTCTGCCTGAGGTTACATTATGATTAGATGGAGAGAGGTGGAGGCGAGGATGGAGAGTGGCAAACGGTGCAAAGAAGAAACAAATATAACAGATCAACCAACTATGGCGGTGCACGGAATCGTACAGACATCTCATTGGGCAGGAAAGATCTGTACAACGAGAGAAGAATCACTTACTACTTCACTGAGATTCCTGACAACTTCGGTGCTAAGGAGATGCATGATGCGTTCGCCAAATACGGGGAAATCTCGGAGGTTATAATACCAAACAAAAGGAACAAGCTGGGTAACAGATTCGGTTTCGCGAGATTTGCTGGCGTGCAAGATCCGGAAAAGTTCGCCATTTATCTTGATAACATCATTATAGGTAGCAAGAAGATATTTGTAAACCTACCAAGATTTGAGAGAGAATTGGCTGGCCCTTATGAACATAGAAACAGGAAGGAGGATGGTGCAACAATGACAAGAAGGGGAGAGAAAATAGAGAAGAGGATTACTGATTACAAAGAAGTTGCACCACAAATGAAGCCGCATGGTAACCAAAAACAAGCAGCATCTCGCGAGGAGGGCGAATGTAGTAAAACAGTTCCACACATACAGCCCCAGTCGTTCGCACAAGTGGTCCACAAAGGACAACCATGGGGCAGTAAACCTGGTGGTTATAGGAAAGGAGTATACTACAAGAATGGAGGCCAAACTAAAGGTACGACGTGGGCTTGGAAGGAGAAGAGAAGACAAGCAGATAAGTGTGAGATGGTGTACAATGTGGAGGAAGAGGTTATAGTGAATTTGAAGAAAATGATGGTGGGAAAAGTGTTGATCTCGGGTCAGTCATATCACATTCAAGAAGAATTCCATCGCCAAGGTATTTTCCATATAAAAGTTACTCCTTTGGGTGCAAACTTGGTCTTGTTGGAATCAAGTGAGGAAGGGGATATCCAAGCCATGGCTGAGAATGACAAGGACTGGTTGCTGGAATACTTGGAAGAGCTCTGACCCTGGAGCCCAAAGGAAGTAGATAACGAAAGGATCGCCTGGCTTAGATGCTACGGGGTCCCTGTCCACGCGTGGTGTTCGGAGTTCTTCGAAAAATTGGTGATGCCCTTCGGAGAATTTATCTGCGTAGACGATAACACGTTAAAAAAGAAGTCCCTTGACGTGACTAGAATCCTATATAGAACAAAGATCCACAAAACTATTAATAGGGTGGTGATTGCAAATATTAATGGAGAAAAGTTTTCAATCAAGATACTAGAGGATTGGTATGGTCCTCTACAGATTATGGCAAAAAGCGCTGTAGCACAAGAAACGGACTCCGAACTCTCCGGGGATGAATCATACGACGGCGACCATCACCGTCTGGCAGAAGCTGATGACGACGATGGAGTTGGGGAGAGATTAGCGCACATAATTGCAAATGTGTCAGCACTCAATGCAAATGATGAGGACAATTATGAGGGTGGAAAAAAATAAGGTAACAATTGATGTGGACATTGATGGGGTAGGGAAAAATTTGCAACACATGATGGCGGCATTTATGAGGCCGATTATAATAAGGACCCTGATACGGATTCAAATAACCCATTAAATGATATGGGAAATTTGAATATCAACGGAACAGAGAGCTCTGTCGAGGGGGTGGCTAGCGTAAATAAGGGGTGGGAATTAGCAGTTCATTATGGCGAGAAGGAAACAGAAGTTATTCGGCCCACAGAGCATGAGATCGATCCACCACTTAGATTAGAAGCGACCCAAGCAACTGGTCACGGGCTGGATAACCTGGGCGGGTCAGGAACCATCGGGACAGGTACTCCACAGGTGCCCACAACATTACCAAACCTCACCAAAGTCACGATTGTAAGAGGGGAAAATCCAGAAAGGTGGGGTTACAGGTGCAGAGCCGGTCGAACAAGAGATGAGCTCCAACGCCCAATCTACGCACTTCTCTGGTGGTTCAATATTGTGTTGTGATTCCCTCTCATCGTCCAACTTTCGGAATTGTGCACAAAGATTTTGGGACAAACAAGGTGAGAAGATGGCTCTGACAATTTGGAAAGGCGCACAAAGAGTAAGGATCGGAGGGGAAGAAGAAGATGAAGTATATATTGATCATCTCAAGGAGGTGGAAAGCGTTCCTTTAGATGCAGAAAAACAGAGGGTGACCAACAACGAAGTGTCTTAATGATTCTATCACTGAATGTTAGAGGGTTGAGGGATAAGGCAAAAAGGAGAAGGATTCAAAGTCTTGTGAGGTCAGGTAATTTCTCTTGTTGTCTTTTCCAGGAAACTAAGTTAGAGTCGATCAATAATCTGTTGGTTCAAGGTTTATGGGGTGGGTCTGATGTTTCATGGATAGCGAAACCATCTGTAGGTTTGTCTGGGGGAATGCTTATCATTTGGAAAGAAGGGTTTTTTAATGTTAAATTTCATTTTGCTGGTACTGGTTTCATTGGGTTATGTATCGAACAAGCAGATGACTCAGTTGTGTATGTAGTTAATATATATGCTCCCTGTAATATGGAGGGTAAGCGACAGATGTGGAGTGAACTGGTGTTGTCCAAATCTGGTTTTTCAGAAGGTAAATGGTGCATTGCAGGAGATTTCAACGCAGTGTTGTCCAGCAATGAAAGGAGGGGGAGGAATGGTGACACAGAGAACTTGAAAGAGGTGGAAGAATTTAACAAATTCATAGACAAAATGGAGGTGTTAGATTGCCCACACTTGGGTAAAAATTTCTCTTGGTTTAGTTCTGATGGGAGATCAATGAGCAGAATTGACCGTTTCTTCCTTAGTGCCGACTTATTGACAGAATGGAAGGTGGAAGCTCAGTGGATTGGCAAGAGAGATATCTCTGACCATTGCCCGATTTGGTTGAAGATTTCTAACCAAAATTGGGGACCAAAACCTTTCAAATTCAACAATTGCTGGATAAAGCATAAGGATTTTAGTTCCTTTGTCAAGGAGTGTTGGTTGGATCATTCAATTGTAGGGAAACAAGGGTTTGTATTAAAAGAGAAAATGAAGTTGTTAAAAGAAAAGCTAAAAAAATGGAACAAAGAAGTGTTCGGTATCATGGAGTTGGACATAAACAGGGTGGTGGATGAACTGAACCAACTTAATGAGGTGGTCGCATCTGGGGGTGTGGTGGATGCAGAGAGAAGAAGGTTAATGTCATCGGAGTTCTGGCAAAAAATACATATGAAGGAAAGCCTACTTGCTCAAAAATCAAGAGCAAGATAGGTTCTCAAGGGAGATTGTAATTCAAAATACTTTCATGATTGTCTCAAATCAAGGAGAAGGAGGAATGAGATTTCAGCTCTAAAAATTGGAGAAGTTTGGGTTGAGGAGGTGGGTGGATAAAGCAGGAAGTGAAGAGACACTTTATGGATAGTTTTTCGGAGGTTTCTTGGAAGCGACCGGTGTTGGATGGCCTATCCTTCCCGCAGATTTCCGATGCGGATAATGAACTTCTTATCACACCTTTCTCAGAATTAGAAATAAAAGAGGCAGTTTGGAGTTGTGACGGAAACAAGAGTCCAAGGCCGGATGGATTCAACCTCAACTTCATCAAATCCTGCTGGGATACTATTAAAACTAATGTTTGCTCATTTTTGCAGGAATTTCACAACACAGGTCATCTCCCCAAAGCTATAGTTGCTTCCTTCATAGCTTTAATTCCTAAGAAGGATAGCCCACAAGGGCTTAATGACTTTCGACCAATCTCACTCATTGGAAGCATATACAAGATCCTGTCTAAGATATTAGCCGCAAGATTGAAGAAGGTGCTGGGTAATGTGATCTCTAAATGTCAAACGGCTTTCCTACCAGGGCGACAAATTCTGGATGGAGTGGTTACAGCCAATGAAATTGTGGATATGGCAAAGCGGAAAAGGAAAAAATGTTTGATGCTGAAGGTAGACTTTAGAAAGGCTTATGACTCTGTCTCATGGAGTTATTTGAACTATATGATGATCAGATTGGGTTTTAACCACCAATGGAGAAAGTGGATGATGGCATGTGTATCCTCTAATTCGGTCTCGGTTTTGGTTAATGGCAGCCCGACGGAAGAATTCTGTACCCACAAGGGACTGAAGCAAGGTGATCATTTGGCACCGTTTCTTTTCCTTATTGCAGCCGAGGGTTTGTCTGGACTTGTTAAACAAGCAGTAGATATTGGTTGGTTCAAAGAGCACAAGGTGAATGCACAACTCTCGTATCCCATTCTCCAATATGCGGATGACACCATTCTTTTTGGGGAAGCTAATTGGGATAATATTTGGTGTTTGAAGACTATTCTGAGGGGATTTGAGCTGGTTTCTGGCCTAAGCATAAATTTTTCAAAAAGCAATTTGATAGGAATAAATGTTGAGGACAGTTTCATGTTGGCCGATTCAACCTTCTTAGGTTGTGCAAGAGGCAGCAATTCATTTAAGTTTTTGGGTATTCCAATAGGAGCGAACCCGAGGAAGGAGTCAACTTGGAGGCCTGTGATATCGTCTTTCAAGAGAAGGCTTTCTTCATGGAAGAGTCGTCACTTATCGTATGGAGGTAGATTATCATTGATTAATTCAGTCTTAACGAGCTTACCGCTATACTTCTTTTCATTTTATAAAGTGCCTAAGAAAGTTCTCAAAGTTCTAGTTGCCTTACAACGGAATTTTTTGTGGGGAGGAAGCGTGGATTCTAAGAAGATTAGTTGGGTGTGCTGGGAGAAAATCTATCTACCAAAAGATCAGGGTGGTTTGGGGATTAAAAATTTGGAGTTATTTAACAGAAGCTTGCTTGCCAAATGGAAATGGAGATTCTTAACCGACAAAGAGGCAATATGGTATGATCTTCTAACGCACAGATATGGCAACATTGGTATCGGAATTCCTTCTGTAGGGTCGAAATCTTCACTATGGTGGAGGGATATCGCGCTCCTCGACACGGACTGGTTTAATGAAAAGGTGCAACCAAGACTTGGTAATGGCATGGAGCTTGGCTTTTGGACTGACGATTGGTCAAACACCGAAAAATTCATAGAAGTTTTTCCTCGGTTATTCTCGGCTGCTGCATTCAAGGAGGCAAAGGTGTCTGATATGGGGGTTTGGGAGGTAGATCGGTGGCAGTGGCACGTCGCTTGGAGGCAGAGGTTTTTCAGTTGGGAAGAAGCTCAAATTCAAGTACTACATGACATTCTGAATAATGTATCCCCTAAGAAAGATGTTGACGATGCGTGGCTTTGGAAATTAGATGACGGAGGCCTCTTTATAGTCAGCTCTGCTTATAAAAATCTATTACAAATGTCTTTCAGCGGTGAACTGAATACCGATGTGGATTGCATCTTACAAAAGGTTTGGAAAACTTCTGTGCCCTCTAAAATTTTGATGTTGGCGTGGAGACTGTTTCTCAATAGGCTACCTACTTGTGACCACTTGCAAAGGAGGGGCATTGATCTTGGCGTTCAAGGAGGGATGTGTGTCTTTTGTTCTCTGCAAGCTGAGGACAGAAACCATATGTTCTTCACTTGCACATTTTCCTGCGATATTTGGCGGGCAATTCTAAATTGGATGGGGGTTGATGGTTTACTATCAGATTATTGCTTAGATCACTTTACACAGTTCGGTAATTTCGTTAGTGGCAGGAAAATTAGCAAGGTGAGATACTTGATCTGGCTGGCTGTCATTTGGAATATTTGGAACCTACGTAATGCAATTATATTCAGAGAAGAGGTTCCGGTATTTAGTAATTTGCTGGCTCAAATTAAACACACCTCATGGGGTTGGTTCATCTTTAGGGAAGGGCGTAACAGATCATTATTATTTTCTCATTGGTGCAAGAATCCGGTACAATGTCTCAAGTCTCACCTAACTTGAAGTGGTTGTGGTGCTGTGGCATGTGTCTAGTTTCTTCGTGGTGATGTGGTTGCACTTTATTTTGTATGTATCTGCTTTGCTGGTTAAATTAGTCTATGTTCCTTAGATTCATTTTGTTGGTCGTTGTACCTTTGTAATCTGTAGTCTATGGTTGGTGTACTCTTTTTCCTCCCTTAATCTTTTTCCCTTTGGGTTTTGGCTCTGGGAGGTTTTAACGAGGCACCTCCATGTTATTACGGGTTGGAGTACCTCTTGTGCTCCCGTTATAAAAAATCTTTTTGCTTATAAAAAAAAAACATCAAATAATCATAATACTTAAAATTTAATTATATATAAAATGTATATTCGCTAATTTATAGAATCATTAAATTAATTTTTTTTCAAGTATTTTATTCTCAAGCTATGATTAATAATTTGTATTGTCATTAAGAAATTTAATATTTCAATTTTTTATTATGTGTATAAAATATTTTGTATCATTAGTCAATATTTAATAATATATAATGTCATTTAAGGCTTAAATATGCTTTTTGTTGCTGAAAATATAAGGTGTTTTGTTTTTTACCTCTGCAATATTTTTATTCATTCGTACAATACGTTTTTTTGTCTTGATACCTCTCCTTTAGCCCCCTTTACAAAAATGCTAACGTGGCAAATGATAGTACACGTCATCACTGTCATATAGACTTACTATTCCATGTGTCACTTCCACGTGGGATGATGGTGTCACATGACACTGACTTGTCACGTCGGCATCCAATGGGTGGATGCCAGATGGCAGAGACAAAAAGCAAAAAAATATTTGTAGGGACTAAAAGTAAAAAAATAATAATATAATTACAGGGGCTAAAAGAAAACATATCATATTTATAGGGACTAAAATCAAAATTCCAGAAAAGAGAAGGAGAATAAAATATTGTAGTTTATTTGAAGAGGAAATGCATTTCATTTATAGAAAGGGAATACAAGGGGTATTCCAACCCACTTACAAGAGGGGAAGCGGGAATAAGGGAAAAAGAATCTCGTATCGATTATAATAGAAACACACCATGATATCCTCTAAAGAATATTAACTAGAAATACAATCCATCAGATATAGACATCATTCATTGTACAAACAGTGAGACACATTAGACCGACTCAAAAACCATCTCCATGTGACGCCCTATCAGATAAGATGTATTCATTTCTCAACTACTAAACCACTTGCAAAACAATGTGCCATATCATTCACTACTAAAAATGCGCTATTTAGCGATCGATTTAGAGACCAAACAATTTTGGTCTCTACAGCGACCGATTTTGGAAATCGAATGATAAATCAGTCACTAAATCGGTCACTAACTGAGTTTGTGACCGAATTAGCGACCAGATTTGAAAAAGTCGCTAAACCAGTAGTCTCTAATGTTAGCGACCAATTTAGCTTCTGATTTGAAAAAATTGGTATCTAAATCGGTCGCTAAATGATAAATTTTTGTTAGTGATTGTCATCCAATTTGTGTTAGATGTAGACCTGACACAAAGGGGCTACTACCTAGTCAGGTATCATGCCAAAAAGAAACTTTTTTTCCCACTTCAACCATTACATACGCAAGTATATCAATACTATATCATCATTGGGTCACATTTTTTTGCTTGGTGTGATTTCTCTTTTCATGTTTGGTATGTTATTTTGAAATGGTTAGGTATAGTGTTGGTCATGCCCCAGAATTTATGTATGTTGTTCGCCTTGTTTTGCTCCTATCGGCTCACGGTTGGCATGAATTAGATGACTATGATATGGCACACCGATTTGTGGGTGGTTTGGTAGTGGAGAAATGATAAACCCCAAATTAGTGCATATTTCAAGTGTATTTTAAGCTATTTTGAGAGCATTATTGATTTTTTTTGTTATATTTACTAATTTGCTCTCTTTTGTGCAAATAAGGCTAAATTGGTGAAAAGGATCAAAAAGGTGAGTTTTTGGAACAAAAAGAGTAGAGATCATCTTCATTTCTCAAAGAAAAGGAGATATCCATTACTATAGTTTGGATGTATAAATGCACAAATTTTTAAAATGGTGACATAATTGTGCATTTATGTGCATTTATACATCTATACTATAGTAATAAAGATCTTCATTTTTTTGAGAACTAGCGTAATAACCCGTACGATGCACGAGTGGGATTCGAGAGTTACGAATCACGTGGATGGAAAAAAAAAGATGAAGTTATTATATAATAACAAATAGTAATATGACTTTAAGGCGAATCTATAGTAAGAACTAATAATAAAAATAAAAATTAATAGAATGAATGTGAAGTTGCCATGTGACATGACTCTACGTGAAAAAACTCTATTTTATATAATATAGTAGATAATAGATAACTAAAAATTGATTCATATGTTTGGGCAAAAATAAATAAAAAAAACTAAACTTGATTTAGGCAAAAATTTAATGATTCATATGGTATCACATGACTTAGATAATATTTTGATTGTATCAAAAAAAAAAATTAATTGATTGAATGACAAAGGTCCAAATATGAGAATTAGTTAAATGATATGCTTTAATTTATTACATTTTGAATGAATTAATTCAAATTTGATTGAATGGTAAAAATGCAGACATGAGCATTAATTATTATTTTTTTTTACAGAGAGCATTAATTAGTTGATATACCTTAGTTAATGAAATATCATGAATTAAAAAATAAAAAAATATTTTGCATTTTGGCTGGAAAAGAATGAATGAAATATCAAGAATGACATGAGTCTACGTGACAAAACTCTATTTTATATAATATAGCAGACGAAGAGATCTCTACTCATGAAAAATTGGATTGCTGAAACCAGGCTCATTTATTTAAACGAGCCTAACTAAAAGCTTGAACTTCACATATTAAAAAGAGTAAAACTTGAGTTTGACTTGTATATCTCATTTATAACTTAAACTTTGTTGTATTTATATTATTTTTGAATTTTATCAATTTAATACTATTGCTACAAATATGGTATTATATTATAAAATTTATAAAAATTCGCTTCGTTTGTTAGATCATATTTTCGTACAATTGCTTGAAAAAAATGTTTTTCACACAAAAAAAAAAGTTATTGAGAGGTACGCCGTTTAGCCGTGAGCTATTGAGAGGTACGCCGTGAAGGAGGGAGACCGGGGAATGCATTGAGTGAAGGAGGGAGAACGAGGCAGAGGAGATGGTGGGTGTAACGACCCGTTTCCGGACCGCTACCGAGCTCCAGACATACCGAGCTCGAGTTACCGAGCTCAACACACCGAGCTCCAGTTACCCTGTATGCGATGTGTTTTAAAACGATACTCTTGTGCCCTTTAGAAAAGTACGGTCTATTATATAATTTTTTTTTATTTTTATAAAACCAGCTCGTGCACATCAGAGTAATTACAACTTTTCGAAAACATGGTGCAATCTAAGACACAAGACATAAATTCTAATAAAACATACATGCATAATATACATATATACCACTCGAAATGATGATGTATACAAAATACAGAGTAATAATGTACAAAGAAAATACACCTAAGGTATGACGACTTCAAGAGAGCAATCATACCCTGGGGGTACTTCCGGCAGACACCCACGCAGGGGGATGCTCCAAAAGTAAGTCCACCAGTCGACCCTGTGCTCAAAATAACATCTAGCCCAAACTGGTCACAACCTCTGAACACAAAGAAAAACAAGGTACAATCGTCCCAAAAAAAACATCCATCAAACATAAACAATCACGACAAGTAGAGGTCGTCGCCCTGATCCTCGTCGAGCTCCTCCTCGCCATCATCTGCTGTCGAGTTCCCTGCACCCTCGACCTCGCCTGGGTGACCATCATGGATTGAAGGCACCACGGGAAAGGGTCAACTTCTCAACAATTCAAGATAAACACGGCATAAAGAAATAAGTAAACAGCAAAGTATAACATTCACCAAACGTGACTCAACCATCTCACTCTAAACTCGACTCAACTCGCTATCCATTTCTCTCGACTCGACAATTTTTCCGGAATGAACACGCCGTACCGTATGCTGGAAAGTCCAGCCGTAGCCTTGGGATCTTCGCTCTCCCTAGGACAGTCAACTCAGGTCCCATAGCGTGGCGACGTCTAGTCAATCTCCCGTAAACAAAAGGGGACCTAGCACCCTTAGTTATCCGGGTCACGGCTCAAAAACGTCATAACTACTCGCCTAGCTCGCTCACTCGATGAACAACTCTCCGCTTTCAATATTCAAAGAGTTATACACAAGATATTCAACCGCATGTCAAATAAAAAGAGCAAGCTCGACATGAAGAAACGCAATTCAACCGTCAATACATAATTCACAACATATATTCAATCACATATTAAATACATGCAAAAACCCAATCATATCACAACATTACATGCTCGACACAAATCAAGGAATCCATACATAGCAATATAACAATAAAAATCCTAGAATGTTTAGAAGTGCCCTTACCGAACTCCAAGCTAAAGCTGCTCGATAACGACCTCGACACGGCTGTCTTCAGACGGGCTCGACAACGAGTTCTCTTACTCGATCTCGACACGTACGGCTCTCAGTCGACCTCGACACGCATAGCTCTCGATCTGGATCCCACCGCTTCCACGTCCTCGGGTTCGCTTCTCCGTACACCTCGATTCTGAAACACACGATCTCGGGAATCAGACTTCCTAATACAAGGATAACTTAGTTCCATCTATGGGTTCTAATAACACTTAGCTCTCATCCCAAGCTTAACCACAACCCAAGTAAACATTAAAACTCACGAGTTTAAACAAAAACAACCAGAATCCAAACATTACAAAATAACTCCTTTTCTCTAAAATTTTCTTAAAAACTTCTTTCATACATCTCATCAGACAAAGCCATTTTTCTTAAGTATTAACTCAAGCTTAAAATCAAGTAGCATTTTAAGTACAAATTAATCAAAATCTAAGTTTATGTTTTCTGAAAAATATTTTCATCAGGGTCCAACAACTAAAATAAGAAATCAAAACAAACCAAATAGGAAGGGTTTTTGGGCACTGCCTATTGCAGAAAACAGAGAAAGGAATTTGTTCTACAAGCTCAAATAATTGGTTAGAAAGGTCGGTCATGTCATGAAGAAGAAAACCCATCAATACGACATGATTTGGAAGCATAAAAACTAGCTAAAATGGAAGGAAGAAATGGCGCTAAACAGTAGCATGAAGGAAGAGAAAATCTGTTTTTCCATACCTCAGATGATGGTCGAGATGGTGATATATGTCGAGGAGATGATGAGAAACAAGGTTGATGAAGAAAGTTTATGCAGAATCTCGATAAAACTCAAGGTTCTTCGATGGAGGTTTGGAGAGGAAGAGGAACTCAGAGAAGAAGGGAGAAGAAAGAAGAAAAGAGAAAGTGAGTGTTTGAGGGAACTGATCGTGATATACACCGGTGAGGAAGGGGCATTATCGTGAACTCACTGTTATGAGATGCTAATCCCATCAATCATTCTACCCATCTAATCTCCTCTCTCATGATTACCCTCTAAGCTATAGGTTACTGAGATCTAAAAAGAAGCACAAATACGAGAATCGCAAATGTATAATATAAATATTACAAACAATAGAATCATTAGCGCTAAATAACGTCCGTAAAAATACGAGTGTTATCATCTCGACACGATGTCGACCAGGGTGCTCGTGCAAGCGCACAAGGCTCTAACACGAGTTCGTGCACGCGGCCTCCTCAGTTCGATATGCGACCTCCTCAGCTCAATAGCTAGTGCACGCGGTCTCCTCAGCTCGGCAAATGACCTCGGCACGCGATCTTGGCACGGGATCTCGACACGAGGTCTCGATACGACGTCCTAATACGAGGTCGATCTCGTCCTCAGGTGTTACAATCTCTCCCTCTAAAAAAAATTTCGTCCTCGAAATTGCAAATAAGATACTTACCATGAAAGAGTTCAGTGGTAATCGAAGTCTTCATCTTCTCCTCCAGCTCCCAAGTCGCATCTCCAGTCTTCTGATCCCACACAACTTTGACAAGTTGAATCTCTTTGTTCCGCAACTGTTTGGCTTTCCGGTCAACGATCCTTGCTGGTGATGCTTCGAAAGATAGGTCGTCCTTCAGTTGAATCACATCCGGTTCGATGACATGAGAGGGGTCGGAAATATACTTTCGCAACTGTGAGACGTGGAAGACGTCATGAATGTTTGACAAGAAGGGTGGCAAGGAAATCTGATATGCCACTGGACCGATACGACGAAGAATCTGATAGGGTCCAATAAATTTAGGGGTAAGTTTCTTGGATTTGATCGCTCGACCAACTCCAGTAGTGGGGGTGACTCTAAGAAATACATGTTCTCCTTCCTCGAACTCGAGTGGTCGACGTCGTTGGTCTGCATAACTCTTCTGTCGACTTTGAGACGTTCGCATCCTATCTCTGATCAAACGGATCTTCTCCGTAGTCTGCTGGATCATATCTGGTCCCACAACAGAACGCTCGCCATCCTGGTACCAACAAAGAGGCGTTTGACATTTACGTCCATACAATGCTTCGAAAGGTGCCATTCCAATACTCGCATGGAAACTGTTATTGTAGGTGAACTCCACCAATGGTAAGACGTCGTCCCAACTTCCTCGGTGATCTAAGGTACACGCCCGCAACAAATATTCAAGTGATTGGATCGTTCTCTCAGTCTGACCGTCAGTTTGGGGATGATATGCCGAGCTAAGCCTGAGCTCGGTTCCCATCGCTTCTTGCAATTCCCTCCAAAAATGAGACGTGAACTTCGGATCTCGGTCCGACACGATTGAAGAGGGTATACCATGAAGTCGCACTATCTCCGCGATGTAGATCTCGGTCAGCTTTTCCACGTTGTGTGTCGACCTCACTGGTAAGAAATGAGCAGATTTGGTCAATCGGTCGACGATCACCCAAATCGAATCATTCTTCTTCGGCGTCCTCGGCAAACCTACTACGAAATCCATGGAGATACTGTCCCATTTCCATCTTTGATGCGTCAGCGATTGTAGCATTCCGCTGGTCGTTGGTGCTCCACCTTCGCTTCGACACGTTAAACACGGTTACGACTACCACTTGCTTTTTCATTACGGACCACCAAAAATGCTTCTTCAAGTCTTGATACATCTTCGTAACTCCTGGATGAATACTAAAGTTGCTCTTATGCGCCGTCAAGTATTAACTTTCTCGGCTACGCTCGTTAGGTACACACACTCGGCCATTACATCTTAAGATGTTGTCCGCTCCGACTTGGAATTCGCCGCTTCCTTGCGCTTATCAATCGACCTTCTCTTGCAGGAGCTCGTCATGAACCTCGCCGTCTCGGATCTCGTCCAACAATCTGTTAGAGATGGTAAGCATACCAAATCTCAGCTTCCCCGGTGAAACTTCCACACTCAACTTCAAGTCTCGGAACTTCTCGAGCATCTCCAACTCCTTGATCATCATTGCTGAGGCTAAAACGCTCTTTCTGCTCAATGCATCTGCTACTACGTTAGCCTTACCGGGATGGTATTCCAACGTAAAGTCGTAGTCCTTGAGAAATTCTGTCCATCTTCGCTGACGCATGTTGAGCTCTTTCTGATCGAACAGGTACTTCAAGCTCTTGTGATTGCTGAAAACAGTAAGAGTGCTCCCATAAAGGTAGTGTCTCCATATCTTCAATGCAAAAACTACTGCTGCCAGCTCCAAGTCGTGAGTAGGGTAGTTCCTCTCGTGAATCTTAAGTTGTCTTGAAGCATACGCGACCGCCTTCCGATGTTGCATCAAAGACGCATCCCAATCCCCTGGTGTGACGCATCACAATACACCTCGTAAGGCTCTTACGGTTGAGGCAAAATCAAGACAGTCTTTGTCGTCAAGAGCTCCTTCAGCCTTTGAAATCAGATTCGCACTCCTCGGTCCAGGCAAAGGTTGATCCTTCCTCGTAAGTCGTAAAGAGGCGCGACAATCTTCGAAAAACCTTCAATGAATCTTCGATAATAGCCTCGCTAAGCCAACAAAACTTCGATCTCAGAATCGCCTTCTACTGTTCCCACGCTAACACAAATTTCAATCTTAGTTGGATCCACAGCTATTCCTTCTTTGGAAATCACATGACCAAGAAAATTCACCTCTTCAAGCCAAAATTCACACTTCGACAGGTTGGCATAGAGTTGCTTCTCACGCAACATCTGTAGTACTCGACGTAAGTGTTCTTCGTGCTCTTCTCGGTTCCTCGAGTAGATCAGGATGTCGTCGATGAACACTACAACGAACTGATCCAAAAACGAATGGAAAATCCTATTCATGTAATCCATAAATACAGTTGGCGCATTTGTCACTCCAAACGGCATCACCAAGTACTCGTAGTGACCGTACCTAGTCCTGAACGCTGTTTTGGAGACATCTTCCTCCTTCACGCGAATCTGATGGTAGCCCGACTTCAAATCTATCTTGGAAAAGATCGCCGCTCCACGAAGTTGATCCATCAAGTCGTCAATACGGGGTAACGGATACCGGTTCTTCACAGTAACCTTGTTGAGCTCGTGGTAGTCCACGCACAGTCTTGATCGTCCATCCTTCTTCTTAACCAACAACACTGGAGCTCCCCACGGTGACACGCTCGGTCGTATGAATTACTTTGACTCCAAGTGTTCGATCTGGGACTTCAGTTCTTTCATCTCAGCAGGAGACATCCTGTATGGCGATTTGGAAATCGGTCCTGTTCCTGGAATCAACTCGATGGAGAACTTCGACCTCAGACCGGGTGGTAACCCTGGCACGCCTTCTGAAAACGCCCACAAAGTCACACACCACCGTACATTCTTCACTTCGACCACTTTGGAAAACTTCGAACTAGCTGATACATGTATTCCCTAGTTCCTTCTTTCAAAGAAACCCCAATACGTTCAGCAGAAAGATAATTGGAGACTCCAAGGTCTGGGAAAATTACAGTTTTATGGGCACAGTCCAAGAGGACATGGTGGTGTGACAACCAATCCATCCCGAGGATGACATCTAAGCCCTTAAGAGGCAAACAAACCAAATTGACCACAAACTTTCTACTCTGAATAACCACTACACAATTAAGACATGCAGTGTTTGTGACTAAGGTTTTAGCAGCTGGGGTTGTAACTACCAATTTGAACGGTAAAGCAGTCACAGTCAAGTTCAAATGGTTCACACAATCAGAAGAAATAAAGGAATGGGTTGCACCCGAATCAAAGAGGACGGATAAGGATTTACCCTCAATCTCACATTCACCTTGAATAAGATCATCAGCTCGCTCTGCTTCCTCACCGCTCATGCGAAGACTCGCCTTTAGCTACCTGGACGCTTCCCTTTGGCCTTTACCGCAAGCATTGCGGTTCAGCCTTTAGGTGTGGGACAATCCTTGGCAAAATGCCCTGGCTTACGGTTGAAACATACCTCTTCCTTCCGAGTGCGATCACTCGCATAATGTCCTGGCCTTCCACAACGATAGCAAGTCACCTCGCACCGGCCTGCCCTCCGCTTCGCTCCTGGGTCATCGGACGATATTGTCCCTGTTGTTGTTCCCCGAGGTCGGTTGTAAGGCTTCCTCTGCAGCTTGTTTCCCCCTTCGTGTAAACTTCGCCCGCACTGGGTCTCACCGGCCGCCTACAACGCCTTCTTCTTGTGGCTTCTTACTCCTTCTACCTCGACACAGCGATCTATCAGCTCTTGTAGATTCCTAATCCTCAATGACACCACCGACTTCTGAATGTCAAATCTCAGACCTCGTTGGAACCTCTCGCTTAACCATCCTTGATCAGCTCGATCACGAAATGGACTGAAATACCTCGCCAGTGACTCAAACTTGGCTGCATACTGACACCGCCGAGCCGCCTTGTTGTAGTTGAAGAAACTCTTGCTCCTTCTCACTCGTGCGATCCTGGGAAGTATTTGTCCAAGAACCTTCCACTAAAAGCTCCCAAGTTATCTCGCGACGTTCGCTTATCGCTGCTTGCTTCACTCCCTTCCACCAATACTCTGCGTCTCCTAGCAGCAAGTAGGTAGCGTAGTCTACCTTCACGTTGTTTGGGCAATGGAGTGCCTCGAAGATCTTCTCGATCTCTTGCATCCAAAGATTAGCTTTATCTGGATTTGGCTCACCGTAAAACTTCGGTGGATCATGCTTCCTAAAGTCTGCTAATCCTCTCGCCTCGGCCTCAGCTCTACTCATTGTTGTTCTTTGTAAGTTTCTTTGAGTTAACGCCGCCGTCTGTTGAGCCATCGCGTTAGCCTGTTGAGTTCTGCGGTGATTCTTTGAGCCATGGCTGCCGCCATCTCGGCCATAGCTTGAATTGCTCGTTCCATGTCGACGTTCTCGGCACAAATTGTCGTATCCCTACGAGGTGGCATTAGATTCCACAAAGTTCAAAACCCCGCTGAATCTCACAACAAGGATGTGTTAAAACACACCGCTTCAATCAAGAAACAGCTCAAACAATTTTTCAAGCAATAAGTACTTCACTTAATCAAACAAAGAATCAAGATAGTACAACCATGTACTCCGACCACATATATATATATATATATATATATATATATATATCCCGACACAGACTACCCAAATCCTATACACAGTCGGCCAGAATCTGAATCAGCTCGATACCAACATTGTAACGACCGCTTCCGACCGCTACCGAAGCTCCAGACATACCGAGCTCGAGTTACCGAGCTCAACACACCGAGCTCCAAGCACCTCAGTATGCGATGTGTTTTAAAACGATACTCTTGTGCCCTTTAGAAAAGTACGGTCTATTATATAATTTTTTTTATTTTTATAAAACCAGCTCGTGCACATCAGAGTAATTACAACTTTTCGAAAACTTGGTGCAATCTAAGACACAAGACATAAATTCTAATAAAACATACATGCATAATATACATATATACCACTCGAAATGATGATGTATACAAAATACAGAGTAATAATGTACAAAGAAAATACACCTAAGGTATGACGACTTCAAGAGAGCAATCATACCCTGGGGGTACTTCCGGCACACACCCACGCAGGGGGCTGCTCCAAAAGTAAGTCCACCAGTCTACCCTGTGCTCAAAATAACATCTAGCCCAAACTGGTCACAACCTCTGAACACAAAGAAAAACAAGGTACAATCGTCCCAAAAAAAAAACATCCATCAAACATAAACAATCACGACAAGTAGAGGTCGTCGCCCTGATCCTCGTCGAGCTCCTCCTCGCCATCATCTGTTTGTCGAGTTCCTCGCACTCGACCTCGCCTGGGTGACCATCATGGATTGAAGGCACCACGGAAAGGGTCAACTTCTCAACAATTCAAGATAAACACGGCATAAAGAAATAAGTAAACAAAGAAAGTATAACATTCACCAAACGTGACTCAACCATCTCACTCTAAACTCGACTCAACTCGCTATCCATTTCTCTCGACTCGACAATTTTTCCGAATGAACACGCCCGTCATCAGTATCTTTGGAAAGTCCAGCCGTAGCCTTGGGATCTTCGCTCTCCCTAGGACAGTCAACTCAGGTCCCATAGCGTGGCGACGTCTAGTCAATCTCCCGTAAACAAAAGGGGACCTAGCACCCTTAGTTATCCGGGTCACGGCTCAAAAACGTCATAACTACTCGCCTAGCTCGCTCACTCGATGAACAACTCTCCGCTTTCAATATTCAAAGAGTTATACACAAGATATTCAACCGCATGTCAAATAAAAAGAGCAAGCTCGACATGAAGAAACGCAATTCAACCGTCAATACATAATTCACAACATATATTCAATCACATATTAAATACATGCAAAAACCCAATCATATCACAACATTACATGCTCGACACAAATCAAGGAATCCATACATAGCAATATAACAATAAAAAAATCCTAGAATGTTTAGAAGTGCCCTTACCGAACTCCAAGCTAAAGCTGCTCGACAACGACCTCGACACGGCTGTCTTCAGACGAGCTCGACAACGACTTCTCTTACTCGATCTCGACACGTACGGCTCTCAGTCGACCTCGACACGTACAGTTCTCGATCTGGATCCCACTGCTTCCACGTCCTCGGGTTCGCTCTCCCGTACACCTCGATTCGGAAAACACACGATCTCGGGAATCAGACTTCCTAATACAAGGATAACTTAGTTCCATCTATGGGTTCTAATAACACTTAGCTCTCATCCCAAGCTTAACCACAACCCAAGTAAACATTAAAACTCACGAGTTTAAACAAAAACAACCAGAATCCAAACATTACAAAATAACTCCTTTTCTCTAAAATTTTCTTAAAAACTTCTTTCATACATCTCATCAGACAAAGCCATTTTTCTTAAGTATTAACTCAAGCTTAAAATCAAGTAGCATTTTAAGTACAAATTAATCAAAATCTAAGTTTATGTTTTCTGAAAAATATTTTCATCAGGGTCCAACAACTAAAATAAGAAATCAAAACAAACCAAATAGGAAGGGTTTTTGGGCACTGCCTATTGCAGAAAACAGAGAAAGGAATTTGTTCTACAAGCTCAAATAATTGGTTAGAAAGGTCGGTCATGTCATGAAGAAGAAAACCCATCAATACGACATGATTTGGAAGCATAAAAACTAGCTAAAATGGAAGGAAGAAATGGCGCTAAACAGTAGCATGAAGGAAGAGAAAATCTGTTTTTCCATACCTCAGATGATGGTCGAGATGGTGATATATGTCGAGGAGATGGATGAGAAACAAGGTTGATGAAGAAAGTTTATGCAGAATCTCGATAAAACTCAAGGTTCTTCGATGGAGGTTTGGAGAGGAAGAGGAACTCAGAGAAGAAGGGAGAAGAAAGAAGAAAAGAGAAAGTGAGTGTTTGAGGGAACTGATCGTGATATACAGCTGGTGAGGGAAGGGGCATTATCGTAACTACTGTTATGAGATGCTAATCCCATCAATCATTCTACCCATCTAATCTCTCCTCTCTCATGATTACCCTCTAAGCTATAGGTTACAGATCTAAAAAGAAGCACAGCGTCGAGAACTGCAAACCGATAATATAAATATTACAAACAATAGAATCATTAGCGCTAAATAACGTCCGTAAAAATACGAGTGTTATCATCTCGACACGATGTCGACCAGGGTGCTCGTGCAAGCGCACAAGGCTCTAACACGAGTTCGTGCACGCGGCCTCCTCAGTTCGACATGCGACCTCCTCAGCTCAGCAGCTAGTGCACGCGGTCTCCTCAGCTCGGCAAATGACCTCGGCACGCGATCTTGGCACGGGATCTCGACACGAGGTCTCGATACGACGTCCTAATACGAGGTCGATCTCGTCCTCAGGTGTTACAGTGGGGGAGAAGGGGAATGACGCGCATAAGAGAGGGTGAGGGAGAAAGGGAAAGACGCGGAGGCTAAGGGTCAGGGAGAATGTGAACGACACGGAGGAGGGAGAACGAGACGGAGGAGAGAGTGATTGTGAGGTTGAGGGGGTGAGGGAGAACGAGCTGGATCTTTGAGAGGGTGAGGTTAGATCTGGATCTTTGAAAGGGTGAAGGAGTACGAGCTGGATCTCTCAGGGAGTGAGGGAGAAGGTTCTGGATCTATTTGCTTGGTTGATGGAAATGAGTGAAGGGAGAGGAGGGATATCTTGGCCGAGGCAAGTGAATAGAGTGAGTGAGATGAGTGAGCGAGAGATAGAAGGATCTAGATACCTTCAATTTTTTTTTAAAAACATTAAAAAAAACAATTAAATGTGAGAATTGAGAGACAAGTGAGGGTTTGAGATAGAAAAAGCAATCTGAAGGTTCTAGAATATTTTTAAAATAAATAAATGAAAGCATTTTTTCCTTGCCTGGTTTCCCTTATATCTTATGGATATTTTTATGAATTTTACTTTACAAATTATTACTTGAATTGTCTATGAAATTTATTTATTTATTTTATTTATTTAATCAACTATCATCCGGTTTAACCGACGGTTCAATCGGATAAATCAATTGAATCATGATTTTGAGTATCATGATATTGAATCATGATATTATAACTTTTGGATAAAAAATGATATGATTTTTATTCATAAACAAAATTGAGATTACTTTCTATTAATTGAAAATAAGTTGAATGATTTTAATTGATTTAATTTATTACCAAAACGATACGAGAATGAGAATGTATTTTAGTAATAGACATTATTTTTTATTATTTATTGAAAAGATAATAAAACAAAAGAATTTAGAGTAAAAAATAAATATGACTATGACATGAGACTTTAAAGAAACATATCAACTATATTTCAACTATATTATATAAAATAGTGTTTTGTCACGTAGACATATGCCACGTGGCAGCACCAGAGACATTCAATTTTTCACCTAAATTGATTTCATATATTTATTTATTTTTTTATTTTGTTTTCATGAAAACCATTTAATAATTGCCTATTTTTTCATGAGTATAAATTTCAACATTTTATAAATATCACAGATTTATCAAATTATTACGATGAATCATATTAATATGATTCGTAATAAATTCAAATCTTTTGAATTACAATTTTAAATTTGGTTATTTTATTTATGGTGAATATTTCCATGTGCTCGCTATTTAGTCATTCATTTATGTCTCACTATTTTTCTTTTATACGCTTTCTTTACTCCTCTATTGCTCCTTTTATTCTCTTCTTCTTCTTCTCGATTCTTCAACTCTTCTTTCTTTGTCATGTCTTCGTTATCTTTGTTCTCTCTCTCAAACTCTTTTTCTCTCATTTTTTGTTATCTAACTCATTCTTAATTTTTTTTGTTTCAGATATTCTTTTTCTATTGAGAATATAGGTAGCAATGTTTGTCTTCATTCTTTCAAATGATTTAATTCTTTTGTATGGTATACAATAATTTATTTCTCTATGTATGTTCCGATCCTTATTCATTCTCTCTTTTTATTATAAGCCTATTACTCTACAATATGCAAGTATTTGTATGCTTTCACATGGCTTATTCGTGCCTCTTCCTCATTGACCATCTCTTCTCTTTTCTTTCATGCATATAATGGATAATGGTTTTATTACCGACTCATGGTCTTAGAAATCAGAATTTCAAATGAAGGTTATAACATTGATGACCACAATCGGTTTAATTTTAAATAATAATTATAATTCTATACTACAGCTTTTAAATTGATCTCTTTGTAAAATCAAAATCAAATCTTATGTTGATATATTTAATTTGGATGTGTAAAGGGTTGGAAATCAAATTTCAAATAATATTAAATGAAGGAGACCTTTTTTTGGTCTAACGTTTGGGATAATTTTTTCAAAGTAAATTTTTATGTCTAAATAAAATTTTCTATTTTTCTTAATTGATATTTTTTTTTCTTATTTGACTCTTATGAATAAGAATTCATAATTGAAAGAACTTTTCTCCTAAGGAATTTGAGTATCATATTTTAATTTATTTATCAATGTCATCATTTTATTTTATGTTATTTTTTACTGTTGTTTTTATGGGGATCCATTTTTGTACCATCTCAATTAACAATAATAAGCAAATCATAAACATATTTCATTTCATAACTTACCTTTCTTATACGAGTATATATTTCAGTATTTTATAAATTTCACATCAAATCTTGATATTTATCAAATGACTACTATCAATCATATCAAATTTTTGGAATAAATACTTATTACTTTCAATCAAATTAAAATAAAATCTAAATAATAATAATAATAATAATAATAATAAATTACGATTTTACATTTGCATCCCAATTCAATTATATTATTATACTCATTTTATCCTATTAAAAAGTTTGTTAGTAGAGGTTTAATCTAATTGAAATATTCTATGACGGGATTTCCGACTCAGCGCAAGACAATTGCTTCAAACCCTAGCCTATATACATAAAAAAATTCTTCTATTATATTATACAAAATAATATTTTATTGACGAGCTAATACCATGTGACAAACATTAAATTAATACCATTTTAAAACTTTTTTATTTTTTGATTATTTTCAGTAATCCAAATTTATGTATTGCAATATATATATTATATTTGATTATTTTCAATTCAAATATTATTTTAATCAAATCGCAATAAATTTTCAACTAATACTATAATACAATAATTTTAATATTAATTTTTTTATTGCAATGTTAAGTTAGTTCGTTCACGGAAAAATTGTAGTGTCTACATTCTTAATGTAATATATCATAATGTAAAAAAAAATTCAATTTATTGATTAGTTAATTAAATTTAATCACAATTAAATAGCCAAATAAAAATTTTATTGCATTTAATAATTTATATATTTAAGTCAAATTTTTATAATTTAAAAATATAAAAAAAATTCTGTCAAATAAATATGCATAAGAGTCCCGTGCAAGGCACGACGAATTTAGCAGGGTTTCAAACATCAAAACTCAGATTTTTTAACCCAAACCTCTTCCTAAACTCAAGTCATTGATTTCAATCAACATCACAATCAACCAAATGGCACTCAAACAAGAAACAAATTGATCTATCACAATCATTTCAACATGCATTCAAGTCAAATATTGCAAAACTCATTTTTGTGCAACCCACACTCAAACATACATTTCAAATCCACATTTTCATGCTTCCAAATCAATCATGCACCCACTAATCATGATTGAAATCAGAACCAACATGCAAAAAGGGAAGGAAAAGAAACCCTAAGTGTTGGGTCTTATTGGTTGCCCAAACTCTAAGTGAGGAGAACTCACTCTAAGCTCAAGGAGATGAGCTAGAAAGCTTGAAAGCTTGAGACCTTCTCCTCCTCTCCTTCTCCAATTTTGAGCTCCACACCCAATGAGCTAGGGCAGCTCCAAAGCTTCACCGAGATCCCAAATGTTCAGTCCCAAGGTTCAGAATCAAGAAGAAATGAAAAGAAGCACCATTTTCCCTCTTCTTCCTCCTCAAAATCGCAACCCTAGGCCTTCATCTTCTTCCTCTTCTTTTCTTTTTTCTCAGAAAATCGAGGGAGAGAGTAGAATGGGGCTGATTTTCGAGAGTGAGAGGGATAAGGGGATGAGGGTTAGGTTCAATTACTGTTATGCCCTCACTTAAGTGCTAGTTTTTCATTTATGCCTACTAGTTACACCCCTAGTATTATGGATTGCACCCCGCATAATCTATTCATTCAATCAATAATAAAACATATGAGGCCTAATTTAAGGGAATAAATAATTAAATTAGGCGGGGTGTTACATTACTACCCACCTTTTAAAATTTTTGTCCTAAAAAATGAAACAAGGTGCATACCTATTGAAATAGATACGGGTAGAGAGTTCGCATTTCTTCCTCGGTCTCCCAAGTAGCCTCCTCAGGAATAGACCCCTCCCAAATGATCTTGACCAATGGAATGTCCTTTTTCCTTAGCCTATTGAAGTTGCAGTCCACAACTTGCACAGACATAGGCTGGTATGTCAAATCTGACCTCAGTTGTATCGACTCATGATCCAAGGGTTGACAAGGGTTAGAAATATACCTTTTAAGTTGGGACACATGGAATACATCATGCAAATTTGACAAAGATGGGGGTAGAGCGATTTGATATGCAACATGACTAACTCTTTTAAGGATTTCAAAGGGACCATATAACGAGGACACAACTTTTTGGCTCGGAGTGCCCTACCAATGCCTATCGTAGGAGTGACCCTTAGGAATACATGTTCCCCCTTCTCAAATTCAAGAGGTTTCCTTATCTCATCGACATAACTCTTCTGCCGACTTTGAGCAATTTTCAACCTATCCCTAATCTTCTGGATTTGATCTGTGGTTTCCTGGATTAGGTCTGGTCCTAACAATCTTTTCTCACCTACCTAAAACCAACACAGAGGAGTTTTGCACTTGCGGCCGTAGAGTACCTCGTACGGTGCCATGCCTATGCTAGAATGATAGCTGTTGTTGTAAGCGAATTCAATGAGAGCTAAATGCTCATCCCAACTCCTTCCATCATCTAATACACATGCTCTGAGCATATCCTCTAGGGTTTGGATAGTACTCTCTGTCTGACCATCCGTCTGTGGATGATAAGCGGTGTTAAGACTTAACCTCGTGCCTAAGGCCTGCTGAAAATGCTTCCAGAATCGGGAGGTAAACTTAGGGTCTCTACCAGAGACTATGCTAGTAGGTACTCCGTGAAGTTTAACAATTTCCCTACTATAAACCCTCGCTAACCTCGCCGTGTTGTAAGTCGACTTGATCGGGAGGAAATGAGTTGATTTGGTTAGCCTGTCAACAATGACCCAAATGGCGTCATACCCGGACCGTGTGTGGGGAAAACCCGCCACAGAGTCCATGGATATGCCCTCCCATTTCCATTCCGGAATTTCTAATGGTTGAACTGGACCGGAGGGTCTTTGGTGTTCTATCTTAGTTTTCTGACAGACTAAACATTGTGCCACAAACTCACCTATATCATTCTTCATTCCCAACCACCAACACCTTTGTCTAAGGTCATGATACATCTTATCGAGAACCCACTCTTATGGGCTTCCTTAAGAATTTGACTCTTGAGTGCCACATCCTTTGGAATACAAATTCTTTGTTTAAAAAGAATCATACCATCATCAGCTTCGGAGAATCCTGAATGATGTCTCCTAGCTTGCAATTCCTCATCAAGAGTTTGAGCATCCCTAATTTGGTCTCTAAAACCACAAGTGATTACTAGATGACCTACAATCAAACTCTCCCCAGTTATGAATATCCCTAAGTTTAGATCCCTAAAGGGTTCCAATAATGCCATTTCCCTAACCATCATGGAAGAGACATGAAGAGATTTCCGGCTCAGGGCGTCGGCAACCACATTTGCCTTACCAGGATGATATTTCCGATCAAAATCATATTCCTTGAGGAACTCTACCCACCTTCTTTGCCTCATATTCAGCTCCCTTTGATCAAACAGATATTTTAAACTTTTATGATCGTTGAATACTTCAAACCAGGAACCATATAGATAATGGCGCCAGATTTTTAAGGCAAAGACTATAGCTGCAAGCTCTAGGTCATGAGTTGGATAGTTTTCCTCATGGGGCTTTAACTGCCTAGATGCATAAGCGACTATCTGCTTATCCTGCATCAACACGCAACCCAAACCTTTCTTAGAAGCATCGCAAAAGACTACAAATCCTAAGGTCGGGTCAGGGATAACCAAGACCGGCGTACTGGTCAACCAGAATTTGAGCTCTAGAAAACTTTCCTCACATTTCCTATCCCACACAAACGGGCTGTCCCTTGCGGGTCAACCAAGTCAATGGATGAACCAACTGAGGGAATCCATGGATGAATCTTCAGTAGTAACCAGCTAATCCTAAGAAACTCCTGACTTCTGTAACAGTAATGGGTCGCTCCCATTCAAGGACGGCCTCTACCTTATTAGGATCGACTGCCACTCCCGCTTGAGAAATGACATGACCAAAAAACTTAACTTCCTGAAGCCAGAATTCACACTTCTCTGGTTTTGCAAACAGTTTCTTCTCCCTAAGAATGCCTAATACAATTCTAAGGTGCTCTGCATGTTCTTGGGGATCCTTAGAATATATCAGGATATCATCAATGAATACCACAACAAACTTATCAAGATAAGGTCAAAAAATTCTATTCATATAATCCATGAATATAGCCGGAGCATTTGTCAAACCAAAAGGCATAACAACGTACTCAATGGCCATACCGAGTCCTAAATGCGGTTTTCGGTATATCCTCAGCCTTGACTCGAATTTGGTGGTATCCAGACCTAAGATCAATCTTAGAGAATACCGAAGCTCCTCTAAGCTGGTCTAACAGGTCATCAATCCTAGGAAGTGGATATTTATTCTTAATCGTAACTTTATTCAATTGCCTATAATCTATGCACAAATGCATCCTACCATCCTTTTTCCTAACAAGAAGAACAGGTGCTCCCCAAGAAGAAGCACTAGGCCTAATGATCCGTCTAGAAATCAAATCCTCCAATTGAGCCTTAAGTTCTTGTAGTTCTAATGGTGACATCCTATGTGGTGCTATAGAAATTGGACCCGCTCCTGGAGCCAACTCTATTGAAAACTCAACCTCTCTTTTAGGTGGTAAAGAAGTAACCTCATCCGAAAATACATCTAAAAATTCATTCACCATAGGAACGGTCTCTAAATCTGGGTCAACTTCCAAAATTGAAGAGAGTAACAAAATGTAGCCTAAGTATCCCTCAAATAGGCAATGGTGTAATTGATAGGCACTAGCCATTTCATTCAAGCATGCTTGAGTAGGAAGAGACTGAACTGAAGGAAATTCTATAGTTTTCGTAAAACAATTCAAAACAACTTGGTTGGCCGATAGCCAATCCATACCCAAGATGATGTCCATTCCTTTCAAGGGCAGACAAACCAGATTAACCATAAACATCCTTCCTTGAATAATGAGAGGACAATTCTCGCATATCAGAGAAGTAGAAATATTACCTTCAGCTGGTGTTTGAACACTCAAAGGAATAGGTAAAGAAGAAAAGCATAACTCCAGCCTTTGTGCACACTTATAGGAAATGAACGAATAAGTTGCATCAGAGTCATACAATACCACTAAAGAGTGATCATGAAGCAGACATGTACCTTTCATCAGATTTTCCACATCCTTCGCCTTTTTGCCACTCAAGATGTGAACATGCCCTTACAATTGGTCATCAAGTCGGGGTGCCTCCCTTGCTTTCATCTTGTGACAATCCTTAATGAAGTGTCCCGGTTGTTGGCAGTAGAAACAGACAGGTTTTCCAGAATTGCACTCCCCCTATGGATATTGCCACATTTGGAGCACTCCTTCGACTTGGAGCCTCAGATTGTTGAACCTGTTTTCTTTATCCTTGCTTCCTTTGCCTTTGGAGGGTTGAGATGACCTACCTTCATCCCTCCTCTTTTGCTATAGGAATTGGTGTTCATCATACAGTTTCCTCAAACTCTCTTCAGCCGTGAAGCTTTTGCGAATCCATGAAGCAAAAATGTAGAATTCAGTTTGGGCTAAGTTATTTTGAATGTCAGCTCTAAGTCCCTACATAAACTGATTTATTTTCCATTTCTCATCCAGTGCATATCCGACATGAGAAGAAAACCTCGCCAACTCCTCAAACTTCTTGACATATTCCACAATAGTCATATCCTCTTGCTTAAAGTGAGTAAATTCTCGTTCCTTCCGGTCCTTGACCGTTTGGGGAAAATATTTCTCCAGAAAGGTATCCTTAAAATCTTCCCATTCAATCTGCTCGTCTTCTTCCTCCAAATATGCTCGTGCCCCCTCCCACCAATGAGCAGCTCCTTCAGTAAGATAATGTGTAACGAAGGTTACCTTTTGTTCCTCCGTAGACGGTACCACTTTGAAAATTTGTTCCATAGCTTCTAGCCAATGCTGAGCCTCTATAGCATCCTCACTTCCAAGTAAGCTTGGAGGATTAAGCTTATGAAACCTGAGGAAAGCTGAGTGTGGGTCTGCTGGTTGTATAGCTGGTTACACGGGTGGAGGTGGAGGTGGTTGCGAAACATGTTGTTGCTGCTGGAGAAATTGCTGCATCATATTGTTGGTAGCTTCATTTTGGGCCCTCAGAAGGTCATTCTGATCCCTCAGCATTTGCATCATATCCGTCCAACGAGCCTCCTCCGCATCACGTCGGTGGTGTCTTCTCCTATGCCTTCTATGTTCATCTGCCATATTTTGCATACACGATATAAAGTATTAAGTTGATCAGACTTAATATTCCCTAAGTTCACCTCCCGATTCTGGAAGCATTTTCAGCATGCCTTGGGCATAAGGTTAAGTCTCAGCAACACTTATGATCCACAGACGGATGGTCAGACGGAGCGTACTATCCAAACCCTAGAGGATATGCTTAGAGCATGTGTGCTAGATGACGGAGGGAGTTGGGATGAGAATTTAGCTCTCATTGAGTTTTCCTACAACAACAGTTATCATTCTAGCATAGGCATGGCGCCGTAAGAGGCACTCTACGACCACAAATGCAGAACTCCCCTGTGTTGGTTTGAGGTAGGTGAGAAAAGATTGGTAGGGCATTCTGAGCCAAAAAGTTGTGTCCTCGTTATATGGTCCCTTTGAAATCCTTAAAAGAGTTGGTCTTGTTGCATATCAAATCGCTCTACCCCCATCTTTGTCAAATTTGCACGATGTATTCCATGTGTCCCAACTTAAAAAGTATATTCTTGACCCTTGTCAACCCTTGGATCATGAGTCGATACAACTGAGGTCAGATTTGACATACCAGCCTATGCATGTGCAAGTTGTGGACCACAACTTCAAGAGGCTAAGGAAAAGGGACATTCCTTTGGTCAAGATCATTTGGGAGGGGTCTATTCCTGAGGAGGCTACTTGGGAGACCGAGGAAGAAATGTGAACTCTCTACCCATATCTATTTCAATAGGTATGCACCTTGTTTCATTTTTTAGGACAAAAATTTTAAAAGGTGGGTAGTAATGTAACACCCCACCTAATTTAATTATTTATTCCCTTAAATTAGGCCTCATATGTTTATTATTGATTGAATGAATAGATTATGTGGGGTGCAATCCATAATACTACAGGTGTAACTAGTAGGCATAAGTGAAAAACTAGCACTTAAGTGAGGGCATAACAGTAATTGAACCTAACCCTTATCCCCTTATCCCTTTCACTCTTGAAAATCAGCCCTATTCTACTCTCTCCCTCGATTTTCTGAGAAAGAAGAAAAGAAGATGAAGAAGATGAAGGCCTAGGGTTGCGATTTTGAGGAGGAAGAAGAGGGAAAATGGTGCTTCTTTTCATTTCTTCTTGATTCTGAACTTTGGGACTGAACATTTGGGATCTTGGTGAAGCTTTGGAGCTGCCCTAGATCATTGGGTGTGGAGCTCGAAATTGTAGAAGGAGAGAAGGAGAAGGTCTCAAGCTTTCAAGCTTTCTAGCTCATCTCCTTGAGCTTAAAGTGAGTTCTCCTCACTTAGAGTTTGGGCAACCAATAAGACCCAACGCTTAGGGTTTCTTTCCTTCCTTTTTGCATGTTGGTTCTGATTTCAAGCATGATTAGTGGATGTATGATTGATTTGGAAGCATGAAAATGTGGATTTAAAATGTATGTTTGAGTATGGGTGCACAAAAATTGAGTTTTGCAATATTTGACTTGAATATATGTTGATATGATCGTGACAAATCAATTTGTTCCTTGTTTGGATGTCATTTGGTTGATTGTGATGTTGATTGGGACCACAGATTGAGTTTTGGAAGAGGTTGGGGTTGAAAAATATGAGTTTTGATTTTTGAAAACCCTGCTAAATTCGTTGAGTCGCAGGATCGCACTGAGCAACTATCAGCGTTGTTGTCAGGGGGTCAATTCTGCCCCATTTTCGCTCAAGCGAAATAACTGAGCTAAGAGAGCATCTCGCTAAGTGACAGTCTTGCGCTAAGCGAATTTTTGGCAGTTTTCTCCAAATTTTCGAAATTCCTTCCCTCTTTTAAATTCAATCCTGTATATTGTTATAGCCTTATAGAAGGTTGTTTACATGATTGAGCTATTAAAATGCTTATAGGGATGGATAAGATATGACATGATTGAACTTAATGATGTGTTATGATTCATTGAGTGATGTTTATTGAAGAATTCCATGGAAAGTCACTGCTATACTTTCTTGGATTCATTGTGTATTGTTATTGAAGAATTCTATTGAGGGTCAATTATATACTCTCTTGGATTCATTGTGCATTTGTGAATGTCTATTGGACTGTGGTAACATTATGAATTTTTCTTGTCTATGAAATTGTAATGTTGTATTGGGAACCTAGTTGGTAAGGGATCCGCAGAGGACTCACTGAGATTTTTATCTCATCTTTTCTATTTGTTTTTAAGTTAAGCAGGATCCGAAAGGCGATCAAGCGAGCTGAATGCTTGGATCCTTTATTTTAGTGCCATATTTTGGAATGTATCACCTCATCTATCTTTTGGATATTTGAAGTTTTGTTTTTGTATTCTGTATTCCAAATACTTAACTTTGGGAAGTTGTAATCTAACTTTTAGATTATAGACTATGTTTCATGTTTGGACTTGTAATGCTTATTATCAAGTTTAAATTTTTGGTAACTCCGATCCTATTTAGTTAATTGTCATAAATTCAAGTAAAATTGAATTATAGGCATTACATTATGGTCATAACTAGTTTTTTGTTAAAAAAAAAGAAACAAATTTTCATAATATAATATAATATAATAACTTTACATTGCTTATGTAAAGATATTTTATGCATATCTTCAATCATATTTTATATGTTAATATCATGAATTAATAATATTACTTTTTAAAACTTATTAACACCGTTATAAAATAGTATAACATAATTAAACGTTTGTGGAGAACCAATTTACACTACTATTAGTTTTTAAGTCTTATAATATTATATTATATTTTATTAGTTTCTAAAAATCAATAAAATAAAAATTTATTTTTGAAAAAAAAATAAGGTGCTGAAAAGACAACAAAATAGAAATTTATTTTTAGAGGCTCGTTAAAATATGTGACACAAGCCATCTAGAGAAAATTTTCTTTTTATATTATAATATATTTAAAGTATAAGATTAACTTCAATTTTATTAATTGTAAGAAAATTATGTAGACACGTGAACTGTGCTTTGAAGAAAACACACATTTACTTTATAGTATAATATATGATATTAGATATTGGATTAGAATAGATTTTATTAATTTTAGAAACAATAAAAATAGAAAATTATTTTAAGGGAAAAAAAATCTTTGCGTTGGAGTTTTTTTTTTTTTTTATGTGGAGACTGCCTTGGAGTTTAATACTAGATATATTAGATTTTATAATTATAATATTTTTAAACGCATTACTATATTTTGTGTAAAAAAAACTTTACTATATTTTATAATTTTAGTGTTTATTAATACATAATTTTTATAATATTTTAATATTCAATTGATATTAATTAAAATTAATCAATTACATCAATTAATTTTAAACTTAATGTCGAGTTGATAGCTATAAAGAATTAGCAATATGGTTATTTCAATAGAAATACATAAATATAAATATCATAATAACTTCATCAATATTATTACTTTTGGAGAAAATAAATAAATATACCTGAATAATCTTATATACATGATTATATTTTGTCAGTAGAATGAGAAAAAATATAATATAATATATTAGACTTAATAAATAGAACTAATAAAGTAAATATTGAATAAAATAATAGAGCTAATATATAATATGACTTAATATTGTCAAATATTTTACATATTATTAAATAGAATATTAAAAAATATTATATAAATATAATATTTCATAGAATATTATTAAATAGAATTATTATAATATGACTTAATAATATATATTATTGAATATAATAATAAAAAATATAATAGAATAAGAAAATATATAATATAATACCTTTGACTTAATAAATAAAACTAATACAACAAATATTGAACAAATATTTAAAATAATATATAATATGACTTAATCGTATAAAATATATATCATTAAACAGAATATTTTAAAATAATTGTTATTAAATATAATATTAAATATTTAGAATATCTAATATAATATTATTAAATAGAATTATTATAATATCACTTGGAGTGTTGTTTTCTGTGATGTACGTATTTGTTCTCTGTTGTGATGCTAAAGTTAGATTGTTTCAATAAAATTTTTAATCATCGAAAAAAAATATGTCACGAGTTCCGTTAATTCTAAACAAGTTTAATTGTTTTGGCGTTTCTTCAATTCAGATAAGTTTTAGTTTAAACACTCACATATGCATCAAATTTGGAGAAAAAATAATTGTGGTTGCTGATTTTTAAAAAAAAAAAAATAATCATGATAATTTATCACTTTCTTGTGAAATCTTCACTCTGCTAATTAATTTAGAAATGTTATAAATCAATGGTTATTTGTCATGTATGAGTTATTTTTCATTTGACATTTACATCTTTTTTAATGGAATATCCGTGATGTATTTTTCACACAATAATAATATGACATTTATTATTTATTTCAAAACAGTTTCTGATTTTAATGCATATTTATCATCAAATATACAGAAAATATAACTATCGAAACCGTTTGTGCTCAATATTAAGTTATATTACTTTTCTATACTTTTAATAATTGGCTACAACATTCTATATACTCATGCTTTATGATTATAAACCATTCACGACCACTACTAGTTGTAGGATATTAGATAAACGATCAAAATCAAACCATTAAGCCGATTAATTAGAACAGTGCCACTTCAATATAAATTTTATTCATAATTAATCAGTAGAAGGGCAATACATGGATATATATCAATGCATGACCAATATATAACGAAAGCACGAGAAAACATAAATTAGGGGCATTTGGGTCCTCCTCTCTTAGTTCTCCAGTTATTATAGCATGGACATTCTTCCTTGTGACCATATGTTCCTGACGGGACACACAAACATTTTGCACAACAATAGTTGCAGTAGAATAGGCACGCCTTCCTGTATTGAGTCACTGAGCAACGATAGTTGCATGCAGGTGCACAATCTGAACAAAACCAAAATTAAATTAATCTGCTTCAAGTCATTCAAATTTATATAATTTCAAAATATTAATTTTGAAAAAATGTTAGCTAGAATTAGTACCTTGGGGACGAAGTGATCCTTCCCCACCAGCCTGTAGAATTTTTTTTTGTTTAAACAACCAAACAAAGAAATCAAATGTTAGAGTGAATTCAAAGGAGAAAACAAGTAGTATATCTATGATGTAGAGGGACACCAAATAATATAAAGAATCACTTACATAGGCATCTTGGATCACAAAAGCCATGGCAAGCATGAGAATAAATGTGCAAACAAATTTAGCCATAGTGCTTTAGCTGGGATCTTTTACTATCTTCCTCTCTTGTACATAATCTGTAGGTAAGGTCAAGGAGTTATATAAATGCAAATAATAGCACAAATAATAGCACAGTACAATTAGTGAGGTTCTTAACCCTTAAATGTCTTTAATGCACTAGTTAAAAAGTCAAAAGAAAAATTCTTAAAATATGTAATATATTAATTTTGAAAAACCATAGGAATACAATTCAAGAGAGTAAAACATTTTTCATCAAAGAAAGTCGGTTGCCAACAATTAAAATTGGGGCCTTGTTTGAGCATATATTAAAATTTCCTCGTTATCTGCCGGCTTCCATGAAGGATTTTAACTGAATTATCCCGAGCAGGAGGAAAGGGGGTCGTCATGTGATTTTTCAAATCAAACGTAAATATTAATGCTAATAGCATTGATTACAAATGGTTTGCAAAAGTCAATAGAGAGTTAATTACTACTTCCATACAAGTGATAATACTTGTGTGTTGCACAAATTTCTTTAAGTTATACCAACAGGGGTTGGGTCTAGCGGAAGAGGTTAGTCTCCCACAACGTGACAAACTAAAGTTCGAATCCCCGTTACGAGAGAGTGTCTGCATTTAGTGTCTGCATTTAAGAAATGTGTAAATATTATTACAAATTAAACATTTAAAAAATTTATTTATTTATTTATTTTAAATATAATAAAATAATTAAAAATAATTAAATTAAAATTTGATTGACTGATTTATTTTGAACTTTATTTTTTCTGTAGTTTAAGTATTATTCATCATATTTTCAATTTTATGATAAGATAATGTTCAACATACAGTTAGACACTAAATGTCGACATCTCTTTCGATAGATATATGAATCACCATTCGCCATGTTGTAGGTCACTAACCCATTCTGCTAGACCCAACCCTCGCTGGTAATTCAAATGTATTCTATCATATTATAATGACATTTTTATGAAATGTAAAACTTATATATGTTTACTTTATATCTTTTTTCTTTTTTCAATTTTAATAATATATTTGGTTCAATCTTAATTATATTTTGGTAAACCATTTATTATTATTAATATTAAATATTAAACCTTTGAAATTGTAAAAATACTTAGATCAGATATGAATTATTTTTAAATTTTTTTAAAAACCTGTTTTCATCTAAAATTAATATATATTCTTCATATAAATATTAATTAATATGCAATAATTAATATTTAATATTATAGAATTTTGTCTAACTATTACCAAAGAAAATTATTTTAAAAGTGATTTTCAAATTAACATCAAATAATCATAATACTTAAAATTTAATTATATACAAAAGTATATTTGATAATTTATAGAATCATTAAATTAAGTTTTTCAAGTATTATATTCTCAAACTATGATTAATAATTTGTATAGTCATCAAGTAATTTTAATATTTGAATTTTTTGTTATATGTATAAAATTTTTTGTATCATTAGTCAATATTTAATAATATATAATGTTATTAAAGACTTAAATATGTATTTTGTTCCTATAAATATAAGGTGTTTTGTTTTTTATCCCTACAATTTTTGTTGTTGTTGTTATGCAACCCTACAATATCTTTTTTATTTGCTTTGGTCCCTCTTTTTCAGCCCCTGTGACAAAAATGCTAATGTGGCAGGCGATAGTACACGTCGTCACTGCCATATAGGCTTATTATGCCATGTGTCACTGCCACGTGGGATGATGGTACCACATGGCACTGACTTGTCATGTCAGCATCCAATGGGTAGATGCGACATGGCAAAGACGAAAAGCAAAAAAATATATTTGCTGGGACTAAAAGTAAAAAATAATATATTTACAGGGGCTAAAAAAAATATCATATTTACAGGGACTAAAATTAAAATTCTAAAAAATAGAAGGAGAATAAGATATTGTAGTTTATTTGAAAAGCAAATGTATTTCATTTATAGAAAGGGAATAAAAAGGGTATTCCAATCCACTTACAAGAGGGGAAGACGGAATAGGGGGAAAAATCTCGTATCCCTTATAGTAAACACACCATGAAATCCTCTAAGGACTACTGACTAGAAATATAATCCATCAAAGCTAGTACAAATAGTGAGACACCTTAGACTGACTCAAAAATCGTCTCCTTGAAACTACTTTAATGTGCTCTACTACCACCATGCAATGTGACGCCCTATCAGATAAGATGCATTCATTTCTCAACTACTAAACCACCTGCAAAACGGCGTGCCATATCATAGTCATCCAATTTATGTCACATGAAGACCTGGTACAGAGGGGGTACCACCCAGTTAAGTATCATGCCAGAAGGAAACCTTTTTTTTTTTCAACTTCAACCATTGCATACACAAGTATATCAACACTATATCATCATTGGGTTGCATTTGTTTGCTTGGCGTGATTTCTCTTTTCTTATTTGGTATGTTGTTTTGAAATGGTTCGGTATGGTGTTGGTCATGCCCCAGAATTCATATTTGTCGTTCACATTGTTTTGCTCCTATCAGCCTCACGGTTGTGGCACGAATTGGATGACTATGATATGGCACACCGATTTGTGGGTAGTTTGGTAGTGGAGAAATGATAAACCCCAAATTAGTGCATATTTCATGGGTATTTTTAAGCCATTTTGAGAGCATTATTGATCTATTTAGAGCCTTTTGATTTAATTCAAAGATTTATTCCCCATTCTGTCTCCCGTGAAGATAATTTGATGCTTACTAATTTACCCTCTCTGGAGGAAATCATGAATGCAGTGTTTTCTCTCAATGCTTCTGGTGCTCCAGGTCCTTATGGTGTTGGTGGTATTTTTTATCAGCAATTCTGGGACATTGTTGGGCAGGATATTTCTAATTCGGTCTTGCAATTCTTTAGGCAGTCTTGGCTTCTCCCTAATTTAAATTCAAATTTGGTGGTTCTTATCCCTAAGTTTCATGGTGCAGATAGGATTAAGGATTATAGGCCTATTGCTTTGCTAACTTTCAATCTAAAATTATTACCAAAATCATGGCTGACCGTTTAACTATTATAGCCCCTAAGATTATCTCTGAGCAGCAGCGTGGTTTTATAAAAGGCAGGCAAATTTCTGATTGTATTTGCATTGCTTCTGAAGCAATCAACTCTCTGGATACAAAATTTTTTGGAGGTAACATTGCTCTGAAATTTGACATTAGAAAGGCTTTTGATACTATTGATTGGGATTTCTTACTGAATGTTCTGGAAGCTTTTGGGTTTGATCGTATTTTTTGCCATTGGATTAAAATTATCCTGCATTCTGCTAGCTCTCTTTCTCTGTTAACGGCCGCTCAGTTGGTTTCTTTGATTATAAGAGAGGTGTCAGGCAAGGGGACCCTATTTCCCCTCTTCTCTTTTGTTTAGCTGAAGATGTTCTTAGCCGGAGTATTTCCTATTTGGTGGATTCTGGTGTTTTACAGCCTATGGCTAGTCCCAGAGGGTGCCCTACCCCTAGCCATGTGATGTATGCGGATGACATTATGGGTTTTTGTAGAGGAACCAAGTCCTCTCTTCAGCACCTGATTTGTTATTTTCTGACTATGGTCGTGCTTCTGGTCAAATCCTTAGTCTGAATAAATGTAAATTTTACACTGGGTCTATCCCTCAGCAGCGCATTCATAATCTCAGTAACCTTCTTGGATTCTCTTCTGGTTGTTTGCCTTTTAATTATCTGGGAGTTCCTATTTTTAAAGGCAAGCCTAAGAAGATCTATCTGCAGCCTATTGCGGATCGTATTAAGTGCAAGCTTAGTTCTTGGAAAGGCTCTCTTGTTTCTTTTATGGGCAGGGTCCAGCTTGTTAATTCAGTTATCCAAGGTATGCTTCTTTGCAGTTTTCATGTTTATGCTTGGCCTGTTGCTTTGTTGAAGGAGGTTGATTCCTGGATTCGCAATTTTATTTGGTCTGGTGATATTCAGAAAAGGAAAATTGTTACCATTGCTTGGAATAAGGTTTGCACCCCTTTACAAGAGGGTGGCCTCGGTATCCGCTCCATTAGAAAGATTAATGAAGCAACTATGTTAAAATTATGTTGGAGCTTGCAATCGGTTGATAGTCAGTGGACTAATTTTTTCAAAGCTAAATACTTCAGAAATAATAAGCCAATCAACAGGTATATTAAATCCTCTATTTTTTTCGCAGTCAAAAACTATTGGCCTCACATTAGAGAAAATTCTCATGGGTTCTTGGTAAAGGCGATGCTATTCATTTTTGGAAAGACAACTGACTTTCTGAGCCTGTTGTGGACCTCTTACAGATTCCAGAAAATGTTGCTGAGAATCTTTGTGCTACAGTTGAAGACTTTATTATTGGTCAGGCTTGGTCTTTGCCTAATTGTATTTCTGATAGATATCCAGTTGTTGCTGCGGAAATCCGTAATTATTGCCTCCCTTTTCGGCCTGGCAGGGACTCTTTAGTTTGGAAGGGGACTAAAAATGGCGTTCTAATGTTCAAAGATGCCTATAATTACTTTTGTCCTGCAGGTGATAAAAAAAAGTTAGGGCAAATCAATCTGGTCTTCCTGCATTCCTCCTTCTAGGTCTTTTCTTATTTGGAGGCTTTTTCACTCTAAGATGCCAACTGACGAGAACCTTCAAGCGCGAGGTTGCGTAGTGGTTTCCATGTGTAGCCTTTGTGGTAAGAATTCTGAAACTTCTGACCATTTATTTCTACGCTGTCCTTTTGCTTCTTTTGTTTGGATTTGGGTTGCTTCCCTCCTTAATATCCATCTGGATTCTTCTTCTTTTGGTGATCTGCTTGGCTCTTGTGGTCATGGTTGGAGCTCTCAATTAAAGGAGGTCTTTATTGCTGCTATTTTCTATTCTATTTGGTTTATTTGGTTTTGTAGAAACCAGATGCAGTTTAATAATACCTGATTCCTCTTGCTCGTCCTTTGTCTATGCTGTCTGCTGAGATTAGGCTTTCCGGTAATTTTTCTAAAGGCACCATGTTTGCCTCTATGGAGGAATTCATTGCTCTTAAAAATTTTAGCGTCAACATTCACCCTCCTAAGGCTCCTTCTATTGTTCAAGTTGATTGTCTTCCCCCTCTAGAGGATGGATCAAGGCTAACACTGATGGTGCTACTAGAGGTAGTCTGGGCCATGCTTCCTGCGGTGGTATCTTTAGGGATAATAGGGGGCAGCCCTTGGCTGCTTTGCTGATTACATTGGTATCACTTCTTCTTTTGAGGTTGAGGTTGTTGCTGCGATTATGGCAGTGGAGATTGCTCATACGAAAGGTTGGAATGCTCTTTGGCTAGAGTGTGATTCTATGCTTCTGGTAACTGCTTTCAAGGATCCTAATTTGATCCCTTGGAAAGTACGTACCCGTTGGCTTAATTGTATTTATCTCACTAGTCACATGCAGTTTTTTGTTTCCCACATTTTTAGGGAAGGTAACACGTGTGCTGATAGGTTAGCTGCTTTTGGTATTTCTAGTAGATGTTACAACTGCTGGGACACTGTCCCTATTTTCATTTGGGAGGATTTTTGTAGGAACCGTTATTAGTTCCCTAGTTTCCGCTTTCGCTGATTCCATGGGTTTTGGTTTGGTCCCCCCATGCTTTTTGTTTTCTTTTTTCTTTATTAATAAATTAAGGTAGGGGTACTCTTTTTCCTTCTAGATGTTTTTTTTCCCTAAGGAGGGTTTTGTATCAGTAGGTTTTAACGAGGCTCCTTCATCTTTCTTTGCCTTATAAAAAAAGATCTATTTGTTGTTATATTTACTAATTTGCTCTCTTTTGTGCAAAAAGGGTAAATTGGTGAAAAAGTTTGAAAAGGCGAGTTTTTGGAGTAAAAAGTAGCACTTTGGAGCTTCAGAGGAATAGCACGGCCACACAAGAGATCTAGATGGCCGTGCACGTCCCCAGAACTTGAAGATTCACTTCCAGTTCACAGCATGGGCATGCAACGAGGAGCACGGTCGTGCAACGATGTCAGACCACTATCTTGACTCAACCCTCTATGAAGCAACACAAGTGTGCTTCGAAAGCACAACCGTGTAATAATTGCGAAATACCACCTTATTTGGTCCTTTACTCTTTATGCTTTCCTTAAATTCAAATTCTTTGAATTAATGACCAAAAAATTGGTTAATTTAAGAAAAGGAATATTAGTCGCGAATTACCAAACGAGCTAATAGTATTAGTAGAGGGTTGGTAATCGGATAATGATAAAGAATTGAATAGAACCATAATTTGGGGGAACCAAAAAACAAGTGAAACAGTGGCCCAATACTTCTCTCTCTTTGTTTCTCTTAACTACTTTCCCATTACGTTCACAATACTTTACTCAGTTCACTTAGATAACATAGAAATTCCACTAGTTTGGTGCTTGCCTATTCCTCGTGGGTTCAACAACTAAGACTCTATAGTTCCATCTTTATTACTACTTGCGATAAGTTGCATTTGCCTTTAGAGCAACAAGAAGTGAATGCATCTTATCTGGTAGGGTGCCGCATTGCACTGTGGTAGTGGAGCACATTAAAGTAGTTTCATGGAGATGGTTTTTGATTCGGTCTAAGGTATCTCATTGTTTGTACTATGAATGGTGTCACAGCCGAGGTTTTATCCACCTTCCAGCTATACTTACGATCTTTTCCACTCCCATGCGGAATTTTTGTCTTTAGCAAGGTTCGAACCCGGAACCTGGGGCTTAAGTAACCCGGAAGCACCTTGCCACCATCAACTGAGCTAGTAGCTCAGATGGTGATGGCAAGGTGCTTCCGGGTTACTTAAGCCCTAGGCCCCGGGTTCGAACCTTGCAAAAGGCAAAAATTTTGCATGGGAGTGGAAAAGATTGTGAGTACAACTGGAGGGTGGATAGAACCTCGGCTGTAACAAAAAGTAGCTCAGTTGGTAGTGGCAAGGTGCTTCTGAGTTACTTAAGTACATCTAGAGGGTGGATAGAACCTTGGCTTTGACAAAAAAGGGGCATTTTTTAGTCACAGCCGAGGTTCTATCCACCCTCCAGCTGTACTCACGATCTTCTCCACCCCCATGTAGATTTTTTGCCTTCGGCAAGGTTCGAACCCGGGACTCTGGGGCTTAAGTAACCTAGAAGCATCATGCCACTACCATTTGAGACAGCCGAGGTTCTATCCACCCTCCAGCTGTACTCACGATCTTCTCCACTGCCATGCGGAGTTTTTGCCTTCGGCAAGGTTCGAACTTGGGACTCTGGGGCTTAAGTAACCCGAAAGCACCCTGCCACTACCATCTGAGCTACTATGATAGTGACAAGGTGCTTCCGGGTTACTTAAGCCCCAGAGTTCTGGGTTCGAACCTTGCCGAAGGCAAAAACACCACATGGGGGTGGAGAAGATCATGAGTACAGCTGGAGGGTGGATAGAACCTCGGCTGTGACAAAAAAGTAGCTCTATTGGTAGTAGTGAGGTGCTTCCAGGTTACTTAATCCCCAGGTCCTGGGTTTGAACCGTGCATAAGGCAAAAACTCAACATGTGAGGTGGAAAAGACCGTGAGTATAGCTGGAGGGTGGATAGAACCTCGGCTGTGACATAAAAGGCACCTTTTTTGTCACTGCCGAGGTTCTATCCATCCTCTGCTATACTCACGGTCTTCTCCACCCCTATGTAGATTTTCCTTATGCAAGATTCGATCCTGGGACCTGGGGCTTAAGTAACCCAAAATCACCTTTCCATCACCATCTGAGCTAGTGTTATAGCCGAGGTTCTATCCAACTTAGATGGTGATGGAAAGGTGCTTCCAGGTTACTTAAGCCCCAGGGTCCCGGGTTTGAACCTTGCCAGAGGCAAAAACTCCACATGGGGGTGGAGAAGATCGTGAGTACAGCTGAAGGGTGGATAGAACCTCGGTTGTGATAAAAAGTTAATTGGTAATGGCGAGGTGCTTCCGGGTTACTAACGCCCAAGGTCCTGGGTTCCAACCTTGTCGAAGGCAAACACTCCACATGGGAGTGGAGAAGACCTTGAGTACAGTGCGTGGTAGATAGAACTCGGCTGTTACAAATGGTGTCTAGTTCCTATGTAGTGTATTTCTAGAAAGTAGTCCTTAATGGTGTGTTTATAATATACAGGATGACAGATTCCTTTTCCCCTTTTCCCGCTATTCCTCATTCCTATATTGTAATTGGATAGGAATACCCCTTGTATTCCCTTTCTATAAAAAAAAAAACGCATTTGCTCTTCAAAGAAATTACAATTTCTTATTCTCTTTCTGTTTTCTAGAATTTTAATTTCAGTCACTATAAATATGACGTTGTTTCTTCTAGCCCCCATAAATATATTATTGTTTTCTTTTAGTCCCTACAAATATATATTTTTTCTTTTATCCCTACCACGTGGCACGAAGCCATTGGATGCTGACGTTGCAAGTCAGTGCCACATGACATAATTAGCCTATGTGGTAGTGATGACATGTAATTTCGTCTGCCACGTTAGCATTTTTGTAACGGAGACTAACGGAGAGGGACCAAAACAGAAAAAGATAATGTAGGGACAAATAACCCAAAAAAAATGCAAGGGTAAAAAACAAAATACTCTATATTTACAGGGACGAAAAACATATTTATGTCTGCCATTAAATTATTTAAAATTAATTTATCTAAAATTATAACTAGCAAATAATATTATTATGAATATATATCATAAGAGTAACACAAATAGTTGATTTTTAGAGCTCTGCTAGAGTTTGGAATTCAAGTTTTCTTGTGATGGAAGGCACCTCCTTCCTCGGCTGTTCCAATAAAAGCCTGCCATTGGGGACACCCCTGATGGTGGAAACAACGATACCCTCTCGGGTGATGATGCTATTCTTTTTTCATTTTTCTCATAGAAACAATGTTGTGATGTTTCTGCCAGAGAACGCCCTGCCCTTAAGACATATGCAATTCAAAGCTCTGCGGTCCAAAGCTCCCAATGGTGGCAACAGAGGGAACATCATGAACCACCTTGCTGGTGGTGGTGTTGTCTCTGCGAATGGTGGTGCAGTTTCTATGAACAAAATAACTTTTTGAGACAAGTTGCTGTTGCGGCTCAGGTAAGTGGACCTGATCATAACTCATAATAAAAGTGGAGTATAATTAGGACTTCGAATGTCGAACCCATAGAGAATGAACGAGTAGCAGCGAATTACTGTGATTCTTTTCTATTAGGCGAGCAAAGATTCTGATTAAGAAAGTACTGAATGTAATTGGAATTAAAGCAGTAAACAGATTAAATGCTAGAACGGTTTAACTATGTTATGGGGGACCTAGGGATAACCGGGTTCACCAATACTCTACTCTTGAGTTTATTAATCAACTGATATGAGTTACCTATCATGTAAGAGCACTAACCACCCACTCTAAATTACTAGACGCTGTCCTTACGTACAATAGCCTTCCTCCCAACTAATTACTCGGTTTGGTCCAGGAAATAACTAAGGGAAAGAGCATTAAATTCAGGTGGGTTTGCTAACTTAATAACTGGTTAGAAACAAGCCCTAGCCTATCCGGCGTATAGCGCGGGTTCTTTTATCCTATGGTTTCGTTAACTAATCATGATCCTATTACCACAATTAAGCCAACTAAATAAAGGGTGATCAGGCCTTATTGGAATAAGCACAATAGGAATAAAATACTCAAACAATCAATAGAAACTCATATAATTAAAGAACAAAACATCAAGAGTATTGTAAAGGATCCACCATCACCCCTAGTGATGGGTTTAGCTACTCATTACTAATGATAATAACATAAACAAATATATGAATTCAGAACAATCCATAACAAGAGAATAAATTCTAAACCGGGACACCCTTTCGGTATGACGACGGTCCTTAAGCACGTTATTCGCATCCTCATAAGCTCCGGTAGCGATTCTAGATGGCACCAAGCTTCAAGGAGACAGGAATTCTTTGGAATGGGCAAGGGTTTGCTATCAGATCTCAATTGGGGGCTTTTGACTCAGAAATTCGTCAAAAGGTCTTTGTAACATGTTAAGAGCCCCAATTTATAAACTAGGCTGCGAATTAGGTTTTTTGGCTTCAAATCTGCACTGATCAGGGATGGGGTACGACCATACAGAGTATATACACGGCCGTACCAAGCTTCGTAGATGACGTTGACGCATACCCGTTCGTGCTGTTGCCCTGACATCACTTGTGTACAGCCGTACTGCCTTTGGCACGGCCGTACTAGACTATTTTATCGGCATCAGGTGGTACAGACTGAGGGGGTATGCCCTTACTGGGATTCTGCTCTAGGTACGGCCGTATCGTTGGTAGGTCCGACCGTACCCCTTGTCCAATAGTGCTAAAACTCTCCAAAACTAGCCAGTTTTTTGTCCTTTTTCGCATCTTTTGTTCCAAGTGGTGTCTTCATGATATTTCTGCATAATAAGACATAAATGAGTACCTTTGTGCATTAATCAGTGCAAAATGGTGTAATTAGATACTAAAAATGTCCGATAAAGACAAATTGGTGTGTTAACACATCCCCACACTTGAACTTTGCTTGCCCTCAAGCAAACTACTTGGTTAAGAAAAACTAATTCTACTTAATAGGGGCAGAAAAAGAAGTGAGACAACAATATGATATCACAAAACATGTCAGTCAATAGAGTGTCCAATTAGAGGTGTAAGTTCAAGTAAGCTAACAATCAATGATTTTTAAGTCACACTCTCACCAATTTCAAAGTGTTTGCAGGCATGGTCATTAACACTCAGATTTTTCAAATGAAAAGGCATTACCATAGGCTTGTACATTGACCAAAAACTCTACTATTAGAATCTATAAGACATGCAAAAGAGGAATAAGGGTCTTTCATTGGTTGTAATGGGGCCAAGGTAATAATGTTTGGTATGATAAAAGAAAGAAAAGGTCATGCAAAGGGTCAGAAACAAATCAACCAAGACAAGCAACCTAATTCTTTTTCACTTTCAAGAGTAGGCAATAATCCCAATTTTTCAATTGAAATATTTTCTTTTTGAAACTTATGAAGGCATAAGCATTATCACAAAAAAAAATTTCTTTTTCTTTTTCAATGCTCTTTCTTTTTTCGTTTTTTTTTTCTTTTCTCCTTTCATGCAATTATGCAGCAATCAATCATTTTTAAGAATTAGGAGGGGAACAAATTCATAAGCCTTCTCTTTTTGTAAACAAATAAAAGGGACTTTGCAACATTATTCAATAAATTTTTACCACTAATTGCTCCCAAATAAAATTTTTCCAAGGTTGACTTTATAGAAGACAATCAATAAAAACAAGAAGGGTACCAATGAAATTAAATATAATACTTTTAGGCTCAGAAGTGGGCAACTAGTGGGATAATATATTCAAATGGTAGTGGCCTGAAGAATTCCTAAAAATTGCCATTTCTAAATTCACATGCAAATAAATTCATATTCGCTTCATAATGGTCTCGGTACAAGTTCTAGAATGCACATTGCATGAAAAATATCACTCAACAAAGAAGAGAGACAAAAGCAAGATGTTGCCTCTTATTTCAGGCTCAAAATTCACATTTAATAGCTTACATAGAAAGTCAAACTCACAGAACTTCAATATGCTAATTTCCAGCAAATTCCAAAACTAGCAACGAATTGATTCAATCAAAAGTTGTCATAAAAAAAATTGTATAGCCCCTAAATCAGCAAAAATTTAAAGTGTTAGAATTCAAGTGTGAGTGGTTAGTCCCACATTGGCTAGGATTGGGCTAAGTGAAGGATATACAAGAGAGGTGACCCATATACCCAATGCCTTAAGGTTTTGGGTGGAGATGTGGTGTCTTGGTCTCTTAGTGGTCCTAGTCCTTAGCCAGCTGTTGCTCTCAGGTGCTCCCCGGACTCCCCAACAATTGGTATCAGAGCCGTGGTTCGGCCTGATGGGGGAGCGAGAGTGGATCCTGCTGGTTCTCTCAAATGTGGGAGACTCACACTTGGGGGGAGATTGTTAGAATTCAAGTGTGAGTGGTTAGTCCCACATTGGCTAGGATTGGGCTAAGTGAAGGATATATAAGAGAGGTGACCCATATACCCAATGCCTTAAGGTTTTGGGTGGAGATGTGGTGTCTAGGTCTCTTAGTGGTCCTAGTCCTTAGCCAGCTGTTGCTCTCAGGTGCTCCCCGGACTCCCCAACATAAAGTTCTTCTATAATTGTAAGCAGTTATAAGCACAACCAAGTAATAAGTATAATGTAAAACTTCCTCCCCATACTTATTTCTAGCAGTGTCCCCACTGCGACTATTTTAAAGCAAACACAACAATATAAGATAAAAATTTAAAAGTAAGTGCTATAAAAGAATGTGGAAAAAGACTCCCTCTGAAAAATATCACGAGCAAATTGGATAGGGATATTGGCAAAATATTCCGTTTCCTTGTCGCAATACCGATGGAGCTGGTAAGCGGCGGAAGAACTGTGTAACACAAAACTAAGAAGTTTAGACTATAATAAAAGAAAAAATATACTAATAAAATAAAATAAAATAAAAGCAATGCAATAAAATAAAATGTGTATTCCACGAGTGTGCCAAAATATATACATCTCTTTTTAATACAAAAGCAAAGCCTAAGTACTAAAAGAGAAAATAAAGTAAGGTCCCACATCACTCGGCAGGAAGGAAAGACTGGATGCGCTGAAGGTGCTCCAAAATAAGTGCCAGCAGCTGGTCCACATGTGTCCTATGCTCCACAAAGCTGGAGTGCATCTGGTCAAGACACATCATGACATCCTCATAGGAGTGGCCCTGTGCTGCTGGCTGAGGCTGTGGCGGTGGTGGTGGTGGATGCTCCTCTGCTAGGGGGACAAAATCTGCAACTTCGTCCTGCTGCTGCTGCTGCTACTGCTCTAGTCTGATGACCACATAGTCCTCGTGCCCCAATCTCCGCAGAACACCGATGTTGAGAAGGGTCTGAAGTCCAATGGGATCCAGCTCAATCATCGTAGCTTCAGCTCTGGTGCGAACTCCGAGGTGCTGGGCTAGACGGGAGATGAAAGAACCCAAGATGATGTGCCCGGTGTTCTGGATCTGAAGATGAATGCCTAATTGGGTGCACGTACATAGGAAAAACATCTCGGCATCACAGCGGCGTCCTGTGGTCATAGCCAAAAGCAAAAACAAGTCCGGCCTCGTCATTGTATCGTCGCTCAAGGCTCTCCCGTTAATGGAACGTGCAATCCATCACGTGTCTTTGTCACGCATAGGTGGGTCATTTGATCATTCCTAGGGTCTCTAAGCATGCAAAACCAAGCAAAAACTACTCCTAATCACCTAAAGTTAGAATTAAACAAAACCAAAAACCTAAACTAACTAAAAACTTAAAATAACCAGTAAAACAACCAATCAATCCACAAATTGAGTTTAGAATCAGTACTTGGATGATCTTGTGAGTGGAAATGAGAAGAGAATGAAAGAAAAGAGTGCTCGAATGGAGAGGTTTTGGGCGTACGATGTGGAGGTACGCCCTTACCTCTCACTGTTTACCTTTTATTCAGCCTCTGGACAAGGGGTACGCCCGTACTTGGTTTATGAGCGGTCGTACTTGTTTGTTCTCCGTGTTTTTGAAGATGGAGTCGTGTGGTATGGACGTACACGGTGCAAGGTGCGCCCGTACCTACTGGTTTTCTGGAATTTTTTTTTTGATTTTTGAATTTTATAATTTTTTTTAAAAATTCCTAAAATGAATAAAAATAGAGTAAAATAATAATAACAATAAAACAAACAGACAAAAAATAAAAAAAATGTTAGTAACCGAGGTTGAGAAGGGTCTGAAGTCCAATGGGCTCCAGCTCAATCATCGTAGCTTCAGCTCTGGTGCGAACTCCGAGGTGCTGGGCTAGACGGGAGATGAAAGAACCCAAGACGATGTGCCTGGTGTTCTGGATCTGAAGATGAATGCCTAATTGGGTGCACGTACATAGGAAAAACATCTCGGTATCACAGCGGCGTCCTGTGGTCATAGCCCAAAGCAAAAACAAGTCCAGCCTCGTCACCGTATCGTCGCTCAAGGCTCTCCCGTTAATGGAACGTGCAATCCATCTGTGTACTGTACGCATAGCTGGGTCGCTGATCATTCCTAGGGTCTCTAAGCATGCAAAACCAAGCAAAAACTACTCCTAATCACCTAAAGTTAGAATTAAACAAAACCAAAAACCTAAACTAACTAAAAACTTAAAATAACCAGTAAAACAACCAATCAATCCACAAATTGAGTTTAGAATCAGTACTTGGATGATTTTGTGAGTGGAAATGAGAAGAGAATGAGAGAAAAGAGTGCTCGAATGGAGAGGTTTTGGGCGTACGATGTGGAGGTACGCCCTTACCTCTCACTGTTTACCTTTTATTCAACCTCTGGACACGGGGTACGGCCGTACTTGGTTTATGAGCGGCCGTACTTGTATGTTCTCCGCGTTTTTGAAGATGGAGTCGTGTGGTATGGATGTACACGGTGCAAGGTGCTCCCGTACCTACTGGTTTTCTGGATTTTTTTTTTTATTTTTGAATTTTATAATTTTTTTTTAGAAATTCCTAAAATGAATAAAATAGAGTAAAATAATAATAACAATAAAACAAACAGACAAAAAATAAAAAAATGTTAGTAACCGAGGTTGCCTCCTAGTAAACGCTTGTTTAACGTCCCGAGCCTGACGGGTCAGAGGACTTAGAAATTAGTCCTCAGCGGGCAATGGCCCGTCCTTGACATTACCTTTGGTCTTCTCACCATTGGGGAACGCAACAAAGTAGTCACCTTTTTCTGAGTGGTCCATCCAAGCAGGTCCTGAGCATTTTTTTGGTGGGTTCATTGTGTATCCTCAGTCTGCACAGATGTAAATTGGCTTTTCTAAGTTGGGTACAAAGGTCTTAATGAATTTCTTCACCAAGTTGTTCCATGTTTTTACATCCTCAACTGGTAGGAGATAAAGCCAAATCTTGACTTCCTCATCTAATGAGAATGGGAAAGTCATTAGTTTTGCTTCATCTGGAGATAAGCCTTTAAACTTTGCATTCCTCATCTTCTTGCAAAACGGTCTCATGTGCTCAACATGATCTTGTCCTGTGGTTCCCTTGAATTACAGAATTGACACTTCCGAGATTAAAGATGGGTATAATTTAAAACCTGTAAATTTCTCTTGAGCGTCTTTCTTGGATCCTCTTAAAAATTGGAATAGGTTCATTCTTTCTTCTGGTGTGGACTTGAAAACTCTTAAGAATTCTTCTTTTAATTCTTCCCAACTTGAAAAGTGGTGCTTGGGGTATATTGAGAACCATTTTTTTTGCAAATCCTCCTAGAGAAAGAGGAAATAATTTGAGCTTTATTCTTTCAGCTTTGGCTCTTGCAAGATTGTTAGATTTTTCCAAGCCATAAAAGTTTAATAAATGACAAGAAGGTTCATCAATATCAAGTCCTTTAAATTTAGGAATACATAGTGCATCCAAAATCAAAGAGGGGGTTATGTCTTTATCCTGCTCTAAAGAATCCCTATCTTGTTCTGCAACTTGCACTTCTTTACCTTTTTCAACTTTTATATCCTGCAAGAAACAACAAGAAGCACTAGAGGGAGAGATTTTGTTAGAATTATATATATTAAATAGTTCTTCCTCATCCTCAATTCTTAGAGTCATGGTTCCTTTTTTCACTTGGATGGTGGCATCTCCTGTTGCTAAGAATGGCCTTCCTATAATAATAGGAACGTTTTTGTCTTCCTCCATATCCAAAACCACAAAATCCACAGGGAAAATAAATTTCCGTACCTTAACTAGCATGTCTTCTATTATTCCTCTTGGATAAACAAGAGTTCTATCAGCTAATTGCAGAGACATGTAAGTAGGTTGTGGTTCATGCAAATTCAGTTTCTTCCAAACAGACAAAGGCATTAAATTTATACTTGATCCTAAATCACATAGTGCCTATAGCGAAAGTTTCTGGATCTTTAAGCTTAGGTAGTAATTTCTTCAAAAGAATCGCAGAGCAATCCTCATTCAACCTTACAGTCTCATCTTCTATCCTATTTTTGTTAGAAATCATTTCTTTCAAAAATTTAACATATTTAGAGACTTCAGAGACAATTTTAGTCAAAGGGATATTAACAGCCAATTTTCTAAGTTTTTCTAGTAACCTCTTATCTTGCCTTTCTTTACAAGAATTTTTAGAACCTTTGGAAGAGTTACTTACCTGCTGAGACTTGGGTTGAGTCTTTTCCTCTTTTGGTTCCTCTTTTTCCATGAAGATTGCATTGCATTTTACATTGGGATTTGGTTCCACTTGACTTGGGAGTGCTCCTTTTTCTCTTTGAGTCATTGTTTTCAACACTAGTGCCATTTGTTCACTCAATGTTTTCTAGCCTTCTGCTTGCTCAGTGACTATTTTCTCCAAGTTGCTACACCTCTCATTCATCTGTCCCATAACATGACTAATATCATTCTCTCCGGGACTTTTATCATTCTGGCCACGATTTTGCATATGTGGGGGGCTTATAAGTATTCTGTTTTTGGCCATGGGATCTCTATTGATCTTTCCATGAAAAATTTGGGTGATTGCTCCAACCAGGGTTGTAGGTGCTTGAGTATAGGTCGTTTTGCTTATGCCTAATAAAATTCACCTCCTCAGTGCAGTCCTTTGAATCATGAGTTGTAACTCCATAGAAATTGCAAGATGCCTTAACTGTCTTATTTTCTATAGCCTTTAATCTTTCTTCAGTCTTCTCCATAAAACCGGCTAGAACTCCCATATACGGATGTCCGTGTCTTTGAATATATTTTAACATAGCCTCTTGCATCCCCAATTTTGGGTCAAAATATTTCTGGCCTATAGCATTGACTTCTTCTATTTGTCCTTCAATTGCCATACAACCCCAATCATTTTTAGGATTAGACTGGGTTTGCGCTGCCATCAAAGTCTCTAACTTCTTAGTCATTGCCTCCAATTTTGCTTCTAGAGCTGTGTTGGCTTCAACTTTGTAAATACCTGCTTGCTGGTTCTTATTTCCGGACTGCCTATCATTAGCTGACCACTGAGCATTGTTCTGAGTCATTTCAATTATAATATCAAAAGCCTCAGTGGGTGTTTTATTTCCGAAAGATCCTCCACAAGCAGCGTCAATAGCTCCTCTAGTTTTCATATTGAACCCATTATATAAAATCTGAAGCTGCTGCCACTTAGTGAAACCATGATGAGGACATCTTCTCAATAAATCTCAAAATCTTTCCCATGCCTCATGCATTGATTCTCCTTCATTCTGGGTGAATCCAGACATATCAGCTCTCAGCTTTGCAGATTTTGCGGGAGGAAAGTACTTGTTTAAAAACTTAGTTTTTAGGTCCTCCCAAGTAGTAATAGAGTTAGGTGGGAATGAATCCAACTATAGCTGTGCTTTCCCTTGCAGTGAGTAAGAGAACAGTCTTAACTTGATTGCCTCTGGTGATACTCCTTCACATTTGACAGTATTAGCAACCTTCTGAAATCTCTTAAGATGGGCATTTGGGTCTTCAGAAGAAGCCAGAGAATTGCACGGCAGATACCATAGAGATCAGTGCTGGCTTTAGTTTGAAATTGTTGGCCACAATTGCCGGGTAGTTAACACTATCTGCCACATCTGTAGTTGGTGTGAAGTATTCGTTCAATGTTAGTTCTTCAGCCATTGCTAACTGTTGTCTTCTCAACAATCTTAGTGTTCTTTCAATTTCAGGATCAAAAATCAATTTAGGATGTTGAGACCTTGTCTGCATACACCAAAGAAGACCAAATTAGAATGTCTTAGAATTAAACAAAAATAACAGAAAATTAAATAATTAAATAAAATTATGCCTAATGCGAATAAAATCTAGAATTCGATTAATATCGCAATCACTCCCCGACAGTGGCACCAAAAACTTGTTGCGGCTCAGGCAAGTGCACCTGATCGTAACTCGTAATAAAAGTGGATTATAATTAGGACTCCGAATATCGAACCTTCAGAAAATGAGCGAGTACCAGCGAATTACTGTGATTCTATGCTATTAGGCGAGCAAAGATTATGATTAAGAAAGTACTGAAAGTAATTGGAATTAAAGTAGTAAACAGAATAAATGCTAGAACGGTTTAACTGTGTTATGGGGGACCTAGGGATAACTGGGTTCACCAATACTCTACCCTTGAGTTTATTAATCAATTGATATGAGTTATCTATCATGTAAGAGCACTAACCACCCACTCTAAATTACTAGAGGCTGTCCTTGCATACAATAGCCTTCCTCCCAACTAATTACTTTGTTTGGTCTAGGAAATAACTAAGGGAAAGAGCATTAAGTTCAGGTGGGTTTGCTAACTTAATAAATGGTTAGAAATAATCCCTAACCTATCGGGCATATAGCGCGAGTTCTTTTATCCTATGGTTCTGTTAACTAATCATGATCCTATTACCACAATTAAGTCAACTAAATAAAGGGTGATCAGGCCTTATTGGAATAAGCACAATGGGAATAAAATACTCAAACAAATAGAAACTCATATAATTAAAGAACAAAACATCAAGAGTATTGTAAATAATCCTCCATCACCCCTAGTGATGGGTTTAGCTACTCATTACTAATGATAATAACATAAACAAATATATGAATTCAGAACAATCCATAACAAGAGAATAAATTCTAAACCGAGACACCATTTCGGTATAACGACGGTCCTTAAGCACGTTCTTCGTGTCTTCACAAGCTCCGGTAGCGATTCGAGATGGCACCAAGCATCAAGGAGACAGGAATTTTTTGGAATGGGCAAAGGTTTGCTGTCAGATCTCAATTGGGGGCTCTTGACTCAGAAATTCGTCAAAAGGTCTTTGTAACATGTTAAGAGCCCCTATTTATAGACTAGGCTGTGAATTAGGTTTTCTGGCTTCAAATCTGACCGATCGTGACGGCACGATGCTGTCAGAGTATATACACGGTTGTACCGAGCTTCGTAGATGACGTTGACCCGTACCCGTTTGTGTTGTTGCCCTGACATCACTTGTGTACGGCCGTACTGCCTTTGGCATGGCCGTACTGGACTATTTTATCGGCGTCTGGTGGTACAGACTGAGGGGGTACGTCCTTACTGGGATTCTGCTCTAGGTACGGTCGTACCGTTGGTAGGTCAGGCTGTACCGCTTGTCCAGTAGTGCTAAAACTCTCCAAAACTAGCCAGTTTTTTGTCCTCTTCTGCATCTTTTGCTCCAAGTGGTGTCTTCATGATATTTCTGCATAATAAGACATAAATGAGTACCTTTGTGCATTAATCAGTGCAAAATGTTGTAATTAGATACTAAAAATACCCTATAAATATAGACAAATTGGTGTGTTAACAGTTGCTCTAGGTGAAAGAAACACTCCTAAGAATGGAAAGAATTGATCTGTTGAAGAACAATTTTTTCAAAGTCACCATCGAAGAAGGAGATAGGTTGTGGACAAAGTGTTACATCGATGACAACTATTTTCAAGACTTAAGGAAACTGTGGAAAGATGCAGTTATAGTTAAACTTCTTGGAAAATCTCTGAGTTTCTTTACTATGAGAGATTGGTTTAAGGCTATGTGGAAAACTTTGGGTGGTTTTGAGATTGTTGATACAAGCCATGGATACTATATGGTTAAATTCGATCTTGTTGAGGATAAAGATAAGGTTATCAATGGTGGCCCTTGGATGTTATTTGATCACTATCTCATTGTTCGGCCATAGACTCCCATATTCATCTCTTTGTTTGTCAAGATAGATAGCACCCTTGGTTGGATTTGATATCCTTGTTTAGGGATGGAATACTATGATAAAAATGTCCTTCTTACTTTGGCTTCGGTGGTTGGTAAGCCAGTTAAAGTAGATTTCAGAACTATCGAAGCATCAAGCGATATCTATGGACATGTGGTGAGGAATTGTTCTTCCAAGAAATCAAAACATGTTGTATTAGTTAAGGAAGGAGCGGTTGTGAATGGTCAAGATCCCAATTCATCATCTGTCCAGAAAACTTTAGAACTAGGACATTCGCATGACCAATTCTATGCATGATCTTGTCTTGAATATTCCCAAACCACTAGATCTTATTATGGAATTGTGTGAAGATAGTAAAAGGAATGACATTGATCAAGGAAACAACAGTATGAATGTGGGAGAAGGAGGGATCAGTATGGTGCCAAAAACACCACATATTCAACTTCCTCTTAATTGGTTTTTGTGTGGTACACTCTCTCTTTTTGTGTTATCATGAATTTACTGGTGTAGAATTGCAGAGGGGCTGGGGAAAACTTCCCCGGTCATGGTAAGGATCTGGTTAGAATCAATAGATTGAATTTTGTTGCTATTCTTGAACCTCGCATAAGTGGGAACATTGTTGATAGTGTCATCAAAAAAATTGGTGTTGATGGTGTTGTTAGAGTTAAGGCAAGGGTATTTTCAAGTGGAATTTGGTGAATGAGGAGGCAGAGCCACACCGGGACCAAGTGGTGGCATGGTCCCCCTAATGTTTGTAACATTGTTTCTCATATACATATAAAATATTTTGTGGCCCCACCCATTCTTGCCTCATTCCCCATAGAATTGGCCATTAGATTGATAGATTTAAAGCAAGTGTCAACAGTCAACACACTATGACACAACATTTTTCGGGAACAGGTTTTAATTGTATTTTACATACGTTTTTGCTAGCTTAACTAAATAAAAAAATCTTTAACTTTAAAGGGCTTGCACTTGAGTCGAGCAGTGGCATGGGGCCTTTAAAAGAGCAACTTACCACTGGGCCAAATTACTACATTTTCCATTTGACACAAAGTATTTACTATATTTGACTTTATCATGGTCCCCTTAAGAATAAATTCTTGGCTCCGGCCCTGGGCAGAACCATGTCGTCGTTCAAGTTATTTCCACTTCTACTTCTTGCATTCTCTTAAAGATTAATCATCAGGCAAATAATGCTTGGCCACTTTCCATCATTTATAAGTCCACAGGAAGGAGGGAATGATTCTTTTTAGAATGAGCTGAGATCAACCAAATAACCTTATGATCTCCCTTGGGGTGTTATTGGGGATTTTAATGTTGTGTTGTATGACTATGAGAAGATTGGTGGACGCAATGTTATCCATAGTTCCTGTCAGGCCTTTACTAAATGTATTAATGAATGTCAGCTTGTAGATTTGGTTTATAATAGCCCAAATTTTACATGGAGAAGGGGGGATTTGTGTGGAAAGATGGAAAGGGCACTTGTCAATGCTCAGTGGTAGCAGAATTTCTCTACTAGTTCGGTTATCAATCTACATATTTTAGAATCTGATCATTGTGATATTTAGTTATGAATTAATGATAGAGTTACCAATCATAATAGGCCTTACGTTAAATTTTTAGGACCATGGTTAGATTCTCAAAATTTCCACTCTAAAGTCTCTAACTCTTGGAGGGCTCGTGATACTTGGGAAACTAACATCAGCAGACTTATTGAAAAATTAATCAGCGGGAATAAACACTCTTATAGAAACATTTTAGAAGAAAGAAAAGATTGGTTGTTAAGATGGAGGGAATTAAGCACAAACTTAAGAGGAATAATGAGAGACTGATTAAACTTAAGAAAGAGCTTTGAAATGATTACTCTAATATTTTGATGCATGAAGAAGCTTATTAGTTCAGAGTTAATTGGTTATAATTATCTAGGGGAAACCTGCGGTGATCTGCTTGTGGCGGTATTCTTCGAGATTACAGAGTGGCTACTCTAGGGTACTTTGTGGCTAACCTTAATGTTTCCTTTTCTCTGCATGCGGAATTAATAGGAGCTATGTTGGCAATTGAGCAGGTTGGAAAAATCTTTGGTTGGAATGCGACTCTGAATTGGTAGTAGCGGCTTTCTCCAATCCGTGTAGTGTTCCTTGGCGGCTTAGAAATCGTTGGACTAATTGTTTACATACCATTAAGCGTATGAATTTTATAGTTTTTCATATCTTTAGGGAGGGTAATTCATGGGCTGACAAGTTGGCTTCTTATGGCCTTACTATGCAGGGCTTCCTGTGGTGGGACATTATCCCTACTTTTATTAGGGAAGACTTCTTCTGTAATAGGTTTAGTCTTCCTTTCTATAGATTTAGATGATTTTTTCCATGGGTTAGGTTCTTACCACCCTATGTCAATTTTGTATTCCTTTTTTGCCTTTTTAATATAATTTTGACGTGCTGCAGATGATTGGTAGGCTCAAGGGTGCCAACATAGTTGGAATCTTTGAGTCTTATAGTGATGTCGTTACATGTCAATTTGCTTAAAAAAAAGGTGATTAAAATACTAGATATTTTCACCAATCTACTCTTATCAACAAAAGAAGTAAGAAGCTTGATGCCTTAATGGATCATCATGAGAATTGGGTCTATGAAGATATTGCTCTTAGCCTATTAGAAATCTTTCATCTAGTATTATTAGAGACTTTTTTCTAGAATTAATTGGGTTATGAACTCACTATTCATATGGCTAGATTGCTGAGGAGGACAAAATCTGTTTGAGCATGCATGTTGATTTTGATGAGATTAGAAGAGCTTTATCTAGCATGGATGATTACGAGACACCTAGTCCAGATGGTTATCACCCTTTGCTTTTTAAAGGTAAGTGGGATATTATTGGGCAATCCATTTTCATTTTTGTCAATTTTTTTTGATCATCCTACTACCATTACTTCTATTAATAGCACTTCATTGACTCTTATTCCTAAATGTGTATATCCTACTAAGGCTGCTAACTTTAGGCCAATTTCCCTCTACAAAGCCATTTACAAAGTGGTTGATGGACTGTAACACCCCGATTTTTGGAGCGCTACTGATGTAAATTCATCCTCTAAATGCAGGATGATTTTGGAAATGTAATACTCGTCTTGCCTTATGAACACGAAAAATATTTTTCTTTTTTAAAAACTCTTGCGCAAAAACTACAAGTCAGATTATCACAACCTTTTTCGAAAAGATGCATACTCGCTAACAACACCCCAACCTTACAACTGAATAGATTTATAAACATTCGCACGAAGGCGATACGAGTTTTCGAAAATATATCATGCATAATACACTCTAAATAGGAATATATCAGAAGTACGCATACGCCTACATCTAGGACTGACTCCTATTCCTGATATATCTCGCAATTCCCGCGCTTAAGAACTGCTCCAAAAGTCATGCATTAGGACCTGCTCAACGGAAGCTACACAATAGACACCTATAGCTAGTCGGCACATACACCGCTTACTGAGTTTTACAGTAAGTTTAAAAAAACCATAATTCATAACGAAATTAATCAGGTGGAGTATCCCTTCCGCATTGCTCGTCGACCTCAAGTGGCTACCTCTCTCCAACTTGAACTGGGGTGACATCCATGAGAATGCCCGATAAAAGCAAGGGTCATCTTCCCTCATAATCATATCACAACAATAGCATATATATATATACACACACACACACACACAAACATAATCATGCTAACAGATTATAATTAGGCACGAAATATCATGGCAAGTCAAGTACTCAACATGTTATCAAATCAAATCACTTTAAAACACATAGTGACACAGCATAGCAGCACTCAGCAAGTAATCATCATTCATTTTCAATCAACACAACAGTGGGCAAGACACTGGTTGGACTCCCGATTCCCAGGCTCGACCTTGGTTGAACTCCCGATTCCCATGCTAAATGTAACGACCCGTTTCCGGAGCGCTACTAAACTAGGGTAACTCTAATGCAATGGAGTTTTGTAAAGTGATACTCTTCTTGTCTTTTGGAAATTGCGGTAAATTTTTTTTCTTTTTAAACAAATGACTTTCACAAGTGCAATCAGAGTATCCACAACATTTTCGAAACACGAGGGATTCTAAATGCAAAAACTATTGCAACTGAATATAAACATCCACACAACTTTCCAAAAGATATGCACTAACAAGTTTTACATACAGAAAACGGTAAATAAATATGTACAAATAGGAATACACCTAAAATATGAAGACCCGGACAAGAGTAGTCATACTTCTGAGGTACTCCCAGCAGTTACCCACACAGGGGGCTGCTCCAAAAGATAAACCTCAAGACCTATACCGACAACTACCACAAAAGAACAGAAGATCAGACAAACTGGTCACCAACCATAACTATATACAACCGACAGGCTGCATAGTCACTAAAACATATCAACAAGCAGAAACATCAACAAATCTACGTCGCTACCCCAGTTCCCCGACGGGCCCTTTTCATCCTCCTCCATCAGTTCGTCCGCATCCTCGTCAATCCACCTACGCGAAAAGTCTTTAACATGCTTCCTGTATATACATCTCGACCGAAAGTGGGGCTGAACTCCAAGCCGAGGAAATTCCCATGTTCGGGAAGTCAAAGACCACCTCCAACCATGTCGTCATCGCCGAAATCTCCACCACGTCCGTCATCGTCTAGGTTACCATCATCGATTGAAGGAACCACGGGCAAGAGTCAACTTCTTAAAATAAAAGAGATGGATACAAATACAACAACATATTCAACACAGATAAATTAGCAGGTCATTGGCATTACAAAACAATTCAACAAGAATACACCGACTCCCTAAAACAATTCAACAAGAATGCACCAACTCCCTATTGACGCAACTATATGCCAGTGTTTATGACTTCCAGATTTTCCCATGCAGTGGTCAATCGCTTGGTATACCCCGACCAGATAATGTTCCACAAGACACTGAACTCCCACGTGATATACCGCACCCCAGGATATTCAAGTTGAAGTTACCTTATACACAACAATGAACTACACCCCTGAACTCCGGTCATAGCCTTGGGCTTTTCCACTACCCGAGGATATTCAGGTCGAGTTCACAAATGACACAACAATGCTTCCACAATCCTAATGAATATATTACCCCATATGACAATTCAATCGAGCATAATCAAATAATTATTCAACATTCACATCAAATAAATATTCAACTAGCCATGTCACCACACAATTCAGTTCAGGCCAACAATACATTTCAATACAACAATACAACATCACAAACAATCACAACATCAACAACACAGTTCATCCTTTTGCAACTCAATGGAGTTAGCAAAGAGGTAATCAAACAAGTGTGGGGGGTTGGGCTCAGAATACCAACCGCTTTTAACCAAGCCCATGAGACAATTCAGTAATAAGTTTAAAACAATAAAAATCGAAGGGGTACGGGACCCTCACTTCGAACCCTGAGGTTCTCAGACTTCTTCCCTATACAAAATAAATATTAAATTCTAAGCTTGACTAGAAGTAGCCCTTATACTAACATACTATAACATGTATTAAATGTCGTAATCCTAATTTCGCACGATCAGTCCTCAAGGATCCTAATCAACACAACAAACCTTACTACAATTCTAGTTCTCCCAAATAATTCCTTAGGCTTGGATTCAATTCTAACCCCTAGGCTCTCAATCCAAAAAAAAAATCTTATTAAATAAACACATACACTTGAAATAACAAGCAAGTTGAAAACTGAATGTTTTTGGAGACTAACTTCCTTTTTAGTAAAACACACACACTTGCAATAATAAGCAAGTTGAAAATAAATATTTTAAAGACTAAAAAATTCATTTTCTTTTAAATCTTAGAATCATAAAGTAAATGCTAAAATCTAATACTTTGATTCTAATATTATCAAGACTCCACTTTGGTTAAAGAAACACAAAGATTTCTCTAACATAAGTGTTTCATAGTCTTAGGATGCCAAATCAAATTCCTAATACTTCTAAACTCAAATTTATTTTCTCAAAAGGCTTAATCAAGGCTCCACTCGGTTTTTAGGATCTCAAGGAATCCAATTTACCTTATGTATTTCATAGCCTCAAAGCTTTAAAACAACTTCAATTTCAATCAAACCAATCCTAAAATTTTCCAAAGCTTAAACACACTTTAATTCAACTAATTAAATGCTAGGAAAACAAAATATTTCCCCCGAAGCTCTAGGGAGCTCACGGCTAACACCCCCCTTTTTCCCAAAAATTATACAAACTTCCAAACTAATTAAACAACACCATTCCATAATTCAATTCTTTCACAAAACAACAAATCATTTTACAAAACAAGGCCTAATCAAGACCAATCCTAGTTCAAGCTTCTTCCAACTAGCAATAATAACTAGCAAGAAGCAAGAAACACAAGCCAATTTAAGTGATTCACATGAAGATCTTCCAACCCCTTTTCCTCTAGGTCTTGCGCCCTAGGGTTCCATAAAATTGAGGATTTAATGGTTCATCTCATTCATGATCATGATCAAGCAATAAATCAAACATAAAACAAGAAATGAACAAGAAAAATCCATTCTATGCATATATATATACCCCACGGTTTTTGGAGCTGAACAAGGGGAGGAGAAATTGATTCTCAAACTCACTTACAAGGTGTAGAAGAGGTATTCAAGTAGAAGAAGAAGTTAGAAGCAAGTTGGGTGAAGGATTGAAGTTGAAATCATGCAAGGAAGATGGAGGATTGTGGAAGCCATGGAAGGTGCTTCACTTTCTCTCACAAGAACAAGGAAGAAGAAATAAAATGAAAGTGAGAATGAGGGGAGGGGGCATGGGCTGCAGCTCCAAATAAAGGGAGGATTAAAAATTTTAATAAAACAAATTTTACTTGGGTAAAAATGATTAAGGAAAAGCATAAAAAAATGTTAATCACCCAAAAAGTGACACCTAGCTTCTAAAGTAAGATTCTAAACCCATCAAAGAGTCTAACCCATCTAATCTCTCATGATTACCCTCTAATTCTAGAGTCTTACGTGTACTAAAAATACGGCATCGAATAATCGCGTAACCGATTAATTCTTTGAAGATTAATTCGCGAAAATTAATTTACCGAGAAATTAATTCACCGCGTGAAAATATTTTATCATAAATAATACAAAAAATTTAAAACACTAAAAAATAATCACAATAAGTTACGATTCGATTTTCATCGAAATCGGGGTTCGTTTAGAATTTTAGTTGCGGATAAAAACTACCAGGTGATTCGAAACGCGACGAAACTTCGTTAGAATTTTTCGACGATATTCGAACCATGAATTAATATAAAATATTAATTCTCAAATTTAATTTGATCTTGATTTAATTCAATTATTTGCTTATCAAACAAGAACTGCTTATTATAGCATAAATACGGCAAAATATACTATAATAACGTTAAATACGTATCGTGAAAATACGGATGTTACAATACTCTCCCTCTAAAAATAGTTTCATCCTCGAAACTACAAGTCAGACATGAGCTAAGAAAACAAAACTGGGTACTGCTCTCGCATCTTCTCTTCTAGCTCCCAGGTCACGTCACTTGTCCTCTGGTTCCAAACGATCTTGACTAGCTGAATCTCCTTGTTCCACGGTTGTTTGACCTTCCTATTGACGATCCTTGCAGAGAATACTTTGAAAGATAAGCCATCTCTCAGCTAAATCACGTCAGGTTCAATAATGTGAGATGAGTCAGGAACATATTTTCGCAACCGCGAGACGTGAAAGACGTCGTGAATATCAAACAAGGAAGGTGATAAAGCTATCTGATATGCAAATGGACCTATATGACGAAGAATTTATAGGGTCCAATGAATTTAGGAATGAGTTTTTGGATTTGATCGCTCGACCAACTCCAATTATAGGTGTGACTCAAAAGAATACACGCTATCCTTCTGCAAATTCTAACGGTTGGCGACCCTGGTCTGCATAATTCCTCTGTCAATTCTGAGACGCCTTCATCCTTGCTCTGATCTGTCGTACTTCTCAGTAGTATGTTGAATCAAATCTGGTCCCACAATAGAGCTTTCACCGTCTTGATGTCAACAAAAGGCATCTGACGCTCGTGTCTATACAATGCTTCACATAATGTCATGCCAATGCTCGCACTAGAAAGTTGGCGTAACGTTGCTTCTCTCGTACAATCTGCAGTACTGGTCGTAGATGCCCTTCACGTTCTCCTCTACCTCATGAGTAGATTAGGATATCGTTCATAAATACCATCGCGAACTGGTACATTCTTCAACTCGGTCACCTAGCAACTTCTAAACTATCAAGGGAATATGAAGTCGCTCCTTCAAGAAACTTCGATGTAATTAATAGAAAGGGTATTTGAAAACTTCAAGATCGAGAAACTACGATTGTTGGGCACAATCCAAAAGAATATGGTGGTACGAAAACCAATCCATCCTAAGAATAATGTCAAGATTTTAAAAGGCAAGCAAATCAAATTAATAAGAACTTTCTACACTGAACAATCACCACACAATGAAGACATGCAGTGTTGGAAACTAAAGTCTTAGCAGTTGGAGTAGCCACTACAAAGTTGAAAGATAAAACAGTCACATGCAATTTAAATCGGCTCACACAATCAAAAGAAATGAAAGAATGTGCGGCATTAGAATTGAAGAATATGAGTAGAGAGTTACTCCCAATTCCGCAATTCCCCTGGATCAGATCATTTGATTACTCTGCTTCTTTGACTCCCACACAAAAGACTCTGCCCTTGGTAGCCAGACGCTTCTTCTTCGCCTTTGTTGCGTTCACACTCGGTCCTGCCTTCGGAGCTTTGCAATCCTTGACAAGGTACCCTTGCTTGTTGTAGTTGAAACATAACACTTCTCTTGTAGGACATTTGTTGGCAAAATGCCCAGTCTTTCCACAACGAAAACAGGTTAGATCTTCCCTGTCTCGACCTCCACCACCTGAATTCTGGGTCATAGGGTGATGCTGTCCCTAGTTGTTCTCCTGAGGTCTATTGTAAGGTTTCCCCTACTGTTTCCCTTTCTGACCATTTCCCTGGCCTTGATTCTGCGACCTGATAGGCCCACCTGACCATTCTTTCTCTTGCCATTCCTCACGACTTCCACCTCGATGCATCTATCAACCAACTGTTGAAAGTTCCGAATTCTCAGAGATACCACAGACTTCTGGATGTCGAACCTCAATCCCCACTGAAATCTATCACTCAACCAATTCTGATCTGCCCAATCACGAAATGGACGAAAGTACCTTGAAAGCAACTCGAACTTAGCGGCATACTCCGATACCGTCATGTTGCCCTGATGCAGACGAAGGAATTCTTGCTCCTTCTCCATCCGTGCAGTCTCTGGAAAGTACTTCTCCAAAAATCTCCTGTGGAAGATCTCCTAACTAATCTCCTGACGCTCATCCATCAACATCTTTTGACTCCCTTCCACCAGTACTCTGCATCTCCCAGCAATAAATAAGACGCATAATTCACCTTGACGTTCTCGGGATAGTGGAGTGCTTCAAAAATCTTCTCTATCTCCTGGATCCATTGGTCTGCCTTGTCCGGATCCGGTTCACCAAAGAACTTCAGTGGATCATGCTTGCAAAAATCAGCCAGTCCTCTAGCCTCTGCATTCCTCTCGACCCTCTGTTGTTGTTGTTGCAGATTGTGTTGGTTCATGGCCGTAGTCTGTTGAGCCATTGCAGCAGATTGTTGGGTCGCAGCAGCAGATTGTTGTGCTATAGCCGCCGCCATCTCGGTCATTGCTTGAATTGCCCGATCCGTGTTGGAGTTATCTGATCCAAACGTACGGTCTCTGCGAGGTGGCATTAGATTCCTACAGTGTTCAAAAACATGTCAGAACCTCACATTCAAGTGATGTGTTGACGCATATTGCTTCAATTAAGAAACAATCCAAACAATTCTAAGTAAGGTTGCTTCACTCATCAGACAACATCAACACTAGTACAACTAGCTACCCAATAAAACAAAACCCGACACGGTGACCAGCTTAGCTACCCAACACACAGTTCGGTTAGAAACGAACCGCTCTGATGCCACTATTGTAATGACCAATTTTCGGAGTGCTACTAAACTAGGGCAAGTCTAATGTAATAGAGTTTTGTAAAGTGATACTCTTCTTTTCTTTTGGAAATTGGGTAAATTTTTTTTTTTAAACAAATGTCTTTCACAAGTGAAATCAGAGTATCCACAACATTTTCAAAACATGATGAAATTCTAAATGCAAAGACTATTGCAACTGAATATAAACATCCACACAACTTTCCAAAAGATATGCACTAACAAGTTTTACATACAGAAAACGGTAAATAAATATGTACAAATAGGAATACACCTAAAGTATGAAGACCCTAACAAGTTTTACATACAGAAAACGGTAAATAAAGACTATGCCAGTGTTTATGAATTCCAGATTTCCCCACGCAGTGGTCAATCGCTTGGTATACCCCAACCCGATAATGTTACACAAGACACTGAACTCCCACGTGATATACCTCACCCCAGAATATTAAGGTCTAAGGCTAACGACGACACTGAACTCCCACGTGATATACCCCACCCCAGGATATTCAAGTTGAAGTTACCCTATACATAACAATGAACTACACCCCTGAACTCCGGCCGTAGCCTTGGGCTTTTCCACTACCCTAGGATATTTAGGTCGAGTTCACAAACGACACAATATGCTTCCACAATCCCAATGAACATATCACCACATATGACAATTCAATCGAGCATAATCAAATAATTATTCAACATTCACATCAAATAAATATTCAACTAGCCATGTCACCACACAATTCAGTTCAGGCCAACAATACATTTCATACAACAATATCACATCACAAACAATCACAACATCAACAACACAGTTCATCCCTTTGCAACTCAGTGGAGTTAGCAAAGAGATAATCAAACAAGTGTGGGGGGTTGGGCTCAGAATACCAACCGCTTTTAACCAAGCCCACGAGACAATTCAGAAAGAAGTTTAAAATAATAAAAATCGAAGGGGTACGGGACCCTCACTTCGAACCCTGAGGTTCTCAGACTTCTTCCCTATACAAAATAAATATTAAATTCTAAGCTTGACTAGAAGTTGCCCTTACACTAACATACTATAACAAGTATTAAATGTGAAGTGCCCTTACCGAAAGTCCACATCTCACGTGTTAAACACGTCGCAATCCTAATTTCGCACGATCAGTCCTCAAGGATCCTAATCAACACAACAAACCTTAATACAACTCTAGTTCCCCCAAATAATTCCTTAGGCTTGGATTCAATTCTAACCCCTAGGCTCTCAATCCAAAAAAAAATCTTATTAAATAAATACATACACTTGAAATAACAAGCAAGTTGAAAATAGTAAAACACACACACTTGCAATAATAAGCAAGTTGAACATAAATATTTTAAAGACTAAAAAATTCATTTTCTTTTAAATCTTAGAATCATAAAGTAAATACTAAAATCTAATACTTTGATTCTAATATTATCAAGACTCCACTTTGGTTAAAGAAACACAAAGATTTCTCTAACATAAGTGTTTCATAGTCTTAGCATGCCAAATCAAATTCCTAATACTTCTATACTCAAATTTATTTTCTCAAAAGGCTTAATCAAGGCTCCACTTAGTTTTTAGGATCTCAAGGAATCCAATTTACCTTATGTGTTTCATAGCCTCAAAGCTTTAAAACAACTTCAATTTCAATCAAATCAATCCTAAGATTTTTCAAAGCTTAAACACACTTTAATTCAACTAATTAAATGCTAGGAACACAAAATATTTCCCCCCAAGCTCTAGGGAGCTCACGGCTAACACCCCTCTTTTCCCAAAAATTATACAAACTTCCAAACTAATTAAACAACACCATTCCATAATTCAATTCTTTCACAAAACAACAAATCATTTTACAAAACAAGGCCTAATCAAGACCAATCCTAGTTCAAGCTTCTTCCAAGAATGCAAGGGTTTCTTGAAAATCTCTAAATCTTTGATTCAAATCAAATTTAACAACTACAATAGCAATAATAACTAGCAAGAAGCAAGAAACATAAGCCAATTTAAGTGATTCACATGAAGATCATCCAACCCCGTTTGCTCTAGGTCTTGCGCCCTAGGGTCCCATAAAATTGGGGATTTAATGGTTCTTCTCATTCATGATCATGATCAAGCAATAAATCAAACATAAAACAAGAAATGAACAAGAAAAATCCATCCTATGCATATATATATATACCCCACGGTTTTTGGGGCTGAACAAGGGGAGGAGAAATTGATTCTCAAACTCACTTACAAGGTGTAGAAGAGGTATTCAAGTAGAAGAAGAAGTTAGAAGCAAGTTGGGTGAATGATTGAAGTTGAAATCATGCAAGGAAGATGGAGGATTGTGGAAGCCATGGAAGGTGCTTCACTTTCTCTCACAAGAACAAGGAAGAAGAAATAAAATGAAAGTGAGAATGAGGGGAGGGGGTGTGGGCTGCAGCTCCAAATAAAGGGAGGATTAAAAAATTTAATAAAACAAATTTTACTTGGGTAAAAATGATTAAGGAAAAGCATAAAAAAATGTTAATCACCCAAAAAGTGACACCTAGCTTCTAAAGTAAGATTCTAAACCCATCAAAGAGTCAAACCCATCTAATCTCTCATGATTACCCTCTAATTCTAGAGTCTTACGCGTACTAAAAAACGGCATCGAATAATCGCGTTACCAATTAATTCTTTGCCGATTAATTCGCGAAAATTAATTTACTGAGAAATTAATTCACCGCGTGAAAATATTTTATCATAAATAATACAAAAAATTTTAAACACTCGAAAATAATCAAAACAAGTTACGATTTGATTTTCATTGAAATCGGGGTTCGTTTAGAATTTTAGTCACGGGTAAAAACTACCCCGTGATTCGAAACGCGACGAAACTTCGTTAGAATTTTTCGACGATATTCGAACCATGAATTAATATAAAATATTAATTCTCAAATTTAATTTGATATTGATTTAATTCAATCATTTGCTTATCAAACAAGAACTGCTTATTATAGCATAAATACGGTAAAATATACTATAATAACGTTAAATACGCATCGCGAAAATACGGATGTTACACTAAAGTTGGTCGGACACCCGATTCCCAGATTCACCTCCTAGTCGGACTCCCGTTGTATGCCATCACTTACTCGCCTTCGATAATTCTCTCATTACCCACCATTCATCAATATACGCAATCATTTATGCATTCACAATAATACATAAAGAATAATGTCAACAGGGCCACACAATACTACACTTCATTGGAACATAATCAAAATCACAATCTCAAACTTTCAAGAAAGCATCATCATCAAATCAAACATCCACACAATACATAAACACATAGAAAGCAATAAATGGAAGCTGCCCTTATCTTAGATATTTTAAGATTCCACCTCTTACCAAAATTCCTTCTTGCCAAAAATCATCACAAGCTTGCAACTTACTCAAATCACCTAAACATCAAACATAAACACCAAAACACAACTAAAAAATTAAAATCATCACTTAAAACACCCTCCTAAGATTCGGCCATGATGAGAAACGAGAGGAGATGAATTTTGTTTTACAAACCCTTCTGGATATATGATAAGGATGATAAGGGAAGGCTAGATCTCAAGTTCCAAAGCTTGACTCAAAACCTATACAAAGTTATACCATTTTTTTCCAAAAACCCCCATGAAACCCATTTTTGAAACTTGATAAAAATAAAAGCCTCTAGAGATAGAAGATGAAGAACTTACCCAGGATTATGGATCTAGTCTTAGTTTGAAGATTGGAGAAAAAAGGAAGAAGTTATCTCACTTTCTCTCTCTAAAACCTTTCTTTCTCTCTCTAGAATTACCTTCATCTTCTCCAAAAAACTTAACAAAAGAAATGGGAGAAGAGTATTTATAGGCAAGGTGGCTTGTTCAAAAAGAAAATATTTAATCATTGTTAACATAAACAAATCATGGTTTATATTACAATATGTTATGTAACTCAAAATTATAAAATATAGTTTTGTAATCCAGAAATTATCAAATTAAGCTTATGGATTTCAAAATAAATTTCAATCTAATTAATTAAAAGATTTAAGCCTTATCCAAAACCTTGTCACAAATTCTATCTCTTAATAATAACTGACTTCAGTTCTAATCGCGCGATTAAATCATTATGCGATTAAACCTAACGTTGGTAGAAAAATATGTTTGATATAAATTATATTTTCATCAAAAAAATTAGGGTTAATTAAAAGGGAATTTTTAAAAAAAAAATCCTCCCGGGGGTCGGAACAAACTTTTTCGGTGGTAAAAACGTTAACCGGGTGGCCAAAACGTCGCCCGGTTTTCGTCAAAATTAAAATATGAAAATTTTACCACCAACTGAATAAAATATTAAGAACTCAATTACGAAATCTATTTTCTCAAATACTCACTTTATAAAAAGATCAAAATACCCTTTTAATGTAAAATACACGTAAAACACAACGTGCACAAAAACACAAAACTCTAAATACTGAAAATACGGGCTGTTACATGGACCACCAAAGTGTGCAAGTTATAGAGAGATTTTGGGTATGATATTTAGTCTTTTATGCCAATATCGATAGATTACTTGCCCATCTCTTTTACATTATGTCGATTGGCGGAAAATAATGAAAAGAAGAGAAAAGAGAAGTAGTCTGGCAATTTCAGTATGAAGGCGTCTTGCAAATTCAACATTTACACTGCTACGACATTTTGGCCCATAACTTGAGTTACAGGTGTCTGATTGACGCGTTCTTTGCGAAATTGGAAAGCTCTTGAAAAGATCTACAAGGTTGTATAGGTTTTTAAAACTATGCACAACCGTGCATATCGTACCATAATGCTCATCAAATTTGGAGCTTCAATGTGATTTCCCCTGCATATATGCACACCCTCGCATAATGAGGCAAGGTTGTGCACCGCGCCTTGCATAGGCCATGCAAGTCTAAAAATGTGCGAAAATAAGTGCTAGCTATAAATAGATGCGTTGAGCTCATAATGTAGGACCGTTTTATTGCTAAGAGAACCCAATTCCCATTCTGAGAGCTCTGGAATTAAGGCTAGGATTTGGAGGCAATGAGCAAGGATTCCTCCATGGTTTTTCTCCTCTTTATACTCCATGACTATTATGTTCTCAATTAGCTAAACTCTTTATTAAGATTATGGTGTATCTTGTACTCTAAGAAACCCCTTTGTTATGTCTTAGCTTTTATGTTTGGATTCTATTTAATTCAGTTATTACTATTCCAATCGAATAATCCTATTGCTTTAATTTCGTGTTAGGATTGACCAAACTTTGCATGCTAATAATCAATTAATTAACAACGATTGTACAGTATTAATTGGTAGACCTATAGGATAATTGGGATTAGAGCTTCCGCATGACCAACTTAGGATCTAATCTTTCAATCATTTAACTTCTTTGTTCTTTGTGCTTTTCCTAAATTTGCATCTTTGTATGACCAAACGGGAATAAAGTTCGGGAAAATAATATTAATTACACATGACCAAACGTATTAGCTTTTGTAGAGGGATTGATACTTGGGTAATAATAATGGAATTGAATAGAATTTGGACTTTGGGGAAATCAAAGGAACATATGAAATTGTGATCCTAGGCTTTTTCTCCACTGCTTTCACTACTTGTGTTACTGTTTTCTTAATAGCTACTATCATTTAACCCATTATTCAATTCGCTCGTCTAAATAACATAGGAGCTCGATTAGTTTGGTATTACCTTTGGTACTCTGCTTGTCGGTGGTGATAGCTGGATCGGTGTCCCCGAGATTGGTTGCTTGAGGCTTATGTGGGGCCGAAGGTACAGAGTATGTGGTGCAGGACGGGAAACGGGTCCTTAGGGAGTGTTCCCAGCATGGTGTGGTAGAGTTTGGTCCTCCCGACAAGGCAACAATATTCCAATTCTGGCGGTGGAAAATCTTGGCCATTCCTTATGTGGGGGAATATTGTTCCTTGTGTGGGGGAGCGATACTTTACCTTATGTGTACTATATCGAGCTTTGTTTCCAAGACAACCAATTTATTTGGTTGTTTCCTCTTGTGTCTATGAGATTGGTGATTAGTCTCTGGCATGTGATAGACCGATAATCGGTCGGTGTATTATGGGATGTGTGTTCAGTGGTCTTTGTGCGGTACCAGTGGCGTGCTAGTCTTCTCAGTGGTGTTGGTTCATGTAATAACTGTTATACTTGTTGTCTGCTTGAGGTGTGCATGTTGACTGTTGTTGTTCTAAAAAAGTTTTCCTATTTTTATGGTAATTGATGAGTTTCTTACCTCCTCGTTTTCTATGTATTTTGTATACTATACTACGATGGATTAGCAGAGGGAGAAGAGCAACTTGTGCTAGGAGCTTATTCCTGGGGAGTGGGACTTAGTGGAGGTAACCACAGTGATGGAGCTGCCTGAGGGTAGTACTTATATACCGTTTGTACTAGTTGCACCACGACCAGTGGATTATATTTTTGTTACCCCTCGTGGTGTTGTGTATATTCATTGTGCATACTCTGATGCGGTAATATAAATACTATGTTGTTATTGTTTACAAAATTATGTGTTGTGTAGTTATTTTATAATGTAGTGCCCTGTCCAAACATGGTGTTACATTTCTTACTTAATGTTTTCTGATTACTTGCTTTTTATAGGTTAAGCTTCTGACCATCATGCTATTAATGTTAAGTCCATTTTGGAGTCTTTTTGCAGCTGCTCTGGCTAGAAAGTTAATCTTAATAAGTAAAAGATCTTATTCTTTAATATTGTGAATTCTTCTCTTACTGCTAGCATCAGTAGTATACCAGTTATTAGTATGACAGATGATACTTCTAGCCATTTGGGGTGCTTGTATTAGAAATTTACTAGGGGTGCCGTGAGTAAAAATAGGAGGTTATAGAAAAAGAAAATAGGGGTGCACACAGTAAAAAGCCTGAATTCCATGTTTAAGCATTTTTAAAGTCATTTTCATTTCAAACACTCAATTTAACATTTTTTTTGTGTGGCTAAAATATGGTTTCCAAATAAATAATACTTTTTTGACAAAAACAAGGCTAAGCCATTTCATTAATAATATTGGATTGAATACATGTTGGTATCTCAATAAATAAGTGGGGGCTAGCTAACGATATGGCTACCATTGCTAAAGAATGGACAACCCAATTTCTTGCCTCCTAGAAAACTCAACAAGAGAGTTTGTTAAAGGAGAGAATAAGAAATAACTACATTCTAAAATTATAGCACCGAAATTAGAGACACCATCTTGCAAATTACTGAAGCTATCCACCACTCTTTTAGAATCCAACTCAAAGTCAATATTCCCCAACTGAAGATCGCACACCCATTGGATAGCACTCAAAAGGTCAAAGGCTTCTCCATCATCTACTGAGCACATAGGTGACATCCACAAAGTTTTTGCTAAAACAAAAGAGCATTATCATCTCGAAGACACATACCTATACCCGTGCGATTTTGGTTGTTTGCAAAACAAGCGTCAACATTACACTTCAATCCACCATGCTCAAGCTTCTTCCATCTGGCCAAATTATCTTGCTGGATTGACTGGGGCGATTTCTCAAAAGATGCCAATTATTTTCAAAAGCATTGTCACACACCACACAAGAATTAGACCATTGTACCCTTTTTTCTGAAGCTGACTTCTATTAGGAACACAGTCCCTACAACAACGCCACATCAAGTTTTTAACTTTAGTTGGGGCTTTTATTTTCCAAAGCATTGGATAGTCACCATGAACTCTCAAATAGAATGTATCTAAAATATTATTCATGATCAAGTTGTAAGCTGACTTAACTGAATAAATTCCATTTTTATTAGCGTTCCAGACTCTGCGATCATACCTCATTGAAGAAAAGAGTGGAACACGCACCAGGACCTCCCGTAAAGCTGTAACGTTTCACCTATTGAAATCATTCCTCGTGAACCTGGACACTCGAATATCATATAGCGCCGGATCCAAGGAACTGGATGGTCTAAGTTAGTAACCAATTCTCATTCCAAAAAGGAATAGTATCCCTTTCTCCTATACTCCATGTGTGTAGCCCTTTTCGAGATTAAATTGAGAACTCAAAATACTCCCTCAAGCATAACTAAGATTGTGCCCAAGTTTAGCTCCTAGAATATCACTCTTAGGAAAATATCTTGCCTTGTACAAACGAGTAATTAAACAATTTGGATTTGTTAACATTTTCCACCCTTGCTTACCTAACATGGCCTAATTGAATGCATACAAATTCCTGAAATCCATCCCTCCATGCATTTTACTCATTGAGAGCTTGACCCAAGAGAGCCAATGAATACCTCTATTATCTCTAGCTCAACTTCCCACCAAAATAAGTTATTCGTTTTTTCTATCTCCTCTCCAAGTGTTGAAGGAAGAAGAAAAACGCTCATTACATAAGATGGGACTGCTTGTAGAACTGACTTAACAAGCACTTATTTACCTGCTCTTGACAGATATTTACCTCTCCAAGAGTTAATTCTCTTCCAAACTATATCTCTCAAGAAGCTAAAGATGGCCTTCTTACTTCGCCCAATCATGGAAGGCAAACCCAAATATTTACCTGTACCCAAGCAAGTTGAACTCCCAAAATGGTAGCTATTCTATCTCGATCAACCCCCAAAATGTTTCTGCTCCAAAAAATCTCCGACTTCTGATGATTGATGGATTGTCTAGATGCCGCTTCATACACTGATAAAATATCCCGCATCTTCGCCGCTTCACTATCTTTGGGCTATAGAACATAAAACAATATTTTACAAACAAAAGGTGAGAAATGATAGGTGCATTCCTACAAATCTTAGTGCCATGAATCTCTCCTCCCTACTCTGCTTTCTGAATTAAAGCAGAAAGCACTTCAGCACATAAGATAAAAATATAAGGTGAAAGGGGGTACCTTTACCCGGCTCAATAAGACCCACAGACTCTTAATTTACTAAACTTTATAATTAATAAAGACACCACACATCATAATCCAATCAACTTACTTCTCTGCAAATCCCATAGTAAGCATAACATCTCTAATATAGGCGCAGTTTAGCCTATCATACGCCTTACTAAAATCTAACTTAAGAGCAGCATCTCCTTCCTTACCTTTAGTTTTGGATTTCATAAAACGTACCAATTCAAACGCAGCCAAAGCATTATCAAAAATATTCTTACCAGGCACAAAGGCTGATTGATTCTCATAAATGCACTTACCAAGAATTGGCTTGAGCCTATTAGGAAGCACTTCAGAGATTAATATATAGAGCACACTTCAAAGAGAAATAGGTATCCAATCCTTCATCAATTTTCGGTGGTCACATTTGTGGACTAAAGTAACATTTGTGTCATTTAAAGAAACCGGAAGTGGCCATGTCTCTAGCCAATAACAACACCCATGATAACTATATAGACCACATAAGTTCCAAAAAAACTGATAAAAACCCGGGTTAAGCCATCCGAACTGAGCACTTTATTGGCCTCATCTCAAATAATGCTTTACAAAACTCTTCTAGATTGAAAAGGGCCAGCAACACATCATTATCTTCTACAAACACCCTTCGAGACAACACCTCAACAACTGGGGCCCTTACACTGCTTTGACTGGCAACCAAATCCTGAAAATAATCTTTTGCAACCTGACACATCTCCTCCTGTGTATTAAACATTGTTCCCTTCTGATACTCTAAAAAATCAATCTGGTTGAAGCGGATGTATGAAAAATTGCAAGTTTATGTCCCCATCTCTATACCAAAAATGTTTGGCCCTTTGATGCCAAAATTTGTCCTCCTAAACTAGTAACATATCAAGCCCTGTCTTAGCAAATTGAATTTCCAAATTGAAAGAGGCTTGTCAATTCAATAAATGGTTGAAAACAAGCAATTACCCTTGGTCCGACGTAATTAGTGAACGTGAACATAAGAAGGGGATTGAATTGTGTTGAAAACTTTAGGCTAAAATCAAGTTCTTTTCAAAAAAGTTTTAACACCAGATGCAGGAAAACTACTAGATGTTGAAATACAGTTTGTGAAATCTTGTTTTTCTCTTAAAGTAGAAATATAATTAAAGCAATAGAGAAGAAATGAACATAGAGATTTATACTAGTTCATCACCAACTGGTAGCGACGTCTAGTCCCTTCGTTCCTGAAGAATTTTCCACTATAATCACACTGATTACAAAAACACTTAAGAGTATTCTACTGTCACAAACTTGACAATACTTTTAACTTCTCAAAATGACTCAGTACATTCGAGCCTTTAAGGAATCAGCCTATTACAAGGCAATGCAAGTTTTACAATAAAGATTTGAGTACAGAGAAATAACTCTCAACACGAGAGGATGAAAAGTTTAAGCACAAGATATATGACTTTCTAAAAGAAAGAATAAGAGGCTGAAGAATTGTTCACTGTCTAGTTCACAAAGTGCTTGGCACAGAATCTTAGGTTGCTTAACTGAATTGTAATTCTGTAACCTTCTTCAATGGTAGACTTGGAGTATTTATAGGCAGTCTTTAAAGTTACCGTTGTGAGGTAAATCAGCTCCAATCATTGATTGAGGTAATTTGGGAAAATATCAGCAATTCTCTTTCCATAGGAATATTCAGATAGTACACCTATATTATCATTTGTACTATTTCCTTTTCCAATCATTTGCAACCCGGTACAATTTGAAAAATGTACAGACTTTGTCCTTTAGCTAAAGGTGTCACCTTTAATTTCTCGTACTATCAAATTAAGCGCACAATCAAAATTTGAATTTATTGCAAGGATTCACTAAGGCAGGGAGCAGAAAGACCAAGCGTGATTTGCACGTGCTTTACTAAAGAACCAGATGCTCGCTAGACTATATCATATGCTCTCTGGTTTTGATTCCGTTCCATGTCTCGTAGTATCTGAGAACCGGACGCTCGCTTGGGATCATATACCTGATGCGAAGACAGAACCGGATGCAAACAGTTTTTAGTGTGCTCACCTTCTTGTAAAACTTCTTCTTCTTACTTGAGTGATGTTACCAATATAGATAATTTTATCTCCTACACACTTCAAGACTTATCAGAAGGTAAATTGTTCTGACATAGATACTTTGTTATCATCAAAATTATTGAGGGTCTAAACTTATCATTCGTTTAGGTTCCAACAATCTCCCCCTTTTTGATAATGACAAATATCTAAGGTTGATAAATAATTTAATTTAGGAAATAATTGCAAGGGTCTCCTCCTGAGTTTAACAGTTAAGTATAAATGTTCATTTTCTAAAACATTTGTCTAAGTATCAGGAAATGATATATGTATTAGAGTATGGGCTAACTATAGCGTGGCAAAATTTTAACATAGCTGGTAGAGTAGTCGATGCTTAATCAATTAGATGCTTATAATTTCTAATGCATGATACGTGCTATGCGTGCCACTTTAGCGTTCATCAATCCTTAACCTTTACTCCCCTTTTTGTCATCATACAAAAAGAGAGTAGACCATCATAGTCAAAAATAGTAAGTAAGGAGTGTGAGAAAACTTTGAGATCAAAATAACTCATAGAATATATTTAACAGAAGCAAATGGAAGCAAAAATAACAAGGGTTTTTCAAAAGAAAAATAATTTAAGGTGGTAGTGGAGTTTGGTTGAGGTGCTGCATGAGGCTGAGAACAATGCTTTCAAGACGCTCGACTTTCGCAGAGGATTCCACAAATTTATTGAACTGAAAGCGCAAGATGATAACAAGATCATCATCTAAAGCAAATGTAGAAGCAGAGGCAGATGCAGAGAGCATATGAGCTTCTTCCTTAATCCATTCAATAGGAGCAGAAGCTGAAGCAGGTTTAGGCCAAGAGATAGCCTTTTGCCATCTCTGAACAGGCATTTTGATATGCTTTAGGAGAATTCCTTGAGCCAGTTGAATGCATTTCTGCTTCTTCTCTTGGGCAGCCAGGTAGAAGTTATCTTTGTATCAAATTGCTTAGGACTAGTTACATGTTTCAAAATACAAAAGAAATAGATTTTAGCATCCAAGCCTCTAGAATCTCTTTAGTTACCTGCTTATCTGAAACAAATAAGAGAAAAGTGATAGATAAAATCTCAGTGAGTCTTTCACGGACTCCTCACTATCTCTCATCTGATCGTACAATTTCAAGAAGAATAAATAAGATATGAAATGTAAAACAATTTCACATAATAACTTATAATCATTCTTTCATTGATGTTTAACACGGCTAACATATTCCCACAGGGTCAAATCGTTATTGGATCGGGAATCTACGCTATTGGATTTGGTCGTATGCTTAATCATAGACCCCGATCAATGTAACTATGGTATGGATGGTTAGACGTCTATAACATGCAAGTGGCGTCCCACGAGCCTAACTATACCTCATCTCCTCTTATGAGGAATCTAGCTTTAAGTCTTTCAAGTGGCTTAATCACAACCCTTACATTATCAGTGCATTTACACAATGACATGAATATGCAAGTAAAAATACTCATTCATAAGCAACATTAGTCATATATCATTCTTATGTAAAGGTGGAGGAAGTATCTAAAACAATAGAGAAAAATTAAAAGAGAAAAAAAAAAGAAGCAGGAGCTCGCCTAGCGAAAAGCACACAAAGGCAGTGCTTTGCTCAGCGAAGTGCCCCGCAAGGAAGCATAGAATCGTCCGTTGCAATGCAACAACATTTTTGCAAAGCGAAAAGCACACAGATTTCGCAGAATTCATTTTTCTGCAACATCAACTTATCCAATCATAACTCCTCCACAATCCAAACCAATTCCAATGAAATTAAAGTTCAAAATCAAGGATTAAAGCATGACAAATAGAAGACCAACACATTTAACATACGAATCTCACGAAATCACATAATTACAACATCACAAAACTCATCTAAAAATCATCAACACTTATGATACCCAATCCCTATTCTCATGATTTCCACAAACCCCAAATTTGAACCAAGCAATCATACCAAATAAATGGGAAGGGAACACCTAATGTGGGACTTATGGGTGCCCAACACATGATGAAGAAGAAGAACTCACAATCACTCCTCAAAGCTAGGGCCAAATGTTGTGAAACTTTGATTCTCTTATTTTTTCTCTTCTTTTACTTGTTCTTCCTCCTTCTCCTAACTTAGGGCACCACCAATCTCCCTTTTAATGCTAAACCTCAGCTCTAGATCTCCTCCTTTATGCAAGACGGTGAATAGATTTCACCATTTCTCTCCTTGATTTTGTGAAAACCATAAGTTCTCTTCTTCCTTCTCTTCTTTCTTTCTTTTTCTTTCTCTTCTTTCTTTCTTTCAGTAGGAAAAGGACGAGGGGAAGGGAGAAAATGAGGGGAGGGTTGGCGTGAGAGAGAGGGAAAAGAGAAAAAGGAAAGTGTGTCACATAATATGGACCATCTTACCCTTAGTTTCTAAGGTAAACTTACCTATATGGCCTTACTTCTTCCTAAAACTCTCATCAAGCCATTCTTTTCACACCTCTTTTCTTAATAGTCACACCCCCAAAAATGAAATCATCAATCAATTAAAACATAAAAATGCCTAAATTAATAAAGCTAAATAATTAAATTAGGTGGGGTGTTACAATACCCCTGTCTTGTCGTGTAGTTTTCGTTTTTCTTTCCTTTATATATAAAAAAACATTGCTTTATAAGATAAAATATTTGATTAGATTACCCAACAGTGGGTGGTTGAGCTGGTAAGTGAAGCATAACCCCTAGGAGGAGGTCACAAGATTGAATCATGGAGAAGCCACTTTGGGTAGGCAACCAACCAAGTGTAAAACGCCTCGCTCTGATTTGTCGACTCAGGATTAGTCCTATACGGGCCCAAAGGGATTTGCTGTGGGGATACTTGGGGAGGTCACTCAGTCCAAAGACTAATAAGGGTGGATCTAAAAAAAAATTGATTTGATTAGATCTTATTAATTGCTGAAATATAATATAATTTTAATTTGTTTTTAATACAAAAAAATGAATATACTGATGACATGTAATTTGGATCTTTCAAAAATCCTTTTTAAGATATAAATATTAAAAATACTATACTCTAATATGTTATATTGTATTATATTATATTGTATTAACTGTGCTTTGGTATACATAGTCGGTCCCAAGCCTAGATAAAGGGAGAGGATTGTGTTAGGCAGTCGACAACCAACATAAGACTTAGTCGACTCTTTAAGACATGGATCAATGATGTAATAGTGTTAATGCTAGGTCATTGTTCGGAAGGAACGCGTTGTATAGCTCGAGTATAGTGTCCAATAAGCAAGAGTCGTTGCATCGCTGCCTGGATGTAGTGAAAAATAAGCAAGGGTTCCCATATTTTTGTGAACGGGTATGGGTAAAGAAGCTAGTTCACAAGAGGATGATTCATTTTGGAACTTGGAATATAGGCACACTTATAGACAAATCTATGGAAATAGTAGATATTATGATAAAAAAGAGGATCAATTTCATTTTCCTTCAAAAAACTAAGTGGGTGGGAGAAAAGGCGAAGGAATTAGACATTTCGTGTTTCAAGCTTTGGTACACTGGAAAAGTTAAATTGAGTAATGGAATGGGCATAATTGTGGATAAGTATTGAAAGAAGGACATTGTGGATGTAAAAAGGGTAGGAGATAGGATCCTAACCTTAAAATTTGTAGTGGAACAAGACACCTTTAATATGAATAGTGCTTATGCACCTCAAGTTGTGTTGGAAGAACACCTTAAGGTAAACTTCTGGGAGGAATTAGAAGGCTTAATTTTGGATATACTACTAGGAGAGAAGATTTTCCTAGGGGGATCTAAATGGTTGCATAGGGAGTGCTTCTGAAGGCTATGAGGGTGTGCATGAGGGATATAGCATTGGGCAGGTAAATGCTAAGGGTAAATCTATCATAGATTTTTTGTCTGCTTTCAATCTTACAATAGCCAATAGGTGTTTTAAGAGAGAGGAGCATCTTATCACGTACAAAAGTAGGATGACACGCTCTCAGATTGATTTTTTCCTCATTAGAAAAGAATATAGAAAGATTTATACGGATTGTAAAGTTATACCTGGAGAGAGTTTGAGTACCCAACATAGAGTATTAGTTACGGATGTACGAGTTAAGAGGAGAGTGAAGAGAATATGCCACAAAAAGGTTTCAAAGATCAGGTGGTGGCAATCGAGGGTGAAAAACAAAGATCTTCCAGCGTAAGGTTTTGCAGGGAGAGTTTTAGGAGGCAAATAGAAGAGCAAATGATGTGTAGGACAAGATGGCCGAGGGGATCATGAAAGTAGCAAAAGAGAAAATTGGCGAATCAAGATGATTTGAACCTTGGGATAAAGAATCTTGGTGGTTGAACAAAAGTGTGAAAGATAATGTTAAGGTTAAAAAGGAATGCTTTAAAGCGTGTTTGTTATGTAAAAATGCGAAAAATTAGGGGGAAAATGATACCTCAGAAAGAGACCAAGAAGGCAATGGGTGAAGCGAGAGCTAAAGCTTTTTATGGGTTATACCTACCATTAGGCACCAAAGATGGAGAAAAATCTATTTATAAGCTTGCTAAAGGTAAGGAAAGAAAGACAAGAGACTTGGACCAAGTGAAATGCATTAAGGATGAAGAAGGTAAAGTTCTGGTTAAGGAGCAAGATACTAAAGATAGATGGAAGAAGTACTTCCACAAATTATTCAATGAGGGTTATGGAATCTCATCGTGCTCCAATGAACTAAACATTAGAAAGGAGGACCAAAATTATACCTTTTATCGTAGAATTCAAGAGCATGAGGTAAAACAAGCTTTGAGAAGGATGAATAATGGTAAGCCAGTTGGACGAGACAGTATACTTGTTGAGGTTTGGAATAGACTAGGAGATAGAGGCATTCGTTGGCTCACAAAGTTTTTTAACAAGATATTAAGGTCAAAGATAATGTTGGAAGAATGGAGGAGAAGGACTTTAGTTCTAATTTATAAGAACAAAGAAGATATAAAAAAATTGCGCTAATTATAGGGGGATTAAACTCATGAGCCATAATATGAAGCTATGGGAAAGGGTGATTAAGAGGAGACTAAGAAAAGAAACCAGAATTACTTATAATCAATTTGGTTTTATGTCTGGGAGGCCGACCATGGAAACAATTTACTTTCTATGACGTTTGATGGAGCGTTACCCGAGGGATCAAATAGACTTACACATGGTTTTCATTGATTTGGAGAAGGCGTATGATTGAGTTCCTAGAGTGATTTTATGGAAACCCCTAGAAAAGAAAGGGGTTTGCATTACCTATATTTGAGCTATCAAGGATATGTATAAGGGGGGCACGACTAGTGTGAGAACACGGGGTGGAGCCACAGAACATTTCCCGATCACAATGCACGTTATTTGCAGATGATATTGTTTAGTTGGCGAGTCGAGAAAGGAGATAAATGGGAAGGTAGAGACTTGAAGGAAAGCTTTAGAAGCACATGACTTCTGTTTGAGTAGAAGCAAGACGGGATATATAGAATGCAAGTTTAGTAAAAGGAGAAGCACCCCTAGTTTAGAGGTGAAAGTTGGGGACCATACTATATCACAAGTCACTCGGTTTAAATACCTTATGTCCATTATACAAAACAACAAAGTAACAGAGGGAGTTGTAGACCATCGATCGGATTCAAGTGGGGAGTTTGAAATGGAGAAGAGCATCAAGTGTTTTATGTGATAGAATGGTGCCATTCAAGTTATAGGGAAAAATTTATCGTACAACTATAAGACTAACAATGTTGTATGGGACAAAGTATTGGGAAGTGAAAAGCCAACACTAGAATAAACTCAATGTAGCAGAGATGAGAATGTTGCGATGGATGAATGACAAGACTAGACAAGATAATATCAGGAATGATAGCATTAGAGAGGGAGTTGGGGTGGCACTTAATGTAGAAAGAGGGTTGAATCTCGGCTTAGGTGGTTTGGGTATGTATGGAGGAGACCAGTAGATTTCGTAATAAGAAGAGTAGATCAAATAGAGGACAACCCAGTAGCTAGAGGCAGAGGAAGACCAATGAAAACTATTGGTAAAATATTAAAAAGGACTTAGAGGCCAATTGTTTCACTATAGACATGATTTATGACAGATCACTATGGCGTCGAGTAATCCATGTAGTCGACCCCACCTAGTGGGATAAGGCTTGGTTGTTGTTGTTGTATTAATTGTTGAAATAATAATATGATCATAAAAATTTAGTTTTTCACAACAATAACTAATATAGTGGTGACACGTATTGTTTAAATGCAAATTTTTAAAATGGTTACATAATTGTGCATTTATGTGTATTTATACATCTAATACTAGAGTAACAGAGATCTTTAATTTTTTTTTAAGAATAGAGAGGATCACTACTCATGAAAAAATGGGTTGCTCAAATTTGATTCATTTATTTAAACGAACCAAACTAAAAGCTTGAGTTTGACATGTTAAAAAAAGTAAATATTGAGCTTGACTTGTTTATCTCATTTATAACTTAAAATTTGTTGTATTTATATTATTTTTGAAGTTTATCAATTAAATACTATTGCTTCAAAAATGGTATTATATTATAAAGTTTATGAAAATTTTCGATTCGTTTGTTGCATCATATTTTGGTACTATTGCTTCAAAAAAATTGTTTTTCACACCAAAAAAAAATAACTATCTTTGTACTATTAAGCGTTTTTGCTTTAGTAAAAAAAAGCGTTTTTGTTAATAAAATATCACGCTATTTTTTCAATCTTCAATTGATATTATTATTTTTTGGTTAAAAATTGATATTATTTTTACTTGTAAAAAATTAAGATTACTTTTTATTAATTGAAAATAAGTGGAATGATTTTAATTGATTTAATATATTACCGAAAGGGTACGACAATGAAAATGTATTTTAGTCCTAGAAATTATTTTTTATTAATTATTGAAAAGATATTAAAACAAAAAGAATTTAGAGTAAAAAATAAATATGACGATGGCATGAGACTTTTAAGAGACATATTTTTTGTTATAAAAAAGAAACAAATTTTCATAATATAATTTAATAACTTAACATTCCTTATGTAAAGATATTTTACGCATATGTTCAATCATATTTTATATTATTATATATCATGAATTAATAATATTACTTTTTAAAATTTATTCACACCGTTATAAAATAGTATAACATAATTAAATTTTGATGGAGAACCGATTTACACTACTGTTGTATAGTTTTTAAGTCTTATAATATTTTATTTTATTTTATTAGTTTCTAAAACTCAGTAAAATAAAAATTTATTTTTGAATAAAAATAAATAAGGTGTTGAAAAGACAACAAAATAGAAATTTATTTTTAGAGGCACGTAAAAATAAATATGGTAGTGATATGTGACAAAAGTCATTTAGAGAAAATTTTCTTTTTATACTATAATATATTTAAAGGTTATGTCTTGGGTTGGGGATCTAGGCATACACAATGTTGTTTTCGAGTCAGATTGCAAGATAATGGTTGATAGCATTCACTCCCCGAAGAACAATTTCCCAGAGTTCGGCGCAATAATTTGTAAAGGTGTAGAAATCTTAGCTCAATGTCCAAACTGCAGTGTAAGTTTTGTCCAGAGACAAGCGAACGGTGTGGCTCATGCCTTAGCTAAAGAGATACCGTTCATGGCTAGTTCCCAAATTTTTAACCATGTTCCACTTTGTATTGCTCTTTTGATTATTAATGAAAAACCGTAAGTCTTTGAATTCCAAAAAAAAAAAAAATTATGTAGACAAGTGACCTATGCTTTGAAGAAAAACACACTTACTTTATAGCATAATATATGATAATAGATATTGGATTAGAATAGATTTTATTGATTTTAGAAACAATAAAAATAGAAAATTATTTTTAAGGGAAAAAATCTTTGCTTTGGAGTTTTTTTTCTTTTTTTGTTTTTGTGGAGACTGCTTTGGAGTTTTTTTTTGGTACATACTGCTTTGGAGTTTAATATTAGATATATTAGATTTTGTAATTATAATATTTTTAAACGCATTACTATATTTTGTGTCAAAAAAGGCATTACTGTATTTATAATTTTAGTGTGTATTAATACATAATTTTATAATATTTTAATATCCAATTGATGTTAAATGAAATTAATCAATTACATCAATTAATTTTAAACTTAACGTTGAATCGATAGCTAGAAAGAATTAGGAATATTGATTATTTCAATAGAAATACATAAATATAAATATCATAATAACTTCATCAATATTCACATTAATTTGCATTAACTAGAAAAATACAATTGATTTAATTGAGAATATATTATAAAATAATAAGTTATTATTTTATTAATGGGAGAAAATATAACAAAACAGAAAATTACTTTTGGAGGATATTATATACATGATTATATTTTGTTAGTAGAACGAGAAAAAATATAACATAATATATTTGAATTAATAAATAGAACTAATATAATAAATATTGAATAAAATGATTAAACTAATACATAATATGACCTAATATTATAAAATATTTTAGATATTTTTAAACAGAATATTTAAAAATATTATATAAATACTAAATTTAATAGAATATTAATAAATAGATTTATTATAACATGAATTAATAATATCTATAATTAAATATAATAATAAAAATTCTAATAGAATAGTAAAATAAATATAATACCTTTGACTCAATAAATAAAACTTATATAATAAATATTGAAAAAAATATTAAAAATAATATATAATATGACTTAATAATATAAAATATATATCACTCAACAGAAAATTTTAAAAAATTTATTATTAAATAAAATATTAAATAATTAGAATATTAATAAATAGAATTTTTATAATAATATGAACTAATAATATATATTAAAAAATATAATTATAAAATTATATATAATATGATTTAATAATATTATATATTCAATAACTTAAACAATAATATATTTCAATGATATTATATTATAAATACAATATTTTTTAAATGAGAATGATGTTGACACGCGTTTATAGACAAAAACCTTACTTTATAATGTAATATGAATATGATATTATATCATATTGGTTTTTAATAATTATTGAAAATTAGTAAAGTAGAAATTGTACAAAATAAGGAAAATTGCCTTTGAAGGGGAAAAATGAATATAGTAAAAACATGTGATATGAGTCATGCCAAAAATAATTTTATAATGTACTACCATATTAGATATTATATTTAAAAGAAATATATATTTATCATTAAGAAATAATATATTTCAAAGAAAATATATTATAAATAGAATATTTTTTTGAACGAGAATGATATTTTCACGTGTTTATAGACAAAATCCTTAATTTATAATGTAATATGATATTATGTTATTTTGGATTTTAATAATTATTGAAAATTAATAAAGTAGAAATTGTACAAAAAAAAAGAAAATTGCTTTTGAAGGGAAAATAATGAATATAAAATATGTTATAAATAGAATATTTTTTGAATGAGAATGATGTTTACACACGTTTATAGACAAAGTCCTTACTTTATAATGTAATATGGTATTATATTATATTGGATTTTAATAATTATTGAAAATTAATAAAGTAGAAATTGTAGCCAAAAAAAATTGCTTTTAAAGGGAAAATAATGTATAGTAATAACATTTGATATGAATCATGCCAAAAAACATTTTAAAATATAATATCATATTAGATATTATAGGATATTATAGTTAAAGGAAATATATTTATATATTTATTTTAAATATAATATTAATATATCCATATCACATGTTATTACTATGTATTAAGAATTATATACAGAAATTATTATATTAGCTTTTAATAGTTATTGAAAACTAATAAAATAGAAAATTGATTTTGAAGGGAAAAGTAAAAATATTATAATAACGTGTGATATAGATCATGCTAAAAATCATTTTATAATATAATATAATACCATATTAGAAGCCTAAAACCAACTACAAAAGCATCGTCTGCAAAATACCGAAAACATTGCTGCTTGATCTTCAATTTAGCCTAGTTAAATGTTAAATAATATGCCCACATGACAGAATCTAGATTAGCCCCAATTTCGTTTTATAAAAGGTAAAAAGAATTAAACTGTTTATAAACGGCAAACACTGTGCAGGTTACTGAGGGAAAAGGTAAAATTTGACTACCGCCACGCCATTCCCTATTTTTCTCGTTCTCTTATATATCGCATTGTGAATTCTCACCTTCTCTCTTTTTTCTTCGTTATCTCTTCTTTCTTTCTCTTTTGTTTGTTTGCCTAGAAAATCAAAGAGAAAATAATTCTCTCTGAAATTCAAAATGACCAAAGAAAAGCCTTTATGTTTTCTCTCCGCACTCCAACTTTGATATTTTTGAAGAATCACAAAGGCATGAGAATAAACTCAGTGATACAAAGCCTTTTTTCTATTTATTTTTCCTTTTAATTTTCTATCTGACTCTCGGGACTCTGCAGTTCTAAGACTTCACGATCACTCCATAAATTTCGGTTTCCTTTGTTCGAAAACATCGTTGCCTTGATTTACTTCGTGTTGATTCTTTACGGTTAGATCTGAAGTCTTATCTTTGTTTTTGTTCGAATGAGCAGGTTGTGGTTGGAGGATTTATCGTGTTTTTATGGTTTGTTGTTAGGGATGAAGAGGTCAAGAGACGACGTTTTCACGAGTTCTTCTCAACTCAAACAACACATGGAGTCTTCTTCTCGAGGAGAAGTGTAAGTTCGTGTGTGTGTGTGTGTTTGTTTTATTGTCTTCATTTTCTGCTTAATAGAATGTGCCCGTGTTTCGTTTTTGATCCTTAATTTTTGTACTTGATCAAACATTTGCTTCTTCAACTGAGTGTGTTAGAATTCAGGCATCCGAATGGTCCCCTCAAAACCGGCTTGTGAGGGGGTGGTCTACCCAGCTATATAAGCAACGGCCAGGCTCGTTAACCACCCGATGTGGGACTCGCAACACGCCCCCTCGAGCCTGGGCTCGTCACCACAAGCGAGGGCTAGCGGCACTATCCACACCACCGGGCAGAACGTGACTCTGATACCATGTTAGAATTCAGGCATCCGAATGGTCCCCTCAAAACCGGCTTGTGAGGGGGTGGTCTACCCAGCTATATAAGCAACGGCCAGGCTCGTTAACCACCCGATGTGGGACTCGCAACAGAGTGGTGAAGTTTTTCGATTTTGTGTTGTTGCGAAATATTGAGTTTTTCGTGTCCTTATGTGAAATCGAGGAGGCTGGATAGTTGTTTTTTTTAAATCTTCTCTAGGTATAGGCTTTAGTAAAGCAACTATTGTTTTTTTTTAAATCATAATTTTGGGAGATTAGATCTGATGTTTTTTATCTGCAATTTTGTTTGAATAGTTCTTATCATGAATTGATTCTTAATTTTTACTTGTATATTGAGTCAGGGTTTTGATTATTGTGTGTCGGTTGCGTTGAATACTTTGTTATCAATTTCTCTGTTGGTCTAAATATTTTATGACATTTTTTGTGGAATGAAGGTCGGGGCAACTTGGGGGTGCTCAGAAACTGACTACTAATGATTCCTTAGCATATCTCAAGGCAGTAAAGGATATATTTCAAGATAAGAGGGATAAGTATGATGACTTTTTGGAGGTCATGAAAGATTTCAAGGCACAAAGGTTTGATCATCTTGTGCCACATTCTTCCTACATCATAACCCCCACCCGGCGACACAATTTTTTTTAATATTATATTGGGAGATGGGATTTTAAATTTGTTAGTTGTAATTGATTTTTTTATCCTTTTGGTGCCATTTGTAGAATTGATACTGCAGGTGTCATAGCAAGAGTGAAGGAACTATTTAAAGGGCATAGAGATCTAATATTGGGATTTAACATCTTCTTGCCAAAGGGATATGAAATCACACTTCAATTGAAGGATGAACAACCTCACCCAAAGAAGCCTATTGAATTTGAAGATGCTATAAATTTTGTTAATAAGATAAAGGTAAGAGTGGTGTTGAGTATGATGGGTTCTTTTCTTGCAAATTTTTTTTCAACGTAGAATGAACAGTTTTGCTTAGAGTCTAATGGGTTCTTTTCATGCAGACTCGATTTCAAGGTGATGATCATGTTTACAAGTCATTTCTAGTCATATTGAACATGTATAGAAATGAAAGTAAGCCTCTCACTGAGGTCTTTCAGGAGGTATGTGTTGTCTATGCCTGTGTGTCATGTTATAGTCATGCAAATTTGTTATATTGTCATTTTTGGTTTCTTTTCTCTATTTCCTCTAGGTAGTCGTCATATTTCTCTTGAAGCTCATTTTTTAATCATAATTGGACTTCTTCAGGTTGCTGCACTTTTCCAAGACCACCCAGATCTTCTTGATGAGTTTACTCATTTTCTTCCGGACCGTTCCGCAGCTGCCTCTGCTCATTATGCTTCTGCTTGAAATTCTGTGGTTCGTGATAGGAGCTCTGCAATACCAACAGTACGGCCAGTAACGGATCTAGGACTCTGAATCAGTGGGGTCATAATATAAAAATTAGAATGAGCGGATGCAAATATATAAAAATAGAGGAAATAAAATTAATAAATGTAATAAATTACTTGTAACTTTTTTATAATTTAATAAGTTACTCGCAACTTTTCTAATTCTAGGGGTTGCACTTGCACACCTTGGTTACAAACTAGGTCTGCATATGAGTGCGGCAAATGCATGTTGAAAAGGTTTATCTCCAATTCTTATGTCCCTTTTTGTAGTCAAAGGCATACCTAAGGAGCTGAACTGAGATGCTAGAAGGGGCCAACACCTCTTGCTAGTTGAGGCATTGCTCCTTCAGTGAGGCACAACATCTAGTGCATTTACGGTTCATGGCGAGGCATGCCTTCGACACGTTATTGATAGCTGTAGCAAACCTAAATTCCAGCCATTTAACTTGCATGCTAGGATAGTAAATTGGGCAAAATAATTATATTGTTAAAAAAATTAATTAATTGCTATTTACTGTTTAGGACTTTTATCAGCTAGCAGGCTAGGGTTTTGTAAATGGAATATATTAATCATTTAACTTGTATGCTAGGATTCTAAATGGGGAAAAATAATTATAATGGTGAGGACAAAAATTAAAGAAGCAAAAGAGACAAGTGGAGAAGGAAAAGAACCATAAAGAAGATAGAGACATGAGAGAACGGGAAAGGGATGATAGAGATTATGAGCAGGATGATAGGGAGCGGTTATCCCACAAACAGAAATCTGATCGTAAGACTTTGGAGTTGAACCATTGCTTGATGCGGATCAAAAAAATTTTATGCGCCCTATGTCATCGCACTTGTGATGATAAAAATTCACTGAAAAGTGAGTATGTCAATATGGGTGACTATCCGTAATTAGTTTTGCAATGTTTGTTACTGGTAGTGAACATTGATCATAATACCTTAAATAAAAAAATATGGTCATAAAATATAGAAGGAAGACTAAATAATTGTTGCCTAAAAATTAAGATTTTATTTGCATAAAAGAAGCGGTGTATTGTGAACTGTCAACCTGGAGAGTGGAGACTAATGTTGGGTTGGGCATAACTTGGTTTGGGCCAGCCATATAGGGGTTACAGGCCTGCTGGTGGACAAATTTTAAGCATGAGAGAGTCTTGTAATGACAACAAACATTCGGCAATTTCAAACAATTTCCATGCATTAATTTTTTTTATAATCAAAAATTTATTAATATAGAGTATAAGGGGTAACCCAATCCTTACACAACAGCCATACTATATGTTCTGAATACATCCCAAAGTATTATAATACCAATCTGAATATACTAAACTTGAGTTTCTACCCTCCCCTCAAATGAACCACCCCCCAAGATAACATTTTAATGTAAGGGATCACATGGCTAAAATTCGCCACCCCTCCTTGAAAACTTATTTTATTACGCAGCAACCATAAAGACCACATAACAACACAATAGAAAATGTGTCTCGCCTTTTTAAATCTGCTGCCTCTAAAAAAAATCGCACCATGCTACAGAAAATTATCTGTCTCATTGTTGTGCAATGCACCTTCATGTCCCAACCAAGCATATATAGCCAGTCATACATTATAAGAGAAGGAGCAAGTAAATAACAAATGATTAATATCTCCAGTCTATTCAAAGTAACCAAAAAAAAACACAAGAATTTCCATGATTCAATTCGATTATGCCCCTGTGAGCAAGAGCCTCTCTAGTTTGTAATCGGTCTTGAAGAAGTCTCTAAACAAAAATGGCCACTTTTGATGGGATGCCATTACGCCACAGAAGTTTCATTTCTTTCACAAGATTGGGGTTCAAGTTTAAAAAACCTTTCCAAATACATCAATTGAGAACAACCAGATTTAACCGAATAACCATTCAATGTGTCGTGAATCCATACCCATAAGTCTTCCACATCCTTCTGTGGGGTAGCTGCCCCCATGTGATTTTCCATGGACCGCACCAAATCCTCTTCCCATGCAAATAAAGGACATCTTCGCTTCCACTCTCATTTCCATTCCTCTTCCATCCAACTCCACATTTTAGTTACACATATTTCTTTATTGGTTGCCACCTGAAACGGTCTTGGAAATATATTCCTTTAGAGGGACTGTCCCACACCATCTATCTTCCCAAACCTTAATATCCTTACCAGTTCCAATCTTGAATCTAACATAATCCAAGAATCAGTAGGGATTACCACACAAATTAGGATCCAGTGACATCAAGTCCCTCTACCAAGTAGAACTTTTCTTGTACGGAACCTGTACATTCGGTTGCATAATGTCTTTAGCAAAGGAACCATATTTGTGTTCAAGTAAATCAAACCAAATGGCTTTTTTATCTATCAAGCATCTCCATTCCTAATTTGCCAACAATGTAATGTTAATGTTTTTCACTCCCAAACATATTATCCTTTTTTGCAAACACATTTTGTCCCAACTTACTCATTTTATCTTTTTATTCTCCTCCACACCTCCCCACTAAAAATCCCTTTGAATGCGAATAATAGCTTTGACAACCATTTTAGGAGCCTTTTGAAAAGAAAAGAAATATAAGGGCATGCTTTTCAAGACAGAATTGATTAAGACCACCCTACCTCTCATAGATAAATGACGTCCTTTCCAAGTGGACAACCTCCTTTTCGTGTTTTCTATCACCAAATTCCAAGTAGTACATTTCCTTGGATTGGCACTAACTAAGATTCCAAGGAATTTGATTTGGAATTTCCCAATGCAACACGAAAGGAAATCTGAGGTTGTCCCTAAGAATCAATCTTCAACATTTAACCCAAAAATACTACTTTTATAGAAGCTTACCATTAGTCCTGAAACTAGCTCAAAGCTCCTGAAAATAGTTTTAATACTCCATAAATTCTCCCAAGATCCCTCACACACCAATATAGTGTCATTTACAAATTGAAGAATGGCAAAAGAGTTATTATGGTTTACCGAAGACCCCTTAAAGCAGCCCTACTCTTCGGCTTTGTTTACCAAACTACTCAAACCTTCAGCTGCAATCAAAAAAAGAAAGGAGGCAAATAAATCCCCCTATCTGAGACCCTTCTTAGTTGAAAATTCCTCTGTTGGACTCTCATTAACCAAAATGGACATATTACTAGAGAAAATACACGCCCTCATCCAACTTCTTCACTTCTCGTTAAACCCCATTCTAATCATCATGTACTCCAAGTAACTCCAACTTACTGAATCATACGTTTTTTTCAAAGTCTACTTTTAATAAAACGCACATATCCTTCCTTATTTTTGCCAAATCCATTAGTTCATTAACAACCACCACTTCATCAAGAATCTATCTACCTGGAAGAAAAGCGGATTGACATGAAGAGATTACCTTCTCTCTAATATTTTCTTGAGTCTCGCAACAAGTAATTTTGCAATAATCTTCCGTGCAATAAATTGAAGTACTATAAATGCAATAAATTGAAGGATATACAGTAATTCATGCTATAAATGCAATTATATATATTCATTTATGTTTTAAATAATATATTAAATTAAAAAAAAGGTAATTATTTTTCTAAAGTAACTATTTTTTATTCATATTATAAAAATGCATATATTTTGTTAATAGAGTTTTTTAAGAATTTTTCTTCTGATTTACCAAACAACTTTTAGCTTAAAGATAACTTTTAAATTAGAAAAAAGTTGAATTTATCAAAAGCTTTAACTTTATTATTAAAATTTTTATTTTTAGCTTTAGCTTTAAAGTAGTTATTAAGCTCAAAAAAAGGGCCAAATGCACTATAAGTCTTTATGTAGGCCAACGGATCTTAACTTATTAAAAATGTCAGTAAGTATATGATTTTAATACAACATACAAAATTTAATATAATAATTTCAACACAAAATTATTATTTATATTTACTTAAATATGTCGACATGTTAGGTCTGAAAGCTTTTTAGATAGTCTAAATCCTGACCTTTTTAGTTAATTGACTTTTTTAGAAAGCCTTGACCTAGCTTATTTAGTCAATAAGTATGGTCTGACCTCGGTCTAATGTACGCTAGGCCATCAGTCCATGTCAGACGGTCTAACTTATTCCCACCCCTATGTACAAATATATTTTATGATAAACAAATTTTAATGTATTTAAGGCACTTATGAAGTATACAAAAATATACTAAATAATAAGACAATTTCAAAATTTTTAGTATGTTAAATATCATGTTTTTTATTTTATTTCTTTAAATATATATTTTTACATTGGGACTCTGTAGTTTATAATGTAATAGAGATTCATATATAGGGGAAACTGAGTACCCAAAAAAAAAAATGAGAGATAGGGGAAACTATGCAGAATCTGGTGCTAGCATCAAGGTCAGAGAGAGTCTAGTGCTACTGGAGTTTTTTGCATCAGTATAGGAGCTGGTGTTTCAGCAGATTGCAATAATGTGTGGGGGCTCAATCAATAGGGTGCCTGTTTGAAATTAAGGGGAGTGTTGTTTTCTGTGATGTACGTATTTGTTAAGTGTTAATAAATACCACGTGGTTAATTATTTCAAAGTTAGTTAGTTAGTTAAACATTGTACCTAGCTGTTAATTAGTCTAGATTCATTCCCTGCACATAAGTATATATATAGGACATTCTGTATATTCTGTTTTTCAGTTGATTGAATGGAAAATGAGCACAATGCTCTTCAAACCAATTTCTCTCCCCTTCTCTGTTTCTACATGGTATCAGAAGTAAATTTGGGAAAATCTTCCGCGTTCTTTGCACTCTGATCGTTTGATTCTTCAATCGATCTTTCCATTCTTTCAATTCATTCATTGATATCTCGATCAATTTCATATTCAACACTGTGTGTTCTTTCGGTTTCTTGAATCGATTCTCAAGATTATTTTGATTTCTTCGTTTTCTCTGAAGACCTAATTCTGAAATTTCTGCTATGGCTTCCAATCCTCTGGACGTCGTTGATGATGGTTCCTCCACTCACACAACAACGCCTCCTCCGCCGCCACCGCCTCCTCCGGTTCGCAATTACCAACAAGATATGTTGGATCCCTATTTCATGCACCCGAGCGATAATCCTGGTGTGGCTCTCGTTTCACCGCATTTGAACAACCAGAACTATCACTCGTGGTCACGATTGATGCTCGTTGCATTGCAATCGAAGAACAAGCTGTGATTTATTGACGGCACTCTGCCTCGTCCTGAAGGTGATAATCGTCAATCACTTGCCTGGGATCGTTGTAACACAATGATCATTTCTTGGATCACTCATTCGGTCGATCCAGATATCGCTCACAGCATCATGTTCATGAGCACTGCCGCTGATGTTTGGCAAGATTTGAAGGATCGTTTCTATCAAGGTGACATTTTTCATATTTCTGATATCAAAGAGGAGATCTATAATCTTAGGCAAGGCGATGCTTCCATTAATGCCTATTTTTCAAAACTGAAGAAATTATGGCTGAAGCTAGAGAATTTTTGCCCTTTACCTACATGTAGTTGTGCTGTTAAATGCACATGTGCCTTAGTTCCCAAAATCAAACAATACTGTGAAGAAAACTATGTGATACGGTTCCTTAAAGGATTAAATGAGTAGTATGCTCCTGTTAGGGCTCAAATCATGCTTATGGAGCCTCTCCCTAATATTAGCAAAGTGTTTTCCCTTCTTATTCAAAAAGAGAGACAGTTTTTTGTTCCCTCCACCAATGCTGGTGCCGTAGTAGCACAATTGTCTAATTCGTCTGGCAGAGGAAATTCTGGTAGAGGTGGTGGCTCATCCTATAGAGGTGGCAGAAGTGGCTCTTATGGCAGAGGCAGAGGGATTCGAGTTTGCACTTATTGCAACAAGACAGGTCACATGGTGGACACTTGTTATAAGAAACATGGCTTCCCTCCCCATTATGGAAAATCTGGTGCTGTCAACAATTGTCTGAATGATTCTGGTGATCAAGAGGATAATGCTCGATCCCATAAGTCTGCTTGTAATGAGGAAAGTAATGAGGACTCAGGGACATTAGCCTTTACAGCTGAACAACATCAAGCATTGTTGGCTCTCTTACAAAATTCTAGCACATCTCAGTCTCATACTCTCAATCACCTCACTACCAGCCCTGCTTCCAATATTGGTAATATTTCCCTTTCTTCTACTCCTAAAACTGATTCTTGGCTTATAGATACTGGAGCCACAGATCACATTTGTTTTTCTAAATCATCTTTTCAATTTTTAAAAGCCATTAAACCTATTTCCATAAAGCTTCCCAATGGTAATTCCATAATTGCAAATTCTGCAGGGACAATTTTCTTTACCAATGATTTTTACCTCACTAATGTTTTGTTCATCCCAACTTTTTCTTTTAATATCATCTCAGTTCCTAAACTTGTGAATACACTTCAATGTAATCTCATTTTTGGCATTGAGAATTGTGTTATACAGGATACATCTACCCAGAGGATGATTGGAGCAGCTGAGCTGACCAATGGACTTTACTTTCTGACCAAACCTTCTGTCATCAAACACCCCACGACAGAGAATCATAGTTTTACATCTGTAAACAGCATTACACATTCCAGTTTTAATTTTCCATCCATGAATAATTGTGATGTATGGCACTTGAGGTTTGGACATCCTTCTTTTGAGAAACTTGTTCATATCAATAAAAATTTTCCTTTTGTAAAAGCTGTCAAAAATTCCCTCCCCTGTGATACTTGTTTTTATGCTAAACAAAAGAGATTACCCTTCCCCATTAGTTCTCATGTTGCTGCCAATTGTTTTGATATAATACACATGGATATTTGGGGACCATTTTCGGTTCCTTCTTTGTTTGGCCATAGATATTTTTTGACTGTTGTGGATGACAAAACACGATTCACTTGGATTTTTTTGATGAAACTCAAATCTGAGGCTTCATCTCTTGTTAAAAATTTTGTGTCTATGGTGGACACTCAATTTCAATGCAAAGTTAAATGCATAAGGTCAGACAATGGTTGTGAATTCTTACTAAAACAATTTTATGCTGAGAAAGGTATAATCCACCAAACTTCATGTGTTGGCACCCCTCAACAAAATGGAATCGTTGAGAGGAAGCACCAACATCTTTTAGGTGTTGCTAGAGCAATACTTTTTCAAGCACAATTACCTACTTGTTTTTGGGGCCATGCTCTCAATCATGCAGTCTATATTATTAATAGATTGCCAACAAAATTTCTAAAATTCAAATCTCCCTTTGAGGTTTTATATCACACATTGCCTGATCTTACTCATTTAAAAGTTTTTGGGTGCTTGTGCTTTGCATCCACACTACAAGCAAACCGAAAGAAATTTGATCCAAGGTCCAAGAAATGTGTTCATCTTGGTTTTCAAAGTGGTGTCAAAGGACACATCTTATTTGATTTACATTCAAGACAACTCTTCATTTCTAGAGATACAATTTTCTTTGAAACTATTTTTCCTTTTGTTTCTCATGATGTCAATTTGTCTTCACCACCCTCTCCTGCCATATGCATTCCTCATTCATCATTCTCTTCTTCTCTTTATGACTTTCTTGATTTTAATTCTGCATCATTTCCGAATTCTGCATTACCTGTTTCAGTTTCTGCATCAGATACTACTGCATCTTTTAATTCCGCATCAGGTACTGATACATTAGTGCATAACCCTGCATCATTATATTCTGCATCACTGCCTCACTCTAATTCTGTTTCACCACCTGTTATTCTTCCTACAAATAATTCCAAACCTGCCAATGACATAATTGAAACTAGAAAATCTTCTAGGATTACAAGACCTCCTACCTACCTTCAAGACTACCATTGCTCCATGCTCACTAGTAAAGTTCATTCTTCAGCTTCTACTGCTGCCTCTCCATTATCATCCACCGATTGTAAGTATCCTATATCACAAGTTCTTTCATATGATAGTCTTTCCCCTGCACATAAACATTTCTGCCTTACTATTTCTTCTCAAACCGAACCGCCTAATTATGAGACTGCTATGTGTGATGAAAATTGGAGGAAAGCTGTACAATCTGAAATCAGTTCTCTGGTTAAGACTAATACTTGGGAACTCACCTCTCTTCCTCCTCATAAGAAGGCCATAGGATGCAAATGGGTATTCAAACTCAAATTCCATGCTAATGGTACTATTGAGAGATACAAAGCCAGGTTAGTGGCAAAAGGCTTTACTCAAACAGCTGGAATTGATTACTTAGAGACCTTCAGCCCCGTTGTTAAGATGACTACAGTTCGGCTTCTCTTGGCCTTGGCAGCCTCCAAAAATTGGTATTTATATCAATGTGATGTCAATACGGCCTTCTTGCATGGTGACTTACATGAAGAGGTATACATGAAACCTCCTCCAGGCTTGGTTGTTCCTAACAAACACACGGTTTGCAAGCTCAAGAGATCATTATACGGCCTCAAACAAGCCAGCAGGCAATGGGATTTCAAATTGACACAAACTTTGATTGCTTCTGGTTTTATACAATCCAAAGCCGATTACTCCTTGTTTACCAAATCATCCGTTACTGGTTTCACAGCCATACTTGTGTATGTCGACGATTTGGTACTTGCAGGCAATGATCTAAAGGAGATTGAAAGCATCAAGCAGAAACTGGATTGTCAATTCAGCATTAAAGACTTAGGAACTCTCAAATATTTCCTAGGTTTTGAGGTAGCAAGGTCTAGTAAAGGGATCAACATTTGCCAAAGAAAATACATCCTTGATCTCATTGAAGAAACTGGTTTGTCAGCAGCTAAACCATGTTCAACACCCATGGAGCCGAATTCAAAAATTCACTGCACATCAGGAATACCTCTGAGTGATCCTTCCAAGTATAGAAGACTCATTGGTCGCCTCCTCTACCTTACACATACAAGGCCCGAAATCTGTTATGCAGTAAGCCGCCTAAGTCAGTACCTTTCAGCTCCTACAAATGACCATTTCCAAGCTGGTTTGCGCATACTAAAGTACCTAAAAGGTAGTCCTGGTCAAGGACTGTTTTTCAGCAATGACTCTTCTTTAACTCTCAAGGGATTTAGTGATTCCGATTGGGGTTCTTGTCCGAACACTAGACGACCAACAACCGGCTTTTGCTTCTTCTTAGGATCATCATTGATATCTTGGAAGAGTAAAAAGCAATCTGTTGTGTCCCGATCATCCTCAGAAGCAGAATACCGCGCACTTGCACATGCTGCCTGTGAGGCACAGTGGCTCATCCATCTGTTCCATGATCTTCACATCACTCATACCTCACCAGTTGTGCTATATTGTGACAACAAATCTGCATTATACATTGCTGCAAACCCAGTGTTCCACGAACGGATGAAGCACATAGAGATTGACTGCCATGTTGTGCGAGAGAAGGTCAAATCTGGTCTACTGCATCTTCTTCCCATCACTTCTAAGGACCAAGTTGCAGACATCTTCACCAAACCGTTACATCCAGGACCTTTTACTTTTCTGCATTCCAAACTTGGAATGATTTCAATCCATTCCAGTTTGACGGGGGATGTTAAGTGTTAATAAATCCCACGTGGTTAATTATTTCAAAGTTAGTTAGTTAGTTAAACATTGTACCTAGCTGTTAATTAGTCTAGATTCATTCCCTGCACATAAGTATATATATAGGACATTCTGTATATTCTGTTTTTCAGTTGATTGAATGGAAAATGAGCACAATGCTCTTCAAACCAATTTCTCTCCCCTTCTCTGTTTCTACAGTATTTGTTCTCTTGTCTAGTCTCAAGTAAATGATAGAGTGGAGTATTTCAACCATTTCTAGAAGGTGGGAAGTTCTCTGTTGTGATGCTAAAGTTAGATTGTTTCAATAAAATTTTTAATTATCGAAAAAAAATATGTCACGAGTTCAATTAGTTCTAAACAAGTTTAATTGATTTGGCCTTACTTCAATTCTGATAAGTTTTAGTTTAAACACTCACATATGCATCAAATTTGGAGAAAAAATAATTGTGGTTGCTTATTTTTTTAAAAAAAAAGATAAATTATCACTTTCTTGTCAAATCTTCACTCTGCTAATTAATTTAGAAATGTTATAAATCAATGGTTATTTGTCATGTATGAGTTATTTTTCATTTGACATTTACATCTTTTTTAATGGAATATCCGTGATGTATTTTTCACACAATAATAATATGACATTTATTATTTATTTCAAAACAGTTATCTGATTTTAATGCATATTTATCATCAAATATACAGAAAATATAACTATCGAAACCGTTTGTGCTCAATATTAAGTTATATTACTTTTCTATACTTTTAATAATTGGCTACAACATTCTATATACTCATGCTTTATGATTATAAACCACTCACGACCACTACTAGTTGTAGGATATTAGATAAACGATCAAAATCAAACCATTAAGCCGATTAATTAGAACAGTGCCACTTCAATATAAATTTTATTCATAATTAATCAGTAGAAGGGCAATACATGGATATATATCAATGCATGACCAATATATAACGAAAGCACGAGAAAACATAAATTAGGGGCATTTGGGTCCTCCTCTCATAGTTCTCCAGTTATTATAGCATGGACATTCTTTCTTGTGACCATATGTTCTTGACGGGACACACAAACATTTTGCACAGCAATAGTTGTAGTAGAATAGGCATGTATTCCTGTATTGAGTCGCTAAGCAACAATAGTTGCATACAGGTGCACAATCTGAACAAAACCAAAATTAAATTAATTTGCTTCAAGTCCTTCAAATATATACAATTTCAAAATATTAATTTTAAAAAAATGCTAGCTAGAATTAGTACCTTAGGGACGAAGAGATCCTTCCCCACCAGCATGTAGAATTTTTTTTGTTTAAACAACCAAACAAAGAAATCAAATGTTAGAGTGAATTCAAAGGAGAAAACAAGTAGTATATCTATGATGTAGAGGGACATAGGCATCTTGGATCACAAAAGCCATGGCAAGCATGAGAATAAATGTACAAACAAATTTAGCCGTAGTGCTTTAGCTGGGATCTTTTACTATCTTCCTCTCTTGTACTTAGTCTGCAGGTAAGGTCAAGGAGTTATATAGATGCAAATAATAGCACAGTACAATTAATGAGGTTCTTAACTCTTAAATGTCTTTAATGCACTAATTAAAAAGTCATAAGAAAAATTCTTAAGAAAATTAAAATATGTAATATATTAATTTTGAAAAACCATAGGAATACAATTCAAGAGAGTAAAACATTTTTCATCAAAGAAAGTCGGTTGCCAACAATTAATATTGGGGCCTTGTTTGAGCATAAATTAAAATTTCCTCGTTATCTGTCGGCTTCCATGAAGGATTTTAATTGAATTATCCCGAGCAGGAGGATAGGGAGTCGTCATGTGATTTTTCAAATCAAACGTAAATATTAATGCTAATAGCATTGATTACAAATGGTTTGCAAAAGTCAGTAGAGAGTTAATTACTACTGCCATACAAGTGATAATACTTGTGTGTTGCACAAATTTCTTTAAGTTATACCAACAGGGGTTGGGTCTAGCAGAAGAGGTTAGTCTCCCATAACGTGAAAAACCAAAGTTCGAATCCCCGTTACGAGAGAGTGTCTGCATTTAGTGTCCGTCAATGTCTCAAATAGGATTAACTTCGGTAAAGGGAACATGTGAAAAATCAAAAACAAATCTTTAAGTTATGTATTTTATTTATAATAATAAAATTTTAAGAAATGTGTAAATATTATTACAAATTAAACATTTAAAAAATTTATTTATTTATTTATTTTAAATATAATAAAATAATTAAAAATAATTATATTCAAAGTTTGATTGAATGATTTATTTTGATAAGATAATGTTCGAGACACAGTTGGACACTAAATGTCGACATCTCTTTCAATAGATATTTGAATCACCGTTCGCCATGTTGTAGGCCATTAACCCATTCTACTAGACCCAACCCTCGTTAGTAATTCAAATGTATTTTATCATATTATAATGACATTTTTATGAAATGTAAAACTTATATATGTTTACTTTATATCGTCTTTCTTTTTTCAATTTTAATAATATATTTGGTTCAATCTTTATTATATTTTCGTAAACCATCTATTATTATTAATATTAAACATTAAACCTTTGAAATTATAAAAACACTTAGATCAGATATGAATTATTTTTAAATTTTTTAAAAACCTGTTTTCATCTAAAATTAATATATATTCTTCATATAAATATTAATTAATATGCAATAATTAATATTTAATATTATAGAATTTTGCCTAACTATTACCAAAGAAAATTATTTTAAAAGTGATTTTCAAATTAACATCAAATAATCATAATACTTAAAATTTAATTATATACAAAAGTATATTTGATAATTTATAGAATCATTAAATTAAGTTTTTCAAGTATTATATTCTCAAACTATGATTAATAATTTGTATAGTCATCAAGTAATTTTAATATTTGAATTTTTTGTTATATGTATAAAATATTTTGAATCATTAGTCAATATTTAATAATATATAATGTTATTAAAGACTTAAATATGTATTTTGTTCCTATAAATATAAGGTGTTTTGTTTTTTATCCCTACAATTTTTTTTTGTTGTTGTTATGCAACCCTACAATATCTTTTTTATTTGTTTTGGTCCCTCTTTTTCAGCCCCCGTGACAAAAATGCTAACGTGGCAGGCGATAGTACACGTCGTCACTGCCATATAGGCTTATTATGCCATGTGTCACTGCCACGTGGGATGATGGTGCCACATGGCACTGACTTGTCACGTCAGCAACCAATGGGTGGATGCCACATGGCAGAGACGAAAAGCAAAAAATATATATTTGTTGGGACTAAAAGTAAAAAATATTATATTTACAGGGGCTAAAAGAAAAAATATCATATTTACAGGGACTAAAATTAAAATTCCAAAAAATAGAAGGAGAATAAGATATTGTAGTTTATTTGAAGAGCAAATGTATTTCATTTATAGAAAGGGAATAAAAGGGGTATTCCAATCCACTTACAAGAGGGGAAGAGGGAATAGGGGAAAAATCTCGTATCCCTTATAGTAGAAACACACCATGAAATCCTCTAAGAACTACTGACTAGAAATATAATCCATCAAAGCTAGTACAAACAGTGAGACACCTTAGACCGACTCAAAAACCGTCTCCTTGAAACTACTTTAATGTGCTCTACTACCACCATGCAATGTGATGCCCTATCAGATAAGATGCATTCATTTCTCAACTACTAAACCACCTGCAAAACGGCGTGCCATATCATAGTCATCTAATCTGTGTCACATGAAGACCTGGTACAGAGGGGGTACCACCCAGTCAGGTATCATGCCAAAAGAAAACCTTTTTTTTAGCTCCAACCATTGCATACACAAGTATATCAACACTATATCATCACTAGGTTGCATTTGTTTGCTTGGCGTGATTTCTCTTTTCTTATTTGGTATGTTATTTTGAAATGGTTAGGTATGGTGTTGGTCATGCCCCAGAATTTATATTTGTCATTCACATTGTTTTGCTCCTATCAGCCTCACGGTTGTGGCACGAATTGGATGACTATGATATGGCACACCGATTTGTGGGTGGTTTGGTAGTGGAGAAATGATAAACCCCAAATTAGTGCATATTTCATGGGTATTTTAAAGCCATTTTGAGACATTATTGATCTATTTGTTGTTATATTTACTAATTTGCTCTCTTTTGTGCAAAAAGGGTAAATTGGTGAAAAAGATCGAAAAGGCGAGTTTTTGGAGCAAAAAGTATCACTTTGGAGCTTCAGAGGAATAGCACAAGAAATCTGGATGGTCGTTCACATCCCCAGTGCTTGAAGATTCACTTCCAGTTCGCAGCATGGGCATTCAACGAGGAGCACGGTCGTGCAACGATGTCAGACCACTGTCTTGACTCACCCCTCTATGAAGTAGCACAAGCGTGCTTCGAAGAGCACAACCGTGTAATAATTGTGAAATACCACCTTATTTGGTCCTTTACTCTTTATGCTTTCCTTATATTCAAATTCTTTGAATGACCAAAAAAATGGTTAATTTAGGAAAAGGAATATTAGTCGCGAATTACCAAATGAGCTAATAGTATTAGTAGAGGGATTGGTAATCGGATAATGATAAAGAATATAATAGAACCAGAAATTAGGTGAACCAAAATACAAGTGAAATAGTGGCCCAATACTTATCTCTCTTTGTTTCTCTATCCATTACGTTCACAATACTTTACTCAGTTCACTTAGATAACATAGAAAGTTCATTAGTTTGGTGCTTGCCTATTTCTCTTGTGTTCAACAACTAGGACTCTATAGTTCCATCTTTATTACTACTTGCGATAAGTTGCACTTGCCTAGAGCAACAAGAAATGAATACATCTTATTTGGTAGGGTGCCACATTGCGTTGTGGTAGTGGAGCACATTAAAGTAGTTTCATGGAGATGGTTTTTGATTCGGTCTAAGGTATCTCATTGTTTGTACTATGAATGGTGTCACGGCCGAGGTTTTATCCACCCTCAAACTGTACTCACAATATTTTCCACTCCTATGCGGAATTTTTTCCTTTTGCAAGGTTCGAACCCGGGTCCTGGGGCTTAAGTAACCCGGATGCACCTTGCCACCATCTGAGCTACTAGCTCAGATGGTGATGGCAAGGTGTATCCGGGTTACTTAAGCCCCAGGTCCCGGGTTCGAACCTTACAAAAGGCAAAAATTCCGCATGGGGGTGGAAAAGATCGTGAGTACAACTGGAGAGTGGATATAACCTCGGCTGTGACAAAAAAGTAGCTCAGTTAGTAGTGGCTATGTGCTTTCGGGTTATTTAAGCCCCAGAGTCCCGGGTTTGAACCTTGCCGAAAGCAAAAATTCCTTATTGGGGGTGGAAAAGATCGTGAGTACAGCTGGAGGGTGGATAGAAACTCGGCTGTGACAAAAAGGGCACCTTTTTTTGTCACAACCGAGGTTCTATCCACCCTCCAGTTGTACTCACGATATTTTCCATCCGCAAGGTTCGAACTCGGGACTCTGGGGCTTAAGTAACCCAGAAGCACCTTGCCACTACCATCTGAGACAGTCGAGGTTATATCCATCCTCCGGTTGTACTCACGATCTTCTCCACCCCCATGTGGATTTTTTTCCTTCGGTAAGGTTCAAAGCCGGGACTCTGGGGCTTAAGTAACCCAGAAGCACCTTGCCACTACCATCTAAGCTCAAGCATCTTGCCACTACCATCTTCGGCAAGGTTCGAACCCGGGACTCTGGGGCTTAAGTAACCCGGAAGCACCTTGCCACTACCATCTGAGCTCAGATGGTAGTGGCAAGGTGCTTCCGGGTTACTTAAGCCCCAGAGTCCCGGGTTCGAACCTTGCCGAAGGCAAAAACTCCACATGGTGGCGGAGAAGATCGTGAGTACAGCTGGAGGGTGGATAGAACCTCAGTTATGACAAAAAAAAGTAGTTCTATTGGTAGTGGTAAGATGCTTCCGGGTTACCTATGCCCCAGGTCTCAAGTTCGAACCTTGCATAAAGCAAAAACTCCACATGGGGGTTGGAAAAGACCGTGAGTACAGCTGGAGGGTGGATAGAACCTCAGCTGTAACAAAAAAAAGTAGCTCTATTGGTAGTGGTGAGGTGCTATCCACCATCCGCTGTATTCACGGTCTTCTCCACCCCCATGTGGAGTTTTTTCCTTATGCAAGGTTTGATCCCGGGACCTGGGGCTTAAGTAACCCAGAAGCACCTTTCCATCACCATCTGAGCTAGTGTCACAGCTGAGGTTCTATCCAACTTAGATGGTGATGGCAAGGTGCTTTCGGGTTACTTAAGCCCCAGGGTCCTGGGTTCGAACCTTTCCAGAGGTAAAAACTCCACATGGGGGTGGAAAAGATCGTGAGTATAGCTGAAGGGTAGATAGAACCTCGGTTGTGACAAAAAGTCAGTTGGTAATGGCGAGGTACTTCCGGGTTACTAAAGCTCAGGGTCCTGGGTTCGAATCTTGTCGAAGGCAAACACTCCACATGGGAGTGGAGAAGACCTTGGGTATAGTGTGAGGTGGATAGAACTCGGTCGTTACAAATGGTGTCTAGTTCCTATGTAGTGTATTTCTAGAAAGTAGTCCTTAATGGTGTGTTTATAATATAACGGATGACAGATTCCTTTTCCCCTCTTCCCCCTATTCCTCATTCCCATCTTGTAATTGGATTGGAATACCCCTTGTATTCCCTTTCTATAAAAAAACGCATTTGCTCTTTAAAGAAATTAAATTTCTTATTATCTTTCTGTTTTCTGGAATTTTAATTTCAGTCACTATAAATATGACATTGTTTCTTCTAGCCCTCATAAATATATTATTGTTTTCTTTTAGTCCCTGCAAATATATATTTTTTCTTTTGTCCCTACCACGTGGCACCAAGCCATTGGATGCTGACGTGGCAAGTCAGTGCCATGTGACATAATTAGCCTATGTGGCAGTGATGACATGTAATTTCGTCTGCCACGTTAGCATTTTTGTAACGGAGACTGACGGAGAGGGACCAAAACAGAAAAAGATAATGTAGGGACGAATAACCAAAAAAATGGAAAGGGAAAAAACAAAATACCCTATATTTGCAGGGACGAAAAACATATTTATGTCTGCCATTAAATTATTTAAAATTAATTCATCTAAAATTATAACTAGCAAATATTATTATTATGAATGTACATCATAAAAGTAACACAAATATGTTGGAACCTAAACGATTGAGAAGTTTAGACCCTCATTAATTTTGATGATAACAAAATATTCACAAGAGAACAATTTATGTTCTAACAATTCTTGAAGTGTGCAGATACTAATATTACATATATTTCTAAGCCACTTAAACAAGAAGGAAGAAGCTCTTAAGAGAAGGGTACACTCCATGTGTCAGCATCCGGCTCATCCTAGTATATTGTCCTCGTGAGCGTCTGGAATTAACTTCTTGTGACACTAGTCTTATCCATTTGCTATGAGCGTCCGATCTTCCGTTCTGAGCAAGCGTCCGAACTTCATTATAAATCGCGTGTTGGTCACGTAGTTGCTCTTCCTCTCAGAAGTTTCTGGAACGGATTTCGAATTTGATCTTGTGCGCTAAAATTGTTGTACGAGGTATCAAAGGTGACATATTTAGCTAAAAGAGAAAAATCGTACAAGCAATTGTGAAAAGCAAGGTAGCACGAAAATGGTAATGTGTACTATTGAGATATTCTCTGGAAAGGAAGAAAGAGACAGCTTTTTGAAATCACCTCACTCAATGGAAAGGAGCCATTTTTACCGTAACGGTAATATCCTTTATAACTCCTATAAATACCCCAAGGTATCCATTGAAGAAACTGTCGAAACTCTACAAGAGAATATTGCTTCATTTACTGAGAACAAGCACTGTTGCTATACACTACAAAGAGTCAATACTCTGAAAGCACTGCTTCTGTGAGCAATCAAGTTTCGAGCCAAGTCTCTAGACTACAAGAACTGAACTCAGCATCCGACACTTTCTTTTAGAAATCATTTCTATATTGAGCTTAATTTTTATCCTCTCTGTGAGAGTTATTTATACTTGTATTCAACTTACTTGTAAAAGTTGTTTTGGCCTAGTTAAGGCTGTTCCCTCAAAGGCTCGAATGTACTGAGTCGTTTTGAGAAGTTGAGAGTATTGTCAAGGTTGTGACAGTAGAATACTCTTAAGGTTTTGTAATCAGTTGATTATAGTGGAAAATCCTTCAGGAACGAAGGGACTAGACGTAGCTACCGGTTTGGTAGTGAACTAGTATAAATCTCTGTGTCTCTTGCTTTATCGCTTTCTATTTATCTTTATCTTGCTCGTTAAAAACAAGTTTTCACAAATCGCTTCCAGTGTCCGGTTTATTTCCAGTCATCTGCTTAACAAACCGCTTTGAAAACACCTGTTCAAAGTGTTTTTAACTTAAAGTTAAGTAAAAGTTTTCAACACAATTCAACCCCCCCTTCTTGTGTTCACCTTCAGTTGGTACCAGAGCTCGGCCTCTTGGTTGATCACTTTACAGTGTTATGAGTAAAGATCCTCATCGTGAACATGTCTGCTGAAGGTGGTCATATGAACCGTCCTCCTCTATTCAATGGAGAAAAATTTGATTACTGGAAAGATAAGATGAAAGCATTCCTTGAGGCACAAAATCTTGATTTGTGGGATATAGTTAAAAGTGGATACATTTCTCCCGCTAATGCCCTTGGTGTTGCAATACCTAGGGAAAACAGGACTGATGATCAGAAAAAGAGATATCAAACCAATCAGAAGGCTAGTTTTATTCTCATCTGTGCTATGACAGAAAGAGAATATGATAAATGTGGTAAGTTTGATACTGCCAAAGAAATCTGGGATTCTCTTATTTTGTCTTATGAGGGTTCTGCCCAAGTAAGAGAAACAAAGGCTAGCATGATGGTTCGCCAGTATGAGCTATTCAAAATGGAAGATGGAGAAAACATTGAAACTATGTTTGGAAGGTTCCAAACACTTGTTCATGGGTTGCAGGCCCTTGGAAAAAGTTATACTACACCTGACCATGTGAGAAAGATCTTGAGAAGTTTGACTAAGCAGTGGAGACCCAAAGTCACTGCTATTCAAGAAGCAAAAAATCTAAATGTGCTTCGGCTTGAAGATCTTATGAGTTCTTTGAAAGCTCATAAACTTGAGCTAAATGAAGAAGAACCTACCAAGAAGAGTAAATCTATTGCTTTAAGAGTTAATCAACATAAATCTAGTACTTCTAAAGCTTTTCAGGCTGAAGAAGAAGAATCAGATGATGAAGCTTCAGAAGGAGATTATGATGGATCAGATGATGGGCTAGCTTTCATATCTAAGAAGATCCAGAGAATGTGGAAGAAGAGAAACTTCAGAAGGAGGTTTCAGAAGAAAGATACAAAGGACAAAAAGGAAAGCAAAGACAAGGACAAAGCCCAAGTCATTTGCTATGAATGTAAGAAGCCTGGACATTTCAAGTCCGAGTGTCCTAATCTTAAGGAAAAGCCCACAAGAAGCTCCTTCAAGAAAAAGAAGAAAGGTCTCATGGCAACATGGGAAGATCTTGACTTATCCTCCTCTGAGGAAGATAAAGAAGAAGAAGCTCACGTTGCCCTCATGGCAGACAATCGATCTTGATTCGTAAGAAGAAGTTGAAGAGGTAATAATATATGACTCTTATTCTGAACTTCAACTTGCATTTGATGATCTGTTAAAGGATTCTGCCACTCTCTCTATTGAGTATAAGAATTTGAAAAAGAAATTTTCAAAACTATCACAAGATTTTCATTCTTTACACAATGAAAACTATGTACTCAATGAAGAGAACCGTGAAAATCGAAAATCAACGCCTGGTGGATAACCAAATCCTGGAAGCCAACAAGCAACCGTGGTCGAGAGCTCTCAAGTCAAAAGCTTTGTAGTTACAGGCAATCCTAACTACAAATCAAATGACTATGAACATGCTTTTCAAAAGTTTCTTGCAGAGAGTGTAACTCGAAGCAAGCAAGCTTCTATGATTTGGGGTGTCGAAGAAACGACAACTCATGGTCTTGGTTATATATCGGATGAACCTCTTTTAGAAAATGATTCAAAGATCGATAAATCCAATAATCATAGTAAATGTTTGCATTGTACTTACCGTAATAAATCTGGTCATTTGAAAAGTGCGTGTCTTTGTGTTTACAACTAAGAAGGACAAGTATCCTTCAAGAACTAACAAGAAAGGACCCAAAAAGATATGGGTACCTAAAGATAAAATAGTCTATGTTGCGCACTTGCTTAGCAACAAAGTCAACACACCTATCTTGGTACTTAGACAAGGATGCTCGCGTCACATGACGGGAGAAAAGCATATGTTCCAAGAACTAAGACCTAGAGAAGTTGGATTCGTTGGTTTGGAGGAAACCGTAAAGGTAAAATAGTTGGAATTGGTCGCATAGGTAAAGGCTCTCTTCCTTCTATTGATAATGTTTTATATGTTGAAGGACTGAAACATAATCTATTGAGCATAAGTCAATTATGTGACAATGGTTATAATGTTGTCTTTACAGAAAATGGATGTTCAAGAAAAGGAAAAATGATGGATCTATATTCTTTACAAAGAAAGAGGAAACAAAACATTTATAAAGTTGATCTTTCTGAACTTGCAAAACAAGATGTCAAGTGTCTTATGTCTGTTGAAGATGAGCAATGGATTTGGCACAAAAGATTGGGTCATGCCAATTTGAGGTTAATCTCAAAATAAAACAAGCACAACCTTGTTAGAGGCTTACCAAATCTTAAGTTCCAATCTGATGCCCTGTGTGAGGCTTGTCAAAGAGGAAAACAAGTTAAAACTTCTTTTCATTTAAAAAATGTTGTTTCAACCTCTAGACCACTTGAACTTCTACATCTTGATCTTTTTGGTCCCACAAGGACAGCCTCTTTAATTGGAAAGAAATATGGATTAGTCATTGTTGATGATTTTACTAGATGGACATGGGTTAAATTCCTTGCCCACAAGGATGAGTCTTTTAAGGTATTTACTGTATTCTGCAAATCAGTTCAAAATGAAAAAGGCATATGTATTTCTTCTATTAGAAGTGATCATGGGGGAGAATTTGAAAATGAAAACTTTCAAAAATTTTGTGAAGAAAATGGCATCTCCCACAATTTCTCCTCTCCTAGAACACCTCAACAAAATGGTGTTGTAGAAAGGAAAAATAGGTCCCTCCAGGAAATGGCCAGGACCATGATCAATGAAGCTGACATTGCGAAACATTTTTGGGCAGAAGCAGTAAACACAGCTTGTTATATTCAAAATAGAATTCTTATAAGACCTATCTTGAATAAGACTCCTTATGAATTGTGGAAAGGTAGAAAACCAAACATTTCTTACTTTCATCCTTTTGGTTGTAGTTGTTATATTTTGAATACTAAAGATCAGCTTGGTAAGTTTGATTCCAAGGCTGACAAAGGAATCTTTTTGGGATACTCTGAAAGGTCTAAAGCTTTTAGAATATACAACAAAGAAACTTTGATAGTTGAAGAGTCCATTCATGTCAAGTTTGATGATAAGAAGCCTGACACTGCTATGTCAGAGCTAGATGAGTTATTTTTAGATTTAAACCTCAGTGACAAGTCTGACGGTGAACGTACATCTTCATCATCCGGTGGTGACCAGACGAAGAATCCTACTCAAGCAGAAGCTTAAGCAAGAAAAAGCTAGAAGTACAAAACCAATCATCCAAAAGATCAAATCATAGGAGAACCTGGTGATAAAGTACGAACCAAATCCTCTTTCAAGGAGCATGCTGATTTTGCACTTCTCTCTGAAATGGAACCTAAGACGATTGATCAAGCATTGGAAGATGAAGGGTGGATTCTAGCAATGCAAGATGAGCTAAATCAGTTTCAAAGAAATGATGTATGGAAGCTAGTCACTCTACCAGAAGATAAGCAAGCTATTGGTACTAAATGGGTATTTAGAAATAAGCTTGATGAAGATGGTAAAGTTGTGAGAAATAAAGCAAGGTTAGTTGCTCAAGGTTACTCACAAGAAGAAGGTATTGATTTCACTGAAACTTTTGCACCTGTTGCAAGACTAGAAGCTATTCGCATTTTACTTTCATTTGCAGCACATCATGAGATAACACTATATCAAATGGATGTGAAAAGTGATTTTCTAAATGGTTTTATAACTGAGGAAGTTTATGTTAAACAACCTCCTGGTTTTGAAGATATTGAATTTCGTAACATGTTTTTAAACTTAAAAAGGCTCTATATGGTCTTAAGCAAGCTCCCAGAGCATGGTATGATAGACTAAGTTCCTTTTTAATGAAAAATGGATTTACAAGAGGTTTAGTTGACACTACTCTTTTCAGAAAATCCTCTAACAAGCATTTCATACTTGTTCAAATCTATGTTGATGATATCATTTTTGGAGCCACTAATGAAAGCCTTTGCAAAGAATTTTCTAAGCTTATGCAGGCTGAATTTGAGATGAGCATGATGGGAGAATTAAAGTTTTTCCTTGGAATACAAATCAAGCAATGCAGTGATGGTATCTATATACATCAAAGCAAATATATCAAAGAATTATTGAAGAAATTCAAGATGCTGGATTGCAAGCCTATGTGTACACCTATGCATCCTACCTGCACTCTTAGTAAAGATGAAATTGGTAAGAAGGTAGATCAGAAAATGTACAGAGGTATGATTGGATCTCTACTTTATCTTACAGTTTCAAGACCTGACATTATGTTCAGTGTCACTTTGTGTGCTAGATTTCAATCGATCCTAGAGAATCACACCGAAAGTCTTTGTTAAAAGAATATTCAGATATTTGCAAGGAACTACTAATCTTGGTTTGCTTTATAAGAAATCAAAAGATTACAAATTAGTAGGTTTCTGTGATGCTGACTTTGCTGGAGACCGAATTGAAAGAAAAAGCACAAGTGGAGGCTGCCAGTTCCTTGGAGCTAATCTTGTGTCTTGGTCAAGCAAAAGACAAAGCACTATTGCATTCTCAACAGCAGAAGCTGAATACATCTCAGCACCAAGTTGCAGTTCTCAACTTCTGTGGATGAAGTATCAACTTGAAGACTACTTGATAAAAGAAAGTAACATTCCTATCTTCTGTGACAATACTTCTGCAATCTGTCTTACTAAAAATCCCATATTGCATTCACGAGCCAAGCACATTGAGATTAAACATCATTTTATAAGAGACTATGTTCAGAAGGGTATTCTAGAAATAAAATTTGTAGACACTGATCATCAGTGAGCTGACATATTTACAAAACCCCTTGCTGAAGATAGATTCAATTTTAGAAGAAAAAATTTAAACTTTCATTTTATAGAAGAATGATTAATCTCAGCGTCTGAAAATAAACAAAATCTCAGCATCTGATATGACAAAAGCATGTATGTGTATAAGCATCTTATTTGTCATATGCATCATAACTCATCTTCTGGTGAATCGGTTGCGTGCGTCCGAGCACACCCACACGTGTCACACGTGTTAAGGACTTAAGTGTCTCATCATATCTACTGAGTCATAATAGTTTATGTCTTTCGATAAAATCTTTTTCTTGATTTTACTTTTCTTTTGGCGTCTGCATTTAATGAAAAGGCAAATCTTTATTTTCTTTTCTTTTTGATTTAATTTTTATGTGGAAATACGAAGCGATATTTTGAAAAAAGGACTGTACCATTCTCTATTAACTTTCCCACTACTCCATATTTTTCGCTCCATCACTTCACTCTGCGTTTTCTGCAAAACCGTGCTCTTTCTCTTTCTTTCTCTCTCTCTGTCTCTCTGTGTTTTCGAACCCTAAAACCTCCATCACCTTCTCTTCAATTTCTACAATGGCCGACAGAAAGGTTGGACAATACACTGCTGCCTTCGATGTCTTCTCTGAGGCAAAACTTCTAAATGAGAACCTGGTTGATTTCGAGAACTTCAAGCTATACGGTTTTGATTTTGAGGAAGGTCTTGAGAAACTGGGCTGGAAAAACTACTTCATCTGGGAACCAGTTGATGTACTGAGCTACGCTATTAAGGAATTCTGGGGAAGTGCATACTTACTTCCGGGGGAAATCATAGAAGGTCACATCAGAGGATTCAAACTACGCTTCACTATCAACTCTATTGCTCAGACAATCAAGTGTCCGTGTGAAGGAATCAGTTACCATGCAAACTGGGCTGATGCTTACAGAGGACTTGAAAAAGTCAATGAAGCTCTGTTTGAGAACTACCGTGAACTGAAGAAGAAGAACATCACTCCCACGGCTAAAGACTTGAAAAGCCACTACCGAGTACTGCACAAAATCATCGCCAAGAGCGTGATTCAAGGTCGCTCAGCGACATAGTGAACTACGAGCAAAAGTTCATTATGAGGAACTACATGGATGGGAAGAAAATCAATCTGCCAAGGTTGATTATCAACAATCTGATAAATGCCCTTGTCTTCTCAAGGAAGAATGTTGATAAGAAGAATATCGTCAAGATAATCCCATATGGAGTTCTTCTCTCCATTATGATGATCAAAGACGGCATTGTAAGGAAGTCGATCGACTCCATCAACACAGAGGAAAAGGAAAATACTTTGGTGTTGGTGCTGTTGTTCGCCCGTAAGTCTTTGGAGTCAACAGTTTGGTCGATGCAACTTATTACAGGCTCCATGATCAAGAAGGTGAAAATAGAGCAACAGGAAGGAGAAGCTGAAAAGAAAACCACCAGAAGCTCAATGACTGGTGTGAAAAGACCTGCTGAGTCTCCTTCAAGGGAGACCAGAAGAACAAAGCAGAAGGTGGCACCTGCACCTACTGTTGAAGAACCAGAAGATGAGGATAGAATTCCCATCAGAAAGGTCTTGGAGAAACAGTTTAGACCAGCAGCTGAAAAGGATGCTTCAGCGTCCGGTCAAGGGAAGCAAATCCCTCCTCCTCCTCCTGCTGTTGTTGTCACCAGAGGGTCGAAAAGAAGGTTGGTCAAGTCATCAGAAGTTAACCCAAAGGTACTTGATTTTACTGCTGATGAATCAGTATCTGTGTTTGATGCTCATGATGTTATTCCTGCACCACCTTTGTCTGTTTCACAACCACAAACACAAACCAGGAAAACCAGAATGAGCCTCCAACAAACCTCAACCCTCTCTAAACCTACCCAACCATCATCCACTACACTCAACCTTGACCTACCACAAAGTTCTTCAAATACTTCACTTACTACATATATTTCCAAACTTCACTCTCATCCCTTTAATCTATTATTCAAAATACCTCCCATTAATCCCTTCAAACCCTACACACCTAAAACCTACAAAATCACCAAAACCACTCCCACCTTACTCACCATTACCCACAAACCTACAGACGCTGGTGGAAGGAAGAATGTCTCATACAAACCACGGTTTGTTAAGTATGAGATATATCACAGCATCTACAATCGTCCCTCCACATGGCATTTGAAAACCTTCACCTCTGGAGCTGCCAGATTGGAGATTGCCTCTCCGATAAATGCTACCTTCAAGGATGGAGAAGACCACTTTCAGATGTCATTTAAAGGAAGATTGAGACCAGCATCTGGTAGCAGAGCAATTCCCTTCTCTGTTGATCTTCCTAGATCCCTACCACAAGCTGAACCATTCACATTGGAAGAATGCGGAAGGTGGATCACAGATGAAGAAGCTGCCTTCATGGCACACTGTCTTGAGATGAAGAAGATTGAAGTAATCAGACAAGATGCTGATCCTTCTTCTCAGACAAGAAAGATTGTACTGCATGCACAAAGGTGGCTACCTTGGTCTATCCCTGGGAAAAGGAAAGAACCTGCTCCGGGCAAGCAGCCATTCAGCAAGATCGGGCTCAAGGAGTATGAGAAGGCTCCTAAAAAGTACAACCTTAAGGAATTCTCTAAGCTTCCGATTGCCAAGATCTCTGAGGATCATGCCAGAAGGTTTTACCTGAATTCTCTGAAGGAAGATGAATGGAGAACTGGCTCCTCAAACTGCTGCAATGCCGAGAAGGCCACTATTCCAACAGTTGGCACAATCAGCAGAATCACTAACATCAATCTTAGAACAGTCTACTTCGATGATATGTTCAGATGCTCAGTAATCAGGCCTTTTGACTGCATGAAGATATATGTCCAATGGGCTGCTGTGACCAAGCACTTCGACATTGGATTTACTTGGAGTCAATAGTCTGAGTCTTGGAAAGACAAAGCCATGTTACCGTGCCTTGTCCCCCTAGTGCTAGAAGAAGATGACAGGGAAAGGGAAAATCTGCGAAGAATATACCTGGCAGAAAATGAAGCACTCTCTTTCGCTTGTGAAGCATTAAGTGTCTTTATCAGAAGTATATGGGGAGAAGAAGCTGGAAATAGGTTTGATGCTTTCACTGCTGATGTAGTTCTACACAGAGAAATCATCTTCATGAATTTGCTGTATCCAGAAGATGTGAAGTATAAATGGGAAATTCAAACAGAATCTGAGCTCAGAAAACTTGGAAATCTCATCAAATGGTTTATACCAAATGATGCATTTTTTCTAAGAACTCAACGGAAGAAGGAATTGAGACTGACGCTATCCAACTGGGTGCTAGCAGAGCATCAGAAGATGAAACCTGCACCTGTACCAGAAGTTGGACCTTCTACTTTTACTCCTGCAGTTGAGATGGTCACTATTCCCAAAGCAGAGTTTGAAGAAATGAAGGCCACAAACATGAAAGTCACTCAGCTGGAGACTGCTCTGAAATTACTATATGAACGTCTCAACATCCCTCCAAACCCTTGAATTTATTTATTTTTGTGTGATATAGACTATTTCTTTGTTTTGTTGATACACTTATATATATACACTACTTTTGCTCTGATTATCTGTTAATATATACCTACATCTGACTTATATTCAATTTTTTCTAAGTCTTATTTTGACTATGATGTGTTTTTACACTCTTTTTGTCTGATGACAAAAGAGGGAGTAAAAGAAAGGTATGATAAACACATGAAAATCTGACTAACTCACCGTCCGATGTTCACACTCCGATGGATACACTGGAACTGAAGTATCATGCATAGCATTTCATACATAGCATTTACTATGATTATTTGTTAATGCGCTAATATTCATTGATCTAGTGCTCTTATAATGATCAATAAATTTGGTACAATTTGATTAAATCAATCTTTTTGATCAGCATCCAATCTTACTATGATACATCTACGTTTTTTTTTTTGCGATCACTTAATTGAATTTGTTTATCAACTATCGCCTTAATACTAGAATTATCTTATATATCAAAATTGTTAAATTCAGGGGGAGACCCTTGATGTCATTTTGAAACTAAATTATTCATCAACCTTAGATATTTGTCATCATCAAAAAGGGGGAGAATGTTGGAACCTAAACGATTGAGAAGTTTAGACCCTCATTAATTTTGATGATAACAAAATATTCACAAGAGAACAATTTATGTTCTAACAATTCTTGAAGTGTGTAGATACTAATATTACATATATTTCTAAGCCACTTAAACAAGAAGGAAGAAGCTCTCAAGAGAAGGATACACTCCATGTGTCAGCATCCGGCTCATCCTAGTATATTGTCCTCGTGAGCGTCTGGAATTAACTTCTTGTGACACTAGTCTTATCCATTTGCAATGAGCGTCCGATCTTCCGTTCTGAGCAAGCGTCCGAACTTCATTATAAATCACGTGTTGGTCACGTAGTTGCTCTTCCTCTCAGAAGTTTCTGGAACGGATTTCGAATTTGATCTTGTGCGCTAAAATTGTTGTACGAGGTATCAAAGGTGACACCTTTAGCTAAAAGACAAAAATCGTACAAGCAATTGTGAAAAGCAAGGTAGTACGAAAACGGTAATGTGTACTACTGAGATATTCTCTGGAAAGGAAGAAAGAGACAGCTTTTTGAAATCACCTCACTCAATGGAAAGGAGCCATTTTTACTGTAACGGTAATATCCTTTATAACTCCTATAAATACCCCAAGGTATCCATTGAAGAAACTGCCGAAACTCTACAAGAGAATATTGCTTCATTTACTGAGAACAAGCACTGTTGCTATACACTACAAAGAGTCAATACTCTGAAAGCACTGCTTCTGTGAGCAATCAAGTTTCGAGCCAAGTCTCTGGACTACAAGAACTGAACTCAGCGTCCGACACTTTCTTTTAGAAAACATTTCTATATTGAGCTTAATTTTTATCCTCTCTGTGAGAGTTATTTATACTTGTATTCAACTTACTTGTAAAAGTTGTTTTGGCCTAGTTAAGGCTGTTCCCTCAAAGGCTCGAATGTACTGAGTCGTTTTGAGAAGTTGAGAGTATTGTCAAGGTTGTGACAGTAGAATACTCTTAAGGTTTTGTAATCAGTTGATTATAGTGAAAAATCCTTCAGGAACAAAGGAACTAGACGTAGCTACCAGTTTGGTAGTGAACTAATATAAATCTCTGTGTCTCTTGCTTTACTGCTTTCTATTTATCTTTATCTTGCTCTGTTAAAAACAAGTTTTCACAAACTGATTTTCCAGCGTCCGGTTTATTTCCAGCGTCCGTTTAACAAACTGCTTTGAAAAACATGTGTTCAAAGTGTTTTTAACTTAAAGTTAAGGAAAAGTTTTCAACACAATTCAACCCCCCTTCTTGTGTTCACGTTCAAAATAGTCGATTTTTAGAGCTTTGCTAGAGTTTGGAATTCAAGTTTTCTTGTGATGGAAGGCACCTCCTTCCTCGGCTGTTCCAACGAAAGGTTGCCGCTGGGGACACCCCTGATGGTGGAAACAACGATACCCTCTTAGGTAATGATGTTATTCTTTTTTCATTTTTCTCATAGAAACAATGTTGTGATGTTTCTGCCTGAGAACGCTCTGGCCTTAAGACATATGCAATTCAAAGCTCTCCTGTCCAAAGCTCCCAATGGTGGCAACAAAGGGAACGTCATGAACCACCTTGCTGGTGGTGGTGTTGTCTCTGCGAATGGTGGTGCAGTTTCTATGAACAAAATCACTTTTTGAGACAAGTGTTGGATCGAGCGCTTACTACTAAGCCAAAAGCTATAGCTGTTAGTCAGGGCGCAACCCTTTCTACTTAATCGTTACAGCCCAAGCACCACGTGTCGACTGTGACTTGACCCCACATGGGCCTCCGCCACGGGACAATTGATGCCACAACCCGGCAACAATCTCCCCCTCAACAATTGCTCCCGCTGGGAATCGAACACGTGACCTTGGCTCTGATACCAATTGTTGGATCGAGCGCTTACCACTAGGCCAAAAGCTATAGCTGTTAGTCAGGGCGCAACCCTTTCTACTTAATCGTTACAGCCCAAGCACCACGTGTTGACTGTGACTTGACCCCACCTACGCCTCCGCCAAGGGACAATTGATGCCACAACCCGGCAACAACAAGTTGCTCTAGGTGAAAGAAACACTCCTAAGAATAGAAAGAATTGATCTGTTGAAGAACAATTTTTTCAAAGTCACCATCGAAGAAGGAGATAGGTTGTGGACAAAGGGTTACATCGATGACAACTATTTTCAAGAATTAAGGAAATTGTGGAAAGATGCAGTTATAGTTAAACTTCTTGGAAAATCTCTGAGTTTCTTTACTATGAGAGATCAGTTTAAGGCTATGTGGAAAACTTTGGGTGGTTTTGAGATCGTTGATACAAGCCATGGATACTATATGGTTAGATTTGATCTTGTTGAGGATAAAGATAAGGTTATCAATGGTGGCCCTTGGATGTTATTTGATCACTATCTCATTCTTCGGCAATAGACTCCCAATTTCATCTCTTTGTTTGTCAAGATAGATAGCACCCTTGGTTGGATTTGATTTCCTTGTTTAGGGATGGAATACTATGATAAAAATATCCTTCTTACTTTGGCTTCGGTGGTGGGTAAGCCAATTAAAGTAGATTTCAGAACTATCGAAGCATCAAGCGATATTTATGGACATGTGAGGAATTATTCTTCCAAGAAATCAAAACATGTTGTATTAGTTAAGGAAGGAGTGGTTGTGAATGGTCAAGATCCCAATTCATTATCTGTCCAGACAACTTCAGAACCAGGACATTCGCATGACCAATAACTTCAGAACCAGGACATTCGCATGACCAATTTTATGCATGATCTTGTCTTGAATATTCCCAAACCACAAGATCTTATCATGGAATTGTGTGAAGACAGTGAAAGGAATGACATTGATCAAGGAAACAACAGTATGAATATGGGAGAAAGAGGGATTAGTATGGTGCCAAAAACACAACATATCAACTTCCTCTTAATTGGTTTTTGTGTGGTACACTCTCTCTTTTTGTGTTATCATGAATTTACTGGTGTAGAATTGCAGAGGGGCTGGGGGAAAACTTCCCTGGTCATGGTAAGGATCTAGTTAGAATCAATAGATTGAATTTTGTTGCTATTCTTGAACTTCACATGGGAACACTGTTGATAGTGTCATCAAAAGAATTGGTGTTGATGGTGTTGTTAGAGTTGAGGCAAGGGTATTTTCAAGTGGAATTTGGTGAATGAGGAGGTAGAACCAGAGGCGGAGCCACACTGGGACCAAGTGGTGCCATGGTCCCCCTGATGTTTGTAACATTGTTTCTCATATACATATAAAATATTTTGTGGTCCCACGCATTCTTGCCTCGTTCCCCACAAAATTGGCCAATAGAGTGATAGATTTAAAGCAAGTGTCAACAGTCAACACACTATGACACAACATTTTTCGGGAATAGGTTTTAATTGTATTTTACATATGTTTTTGCTAGTTTAACTAAATAAAAAATTCTTTAACTTTAAAGGGCTTGCTCTTGAGTCGAATAGTGGCATGGGGCCTTTAAAAGAGAAACTTACCACTGGGCCAAATTACTACATTTTCCATTTGACACAAAGTATTTACTATATTTGACTTTATCATGGTCCCCTTAAGAATAAATTATTGGCTCCGCTCCTGGGCAGAACCATGTCGTCATTCAAGTTTTTTCCACTTCTACTTCTTGCATTCTCTTAAAAGATTAATCATCAGGTTGATAATGCTTGGCTACTTTCCATCATTTATGGAAGTCCACAGGAAGGAGGGAATGATTCTCTTTAGAATGAGCTGAGATCAACCAAATAACCTTATGATCTCCCTTGGGGTGTTATTGGGGATTTTAATGTTGTGTTGTATGACTATGAGAAGATTGGTGGACGCAATGTTATCCATAGTTCTTGGCAGGCCTTTACTAAATGTATTAATGAATGTCAGCTTGTAGATTTGGTTTATAATAGCCCAAATTTTACTTGGAGAAGGGGGATTTGTGTAGAAAGATGGATAGGGCACTTGTCAACGCTCAGTGGCAGCAGAATTTCTCTACTAGTTCGGTTATCAATCTACATATTTTAGAATCTGATCATTGTGGTATTTAGCTAAGACTTAATGATAGAGTTACCAATCATAATAGGCCTTAGTTTAAATTTTTAGGACCATGGTTGGGTCCTCAAAATTTTCACTCTAAAGTCTCTAACTCTTGGAGGGCTCGTGGTACTTAGGAAACTAACATCAACAGACTTATTGAAAACTTAATCGGCTGGAATAAACACTCTTATAGATACATTTTAGAATAAAGAAAGGATTAGTTGTTAAGATGGAGGGAATTAAGCGCAAACTTAAGGGGAATAATGAGAGACTGATTAAACTTAAGAAAGAGCTTTGAAATGATTACACTAATATTCTTATGCATGAAGAAGTTTATTAGTTCAGAGTTAATTGGTTAAAATTATCTAGGGGAAACCCGTGGTGACCTGTTTGTGGCGGCATTCTTCGAGATTACAGAGTGGTTACTCTAGGGTGCTTTGCGGCTAACCTTAATGTTTCCTCTTCTCTGCATGCATAATTAATAGGATCTTTTTTTGCAATTGAGCAGGTTGGAAAAATCTTTGGTTGGAATGCGAATCTGAATTGGTAGTAGCGGCTTTCTCCAATCCGTGTAGTGTTCCTTGGTGGCTTAGAAATAATTATTTACAGACCATTAAGCGTATGAATTTTATAGTTTCTCATATCTTTAGGGAGGGTAATTCATGGGCTAACAAGTTGGCTTCTCATGGCCTTACTATGCAGGGCTTCCTGTGGTGGGACACTATCCCTACTTTTATTCGGGAAGACTTCTTCTGCAATAGGTTGAGTCTTCCTTTCTATAGATTTAGATGATTTTTTCCATGGATTAGGTTCTTGCCCCCATATGTCAATTTTGTATTCCTTTTTTGCCTTTTTAATATAATTTTAACGTGTTGCAGATGATTGGTAGGCTCAAGGGTGCCAACATAGTTGGAATCTTTAAGTCTTATAGTGATGTCATTGCATGTCAATTTGCTTAAAAAAAGTGATTAAAATACTAGATATTTTCACCAATCTACTCTTATCAACAAAAGAAGTAAGAAGCTTGATGCGTTAATGGATCATCATGAGAATTGGGTCTATGAAGATATTGCTCTTAGCCTATTAGAAATCTTTCATCTAGTATTATCAAAGACTTTTTTCTAGAATTAATTGGGTTGTGAACTCACTATTCATATATATACACACACAAACATAATCAAGCTAACAATTATAATCAGGCACGAAATATCATGGCAAGTCAAGCACTCAACATGTTATCAATCAAATCACTTTAAAACACATAGTGACACAGCATAAAAGCACTTAGCAAGTAATCATCATTCATTTTCAATCAACACAACAGTGGGCAAGACACTGGTTGGACTCCCGGTTTTCAGCTCGGACTCCCGATTCCCAGGCCCGACTTGGTCGAACTCTCGATTCCCATGCTAAAGTTGGTCGGACACCCGATTCCCAACTCAGCTCTTAGTCGGACTCCCGATTCCTAGTTTCACTTTTGGTCGGACACCCGATTCCCCGATTCACCTCCTAGTCAGACTCCCGATGTATGCCACCACTTACCCACCTTTGATAATTATCTCATTACCCACTATTCATCAATATACACAATCATTTATGCATTCACAATAATACATAAAGAATAATGCCAACAGGGCCACACAATACTACACCTCATTGGAACATAATCAAAATCACAGTCTCAAACTTTCAAGAAAGCGTCATCATCAAATCAAACATCCACACAATACATAAAGACATAGAAAGTAATGAATGGAAGAGGCCATTATCTTAGATATTTTAAGATTCCACCTCTTACCAAAATTCCTTCTTGCCAAAAATCACCACAAGCTTACAACTTACTCAAATCACCTAAACATCAAACATAAACACCAAAACACAACTAAAAAAATCAAAATCATCATTTAAAACTCCCTCCTAAGATTCGGCCATGATGAGAAACAAGAGGAGATGAATTTTGTTTTACAAACGCTTCTAGATATATGACAAGGATGATAAGGGAAGGCTAGATCTCAAGTTTCGAAGCTTGATTCTAAACCTACACAAAGTTATACCATTTTTCTCCAAAAACCTTCGTGAAACTCATTTTTGAAACTTGATAAAAATAAAAACCCTAGAGATAGAAGATGAAGAACTTACCCCAAGGATCATGGATCTAGTCTTGGTTTGAAGATTGGAGAAAAATGGAAGAAGTTATCTCACTTTCTCTCTCTAAAACCTTTCTTTCTCTCTCTAGAATTACCTTCATCTTCTCCAAAAAAACTTAAAAAAAAGAAATGGGAGAAGAGTATTTATAGGCAAGGTGGCTTGTTCAAAAAGAAAAGATTTAATCATTGTTAACATAAACAAATCATGGTTTATATTAAAATATATTATGTAACTCAAAATTATTAAATATAGTTTTGTAATCCAAAAATTATCAAATTAAGCTTATGGATTTCAAAATAAATTTCAATCTAATTAATTAAAAGACTTAATCCTTATCCAAAACCTTGTCACAAATCCTATCTCTTAGTTATAACCGACTTCGGTTCTAATCGCGCGATTAAATCATTATGTGATTAAACCTAACATTGGCAGAAAAATATGTTTGATATAAATTTTATTTTCAACTCAAAAATTAGGGTAATTAAAAGGGAACATTCTATAAAAAATCCTCCCGGGAGTCGAAACAAACTTTTTCGGCGGTAAAAACATTACCCGGGTGGCCAAAACGTTGCCCGATTTTCGTCAAAATTAAAATATGCAAATTTTACCACCAATTGAATAAAATATTAAGAACTTAATTATGAAATCCATTTTCTCAAATACTCACTTTACAAAAAGACCAAAATACCCTTTTAATGTAAAATTCACGTAAAACAACGTGCACAAAAACACAAAACCCTAAATACTAAAAATACAGGTTGTTACATGGACCACCAAAGTGTGCAAATTATAGAGAGATTTTGGGTACGATATTTAGTCTTTTATGCCAATATTGATAGATTACTTGCCCATCTCTTTTACTTTATATCGATTGGCGGAAAAGAATGAAAAGAAGAGAAAAGAGAAGTAGTCCGGCAATTTCAGTATGAAGGCGTCTTACAAATTCAGTACTTACGCTGCTACGATATTTAATTTGGCCCATAACTTGAGCTACAGGTGTCTGATTGACGCGTTCTTTGCGGAATTGGAAAGCTCTTGAAAAGATCTACAAGGTTGCATAGGTTTTCAAAACTATGCACAACCGTGCATATCGTACCATAATGTTCATCAAATTTGGAGCTTCGATGTGATTTCCCCTGCAAATATGCACGCCCTCGCATAATGAGGCAAGGCTGTGCACCACACATGCAAGTCTAAAAATATGGGAAAATAAGTGCTATCTATAAATAGATGTGTTGAGCTCATAATGTTGGACCGTTTTATTGCTAAGAGAACCTAATCCCCATTATGAGAGCTCTGGAATTGAGGCTAGGATTTGGAGGCTATGAGCAAGGATTCCTCCATGCTTTTTCTCCTCTTTATACTCCATGACTATTATGTTCTCAAATAGCTAAACTCTTTACTAAGATTATGGTGAATCTCGTACTCTAAGAAACCCCTTTGTTATGTCTTAGCTTTTATGTTTCGATTCTATTTAATTCAGTTATTACTATTCCAATTGAATTATCCTATTGCTTTAATTTTGTGTTAGGATTGACCAAACTTTGCATGCTAATAATCAATTAATTAACAACGATCGAACTGTATTAATTGGTAGACCTATAGGATAATTGGGATTAAAGCTTTTTCATGACCAACTTAGGATCTAATCTTTCAATCATTCAACTTCTTTGTTCTTTGTGCTTTTCCAAAATTTGCTTCTTTGTATGACTAAATGGGGATGAAGTTCGGGAAAATAATATTAATTACACATGACCAAACGTATTAATAACTTTTGTAGAGGGATTGATAATTGGGTAATAATAATGGAATTGAATAGAATTTGTACTTTGGGGAAATCAAAGGAACATATGAAATTGTGATCCTAGGCTATAAATCCACTGCTTTCTCTACTTGTGTTACTGTTTTCTTTATAGCTACTATCATTTAACCCATTATTCAATTCGCTCGTCTAAATAACATATGAGCTTGATTAGTTTGGTATTACCATTGATACTCTGCCTGTCGGTGGGGATAGCCGGATCGGTGTCCCCGAGATTGGTGTGCCTGAGGCTGTGTGGGGCCGAAGGTACACAGTATGTGGTGCAGGACGAGAAACGGGTCCTTGGGGAGTGTCCCTAGCATGGTGTGGTAGAGTTTGGTTCTCCCGACAAGGCAACAATATTCCAATTCTGACGATGGACAATCTTGGCCATTCCTTGTGTGGGGGAATGTTGTTCCTTGTGTGAGGGAGCGATACTTTACCTTGTGTGTATTATATCGAGCTTTGTTTCCAAGACAACCAACTTATTTGGTTGTTTCCTCTTGTGTCTATGAGATTGGTGATTGGTCTCTGGCGTGTGATAGACCGATAATCAGTTGGTGTATTGTGGGATGTGCGTTCAGTGGTCTTTGTGCGGTACCAGTGGCATGCTAGTCTTCTCAGTGGTGTTGGTTCATGGAATGACTGTTATACTTGTTGTCTGCTTGTGGTGTACATGTTGACTGTTGTTGTTCTAAAAAAGTTTTCCTATTTTTATGGTAATTGATAAGTTTCTTACCTCCTCGTTTTCTATGTATTTTGTATACTGTACTACGATGGATTAGCAAAGGGAGAAAAGCAATTTGTGCTAGGAGCTTATTCCTGGGAAGTGGGACATAGTGGAGGTAACCACAGTGATGGAGCTGCCTGAGGGTAGTACATGTATACCGCTTGTACTAGTTACACCACGACCAGTGGATTATATTTTTGTTACCCCTCGTGGGTGTTGTGTATATTCATTGTGCATACTCTGATGCAGTAATATAAATACTATGTTGTTATTGTTTTCAAAATTATGTGTTGTGTGGTTATTTTATAATGTGGTGGCCTATCCAAACATGGTGTTGCATTTCTCACTTAATGTTTTCTGATTACTTGCTTTTTATAGGTTAAGCTTCTGACCATCATGCTATTAATGTTAAGTCAATTTAGGAGTCTTTTTGCAGCTGCTCTGGCTAGAAAGTTAATCTTAATAAATAAAAGGTCTTATTCTTTAATATTGTGAATTCTTCTCTTACTGCTAGCATCAGTAGTATACCGGTTATTGGTATGACAGATGATATTTCTAGCCATTTGGGGTGCTTGTATTAGAAATTTACTAGGGGTGTCGCGAGTTAAAATAGGAGGTTGCAGAAAAAGAAAATAGGGGTGCACACAGTAAAAGCCTGAATTCCATGTTTAAGCATTTTTAAAGTCATTTTCATTTCAAACACTCAATTTAACATTTTTTCCTGCTAAAATATGGTTTCCAAATAAATAATACTTTTTTGATAAAAACAAGGCTAGGCCATTTCATTAATAATATTGTATTGAATACATGTTGGTATCTCAATAAATAAGTGGGGGCTAGCTGACGATGTGGCTACCATTGCCAAAGAATGGGCGACCCAATTTGCTTGCCTCCTAGAAAACTCAACAAGAGAGTTTGTTAAAGGAGAGAATAAGAAATAACTACATTCTAAAATTATAGCACCGAAATTAGAGACACCATCTTGCAAATTACTGAAGCTATCCACCACTCTTTTAGAATTCAACTCAAAGTCAATATTCCCCAGCTGAAGATCGCACACCCATTGGATAGCACTCAAAAGGTCAAAGGCTTCTCCATCATCTACCGAGCACATAGGTGACATCCACAAAGTTTTTGTTAAAACAAAAGAGCATTCTCATCTCGAAGACACATACCTATACCCATGCGATTTTGGTTGTTTGTAAAACAAGCGTCGACAATACACTTCAATCCACCATGCTTAAGCTTCTTCCATCTGGCCAAATTATCTTGCTGGATTGACTGGGGCGATTTCTCAAAAGATGCCAATTATTTTCAAAAGCATTGTAACACACCACACAAGAATTAGAACATTGTACCCTTTTTTCTGAAAGCTGACTTCTATTAGGAACACAATCCCTACAACAACGCCACATCAAGTTTTTAACTTTAGGTGGGGCTTTTATTTTCCAAAGCATTGGACAGTCACCATGAACTCTCAAATAAAATGTATCTAAAATATTATTCATGATCAGGTTGTAAGTTGACTTAACTGAATAAATTCCATTTTTATTAGCGTTCCAGACTCTGCGATCATACCTCATTGAAGAAAAGAGTGGAACACACAACACTTGTTGGACGTGATCATGCTCCAGGACCTCCCATAAAGCTGTAACGTTTCACCTATTGAAATCATTCCTCATGAACCTGGACACTCGAATATCATATAGCGCCAGATCCAAGGAACTGGATGGTTTAAGTTAGTAACCAATTCTCATTCCAAAAAGGAATAGTATCCCTTTCTCCTATACTCCATGTGTGTAGCCTTTTTCGAGATTAAATTGAGAACTCAAAATTCTCCCTTAAGCATAACTAAGATTGTGTCCAAGTTTAGCTCCTAGAATATCACTCTTAGGAAAATATCTTGCCTTGTACAAACGAGTAATTAAATAATTTGGATTTGTTAACATTTTCCACCCTTGCTTACCTAACATGGCCTAATTGAATGCATACAAATTCCTGAAATCCATCCCTCCATGCACTTTACTCATTGAGAGCTTGACCCAAGAGAGCCAATGAATACCTCTATTATCTCTAGCTCAACTTCCCACCAAAACAAGTTATTCATTTTTTCTATCTCTTCTCCAAGAGTTGAAGGAAGAAGAAAGACGCTCATTACATAAGATGGGACTGCTTGTAGAACTGACTTAATAAGCACTTCTTTACCTGCTCTTGACAGACATTTACCTCTCCAAGAGTTAATTCTCTTCCAAACTATATCTCTCAAGAAGCTAAAGATGGCCTTCTTACTTCGCCCAATCATGGAAGGCAAACCCAAATATTTACCTGTACCCAAGCAAGTTGAACTCCCAAAATGGTAGCTATTCTATCTCGATCAACCCCCAAAACCTTTCTGCTCCAAAAAATCTCCGACTTCTGATGATTGATGGATTGTCTAGATGCCGCTTCATACACAGATAAAATATCCCGCATCTTCGCCGCTTCACTATCTTAGGCCCTAAAGAGCGTAAAACAATATTTTACAAACAAAAGGTGAGAAATGATAGGTGCATTCCTACAAATCTTAGTGCCATGAATCTCTCCTCCCTACTCTGCTTTCTGAATTAAAGCAGAAAGCCCTTCAGCACATAAGATAAAAATATAAGGTGAAAGGGGGTACCTTTACCCGACCCAATAAGACCCACAGACTCTTAATTTACCAAAACTTTATGATTAATAAATACACCACACATCATAATCCAATCAACTCACTTCTCTGCAAATTCCATAGTAAGCATAACATCTCTAAGATAGGCGTAATTTAGCCTATCATACGCCTTACTAAAATCCAACTTAAGAGCAACATCTCCTTCCTTACCTTTAGTTTTGGATTTCATAAAACGTACCAATTCAAACACAGCCAAAGCATTATCAAAAATATTCCTACCAGGCACAGGCACAAAGGCTGATTGATTCTCATAAATGCACTTACCAAGAATTGGCTTGAGCCTATTAGCAAGCACTTCAGAGATCAATATATAGAGCATACTTCAAAGAGAAATAGGTATCCAATCCTTCATCAATTTTCGGTGGTCACATTTGTGGACTATAGAAACATTTATGTCATCTAAGGAAACCGGAAGCGGCCATGTCTCTAGCCAATAACAACACCCATGATAACTATATACACCACATAAGTTCCAAAAACACTGATAAAAACTCGGATTAAGCCATCCGAACTGAGCACTTTATTGGCCTCATCTCAAATAATGCTTTACGAAACTCTTCTAGATTTAAAAGGGCCAGCAATACATCATTATCTTCTACAAACACCCTTCGAGACAACACCTCAACAACTGGCGCCCTTACACTGCTTTGACTGGCAACCAAATCCCGAAAATAATCTTTTGCAACCTGACACATCTCCTCTTATGTATTAAACATTATTCCCTTCTGATACTCTAAAAAATAAATCTGGTTGATCTTTTTCCTTGCAGAAGCGGATGTATGAAAAATTGCAAGTTTATGTCCCCATCTCTATACCAAAAATGTTTGGCCCTCTGATGCCAAAATTTGTCCTCCTAAACTAGTAACATAGCAAGCCTTGTCTTAGCAAATTGAATTTCCAAATTGAAAGAGGCTTGTCAATTCAATAAATGGTTGAAAACAAGCAATTACCCTTAGTCCGACGTAATTAGTGAACGTGAACACAAGAAGGGGGTTGAATTGTGTTGAAAACTTTAGGCTAAAATCAAGTTCTTTTCAAAAATGTTTTAACACGGGATACAGGAAAACTACTAGTTGCTGAAATACAGTTTGTGAAATCTTGTTTTTCTCTTAAAGTAGAAATATAATTAAAGCAATAGAGAAGAAATGGATATAGAGATTTATACTAGCTTACGTCCAGTCCCTTCATTCCTGAAGAATTTTCCACTATAATCACACTGATTACAAAAACACTTAAGAGTATTCTACTGTCACAAATTTGACAATACTTTTAACTTCTCAAAACGACTCAATATATTCAAGCCTTTGAGGAATCAGCCTATTACAAGGCAATGCAAGTTTTACAATAAATATTTGAGTACAGAAAAATAACTCTCAACACGAGAGGATGAAAAGTTTAAGCATAAGATATATGACTTTCTAAAAGAAAGAATAAGAAGCTGAAGAATTGTTCACTGTCTGGTTCACAAAGTGCTTGGCACAGAATCTTAGGTTGCTTAATTGAAATGCAATTCTGTAACCTTCTTCAATGGTAGACTTGGAGTATTTATAGGCAGTCTTTAAAGTTACTGTTGTGAGTAAATCAGCTCCAATCATTGATTGAGGTAATTTGGAAAAATATCAGCAGTTCTCTTTCCATAGGAATATTCAGATAGTACACCTATATTATCATTTGTACTATTTCCTTTTACAATCATTTGCAACCCGGTACAATTTGAAAAATTCACGAACTTTGTCTTTTAGCTAAAGGTGTCACCTTAAATTTCTCGTACTATCAAATTGAGCGCACAATCAAAATTTGAATTTATTGCAAGGATTCACTGAGGCAGGGAGCAGAAAGACCAAGCGTGATATTCACGTGCTTTACTAAAGAACCAGATGCTCACTAGACTATATCATATGCTCTCTGGTTTTGATTCTGTTCCACGTCTTGTAGTATCTGAGAACCGGACGCTCCTTTGTGATCATATACCAGCTGTGAAGACAGAACCAGATGCAAACAGCTTTTAGTGTGCTCATCTTCTTGTAAAACTTCTTCTTCTTACTTGAGTGATGTTACCAATATAAATAATTTTATCTCGTACACACTTCAAGACTTATCCGAAGGTAAATTGTTCTCACATAGATACTTTGTTATCATCAAAATTATTGAGGGTCTAAACTTGTCATTCGTTTAGGTTCCAACAATCTCTCCCTTTTTGATAATGACAAATATCTAAGGTTGATAAATAATTTATTTTAGAAAATAATTGCAAGGGTCTCCTCCTGAGTTTAACAGTTAAGTATAAATGTTCATTTTCTAAAACATTTGTCTAAGTATCAGGAAATGATATATGTATTAGAGTATGGGCTAACTATAGCGTGGCAAAATTTTAACAAAGTTGGTAGTGTAGTCGATGCTTAATCAATCAGATGCTTATAATTTCTAATGCATGCCAGTTTAGCGTTCATCAATTCTTAACATTTACTCCCCTTTTTGTCATTATACAAAAAGAGAGTAGACCATCATAGTCAAAAATAGTAAGTAAGGAGTGTAAGAAAAATTTGAGATCAAAATAACTCATATAATATATTTAACAGAAGCAAATGGAAGCAAAAATAACAAGGATTTTTCAAAAGAAAAATAATTTAAGGAGGTAGTGGGGTTTGGTTGAGGAGCTGCATGAGGCTGAGAACAATGCTTTCAAGATGCTCAACTTTCGCAGAGGATTCCGCAAATTTATTGAACTGAGAGCGTGAGATGATAACAGGATCATCATCTAAAGCAAATGTAGAAGCTGAGGAAGATGCAGAGAGCGGAGGAGCTTCTTCCTTAATCCATTCAATAGGAGAAGAAGCTGAAGCAAGTTTAGGCCAAGAGATAGCCTTTTGCCATCTCTGAACAGGCATTTTGATATGCTCTAGGAGAATTCCTTGGGCCAGTGGAATGCATTTCTGCTTCTTCTCTTGGGCAGCCAGGTAGAAGTTATCTTTGTATCAAATTGCTTAGGACTAGTTACATGCTTCAAAATATAGAAGAAATAGATTTTAGCATCCAAGCCTCTAGAATCTCTTTAGTTACCTGCTTATCTGAAACAAATAAGAGAAAAAGATAGATAAAATCTCAGTGAGTCCTTCACGGACTCCTCACTATCTCTCATTGGATCGTACAATTTCAAAAAGAATAAATAAGATATGAAATGTAAAACAATTTCACATAATAACTTATAATCATTCTTTCATTAATGTTTAACACGGCTAACATATTCCCACAGGGTCAAATCGTTATTGGACCGGGAATCTACGCTACCGGATTTGGTCGTATGCTTAATCATAGACCCCAATCAATGTAACTACGGTATGGATGGTTAGACGTCTATAACATGCAAGTGGCGTCCCACGAGCCTAACTATACCTCATCTCCTTTTATGAGGAATCTAGCTTTAAGTCTTTCAAGTGGCTTAATCACAAACCCTTACATTATCAGTGTATTTACACAATGACATGAATATGCAAGTAAAAATACTCATTCATAAGCAATATTAGTCATATATCATTCTTATGTAAGGGTGAAGGAAGTATCTAAAACAATAGAGAAAAATTAAAAGAGAAAAGAAAAGTAAAAAAAAAAAAACAGGAGCTCGCCCAGCGAAAAGCACACAGAGGCGATTAGCCGCTCGTGGCGCCAGGAAGCATAGAATCGTGCATTTGCAATCTTTGCGGCATTTTTAAGCTCGGCCAAAAGCACCTGATTCTGCAGAATTCATTTTTCTGCAACATCAACTTATCCAATCATAACTCCTCCTCAATCCAAACCAATTCCAATGAAATTAAAGTTCACAATCAAGGATTAAAGCATGACAAATAGAAGAACAACACATTTAACATATGAATCTCACGAAATCACATAATTACAACATCACAAAACTCATCTAAAAATATCAACACTTATGATACCCAATCCCTATTCTCATGATTTCCACAAACCCCAAATTTGAACCAAGCAATCATACCAAATAAATGGGAAGGGAACACCTAATTTGAGACTTATGAGTGCCCAACACATGAAGAAGAAGAAGAACTCACAATCACTCCTCAAAGCTAGGGCCAAATGTTGTGAAACTTTGATTCTCTTATTTCTTCTCTTCTTTTACTTGTTCTTCCTCCTTCTCCTAATTTAGGGCACCACCAATCTCCCTTTTAATGCTAAACCTCAGCTCTAGATCTCCTCCTCTATGCAAGACGTGAAGAGATTTCACCATTTCTCTCCTTGATTTTGTGAAAACCTTAAGTTCTCTTCTTCTTTCTCTTCTTTCTTTCTTTTTCTTTCTCTTCTTTCTTTCTTTCAGCAGGAAAAGGACGAGGGGAAGGGAGAAAATAAGGGGAGGGTTGGCGTGAGAGAGAGGGAAAAGAGAAAAGGGAAAGTGTGTCACACAATATGGACCATCTTACCCTTATTTTCTAAGGTAAACTTACCTATATGCCCTTACTTTTTCCTAAAACTCTCATCAAGCCATTCTTTTCACACCCCTTTTCTTAATAGTCACACCCCCAAAAATGAAATCATCAATCAATTAAAACATAAAAATGCCTAAATTAATAAAACTAAATAATTAAATTAGGTGGGGTGTTACAATACCCCTGTCTTGTCTATAGTTTACGTTTTTCTTTCCTTTACATATAAAAAAAATTACTTTATAAGATAAAATATTTGATTAGATTACCCAAAAGTGGGTGGTTGAGCTGGTAAGTGAAGCATAACCCCTAGGAAGAGGTCGCAAGATTGAATCTTGGAGAAGCCACTTTGGGTAGGCAACCAACCAGGTGTTAAACACCTCGCTCTAATTTGTCGACTCAGGATTAGTCCTATACGGGCCCAAAGGGATTTGTTGTGGGGATACCTGGGGAGGTCACTCAGTCCAAAGACTAATTAGGGTGGATCTAAAAAAAATTGATTTGATTAGATCTTATTAATTGCTGAAATATAATATAATTTTAATTTGTTTTTATACAAAAAAAATGAATATACTGATGACATGTAACTTGGATCTTTCAAAAATCCTTTTTAAGATATAAATATTAAAAATACTATACTCTAATATGTTATATTGTATTATATTATATTGTATTAACTGTGCTTTGGTATACATAGTCAGTCCCAAGCCTAGATAAAGGATGAAGATTGTGTTAGGCAGTCGACAACCAATGTAAGACTGAGTCGAATCTTTAAGACATGGATCAATGATGTAATAGTGTTAATGCTAGGTCATTGTCCGGAAGGAACGCGTTGTATAGCTAGAGTATAGTGTCCAATAAGCAAGAGTCGTTGCATCGCTACCTGGATGTAGTGAAAAATAAGCAAGGGTTCCCATATTTTTGTGAACGGGTGTGGGTAAAGAAGCTAGTTCACAAGAGGATGATTCATTTTGGAACTTGGAATATAGGAACACTTATAGACAAACCTATGGAAATAGTAGATATTATGATAAAAAAGAGGATCAATTTCATTTTCCTTCAAGAAACTAAGTGGGTGGGAGAAAAGGCGAAGGAATTAGACATTTCGTGTTTCAAGCTTTGGTACACTGGAAAAGTTAAATTGAGTAATGGAGTGGGCATAATTGTGGATAAGTATTGAAAGAAGGACATTGTGGATGTAAAAAGGGTAGGAGATAGGATCCTAACCTTAAAATTTCAAGTGGAACAAGACACCTTTAATATGATTAGTGCTTATGAACCTAAAGTTGTGTTGGAAGAACACCTTAAGGTAAACTTCTGGGAGGAATTAGAAGGCTTAATTTTGGATATACTACTTGGAGAGAAGATTTTCCTAGGGGGATCTAAATGGTCGCGTAGGGAGTGCTTCTGAAGGCTATGAGGGTGTGGATGAGGGATATAGCGTTGGGCAGGTAAATGCTAAGGGTAAATCTATCGTAGATTTTTCGTCCGTTTTCAATCTTACAATAGCCAATACGTGTTTTAAGAGAGAGGAGCATCTTATCATGTACAAAAGTAGGGTGACATGCTCTCAGATTGATTTCTTCCTTATTAGAAAAGAATATAGGAAGATTTAAACGGATTGTAAAGTTATACCTGGAGAGTTTGAGTACCCAACATAGAGTATTGGTTACGGATGTACAAGTTAAGAGGAGAGTGAAGAGAATATGCCACAAAAAGGTTTCAAAGTTCAGGTGGTGGCAATCGAGGGTGAAAAACAAAGATCTTCCAGCACAAGGTTTTGGAGGGAGAGTTTTAGGAGGCAAATAGAAGAGCAAATGATTTGTAGGACAAGATGGCCGAGGGGATCATGAGAGTAGCAAAAGAGAATTGGCGAATCAAGATGATTTGAACCTTGGGATAAAGAATCTTGGTGTTAAACAAAAGTGTGAAAGATAAGGTTAAGGTTAAAAAGGAATGCTTTAAAGCGTGTTCGTTATGTAAAAATGCAAAAAATTAGGGGGAAAATGATAGCTCAGAAAGAGACCAAGAAGGCAATGGGTGAAGCAAGAACTAAAGCTTTTTATGGGTTATATATACCATTAGGCACCAAAGATGGAGAAAAATCTATTTATAGGCTTGCTAAAGGTAAGGAAAGAAAGACAAGAGACTTGGACCAAGTGAAATGCATTAAGGATGAAGAAGGTAAAGTTCTGGTTAAGGAGCAAGATACTAAAGATAGATGGAAGAAGTACTTCCACAAATTATTCAATGAGGGTTATGGAATTTCATCGTGCTCCAATGAACTAAACATTAGAAAGGAGGACAAAAATTATACCTTTTATCGTAGAATTCAAGAGCAAGAGGTAAAACAAGCTTTGAGAAGGATGAATAATGGCAAGGCAGTTAGGCTAGACAATATACTTGTTGAGGTTTGGAATAGACTTGGAGATAGAGGCATTCGTTGGCTCACAAAGTTTTTTAACGAGATATTAAGGTCAAAGATAATGTCGGACGAATGGAGGAGAAGTACTTTAGTTCCAATTTATAAGAACAAAGAAGATATAAAAAATTGCGCTAATTATAGGGGGATTAAACTCATGAGCCATAATATGAAGCCATGGGAAAGAGTGATTAAGAGGAGACTAAGAAAAGAAACCAGAATTACTTATAATCAATTTGGTTTATGTCTGGGAGGTCGACCATGGAAACAATTTACTTTCTACGACGTTCAACGGAGCGTTACCCGAGGGATCAAATAGACTTACACATAGTTTTCATTGATTTGGAGAAGGCGAATGATTGAGTGCCTAGAGTGATTTTATGGAAACCCTTAGAAAAGAAAGGGGTTTGTATTACCTATATTTGAGCTATCAAGGATATGTATAAGGGGGCACGACTAGTGTGAGAACACGGGGTGGAGCCACAAAACATTTCCCGATCACTATAGGACTGCACCAAGAGTCAACTTTAAGCCCCTATCTTTTTGCCTTGGTCTTGGATTACCTATATTTTTTTGAGCTATATTTGAGCTATCTTTTTGACCTATAATTTTTTGAGCTATATTTTTTTTGCCTATCTTTTTGCATTACCTATAGTTGAGCTATCTTTTTGCCTTGGCCTTGGTTGTAGTCACGGAGCACATTCAAGAGTCAGCACCACGATGCACGTTATTTGCAGATGATATTGTTTAGTTGGCGAGTCGAGAAAGGAGATAAATGGGAAGGTAGAGACTTGAAGGAAAGCTTTAGAAGCACGTGACTTCTATTTGAGTAGAAGTAAGACGGGATATATAGAATGCAAGTTTAGTAAAAGGAGAAGCACCCCTAGTTTAGAGGTGAAAGTTGGGGACCATGCCATATCACAAGTTACTCGGTTTAAATACCTTATGTAACAACGAAGTAACAGAGGGAGTTGTAGACCATCGATCGGATTCAAGTGGGGAGGTTGAAATGGAGAAGAGCATCAAGTGTTTTATGTGATAGAATGGTGCCATTCAAGTTATAGGGAAAAATTTATCGTACAACTATAAGACTAACAATGTTGTATGGGACGAAGTATTGGGAAGTGAAAAGCCAACACGAGAATAAACTCAATGTAGCAGAGATGAGAATGTTGCGATGGATGAATGACAAGACTAGACAAGACAATATCAGGAATGATAGCATTAGAGAGGGAGTTGGGGTGGCACTTATTGTAGAAAGAGGGTTGAATCTCGGCTTAGGTCGTTTGGGTATGTATGGAGGAGACCAATAGATTTCGTAATAAGAATAGTAGATCAGATAGAGGGCAACCCAGTAGCTAGAGGCAGAGGAAGACCAATGAAAACTATAGGCGAAATATTAAAAAGGACTTAGAGGCCAATGGTTTCACTATAGACATGATTCATGACAGACCACTATGGCGTCGAGTAATCCATATAGTCGACCCCACCTAGTGGGATAAGGCTTGGTTGTTGTTGTTGTTTTAATTGTTGAAATCATAATATGATCATAAAAATTTATTTTTTGACAACAATAACTAATATAGTGGTGACACGTATTGTTTAAATGCAAATTTTTAAAATGGTTACATAATTGTGCATTTATGTGTATTTATACATCTAATACTAGAGTAACAAAGATCTTCATTTTTTTTTTTGAGAAAAGAGAGGATCACTACTCGTGAAAAAATGGGTTGCTCAAACTTGATTCATTTATTTAAACGAACCTAACTAAAAGCTTGAGTTTGACATGTTAAAAAAAGTAAATATTGAGCTTGGCTTGTTTATCTCATTTATAACTTAAAATTTGTTGTATTTATATTATTTTTGAAGTTTATCAATTTAATACTATTGCTTCAAAAATGGTATTATATTATAAAGTTTATGAAAGTTTTCGATTCGTTTGTTGCATCATATTTTGGTACTATTGCTTCAAAAAAATTGTTTTTCATACCAAAAAAAATAATTATCTTTGTACTAAAAAAAAAGCGTTTTTGTTAATAAAATATCACACTATTTTTTCAATCTTCAATTGATATTATTATTTTTTGGTTAAAAATTGATATTATTTTTACTTGTAAAAAATTAAGATTACTTTCTATTAGTTGAAAATAAATTGAATGATTTTAATTGATTTAATATATTACCGAAAAGGTACGACAATGAAAATGTATTTTAGTCCTAGAAATTATTTTTTATTAATTATTGAAAAGATATTAAAACAAAAAGAATTTAGAGTAAAAAATAAATATGACGATGGCATGAGACTTTTAAGAGACATATTTTTTGTTATAAAAAAGAAATCCAACAAGAGGAATTTTACGCATATGTTCAATCATATTTTATATTATTATATATCATGAATTAATAATATTACTTTTTAAAATTTATTCACACCGTTATAAAATAGTATAACATAATTAAATTTTTATGCAGAACAATTTACACTACTATTGTATAGTTTTTAAGTCTTATAATATTTTATTTTATTTTATTAGTTTCTAAAACTCAATAAAATAAACATTTATTTTTGAATAAAAATAAATAAGGTGTTGAAAAGACAACAAAATAGAAATTTATTTTTAGAGGCACGTAAAAATAAATAAAGTAGTGATATGTAACATAAGTCATTTAGAGAAAATTTTCTTTTTATACTATAATATATTTAAAGGCTATGTCTTGGGTTCGGGATCTAGGCATGCCACAATGTTGTTTTCGAGTCAGATTGCAAAGTAGTGGTTGATAACATTCACTCCCCGAAGAACAATATCCCAGAGTTCAGCGCAATAATTTGTAAAGGTGTAGAAATCTTAGCTCAATGTCCAAACTCCAGTGTAAGTTTTGTCCAGAGACAAGCGAACGGTGTGGCTCATGCCCTAGCTAAAGAGATACCATTCATGGCTAGTTCCCAAATTTTTAACCATGTTCCACTTTGTATTGCTCTTTTGATTATTAATGAAAAACCGTAAGTCTTTGAATTAAAAAAAAAATTATGTAGACACGTCTATGCTTTGAAGAAAAACACACTTACTTTATAGCATAATATATGATAATAGATATTGGATTAGAATAGATTTTATTAATTTTAGAAACAATAAAAATAGAAATTTATTTTTAAGGGAAAAAATCTTTGCTTTGGAGATTTTTTTTTTTTTGTGCAGACTGCTTTGGAGTTTTTTTTTTTTGGTACATACTGCTTTGGAGTTTAATATTAGATATATTAGATTTTGTAATTATAATATTTTTAAACGCATTACTATATTTTGTGTCAAAAAAGGCATTACTGTATTTATAATTTTAGTGTGTATTAATACATAATTTTGTAATATTTTAATATCCAATTTATGTTAAATGAAATTAATCAATTACATCAATTAATTTTAAACTTACCGTTGAATCGATAGCTAGAAAGAATTAGGAATATTGATTATTTCAATAGAAATACATAAATATAAATATCATAATAACTTCATCAATATTCACATTAATTTGCATTAACTACAAAAATCCAACCGATTTAATTGAGAATATATTATAAAATAATAAGTTATTATTTTATTAATGGGAGAAAATATAACAAAACAGAAAATTACTTTTGGAGGAAAAAGTAAATATACCTGAATAATATTATATACATGATTATATTTTGTTAGTAGAACGAGAAAAAATATAACATAATATATTTGAATTAATAAATAGAACTAATATAATAAATATTGAATAAAATGATTAAACTAATACATAATATGACCTAATATTATAAAATATTTTAGATATTATTAAACAGAATATTTAAAAATATTATATAAATACTATATTTAATAGAATATTAATAAATACATTTATTATAACATGACTTAATAATATCTATAATTAAATATAATAATAAAAAATCTAATAGAATAGTAAAATAAATATAATACCTTTGACTTAATAAATAAAACTTATATAATAAATATCGAAAAACAATTAAAAAAAATATATAATATGACTTAATAATATAAAATATATATCACTCAACAGAATATTTTAAAAAAATTATTATTAAATAAAATATCAAATAATTAGAATATTAATAAATAGAATTATTATAATAATATGAACTAATAATATATATTAAAAAATATAATTATAAAAGTATATATAATATGATTTAATAATATTATATATTAAATAACTTAAACAATAATATATTTCAACGATACTATATTATAAATACAATATTTTTTAAATGAGAATGATGTTGACACGGGTTTATAGACAAAAACCTTACTTTATAATGTAATATGATATTATATCATATTGGATTTTAATAATTATTGAAAATTAATAAAGTAGAAATTGTACAAAATAAGGAAAATTGCTTTCGAAAGGGAAAAAATGAATATAGTAAAAACATGTGATATGAGTCATGCCAAAAATAATTTTATAATGTACTACCAAATTAGATATTATATTTAAAAGAAATATATATTTATCGTTAAGAAATAATATATTTCAAAGAAAATATATTATAAATAGAATATTTTTTTGAACGAGAATGATATTTTCACGTGTTTATCGACAAAATCCTTAATTTATAATGTAATATGATATTATGTTATATTGGATTTTAATAACTATTGAAAATTAATAAAGTAGAAATTGTACAAAAAAAAATATTGCTTTTGAAGGGAAAATAATGAATATAAAATATGTTATAAATAGAATATTTTTTGAATGAGAATGATGTTTACACACGTTTATAGACAAAATCCTTACTTTATAATGTAATATGGTATTATATTATATTGGATTTTAATAATTATTGAAAATTAATAAAGTAGAAATTGTACCAAAAATAAATAAAATTGCTTTTAAAGGGAAAATAATGAATATAGTAATTACATTTGATATGAATCATGCCAAAAAACATTTTAAAATATAATATCATATTAGATATTATAGGATATTATGGTTAAAGGAAATATATTTATATACTTCTTTTAAATATAATATTAATAAATCCATATCACATGTTATTACTATGTATTAAGAATTATATATAGAAATTATTATATTAGATTTTAATAGTTATTAAAAACTACTAAAATAGAAAATTGCTTTTGAAGGCAAAAGTAAAAATATTATAATAATGTGTGATATAGATCATGCTAAAAATAATTTTATAATATAATATAATACCATATTAGAAGCCTAAAACCAACTACAAAAGCATCGTCTGCAAAATGCCGAAAACATTGCTGCTTGATCTTCAATTTAGCCTCGTTAAATGTTAAATAATATGCCCACATGACAGAATCTAGATTAGCCCTAATTTCGTTTTACAAAAGGTATAAAGAATTAAACCGTTTATAAACAGCAAACACTGTGCGAGATACTGAGTGAAAAGGTAAAATTTAACTACTGCCACGCCACCCCTTATTTTTCTCGTTCTCTTATATATCGCATTGTGAATTCTCACCTTCTCTCTTTTTTCTTCGTTATCTCTTCTTTCTTTCTCTTTTGTTTGTTTGCCTAGAAAATCAAAGAGAAAATAATTCTCTCTGAAATTCAAAATGACCAAAGAAAAGCCTTTGTATTTTCTCGCCACACTTCAACGTTGATACTTTTTGAAGAATCAAAAAGGCTTGAGAATAAACTCAGTGATACAAAGCCTTTTTTCCTATTTATTTTTCCTTTTAATTTTCTATCTGATTCTCGGGACTCTGCAGTTCTAAGACTTCACGATCACTCCGTAAATTTCGGTTTCCTTTGTTCGAAAACATCGTTGCCTTGATTTACTTCGTGTTGATTCTTTACGGTTAGATCTGAAGCCTTATCTTTGTTTTTGTTCGAATGAGCAGGTTGTGGTTGGAGGATTTATCGTGTTTTTATGGTTTGTTGTTAGGGATGAAGAGGTCAAGAGACGACATTTTCACGAGTTCTTCTCAACTCAAACGACCCATGGAGTCTTCTTCTCGAGAAGAAGTGTAAGTTCATGTGTGTGTGTGTGTGTTTGTTTTATTGTCTTCATTTTCTGCTTATTAGAATGTGCTCGTGTTTCGTTTTTTATCCTTAATTTTTGTGCTTGATCAAACATTTGCATCTTCAACTGAGTGGTGAAGTTTTTCGATATTGTGCTGCTGCGAAATCTTGAGTTTTCGTGTCCTTATGTGAAATCGAGGAGGCTGGATAGTTGTTTGGTTTTTCTAATCTCTTCTCTAGGTATAGGCTTTAGTATAGCGTCTATTGTTTTTTTTTTTAAAACTTATTTATTTATTTATGGAATGTTTGACTTTGGGAGATTAGATCTGATGTTTTTTTATCAGCAATTTTGTTTGAATAGTTCTTATCATGAATTGATTCTTAATTTTTACTTGTATATTGAGTCAGGGTTTTGATTATTGTGTGTTGGTTGCGTTGAATACTTTGTTGTCAATTTCTATGATGGTATAAATATTTTATGACATTTTTTGTGGAATGAAGGTCGGGGCAACTTGGGGGTGCTCAGAAACTGACTACTAATGATTCCTTAGCATATCTCAAGGCAGTAAAGGATATATTTCAAGATAAGAGGGAAAAGTATGATGACTTTTTGGTGGTCATGAAAGATTTCAAGGCACAAAGGTTTGATCATGTTGTACCACATTCTTCCTACATCATAACCCCCACCCGGTGCCGCAATTTTTTTTTTATATTATATTGGGAGATGGGATTTTAATTTTGTTAGTTGTAATTGATTTGTTTATCCTTTTGGTGCCATTTGTAGAATTGATACTGCAGGTGTCATAGCAAGAGTGAAGGAACTATTTAAAGGGCATAGAGATCTAATATTGGGATTTAACATCTTCTTGCCAAAGGGATATGAAATCACACTTCCATTGAAGGATGAACAACCTCACCCAAAGAAGCCTATTGAATTTGAAGATGCTATAAATTTTGTTAATAAGATAAAGGTAAGAGTGGTGTTGAGTATGATGGGTTCTTTTCTTGCAAATTTTTTTTTCAACATAGAATGAACAGTTTTGCCGTAGAGTCTAACGGGTTTTTTTCATGCAGACTCGATTTCAAGGTGATGATCATGTTTACAAGTCATTTCTAGTCATATTGAACATGTATAGAAATGAAAGTAAGCCTCTCACTGAGGTCTTTCAGGAGGTATGTGTCGTCTATGCCTGTGTGTCTTGTTATAGTCATGCATATTTGTTATATTGTCATTTTTGCTTTCTTTTCTCTATTTCCTCTGGGTAGTCGTCATATTTCTTTTGAAGCTCATTTTTTAATTATAATTGGACTTCTTCAGGTTGTTGCACTTTTCCAAGACCACCCAGATCTTCTTGATGAGTTTACTCATTTTCTTCCGGACCCTTCCGCAACTGCCTCTGATCATGATGCTTCTGCTTGAAATTCCGTGGTTCGTGATAGGAGCTCTGCAATACCAACAGTACGGCCAGTAACGAATCTTGGACTCTGAATCAGTGGGGTCATAATATAAAAATTAGAATGAGCGGATGCAAATATATAAAAATAGAGGAAACAAAATTAATAAATGTAATAAATTACTTGTAACTTTTTTATAATTTAATAAGTTACTCGCAACTTTTCTAATTCCAGGGGTTGCACTTGCACACCCTGGTTACAAACTAGGTCCGCATATGAGTGCGGCAAATGTATGTTGAAAAGGTTTATCTCCAATTCTTATGTCCCTTTTTGTAGTCAGAGGCATACCTAAGGAGCTAAACTGAGATGCCAGAAGGGGCCAACACCTCTTGCTAGTTGAGGCATTGCTCCTTCAGTGAGGCACAACATCTAGTGCATTTACAGTTCATGGCGAGGCATGCCTTCGACACGTTATTGATAGCTGTAGCAAACCTAAATTCCAGCCATTTAACTTGCATGCTTGGATATTAAATTGGGCAAAATAATTATATTGTTAAAAAAATTAATTAATTGTTATTTACTGTTTAGGACTTTTATCAGCTACCAGGCTAGGGTTTTGTAAATGGAATATATTAATCATTCAACTTGCATGCTAGGATTCTAAATGGGGAAAAATAATTATAATGGTGAGGACAGAAATTAAAGGAGCAAAAGAGACAAGTGGAGAAGGAAAAGAACCATAGAGAAGATAGAGACATGAGAGAACGGGAAAGGGATGATAAAGATTATGAGCAGGATGATAGGAAGCGGTTATCCCACAAACAGAAATCTGATCGTAAGACTTTGGAGTTGAACCATTGCATGATGCGGATCAAAAAAAATTTATGCGCCCTATGCCATCGCACTTGTGATGATAAAAAATCACTGAAAAGTGAGTATGTCAATATGGGTGACTATCCGTAATTATTTTTGCAATGTTGGTTACTGGTAGTGAATATTGACCATAATTCCTTAAATAAAAAAATATGATCATAAAATATAGAAGGAAGACTAAATAATTGTTGCCTAAAAATTAAGATTTTATTTGCATAAAAGAAGCAGTGTATCGTGAACTGTCAACCCGGAGAGTGGACACTAATGTTGGGTTGGGCATAACTTGGTTTGGGCCAGCCATATAGGGGCTACAGGCCTACTGGTGGACAAATTTTAAGCATGGAGAGTCCTGTAATGACAACAAACATTCGGCAATTTCAAACAATTTCCATGCAATAATTTTTTTATAATAAAAAATTTATTAATATAGAATATAAGGGGTAATCCAATCCTTACACAACAGTCATACTATATGTTCTGAATACATCCCAAAGTATTATAATACCAATTTGAATATACTAAACTTGAGTTCTACCCTCCCCCCAAATGAACCACCCCCCAAGATAACATTTTAATGTAAGGGATCACATGGCTAAAATTCGCCACCCCTCCTTGAAAACTTATTTTATTACGCAGTAACCATAAAGACCACATAACAACACACCTGAAAATGTGTCTCGCCTTTTTAAATCTGCTGCCTCTAAAAAAAATCGCACCACGCTACAGAAAATTATCTGCCTCATTGTTGTGCAATGCACCTTCATGTCCCAACCAAGCATATATAGCCAGTCATACATTATAAGAGAAGAAGCAAGTAAATAACAAATGATTAATATCTTCAGTCTGTTCCAAGCAACAACAAAAAACACAAGAATTACCATGATTCAACTAGATTATGCCCCTGTGAGCAAGAGCCGCTCTTGTTGGTAATCGGTCTTAAAGAAGTCTTCAAACAAAAATGGCCACTTTTGATGGAATGCCATTACGCCACAGAAGTTTCATTGCTTTCACAAGATTGGGGTTCAAGTTTAAAAAACCTTTCCAAATACATCAATTGAGAATAACCAGATTTAACCGAATGACCATTCAATGTGTCGTGAATCCATACCCATAAGTCTTCCACATCCTTCTGTGGGGTAGCTACCCCCATGTGATTTTCCATGGACCGCACCAAATCCTCTTCCCATGCAAATAAAGGACATCTTCCACTCTCATTTCCATTCTTCTTCCATCCAACTCCCTATTTTAGTTACACATACTATCCCACACCATCTATCTTCCCAAACCTTAATATCCTTACTAGTTCCAATCTTGAATCTGACATAATCCAAGAATCAGTAGGGATTACCCCACAAATTAGGATCCAATGACATCAAGTCCCTCCACCAAATAGAACTTTTCTTGTAGGAACCTGTACATTCGGTTGCATAATGTCTTTAGCCAAGGAACCATATTTGTGTTCAAGTAAATCAAACCAAATGGCTTTTTTATCCATCAAGCATCTTCATTCCTAATTTACCAACAATGTAATGTTAATGTTTTTCACTCCCAAACCTCTTATCCTTTTTTGCAAACACATTTTGTCCCAACTTACCCATTTTATCTTTTTATTCTCCTCCACACCTCCCTACTAAAAATCCCTTTGAATGCAAATAATAGCTTTGACAACCATTTTAGGAGCCTTTTGGACAGAAAAGAAATATAAGGGCATGCTTGTCAAGATAGAATTGATTAAGACCACCCTACCTCTCATAGATAAATGACGTCCTTTCCAAGTGGACAACCTCCTTTTCGTGTTTTCTATCACCAAATTCCAAGTAGTGCATTTCCTTGGATTGGCACTAACTAAGATTCCAAGGAATTTGAATTGGAATTTCCCAATGCAACACGAAAGGAAATCTGAGGCTGTCCCTAAGAATCAATCTTCAACATTTAACCCAAAAATACTACTTTTATAGAAGCTTACCATTAGTCCTGAAACTAGCTCAAAGCTCCTGAAAATAGTTTTAATACTCCACAAATTCTCCCAAGATCCCTCACACACCAATATAGTGTCATTTGCGAATTGAAGAATGGAAAAAGAGTTATTATTGTTTACCTAATACCCCTTAAAGCAGCCCTGCTCTTCGGCTTTGTGTACCAAACTACTCAAACCTTCAGCCGCAATCAAAAAAAGAAAGGAGGCAAACAGATCCCCCTGTCTAAGACCCTTCTTAGTTGTAAATTCCTCTGTTGGACTGCCATTAACCAAAATGGACATATTACTAGAGAAAATACACGCACTCATCCAACTTCTTCACTTCTCGTTAAACCCCATTCTAATCAGCATGTACTCCAAGTAACTCCAACTTACTGAATCATATGTTTTTTTCAAAGTCTACTTTTAATAAACGCACATATCCTTCCTTATTTTTGCCAAATCCATTAGTTCATTAACAACCATCACTTCATCAAGAATCTATCTACCCGGAAGAAAAGTAGATTGACATGAAGAGATTACCTTCTCTCTAATATTTTCTTGAGCCACGCAACAAGTAATTTTGCAATAATCTTCCATGCAATAAATTGAAGTACTATAAATGCAATAAATTGAAGGATATACAGTAATTCATGCTATAAATGCAATTATATATATTCATTTATGTTTTAAATAATATATTAAATTAAAAAAAAGGAAATTATTTTTCTAAAGTAACTATTTTTTGTTCATATTATAAAAATGCATATATTTTGTTAATAGAGTTTTTTAAGAATTTTTCTTCTGATTTACCAAACAACTTTTAGCTTAAAGATAGCTTTTAAATTAGAAAAAAGTTGAATTTATCAAAAACTTTAACTTTATTATTAAAATTCTTATTTTTAGCTTTAACTTTAAAGTAGTTATTAAGCTCAAAAAAATGGGCCAAACGCACTATAAGTCTTTATGTAGGCCGACGGACCTTAACTTGTTAAAAATGTCAGTAAGTAGATGATTTTAATACAACATACAAAATTTAATATAATAATTTCAATACAAAATTATTATTTATATTTACTTAAATATGTCGACATGTTAGGTCTGAAAGGCTTTTTGGATAGTCTAAATCCTGACTTTTTTAGTTAATTGACTTTTTAGAAAGCCTTGACCTAGCTTATTTAGTCAATAAGTATGGTCTGATCTCGGTCTAATGTACGCTAGGCCATCAACCCTTGTCAGGCAGTCTGACTTATTCCCACCCCTATGTACAAATATATTTTGTGATAAACAAATTTTAATGTATTTAAGGCACTTATGAAGTATACAAAAATATACTAAATAATAAGACAACTTGAAAATTTTTAGTATGTTAAATATCATGTTTTTTATTTTATTTCTTTAAATACATATTTTTACATTGGGACTCTGTAGTTTATAATGTAATAGAGATTCATATATAGGGGAAACTGAGTACCAAAAAAAAAAAAAAAAAAGAGAGATAGGGGAAACTATGCAGAATCTGGTGCTAGCATCAAGGTCGGAGAGAGTCTAGTGCTACTGGAGTTTTTTGCATCAGTATAGGAGCTGGTGTTTCAGCAGATTGCAATATTGTGTGGGGGCTCAATCAATAGGGTGCCTGTTTGAAATTAAGGGGAGTGTTGTTTTCTGTGACGTACGTATTTGTTCTCTTGTCTAGTCTCAAGTAAATGATAGAGTGGAGTATTTCAACCATTTCTAGAAGGTGGGAAGTTCTCTGTTGTGATGCTAAAGTTAGATTGTTTCAATAAAATTTTTAATTATCGAAAAAAAATATGTCACGAGTTCAATTAGTTCTAAACAAGTTTAATTGTTTTGGCGTTACTTCAATTCAGATAAGTTTTAGTTTAAACACTCACATATGCATCAAATTTGGAGAAAAAATAATTGTGGTTGCTGATTTTTTTTAAAAAAAATCATGATAAATGATAAATTATCACTTTCTTGTCAAATCTTCACTCTGCTAATTAATTTAGAAATGTTATAAATCAATGGTTATTTGTCATGTATGAGTTATTTTTCATTTGACATTTACATCTTTTTTAATGGAATATCCGTGATGTATTTTTCACACAATAATAATATGACATTTATTATTTATTTCAAAACAGTTATCTGATTTTAATGCATATTTATCATCAAATATACAGAAAATATAACTATCGAAACCGTTTGTGCTCAATATTAAGTTATATTACTTTTCTATACTTTTAATAATTGGCTACAACATTCTATATACTCATGCTTTATGATTATAAACCATTCACAACCACTACTAGTTGTAGGATATTAGATAAACGATCAAAATCAAACCATTAAGCCGATTAATTAGAACAGTGCCACTTCAATATAAATTGTATTCATAATTAATCAGTAGAAGGGCAATACATGGATATATATCAATGCATGACCAATATATAACGAAAGCACGAGAAAACATAAATTAGGGGCATTTGGGTCCTCCTCTCTTAGTTCTCTAGTTATTATAGCATGGACATTCTTCCTTGTGACCATATGTTCCTGACGGGACACACAAACAATTTGCACAATAATAGTTGCCGTAGAATAGGCACGCCTTCCTGTATTGAGTCGCTGAGCAACGATAGTTGCATACAGGTGCACAATCTAAACAAAACCAAAATTAAATTAATTTGCTTCAAGTCCTTCAAATATATATAATTTCAAAATATTAGCTAGAATTAGTACCTTGGGGACGAAGTGATCAAATCAAATGTTAGAGTGAATTCAAAGGAGAAAACAAGTAGTATATCTATGATGTAGAGGGGCACCAAATAATATAAAGAATCACTTACATAGGCATCTTTTTTTTTTTTTGATAGCCAAATGTAGTTACATAGGCATCTTGGATCACAAAAGCCATGGCAAGCATGAGAATAAATGTGCAAACAATTTAGCCATAGTGCTTAAGCTGGGATCTTTTACTATCTTCCTCTCTTGTACATAGTCTGCAGGTAAGGTCAAGGAGTTATATAGATGCAAATAATAGTACAGTACAATTAATGTGGTTCTTAACTCTTAAATGTCTTTAAAGCACTAATTAAAAAGTCATAAGAAAAAATCTTAAGAAAATTAAAATATGTAATATATTAATTTTGAAAAACCATAGGAATACATTTCAAGAGAGTAAAACATTTTTCATCAAAGACAGTTCGTTGCCAACAATTAAAATTGGGGCTTTGTTTGAGCATAAATTAAAATTTCCTCGTTATCTGCCGGCTTCCATGAAGGATTTTAATTGAATTATCCCGAGCAGGAGGAAAGGGGGGCCGTCATGTGATTTTTCAAATCAAACGTAAATATTAATGCTAATAGCATTGATTACAAATGGTTTGCAAAACTCAATAGAGAGTTAATTACTACTTCCATACAAGTGATAATACTTGTGTGTTGCACAAATTTCTTTAAGTTATACCAACAGGGGTTGAGTCTAGTGGAAGAGGTTAGTCTCCCACAATATGAAAAACTAAAGTTCGAATCCCTGTTACGAGAGAATGTCTGCATTTAGTGTCCGTCAGTGTCTCGAACAGGATTAACTTCAGTAAAGGGAACATGTGAAAAATCAAAAACAAATCTTTAAGTTATGTATTTTATTTATAATAATAAAATTTTAAGAAATGTATAAATATTACTACAAATTAAACATTTAAAAAATTTATTTATTTATTTATTTAAATATAATAAAATAATTAAAAATAATTATATTAAAAGTTTGATTGATTGATTTATTTTGAACTTTATTTTTTCAGTAGTTTAAGTATTATTCATCATATTTTCAATTTTATGATAAGATAATGTTCGAGACACAGTTGGACACTAAATGTCGACATCTCTTTCAATAGATATTTGAATCACCGTTCGCCATGTTGTAGGCCACTAACCCATTCTACTAGACCCAACCGTCGTTGGTAATTCAAATGTATTTTATCATATTATAATGATATTTTTATGAAATGTAAAACTTATATATGTTTACTTTATATCTTCTTTCTTTTCTCAATTTTAATAATATATTTGGTTCAATCTTAATTATATTTTGGTAAACCATCTATTATTATTATTATTAATATTAAACATTAAACCTTTGAAATTATAAAAACACTTAGATCAGATATGAATTATTTTTAAATTTTTTAAAAACCTGTTTTCATCTAAAATTAATATATATTCTTCATATAAATATTAATTAATATGCAATAATTAATATTTAATATTATAGAATTTGTCTAACTATTTCCAAAGAAAATTATTTTAAAAGTGATTTACAAATTAACATCAAATAATCATAATACTTAAAATTTAATTATATATAAAAGTATATTTGATAATTTATAGAATCATTAAATTAATTTTTTCAAGTATTATATTCTCAAACTACGATTAATAATTTGTATTGTCATCAAGTAATTTTAATATTTGATTTTTTTATTATATATATAAATTTTTTTGTATCATTAGTCAACATTTAATAATATATAATGTTATTAAAGACTTAAATATGTATTTTGTTCCTATAAATATAAGGTGTTTTGTTTTTTATCCCTACAATTTGTTTTTTGTTATGCATCCCTACAATATCTTTTTTATTTGCTTTGGTCCCTCTTCTTCAGCCCCTGTGACAAAAATGCTAACGTGGCAGGCGATAGTACATGTCATCACTGCCATATAGGCTTATTATGCCATGTGTCATTGCCATGTGGGATGATGGTGCCACATGGAACTGACTTGTCACGTCAGCATCCAATGGGTGGATGCCACATGGCAGAGACGAAAAGCAAAAAATATATATTTGTTGGGACTAAAAGTAAAAAATATTATATTTACAGGGGCTAAAAGAAAAAATATCATATTTACAGGGACTAAAATTAAAATTCCAAAAAATAGAAGGAGAATAAGATATTGTAGTTTATTTGAAGAGCAAATGTATTTCATTTATAGAAAGGGAATAAAAGGGGTATTTAAATCCACTTACAAGAGGGGAAGGGGGAATAGGGGAAAAATCTCGTATCCCTTATAGTAGAAATACACCATGAAATCCTCTAAGGACTACTGACTAGAAATATAATCCATCAAAGCTAGTACAAACAGTGAAACACCTTAGACCGACTCAAAAACTGTCTCCTTGAAACTACTTTAATGTGCTCTACTACCACCATGCAATGTGACGCCCTATCAGATAAGATGCATTCATTTCTCAACTACTAAACCACCTGCAAAACGGCGTGCCATATCATAGTCATCCAATTTGTGTCACATGAAGACCTGGTACAGAGGGGGTACCACCCAGTCAGGTATCATGCCAAAAGGAAACCTTTTTTTTTCAACTTTAACCATTGCATACACAAGTATATCAACACTATATCGTCACTAGGTTGCATTTGTTTGCTTGGCGTGATTTCTCTTTTCTTATTTGGTATGTTGTTTTGAAATGGTTAGGTATGGTGTTGGTCATGCCCCAGAATTTATATTTGTCGTTCACATTGTTTTGCTCCTATTAGCCTCACGGTTGTGGCACGAATTGGATGACTATGATATGGCACACCGATTTGTGGGTGGTCTAGTAGTGGAGAAATGATAAACCCCAAATTAGTGCATATTTCATGGGTATCAAGAAATTATTGATCTAGCACGGCCACACAAGAAATCGGGATGGCCGTGCACATCCCCAGCGCTTGAAGATTCACTTCCAGTTCGCAGCATGGGCATGCAACGAGGAGCACGGTCGTGCAACGATGTCGGACCACTGTCTTGACTCACCCCTCTATGAAGCAGCACAAGCATGCTTTGAAGAGCACAACTGTGTAATAATTGTGAAATCCACCTTATTTGGTCCTTTACTCTTTATGCTTTCCTTATATTCAAATTCTTTGAATGACCAAAAAAATGGTTAATTTAGGAAAAGGAATATTAGTCGCAAATTACCAAATGAGCTAATAGTATTAGTAGAGGGATTGGTAATCGGATAATGATAAAGAATAGAATAGAACTAGAACTTAGGGGAACCAAAAAAAACAAGTGAAACAGTGGCCCAATACTTCTCCCACTTTGTTTATCTAAACTACTTTCCCATTACGTTCACAATACTTTACTCAGTTCACTTAGATAACATAGAAATTTCATTAGTTTGGTGCTTGGCCTATTCCTCGTGGGTTCAACAACTAGGACTCTATAGTTCCATCTTTATTACTACTTGCGATATGTTGCACTTGCCTTTAAAGCAACAAGAAAAGAATGCAGCTTATCGGGTAGGGTGCCGCATTGTGTTGTGGTAGTGGAGCACATTAAAGTAGTTTCATGGAGATGGTTTTTGATTCGATCTAAGGTATCTCATGGTGTCACAGCCGAGGTTTTATCCACCCTCCAGCTGTACTCACGATCTTTTCCACCCCATGCGGAATTTTTGCCTTTTGCAAGGTTCGAACTTGGGACCTGGGGCTTAAGTAACCCGGAAGCACACTAGCTCAGTTGGTGGTGGCATGGTGCTTCCGGGTTACTTAAGCCCCATGCCCTGGGTTCGAACCTTGCAAAAGGCAAAAATTTCGCATAGGAGTGGAAAAGATCGTGAGTACAGCTGGAGGGTCGATAGAACCTCGGTTGTGACAAAAAAGTAGCTCAGTTGGTAGTGGCAAGGTGCCTTCGAGTAACTTAAGCCCCAGAGTCCCGGGTTCGAACCTTGCCGAAGGCAAAAATTCCATATTGGGGGTGGAAAAGATTGTGAGTACAGCTGGAGGGTGGATAGAACCTCGACTGTGACAAAAATGGCGCCTTTTTTTTGTCACAGCCAAGGTTCTATCCACCCTTCAGCTGTACTCACAATCTTCTCCACCCCCATGTGAGTTTTAGCCTTCGGCAAGGTTCGAACCCGGGACCTTAGGGCTTAAGTAACCCGAAAGCACCTTGCCACTACTATCTGAGACAGCCGAGGTTATATCCACCCTCCAGCTGTACTCACAACCTTCTCCACCCCCATATGGAGTTTTTGCCTTCGGCAAGGTTCGAACCTAGGACTCTGGGGCTTAAGTAACCCGAAAGCACCTTGCCACCACCATCTGAGCTAGTAGCTCAGATGGTAGTGGCAAGGTGCTTGAGCTCAGATGGTGGTGGCAAGGTGTTTCCGGGTTACTTAAGCCCCAGAGTCCGGGGTTCGAACATTGTCGAAGGCAAAAACTCCACATGGGGGTGGAGAAGATCGTGATCCGTACAGCTGGAGGTTGGATAGAACCTCGGCTGTGACAAAAAATGTAGCTCTATTGGTAGTGGTAAGATGCTTCCAGGTTACTTAAGCCCCAGGTCCCGGGTTCGAACCTTGCATAAGGCAAAAACTCCACATGGGGGTTGGAAAAGACCGTGAGTACAGCTGGAGGATGGATAGAACCTCGGCTGTGACAAAAAAGGCGCCTTTTTTGTCACTGCCGAGGTTCTATCCACCCTCCGTTGTACTCACGGTCTTCTCCACCCCATGTGGAGTTTTTCCTTATGCAAGGTTCGATCCTGGAACCTGAGGCTTAAGTAACCCGGAAGCACCTTTCCATCACCATCTGAGCTAGTGTCATAGTCGAGGTTCTATCCAACTCAGATGGTAATGACAAGGTTCTTCCGGGTTACTTAAGCCCCAGGGTCCCTGGTTCGAACCTTGCCAGAGGCAAAAACTCCACATGGGGGTGGAGAAGATCGTGAGTACAGCTGAAGGGTGGATAGAACCTCGGCTGTGACAAAAAGTCAGTTGGTAATGGCGAGGTGCTTCCGGGTTACTAAAGCCCAGGGTCCTGGATTCGAACCTTGTCGAAGGCAAACACTCCACATGGGTGTGGAGAAGACCTTGAGTACAGTGCAAGGTGGATAGAACTTGGCTATTACAAATGGTGTCTAGTTCCTACGTAGTGTATTTCTAGAAAGTAGTCCTTAATGGTGTGTTTATAATATAAAGGATGACAGATTCCTTTTCCCCTATTCCCCTTATTCCTCATTCCTATCTTGTAATTGGATTGGAATACCCCTTGTATTCCCTTTCTATAAAAAAACGCATTTGCTCTTCAAAGAAATTACAATTTCTTATTATCTTTCTGTTTTCTGGAATTTTAATTTCAGTCACTATAAATATGACATTGTTTCTTCTAGCCCCCATAAATATATTATTGTTTTCTTTTAGTCCCTGCAAATATATTTTTTTTTCTTTTGTCCCTACCACGTGGCACCAAGCCATTGGATGCTGACGTGGTAAGTCAGTGCCACGTGACATAATTAGCCTATGTGGCAGTGATGACATGTTATTTCGTCTGCCACGTTAGCATTTTTGTAACGGAGACTGACGGAGAGGGACCAAAACAGAAAAAGATAATGTAGGGACGAATAACCCAAAAAATGCAAGGGTAAAAAACAAAATACTCTATATTTGCAGGGACGAAAAACATATTTATGTCTGCCATTAAATTATTTAAAATTAATTCATCTAAAATTATAACTAGCAAATAATATTATTATGAATATACATCATAAGATTAACACAAATTGTCGATTTTTAGAGCTCTGCTAGAGTTTGGAATTCAAGTTTTCTTGTGATGGAAGGCACCTCCTTCCTCGGTTTTTCCAATGAAAGGCTGCCACTGGGGACACCCCTGATGGTGGAAACAACGATACCCTCTTGGGTAATGATGTTATTCTTTTTTTCATTTTTCTCATAGAAACAATGTTGTGATGTTTCTGCCTGAGAACGCTCTGCCTTAAGACATATGCAATTCAAAGCTTTCCCATCCAAAGCTCCCAATGGTGGCAACAGAGGGAACGCCATGAACCACCTTGCTGGTGATGGTGTTGTCTCTGCGAATGGTGGTGCAGTTTCTATGAACAAAATCACTTTTTGAGACAAGTTGCTCTAGGTGAAAGAAACACTCCTAAGAATAGAAAGAATTGATCTGTTGAAGAACAATTTTTTCAAAGTCACCATTGAAGAAGGAGATAGGTTGTGGACAAAGTGTTACATCGATGACAACTATTTTCAAGAATTAAGGAAATTGTGGAAAGATGCAATTATAGTTAAACTTCTTGGAAAATCTCTGAGTTTCTTTACTATGAGAGATCGGTTTAAGGCTATGTGGAAAACTTTGGGTGGTTTTGAGATCGTTGATAAAGGCCATGGATACTATATGGTTAGATTCGATCTTGTTGAGGATAAAGATAAGGTTATCAATGGTGGCCCTTAGATGTTATTTGATCACTATCTCATTGTTCGACCATAGACTCCCAATTTCATCTCTTTGTTTGTCAAGATAGATAGCACTCTTGGTTGGATTTGATTTCCTTGTTTAGGGATGGAATACTATGATAAAAATATCCTTCTTACTTTGGCTTCGGTGGTGGGTAAGCCCGTTAAAGTAGATTTCAGAACTATCGAAGCATCAAGCGATATCTATGGACATGTGAGGAATTGTTCTTCCAAGAAATCAAAACATGTTGTATTAGTTAAGAAAGGAATGGTTGTGAATGGTCAAGATCCCAATTTTGCATGATCTTGTCTTGAATATTCCCAAACCACAAGATCTTATCATGGAATTGTGTGAAGACAGTGAAAGGAATGACATTGATCAAGGAAACAACAGTATGAACATGGGAGAAGGAGGGATCAGTATGGTGCCAAAAACACAACATATCAACTTCCTCTTAATTGGTTTTTGTGTGGTACACTCTTGCTTTTTGTGTTATCATGAATTTACTGGTGTAGAATTGCAGAGGGGCTGGGGGAAAACTTCCCTGGTCATGGTAAGGATCTAGTTAGAATCAATAGATTGAATTTTGTTGCTATTCTTGAACCTTGCATAAGTTGGAACACTGTTGATAGTGTCATCAAAAGAATTAGTGTTGATGGTGTTGTTAGAGTTGAGGCAAGGGTATTTTCAAGTGGAATATGGTGAATGAGGAGGTAGAACCAGAGGCGGAGCCACACTGGGACCAAGTGGTGCCATGATCCCCCTGATGTTTGTAACATTGTTTCTCATATACATATAAAATATTTTGTGGCCCCACCCATTCTTGCCTCGTTCCCCACAGAATTGGCTAGTAGACTGATAGATTTAAAGCAAGTGTCAACGGTCAACACACTTTGACACAACATTTTTCGGGAACAGGTATTAATTGTACTTTACATATGTTTTTGCTAGTTTAACTAAATAAAAAATTCTTTAACTTTAAAGGGATTGCACTTGAGTCAAATAGTGGCATGGCGCCTTTAAAAGAGAAACTTGCCACTGGGCCAAATTACTACATTTTCCATTTGACACAAAGTATTTACTATATTTGACTTTATCAGGGTCCCCTTAAGAATAAATTCTTGGCTCCGCTCTTGGGAAGAACCATGTTGTCATTCAAGTTTTTTCCACTTCTACTTCTTGCATTCTCTTAAAAGATTAATCATCAGGCTGATAATGCGTGGCTACTTTCCATCATTTATGGGAAGGATGGAATGATTCTCTTTAGAATGAGTTGAGATCAACTAAATAACCTTATGATCTCCCTTGGGGTGTTATCGGGGATTTTAATGTTGTGTTGTATGACTATGAGAAGTTTGGTGGACGCAATGTTATCCATAGTTCTTGTCAGGCCTTTACTAAATGTATTAATGAATGTCAGCTTGTAGATTTGGTTTATAATAGCCCAAATTTTACTTGGAGAAGGGGAGATTTGTGTAGAAAGATGGATAGGGCACTTATCATTGCTCAGTGGCAGCATAATTTCTCTACTAGTTCGGTTATCAATCTACATATTTTAGAATCTGATCATTGTGGTATGTAGGTAAGACTTAATGATAGAGTTACCAATCATAATAGGCCTTACTTTAAATTTTTAGGACTATGGTTGGATCCTCAAAATTTCCACTCTAAAGTCTCTTACTCTTGGAGGGCTCATGATACGTAGGAAACTAACATCAGCAGACTTATTGAAAACTTAATTGGCTGGAATAAACACTCTTATAGAAACATTTTAGAAGAAAGAAAAGATTGGTTGTTAAGATGGAGGGAATTAAGTGCAAACTTAAGGGGAATAATGAGAGACTGATTAAACTTAAGAAAGAGCTTTGAAATGATTACACTAATATTCTTATGCATGAAGAAGCTTATTAGTTCAGAGTTAATTGGTTAAAATTATCTAGGGAAAACCCGCGATGGCCTATTTGTGGCGGCATTCTTTGAGATTACAGAGTGGCTACTCTAGGGTGCTTTGCGGCTAACTTTAATGTTTTCTCTTCTCTGCATGCGGAATTAATAGGAGCTATGTTGGCAATTGAACAGGTTGGAAAAATCTTTGGTTGGAATGCGAATCTGAATTGGTAGTAACGGCTTTCTCCAATCCGTGTAGTGTTCCTTGGCGGCTTAGAAATAATTGTTTACAGACTATTAAGCGTATGAATTTTATAGTTTCTCATATCTTTAGGGAGGGTATTTCATGGGCTAACAAGTTGGCTTCTCATGGCCTTACCATGCTGGGCTTCCTGTGGTGGGACACTATCCCTACTTTTATTAGGGAAGACTTCTTCTGCAATAGGTTGAGTCTTCCTTTCTATAGATTTAGATGATTTTTTCCATGGGTTAGGTTCTTACCCCCATATGTCAATTTTGTATTCCTTTATTGCCTTTTTAATATAATTTTAACGTGTTGCATATGATTGGTAGGCTCAAGGGTGCCAACATAGTTGGAATCTTTGAGTCTTATAGTGATGTCATTGCATGTCAATTTGCTTAAAAAAAGTGATTAAAATACTAGATATTTTCACCTATCTACTCTTATCAACAAAAGAAGTAACAAGCTTGATGCCTTAATGGATCATCATGAGAATTGGGTCTATGAAGATATTGCTCTTAGCCTTTAGAAATGTTTTCATCTAGTATTATCAGAGACTTTTTTCTAGAATTAATTAGTTTATGAACTCACTATTCATATATATATATACACACACACACACACACACACATAATCATGCTAATAGATTATAATCAGACACGAAATATCATGGCATGTCAAGCACTCAGCATGTTATCAATCAAATCACTTTAAAACACATAGTGACACAGCATAGCAGCACTCAGCAAGTAATCATCATTCATTTTCAATCAACACAACAGTGGGCAAGACACTGGTCGGACTCCCGGTTTTCAGGTCGGACTCCCGATTCCCAGGTCCGACCTTGGTCGAACTCTCGATTCCCATGCTAAAGTTGGTCGGACACCCGATTCCCAGATTCACCTCCTAGTTGGACTCCCGATGTATGCCATCACTTACTCACCTTTGATAATTCTCTCATTACCCACTATTCATCAATATACACAATCATTTATGCATTCACAATAATACATAAAGAATAATGGCAACAGGGCCACACAATACTACACCTCATTGGAACATAATCAAAATCACATTCTCAAACTTTCAAGAAAGCATCATCATCAGATCAAATATCCACACAATACATAAACACATAGAAAGTAATAAATGGAAGATGCCCTTATCTTAGATATTTTAAGATTCCACCTCTTACCAAAATTCCTTCTTGCCAAAAATCACCATAAGCTTACAACTTACTCAAATCACCTAAACATCAAACATAAACACCAAAACACGACTAAAAAATCAAAACCATCCCTTAAAACTCGCTCCTAAGATTCGGCCAAGATGAGAAACGAGAGGAGATGAATTTTGTTTTACAAACCCTTCTGGATATATGACAATGATGATAAGGGAAGGCTAGATCTCAAGTTCCATAGCTTGATTCTAAACCTACACAAAGTTATACCATTTTTTTCCAAAAACCCCCATGAAACCCATTTTTGAAACTTTATAAAAATAAAAACCTCTAGAGATAGAAGATGAAGAACTTACCCTAAGGATCATGGATTTAGTCTTGGTTTGAAGATTGGAGAAAAAAAGGAAGAAGTTATCTCACTTTCTCTCCCTAAAACCTTTCTTTCTCTCTCTAGAATTACCTTCATCTTCTCCAAAAAACTAAAACAAAAAAAGAAATGGGAGAAGAATATCTATAGGCAAGGTGGCTTGTTCAAAAAGAAAAGATTTAATCATGGTTAACATAAACAAATCTTGGTTTATATTAAAACTAAAAAAATCGTTAAATATAGTTTTGTAATCCAAAAATTATCAAATTAAGCTTATGGATTAAACCAAATGTCGGCGGAAAAATACGTTTGATATAAATTTTATTTTTGCCTCAAAAATTAGGATTAATTAAAAGCGATTTTTTATAAAAAATCTGCCCGGCGTCGAAACAGATTTTTTTTTTTTTGCGGTAAAAACATTACCCGGGTGGCCAATACGTCGCTCGGTCTCCGTCAAAATTAAAATATGAAAATTTTACCACCAACTGAATAAAATATTTAGAACTCAAATATGAAATTCATTTTCTCAAATACTCACTTTGAAAAAGATCAAAATACCCTTTTAATGTAAAATATACGTCAAAAACAATAACATGCACAAAAACACAAAACCCTAAATATTGAAAATACGGGCTGTTATATTCTACCCCCTTAAATAATTTTCGTCCTCGAAAATTGCAACGATAGGGATATCATTCCCATTTATCCCACATTCAGTAATTGTAATTCCTCCCAAGTCCCAAAAATTGTCAACAAGTGACCAGAAAATTAAAATGATCGTGTTCACTCATCCTTCCAGCAAATTTTTAACTTTGCTGTTCACATCTTATCTAACTTCCAACTACCAAACATAGTTAGTATCCCGAGCAGATATAACTTGACGCACAGCACAGAGTTCACACAACTTAACACATGACAGATCTACATCAGACAAATCCCGACAGTTGACCAGCTATAGCAACCCAACTCACAGTCCAGTTAGGACCGAACTACTCTGATACCATTATGTAACACCCTGGTTTTCGGAGCACTACTGATCTAAATTCATCCTCTGAATGCGGGATGATTTTGGAAATGTAATATTCGTCTTGCCTTATGAAAACAAGAAAAATATTTTGCTTTTTTAAAATCTCTTTCGCAAAAACCACAAGTCAGATTATCACAGCGTTTTTCGAAAAGATGCATACTCGCTAGCAACTTCCCAACCTTACAACTGAATAGATTTATAAACATCCGCACGAAAGCGATACGAGTTTTCAAAAATATATCATGCATAATACACTCTAAATAGGAATATATAAGAAGTACGCACGCGCCTACATCTAGGGCTGACTCCTATTCCCGATATACTGCCGCAATTCCCGCGCAGGTGAACTGCTCCAAAAGCCATGCATCAGGACCTATTGAACGGAAGCTACACAATAGACACCTATAGTTGGTCGGCACATACAACGCTAACTGAGTCCTATAGCAAGTTTAATAAAACCATAACTTAAAGAAAATAATCGGGTGGAGTTTCCCTTCCGCGTCGCTCGTCGACCTCAAGTGGCTACCTCTCTCCAACTTGAACTGGGGTGATATCCATGAGAATGCCCGATAAAAGCAAGGGTCATCTTCCCTCATAATCGTATCACAACAATATATATATGCAAACACACACGCACAAACATAATCCTGCTAACAGATTATAATCAGGCAAGAAATATCATGGCATGTCAAGCACTCAGCATGTTATCAATCAAATCACTTTAAAACACATAGTGACATAGCATAGCAGCACTCAGCAAGTAATCATCATTCATTTTCAATCAACAGAACAGTGGGAAAGACACTGGTCGGACTCCCAGTTTTCAAGTCGGACTCCCGATTCCCAGGCCCGACCTTGGTCGAACTCCTAATTCCCAAGCTAAAGTTGGTCCGACACCCGATTCCCAACTCAGCTCCTAGTCGAACTCCCGATTCCTAGTTTCACTTTTGGTCGGACACCCGATTCCCAGATTCACCTCCTAGTCGGACTCCCGATGTATGCCATCACTTACTCACCTTCGATAATTCTCTCATTACCCACCATTCATCAATATACACAATCATTTATGCATTCACAATAATACATAAAGAATAATGCCAACAGGGCCACACAATACTACACCTCTTTGGAACATAATCAAAATCACAGTCTCAAACTTTCTAGAAAGCATCATCATCAAATCAAACATCCACACAATACATAAACAGATAGAAAGCAATAAATGGAAGATGCCTTTATCTTAGATATTTTAAGATTCCACTTCTTACCAAAATTCCTTCTTGCCAAAAATCATCACAAGCTTACAACTTACTCAAATCACCTAAACATCAAACATAAACACCAAAACACAACTAAAAAATCAAAATCATCACTTAAAACTCCCTCCTAAGATTCGGCCATGATGAGAAACAAGAGGAGATGAATTTTGTTTTACAAACCCTTCTGGATATATGACAAGGATGATAAGGGAAGGCTAGATCTCAAGTTTCAATGCTTGATTCAAAACCTACACAAAGTTATACCATTTTTTTCCAAAAACCCTCGTGAAACTCATTTTTGAAACTTGATAAAAATAAAAACCCTAGAGATAGAAGATGAAGAACTTACCCCAAGGATCATGGATCTAGTCTTGATTTGAAGATTGAAGAAAAAAGGAAGAAGTTGTCTCACTTTCTCTCTCTAAAACCTTTCTTTCTCTCTCTATAATTACCTTCATCTTCTCCAAAAAACTTAAAAAAAAGAAATGGGAGAAGAGTATTTATAGGCAAGGTGGCTTGTTCAAAAAGAAAAGATTTAATCATTGTTAACATAAACAAATCATGGTTTATATTAAAATATATTATGTAACTCAAAATTATTAAATATAATTTTGTAATCCAAAAATTATCAAATTAAGCTTATGGATTTCAAAATAAATTTCAATCTAATTAATTAAAAGACTTAAGCCTTATCCAAAACCTTGTCACAAATCCTATCTCTTAAAAATAACCGACTTTGGTTCTAATCGTGCGATTAAACCTAACATTGGCGGAAAAATATGTTTGATATAAATTTTATTTTCAACTCAAAAATTAGGGTAATTAAAAGGGAACTTTTTATAAAAAATCCTCCCGGGAGTCGAAACAAACTTTTTTGGCGGTAAAAACGTTACTCGGGTGGCCAAAACGTTGCCCGGTTTTCGTCAAAATTAAAATATGCAAATTTTACCACCAACTGAATAAAATATTAAGAACTCAATTATGAAATCCATTTTCTCAAATACTCACTTTACAAAAAGACCAAAATACCCTTTTAATGTAAAATTCACGTAAAACACAACGTGCACAAAAACACAAAACCCTAAATACTAAAAATACGGGCTGTTACATGGACCACCAAAGTGTGCAAATTATAGAGAGATTTTGGGTATGATATTTACTCTTTTATGCCAATATTGATAGATTACTTGCCCGTCTCTTTTACTTTATATCGATTGGCAGAAAAGAATGAAAAGAAGAGAAAAGAGACGTAGTCCGGCAATTTCAGTATGAAGGTGTCTTACAAATTCAACACTTACACTGTTACGATATTTTGGCCCATAACTTGAGCTACAGGTGTCTGATTGACGTGTTCTTTGCGGAATTGGAAAGCTCTTGAAAAGATCTACAAGGTTGCATAGTTTTCAAAACTATGCACAACCGTGCATATCGTACCACAATGTTCATCAAATTTGCAGCTTCGATGTGATTTCCCTTGCATATATGCACGCCCTCGCATAATGAGGCAAGGTTGTGCACTGCGCCTTGCATAGGCCATGCAAGTCTAAAAATGTGGGAAAATAAGTGCTAGCTATAAATAGATGCGTTGAGCACATAATGTAGGACCGTTTTATTGCTAAGAGAACCTAATCCCCATTCTGAGAGCTCTGGAATTGAGGCTAGGATTTGGAGGCTATGAGCAAGGATTCCTCCATGTTTTTTCTCCTCTTTATACTCCATGACTATTATGTTCTCAAATAGCTAAACTCTTTACTAAGATTATGGTGAATCTTGTACTCAAAGAAAACCCCTTTGTTATGTCTTAGCTTTTATGTTTCGATTCCATTTAATTCAGTTATTACTATTCCAATCGAATTATCCTACTGCTTTAATTTTGTGTTAGGATTGACCAAACTTTGCATGCTAATGACCAATTAATTAACAACGATCGTACTGTATTAATTGGTAGACCTATAGGATAATTGGGATTAAAGCTTTTGCATGACCAACTTAGGATCTAATCTTTCAATCATTCAACTTCTTTGTTCTTTGTGCTTTTCCTAAATTTGCATCTTTGTATGACCAAACGGGGATGAAGTTCGGGCAAATAATATTAATTACACATGACCAAACGTATTAATAGCTTTTGTAGAGGGATTGATAATTGGGTAATAATAATGGAATTGAATAGAATTTGGACTTTGGGGAAATCAAAGGAACATATGAAATGGTAATCCTAGGCTTTATCTCCACTGCTTTCTCTACTTGTGTTACTGTTTTCTTTATAGCTACTATCATTTAACCCATTATTCAATTCGCTCGTCTAAATAACATAGGAGCTTGATTAGTTTGGTATTACCTTTGATACTCTGCCTATCAGTGGGGATAGTCGGATCGGTGTCCCCGAGATTGGTGTGCTTGAGGCTTGTTGGGGCCAAATTGGTACAAAGTATGTGGTGCAGGACGAGAAACGGGTCCTTAGGGAGTGTCCCTAGCATGATGTGGTAGAGTTTGGTCCTCCCGACAAGGCAACAATATTCAAATTCTAGCGGTGGAAAATCTTGGCCATTCCTTGTGTGGGGGAATGTTGTTCCTTGTGTGGGGGAGTGATACTTTACCTTGTGTGTACTATATCGAGCTTTGTTTCCAAGACAACCAACTTATTTAGTTGTTTCCTCTTGTGTCTATGAGATTGGTGATTGGTCTCTGGCGTGTGATAGACCGATAATCAGTCGGTGTATTGTGGGATGTGTGTTTAGTGGTCTTTGTGCGATACCAGTGGCATGCTAGTCTTCTCAGTGGTGTTGGTTCATGGAATAACTGTTATACTTGTTGTCTGCTTGTGGTGTGCATGTTGACTATTGTTGTTCTAAAAAAGTTTTCCTATTTTTATGGTAATTGATGAGTTTCTTACCTTCTCGTTTTCTATGTATTTTGTATACTATACTATGATGGATTGGCAAAGGGAGAAGAGCAACTTGTGCTAGGGGCTTATTCCTGGGGTGTGGGACTTAGTGGAGGTAACCACAGTGATGGAGCTGCCTGAGGGTAGTACTTGTATACCGCTTGTACTAGTTGCACCACGACCAGTGGATTATATTTTTGTTACCCGTCGTGGGTGTTGTGTATATTCATTGTGCATACTCTGATGTAGTAATATAAATACTATGTTGTTATTGTTTTCAAAATTATGTGTTGTGTAGTTATTTTATAATGTGGTGCCCTATCCAAACATGGATCTGCATTTCTCACTTAATGTTTTCTGATTACTTGCTTTTTATAGGTTAAGCTTCTGACCATCATGCTATTAATGTTAAGTCCATTTTGGAGTCTTTTTGCAGCTGCTCTGGCTAGAAAGTTAATCTTAATAAATAAAAGGTCTTATTTTTTAATATTGTGAATTCTTCTCTTACTGCTAGCATCAGTAGTATACCGTTATTGGTATGACAGATGATATTTCTAGCCATTTGGGGTGCCTGTATTAGAAATTTACTAGGGATGCCGCGAGTAAAAATAGGAGGTTGCAGAAAAAGAAAATAGGGGTGCACATAGTAAAAAGCCTGAATTCCATGTTTAAGCATTTTTAAAGTCATTTTCATTTCAAACACTCAATTTAACATTTTTTTTGCGGCTAAAATATGATTTCCAAATAAATAATACTTTTTTGACAAAAACAAAGTTAAGCCACTTCATTAATAATATTGGATTGAATACATGTTGGTATCTCAATAAATAAGTGGGGGCTAGCTAACGATGTTGCTACCATTACTAAAGAATGGGCGACCCAATTTGCTTGCCTCCTAGAAAACTCAACAAGAGAGTTTGTTAAAGGAGAGTATAATTTGCTTGCCTCCTAGAAAACTCAACAATAGAGTTTGTTAAAGAAGAGAATAATAAATAACTACATTCTAAAATTATAGCACCGAAATTAGAGACACCATCTTGCAAATTATTGAAGCTATCCACCACTCTTTTAGAATCCAACTCAAAGTCGATATTCCCCAGCTGAAGATCGCACACCCATTGGATAGCACTCAAAAGATCAAAGGCTTCTCCATCATCTACTGAGCACATAGGTGACATCCACAAAGTTTTTGCTAAAACAAAAGAGCATTCTCATCTCGAAGACACATACCTATACCCGTGCGATTTTGGTTGTTTGCACAACAAGCGTCAACATTACACTTCAATCCACCATGCTCAAGCTTCTTCCAACTGGCCAAATTATCTTGTTGGATTGACTGGGGCGGTTTCTCAAAAGATGCCAATTATTTTCAAAAGCATTGTCACACACCACACAAGAATTAGAACATTGTACCCTTTTTTCTGAAGCTGACTTCTATTAGGAACACAGTCCCTACAAACAATGCCACATCAAGTTTTTAACTTTAGGTTGGCTTTTATTTTCCAAAGCATTGGACAGTCACCATGAACTCTCAAATAGAATGTATGTAAAATATTATTCATGATCAGGTTGCAAGCTGACTTAACTAAATAAATTCCATTTTTATTAGCGTTCCAGACTCTGCGATCATACCTCATTGAAGAAAAGAGTGGAACATACAACACTTGCTGGACGTGACCATGCTCTAGGACCTCCCATAAAGCTGTAACGTTTCACCTATTGAAATCATTCCTCAGGAACCTGGACACTATTATACTAGTTCATCACCAACTGGTAGCTACGTCTAGTCCCTTCGTTCCTGAAGAATTTTTCACTATAATCACACTGATTACAAAAACACTTAAGAGTATTCTACTGTCACAAACTTGACAATACTTTTAACTTCTCAAAACGACTCAGTACGTTCGAGCCTTTGAGGAATCAGCCTATTACAAGGCAATGCAAGTTTTACAATAAAGATTTGAGTACAGAGAAATAACTCTCAATACGAGAGGATGAAAAGTTTAAGCACAAGATATATGACTTTCTAAAAGAAAGAATAAGAGGCTGAAGAATTGTTCACTGTCTGGTTCACAAAGTGCTTGGCACAGAATCCTAGGTTGCTTAATTGAATTGTAATTCTGTAACCTTTTTCAATGGTAGACTTGGAGTATTTATAGGCAGTCTTTAAAGTTACTGTTGTGAGGTAAATCAGCTCCATTCATTGATTGAGGTAATTTGGGAAAATATCAGCAATTCTCTTTCCATAGGAATTTTCAGATAGTACATCTATATTATCATTTGTACAATTTCCTTTTCCAATCATTTGTAGCCCGGTACAATTTGAAAAATATACGGACTTTGTCCTTTAGCTAAAGGTGTCACCTTTAATTTCTCGTACTTTCAAATTGAGCGCACAATCAAAATTTGAATTTATTGCAAGGATTCACTGAGGCAGCGAGCAGAAAGACCAAGCGTGATTTGCACGTGCTTTACTAAAGAACCAGATGCTCGCTAGACTATATCATATGCTCTCTGGTTTTTATTTCGTCCCACCCTCGTAGTATCTGAGAACCGAACACTCGCTTGTGATCATATACCAGATGCGAAGACAGAACCGGATGCAAACAGCTTTTAGTGTGCTCATCTTCTTGTAAAACTTCTTCTTCTTACTTGAGTGATGTTACCAATATAGCTAATTTTATCTCCTACACACTTCAAGATTTATCAGAAGGTAAATTGTTCTCACATAGATACTTTGTTATCATCAAAATTATTGAGGGTCTAAACTTGTCATTCGTTTAGGTTCCAACAATCTCCCCTTTTTTGATAATGACAAATATCTAAGGTTGATAAATAATTTATTTTAGAAAATAATTGCAAGTGTCTCCTCCTGAGTTTAACAGTTAAGTATAAATGTTCATTTTCTAAAACATTTGTCTAAGTATTAGGAAATGATATATGTATTAAAGTATGGGCTAACTATAGCGTGGCAAAATTTTAACATAGCTGGTAGAGTAATCGATGCTTAATCAATTAGATGCTTATAATTTCTAATGCATGATACGTGCTATGCGTGCCACTTTAGCGTTCATCAATCCTTAACCTTGGTCGTATGCTTAATCATAGACCCCGATCAATGTAACTACGGTATGGATGGTTAGACGTCTATAACATGCAAGTGGCGTCCCACGAGCCTAACTATACCTCATATCCTCTTATGAGGAATCTAGCTTTAAGTCTTTCAAATGGCTTAATCACAAACCCTTACATTATCAGTGCATTTACACAATGACATGAATATGCAAGTAAAAATACTCATTCATAAGCAACATTAGTCATATATCATTCTTATGTAAGGGTGGCAGAAGTATCTAAAACAATAGAGAAAAATTAAAAGAGAAAAGAAAAATAAAAAAAGAAGCAGGAGCTCGCCCAGCGAAAAGCACACAGGGGCAGTGCTTCGCTCAGCGAAGCGCCCCGTGAGGAAGCACAGAATCATCCGTTGCAATACTGCAGCATTTTCGCCCAACGAAAAGCACACAAATTTCTGCAGAATTCATTTTTCTGCAACATCAACTTATCCAATCATAACTCCTCCTCAATCCAAACCAATTCCAATGAAATTAAAGTTCAAAATCAAGGATTAAAGCATGACAAATAGAAGAACAACACATTTAACATATGAATCTCACGAAATCACATAATTACAACATCACAAAACTCATCTAAAAATCATCAACATTATGATATCCAATCCCTATTCTCATGATTTCCACAAACCCCAAATTTGAACCAAGCAATCATACCAAATAAATGGGAAGGGAACACCTAATGTAGGACTTATGGGTGCCCAACACATGAAGAAGAAGAACTCACAATCACTCCTCAAAGCTAGAGCCAAATGTTGTGAAACTTTGATTCTCTTATTTCGTCTCTTCTTTTACTTGTTCTTCCTCCTTCTCCTAACTTAAGGGACCACCAATCTCCCTTTTAATGCTAAACCTCAGCTCTAGATCTCCTCCTCTATGCAAGACGTGAAGAGATTTCACCATTTCTCTCCTTGATTTTGTGAAAACCTTAAGTTCTCTTCTTCCTTCTGTTCTTTCTTTCTTTTTCTTTCTCTTCTTTCTTTCTTTCAGCAGGAAAAGGACGAGGGGAAGGGAGAAAATTAGGGGAGGGTTGGCGTGAGAGAGAGGGAAAAGAGAAAAGGGAAAGTGTGTCACACAATATGGACCATCTTACCCTTATTTTCTAAGGTAAACTTACCTATATACCCTTACTTCTTCCGAAAACTCTCATCAAGCCATTCTTTTCACACCCCTTTTCTTAATAGTCACACCCCCAAAAATGAAATCATCAATCAATTAAAACATAAAAATGCCTAAATTAATAAAGCTAAATAATTAAATTAGGTGGGGTGTTACAATACCCCTGTCTTGTCGTGTAGTTTTCGTTTTTCTTTCCTTTATATATAAAAAAACATTGCTTTATAAGATAAAATATTTGATTAGATTACCCAACAATGGGTGGTTAAGCTGGTAAGTTAAGTATAACCCCTAGGAGGAGGTCACAAGATTGAATCATGGAGAAGCCACTTTGGGTAGGCAACCAACCAGGTGTAAAACACCTCGCTCCGATTTGTCGACTCAGGATTAGTCTTATACAGGCCTAAAGGGATTTGCTGTGGGGATACCTGGGGAGGTCACTCAGTCCAAAGACTAACTAGGGTGGATCTAAAAAAATTGATTTGATTAGATCTTATTAATTGCTGAAATATAATATAATTTTAATTTGTTTTTATACAAAAAAATGAATATACTGATGACATGTAACTTGGATCTTTCAAAAATCCTTTTTAAGATATAAATATTAAAAATACTATACTCTAATATGTTATATTGTATTATATTATATTGTATTAACTGTGCTTTGGTATACATAGTCGGTCCCAAGCCTAGATAAAGGGAGAGGATTGTGTTAGGCAGTCGACAACCAACGTAAGACTGAGTCGAATCTTTAAGATATGGATCAATGATGTAATAGTGTTAATGCTAGGTCAATGTCCGGAAGGAACGCGTTGTATAGCTCGAGTATAGTGTCCAATAAGCAAGAGTCGCTGCATCGCTGCCTGGAATATAGGCACACTTATAGACGAACCTATGGAAATAGTAGATATTATGATAAAAAAAGAGGATCAATTTCATTTTCCTTCAAGAAACTAACTGGGTGGGAGAAAAGGCGAAGGAATTAGACATTTCGTGTTTTAAGCTTTGGTACACTGGAAAAGTTAAATGAGTAATGGAGTGGGCATAATTGTGGATAAGTATTGAAAGAAGGACATTATGGATGTAAAAAGGGTAGGAGATAGGATCCTAACCTTAAAATTTGTAGTGGAACAAGACACCTTTAATATGATTAGTGCTTATGCACCTCAAGTTGTGTTGGAAGAACACCTTAAGGTAAACTTCTGGGAGGAATTAGAAGGCTTAATTTTGGATATACTACTAGGAGAGAAGATTTTCCTAGGGGGATCTAAATGGTCGCGTAGGGAGTGCTTCTGAAGGCTACGAGGGTGTGCATAAGGGATATAGTGTTGGGCAAGTAAATGCTAAGGGTAAATCTATCATAGATTTTTTGTCTGCTTTCAATCTTACAATAGCCAATACGTGTTTTAAGAGAGAGGAGCATCTTATCACGTACAAAAGTAGGGTCACACGCTCTCAGATTGATTTTTCCTCATTAGAAAAGAATATAGAAGGATTTATACGGATTGTAAAGTTATACCTGGAGAGAGTTTGAGCACCCAACATAGAGTATTGGTTACAGATGTACGAGTTAAGAGGAGAGTGAAGAGAATATGCCACAAAAAGTTTTCAAAGATCAGGTGGTGGCAATCGAGGGTGAAAAACAACGATCTTCCAGCACAAGGTTTTGGAGGGAGAGTTTTAGGAGGCAAATAGAAGATCAAATGATGTGTAGGACAAGATGGCCGAGGGGATCATGAAAGTAGCAAAAGAGAAAATTGGCAAATCAAAATGATTTGAACCTTGGGATAAAGAATCTTGGTGGTTGAACAAAAGTGTGAAAGATAAGGTTAAGGTTAAAAAGGAATGCTTTAAAGCGTGTTCGTTATGTAAAAATGCGAAAAATTAGGGGGAAAATGATAGCTCAGAAAGAGACCAAGAAGGCAATGGGTGAAGCAAGAGCTAAAGCTTTTTATGGGTTATACCTACCATTAGGCACCAAAGATGGAAAAAAGTCTATTTATAGGCTTGCTAAAGGTAAGGAAAGAAAGACAAGAGACTTGGACAAAGTGAAATGCATTAAGGATGAAGAAGGTAAAGTTCTGGTTAAGGAGCAAGATACTAAAGATAGATGGAAGAAGTACTTCCACAAATTATTCAATGAGGGTTATGGAATTTCATCGTACTCCAATGAACTAAACATTAGAAAGGAGGACCAAAATTATACCTTTTATCGTAGAATTCAAGAGCATGAGGTAAAACAAGCTTTGAGAAGGATGAATAATGGCAAGGCAGTTGGGCCAGACAGTATACTTGTTGAGGTTTGGAATAGACTAGGAGATAGAGGCATTCATTGGCTCACAAAGTTTTTTAACGAGATATTAAGGTCAAAGATAATGTCGGGTGAATGGAGGAGAAGTACTTTAGTTCCAATTTATAAGAACAAAGAAGATATAAAAAATTGCGCTAATTATAGGGGGATTAAACTCATGAGCCATAATATGAAGCTATGGGAAAGGGTGATTAAGAGGAGACTAAGAAAATAAACCAGAATTACTTATAATCAATTTGGTTTTATGTCCGGGAGGTCGACCATGGAAACAATTTACTTTCTACGACGTTCGATGGAGGGTTACCCGAGGGATTAAATAGACTTACACATGGTTTTCATTGATTTGAAGAAGGCGTATGATTGAGTGCCTAGAGTGATTTTATGGAAACCCCTAGAAAAGAAAGGGGCTTGCATTACCTATATTTGAGCTATCAAGGATATGTATAAGGGGGGCACGACTAGTGTGAGAACATGGGGTGGAGCCGCAGAATATTTCCCGATCACTATAGGACTGCAAGTTTAGTAAAAGGAGAAGCACCCCTAGTTTAGAGGTGAAAGTTGGGGACCATACCATATCACAAGTCACTCGGTTTTAAATACCTTATGTCCATTATACAAAACAATGAAGTAACAGAGGGAGTTGTAGACCATCGATCAGATTCAAGTGGGGAGGTTAAAATGGAGAAGAGCATCAAGTGTTTTATGTGATAGAATGGTGCCATTCAAGTTATAGGGAAAAATTTATCTTACAACTATAAGACTAACAATGTTGTATAGGACGAAGTATTGGGAAGTGAAAAGCCAACACGAGAATAAACTCAATGTAGCAGAGATGAGAATGTTGCGATGGATGAATGACAAGACTAGACAAGACAATATTAGGAATGATAGCATTAGAGAGGGAGTTGGGGTGGCACTTATTGTAGAGAGAGGGTTGAATCTCGGCTTAGGTGGTTTGGGTATGTATGGAGCAGACCAATAGATTTCGTAATAAGAAGAGTAGATCAGATAGAGGGCAACCCAGTAGCTAGAGGCAGAGGAAGACCAATGAAAACTATAGGCGAAATATTAAAAAGGACTTAGAGGCCAATGGTTTCACTATAGACATGATTCATGACAGACCACTATGGCGTCAAGTAATCCATGTAGTCGACCCCACCTAGTGGGATAAGGCTTGGTTGTTGTTGTTGTTGTATTAATTGTTGAAATAATAATATGATCATAAAAATTTATTTTTTGACAACAATAACTAATATAGTGGTGACACATATTGTTTAAATGCAAATTTTTAAAATGGTTACATAATTGTGCATTTATGTGTATTTATACATCTAATACTAGAGTAACAGAGATCTTTATTTTTTATTTTTTTGGAGAAAAGAGAGGATCACTACTCGTGAAAAAATGGGTTGCTCAAACTTGATTCATTTATTTAAACGAACCTAACTAAAAGCTTGAGTTTGACATGTTAAAAAAAGTAAATATTGAGCTTGGCTTGTTTATCTCATTTATAACTTAAAATTTGTTGTATTTATATTATTTTTGAAGTTTATCAATTTAATACTATTGCTTCAAAAATGGTATTATATTATAAAATTTATGAAAATTTTCAATTCGTTTGTTGCATCATATTTTGGTACTATTGCTTCAAAAAATTTGTTTTTCAAACCAAAAAAAATAATTATCTTTGTACTATTAAGCGTTTTTGTTTTAGTAAAAAAAAAGCGTTTTTGTTAATAAAATATCGCACTATTTTTTCAATCTTCAATTGATATTATTATTTTTTGGTTAAAAATTGATATTATTTTTACTTGTAAAAAAATTAAGATTACTTTCTATTAATTGAAAATAAATTGAATGATTTTAATTGATTTAATATATTACCGAAAAGGTACGACAATGAAAATGTATTTTAGTCCTAGAAATTATTTTTTATTAATTATTCAAAAGATATTAAAACAAAAAGAATTTAGAGTAAAAAATAAATATGACGATGGCATGAGACTTTTAAGAGACATATTTTTTGTTATAAAAAAGAAACAAATTTTCATAATATAATTTAATAACTTAACATTCCTTATGTAAAGATATTTTACGCATATGTTCAATCATATTTTATATTATTATATATCATGAATTAATAATATTACTTTTTAAAATTTATTCACACCGTTATAAAATAGTATAACATAATAAATTTTTTATGGAGAACCAATTTACACTACTATTGTATAGTTTTTAAGTCTTATAATATTTTATTTTATTTTATTACTCAATAAAATAAAAATTTATATTTGAATAAAAATAATAAGGTGTTGAAAAGACAACAAAATAGAAATTTATTTTTAGAGGCGCGTAAAAATAAATATGGTAGTGATATGTGACATAAGTCATTTAGAGAAAATTTTCTTTTTATACTATAATATATTTAAAGGCTATGTCTTGGGTTCGGGATCTAGGCATGCACAATGTTGTTTTCGGGTCAGATTACAAAGTAGTGGTTGATAGCATTCACTTCCCGAAGAACAATATCCCAGAGTTCGGCGCAATAATTTGTAAATGTGTAGAAATCTTAGCTCAATGTCCAAACTCCAGTGTAAGTTTTGTCCAGAGACAAGCGAACAGTGTGGCTTATGCCTTAGCTAAAGAGATATCGTTTATGGCTAGTTCCCAAATTTTTAACCATGTTCCACTTTGTATTGCTCTTTTGATTATTAATGAAAAACTGTAAGTCTTTGAATTAAAAAGAAAATTATGTAGACACGTGACCTATGCTTTGAAGAAAAACACACTTACTTTACAGCATAATATATGATAATAGATATTGGATTAGAATAGATTTTATTAATTTTAGAAACAATAAAAATAGAAAATTATTTTTAAGGGAAAAAATCTTTGCTTTGGAGTTTTTTTTTTTGTTGAGACTGCCTTGGAGTTGTTTTTTTTTTTTGGTACATACTGCTTTGGAGTTTAATATTAGATATATTAGATTTTGTATTTATAATATTTTTAAACGCATTACTATATTTTGTGTCAAAAAAAGCATTACTGTATTTATAATTTTAGTGTGTATTAATACATAATTTTATAATATTTTAATATCCAATTGATGTTAAATGAAATTAATCAATTACATCAATTAATTTTAAACTTAACGTTGAATCGATAGCTAGAAAGAATTAGGAATATTGATTATTTCAATAGAAATACATAAATATAAATATCATAATAACTTCATCAATATTCACATTAATTTGCATTAACTACAAAAATCCAATTGATTTAGTTGAGAATATGTTATAAAATAATAAGTTAATATTTTATTAATGGGAGAAAATATAACAAAACAGAAAATTACTTTTGGAGGAAAAAATAAATATACCTGAATAATATTATATACATGATTATATTTTGTTAGTAGAACGAGAAAAAATATAACATAATATATTTGAATTAATAAATAGAACTAATATAATAAATATTGAATAAAATGATTAAACTAATACATAATATGACCTAATATTATAAAATATTTTAGATATTATTAAACCGAATATTTAAAAATATTATACAAATACTATATTTAATAGAATATTAATAAATAGATTTATTATAACATGACTTTATAATATCTATAATTAAATATAATAATAAAAAATCTAATAGAATAGTAAAATAAATAAAATACCTTTGACTTAATAAATAAAACTTATATAATAAATATTGAAAAAAATACTAAAAATAATATATAATATGACTTAATAATATAAAATATATATCACTCAAAAGAATATTTTAAAAAAAATACTATTAAATAAAATATTAAATAATTAGAATATTAATAAATAGAACAATTATAATAATATGAACTAATAATATATATTAAAAAATATAATTATAAAATAATATATAATATGATTTAATAATGTTATATATTAAATAACTTAAACAATAATATATTTCAATGATATTATATTATAAATACAATATTTTTTAAATGAGAATGATGTTGACACGGGTTTATAGACAAAAACCTTACTTTATAATGTAATATGATATTATATCATATTGGATTTTAATAATTATTGAAAATTAATAAATTAGAAATTGTACAAAATAAGGAAAATTGCTTTTGAAGGGGAAAAAATGAATACAGTAAAGACATGTGATATGAGTCATGCCAAAAATAATTTTATAATGTACTACCATATTAGATATTATATTTAAAAGAAATATATATTTATCGTTAAGAAATAATATATTTCAAAGAAAATATATTATAAATAGAATATTTGTTTGAACGAGAATGATATTTTCACGTGTTTATAGACAAAATCCTTAATTTATAATGTAATATGATATTATGTTATATTGGATTTTAATAATTATTGAAAATTAATAAAGTAGAAATTGTACAAAAAAAAATATTGCTTTTGAAGGGAAAATAATGAATATAAAATATGTTATAAATAGAATATTTTTTGAATGAGAATGATGTTTACACACGTTTATAGACAAAATCCTTACTTTATAATGTAATATGATATTATATTATGTTGGATTTTAATAATTATTGAAAATTAATAAAGTAGAAATTGTACCAAAAAAAAAGAAAATTGCTTTTAAAGGTAAAATAATGAATATAGTAATAACATTTGATATGAATCATGCCAAAAAACATTTTAAAATATAATATCATATTAGATATTATAGGATATTATAGTTAAAGGAAATATATTTATATATTTCTTTTAAATATAATATTAATAAATCCATATCACATGTTATTACTATGTATTAAGAATTATATATAGAAATTATTATATTAGATTTTAATAGTTATTGAAAACTAATAAAATAGAAAATTGCTTTTGAAGGTAAAAGTAAAAAAATTATAATAATGCGTGATATAGATCATGCTAAAAAATAATTTTATAATATAATATAATACCATATTAGAAGCCTAAAACCAACTACAAAAGCATCGTCTGCAAAATGCCGAAAACATTGCTGCTTGATCTTCAATTTAGCCTCGTTAAATGTTAAATAATATGCCCACATGACAGAATCTAGATTAGCCCTAATTTCGTTTTACAAAAGGTAAAAAGAATTAAACCGTTTATAAACGGCAAACACTGTGCGGGATAATGAGAGAAAAGGTAAAATTTGACTACCGCCACGCCACCCCTTGTTTTTCTTGTTCTCTTATATATCGCATTGTGAATTCTCACCTTCTCTCTTTTTTCTCCGTTATCTCTTCTTTCTTTCTCTTTTGTTTGTTTGCCTAGAAAATCAAAGAGAAAATAATTCTCTCTGAAATTCAAAATGACCAAAGAAAAGCCTGTGTTTTCTCTCCGCACTTCAACGTTGATACTTTTTGAAGAATCAAAAAGGCTTGAGAATAAACTCAGTGATACAAAGCCTTTTTTTCTATTTATTTTTCTTTTTAATTTTCTATCTAATTCTCGGGACTCTGCAGTTCTAAGACTTCACGATCACTCCGTAAATTTCGGTTTCCTTTGTTCGAAAACATCGTTGCCTTGATTTACTTCGTGTTGATTCTTTACAGTTAGATCTGAAGTCTTATCTTTGTTTTTGTTCGAATGAGCAGGTTGTGGTTGGAGGATTTATTGTGTTTTTATGGTTTGTTGTTAGGGATGAAGAGGTCAAGAGACGACGTTTTCACGAGTTCTTCTCAACTCAAACGACCCATGGAGTCTTCATCTCGAGGAGAGGTGTAAGTTCATGTGTGTGTGTGTGTGGGTTTGTTTTATTGTCTTCATTTTCTGCTTATTAGAATGTGCTCGTGTTTCGTTTTTTATCCTTAATTTTTGTGCTTGATCAAACATTTGCATCTTCAACTTTCGATATTGTGCTGCTGCGAAATCTTGAGTTTTCATGTCCTTATGTGAAATCGAGGAGGATGGATAGTTGTTTGGTTTTTCTAATCTCTTCTCTAGGTATAGGCTTTAGTAAAGCGTCTATTTTTTTTTTTAAAACTTATTTATTTATTTATGGAATGTTTGACTTTGGGAGATTAGATCTGATTTTTTTTATCAGCAATTTTGTTTGAATAGTTCTTATCATGAATTGATTCTTAATTTTTACTTGTATATTGAGTCAGGGTTTTGATTATTGTGTGTTAGTTGCGTTGAATACTTTGTTGTCAATTTCTATGATGGTATAAATATTTTATGACATTTTTTGTGGAATGAAGGTCGGGGCAACTTGGGGGTGCTCAGAAACTGACTACTAATGATTCCTTAGCATATCTCAAGGCAGTAAAGGATATATTTCAAGATAAGAGGGATAAGTATGATGACTTTTTGGAGGTCATGAAAGATTTCAAGGCACAAAGGTTTGATCATGTTGTACCACATTCTTCCTACATCATAACCCCCACCCGGTGCCACAATTTTTTTTTAATGTTATATTGGGAGATGGGATTTTAAATTTGTTAGTTGTAATTGATTTGTTTATCCTTTTGGTGCCATTTGTAGAATTGATACTGCAGGTGTCATAGCAAGAGTGAAGGAACTGTTTAAAGGGCATAGAGATCTAATATTGGGATTTAACATCTTCTTGCCAGAGGGATATGAAATCACACTTCCATTGAAGGATGAACAACCTCACCCAAAGAAGCCTATTGAATTTGAAGATGCTATAAATTTTGTTAACAAGATAAAGGCAAGAGTGGTGTTGAGTATGATGGGTTCTTTTCATGCAAATTTGTTTTCAACGTAGAATGAACAGTTTTACTTTGGAGTCTAATGGCTTCTTTTCATGCAGACTCGATTTCAAGATGATGATCATGTTTACAAGTCATTTCTAGTCATATTGAATATGTACAGAAATGAAAGTAAGTCTGTCACTGAGGTCTTTCAGGAGGTATGTGCAGTATATGCCTGTGTATCATGTTGTAGTCATGCAAATTTGTTATGTTGTCATTTTTGTTTTCGTTTCTCTATTTCCTCTAGTAGTCATCATGTTTCTTTCGAAGCTCAGTTTTTAATCATAATTGGACTTCTTCAGGTTGTTGCACTTTTCCAAGACCACCCAGATCTTCTTGATGAGTTTACTCATTTTCTTCCGGACACTTCCGCAACTGCCTCTGCTCATTATGCTTCTGCTCGAAATTCTGTGGTTCGTGATAGGAGCTCTGCAATACCAAAGTGCGACCAGTTACGGATCTAGGACCCTGAATTAGTGGGGTCATAATATAAAAATTAGGATGAGTGGGTGCAAATATATAAAAATAGAGGAAATAAAATTCAAAAATATAATAAGTTACTTGTAATATTTTTATAATTTAATAAGTTACTCGCAGTTTTTCTAGATCCAAAGAGTGGGCTTGCACACCCTGGATACAAGCTTGGTCCATCTATGAGTGCCGCAAATGTATGTTGAAAAGGTTTATATATCCCCAATTCTTATGTTCCTTTATGTAGTGAAAGGCATACCTAAGGAGCTGAACTGAGATGCCAGAAGGGGCCAACACCTCTTACTGGTTGAGGCTTTGATCCTTCGGTGAGGCACAGCCTCTAGTGCATTTACAGTTCAAGGCGGGGCATGCCTTCAACACGTTATTGATAGCTATAGCAAACCTAAATTCCAGCCATTTAACTTGCATGCTAGGATGTTAAATTGGGCAAAATAATTATAATGTTAAAAAAATAATTAATTGCTATTTACTGTTTGGGACTCAAATTAGCTAGCAGGCTAGGGTTTTGTAAAAGGAACATATTAAATATTTAACTTGCATGCTAGGATGTTAAATTGGGCAAAATAATTATAATGTTGAGGACGAAAATTAAAGGAGCAAAAGAGACGCGTGGAGAAGGAAAAGGACCGTAGAGAAGATAGAGAGACAGGAGAGAACGGGAAAAGGGATGATAAAGATTATGAGGGATCGAGATAGGGAGCGTTTATCCCACAAACGAAAATCTGATCGTAAGGCTGAAGACTCGGAGCTAAACCATTGCTTGATGCAGATCAAAATTCACTATGTCATCGCACTTGTGATGATAAGGATTCACTGAAAAGTGAGTATGTCAATATGGGTTATTGTAACTAATTTTGCAATGTTGGTTGGCTGGTACGGAACACTGACCTTAATTCCTTAAATAAAAAAAATGTGGTTGTAAAATATAGAAGGAAGACTAATGAATTGTTGCCTAAAAATTAAGATTTTATTTGCATGAAAGAAGTGGTGTATTGTGAACTGTCAAGCTGGAGACTAAAGTTGGGCTGGGCATAATTTGGTCTGTGCCAGCCATATGGGGGCTACTGACCTGCTGCCGGACAAATTTTAAGGCATGAGGGAGTTCTGTAATGAGAATAGACATTCGGTAATTTCAAAGTAAGACCAATTTCCATGCAATAAATTGAAGCACTATAAATGCATTAAATTGAAGGATATATATTAATTCATACTATAAATACAACAGCGCTACTATATCACACTAAGGAAGTCAGTCACGAACCTCACGAATGACATGGACATTCTTCTTAAAAACTATTAAAAGAAAAAAATAAAATAAAATAAAATTTAACTTGGCTGCGTAACTATTTTGCTCTCATTCTCGCATTACTTCGATAATTACTCGTGTTCTAACTTTATCATGCACGGTTGATGATACGATCTCCAAGTATTTCTCAAGCTCCCGAAGGAAAAGTTTAATCCCGGTGGATAGAACTTCTCCAACATACAGGCCATCCCAAAGAACGTGACATAGATCGTGGAAAAAGACTTTGTATGCTATACACTTGCACAATTGATGGATACCTTCCACAGAAGAAGATGTAGCAAGTTTGAAGCTCACCCCATTTACGATATAATCGTAGTTAGTGGATTTAGAATTGCTAAGATTGACAGCTATCCTTTTTTTTCCAAAACAATTAACTCCATGTGAATGTGCTGCATGGTATTGATGCGAACACACAACTGGGGTACATCGAATGAGCTACTGCCAATTGTGGTTCCAACAAGGCCTTTCCTCCTCTAAGTCACTTGTGACTTCTCTTTTCTTTTTTTTCTTTTTTTTTTTTCTTTTTTTGCCGGAATACACTAAATTTTGCCTTTGTTGAACACCTAGTCAATGCAGGCAAAGTCGGAATAAAAGTATTGTCGTTCCCTGCAGAAAAGGAAACACCTAGTCACACAGGGATTGAATCACTTTTTTGGTAATTCAAATTCTAGTTCAGTAAATATATATCGCAGCGAGATTTTGCTTTCAAAATATTAAAACCAAATATTAAGATAAAGTAACATAAAAATTTATTAAATAATATATTAAATTAACAAAAAGGTAATTATTTTTAAAGTAATTTTTTTTTTGTTCATATTATAAAAATGCATATATTTTGTTAATAGAGTTTTTAAGAATTTTTCTTCTGACTAACCAAACAACTTTTAGTTTAAAGATAGCTTTTTAAGTTAAAAAAAGTTGAACTTATCAAAAAACTTTAACTTCACTATTAAAATTCTTATTTTTAGCTTTAGCTTTAGATTTGAAGTAGCTTTTAAGATAAAAAAAAAAAAAACTAGGTCAAATGCACTATAAATCTTTATGAAGGCCAACATACCTTAACTTATGGAAAATGTCAACAAGTATATGATTTTAATACAACGTACCAAATTTAATATAATAATAATATCACCAAAAAAATTATTTATATTTACTTAAATAGCTCGATATGTTAGGCATGAAAGACTTTTTGGATAGTCTAAAACATGAACTTTTTAGTTAATTGGCTTTTAAGAAAGTCTTGGCCTAGTTTATTTTGTTAATAAGTCTAGTTTGACCTTGGTTTAATGTATACTAGGCCATAAATCTTTGTCGAGCGGTCTGACCTATTCCCGCCACTAAGTATAATTATATTTTATATTAAACAAATGTTAATGCATGTATTTAAGGCACTTATGAAGTATACAAAAAATACTAAATAATAAGACAACTTCAAAATTTTTATGTTAAATATCATTTTTTTTATTAAATTTTATTTTATTTCTTTAAATATATATTTTTACATTGGGACTTTATGGGTTTTAAATATATATTATATTATGTCACGGGTATATTATGTCACGGGTTCGGTAAATTCTAAACGAATTTAATTTTAGACAAAACTTAGGTAAAGTTCTTTAGGTGTAGTCGGTATTGTTCCTATCACAAAATATGATAAAAACTGTTTTGATAGTGGCAGTTACGAGAGATCAGAGATGTAAGAATGGATAGAGAGAGAAAAATTTATCTATTTTATAAGAGGAACAACACCAAACACATCTAAGGAACCCTGCCTAACACTACAAAAAAAGCGCTAGTTAGTGGGGGTTTTTTGGAGGCGGTTTTACAAACCCCCCAAATTAATAAAAAGAAGGCACCAACTACCGACTATGGTGTATAGTTTTCATTTAATTTGAAGGGGTTTAAAAACCCCCTCTAAATGTATTTAGTTTTCCTATGTTTTTTAATCTCCCCCAAAATTTTCACCATCACGGTTTTTATATCCCCAAAATTTTCACTATCGCACTTCTTTTCAGTAACGCGTTCATCTCCCCAAAACCCTTTCCCCTTTCGTTCAGTTTCTCCTTTCGCATTCAGTTCGTCTCAACCCCATCCCCTTTCGCATTCAGTATCGCCGTCTCAAACCCATCCCCTTTCGCCGTCTCAACCCCATCGCGCCCGCCGTTTCGTTGCAATATATCGCCGTTTTAACCTCATGCCTTTCCATCCGCAGCCTCTCATGGAAGCACCCTCTCTTCCCTAAACGAAAACTGAAATTATCAAGCTCTCAAGCTTCGAGACCCTCTAATTGATTCTGCATTTCAGCCCCTCAAGACTCTCGACACTCAACTCATCTCTCTTGTTGCCTTACCTCTCCACAGATCACAAAAGCTGGTAATCTTCTCTTTCTGTCTCCCTCCCTACCTCCTTCTCTCTCTCTCTCTCAGTGTGTGTGTGTGCTTCCTGCAGTGCCTCCAGTTTCGCACGGCTAGGCTCTCTCAACGACTCACTACTTGCAAATATTGCTTCTGTGCTGGGATGTTCTTCACCAATAGGTACATCAATTTTCTATCTTGTTCTATTTCCTATTGTTTATTCAATAACTGCTTTAGAGCTTTCTAGATTCTGTTCAATACTATTTTTGAAAACAAGTTCATGTTGTGATTAATTTCCATGGCTTTCTAAGCCTGAAAAATAAAATGTATGTTCCTATTCTATTTAGTGGTTTTAGATCTTCATAATACTTATTCAACATTATTTTTCAAGCGCTTAATTCATTGAGTTCAGGATATTTCTGAATTTCCAATATTTCTGAATTTCCATGCTTTGATTTTGCTAACATGTTCCAATTTTCATGAATTTAGGTCTTCAAGTTCCCTTATATATGATTTTTTTTAAGTGAGCTTCCAATTTTCTCACTAATCTTATTTCGACCAAACTTTACATGAAGTGTAATGGAACTGAATTGATTAGCACAAATAATTTTAATCATTTTCAACTTTTGGTTTAGGATGCCATTCATGATTCACTATTTTTGTATATTCCCTTTTATGCTTACTTTAATTTTACTGATTAATTTTACAACATGCTTTTAAAACAAAAGGAAGTGTGGTTCTGGTTAAAAGGATCATCTGTGTATCAGGAGGCGCTGACGACACAAATTCTGCACAGAGAACACACACTGGCTGAGCTCAAATCTGTGAATGCAGTGGCAGTGTCTTAATCTAGCTGCAGTGTGGAAAGTAAGCGAATAGTATTATGTAATACAATGCAGTAGCAAAGTGTAATCTATCATATGATTTTTTTCTTAGGAGTATTTTCTGTCACAAGCAAGTGTGGCTACTAAAATACCATTCTATTTGATCTCTCTGTCATACCATTTTATGTGATGATGCAGTGTGTGACACAATTGTGGTCAGTATCTACTTACACAATAATTTGACAGATTATGTGTAAATGTTTATTAGCCCATAATGCATATTGAGTTACTCACATATGGTGATTAATTAAAATGTCATTTCCCCTCTTTTAGTATGCATCTCTTATGGTTTTTCCAATTTAATTGTTCTCTCATGCAGCTTATTTTTCTTTCCTGGATATTTGTGAAACATTGTTCAGCTGCAGCCGCCTTTGTCTGGCGATGAAATCATAAGTAATATGCCAACCGGTATAGAAAAAGATCAATGGATACAATTTGTTAACTATCGTCTAAAACCACAAACATTGGTATATGCAATTATGATTACTTTGATTGATTTATGGTTGTCGTTAATTATTTGATTAATACATGAATTTGTATTTGTTGGTTCATAGGAGAATAGTCGGAAAAATATACAAATACGAAGCCAACATTTGATTCCTCATACTGGTGGTTCTAAACCTCTCTCTCGAAAACGACATGAGATAGTAGTTATATAAACTTGATAGCTAGATTTTACTTTTTGGTTTGCAATTTTGTAACAATTTTAGTTTTGTCGTATTGTAACATTTTTTTCTATTATAGTTTTTGGAAACTGGAAAGCGACCTAGTCGTGGACAATTGTATATCGAAACACATAAAAAAAGGGATGGATTAAGGCTATAATGGTAAGTTTAACTTGAAAAATATTGTTTTAGGTTGCATTCTTTGAATTTAACTATGATAGTTTTAAACTTGACAATCTTGTATACTTATACGAACAAATTGAAGTGGGTTTGACTCAAAGCAGTAATAATGAATATGAGGTTTCTCCTAATGTTGTGGTTGGTAGAGTGTTGGGGGCTGAGCACTCTGGGAGAGTGCGATGCATGGGTATGGGAGTAGCTCCTACTAATACATTTAGGAATACTATGCTCCAACTTTCGGATTTGAGCCTTTCTTCATCTAATGCTGCTACGTCATCTTCTAACTTTTGGCAAGAGAAGTACAATGACTTGCAATCCCAAGTTCAAGGCGCAATGGGGGTACTTAAAGCTTACATGATAATGATGAAGGATCCCTGAAGAATTAGCTGGCTTTTTTGGTTCACCAAATGTAAGTATTTTTATGAATCTTATGGCTTCTTTTGTTCTGGTTTTATTGGATTATTTGTTTTGTTCTGTTGGTATCAGTTAGGGTGATTCTGTGTTGTAATTAAGAACTCAGCCATTGTCTGGTATCAGTTCGGTTCAGCTTTGGGCTGCTCTGATGCTCCATATTTGGACTACCTTAGTTTTACTGTGTGTCTGCTCTGGTTAAACTGCTTTGGTGTGTGGTTTCCTTTGTTGTTTGTACTGATAAATTTCTTGAATTGGAGTTACAGTGATGAATTGGTTAGGGATTTAGGGTGCAGATGTAAATCTTACCATGCGATTGTCTTATAAGTCTTTCTTTTTTTTGTAACGTTTTGTGTCTTTGTTCCATATTGTGATGTATTAATGTTGAATTTATTATTGTTATGTTTCTTTGGTAACTGTTGCGTTAATTTACTGATCTGAATTTTTGATGTTAACGAGTCACTTATTTGTGTTTGAGTAGTGCTTCTGCTTTTAAAGCCTGCAACAAAGTGATTGCATTGCATGATTTCACCTTTTGTCCCTTGTTTTAACATATTTGTTTTCCAGTTGTACTCTTTTTGCTGCCCTGCTTGTGTGTATATTAAAATATTTTTTAGCATGTTGTTCTTGTCCCTGGCACATGAGTTCATTCCTACAAACATTTTTAAGTTAACAGAGAAATTAACTGTTCCAAGATATTTCTAACAACATAAATAGTTGAAAATAAAAGAACTCATTCTAATCCTGATTTCTTGTTAATTGTATTTAAAGCCAGATCTAGTATGCTCATTTTTCCTTTTGAAGTGATGAAGTTCTGCAGTGAATTGTATTTAAAGTTTGGTTTATTTTAACTAAGTATTTTTATTTGGTTATGAAAGTAATTCTCTGGCTTATGATTTCATTGATCGAGAGTCACATATATACAAAACAGGATGCACTATCAGGTACACAATTTCTAGAAACTAGGCAACTATCTTTCCTCTATATTAAGTAGGTTTCCTAATTTAAGCTAATTACAATAATTACAATCATATCAGATACTTGATCACAATCAAATCCTGGATTATCATATCCTTGATTATGCACATCAGATCCTTGATTATGTAACAATCAGAATCAAATCGTTGACTCAGATCCTTGATTGTGCAACACTCCCCCTCAAGCTCAAGAACTAGGAAGGTACATGAGCTTGGAAATTAACTGAGTATGAGTAGCTGGAAGAAGAGCTTTTGTGAAAACATCTGCCAGCTGCTGATTTGAGGGAACAAATGTGGTCCGAAGTTTACCTTCTTGAATTTTATCCCGAACAAAATGACAATCAATTTCAACATGTTTCGTTCTTTCATGAAAGACTGGATTGTTTGCTATATGGAGGGAAGCTTGATTATCACAAGATAAAGTTGCAGGATGTGGTGAAATTCCCAACACATGAAGAAGAGTGTGCAACCATGTGAGCTCACTAACAGCATTTGCCATGGCTCGATATTCCGCTTCGGCAGAGGAGCGGGAAACTGTTGATTGCTTTTTGGTTCGCCAACAAAGGAGACTTGGACCCAAAAAAATACAATAACCAGTGGTCGATCTTCTGGAAGTGGGACAAGAAGCCCAATCCGCATCACAATAAGCATGCAAGCGTAAAGAAGAATCAGATGAGAGTAGGATACCATGGTCCGGGACAGATTTGATATATCGCACCACTCTAAGGGCTGCCTGCCAGTGTGTGTCGCGAGGAGAAGACATGAACTGTGACAGTAAGTTAACTGCATAAGTGATGTCCGGTCGGGTGACTGTAAGGTATAGCAGTCTTCCAACCAATCGCCAATATGAAGCCGGGTCAGATAGTACTTCACCATGATCAGCAGCCAAGGTGTGATTGTAATCCAATGGAGTTGTGACTGGTTTACTAGCAAGCAAACCTGTGTCCTGCAAAATTTCTAATGCATATTTTCGCTGATTAAGAAAAATTCCAGCCTTGGATCGTGCCACTTCAATGCCTAAAAAATATTTTAATGAGCCCAAATCTTTGATGTTGAATCGGCTGCAAAGATATTTCTTTAGGAGAGAAATTACCACCACATCATTACCTGTAATTACAATATCATCAACATAAACAAGTAAAATTGTTATATGTGATGCACGGGTAAATAAGAACATGGAGTAATCAGCCTTTGACTGAGTAAAACCAGCCTGAAGCAGAGCATTCGAAAAGGTAGTGAACCAAGTGTGAGGTGCTTGTTTTAAGCCATAAAGTGACTTGTTGAGTTGACAAACTCGATTCTCCCCCTGTGTGCGAAACCCGGGAGGAAGCTGCATGTAAACTTCTTCATGTAGATGGCCATGTAAAAAGGCATTGGAAACATCCATTTGATGAGTTGGCCAATTTTTTGCTGCTGCAATACTAAGAACAGTTCTCACAGTAGTTAATTTAGTAACAGGAGCAAAAACATCAGTAAAATCAAATCCTTCTAGTTGTGAGTAACCTTTAGCAACCAAACGTGCTTTGTACCGTTCAATAGAACCATCAGAATTATATTTTATACGGTACACCCATTTACAGCCTATAGCTGTTTTCCCGGGAGGTAAAAACTCTAAAGTCCAAATATGGTTCGCCTCTAGTGCCTTTATTTCGTCTTCCATAGCCTGTCTCCAATGAGGATCTTTACGGGCAACAGTATATGAGGTGGGTTCAATGTGCTTGATAATAGAATTAATGAAATGGAGATGGTTAGGTGAGTAAGTATGGGAGCAAAGATAGTTCGAGATGGGATATTGCATACCTGGAGACGAGGAAGAAGATTGAGCGGAGGCCATATTGCATATGTAGTCACCAAGGCGGCCGAGGCTTTGTGACACGTTGGGAGTGTCTTGATGCAATGTTAGGCGGTGTAGAAATTCAGCAGCGTGTATGGAGTACAAAGATTATTGGGTTGTATAGGAGGAGGGAGTGGAGAGGTGTTAGTGGTTTCGGTATTATTGGGGTTAGTAACATTGGATTACAGAGGAGGGGGTGTGGAGAGTGGGGAATTGATGGGCTCTTGTTCGCAGATGGGTAGAGGTAGGGGAATTCGATCCATGTATAGATCATGCAAAGCCTTATTATTCTTGAATGGAAATATTGTTTCATGAAAGATGACATCTCGACTAACCAGAAATTTATGATGATCAATGTCATATAGTTTATAGGCCTTTTGACCAGCAGGGTATCCCACAAAAATGCAACGTCTAGCTCTAGGTTCGAATTTATTTGGATGATCATGTGAAGTAGATGCATAGCACAAACAACCAAATGTACGTAAGTGAGTGAAATCGGGTGGATGGCCATAGAGTTTTTCATAAGGAGTGTGACCACCTAAAATTTTTGATGGTGTTCGATTTATTAAGTGTGTGGCAGTGAGAATGCAATCACCCCAAAAAGGTAGTGGAAGATCGGCTTGGAAACGTAAAGCCCGTGCAACATTAAGAAGATGTCGGTGCTTACGTTCAACGACCCCATTTTGTTGGGGGGTACCTGGACATGAGAATTGTTGGAGAATCCCAGAGTCTCGAAGAATTTTCTGATAGGCATGATTTGTAAATTCAGTGCCATTGTCAGAGCGAATTATTTTTACACATGTCTGAAAGTGATTGCGAACATAAGCCAAAAAATGAACTAACAAAGAATAGGCATCAGATTTGTATTTCATTAGATAGGTCCACGTGACACAGGAAAAATCATCAACAATAGTTAAAAAATAATGATGACCATTTTTTGTAGGTGTGACATATTTTCCCCAAATATCAACATGAATTAATCAAACAAACTACTACTAGTGGGTGTGTGTAAAGGAAAAGGAAGGCGTGTTTGTTTTGACAAATGACAGACTTGACAATGCTCACATGAGTCTTTATTGAAACCAAGAACAGGAGCTAAGCACTTGAGGGCACTTGGTGATGGGTGGCCGAACCGAGCATGCCATGTGTTGGATGATGTAGTGATAAAGGCAGCAACAAAGGTAGAGGCATCAAGGAAGTAGAGTCCACCCTTTTTATGGCCCCGACCAATCTCCTTCTTCGTCAAATGGTCCTAAAATACACAGTGATCAGGATAAAACAAGACAGAACAATTAGTTGTCTGAGTGAGTTTTGGCACAGATAACAGATTGAACTTGAATGAGGGTACAAATAAGACATCAGTCAAAATAATATGTGATGTCAGATGTACATTGCCAATGCCATGTATGGGAATCGATTGACCATTAGGAACACAAATAGATTTGTGAAGAGAAGAAGGAATAGGTGGCTGATGAAAGGAGGAAAGGGTGAAGGAAACGTGATCTGTTGCGCCAGTATCAATCACCTATTCATTAGGCATATAGAGGGCAGAATAAAGAGCTAGAGACGCACCTGTGAGATTGGCCTTAGGTTGGTTTACCTCCCTTAATAAGCGAAGAAGCTGTAAGGAATCTGCAGATAAAGGATCTTTCGCAAAGATCATTGCGTTGGTCAAAGACGAGCGAGGAAGTAGAGGACTGGCCCATGAGTGTTTCCCTTATGGTAGTAGCGGTGTCCTGGCGGATATCCATGAAGTTTATAGCACTTCTGATCCGTATGGCCAGGGATGCCACAATGTGCACATTTGAGACGGTTGCGAGAAGGTGTTGGTTTGGCAAAAAACGCATGTGCAGGTTGAGTGTGAAGAGCTGCACGGTCGGAAGTCAGTGGAGGATGTGTATGTGCCTTTTGAGCCTCATCTTGGAGGAGTAGGGAATAGGCATGAGCAACATCTGGGAGGGATGTAGTAAGAAGTAACTGACTTCGTGGTTGACTGAAGGTGTCGTTGAGTCCCATCAAAAACTGCATGAGGCGTCGTTTGTTTTGCTGGGAAGTATAGGTCTGTTTGGCGCCACAAGTACAGCCTTGGCAAGTGCAATTTGGTGGAGGGTCAATAAGGGATAACTCATCCCAAAGAGAGCGGAGCTGATTGAAGTACTGTGCAATTGAAGAGTCTTGTTGTTGAAGAGTAGCAATATTCTTCTCAAGCTCATATATGCGAGGACCAGTGGTGGAGGAGAATCGTGCCTTGAGATCTGCCCAAACAGCAGTAGCAGATTCTGCATAAAGCACAGTATGGGCCAGAGAACGGTCAATGGAGTTGAGAATCCATGACATGACCATATTGTTGACACGAGACTAACGGTGATAATCTTCATGAGTAGATGCAGGGGAGGGTAAAGAACCATCCACAAAACAGAATTTGTTTTTGCCCTTTAAAGCCATTGTCATGGCAAGAGACCATGGGTTGTAATTGTTGAGACCTGTAAGGACATCACTCACAAGAGTTTGTCCAGGATTATCAGATGAATGAAGGTAATAAGGACTCTCCAGATTAAGATTGCTGGAGGTAGAGGAGTTGTCCTTGTCTTTGTTTTGATTGGGAGAGGGATCTTTATCATTAGCCATGGTGCAGCCTCTGTAGGAAGAAGAAAAAAAAATTATCAAAGTGATTATGGAGATGCTACTGATACCATGAAAGTAATTCTCTGGCTTATGATTTCATTGATCGAGAGTCACATATATACAAAACAGGATGCACTATCAGGTACACAATTTCTAGAAACTAGGCAACTATCTTTCCTCTATATTAAGTAGGTTTCCTAATTTAAGCTAATTACAATAATTACAATCATATCAGATACTTGATCACAATCAAATCCTGGATTATCATATCCTTGATTATGCACATCAGATCCTTGATTATGTAACAATCAGAATCAAATCGTTGACTCAGATCCTTGATTGTGCAACAGGTTATTTCAGCCAACAGATGCTACAAGTGAGCCTAATTCACCCCTGGAAGCAAGACCATCGTTTGGTGCTAGCAACGTTTGAAGATGTTTTAGTTCATTTTGAATTAGACTTCTTTTGGATTTCTATAAGACTTTTTTTAGGTTCTTTTAGTGCTATTTTTTGAGTTGTATTATCACGTTTGATGTTTGAACTACAAATGTTTGGAGTACATTTATTTTATTATGGTTATATTTGTAATGGATTTTTTGAATGCTTTAATAAAATTTATTTCATGTTTTACAATTGCTATGAATTATTTCTTTTGTTGGAACAAAGTATTAAAAAATAGATTATTTTTTGTAACAAAATTATTCAAATAGCAAGGTATATAATATATAGGAATGCTAATAATAAAATCACCAATCAGCTCAAAAACCTGATTAGAAATGACAATATAGAAGAGGAGTTTTAGAACCCATGACTGACAATTAGAGGAGGTCAAAAACCCCCACAAAATAACTACATAATAAGGGGAATCTGTGGCGCAGATTATGGGGGTTATAAACCTCCGCAATAAAACCGTCGCAAAATAAGGTGCATACCAGCGGTTCCCAAAAACTTCCGCAAATAGATTGCGGCGAACGTAACTGAGGCGGTTTTAGAAACCGCCGCAAATAATTTAGCGGAGTCAAAAACCCCCACAAATTGCAAAAAAAAACCGCCACTGTTTAGCGCTTTTTTTGTAGTGTAAGTTTTGCCTTTTAATTTTTTTGCGTTACTTCAATTCAGAAAAGTTTTAGTTTTAAACACTCACATATGCTGATATGCATCAAATTTGGAGAAAAAGATTGTGGCTGCTGATTTAAAAAAAAAATATATTCATGATAAATTATCACTTTCTTGTGAAATCCCCACTCTACTAATTAATTTAGAAATGTTATAAATCAATGGTTATTTGTCATGTATGAGTTATTTTTAAGAGAAAATAGGACATGCACATTCAATGTAAACTAGCTAGTTTTGCACTGACATTTAATACGAGCTCATCATTGTGCAATTATTTTTAAAATATATTTATTAGAGTGGGGTAACATAACAGAATAGTGGCTCTTATTGGTTGTCAGTATAAAACTGATTTACACTGACGGTACATATCTATTAAACTCTATTTTTAATTTGATATTTACATCTTTTTTAATGGAATTCGTGATGTGTTTTTGTCACATAATATTAATATAACATATATTATTTATTTCAGAATAGTTACCTAATTTTAATGCATATTTATCATCAAATATGCAGAAATAATAAATATCGAAACCACTTGTGCTCAATATTAAGTTATTTTACTTTTCTATACTTTTCATAATTGTCTACAGCATTCTATATACCCTGCTTTATGATTATAAACCATTCACGGCCACCACTAGTTGTAGGATATTAGATAAACGATCAAAATCGAACCATTAAGCCGATTAGAACAGTGCCACTTCCATAACTTAGTAGCAGAGCAATACATGGATATATATCCATGCATGACCAATAATATTGAAAGCACGAGAAAACACAAATTAGGGGCACTTAGGTCCTCCTCTTTTAGTTCTCCAGTTATTATAACATGGACATTCTTCCTTGTGACCATATGTTCCTGATGGGACACACAAACATTTTGCACAACAATAGTTGCAATAGAATAGACACGTCTTATTGTATTGAGTCGCTGAGCAACGATAATTACATGCAGGTGCACAATCTGAACAAAACCAAAATTAAATTAATTTACTTCAAGTCCTTCTCATATATATAATTTCAAAAATTAAATTTGAAAAAAAAAAAGCTAGAATTAGTACCTTGGGGACGAAGTGATCCTTCCCCACCAGCCTATAGAATTTTTTATTTAAACAACCAAACAAAGAAATCAAATGTTAGAGTGAATTCAAGGAGAAAGCAAATAGTATATGTATGATGTAGAGGGACACCAAATAATAAAAAGAATCACTTGCATAGGCATCTTGGATCACAAAAGCCATGGCAAGCATGAGAATAAATGTGCAAACAAATTTAGCCATAGTGCTTTAGCTGGGATCTTTTACTATCTCTTTCTCTCTCTCTATTGTACATAGTCTGCAATAAGGTCAGGGAGTTATGTAGATGCAAATAGACACAGTATAATTAATGAGGTTCTTAACCCTCAAATTCTTTAATGCACTAATTAAAGAGTCAAAAGGAAAAATCTTAAAAAATTTTAATACTGTATTTTATATATTAATTATTTATATGTTAATTTTGAAAAACTATACAATTCAAGAGAGTAAAACATTTTTCATCAAAGAAGTCGGTTGCCAACAATTAAAATTGGAACCTACTCCCTCCAAAATGAAACATAAGCGGAAAAAAAAAAGAACCATATTTAGTGGTCTTAAATATAAACAAATTCAAACTAATTTTCCCTTATTTAATGACATTATTCCCAAAATATCTTTCAATTAATATTTTTCAATAACACTTTTTTATTCTCGTGGAAGAAGTTCCCATAAAAAACTTAAATGATTAGAAAGGGCAGTTTGGGAAATGTAATTATTTTTTTATTACATCAAGAAAATTAAATGAAGTTAACCAATATTCTTAATTAAAGTGAATTTAGTTATTTTTGTTTATATTTTATTCCAAAGGGAATACCTTGCTTGAGCATAAATTAAAATTTCTTCGTTATCTGCCAGCTTCCATGAAGGATTTTAATTGAATTATCCCGAGGAGGAGGAATAATGTCCCCAAGCGGCAGCCCGAGTGGCAAACAGCGGGACATATGTGTGGGTGTGGGTTCGACCCACAAATCCCACCAAATCTCCCTCTCCTGTATATTAAGGCATATATAAGCCTCCTATGGACCCCTCAAAAAAAAAAGGAAAGGTCGTCATGTGATTTTTTCAAATTAAACGTAAATACTAATGCTAAAATCATTGATTACGAATGGTTTGCAAAAGTCAATAGAGAGTTACTGCTTTCATACTATTAGTACTAGTAATAATATTTGTGTGTTGCACAAATTTCTTTAAGTTATATCAAGGGGATTAGTTCTAGCTGAAGGGGCTTGTCTCTCACAATTGGGAGAGGTGCCCACATTTAGTATTTGAAAAACACGATTACTTTCGGTAGAGGGAACCTACGAAAAACCCAAAAAAAAATCCTTAAGTTGTGTATTTTATTTATAATAATAGAATTTTAATAAATATGTGAATATTACTAAAAATTAAACATATAAAAATTTATTTAATTTTTTTATTTTAAATATAATAAATTAATTATATTAAAAATTTTGATTAAATGATTTATTTTGGACTTTATTTTTTGTGTAGTTTAAGTATTATTCATCATATTTTCAATTTTATGATGAGATAATGTTCGAGACACGGTTGGACACTAAATGTGTACACCTCTTTCAATAGATATTTGAATCGTGGTTCGCCATATTATGGGTGACTAACCCATTCTGCTAGACCCAATCCCATTGGTAATTCGAATTTATTCTACAATATTATTATGATATTATTATGAAATGAAAAACTTATATGTGTTTACTTTATATCCTCTTTATTTTTTCAATTTTAATAATATATTCGGTTGAATCTTAATTATATTTTGATAAACCATCTTTTATCATTAATATTAAATATTAAACCTTTAAAATTGTAAAAAATACTTAGATCAGATATGAATTAATTTTCAATTTTTTAAAAAACTTTTTTCATCTAAAATCAATTTATTATTCATATAAATATTAAATAATATGCAATAATCAATATTTAATATTATAGAATTTTGTTTATCTATTACCAAAGAATCTTATTTTAAAAGTGATTCACAAATTAACATCAAATAATCATAATAGTTAAAATTTAATTATATATAAAAATTATATTTGATAATTTATAGAATCATTAAGTTATTTTTTCAAGTATTTTATTCTCAAATTATGTTTAATAATTTGTATTGTCATCAAGTAATTTTAATATTGAATTTTTTGTATATGTATAAAATATTGTATTATTACTAAATATTTAATAATATATAATGTAATTAAAAGCTTAAATATATTTTTTGTCCTTGTAAATATAGCGTGTTTTGTTTGTAACCCCTCCAAAAAAAAATTTGGTATTCATCCCTGCAATATCTTTTTTTTGTTTTGGTCCCTTTCTTTCAGCATCTGTTACAAAAATGTTGGCGTGGCAGACGATAGTACACGTCATCACTGCCATGTAGGTATGTGCAATATATGCCTGTGTATCATGTTGTAGTCATGCAAATTTGTTATGTTGTCATTTTTGTTTTCGTTTCTCTATTTCCTCTAGTAGTCATCATGTTTCTTTCGAAGCTCAGTTTTTAATCATAATTGGACTTCTTCAGGTTGCTGCACTTTTCCAAGACCACCCAGATCTTCTTGATGAGTTTTCTCATTTTCTTCCGGACGCTTCCGCAACTGCCTCTGCTCATTATGCTTCTGCTCGAAATTCAGTGGTTCGTGATAGGAGCTCTGCAATACCAAAGTGCGGCCAGTGACAGATCTAGGACCCTGAATTAGTGGAGTCATAATATAAAAATTAGGATGAGCGGATGCAAATATATAAAAATAGAGGAAATAAAATTCAAAAATGTAATAAGTTACTTGTAATATTTTTATAATTTAATAAGTTACTCGCAATTTTTCTAGATCCAAAGAGTGCACTTGCACACCCTGGTTACAAGCTTGGTCCATCTATGAGTGCGGCAAATGTATGTTGAAAAGGTTTATCTCCAATTCTTATGTTCCTTTATGTAGTGAAAGGCATACCTAAGGAGCTGAACTGAGATGCCAGAAGGGGCCAACACCTATTGCTGGTTGAGGCTTTGATCCTTCGGTGAGGCACAGCCTCTAGTGCATTTACGGTTCAAGGCGGGGCATGCCTTCAACATGTTATTGATAGCTATAGCAAACCTAAATTCCAGCCATTTAACTTGCATGCTAGGATGTTAAATTGGGCAAAATAATTATAATGTTAAAAAATTAATTAATTGCTATTTACTGTTTGGGACTCAAATTAGCTAGCAGGCTAGGGTTTTGTAAAAGGAACATAATAATTATTAAACTTGCAGGCTAGGATGTTAAATTTGGCAAAATAATTATAATGTTGAGGACAAAAATTAAAGGAGCAAAAGAGACGCGTGGAGAAGGAAAAGGACCGTAGAGAAGATAGAGAGACAGGAGAGAACGGGAAAAGGGATGATAAAGATTATGAGGGATCGAGATAGGGAGCGGTTATCCCACAAACGAAAATCTGATCGTAAGGCTGAAGACTCGGAGCTAAACTATTGCTTGATGCAGATCAAAATTCACTGTGTCATCGCACTTGTGATGATAAGGATTCACTGAAAGTGAGTATGTCAATATGGGTTATTGTAACTAATTTTGCAATGTTGGTTGGCTGGTAGGGAACACTGACCTTAATTCCTTAAATAAAAAAAATGTGGTTGTAAAATATAGAAGGAAGACTAATGAATTGTTGCCTAAAAATTAAGATTTTATTTGCATGAAAGAAGTGGTGTATTGTGAACTGTCAAGCTGGAGACTAAAGTTGGGCTGGGCATAATTTGGTTTGTGCCAGCCATATCGGGGCTACTGACCTGCTGCCGGACAAATTTTAAGGCATGAGGGAGTTCTGTAATGAGAATAGACATTCGATAATTTCAAAGTAAGACCAATTTCCATGCAATAAATTGAAGCACTATAAATGCATTAAATTGAAGGATATATATTAATTCATACTATAAATACAACAGCGCTACTATATCACACAAAGGAAGTCAGTCACGAACCTCACGAATGACATGGACATTCTTCTTAAAAACTATTAAAAGAAAAAAAAACAAAATAAAATTTAACTTGGCTGCGTAACTATTTTGCTCTCATTCTCGCATTACTTCGATAATTACTCGTGTTCTAACTTTATCATGCACGGTTGATGATACGATCTCCAAGTATTTCTCAAGCTCCCGAAGGAAAAGTTTAATCCCGGTGGATAGAACTTCTCCAACATACAGGCCATCCCAAAGAACGTGACATAGATCGTGGAAAACGACTTTGTATGCTATACACTTGCACAGTTGATGGATACCATGTGAATGTGCTGCATGGTATTGATGCGAACACACAACTGGGGTACATCGAATGAGCTACTGCCAATCGTGGTTCTAACAAGGCCTTTCCTCCTCTAAGTCACTTGTGACTTCTCTTTTTTTTTCTTTTTCTTTTTCTTTTTTTGCCGGAATACACTAAATTTTGCCTTTGTTGAACACCCAGTCAATGCAGGCAAAGTCGGAATAAAAGTATTGTCGTTCCCTACAGAAAAGGAAACACCTAGTCACACATGGGATTGAATCACTTTTTTGGTAAATCAAATTCTAGTTCAGTAAATATATATATCGCAGCGAGATTTTTGCTTTCAAAATGTATTGTTCGATAGATTTGTCAAGACCAAACACTAATTTAGGAAGCAAAACTGCGTGCTAGTCTGGTTAACTCATTGATACCCATAACATATTGCTTCAACTCTTTCCCGTAACACACATGAAGTGTAGCAACCGCAACACCAGCAACAGGACAGAAAGAATGGGAAAGGCTCGAGAGGGAGAGAGGGTAGGAGAGGCGAGTCCACTTTTCTAGTGACGATGGAAGCCATGGAATCTTTGCCAGTGAAGAGGTCGTAGACATTGAAGATTACGAGGTTCATTAGCTATTAGGAAGACGAAGACGAGGCCACAGGAGAGGCCAAAACGTTTCGTAACGAAAAAGTTACACGTCACTTCCACATCATTCGCAAGGTATCGTGATGTTTAGCTTCACGACATTAAGCATTTCCCTAAATACAATGATATACTAGTAACATACCCGTGCATACGCACGGGTGAGTAACACATTGTATTCGTTTGGTTCCAAGTCGAAGTGTTGTTCCCAATTGTCGACATCACTTTTTTTATATTCGACGTCACCTTGTATTCCTCATTGAGCTCGTTAAATAAATGAACTGAGCTCGACTCGTTTGGTTCATGAGCTAGCTCGTTTGGTTCCAAGTCGAAGTGTTCTTCCCAATTGTCGACATCACTTTTTTTATATTCGACGTCACCTTGTATTCCTCATTGAGCTCGTCGACGTCACCTTGTATTCCTCATTGAGCTCGTTAAATTAATGGGTCGAGATCAAGCTCAACCGAGATCAAACTCAACCTGTCGAGATCAAACTCAAGCTGTTGGTCAAGCTGTCGAAGTCAATCCTGATCTCGACAGGTTGAGCTTGATCTCGGCATTTTGAGCTTGATCTCGACAGGTTGAAGACTAAACTATCTATTGGAGCATCAAGACCCATCACAATCAAGATGTCGAAATAAATCATGTGAATAGCTGTCGAGATCAACCTCAACCGAGATCAAGCTCAACCTGTCGAGATCAAGCTCAAGCTGTTGGTCCTCAAGCTGTTGAGCTTGATCTCGACAGGTTGAGCTTGATCTTGACAGGTTGAAGACTAAACTATCTATTGGAGCATCAAGACCCATCACAATCAAGCTGTCGAAATAAATCATGTGAATAGCTGTCGAGATCAACCTGTCGAGATAAAGCTCAACCTGTCGAGATCAAGCTCAAGCTGTTGGTCCTCCAGCTGTCGAAGTCAATCCTGATCTCGATAGGTTGCGCTTGATCTCGACAGGTTGAGCTCGATCTCGACAGCTTGAAGACAATTGTTTGGTTCCAAGTCGAAGTGTTCTTCCCAATTGTCGACATCACTTTTTTGCACGTCACCTTGTATTCCTCATTGAGCTCGTTAAATAAATGAACTGAGCTCGACTCGTTTGGTTCATGAGCTAGCTCGTTTGGTTCCAAGTCGAAGTGTTCTTCCCAATTGTCGACATCACTTTTTTTATATTCGGCGTCACCTTGTATTCCTCATTGAGCTCGTCGACGTCACCTTGTATTCCTCATTGAGCTCGTTAAATTAATGGGTCGAGATCAAGCTCAACCGAGATCAAACGCAACCTGTCGAGATCAAACTCAAGCTGTTGGTCCTCAAGCTGTCGAAGTCAATCCTGATCTCGACAGGTTGCGCTTGATCAAGACTAAACTATCTATTGGAGCATCAAGACCCATCACAATCAAGATGTCGAAATAAATCATGTGAATAGCTGTCGAGATCAAGCTCAACCGAGATCAAGCTCAACCTGTCGAGATCAAACTCAAGATGTTGGTGCTCAAGCTGTCGAAGTCAATCCTGATCTCGACAGGTTGAGCTTCTCGACAGCTTGAAGACTAAACTATCTATTGGAGCATCAAGACCCATCACCATTAAGGGAAGAAGAGGGATTATCCATGGGTGTCAGCTTCTTCAAACTCTAACAGAACCGCACCAGAAACATTGCCGCCAGTCAGCTCGGCCAGCCACGACCACGAATCGCGTCGCTGTCGCGAGAAGCTGGTCCGTCGGTTTAAAGCAGACAATGTTCTATAGGAAGGAGGAGGAGAGGATCGATGAGATAGAAAGCGTTTGGGGAAACTGATTCCAAAGGAAGTAAAATTTTTGAATTTTGAAAAGAGTTGCTACATAGAGGAGTGAAGTGTGTGAGAGAAGTTTGCTCTCTCCTCCTTTCTGGTCGCGAAACACGCTTTGTGTAGATCGAGTGAAAGTTGGAAACTTTCACCGATATGGAAACGAAGGAGGAGAGCTCCTCTGTTGTGTATTTGTTTTTGTCTGGCTTGAATATTTTATTATTAAATATGAAATAGATTGTGCTTTCACTAAAAGAGGCATGAAAAAAATGATTAAAAAATATTGATGTGGTGAAACCTATCTCATTGATTGACACCTGTAAATTGTTACTCAAACAACGACTTCCATATGTATTATCTTTAGATATTCGTTCATGTTTTAAATAATTATTAAATATTAAAACCAAATATTAAGATAAAGTAACATAAAAATTTATTAGATAATATATTAAATTAACAAAAAGGTAATTATTTTTCTAAAGTAATTATTTTCTTTGTTCATATTATAAAAATGCATATATTTTGTTAATAGAGTTTTTAAGAATTTTTCTTCTGACTAACCAAACAACTTTTAGCTTAGAGATAGCTTTTTAAGTTAGAAAAAAGTTGAACTTATTGAAAAACTTTAACTTCATTATTAAAATTCTTATTTTTAGCTTTAGCTTTAGATTTGAAGTAGCTTTTAAGCTAAAAAAAACTAGGCCAAATGCACTATATGTCTTTATGAAGGCCAACATACCTTAACTTATTGAAAATGTCAACAAGTATATGATTTTAATACAACATACCAAATTTAATATAATAATAATATCACCAAAAAAATATTATTTATATTTACTTAAATAGCTCAATATGTTAGGCATGAAAAACTTTTTGGATTGTCTAAAACATGAACTTTTTAGTTAATTGGCTTTTAAGAAAGTCTTGGCCTAGTTTATTTAGTTAATAAGTCTAGTTTGACCTTGGTTTAATGTATACTAGGCCATAAACCTTTGTCCAGCGGTCTGACCTATTCCCACTACTAAGTATAATTATATTTTATATTAAACAAATGTTAATGCATGTATTTAAGGCACTTATGAAGTATACAAAAATATACTAAATAATAAGACAACTTCAAAATTTTTATGTTAAATATCATTTTTTATTAAATTTTATTTTATTTCTTTAAATATAAATTTTTACATTGGGACTTTATGGGTTTTAAATATATATTATATTATGTCACGGGTATATTATGTCATGGGTTCGGTTAATTCTAAACGAATTTAATTTTGAACAAAACTTAGGTAAAGTTCTTTAGATGTAATCGGTATTGTTCCTATCACAAAATATAATAAAAACTGTTTTGATAGTGGTAGTTACGAGAGATTAGAGATGTGGGATAGATAGAGAGAGAAAAACTTATTTATTTTGTGAGAGAAACAGCACCAAACACACCTAGGGAATCCTACCTAAATTTTGTCTTTTAATTTTTTTGCGTTACTTCAATTCAGAAAAGTTTTAGTTTTAAACACGCACATATGCTGATATGCATCAAATTTGGAGAAAAAGATTGTGGTTGCTGATTTTTAAAAAAAAATATTCATGATAAATTATCACTTTCTTGTGAAATCCCCACTCTACTAATTAATTTAGAAATGTTATAAATCAATGGTTATTTGTCATGTATGGGTTATTTTTAAGAGCAAATAGGACATGCACCTTTAATTTAAACTAGTTAGCTTTGCACTGACATTTAATACGAGCTCATCATTGTGCAGTTATTTTTAAAATATATTTATTAGAGTGGGGTAACATAACAAAATAGTGACTCTTGTTGGTTGTCAGTATAAAACTGATTTACACTGACGGTACATGCCTATTAAACTCTATTTTTAATTTGATATTTACATCTTTTTTAATGGAATTCGTGATGTGTTTTTGTCACATAATATTAATATAACATATATTATTTATTTCAGAATAGTTACCTAATTTTAATGCATATTTATCATCAAATATGCAGAAATAATAAATATCGAAACCACTTGTGCTCAATATTAAGTTATTTTACTTTTCTATACTTTTTATAATTGTGTACAGCATTCTATATATATACCCTGCTTTATGATTATAAACCATTCACGGCCACCACTAGTTGTAGGATATTAGATAAACGATCAAAATCGAACCATTAAGCCGATTAGAACAGTGCCACTTCCATAACTTCAGAGGGAATTCGAGCCTATGAATTAACTTGAACATAGCAATATAAATTTTATTCATAATTAAGTAGCAGAGCAATACATGGATATATATCCATGCATGACCAATAATATTGAAAGCACGAGAAAACACAAATTAGGGGCACTTAGGTCCTCCTCTTTTAGTTCTCCAATTATTATAGCATGGACATTCTTCTTTGTGACCATATGTTCCTGATGGGACACACAAGCATTTTGCACAACAATAGTTGCAGTAGAATAGACACGCCTTATTGTATTGAGTCGCTGAGCAACGATAATTGCATGCAGGTGCACAATCTGAACAAAACCAAAATTAAATTAATTTACTTCAAGTCCTTCTCATATATATAATTTCAAAAATTAAATTTAAAAAAAAAGCTAGAATTAGTACCTTGGGGACGAAGTGATCCTTCCCCACCAGCCTATAGAATTTTTTATTTAAACAACCAAACAAAGAAATCAAATGTTAGAGTGAATTCAAGGAGAAAACAAATAGTATATGTATGATGTAGAGGGACACCAAATAATAAAAAGAATCACTTGCATAGGCATCTTGGATCACAAAAGCCATGGCAAGCATGAGAATAAATGTGCAAACAAATTTAGCCATAGTGCTTTAGCTGGGATCTTTTACTATCTCTCTCTCTTTCTCTATTGTACATAGTCTGCAATAAGGTCAGGGAGTTATATAGATGCAAATAGCCACAGTATAATTAATGAGGTTCTTAACCCTCAAATTCTTTAATGCACTAATTAAAGAGTCAAAATAAAAAATCTTAAAAAATTTTAATACTGTATTTTATATATTAATTATTTATATGTTAATTTTGAAAAACTATACAATTCAAGAGAGTAAAACATTTTTCATCAAAGAAGTCGGTTGCCAACAACTAAAATTGGAACCTACTCCCTCCAAAATGAAACATAAGCAAAAAAAAAAAAAACATATTTAGTGGTCTTAAATATAAACAAATTTTAACTAATTTCTCCTTATTTAATGACATTATTCCCAAAATACCTTTCAATTAATATTTTTCAATAACACTTTTTTATTCTCGTGGAACAAGTTGCCATAAAAAAACTTAAATGATTAGAAAGGGCAGTTTGGGAAATGCAATTATTTTTTTATTACATCAAGAAAATTAAATGAAGTTAACCAATATTCTTAATTAAAGTGAATTTAGTTATTTTTGCTTATATTTTATTCCGAAGGGAATACCTTGTTTGAGCATAAACTAAAATTTCTTCGTTATCTGCCAACTTCCATGAAGGATTTTAATTGAATTATCCCAAGGAGGAGGAATAATGTCCCCAAGCGGCAGCCCGAGTGGCAAACCACGGAACATGTGTGTGGGTGTGGGTTCGACCCACAAATCCCACCAAATCTCCCTCCCCTGTATATTAAGGCATATATAAGCCTCCTATGGACCCCAAAAAAAAAAAAGGAAAGGGAGGTCGTCATGTGATTTTTTTCAAATTAAACGTAAATACTAATGCTAAAAGCATTGATTACGAATGGTTTGCAAAAGTCAATAGAGAGTTACAGCTTTCATACTACTAGTACTAGTAATAATATTTGTGTGTTGCAAAAATTTCTTTAAGTTATATCAAGGGGATTAGTTCTAGCTGAAGGGGCTTGTCTCTCACATCTGGGAGAGGTGTCCACATTTAATATTTGAAAAACACGATTACTTTCAGTAGAGGGAACCTAAGAAAAACCAAAAAAAAAAATCTTAAGTTGTGTATTTTATTTATAATAAAAGAATTTTAATAAATATGTGAATATTACTAAAAATTAAACATATAAAAATTTATTTAATTTTTTTTATTTTAAATATAATAAAATAATTATATTAAAAAGTTTGATTAAATGATTTATTTTGGACTTTATTTTTTGTGTAGTTTAAGTATTATTCATCATATTTTCAATTTTATGATGAGATAATATTCGAGACACGGTTGGACACTAAATATATACACCTCTTTCAATAGATATTTGAATCGTGGTTCACCATATAATGGGTGACTAACCCATTCTGCTAGACCCAATCCCATTAGTAATTGAAACTTATTCTACAATATTATTATGATATTTTTATGAAATGAAAAACTTATATATGTTTACTTTATATCCTCTTTATTTTTTCAATTTTAATAATATATTCGGTTGAATCTTAATTATATTTTGATAAACCATCTTTTATCATTAATATTAAATATTAAACCTTTAAAATTGTAAAAAATACTTAGATCAGATATGAATTAATTTTCAATTTTTTAAAAAACTTTTTTCACCTAAAATCAATTTATTATTCATATAAATATTAAATAATATGCAATAATTAATCTTTAATATTATAGAATTTTGTTTAACTATTACCAAAGAAGCTTATTTTAAAAGTGATTCACAAATTAACATCAAATAATCATAATACTTAAAATTTAATTATATATATAAATTATATTTGATAATTTATAGAATAATTAAGTTATTTTTTCAAGTATTTTATTCTCAAATTATGTTTAATAATTTGTATTGTCATCAAGTAATTTTAATATTGAATTTTTTGTATATGTATAAAATATTGTATTGTTACTCAATATTTAATAATATATAATGTAATTAAAGGCTTAAATATATTTTTTGTCCCTGTAAATATAGCGTGTTTTGTTTTTAACCCCTGCAAAAAAAAAATTGGTATTCATCCCTGCAATATCTTTTTTTGTTTTGGTCCCTTTCTTTCAGCCTCTGTTACAAAAATGCTGGCGTGCAGACGATAGTACATGTCATCACTGCCATGTAGCTAGGCTTATTATGCCACATATGCTGAATTGTCACGTCAGCATCCAATGAGTGGATGCCGCATGGCAGAGATGAAAAGCAAAAAAAAACAATATTTGCCAGAACTAAAAGTAACAAATAATATATTTACAGGGGCTAAACGAAAAAAAATGTCATATTTACAGATACTAAAATAAAAATTTCATAAAATAGAAGGAGAATAAGAAATTTTAGTTTATTTTAAGAGCAAATGCATTTTATTTATAGAAAGAGAAGCGGGAAAAATAATCGTGTATCCCTTATAGTAGAAACACACCATGATATCCTCTAAGGACAACTAACTAGAAATACAATCCATCGGAGCTAGACACCATTCATAGTACAAAAACCATCTCCATGAAACTATTTTAATGTGCTCTACTACCACCGTGCAAGGTGACGCCCTACCAAATAAGATGCATTCATTTCTCAACTACTAAACCACTTGCAAAATGGCGTGCCATTTCATAGTCATCCAATTTGTGCCACATGAAGACCTGGCACAAAGCGGTACCACCCAGTAAGGTATCATGCCAAAAGGAAACTCTTTTTTTCTAACTTTAACTACGCAAGTATATCAACACTATATCATCATTGGGTTGCATTTCTTTGCTTGGCGTGATTTCTATTTTCATGTTTGGTATGTTGTTTTTAAATGGTTAAGTATTGTGTTGGTCATGCGCCAGAATTTATGTATGTTGTATATCATCATTAGGTTGCATTTCTTTGCTTGGCGTGATTTCTATTTTCATGTTTGGTATGTTGTTTTAAAATGGTTAGGTATTGTGTTGGTTGTAACACCCCGAATTTCTAAGCTAAGTTAAGAATAAGTTATGAGAAGAATTGTGTAATTGTATTCAAGCTTAAATTGATTTTTAAAGTGAGTGAATATAATTACACAAGGTTTTTATAAGAAGGTTAATGGGTTTGAGTTGAGGAATAAGTCGGATTTAATCCTAAGATGGTTTAAGGTGTTGATTTGTAGCTATGGAAGTTGATTGAGAAGAAAGTCTCAAGGTTTGGTGCTAGAACTGAGTTTCCTGGTTTTTCTGCAGTGTGAATCGATTCACATAGCCTGGGAATCAATTCACAGCATTAAAACTCCATTGGCATCGAATTCTAGCAGTGGGAATCGATTCACAGAAGTCAGGAATCGATTCACATAAAACAGGCTGCTGGGACTCGCAGGCAGGAATCGATTCACTCATTAAATCTGCGATTCAGGCACTTTTTGCACTGTGTGAATCGATTCACACTATGCTGTGAATCGATTCACAACCTGAATTGTTTAAAAGCAGTTTATTGGCGAGCAGAAGAGAGAAAAAGGAAAAGAAGAGAAAGAGAAAGGAGAAAAGGAAGAGGAGAGCTAGGGTTTCATCTTTTGAGAGGGATTGAAGAGATTTATGCTAGATTTCTTCAATCATTTGCTTAAATGGAGAGTTTGAGAGTTGAGATTTGAGTATTTGGAAGATTTGGGTTTGAACCCTAGAGAGGAGAAGAAGAAGCACGAATTGGAGAAGAAGAAGGGGGAGAAGACCAAGCTCCAGCAAGGATGATTCAAGTTCTTGGATGGAGAAGGAAGATTGAAGGTTGAAGATCAAGATTTGAGGAGTATTTGGAGAAGCCCTAAGTTGAGCAAAGAGGGAAAAGCTTGAAGAGGAGCAAAGGGTCCAAGTTCAACCTTCCTAGCTCAATGTCTTGAAGAATAGAGGTGAGTTCTTCAACCCTTAGGTGATAGGCACCCATAAGTCCCACATATAGGAATTTCTCTTCCTTTAGTAACATATGAACCTTAGGTTCAAGTTAGGTCTTATATACCTATAAGAGATTGAGTTATGATTGTTATGATTGTGATGATTGTGATGAAATTATATGGGGTTTGACTGAAATAGGGTTGGATGCTGCCACCACCCCCCCTAATTATTATGTGATGCTTGAATCCTTGAATGCTCCAAAGAGCTTCAATGAGATTATGTATGCTTGATGTTTTCTCTCTTGAGAACTCCATAGAGTTTCAAGGGATTAGTTAATGTATGTGTTGTCCATTAATTTGGCAAATTGTGAGGCTTGTCTAAGAGCCACAAGCTTAAGTCTTAGAGGTCAAGAAAGGACCCTATAAAAGTATGTGATAGGTGAATGATGGAAGTAGATATTCATAATTTAGTGTAAGTCTTATTATGAGTATAGCAAGTGTAAGTCTCTAAGTGAGTAGTTAGCTAGAAATGGATGCTATTAATGTAAGCTTGATTCAGTGAAATGATTGTAGTTTCCTTGAATAGTTAAGTAATGTGGATGATTGTGTTTCTATGAACATGCATACAATCATAAGCATAAGCATATGCATAAGCTAAAGTCCATGGCAAGACTCCTCTATTTATAGGAGTAAGATCGGTTTGGTTAGCCAAGAGGGACGCCCTTGGAGGGTTATGACGTCTAACCACCATTCCGAAAGTGTGTAATTGGGGTCTAGGGACCTAAGCCTACGACACTACCCAATAACACAAAATGCATTACATGCAAAGCATCATATTATACATCTCTTATGAATGGTATAATGTGTGAAGTGAAGTTAAGTTTATGAATGTTAATGAATTCCTTGTTTATATATATATATATATATATATGTATATATATTCGGAATTAGTTTAGTTAAGTATATGAAATTTTGGATAGCACATCCCTAGTTGCTTAATTATTATATAGTAATGAGCATTGTGATTAGATCACTTAAAGGGTAAGCAAGCTAGATTGATTGGGATTTGTGGTATAGAGCATAAGGCAAAGCCCAATAGCATAAGAGAAAGCAAAGACGAGTTAAGTACAAAGTGAGTAAGTAAGAATAATATGTTCTTAGTTAACAAGGTTGCAATTTGTATTGTATTAAGGTTAGTTGAGCTAAACAAAGGTTAAGGAATGGACATTTGTAGGATTGATGTGGATTGCTATACATTTATGTGTTTAGTTAATCACAAGTTGATAAGTGACATATTAGTCCTAGGATTACCCTATGGTATAATATGCTAAGTTTTAATTCAAGCTAGCGCGTTCTAAAGCGTCTTAGCTTAGGGATATCGAGAAGTTGCAAGTCGAGTCCTTATGGTACATAGTGAGAGTATGTCTAGGTTTGAAATGCTTAAGTTAGTCTTTTCAGCCTAGAAGGTTTCGAGGAGAGGATGGTGAGGAGTCCGTGAAGGGCTCACTGAGATTTTATAATCTCACCATTTTCTTTTTGTTGTCTTTCAGATAAGCAGGTACTGAAGACGGCGAGCTGAAGCTTCAAGCTTGGGACACTTAAGCTAGTCGTAGATTGTAATGGGAATTTTATATTCCAAGTCATGTACAAGTTGTAATCTATTCATTGGATTGATAGATTAAGTTTAATTTACGACTTGGATTATTGTAATCAAGTTTGTAAATGTTTAGTAATTTCCTGTGCCTTAATGTAATTTGTCGTACTTTCAATTATGTTGGGGTGCGGGTGTTACATTGGTCATGCCCCAGAATTTATGTATGTTGTTCTCCTTGTTTTGCTCCTATCGGCCTCACGATTGTGGCACGACCGCACAAATTGAATGACTATAATATGGCACATCACTTTGTGGGTGGTTTGGTAGTAGAGAAATGATAAACCCTAAATTAGTGCATATTCCCGGCGTGTTTTTAAGCCATTTTGAGAGGCCGCTTTGGGTAGGTAACCAACCGGGTGTAAAACACCTCATTTTTATTTGTCGACTTTGGATTATTCTCATGCCAGGCCAAAGGACTTTGTTGTGGGGATACCTAGGGAGGTCACTCAGTTCAAAGGACTAATTAGGGTGGGTCTAAAAAATTTGATTAGATTAAATTTTATTAATTGTTGAAATATAGTATAATTTTAATTTGTCTTTATAAGAAAAAATGAATATAGTGATGACATGTAACATGGATCTTCAAAAACCTTTTTTATGATATAAATATTGAAAATACTATATTCTAATATGTTATATGCTTTGGTATACATAGTCAGTCTCAAATGCATATAAAGGGAGACGGTTGTGTTAGGTAGTCGACAACTAACGTAAGACTGAGTCAAATCTTTATGACATGGATCAACGATATAATAGTGTTAATGTTAGCTCATTGCCTAGAAGCAACACTTGTATAGCTCAAGTACAATGTCCAATAAGCAAGAGTCGCTACATCGCCGCTTGGAAGTAGTGAAAAATAAGCAAGGGTTCCCACATTTTTGTGAATGGGTGTGGGTAAAGAAGCTAGTTCACGAGAGGATGATTCGTTTTGGAAATTGGAATATAGGCACACTTACAAACAAATCTATGGAAATAGTAGACACTATGATCAGGAGAAGTATCAATTTCATTTGCCTTCAAGAAACTAAGTGTGTGGGAGAAAAGGCAAAGGAATTAGACATTTCATGTTTCAAGCTTTGGTGCACTGAAAAAGTTAAATTGAGAAATGGAGTGGGCATAATTATGGATAAGTATTGAAAGAAGGCCATTGTGATGTAAAAAGGGTAGGAGATAGGATCCTAGCCCTAAAATTTGTAGTGGAACCAGACATGCACCTTTAATGTGATTAATGCTTATGCACCTCAAGTCGGGTTCGAAGAACACCTTAAGGTTAACTTCTGGAATGATTTAGAAGGCTTAATTATGGATTTACCACTAGGAGAGAAGGTTTTCCTATGGGGATCTAAATGGTTGCGTAGGGAGTGCTTCTGGAGACTATCGGGGTGTGCATGAGGGATATGGCGTTGGGGAGGTAAATGCTAAGGGTAAATCTATCCTAGGTTTTTCGTCTACTTTCGATCTTACTATAGCCAATACATGTTTTAAGAGAGAGAGAGAGAGAGAGGAACATCTCATCACGTACAAAAGTAGGGTGACATGCTCTCATATTGATTTTTTCCTCATTAGGAAATTAGATAGAAAGATTTTATGGACTATAAAGTCATACATGGAGAGAGCTTGACTACCCAGCATAGAGTCTTGGTTATAGATGTACGAGTTAAGGGGAGAGTGAAGAGAAGAGGCCATGAAAGGGCTTCAAGGATCAGGTGGTGGCAATCGAAGGGTATAAAATAAAGATATTCCAGCAAAAGGTTTTGGAGGGAGAGTTTTGGGAGGCAAACGAAAGCGCAAATGCTATGTGAGACAAGATGGCCAAGGGGATCAATAAAGTAGCAAAAGAGACGCTTTGCGAATCAAGAGGATTTGAGCCTAGGGATAAAGAATCTTGGTGATGGAACAAAAGTGTGCAAGATAAGGTTAAGGTAAAAAGGGAATGCTTTAAAGCATGTTTGTTATGTACAAATGCTGAAAATTGGGGAAAATACAAGGTAAAGAAAGAGACCAAGAAGAAAGTGGGGGAAGCGAGCACTAAAGCTTTTGATGGATTATACCTATCATTAGGCACCAAAGATGGAGAAAAATCTATTTACAGGCTTGCTAAAGGTAGGGAAAGAAAGACAAAAGACTTGGACCAAGTGAAATGCATTAAGAATGAAGAAAGTAAAGTTCTGGCTAAGGAGCAAGATATTAAAGATAGATGGAAGAAGTATTTCTACAAATTATTCACCGAGGGTTATGGAATTTCATCGTGATCCAATGAACTAAACATTAGAGAGGAGGATCAAAATTATACCTTTTATCGTAGAATTCAAGGGCATGAGGTAAAAAGAGCTAGAAGGGTGGATAATGGCAAGGCATTTGGGCCAGACAATATGCCTGCTGAGGTTTGGAATAGCTTAGGAGATAGAGGTATTCTTTGGCTCACAAAGTTTTTTAACGAGATATTGAGGTCAAAGAAAATGTCAAACGAATGGATGAGAATCACTTTAATTCCAATTTATAAGAACAAGGGAGATATACAAAATTGTGTAAATTATAGGAGGATTAAAATCATGAGCCATAATATAAAGCTATGGGAAAGGGTGATTGAGAGGAGACTAAGAAAAGAAACCAAAATTACTGATAATCAATTTGGTTTTATGTCTGGGAGGTCGACCATGGAAGCAATTTGTTTGCTACAACGTCCGATGGAGGATTACCAAAGGAATCAAATAGAGTTACACATGGTTTTCATTGATTTGGAGAAGGCACATGATAGAGTGCCTAGAATGATTTTATGGAAAGCATGAAAAGAAAGGGGTTCGCATTATCTATAGAGGGCCATGACTAGTGTGAGAACACAGGGTGGGGCCACAAAAGATTTTCTAATCACTATAGGACTGCACCAAGAGTCAGCTTTAAGCCCCTATCTTTTTACCTTGGTGTTGGATGTCCTCACGGAGCACATTCAAGAGCCAGCACCGCGATGCACGTTGTTTGCAGATGATATTGTCCTAGTTGGCGAGTCGAGAAAGGAGATAAATGGGATTGGAGGAAAGCTTTAGAAGCACATGAATTTTGTTTGAGTAGAAGTAGGACAAAATATATGAAATGCAAGTTTAGTAAAAGGCGTAGCACCCCTAGCTTAGAGGTGAAAATTGGGAACCATACTATACCACAAGTCACTCGGTTTAAATACCTTAGGTCCATTATACAAAACGACGAAGAAATAGAGAGAGATGTAAACCATCAACTTCGAACGAGTTGGTTGAAATGGAGGAGAGCATCACGTGTTTTATGTGATAAAAGGTATCACCAAAGTTAAAGGAATTTTATCGTACAATTATAACACTGGCGATGTTGTATGGGACGAAGTGTTAAGCGGTGAAAAGCCAAACAAGAATAAACTCAATGTTGCAAAGACGAGAATGTTGCAATGGATGAATGACAAGACTAGACAAGACAAGATAATATCAGGAATGATAGCATCAAAGAGGGAGTTAGGGTTGCACCTATTGTAGAAAAGATGGTTGAATCTCAGCTTAGGTGGTTTAGGCATGTATGGAAGAGACCAGTAGATTCCGCAGTAAGATGAGCAGATCAGATAGAGGGAAACCTAGTAGCAAGAGGCAGAGAAAGACCAATGAAAACTATAGGCATAACTATTAAGAAGGACTTAGAGGCCAATGGTTTCACTATAGACATGATTCATGATAGACCACTATGGCATCGAGTGATCCATGTAATCGACCCCACCTAGTGGGATAAGGCTTTGTTGTTGTTGTATTAATTGTTGAAATGATAATATAATAATAAAAAGTTGTTGTTTGACAACAATAACTAATATAGTGGTGACACGTAGGGTGTAAACGAGTCGAGTCGAGTATAACACTTTAAGCTTGAGCTTGGCTTGTGAAAAAAGAGTAGAGATCATCTTCATTTTTCAAATAAATGGAGATATCCATTACTATAGTTTTTGATGTATAAATGCACATCTTTTTAAAATGGTGACATAAATTGTGCATTTATTCATCTAATACTACAGCAATAAAAACCAAACTGACGTGGTTCGAGTGGTAAGTGTTGCGGCACAGGCAAGTGTACCTGATCGTAACTCGTAATAAAAGTGGAGTATATTTAAGACTCTGAATGTCGAACCCACAAGGAATGCGCGAGTACCAATGTAGTAAAGATTCTATATTATCTAGGCTAACGAAGGTTGTAATTAGAGAATTGCAAAGATTGTCACTTAAATAAAATAGTAATTTAAACGATGCGCAAGAATGAGTTAAGGTTATTATGGGAGGCCTAGGGGAACCGAGTTCACCAATACTTAGCTCCTAAATTTACTAATTAATTATTATGAGATCTATTTCCCAATTAAAAGCTAATCACTCACTCTAAAATTACTAACATCGTTTGATCATGCGATGTTAATAGTCTTCTTCCCAAATAACTACCCAGTTTGATCATGCAAGACAATTAAAAGATAGAGCATTAAGCAAAGGTGAGTTTGTTAGTCTAATAACTGATTAAAAACAAGTAATTATCCTTGATCCGGCGTAAAACATGAATTCTTTTATTCCTAGAGATCCGTTAACTGATTGTGGTACGATGCCACCAATTAAGTCAACTAATTAAAGGTTGATCAGACCTTATAGGATTAAGCATGTTAGAGATAAAACAATCAATCAAAATAATAGAAACTCCTAAAACTAATTAAATAAATATCAAAAGCATCGTAAAGGATCCCTCATCACCCCTAGTGATAGATTTAGCTACTCATGTCAAATGATAATAACACAAATTCATTCATAAAACCATAGAAATTCATAATAAAGAGTATAAATCTACACCGGGACACCCTTTCGGTATGACGACGATCCTTAAGCACGTTCTTCACGTCCTCACGAGCTCCGGCAACAAAACGGGATTGGCAAGAGGCTCCAAGAAATCAAAGATCAATGGAAAAGCAAGGGAATTGTGAGAAACTTCTCAAAAAGGGGCTGAGAAATCAGAAATTCGTCAAAAGGTCCTAAGTCTAGGCTAAGATTGCCTATTTATAGATTGGGATGAGAATTAGGTCATCTGGCTTCAAATCTGCACATTCTGGGATAGGGTACTGCCATACCGAATATATACACAGCCGTATCAGACTTTAATTGCGACGACAGCCCATACTTGTGCACTCTGTACTCCCTGACATCAACTGTGTACGACCGTACTTCCTTTGTGCGGCCCTACAGAACTTTTTCATCGGCACCAGGCTGTAATGACCAAGGGGGTACGCCCCTACTGCTTCTCTTGGATAGGTACAATCGTACTGACTGACTGTCAGGCCGTACCACATTTCCAGAAATGCTAAAAATCTTCAAAACTTGCCAGTTTTCAGTCAATTCTCGCATCTTTTGCTCTGAATGGTGTCTTTTACAATATTTTTGCAAAATAGGACATAAGTGAGTACTTTTATACTTTAAATAGCGCACAATGATATAATTAAGTACCAAAAATTTCCGATAAAAGTAGACAATTTGGTGTGTTAACACATCCCCGCACTTGAGTTTTGCTTGCCCTCAAGCAATCACTTGGGTAATTATAATAGAAACTACTTTCACTGAATAGGGGCAAAAACACAAGTATGACAACAAAGTGATATCATAAGACATGCCAATAAATAGAATGCCTAATTAACGTAAGTCAATAGTCTGTGATTTACAAGTCACACTCTCACCAATCTCAAAGTGTTTATAGGCATAGTCATTAACGTTCAGATTTTTCAAATGAAACATTACCATAGGCTTCTACATTGACCAAAACTCTACTATTAAAGTCTATTTATCAAGCAAAAGAGGAATGATGGTCTTTCATTAGTTGTAATGGGGCCAAGGTAATATTGTTAGGTAGGATAAGAGAAAGAAAATGTCATGCAAAGGGGTCAGAAACAAATCAACCAAAACAAATAACCTTTTTTCTTTTTCACTTTAAAGAGCAGGCAAGAATCCCCAATATTTTGATCAATAACAATTTTTTTTTGTATTTCCTGAAGACACTATCATAGCAAATATTTCTTTTTCGATACTTTTTTTTTGTTCTTTCCTTTCCTCCTTCCATGCATTCATGCAACAAATAAATAATTTTTTATAACTAGTTGGAGAAATAGATGTTAAGTCTTCTTTTTATAAGCAAACTAGAGTAACTGACCCGCGCTATGCACGGGTAATTTGTGTTGGTATAATATGAATATTTGTTGTGATCAATAAATTATTATATTTAATAAATATTATTAATAAGAAAAAAAGAGATTATAATTTGTATAAAAATTATTAAGATTTTGGATTTCTAACTTTTATGGAGAATATTCATCCCCATATGAATTAATTGAAATTTATCTTTTAGTTTAAAACCCTCATTGTTTTCATGTAAAATTTTACTCCCACGCATAATGTTTTATGTATGATTTATATATTTATCAAGTTAAATGTAAATATTAATGTTTTTTCATATAAAAGAATGTAGAATGTAACTATTCTACGTTTTTCTTGTAAAATGCTTATCCCATGGCATATGCTTTATATACTATATCAAAAGAAAATTGCAATTTTCTTGGATAAAAAATATTTGATAAACATATTTTACAATATATTTGTAGGTCAGTGCTATGCACGGTATATAATTATAAAAATTATAATCATATACCTATGTTTAGAAGAAGCAACATTCTATATACATTTAAATAAAAATTACAACTAAGTGTGTGCGCGCGCGCGCGTGTGCGTGTGCGTTTGTGTCTGTGTATGTGTAATACAAAAAATAATCACATTTGTACTGTGTTATATGTATCTATAAATTCAACATTAATATTATAGTTTAGTATATTATAATCGTAAACAAAATTAACTTCTTAAAATAAGGTAAACAACATTAGAAACTAAGTTTTAATTTATTAAAATATATTGAACGAATATTGATTAAATTTAATAAGATGAAACTTATGGTTGTCTAAATAATTTTTTGTTGATTGAATTTAATAATATTTAAAAGTAGAAAGTTTAGAATCTCTTAATCTTTGAAATTTTGGTTTTTTTAAATATTTCATAAAATAAAATTAACATTATTATAATAACAGAATTTTTATTTTTAATTTTTTGTGAAAAATCAAATCAAATATCAAATAAAAAAGTGTATATATACTATACTGGTTCACTGCCCGGTCTGGTTTTGATTACCTTTTGAAATTATAATTAAAATACTTTCTATAGTTAAATAAAAAAACGTATTAATTTTTTTAAAATAGTTTCAGAGTTAAAAAATTTCAATATCTTTAAAATAGAAAGAAATGTAAAAAAAAATATAACACAAATTATAGTTAAAATATTTTTATATTAATCAATTTAGTTATTAAAAGTTTTATTATTAATCAATTAAAAATAGAAAAAAGTTCAAATATATGAAATTTTATATAACAAATGAAAATATAAAATTGACTCCAAGTTGGCAATAGAACCAATGTTTCTTAGTTCAAGTAGTACTTCATCAGGTCTTCCTCAAACTTGTCGCACCACATGCTCATCTTCAATCTCTTGCCACATTTTTAAAACTGTATAGGACCGGGTGCTTCCCCCGTCTTCCATTTCCCCTCGATCCTTCTGGATGATTGAGAATAGGAGGCCCTCAGTGAATTAAAAATCTACATTAGGAAAAGTAATCATAAACTTCAAATATTTCCAATTGAAGATAGACTACTACCGGTAGCTATACCTCATCATGCACGCAAAAGAATAATAAAAAGGAAAAGCAAACTACATGAACTAATTTTTTTGCCTATTTCTTAGTCCAAACTATGAACCTGTGAATGGGAAACGCCCATAACATATCCCAAAATTTCAATTTTGTGAACCTGCATAAGATGCAGGTATTCTTCAGATTGACAGTCTAGGATTTCAAGACACACCGGTGTTTTTTCAATCTCTTTCTGTTAATGAAATATTTAAAATGTCTCCACTCAAAAAACACAAATAAATTTTCTTCATGATGTTTTTTCCCTAAGGAGGATTTTGCATCAGAAGATTTTAACAAGGCCCCTCTCCTTTCTTTTGCCTAAAAAAAAGCATGCTACATATAGTGTTATACATAAATCAGAAGATCAATTCAAAATCATGATATAGTTTCAGTGAGATTTTGGATTGATAAGTTATTGTACCCCTGTTTTTTTTTCACCCATTTTTCTAACTACAAATTAAAGTGTCTCATATTTTTCAAAATATATATATATATATAGTGAGCATATACCTTTTTTAAATAATGATTTCGATTAATAATTGTATATTATTTTAGCATTAGAATTTTGAAATTATACATGATATTTAGACATGAATAATGATGGATCATGTAAATTTTTTATGAATAACTGGCAATAAAATAAAATCATGAATAATGTATATTTTTTATGTCATTAGTTTTTTGTCAAATTTTCAATTATAATAACAATTAAGTTATTTTTTATGTTGATGTTGATGGACCTATTATTAAATCCTACAGTGTATGAATGTTTTTATCAATTCGTGCTTGTATAATAACACATTTAAATAATTTAAAAAACATTAGTTCCAAAAATTAGTCAAAAACAATGTAATTAATTTTAGTATTAGAGTAATGTTTTAAAAGATATGTATATGTATATTATATGTAAGTATAATGGATATATATATTCATTAAGTATAAGCACCAAAATAATGACTTAGTGACACGTAATAAAATTTATGGTGATGTAGGATGACACATGACAGAAATTTTCTAAAATAGAATGACATGTGTGACAGCATTGAATGAGAGATGTGTGAGAGCATGACACTTTAAAAAAATATGGTTTTTTTGAGAGGATGACACTTGGCAATGCATTTAATGAGATTCATTTCTAATTTTATATATTATTGATTGATTACCATCAACGTAGTATTTTTTTTTTTAATCCGATGAACACTGTCATGTCAATAAAAAATCGATAGCAATGACTATCAATATTTATAAATTATTTTTTATGTAATGAATATTAAAATTTATCTAAAAATAGCGAATTTCCAAATTTTATATTTCACTCACTTTTGTTTGTAAATTATGTTAATTATTTTTTGTCATATGTATTTTATAAAAAACACAAAAAATAATATGTTGGTATGTATTTTAGTTTTAATTTAATTTTTAATGTGCTATTAAATTTAGACGTGTATAATATCAAATAAAAATAAGTAATATTAATTATATTAAAACTTACTTTTAAATAATATTATCACACTTGTAAATTTTTATTTTCGTATTAATTTTAAAATATTCCACGTAATATGCAGCTTTTTTGACACCTGGAACCCAATGCATTACACATGTAAATTATTTCCTTAAATATTGTTGTACATGGGCAGACATTTATTAAGATGTGGTGAATATGATGACCCTTATAGCCATATTTAATGAGGTTTTCATGTGAGGGTGACACTTGGAGGTGTAATTAATGAGGTTTATTCTTAATTGTATAGAATATAGATGTAAGGGATTCAAAACATTATTCTTTTGATCTTGCCACTAATTGCTCTTAAAGAGTACATTATAAGGTTACCTTCACAGAGTATAATCAACAATAACAAGAAGGGGTACCAAAGAAATATGATAATATACTTTTAGGCACAAAAATAGGCAACTAGTGGTAAGATGAATTCAAAATAGAAGTGGCCTGAAAAATTCTTAAAAATTGTCTTTTCCAAATTCACATGAAAATAAACTTATATTCGCTTTTTAATGGTCTCGGCACAAGTTCTGGAATATACATTCATAAAAAAAAAATATCACTCAAACAAAGAAAAGAGACAAAAAATATGATGTGGCCTCTTGTTTCAGGCTCAAATCTCACATTTAATAGCTTACACAGAAAATTGAAACTTACAGAACTTCAATGCTAATTTTCAGCAAACTATAATACTAACAATAGATTTATTTCAATCACAAGTTGTCGGAAAAAAAATTTAGTAGCCCCTAAATCAGCAAAATTTTAAAGTTCTCTATAATTATAAGCAATTGTAAGGATAGCCAAGTAATGAGCAAAATATAAAATCCCTCCCCACACTTATTTATAGCAGTGTCCTCACTGCTACTAAGATAGATCAAGCACAAAAAGGATAACGGAAAATAAAGATAATTGTGCTAAAATAAAAGAAGGTGGAAAGAGACTTCCCTCTGAAAAATATCACGAGCAAATTGAATGGGGATATGAACAAGGTATGATGTTTTCTTTCCCAATACCGATAAAGCTGGTAAGCGGGCGCAAGAATTGTGCATCACAACACTAAAAAATTAGAAACAAAATAAAAATAAAATAAGATAGCAAAAAAAACGATAAAAGCAATAAAATAAAATAAAATGTATCCTACGAGTATGTCAATATATACAAATCTCTTTTTATTACAGAAGTAAAACCCTAAGTACTAAAAGAGAAAATAAAATGTAGTCCCGCATCACTCGGCAGAAGGGTGTGGCCGGAGGTGCTGAAGGTGCTTCAAAATAGCTGCCTGTTGCTGGTCCACATGGGTTCGGTCCTCCTGAAAACTAGTATGTATCTCGTCGAGAGCATCTTGACGTCCTATAGGAGTGGCCTTGTGGTGCTGGTTGTGGCTGTCGTGGTGGTGGTGCAGGATGCTCCTCTGCCAGGGGCTCAAAATATGCAGCCTGATCCTCCTGTTGCTGCTCTTCCTGCCTGACCACCTCGTAGTTGCCATGGCCTAATCTCTGCAGAACACCAATGTTGCAGAGAGTCAAAAGTTCAATGGGCTTCATCTCAATGACGGTGGCCCCGCTCCAGCGTGAACTCCAAGATGGGCTGCCAGTCTAGAAATGAATGACCCTAAAACTATATGACCGGTGTTCTGGGTCTGCAAATGAATGCCCAGCTGAGTGCATGTGCGTAAGAAAAACATTTCAGCGTCGCAGTGGTGGCCCTGGTCCTGCGTCAAGGCCCAAAAAAGAAATAAATATGGCCGGGTGACTATGTCGTCGCTCAAGGCTCTCCCGTTTATGGAACGGGCTAACCACCTGTGCACTGCTCGCACAGCTGGGTCTCTGGTCTAACTAGCCTTGGCCGGCCTGGGGATGTAGTGGGCATCCCAAGTGAGATCTCTCCAACTCACTGAGTCCTGCCATCCCTCTAGGATCTCCAAGAGTGCTCCTAAATACTCTGGCGTCTGTACTGTCTCTGCCGTCTCGAATTCCAGCCCGATGTTGAACTCGGCTAGGGTGACCTCGTGGTGAGTCCTACAGAGGTAAAATGTGACTACCAGATCCTGGTCTGGCTTATCCTCCATCCGGATGCTCGGGCTCCCTGTCCCTCATATGATAGCCACAGGTGGCTAGAAAATCAATGACAGCCTCCACATGAGTGGGCTGCCTAACCGAGGCTGCCCGGAGCCATCCGATCCTCTGCAGCAAAGTCTTCACCTCCTCTCACATGCCAACCTGCTTGAGGGCATCAAAGTCTAAATATCTCTGGGTGTGAGTATGGAAGTCCCGCAACTGTCTGTATCTTTCCGTGTGCTGCTGTGGGATATAAGATGGCACGACTTTGGGCACGCGTGCTACTACAGATGAGGAGGCCTCACCTCTCTGGCGCTTAGACATTTTCTTGCAAAACAAAAACAAAACAAAAAAGGAAAAATTAGAAATTTATGCAAGATTCTGTGTTAGGTACGCTTATACTTCGTGGGATACGACCGTACTCAGTGTCCCTGTACGCCCTAGTTAAAACAGAAGTACGGCTCGACTTAAGCATTATGTACGATCGTACTGTGCAATAGGTACGCTCATACCTGTATCAGGTTTTCAACCCTAAGGTCCAAGACGCTTCAATACACTTTGTTCTTGAGAGAATGCAGATCAATGCTTTGCCTACGGTTTTGTGAAAAATCTACCTTATGATCAGATTTTCTCAGTTTTTAGCCTAAAATTTAAGTCTCTAATCATTCCTAGGGTCTCTAAGCATGCAAAACCAAGCCAAAATTACCCCTAAATTGCTAAAATTAGAATTAAACAAAATTAAAAACCTAAAACAACTAAAAACTAAAAACAACCAGTAAATTAGGCATTCAACCCAAGAAATAAGTTTAGAATAAGTACTTGGATGGTATTGGGATGAAAAATACGAAGGATTTGAAAGAAGAGGGTGCTTGGGTGGAGAGGATTTGGGCGTACGAGGGTGGTACACCCTTACCTCTCACTATTATCTTTTATTTTTAGCCTCTGGACACGGGGTACGACCGTACCTAGTTATATGTGCGGTCGTACCTACAGTTTTCTCCGTGTTTTTCATAATGAAGTTATTGGGTACGGTCGTGCCTAAAGATAGGTACGCCCGTACATACTGGTTTTCCAGAAAACATTTTGTTTTTCAGAATATTTCATTTTTTTCGTATTTTTAATAATCAATAAAAATAAAATCAATAATAAAAACGGAATAAAAAATAACAATAAGAAGAAAAAATATTAGTAAACACGGGTTGCCTCTAAGCGCTTATTTAACGTCCCGAGCCTGACGGTTCGGAGGACTTAGAATTAATCCTCAGCGGGCAATGACCCTTCTATGATGTTACCTTTCATCTTCTTACCATTGGGGAGGATGCAATATAGTTGTCTTTATCAGAGTGATCCATCCAACTAGGGCTTGAGCACTTCTTTGGTGGGTTCATTATGCACCCACATTCTTCACAGATGTAAATTGGCTTTCTCATAATGGGTGAAATTGTCTTGATAAATTTCTACACCAAGTCATTCTTCGTCTTTATTTCTTTAGCTGGTAAGAGATATAGCCATATTTTGACTTCCTCATCTAATGAAAACAGGAAGATCTTCAATTTTGCTTCATCTGGAGACAAGTTCTCATATCTAGCATTCCTCATCATTTTGCAGAACTGTTTCATATGTTGAATAGGATCTCGCCTGCTGTTCCCTTAAATTTGTAGGGCTGACACCTCTGAAATAATGGAAGGGTCTAATTCAAAACTAGCAAGCTCTTCAGAAGTGCCATCCTTTGACTGCTGAAATCCTTGGATATGGTCCTCTATTTCTTTTTCCTCAAATGTGGGTTGGAAAGCCCTGACAAATTCTTCCATTAATTCTTCCCATGATGCAAAGTGGAATTTCGGGTAAATTGAGAACCACTGCTTAGCCACTCCTCCGAGAGAAAAAGGGAATAACTTCAGTCTTATCTCATTTGCGGTGGTTCCTCTATATTTGTCAGTCTTGACCAAGTCATAAAAACTAAGTACATGGAAAGTGGGATCCTCTCTAGGCAGTCCTTTGAATTTAATATTCTGACTCTGGCCTTGTGATTTCTGTTGGCCTCCCCATGAGAAATTGGGATGGTTCCTCCATCAGGGATTATAAGTAATGGAGTGGGGGTCATTTTGTGGCTTGTTTCCAATAAAGTTCACCTCCTCGGTGCAGTCTTTAGAATCATGACTGGTTACTCCACAGAAATTGCAGGAAGCTCTGGTTGTCCTGGTTTCAATAGCTTTTAGCCTTTCTTCAACTTTTTCCATGAAACCGGCTAAAACTTCCACACACGGATGTTCGTGTCTTTGCATGTTTTTCAACATAGCTTTTTGCATTCCAGCTTTTGGACGAAAATCCCTTTAGCCTACATCATTGACTTCTTCCAGTTGGCTCTCAATCGCCATGCATCCCCAGTCATTATTAGTCGCTATTTCATTAGACTGAGTTTATGTTGCCATTGGAGTCTCTAGCTTTTTGGTCATTGCCTCCAACTTTGCTTCGAGGGCTGTGTTTGTGTCCACCTTATAAATTCCTGCCTGCTGGTTCTTCCTTCTGGTTTTTCTTTCTCCTACTGACCACTGAGCATTATTCTGAGCCATTTCAGTCATTATTTCATAAGCCTCAGTGGGTGTCTTCTTTCCGAGAGATCTTCCACAAGCAGCATCAACAGCACCTCTAGTTTGCATTGTGAAACCATTATATAGAATTTGAACCAGCTGCCATTTGGTAAAACCATGATGAGTGCAGCTCCTAAGTAGATCTTGAAATCGTTCCCATGCCTCATGTATTGATTCTCCTTTATTTTGAGCGAACCCAGATATGTTAGCTCTCAGCTATGCAGATTTCGCTGGAGGAAAATACTTATTCAGAAATTTAGTCTTTAGGTCCTCCCTGGCGGTAATAGAATTTGGTGGAAGTGAATCCAACCATAATTGTACCTTCCCCTCTAATGAGAATGAGAACAACCTTAACTTGATGGCCTCCGGTGTCACACCTTGACACTTGACAGTATTAGCAACCTTTTGGAATCTTTTGAGATGAGCATTTGGGTCTTCAGAAGGTAAGCCAGAGAATTGCACTGTAGATACCATTAAAATAAGTGCCGGTTTTAGTTCGAAATTAGTGGCCTCAATTGCTGGGTAGTTGACACTGTCTACCACATCCGTAGTTGGTGTGAAGCACTCGTTCAACGTAAGTTCGTTCTCCATTGATAGCTGTTGTCTTCTCAACAAACGAAGTATTCTTTCGATTTCTGGATCAAATATCAATTCAGGACGTTGAGACATTGTCTACATACACCAAAGGAAACCAAATTAGAGTGTCCTTAGAAAAATAAGATAAACAGAAAAATAAACAAATAAAATAAAATGCTTAAAGTAACTAGAATCTCGTTTAATCAATATCACTAAAACATTCCCCAACAACGGCGCCAAAAATTTATTGTGGCTAAGGCAAGTGCACCTAATCGTAACTCGTAATAAAAGTGGAGTATATATTAAGACTCCGAATGTCGAACCCACAGGAAATGCATGAGTACCAATGTAGTAAAGATTCTATATTATCTAGGCTAACGAAGGTTGTAATTAGAGAATTGCAAGGATTGTCACTTAAATAAAATAGTAATTCAAACGATACACAAGAACGAGTTAAGGTTATCATGGGAGGCCTAGGGGAACCGGGTTCACCAATATTTAGCTCATAAATTTACTAATTAATTATTATGAAATCTATTTCCCGATTGAAAGCTAATCACTCACTCTAAAATTACTAACACTGTTTGATCATACAATATTAATAGTCTTCTTCCTAAATAACTACCCAGTTTGATCATGCAAGGCAATTAAAGGATAGAGCATTAAGCAAGGGTGAGTTTGTTAATCTAATAACTGATTAGAAACAAGTAATTATCCTTGATCCGGCATAAAACATGAGTTCTTTTATTCCTAGAGATCCGTTAACTAACTGTGGTATGATCGCCGCCAATTAAGTCACCTTATTAAAGATTGATCATGCCTTATAGGATTAAGCATGCTAGGGATAAAACAATCAATCAAAATAATAAAAACTCATAAAACTAATTAAATAAATATCAAAAGCATAGTAAAGGATCCTCATCACTCCTAGTGATGGATTTAGTTACTCATGTCAAATGATAATAACACAAATTCATTCATAAAGCCATAGAAATTCATAATAAAGAGTATAAGTCTACATCGGGACACCCTTTCGGTATGATGACGGTCTTTAAGCACGTTTTTCACGTCTTCACGAGCTCCAGAAGCAAAACGGGACTGACAAGAGGCTCCAAGGAATTAAAGATCAATGGAAAAACAAGGGACTTGTGAGAAACTTCTCAAAAAGGGGCTAAGAAATCAGAAATTCGTCAAAAGGTCCTAAGTCTAGGCTAAGATTGCCTATTTATAGGTTGGGATTGGAATTAGATCATCTGACTTCAAATCTGCACATTCTGGGATGGGGTATGGCCGTACCGAATATATACACAGCCGTACCGGACTTTAATTGCGACGTTGACCCGTACGTGTACACTTTGCACTCCCTGACATCAATTGTGTACGGCCGTACTTCCTTTGGTGCGGCCGTACTGAACTTTCTCATCGGCGCCAGTCAGATCGACCGAGTACGCCTCATCGCTTCTCTTGGATAGGTATGGCGCCTTGGTATCGTCGGGCCGTACCGCTCGTCCAGAAGTGTTAAAAATCTACAAAACTTGCCAGTTTTCAGTCCATTCTTGCATCTTTTACTTTGAGTGGTGTCTTTATGATATTTCTGTAAAATAGGACATAAGTGAGTACTTTTATACTTTAAATAGTACAAAATGATATAATTAAGTACTAAAAATGCCTTATAAAAGTAGACAATTTGGTGTGTTAACAGTAAGCAACTCGGGTCCCTTAAGCATGTGGTCGGGGTTCGAATCCTGACTCATGTGTATGGAAATTCATCATTTGAGAGATGCAAATCTTAAATGTGCTCTAGATCGTCGAAGGGATTAGTTTTCACAGTTGCGCGTAGAGGATACCCTTGGAAACCAAAAAAATACTACAATAATACAATAATAAAGATCTCCATTTATTTATAATAAAGAGGATCTCTACTCGTGAAAAAATGGGTTGCTCGAACTTGACTCATTTATTCAAACGAGTCTAACTAAAAACTTGGGCTTGACATGTTAAAAAAAGAGTAAAACTTGAGCTTGACTTGTTTATCTCTTTTGCAACTTAAAATTTGTTGTATTTATATTATTTTTGAAGTTTATCAATTTTACTATTGCTTCAAATATAGTATTTTATTATAAAATTTATGAAAAATTTCGTTTCGTTTGTGTGTCATATTTTTGTATTATTGCTTCAAAAAAATTGTTTTTCACACCAAAAGAAATTATCTTTGTACGATTAAGCGGTTTTGTTAAATAACAATTTACACGAAAGCGATGGAAGTAGAGAGTGGCTCGCGTGAGGAAAAGCCACCTCCCAAACCGCCTGACGACGGCGGAAGGGTCGTGAGTAGTATGATTTCGTTCCGGGATAAATTACTTGGACCGCAAGCGACCATTGTTAGAAGGAAAAATGTAGATTTGTTAGCAGAAAAGATGTTCACAATAGAATGGGATGATGGGGATCGATTGAAACCCAGATGCTACATTGATAAAGGACTACTAGAGGAGCTGTGCAAGCCTTGGAAAGATGCAGTAATAGTCACGTTACTGGGGAAACATATTGGTTACTTTATGTAGCGACCAAAAAATTCGGAGGGATTTTTTGGGTTTAATAGAGCTGCCACCAATAATTTATTTCATAGGGAAAATATTGGAAAAAAACCTTTTTTGAAGAAAAATGGTCCTTAAGACCGGATTTGGGTTCGGGAGTCGATTATGCGTAGGGAAGGTATTAGCACCCCACGACATCCTTTCGAAAAAGGTTACCTCTAACTAATTGTGCAAAATTTATTAACTTCTAAAAAAATATTTATTTCCCTTTTATTTAAAATAAAAAATAACCAAGATAAAAAAAGGACTTGATAAAAGTCGTTTATTTTTGCGCTTGACAGGAGTGGACTCCTGCTCCTACGTATCTCCGGGTACAGTGGAGAAATCAAAGGCTACGTAGTTCTTGGGTAGAAAATGATTGTGTGTTGGTTGATTATAAATGTATATTTTTTTATGGAAAAAAAGGTAGGTTTTGTAGGGACCAAACAAGAAGCAATTAAGAGTGGCCCTTGCTAACAATCTTTTTTATTTATAAAATTAACGGTGTTCGTAATGATCAAACGGGAAGCAATCTCGAGTGATCATTACTAGTAAAAAACTTAATTTTATTTTTATGAAGAAGATAGGTTTTCATGGGGACCAAACAAGAAGCAATCAAGAGTGGTCCTCACTAATAACCCATTTTTATTTAGAAAATTAAAATACTTGTAATGACTAAATGAGAAGCAATCTCGAGTAGTCATTACTAGTAAATTAATGTTCATGATTTTTATCATGTGATTTTTTCAAAAAAAGTAGGGTTTCAAAACTTGTATGTGAAATTTAGTTGAATAAAATTGTATTAGTTTGACTAGTAAAAAAAAGTCCACATTCATTAAAAAAAACAAGTGGGCTAAAGCCCAACATTTTAAAAAAATAATAATTACAAAAAAAAAGGGGTTTGGCAAATAAAAGAAAGAAAAGAAAGAAAAAAAAACACAAAAATGGGCTGAAGCCCAAGAAGTAAAAAAAAGGGCCAGAATAGAGAAAAAAAAATAGAAAGGAAAAGAAAAGAAACAAACAAAAAAAAAGGATGGGGGCGTAAAGAGTGAAAAATTGGGCTGAAAAACCAGGCAATAAAAACAAACTCACACACACTTATACACACACTAACAAAGACATAACACACTCACACACACCAAACCTAAAACCTAACACACACACTCACATTAACACACACTAAAACAGAAGAAAATGAGCAGAAGAGCGCCGCTGGGACCAAAGAAAAAAATGGAGAGAGAGAGAGAGAGAGGGAGAGAAAGAGGTGGCGAGAAGAAAAGAGGGATGGGGTGGCACACACATGTCATGAGCTGAAGGAAGGGAGAGGGACGATGGGGGAAGATCGTGAAGAGGAGAGGGAAAGTGAGAGAGAAAGGGAGGAAGAAGTGGCGAGAAGAAGAGAGGGATGGGGGTGGCGCGGCCGCGAGCTGGAGGAAGGGAGAGGGACGATGGGGAAGATCGTGAAGAGGAGAGGGAAAGTGAGAGAGAAAGGGAGGAAGAAGGAGGGAGAGAGGGCGTGACAGAGGAGGGGGGAAGGAGGAGGATGAGGGAGGCTGAGAGGGTGAGGGAGGTTTTACCTCCTTGTCTTCTCCCTTCTTCTTCTTGTTTTTTCTTGCTTCTTCTTTTTTTTGCTTCTTCTTTCTTCCCTGCTTCTTCTACGTTTTTTTGCTTCTGCTTCCTTTTTTTTTCCTAGTTCTTCTCTTTTTTTCTCTCAATTTTCTCTCAAATTGTTGTGTATAATTGGTACCAAGAATGAGATATCCAATTCTGAAATTAAGTGAAATTTTTCTTCGTCCCCTGTTCTCTCTTCTTGCTCTACTATTTATAAAAAAAAAAGGTTCAGTTTGTCAACTTGAGGTTGTAACTTGTATGCTAAGTTTGTGCTAAAATGATGCTGAGGAGATGGTAACATGTGCAAAGTCTGAGATGGTATTAATGGTTTGAAAAAATATTGCAATCAGCCGTGACTTCAACAACGGTGCTCCCCCTTTTTTGATTAAATTGCATTGTTTGTCAAACTTGGTTGGCAGATGAAGAAAAAGCAAGAGGCCTATGGGGGACATATAGTCAGAAGACATAGTTTGTAGAGTGGTGAGGAGATATGCAGAGGACTTTGGTGAAGATATGCAGATGACTTTGTGAAGGGTGAAGATAAGAGTGTGGAAATCTGGCTTTGATTTTCGCTTTGGATTTTGGTTTTTTTCGGTTCTAGAACGCTTGTAATGGACTCTTGTAATGGACAATTCTTGCAATTGGGCTAAAATTATTAAAATAATTAACAAAAAAAAAGAAATAATAATAATAATTGAGCCCAAGTATTATTAAAATTAGTCTGCTTCAAAAAAAAAGACACAATAAAAAAAATGAAAATATGAGCGGACAAGGGGTATAACACTTTACAATGAGAAAGAAGCTGAAGGCCACTTAGAGACTTACGGGGGGGGGGCGGAGATGGTGGATATTGGTCATGGTTTTTTCATGGTCAAGTTTGATATTGAAGCTGATCAGGAAAAGGTTATAGGAGGTGGTCTATGGATGATTTTTTACCATTATGTGGCCATTCGACCATGGGAGGCTGACTTTGTGTCATCTGAAGTCACAATCAACAAGACAATGGTGTGGATTTGTTTTCCTTCTCTAGGCATGGAGTACTACGATGAGAATGTCTTAACAGCTGTAGCCACGGCCACTGGAAAACCTATCAGGGTTGATATCTGCACTATCGATGCATCTAGAGGAAAATTTGCAAGGGTATGCGTTGAAATTGATCTTGAGCAACCGGTGGTGGGCAAGGTGTGGTTTCGCGACAGATGGATACATGTGGAGTATGAGGGGCTGCGTCTGTTGTGCAATAAGTGTGGTTTGTTTGGTCACAATGGAAGAAACTGCATCAAAGTGAAGCCAAACACGGTGCCAATTGTGGAGGCAATAAGGGACGAGCAGGGTAAAATGGCGGCGATCCAACAAGCCAATGGTACAGTGGCGGCGGGCCAAGGGGGTGAGATAGTCAACCCTAACCTTAGTAATTCGAATTCAAATCCCAAAGATAACGGAGGGGGAGATTTGCATGGAGATTGGATTGAAGTTAAAAAAGGAAATAAGCATGCAAAGGGGAGGAATAAATCGGTTGCAGATTTTGCGCACAAATCTGGTGGAAATCGTAACGGATCAAATATTTTCTCTAGGCCAAATCAGTTTGGTATTTTGCAAGATAAAGGCAAGGGTGTGATGAATCATGCGGGCCCATCAACTGATACGGGTGTGAAGTTTCATCCGGGTGCCAATGATACGTGGAGAGAAAAGGTTTGGGAGAGAAAAAAAGCCCGAGAAATGAAGCTGGTAAAAAATACAATTTGGAGGTTAGCAAGGGGCCCACAGTGTCAATTAACATGAGAGAAACAGCTGGAGAAAGTAGCAAAAGAAATAGTAACTATGTGAGAAACAATAATAACGTCACAACTGGGTAAACCGAGAGGGAGAAGTCAAAAGAATACTCTAGGAATGTCACTGTTGATGTGGAGAAAATGTACGAAACGCTACGTAATTATGGTATTGATGATGCCATGCAAGTAGGGCACCATGTAGCAATCCTTGATGATCCAAAGCCACCGGATCCAGAGAGTGGGGGCACAGTGGAGGGAGAAAATGTGAACTTTGATATGGAGGAAGAGAGTGAAGAGGAAGAGGATGAAGATATCATGGTGGAAGAAACCCCAGCAATGCTTCAGGGTTAAGACAGGTACCACAGTTACTATCCCCTTTCCAAGTTTTTTAATGATAAGTTTCAAAGATATGTCTATTCTTGCATGGAATGTGTGTGGCTTTGCAAGTAAGAAGAGTAATCAACACATGAAGGAAATCCTTAGAAGGTTTAAACCGGAATTCGTGTTTCTGTTTGAGACTCATATTCCTTTCAAGAATTTGGCCAGGTTTTGGGACAGGTTGGGTTATGATTGTATAGCGATGGAGGAGTGTCGTGGCTTTACAGGTGGCATTTGGGCTCTTGCTGGTAAAGGGAGCCAGTTTGTGTATACTGTTTTGGACTCTATGCCTCAGTGTATTACTCTATCTGTATCTCGTGGAGTGGCTTTTGGGCCTGTTCTGGGGTGTATGCGGACCCTATGTACTCACCTAGATGTCAGCTATAGGATCATTTGAAGAATGTTAGGAGTAATTTTTTAATGTCGTGGGCCATGATTGGAGATTTCAACGAGATTGTTCTCCCTTCAGAACAATGGGGGGCAATTTTCTTTGTGCTAGGGTTGAGAAGTTTGCTCAAATGTTGGATGTTTGTGACATGATTGACTTGGAATTTTTTGGGTCGCAGTTTACTTGGCAGGGTAAAAGGAGAAATCGTTTGGTCTCTAAGCGGTTGGATAGGGAAGTGTGTGATTTCAGGTGGAGATTGAAATTTCCTGAAGCTATAGTGGAACATTTGGTTAAGAAGCATTCTGATCATAACCCTTTGTTGTTGCGGTGTAGTCACGTGGATTCCTCTCATCAGGATCGCCCTTTCATGTTTCAGGCGGCGTGGCGTACCCTCAAGATTACCCGGGAGTGGTTATGGAGGCTTGGAATAAATCTAGTGATGTTATTATTGCCCTGCATTAGGTTTCTACTGATTCACTAGCTTTTAATAAAGATTTTTTTGGCAATATATTAGCTAGAAAGTGTTAGTTGGAAGCGCGGCTTAGGGGGATTCAACGTGCCTTCGAGAGAGTAGACTCTGCGAACTTGCTTCTCATTCAAAGACAGTTGATAAGTGAGTATGAGGACATTTTTTTCCAAGAGGAGACCATGTGGTATCAGAAATCCCGAGAGAAGTGGATAAAACTGGGAAGTCGCAATACTTCATTCTTTCATGCTCAAACTGTAATCAGGCGTAAGCGAAATAAGATTCATGGTCTTAATTTACCTTTCGAAATGTGGTGTACGGACCCAGATGTGCTCAAATCAGAGGATGTGAAGTTCTTTAAAAATTTATTTTGCTCCACAGAGATTCGGAGCTTAGAGGCCCATGGTATCATTCAAAATCCTTTGGGAACGGATGAAAGTTTGGAGTTAGTTAAGCCTGTTGTGAAAGAGGAAGTTCATCGAGCTCTTATGAATATGAAATCTTATAAAGCCCCGGGTCCGAATGGCTTCCAGCCTATCTTTTTCAAGATGTTTTGGAATGATGTGGGGGATGATGTTTGAAATTTTGTGAAGAATGCCTTTGCCACTGGGAGGTTTGACACTCGAGCCACAGATACCTTGATTGTCTTAATTCTGAAAGGGGACCATCCTACGTCCTTTAAGGAATTTAGACCAATCACGTTTTGTAATGTGCTTTATAAGCTGATTTCGAAGGTTTTAGTGGCCAGGTTGAGACCTTATCTTGATAAGATTGTTAGCCCGTTGCAGAGTAGTTTTATTACGGGTCGGAATACGAAGGATAATGCAATTGTCTTGTGAGAGATAATTCATAATTTGTAGAAAAAGAAGAGTAAAAAAGGTGACCTTATTTTTAAGCTAGACCTAGAGAAAGCTTATGATAGGGTGAACTGGGATTTCTTGAAGGAGACTCTGACATGATTTGACTTCCCGCCAGTCATCATATCTCTTATTATGCTTGGCATTTCCTCCTCTACCTCTTCTTTGTTGTGGAATAGGAGTAAGACTGGGGGGTTTACCCCGCGAAGAGGCCTGCGACAAGGTGACCCTCTCTCTCCTTACTTATTTGTTCTTTGTATGGAGAGGTTAGGAGAAATGATTACTGAGGCCATAAGTGGGGGGGAGTGGCTGCCTATCCAAATTTCTAGGGATGGCCCCAAGGTTTCTCATCTCTTTTTCGCTGATGATGTGCTTCTCTTTACTAAGGCTACTGTGGCTCAGGCTCGAGTGGTCAAGAAAGTATTGGATGATTTCTGTGCAATGTCGGGATTGAAGATTAATATAGAGAAATCCAAGATGTTTGCTTCTACTAGTGTTCAGATAGCAAGGAGGTTGAGGTTAACTCAGGTAACTCAAATGCATTTTACAGGTTGCCTAGATAAATACATGGGGTTCAAATTTATTCATGGGCGTATTCATAAGGCTGAGTTTGGAGAAGTCATAGACAGGGTCACCTCTAAACTGGCTTCATGGAAAGGCAGGTTACTTAACAAACCGGGGAGGCTGACTCTTACTAATGTCGTTCTTTCTTCCATTCCCTCTTACGGTATGCAGATTCAGTGGTTCCCCCAGTGTGTGTGTGATCATCTGGATCGTCTTGCTAGGAACTTTATTTGGAGAGGTCAAAGTGAGAAAGGCATGAATATGGTTAGTTGGGATACCATTACGCGGCCTAAGAAGAATGGTGGGCTTGGTGTACGAGTTGCTCGCCTCCAAAATGTGGCCTTGCTGGGCAAATTAGTTTGGGACATCATCGCCTACCCTGAAAAATTATGGGTTTCTTTGCTTAAATCCAAATATGTCAAGAATAACATTCTGTTTGGGGCGGGCAAGATTAAAGGTTCTAACACTTGGAATTCCATAGTTAAAGCGATGGGTTTGCTGGAGGATGATTTCAAATTCAAGATTGGGAGTGGTGAGTCTAGTTTTTGGTATGAGCCTTGGTTGACCAAGGAGCGTTATGTGAGTCAGTTTGGGCAGTGGATATTCATGATGTGAACCTTCACGTTTATGATGTGTTTCAAGATGGAGTCTAGCATTTGAATAACCTATATACTATCCTACCTGATGATGGTAGGCAGCACATCCTCAATTTAAATCCAAGACTAGTGGAGGGCATGAGTGATAGATGGACTTGGCAGCAATGCTCTTCTGGTGTTTACTCCACTAGAAGTGCCTATCAGTGGCTGAGTAATGAGCAGCAGGTCGTGCATGATGATCCGGGTTGGGGTTGGGTTTGGAAGCTTCAAATTCCTGCTAATGTGCAATTCTTCTCTTGGCAATTTTGTCACTCTTCTCTTCCGACCAAAGGTGTCTTGGCGGCTAGAGGAATTCCAATTAATCCAAGCTACCCATTCTGTGGGTATGCTCAAGAATCTATTCTTCACTGTATCTTCTCTTGCAGCAGGGCTATGGAGATTTAGAGTATGTGTTTCTCTACTCAGTTGGTGCTACCGAGAGATCAGCAGGATCTTGTGAGCTGGCTGCATATTTTTGTGAAGACTCATGGGGTGCTGGCTCTTTGTGTGATGTGGAGAATTTGGTGTAGCCGCAACAAATTTATCTTCGAGGGTACCAGAATGCAGGGCTTTGGTGTTGCCATGCAAGCTCAATCTTTGTGCAATGATATCTTGAAGGCTTACGGGAATAAGGGAGAGCTGCATAATCCTGTTTTACCGAGGATGGTTTCTTGGATTAAGCCTCCTATGGGTTGTGTTTCTTTGAATGTGGATGGTAGTGCCATCACGAATCCGGGCATGGCGGGATTCGGGGGATTGATGAGGGATCATAATGGCACCTTCATACGTGGGTTTTATGGCTCTTTAGGCTATTCTAATATTGTTCATGTTGAACTCATGGCCCTGTTGCATGGCATGGTTATCTGCTGGGATATGGGAGTGACTCAAGTCATCTGCTATTCAGATTCTCTCCATATTTTGGGTCTTATTAGGGACGGTGACCAAGACTACCACATGTTTGGCAATGAAATTGCGATCATTAGAGGTATGATAGGCCGAAATTGGGACTTCCAGTTACTTCACTCTTTGAGGGAGGGGAATCATTGTGCAAATTGTTTGGCTAAGATGGGCGCTCGTGGGGCTGACTCGTTGGTTGTTATTTCTTCTCCTCCTGTGGAGTTGAATAATTCGTTATTGCCTAATGCCATGGGGGTTACCTTTATAAGGCTTTAGGCCTTGTTTTTTCGGTTTGTTTTCTCTTTTGTAACAAAAAAAAAAAGCGGTTTTGTTAATAAAATATCACGCTATTTTGTCAATCTTCAATTGATATTATTATTTTTTTGGTTAAAAAATTGATATTATTTTTATTAGTAAAAAAATTGAGATTATTTTCTTTTAATTGAAAATAAATTGAGTGATTTTATTGATTTAATTTATTACCAGAAAGATGCGAGTGAGAATGTATTTTAGTACTAGAAATTATTTTTATTAATTATTGAAAAGATAATAAAATAAAAAGAATTTAGACTAAACAATAAATACGACGATGGCACGAGACTTTAAAGAAGCATATTTTTTGTAATTAAAAAGAAACATATTTTCATAATATAATTTAATAACTTTATATTCCTTATGTAAAGATATTTTACGCATATGTGCAATAATATTTTACTATTTCATATTATTATATATCATAAATTTTTTTTTTAAATGAAGGAAAGGAGCCTCGTTAAAATCTTCTGATGGAAAACCCTCCTTAGGGAAAAAACATCTAGAAGGAAAAAGAGTACTTCCTCCTGTTTTTATTGAAAGAAATGGAAAAGAGAATACAGGAAAGACATGGGGGGCTGTTGTGTGAAATAACAGTTGTGCAAGTATACACAATCGTGAACAAGTAATAAACAGTAAGAGAGATCGTTCCCACGAGGATTGATTACGGTTAATTCCACAAATTCTCAATTTGGCTAATCTAGTTAATGAGAGAACAAAGTAACAAGTAACAAATTAATTTGAGGTGATGGTGACAGTAATTTAAAGTGCAATTGACAGTAAAAATAAATTAAAAAGATGTGATAAAAATCTGAGAAAAATAGCTAGGATTTCAGTTCATTCATATTTTCACCAAGTTAGTTTTGATTACCATAAGTCGGTGCCATTTGGCACACTGCGCGAGGCACTAATGTGTGTACCTTTCAAGATTTTCACCAGGGTTAAGTAAAGGGTACCTTATGTCTAAGCCCCCATTATGTTCCCCCTTGTCTTCTAAGTGTGACCCAGAACACCCTATGAGACAGATTTCCTATGTCTAGTTTAATCAAAATTAATTAAAGTGTCCCTTAATTAATACCCCTCATATTAACTCATCAATTCAAGATGTTACCACCTTTCAAAGACTCCTAACATACATGTACCCAACAAAAATTGGCCAGACTTAGGTCAAGCATATTGTAAATAAATGCACATGAGTCAAAGGTTCAAAGGCAAAGACTGATAGACATTCACCAACAAGGATTCAATACAAAATCACATCATCCTAGCATAAAGTATTTAGCTCATGGTGAGCTTAAAAACAAGAAAACAGAAAATAAAACCAAAGCTAATATCCATCACAGAACTGAATATTGAAATTTACAAATGGAGAAATAAAATGATAGAGCTAAGGGAAAAGAAATAGCCAAGAGCTTGTTCAAGCATGAAACTCCTCTTTGCCCAAGCTCCTCTCTCTAATGTGAATCTTCTCCACTGCAAATATGCAGAAAATCAGCTCCGAAAATGGGTTAACAATGGTGGAAGATGGAGTGGTGAAGGGAGGTTGAAGATGGAATGGTGGAAGATGGTGAAAATGAAAGGAAATGGAGGAAGAAGGAGATGGAGTGTGGTTGGCTGCTGGGAGAGAGGCAAAGTGCTGCTCAATGAATTGTAAAATCCCTCTCCCTCACGTTTCAGCCACTGTTCTACCCTATTTAGGGTTTTTCTCCAATGACCATCCCTCACTTTCATCCTTAATGGGCCTTGTTTTATCCATTTAATCACTAAGGAAACTAAGGCCCATTCACAAATAAGCACACCTTCAAAAATATGAGTGAGGACCACTTTGTTTACGCCACTTAATGGCACATGGAGGTCATCATTTTACAGTTGGAACCACTTCTAATACGAAATAATTCGCAGCTGGATGTTTTCTGAATCAGACCAGCGATTGGTGCCAAAACCGTGGTGCCATGGCACCAAACAACAGCACCAAAATTTCCTGCATAATTCTGCACACCAATTATTCACACTAAAATGGCACTAAAAGTGCCAAAACAGCAACTAAAACATTTTAACCTAAACATTCCTATATTAAACTAAAATGCACACATTGAACACTTAAAACACACTTTGGATTTGCAAATTCAAGCTTAAAAGAGCTAAATAACTCTCATTTCTAAGAGTTATCACACCCCCAAACTTGAACCATTGCTTGTCCTCAAGTAATGACACAAACATATTAAGACAAAGACAAAGTTTACACATGCAGCAGGTCCAATCCAGAATTATTTTCAGAGATTGTGGTATTTCACAAGGCTTAACTTTCAGACAAACTCAGAAACAAGCAATCCCCTTGTACTTCTTGCATCATTGACTTGGTCACCAATTTCAAGTGTGTGTGTGCAACCCTTAAGCTCAATTCAGAAACTAGTATAACCCTCAAGCTCACCTTAGTCTCCCCCCAAAGAATCTCCTAAATCTGTTCCTCCTAATCTAACAAAGAGAAATAGGCTTACAACTTTAGGATTTAGGGGCTTTACTACATACAAGGATATGCATACAACTTAACTAGCATAGGATCAGCACACATTTTTTTTCAATTTTCATCGTTTTGCCTTTTTCTATGTTTGCCTCCTTGTCTTTTGACGCGAATAACAACAATTGTAATGAAATTACCCGGTTACTCAAGAAAGAGGCTTATTTTTATATATATATATTTTTGGCTTTTTCTATTTGCTACTGTGTACTGCCCTTTTTCTTTTGAATATTGACACATGGATTACCCCCAAACTTATATCTTTGCCCATTCCTCTCCATTTTTCAAATTTGGAAACAAAGCTTAGACTAAACTAGGGGTTTGACCTCACCTTGCTCTCAAGTCACCTATGATTCCTTCTTAAACTAAGGGTAAGTGTTAGAAATTAACAATCAGTCAACTAGCAATCAGAACAAGGTTCCATAAACACCAAGCAATCATTCCTCATTAAGTCAGCCCATGTGTTAACCATTTTTCTTCTTCTTATAAGATCATGGAAAAGACAATGCTACACATGCAAAATTAAAATCCTAACTAGTTTCCCCCTAACTTAGTTTCATGTAGTGTCCCCACTGCACTCCATTAAATTAAAGAGGTACTTAACACAAAAAACAGAAACAGAAGTAATCAAAACAAAAAACATAAACAGTAAACACAAATCCTAAAACTACTGCAGAAAATTTGAAATGAACAAAGACTAGGGAAAGAAAACCCCTGCTCGAAGCCTGTCACTAAACCTCCTGGGCTGGCTACTCTGGCCCTTCTACCTTTTCTTGCCCACCACCTTGGCAACTTCTTCCTTATCAGCACTTATCACAGCTCACATCACCATCTCATCTTCATTCACCAATTAATTGGAAATGAAATAAAAACAAGAAAACAAACAAACAAAAGCAGAAGCAAATTATTAGAATCTGGGTTGCCTCCCAGTAGCGCTTGGTTTACAGAAGTCCTCAGCCTGACTTTTTTCTCTCTTCAACACCCAAGTTAGGGTGGATAATATGACAAAAAGAAAATGCCATCCTTTCGCTTCCTTTTCTTGTGGAGAAATCCCATGTACTTGGTATAAGGAAGCAAGTGTTCCCATGCCCCAACAACTAGGCATTTGGGATATGTGTTCCTCATCTCATAAAGCTCATAAAACTCTTCTTGTGGGGGATTCTGAGGAACAAACTTGGGAAAAAAAATTCTGGTGCAAGTCTTTATGCAGTGCCAAAGCAGTCTTTGGGATGGCACCTACTTCCTGCAGAATTTTTCTCAGAATTTTCTGGCAACAAAGATGTTCGGGATGATTCTTGCACATCAGATTTTGACTTCTGATTTTTACTCTCCCCTTCAATCACCAAAGGTTGAATCTCAATTGTCACATAGCTCTCTTCATAGCTCTCCCTTGGTTTCTCTTCCATGTTTCTATTTTTCTTTTTTTCTTTTTCTTCTACTACTTCTACTACACTCTTTTTTTGTTTTTCTTCACCTACTGCCACTACTTCTACTCCACTCTGTTTTTGTTTTTCTTCCACTACTTCCACAAAATCATGTTCAATTTTCGACTCCACACACTCTTCTTCTTGTTCAATCACTTCTTTAATGCAATTCTCCTCTTTTAGAAACTTCATAATTGTCTTAAAGTGAGCCTCCATATTCTTGCATGAGACTTGAAAGTCTTCATTATACACCTTGGTATCCTCAATGGATTGAGCTAAGGCATCTTTGAGGTTGGAGATGCTTTCATGGGATCCTTCAAATTGAGCTTGAGGATAATACTCTTGCTCCCAAATTAAATTTTCCATGCCATAATCAACATTCACATCACATGGACATGAAATTTTTCTCGTGACAGCCCCTTTCATATTCACCTCCATAAAATTCATGGTTGAAATATTGTGGTTGAGCATTCCTTGCTTGCATAGAGTCAAAATGATATTGTTCCATGGCTAGGAGTGGGTTTTTTCTTTTTTCACAAACAACAAACAAGGTGAGCAATGCTAAAAACAACAAAGACAACACCACCAACACAAAACAGAAAATTTTACAGCTAAAAAGAAACACACTAAAATCTAAGAATCTCAACTAAACCAAATTAACTCAATTGAAAACTTATAGAAATCAACACTTTCAATCCCCGGCAACGGCGCCAAAAACTTGTTGTGTGAAATAACAGTTGTGCAAGTATACACAATCGTGAACAAGTAATAAACAGTAAGAGAGATCGTTCCCACGAGGATTGATTACGGTTAATTCCACAAATTCTCAATTTGGCTAATCTAGTTAATGAGAGAACAAAGTAACAAGTAACAAATTAATTTGAGGTGATGGTGACAGTAATTTAAAGTGCAATTGACAGTAAAAATAAATTAAAAAGATGTGATAAAAATCTGAGAAAAATAGCTAGGATTTCAGTTCATTCATATTTTCACCAAGTTAGTTTCAGTGCCATAAGTCAGTGCCATTTGGCACCTGGGCGCAGGGCACTAATGTGTGTACCTTTCAGTACTTTCACCAGGGTTAAGTAAAGGGTACCTTATGTCTAAGCCCCCATTATGTTCCCCCTTGTCTTCTAAGTGTGACCCAGAACACCCTATGAGACAGATTTCCTATGTCTAGTTTAATCAAAATTAATTAAAGTGTCCCTTAATTAATACCCCTCATATTAACTCATGAATTCAGTATGTTACCACCTTTCAGCACCTAACATACATGTACCCAACAAAAATTGGCCAGACTTAGGTCAAGCATATTGTAAATAAATGCACATGAGTCAAAGGTTCAAAGGCAAAGACTGATAGACATTCACCAACAAGGATTCAATACAAAATCACATCATCCTAGCATAAAGTATTTAGCTCATGGTGAGCTTAAAAACAAGAAAACAGAAAATAAAACCAAAGCTAATATCCATCACAGAACTGAATATTGAAATTTACAAATGGAGAAATAAAATGATAGAGCTAAGGGAAAAGAAATAGCCAAGAGCTTGTTCAAGCATGAAACTCCTCTTTCCCAAGCTCCTCTCTCTAACGTGAATCTTCTCCACTGCAAATATGCAGAAAATCAGCTCCGAAAATGGGTTAACAATGGTGGAAGATGGAGTGGTGAAGGGAGGTTGAAGATGGAATGGTGGAAGATGGTGAAAATGAAAGGAAATGGAGGAAGAAGGAGATGGAGTGTGGTTGGCTGCTGGGAGAGAGGCAAAGTGCTGCCCAATGAATTGTAAAATCCCTCTCCCTCACGTTTCAGCCACTGTTCTACCCTATTTAGGGTTTTTCTCCAATGACCATCCCTCACTTTCATCCTTAATGGGCCTTGTTTTATCCATTTAATCACTAAGGAAACTAAGGCCCATTCACAAATAAGCACACCTTCAAAAATATGAGTGAGGACCATCAAGCTTTCGCTACTTAATGGCACATGGAGGTGTCATTTCTGATTGGAACCACTTCTAATACGAAATAATTCGCACTGGATGTTTTCTCAATCGACCGGCGATTGGTGCCAAAACCGTGGTGCCATGGCACCAAACAACAAAGACCTAAAATTTCTGCATAATTCGCACACCAATTATTCACACTAAAATGGCACTAAAAGTGCCAAAACAGCAACTAAAACATTTTAACCTAAACATTCCTATATTAAACTAAAATGCACACATTGAACACTTAAAACACACTTTGGATTTGCAAATTCAAGCTTAAAAGAGCTAAATAACTCTCATTTCTAAGAGTTATCAGGGGCTAAACCAAAACCCATGCAAAAAAAGAAAAAACACCAGAAGCAACCCCAAACAAAAGGGGGAAACAATAACCAAACAAAAAGACTAAGCAAATCTATAGTCAGAGAAGCCAAACCTATTATTAAAAAACTCAACAGCAATAAAAGTAGGGATATTATCCCACCAAATAAAGTCCGTCTGAGAGACCCCGAATTTGGCCAGCTTATCCGCACAAGCATTCCCCTCCCTGTAAATATGCGAAAAAACAAACTGCATGGAAGAGGTGAGGGCCATACAATTATGCCACCTGTTGCGAAGAGACCAGGGGATAAGACTAAAATTGTTGAAGGCTTTAATAACAAGCAAGGAGTCGCATTCAAGCCAAAGCCTGCGCCAACCTTTGGAGTAAGCAATCTCAATAGCTAACATAGCACCGACGAATTCCGCCTGTAAGGCATCAAGAGACCCAAGAGGCTTAGTAAAGCAGCCCAACACAGCTGCACTACTATCACGAAATATGCCCCCACAAGCAGATAGGCCAGAAGAGCCGAAAGCAGCCCCATCGGTATTACACTTCACCCAACCGCAAAGAGGAGGAGACCAAGAAACGGTAGTGATGACAGGAGCACTAGCCAAACGACGCTGGACACCAAAGTAGCTAAGAATTTTCAATTCAGAATCATAAGCAATACCCTTACTATTATTACCAACCAAAGCAACAATGTTGACTCTGTTTTCTTCCTCCGGGGCCTCTTTTCCTGCGTCTTTTCTCCCCTTTTATAGCCTCCTCGTTCCTCTTCAGGACCTGCAAATTAAAAGGGGAAAGAAAATCAGTGTTGATTTTAAAATAAAAATAATAAAAGGAGAAAGAAAGAAACTTCCCTTTCTGGAGATACGAATCTCTGATTGAGAGATTTGAGGATAAGTTGAGGCCGCGGCTTAGGGTTAGGGTTAGGAAGAGAGGCGTGGGAGCTAGGGTTGGAGAGAGGGAGGAGATGGGAAGAGGGGAATGAGGGTAGCGCCATGAAAGAAGATGGTGAGGGAAAGAGAAAGGCTGGTGTTTTTTTAGGTTTAGGGTTTGGGATGAGATGAGAGATGAAGGGAAAAAGGAAAGAGAGAGGGGGACGCCGCGGCGTTAGGGTTAAGGAGAAGGGAAGGATGGAGAAGGGAAGGATGAGGATGATGGAGGATGAAGATGAGATTGATGGTGAGGAAGGTGTGGTGGTAGCGCCGCGGCGTGAAGATGAGGAGGAGCAGAGAGGATGCTTGCTGCGTGGGAAATGAAGGGGGTGAAATTAGGTTTAGGTTAAAGGAGAGAGTTGGGTTGGGTTGATGCTGGGCCATGCACGTGTGGTTGGGCTGGTGAGTGTGTGATGCGCGTGAGGAAAAGGGAGATGCAGGAGGTGTGAAATGGAGAAAGGGGTGCCTGAAGTAAAAGCAGAAGTAGGCTGGACTTGGATTGTGCTGCTATTTGCACCCTCAAAATTTATTTTTTACACACCCCTATTCAAATAAAAAAGTCCCATTTTTCTTATCCATTCTTTTCTTCTCTTTTTAATCTCTTTTATTATAAAACCAAAAATATTACTTTATTTATTAATACTACCACTACTAATTAAAATAATATTTATTTTTGTTTCTTTTTAAAATTAATAATATTACTTTTTAAAATTTATTCACACCGTTATAAAGTAGTATAACATAATTAGATGTTTGTGGAGAACCAATTTACACTATCATTGTATACTTTTTAAGTCTTATAATATTATATTATATTTTATTAGTTGCTAAAAATCACTAACATAAAAGTTTATTTATGAAAAAAAATGAAAAGACAATAAAATAGAAATTTATCTTTAGAGGCACTTAAAAATAAATATAGTGGTGATATGTGACATAAGCCATTTAAAGAAAATTTCTTTTTATATTATAATATATTTATTTAAAGCATAAAATTAGCTTAGATTTTATTAATTGTAAAAAGATTATGCAGACACGTGACCTATGCTTTGAAGAAAAACATACTTACTTTATAATACAATATATTATATTAGATATTGGATTAGAAAAGATTTTATTAATTTTAGAAAAAATAAAAATAGAAAATTATTTTAAGGGAAAAAAAATCTTTGCTTAGGAGTTTTTTTTTGTTGGTGGAGACTGCTTTGGAGTTTAATATTAGATATATTAGATTTTGTAATTATAATTATAATATATTTAAACTCATTACTATATTTTGTGTCAAAAAAAAAGCATTACTATATTTTATAATTTTAGTGCGTATTAATACATAATTTGTATAATATTTCAATATTCAATTGTTATTAATTGTAATTAATCAATTACAACAATTAATTTTAAACTTAATGTTGAATTGATAGCTAGAAAGAATTAAGAATATTGATTACTTCAACAGAAATACATAAATATAAATTTACCAAAAAAAAGAAATACATAAATATAAATACCTTAGTAACATCATCAAAATTCAAATTAATTTGCATTAACCGCAAAAATCCAATTGGTTTAATTGAGGATATATTTTAAAACAATAAGTTATTATATTATTAATGAGAGAAAATATAACAAAACAGAAAATTACTTTTGGAGGAAAAAATAAATATGCCTGTATAATATAATACATGATTAGATTTTGTTAGTAGAATGAGAAAAAATACAATATAATGCCTTTTTTTTTACTGATAGCCTAGCGGCCTACTACACACTCCTAAGAGTGCTGAAAGGGAGCATAGCGGGTTCGAACCGATGCCCAAGCGTCTAAGCAGCAAATACTTTACCAGTTGTGCTAAGCACCACGGACTATAATGTCTTTGACTTAATGAATAGAACTAATATAATAAATATTGAGTACAATATTTTAAATAATATATAATTTGAATTAATAATATAAAATATATATTATTAAATAGAATATTTTCAAAATATTTATATAAATAGATTATTGAAAAGATTATTAAATAAACAGAATATTTAATAGAATATTAATAAATATAATTATTCTAATATGACTTAATAATATATATTACTAAATATAATAATATATAACATAATTTAATAATATTATATATTAAATAACTTTAAAAGTAATATGTTTCAAAGATATTATATTATAAATAAATATTTTTTGAACGATAATGATGTTTACACGTATTTATTGACAAAAACCTTATTTTATAATGTAATATGATATTATATTTTATTGGTTTTGATAATTATTGAAAATTAATAAAATAGAAATTGCACAAAAAAAAATTCTTTTGAAGGGAAAATTATGAATATAGTAATAACGTATGGGTCATGCAAAAAAATCATTTTATAATATACTACCATATTAGTTATTATATTTAAAATAAATATATATTTTTAGCTTAAATATGATATCTAATATGGTATTATAATATAAAATGATTTTTTGTGTGGTCCATATCAAATGTTACTACTATATATTAAGAATTATACATAGAAATTATTATATCAGATTTTAATAATTGTTGAAAATTAATAAAATAGAAAATTGCTTTTGAAGGGAAAAGTAAAAATATTATAATAACGCGTGATATAAATCATGCTAAAAAATCATTTTAAAATATAATACTACCTCTGGTCACTATTATAAGAAAATTTTTAGTGTGTTTTTTGGTACTAATTATAAAAAAAGAAACTTATTTCAAGGTGCATTAATTGCTATAATTTCTTTTATACTCCTATTTAATATGAGATGTATATTTACTAAAAACTTTCATGGTGGGTATAAAATATTTAATGCTAAGGGTATATTTGGAATAATATTTCAATTTTATAATATTAAATAGTCTTTCTCGGTCTTGGTTAGGGATGGCAAAGCGGGCCGGCCCAGCCCGCCTTGCCATGAGCCTGCAAAAAATGGGGCGAGGCGGCTGGCCCACCAATTAGGGGCGGGTTGAGAAAGTGAGCCCCAGCCCGTTCCGATGCGGGTTGGCCGGCCTTAAAAATTAAAAAAAAAACAAAAGAAAATGAATTTTGGCCTAGAAAAGTGGCGGGTTGGCCCGCCTAAACCAGCCATAAAATGGGCCAAAATGGGGGGTTGCCAGGTTGGCCGACCCAAAATACCAAAAAATAAAAATAAAAAACTTGGTTAAAAACATTATATATATATATATATGCCCCGCGGGCTGGCCTGTCCGTGACCCGACGAGTTGGCAGGCTAGGCGGGGCGGGTTATGCGGGGTGGCGGGTTGACATATCCCACCCCGTGCCCACCCCGTTTTGGCGTGCCTAGCCAGTATTTTCATCCCTAGTCTTGGTGATTTTTGTTTTTTTCCCATATATTATTAGGGACCAAAGGTAGTATAATATAAAATAATTACAATTTTGGTCCTTTTGCTTTTGCCCGTGTTCGCTTTTGGCTTGATACTCAAACTTATGGGCTTCAACATCAATTGGATTTGAGTACCCATTTTCAATATTCAACAACTGCCTTCAATGGGTCAAAAACTAGGCATCGACTAAGGCACATCTTCAATGTATCACTTGAGCTTATCAAGCAAAAAATGACTCATATCTCACACTTCTTCCCTATCCAAGAGGCCATATTCCACTGGCCACTCCAACTCCCTTAACAACCACACCACAATCCCTAGACATTTCACTTATTAGTAAAATCAAATTATCATCCCCGTAAACAAGTTTGTTATCCCTTCAGGGCCAGTTTGATAGCCAGAATATGATAAACTATCATATTCTGTCTTAATCCAGTGTTTGATAAGTCAATAAGATAAGATAAGTCAATCCTGTCACTCTGTCCTATTTGTCTCTCTAGTGTAAATCTTATCCTGAGGTGAGGGCTGGGTTAGAAACCAACAAGATAGGATACGGATTTTTTTTACTAATTTACCCTTGAAAACATAATTTAAAATATAATAAAACATAAAAATATTGAAAATAAAAAAAATTAATATTATAAATTATAAAATAAAAAATAAAAAAATATTTAAGATAAAACTAAAAATTAAAAGTATAATTATAAAATAAATTTTAATTAATAACTAATTTTAAAAATCATGTGTAATTTTTCACAAGAATAATGTTGTCATTTTATATTATTTTAAAAAAACCAACAAATTTAAAAATCTATTACTTTAAAAATATTTAAAATAAAAATTAATATTAAAACTTATAATATTAATTAGTTTAAGTTAAAAATATTATATGTGATTTTGTCACAAGGCTAATTTTGTCATCACATATAATTTAAAAAATTAAAAAATATAAAAATTAGAAATTATAAAAAATCTAATAAAATATAAGAATATTTTAAATAAAAACTAAAATTTAAATATTCATATTAAAAATTATAAAATTAATAAAAATATTATAAATTAATTTTAAAAAATTATATATAACTTTGTCACATGGGTAGTTTTGGTATTTTATATAATTTATATTATATCATATTATTATTTGTTTCATCTTAAACACATGATATGATAACATATTGTTATCTAGTTTTTTATCAGGTGTGCATCAAACAAAAGATAGGATAAGAGCTTATCATATCCATATCTATCATTTTTTTTATCCAACTCTCTTATTAAGCAGGCCCTAAACAAATTTGTTACTTATCCCCATAAAGATAATTATGAAATATCATCTCACTTAAGGGGAAAAAAAAACTTGTAAGTGTTTTTACCTTTTACTCATTCTCTCACTATCTGTTAGACCTAATTTCATCATCATCCGAAAGAGTCTTACAATGTATTATCTATTCTCCAACAACTACTAATCACAAACTCGTACCAAAATAAAAAAGAGATCGATCAAAGTAAAATAAAACCCTAATCTCCTTAAAAAGAAGCCTAAAACCAACAACAAAAGCATCGTCACCAAAATGCCCAAAACGGCACTGCGTGATCTTCAATTTAGCCTGGTTAGATTTTAATACGCGCACACGATAGAATCTAAATCTAAATTAGCCCTAATTTCTTATAAAAAAAAAAAGCCCTAATTTCGTTTTGCAAAGGTAAGATGAATTAACCGTTTATAAGCGGTAAACACTGTGCAGGTCACCGGGTGAAAAAGGTAAAATTTTACTACCGCCACGCCACCCCTATTTTTCTCGTTCTCTTATATTTCACATTGTGAACTCTCTTCTTCTCTCTTTTTTCTTCGTTGTCTCTTCTTTCTTTCTGTTCTCTTTGTTTGCCCAGAAAATCGAAGAAAATAATTCTCTCTGAAATTCAAACTGAGCAAAGAAAAGCCTTTGTGTTTTCTCTCAGCACTTCAACGTTGATACTTTCTGAAGAATCACAAAGGCTTGGGAATAAACTCTGTGATGCAAAGCATTTTTTTTCTATTTAGTTTTCCTTTTAATTTTTCTATCTGATTCTTGGGACTCTGCAGTTCGGAGACTTCACGATCACTCTGTAAATTTCGGTTTCCTTCGTTCGAATTCATCGTCATGTTGCTTTACATTGAAGTAATGCGAATTTTCACTTCTGATTCTCTATTTTGTTTTTCAGGATTTGGCTTCTTCGTGGTGATCTTTTTGTTGAGGTTTGGGTTGAGATTCTTGCTTCGCGTCGATTCTTTACGGTTAGATCTGAAGTGTTATCGTTGCTGTTGTTCGAATGAGCAGGTTGAGGTTGGAGAATTATTAAATTATCGAGTTTGGAAGCTTGATTTGTCGTTGAAGAGGGAGAGGGTGGTAGAGAGGGTCGTTTCCGCGTTTTGTGTTTTTATGGTCTGTTGTTAGGGATGAAGAGGTCAAGAGACGAAGTTTTCATGAGTTCTTCTCAACTCAAACGACCCATGGTGTCTTCTTCTCGAGGAGAAGCGTAAGTTCATGTGTGTGTGTGTGTGTTTTGTTGTCTTCATTTTATGTTAATTAGACTGTGCTCGTGTTTCGGTTTTTTCCCTAAATTTTTGTGCTTGATCAAACATTTTGCATCTTCAACCGAGTTGTGAAGTTTTTCGATTTCTTGCTGCTACAGAAATTTTGAGTTTTCGAGTCCTTATTTGAAATCGAGGAGTCTGGATAGTTGTTTGGTTTTTCTAATCTATTCTCTATGTGTATAGGCTTTAGTAAAGCGTCTAATTTTTTTATTTTTATTTTTTAAATTTATTTATGGAATGTTTGACTTTGGGAGATGAGATCAAATGTTTCTTGTCAGCAATTGTGTTTGAATCGTTCTTATCATGAGTTGATTTTTTATTTTTACTTGTATATTGAGCCAGGGTTTTGATTATCGTGTGTTGGTTGTGTTGAATACTTTGTTATCAAATTCTCTGTTGGTCTAAATATTTTATGACATTTTTTGTGGAATGAAGATCGGGGCAACCCCAGATGATGAACGGAGGTGCTCAGAAACTGACTACTAATGATGCCTTGGCATATCTCAAGGCAGTAAAGGATATATTTCAAGATAAGAGGGATAAGTATGATGACTTTTTGGAGGTCATGAAAGATTTCAAGGCACAAAGGTTTGATCATGTTATACCACATTCTTCCTACATTACAACCCCCCGTCCAGTGCCCCAATTTTGGATTTTTATTTATTTTTTATATTATATTGGGAGAGGGGATTTTGAATTTGTTAGTTGTAATTGATTTGTTTCTCCTTTTGGTGCCATTTGTAGAATTGATACTGCAGGTGTCATAGCGAGAGTGAAGGAACTGTTTAAAGGGCATAGAGATCTAATATTGGGATTTAACACCTTCTTGCCAAAGGGATATGAAATCACACTTCCATTGGAGGATGAACAACCTCACCCAAAGAAGCCTGTTGAATTTGAAGAAGCTATAAATTTTGTTAACAAGATAAAGGTAAGAGTGTTGTTGAGTATGATGGGTTCTTTTCATGCAGATTTGTTGTCAACGTAGAACGAACAATTTTGCTTTGGAGTCTGATGGGTTCTTTTCATGCAGACTCGATTTCAAGGTGATGATCATGTTTACAAGTCATTTCTAGACATATTGAATATGTACAGAAAGGAAAGTAAGTCTATCACTGAGGTCTTTCAGGAGGTATGTGCTGTCTATGCCTGTGTATCATTTTATAGTCAGGCAAATTTGTTATGTTGCCATTTTTCTTTTCTTTTCTCTATTTCCTCCGGTAGTTGTCATATTTTTTTTGAAGCTCAGTTTTTTAATCATAATTGGACTTCTTCAGGTTGCTGCACTTTTCCAAGACCACCCAGATCTTCTTGATGAGTTTACTCATTTTCTTCCAGACGCTTCCGCAGCTGCCTCGGCTCATTATGCTTCTGCTCGAAATTCTGTGCTTCGTGATAGGAGCTCTGCAATACCAACAGTACGGCAAATGCATGTTGAAAAGGTTTATCTCCAATTCTTATGTTCCTTTCTGTAGTCAAAGGCATACCTAAGAAGCTGAAATTAGATGCCAGAAGGAGCCGGCACCTCTTGGTGGTTGAGGCTTTGCTCCTTCAGTGAGGCACAGCCTCTAGCACATTTTTGGTTCAGGCGAGGCATGCCTTCAACACATTATTGATAGCTATAGCAAACCTAAATCCAGCCATTTAACTTGCATGCTAGGATGTTAAATTGGGCAACATAATTATAATGTTAAAAAATTAATTAATTGCTATTTACTGTTTGGGACTCTTATCAGCTAGCAGGCTAGGGTTTTGTAAATGGAATATATTAATCATTTATTTTTTTACTGAAAATGTTATGTTTTGTGTAGACGTCGGTCTTTGACAACTTCCGACCTGAATTTGTAAAACCGCCTATGCCCTAAGTGCTTACCTCCTTTCATCTTTGACTATCTTGGTGACTTTGTCCCTCTGAGTTTCATAATTGGTCATCATGTTAACATTCTGCTTATCTGCATGCCAGAGAGAAAGGACCATGGTTTCACATGGTGATCGTGACCCCAGTGTTGACCGTCCCGACCCAGATCATGACAGAGGTTTGTTGAGGACAGAAAAGGAGCAAAAGAGACGCGTGGAGAAGGAAAAGGACCGTAGAGAAGATAGAGACAGGAGAGAACGGGAAAGGGATGACAGAGATTATGAGCATGATGGGGGTCAAGACAGGGAGCGGTTATCCCACAAACGGAAATCTGATCGTAAGGCTGAAGACTCTGGAGCTGAACCATTGCTTGATGCAGATCAAAATTTTGGTATGCGCCCTATGTCATCCACTTGTGATGATAAAAATTCGCTGAAAAGTGAGTATGTCAGCAGTACTTTTGATCTTGAATTTACTAACTTATTTTGTATATATTTACCTTTCCCAACTATTGCTGTGATGCACAATGTTTTAATAGTGGAAACATCTACTTTCATGTTCACTTGGGAAAGAAATAAATGGAAAAATATGAAAACTGTATATTCTTGAAAATTCATTAACTAATGCAAAAACTTTGTTATCACTTTTCTGCCGCTTATAATGCTAAATTTTATTATTGAAAAAAAGAATATGATTTGTTTTGCTGATAGGATTATCCATAATCAAGAAATGCTATAAATTTTTTACTTATGATCTAAAGTGATATAAATATTTTCCTTGTTTTGCATACAAAGCGAAAAATATTTTATTCCAAATTTGATTTTTGGTTTTCTATTCTTTGTTGATTGGTACTTAGTACTTTTAACTCCTCCCTTTCCTTTTGTGGTTTGTTATTTATCTTGAATTTTGTCATCTCAGGTATGTATAGTCAAGAGTTAGCTTTCTGTGATAAAGTCAAAGAGAGATTACGAAATCCTGATGATTACCAGGAATTTTTGAAGTGTTTACATATTTACAGCAGGGAAATAATTACCCGACAAGAATTGCAGTCACTGGTACAGTTCTTATATTATTTTGCGAGTTACTTTACTATTTTCATGTCAGATTCTGTCAGTATGGGTGACTGTAATTAGTTTTGTAATGTTGGTTGGCTAGTAGTGAACATTGACCTTAATTCCTAAAAAAATGTGATGGTAATATATAGAAGGAAGACTAATTAATTGTTGCCTAAAAATTAAGATTTTATTTGCATGAAAGAAGTGGTGTATTGTGAACTGTCAATCTGGAGATTAAATTTGGGTTGGGCATAATTTGGCTTGGGCCAGCCATATGGGGGCTACAGGCCTGCTGGCGGACAAATTTTAAGGCATGAGGGAGTCCTGTAATGAGAATAGACATTCGGTAATTTCAAAGATAGACCAATTTCCATGCAATATGGAAGACCAATTTGAATGGAATGTTGGAGCAGCTAATGAAGCAAAGGACTTCAATGGGTTTGGAGAAATATTCTATGGCAATAAAAAAATCACCGACTGTTTTGCAAACTAGTATATGGATAAGATAAGAAACCAGAAACAACTGAAGAGCCAATCTTCTTTTCAATTCCCCTCACCACATCAGTAGCTTTCTAGACCGTCCATAAGAATTATCTTCTTCCCAAATCTCATCACAAACAAAAAAGGAAAACAGAAATTTTCACCAACCAGACCGGGCTTGATATGCACCTGCCTAAATCGCCTTGTTCACTGTAGGAAACACACAACACAATGGGAGTGATGTAGATTTCACATACCATATTTCAATCCTTTTATGATATTCCTTCCAATTTGCATTCTTCCCCAATAATCTTTACCTATGGGAGAGATGGCAGGTACCATTGTGCAAGTTTGTTTTCTGGTGTTGATTACAAAATCAGATTGCTCCACCAGGAGCTGGAAAGGATAAGCACATTCCTTAAAGACTCAGATTTTGGATTTCTAGTTGACACTGGTGATGGGCTTTGCACATGGGCTATTTGGGGCTGGGGAATTCGGCTAAAGGCCAAGGGTGCAGTCTTCTAATTGGGGCACACAACATAGAGGTTGGGCTTCCAATAAACTTTCATAGCTTATGGCTCACTAGGTAGCCTAATGCCATTTGTCTTGCCACATATAGGCTGCTGGGATGACCCAGCTTGATTCAAGTCAGCATATGTTCAGGCTGGGCCAGGCCATATTGGTTTTGGGCCTATAAAATGATGGCCCAACCCTCACTCTTGATTGGGTAAACAGTCCTTGCGTGAGAGTTAGAGCAGATAATTGCAATGATTGTATTTGTACCAGAGGCAAATGGTCAAGAATAAATTATGTTATGCTTTTTCTAAAGTAATCATGTGCTTTGTAAATATTGTTTCAATCTATGACCATTTATTTTTGAGAAAGAGCTGGTGAATTTTTCCTTTTAAATCCCTCCTTTCACTTGTCTATGTCTACATGTATGTCTGAAAATATAACACACAAGTTTTTTGGCATTAAAGAAGATCTATTGTCGATGTTGCAGATTACTTCAACTTCAATAGTTTGCTTCAATTTGATTCAACTGGATTCTCTAATAAAAAACTAAAAGTAATGAAACTGCTGATCAATATCTTTATGGAAGACCATTCTAAAAAATTTACAAATAGGATGTGTGTAGGAATTAATAAATTAATTTCTGCAGTAACTTATCGGTGCTTGAAGATAACCGAATTTTTCTATGATCAATCAGCGCTACCTTCTTTCATTGTATCTCTCGGTTCAACATATATTTCCCTCGATGAACACTCTTTTTACAAGACGTGCAATGAAATATGATAGCTAACTCTTAGTTGCTTATTCTTCCAGGTGGGTGATTTACTAGGAAAGTATCCAGATCTTATGGAGGGGTTTAATGAATTTTTGATACAAGCTGAAAAGAATGGTAACATTCAAACTAATGTATTGCTTTCTTTGAAGTTAAAGTTTTTAAGTTATTTCTAATCAGGTCCTGTAATGCAGATGGTGGATTCCTTGCTGGTGTCATGAATAAAAGTATGTAAATGTTTTACTCTATACTGTTATCTTCTCTGATAGATTCTCCCCTTTTAATTCTATGCAATGTGATTTGGGCTCATGTGAACATTTTCATTTTCAGCATTATCTTCTGGTAAAAACCTTTTGACTTTTTTTATGTTCATCAGAGTCCTTATGGATTGAAGGACATGGACCAAAACCGATGAGGGCTGAAGAGAGGGATAGAGATAGGGATCGAGATAGAGATCGTTACAGGGATGATGGGATGAAAGAAAGGGATCGTGAATGCCAAGAAAGGGACAAATCTACTGTGATTTCCAACAAGGATGTTTCAGGCTCTAAGATGTCTCTATATCCCAGCAAGGATAAGTATTTCACAAAACCAATAAATGAGCTGGACCTTTCTAACTGTGACCAATGCACTCCCAGTTACCGCCTTCTACCTAAAAATGTATACTTGTTATACTTGTCTGTCTGGATTTTGGCTTATTCTAATGGAATCTCTGAGGTTCTCTTGCTGATTGTGTTCTTATGTGTATTATATGTGCTTATGCAGTATCCAATACCTATAGCTAGCCAGAGAACAGAACTTGGTGCTGAAGTGTTGAATGATCATTGGGTGTCTGTCACTTCAGGAAGTGAGGATTATTCCTTTAAACATATGCGCAAAAATCAGTATGAAGAGAGTTTGTTTAGATGTGAAGATGACAGGTCAGAGCTTGCCAATACTGTTATTTTACCCTTTGATTTATCCAATGTTTCTGGGATTGGGAGGGGTGGTGAAAGATCGTAAATCAGAGGATCATGACACGAAACATAAGATCCTACCTAAAATGCAAAATTATACTTTCGCATATACATATGTATAAAAATAACATAATATGGAAAATAACCTTAATTACAAAGTTAAACTAAACTTAAATTGAGAATTCATAATCATAAGTAAATGTAAGCATCATAGTAAGAAAGTAAATTTATTAGTTTTATAACATTTTCAATTTTTAAAATATGATTTTTGGACCAAGTAAATTAGCTTACTAATTTTTTTCATCATCATAGAACTTTTATGTAAATTTTCAATACTTAAAAGAGCATCTAAATTTTAATATTGGAAAAGTTAAACTTTACCTTATTGGAATAAGTATACTTTTATAGAACAAAATATATAAAATATAATAATAAATAAAAGTAATTCAATTAAAATATTAAATTATTTATAATTGGAAAAATAATCAAAAGAGATATTTAAATACAATTTATATTTATATAAGATATAATAATAAATAAAAGTAATTCAATTAAAATATTAAATTATTTATAATTGGAAAAATAATCAAAAGAGATATTTAAATACAATTTATATTTATATATATGTATATCAATTAATTAATTAATTAATTTAGAAGTAGTAAGGGGGGGCTTCCTATGGAAGCCATATTGGCTTCCACGAGAAGCCAACCATACATGTGTGTGCACACTTTCACAAAAGACATGCGTGCACACGGTTACGCAAAAAACAATTTTTTAAGGAGGAGGAAAGAAGAGAGGGAGGTCGCAAAGAAGAGAGGGAGGTGACAGATTCAAAGAGGAGAGAGGGAGGAGGCATGGCGCGGAAGTCACGGCTAAGAGAGGGAGGTCGCAGAGAGATGGAGATCCCGATTGAGAAGATTGATGGGTAAGGGTTTCTGTTGAATGGTCAGGAATTAGGGAAGTAGGGATTTTTTTCTAACACGATTGTGAAATCCAACCCGGCAAATTTTTGAGTCCAGAATTGCAATAGCTCAGTGATCACATGATTTTCCAATGAAGATCGGCGATCCCACCACGATCTCACACCCAGGCAATCCAGGCTGCTCTAGGCAGAGAGCCTGCCAAAAATCGCAGGATCATATGATTCTAGGAGTATAACCGCGATCTTGACAACAATGGATTTATCTTTTATTGGTTGCAGTCATAGTTGCAATATCATTCTGCTTTTTTTATTTTTTATTTTTTATTTTTTATTTTTTATTTTTTTACATCACTAGGTTGGTTAACAGATATGATTTCCTTAAGTTTTCTATCACTTGCACTTGCTGATATTATGTTAATCTGTGCTGGCAGGTTTGAACTCGATATGTTGTTAGAGTCTGTAAATGCGACAACTGAACGAGTAGAAGAGCTGTTAGAAAAGATCAATCGTAATATAATTAAAGGAGACAGCCCAATTCGTATTGATGAGCACTTAACAGGTTATAGTCTCTTCAATTGATCATTGAAATTTCTGAAAGCAGATATGCAGTATAAGGTAATCCCTTGAAGTTTTCCAATATTCTGATGTGGTTTTCTCTCTATGTTCTATTAGCTCTAAATCTTAGGTGTATTGAACGATTATATGGTGACCATGGTCTTGATGTGATGGAAGTGCTAAAGAAGAATGCATCTCTAGCTTTGCCGGTGATATTAACACGCTTGAAGCAGAAACAGGATGAGTGGGCAAGATGTCGTGCTGATTTTAGTAAAGTTTGGGCTGAAATATATGCTAAGAATTATCACAAATCTCTTGATCATCGTAGCTTCTACTTTAAGCAACAGGACACAAAAAGCCTGAGCACCAAAGGTATTAGATAACTTTTCGCTTCATTAACATGGAATTGTTGAGGCTTTTAATGTTTGAATGAACCAGATTATTTTTTAAGGCTGCAATTTTTTTTTTCCCACGTGAGATATTGCCGTCTTTATTTAATATACGAAAATGTGTATTTCTTTGTCAACTCATCTATAAATTTTCTGTTGTTGATGTCTTCTCCTTTCTTTTACATTCATGTTTTTGCTTACCTTTGGTTGGACCGTTGGAAATAAACCTATGCACAAATAAATCTTTTCTTTTCTTCATTAACTGTCTTTTGGCTTTATTTTCTTCACTTATTTCTTTTGGTCTCAACAAACCATGGTTTCTGTAGAGTCTAGACTCAAAACAAAATGAGTGGTATGCCATTCATTGGATGGAATGCAACTTTCAATATATATGGGGATCATGGCATAATTGTTAATTCCATTCTCATGACTCCTTTCTTTTGCGGAACTATTCACAGCCTTACTGGCAGAAATCAAAGAAATTAGTGAGAAGAAACACAAAGAAGATGATGTTCTTCTTGCAATTGCTGCTGGAAATAGACGGCCTATTCTTCCAAACTTGGAGTTTCAGTATCCTGATCCAGACATTCATGAAGATTTGTATCAGCTCATAAAATATTCTTGTGGAGAAATTTGCACAACTGAACAGTTGGATAAAGTTACGAAGGTTTGGACAACATTTATAGAACCGATGCTTTGTGTTCCTTCTCGGCCCCAGGGAGCTGAGGATACAGAAGATGTTGTCAAGACTAAGAATAATTCCGTCAAGAGTGGCACTTTAAGTGTTGCTGAAAGTGATGGTAGTCCTGGTGTTGGTGCTACCACAATGAACCCAAAGCATATAAATTCTTCTAGAAATGGGGATGAGTGTGTGCCATTAGATCATTCAACTTCTAGCAAAGCATGGCAATCAAATGGTGATACTGGAGTTAGAGAAGGTAAGTGTCTTGATTCAGATTGTACTGTGCGTAAAACTGAAACTGGGGGCAGAAATACACACCACGGTAAACCGAATATTATTGCATTCATGCCTGATGAACTATCTGGAGTCAATAAGCAAGATCAATCCAGTGAGCGGTTAATGAATGCTAATGTCTCACCAGCACCTGAAATGGAGCAAAGTAACGGAAGAACAAAGATAGAAAATGCATCAGGTTAGCAACTTGCTACAAGAATAATGACACTTCATGATGCTTACCCTACCATTTATCTAAAATACCTTGAATTATTTTTTCCTTTTGTCTTCATTTGTTACTTTCTGATAAATGAATGGAACTGAGATACATCTTTTTTCTTCAAGGACTTACTGCTACTCCATGTAGAAATGGTAATGTATCTGTCGCGGGACGGCTTGAATTACCTTCATCAGAGGTATGGCATAACTATTTGTGCAGTTTATGTCAGTCTCAAGTTAAAGTGCACTTGTTCTAGACTCATTTAATTGAAGGATAAATTCTGATTTGCCATCAGTACAAAGATTTTTGCACTGTCTGCAGTTGATGCTAGCTTCAGAAAAAAGGGCATTTTCTGGTTTACTGATATCATATAATTATATTGATCATGCCTACCTTTAGTTCTAGATAAAATGACAGCATGTAATAGAATAACGAAACATATATCATGTAGATTTGAAAGGAAATATGGTGGCCTTTTATGGACGAGGTTCTGTTTTACCTTGGTAGCATTCTACATTTGACAACTTTCCTTATGTCATCCACTGTCAATTGACTTAGAATTCTGGAGGCATTGTATTTCAAACCAGATTTTTACTTCTATGAGATGTTTTCTCTCCTTGAATTTAGTCAAGTGTTCATAGCATGATTGATGCAGCTTGTAGCATGTGTATGGTTATTGTATGATCTTCTTTTTACAATGAAAACGACACTCAGACTTAACTGCTGAGCCATAAGTTGTTTAGCTTGTCAATTCAGGGCATTAATAGCATCATTTCCTTCTTAATTTTGTTTATGGGACTATTAAGTAGGGGTGGTAAAATGGATGGATTGAATGGATTTCCTTATGGATGGATTGGATAAATCCATTTATCCATTTACGATCCACTAAAATTTCATCAAGAAAATCTATTCTATCCATCATCCATTTAAAAAAACCATCTAATCCATCCATTAACATATTTTTTATGGACACAAAATATTTTTAATCACAAAAAATTATTTTTAATCATAAAATATATTTTAATTAAAAAAATATTTTTAATCATAAAAAAAATATTTTACTCCCCTCTCTCCTCTCTCTCTTTCTCCCCCGTATCTCTCTCCTATCCTCTCACCCTCCCCTCTCTCTCTTTCCTCCCCCTCTCTCATCTCTCTCTCATCTCTCTCTCTCTCTCCCATCCCTCTCTACCCTCTCCCCTCTTTCTCCTCTCTCCCTCTCCTAAATTCGTATCCTCGTGCATGCTTTCCAGTTTATAAATAAAAGCTATTAAAAAATAATTCTAGAGGGGTCCTAATTAGGGAGATAAAGTATCACTATCATAATATCCAGTTGACATGCTTCAATCCTTAGGGAAGTGTTTAACGGTGTTACCCTGACCAAACTCATGTAGGATGCGTCAAATTATCGAACAGATGGAGTGCATGAGATAAAAAAAGGGAGGGAAAAAGTAAAAGAAAGTAAGGTCCAACGGAGAGTGCAGACATTGACGGTGAGGTCCAAGCCTTCCGAATAGAAGCGAGCAGCTTTTGGAACGTCTTTGTGGAGTTGTAATATCCACCTGAACGACGCTGCCATCAGGGACAGCCACTGTGTTTCCGAAATCTTCAGAAACAGACGTGGAGATAGAGGGGAGAGAGGAAAGAGGGGAGAGAGAGAGAGAGAGATGGGAGAGAGAGGAGAGAGGAGAGAGGAGGGAGAGAGTGGAGAGAGAGTAAAATATTTGTAATTAAAATATTTTTTTATGTTTAAAAATATTTTCAATTAAAATATTTTTTGTAATTAAAATATTTTTTAAGATTATAAATATATTTTATGGTCAATTCATAAAATTATCCAACCCATCCATTTGCTACCCCTAATGTAATCCAATGGATTTAGAAAAATAGTGGATGGATGACTAACCATCCATTTAATTAAATGGATGGATTGGATCCAATCCATTTAGTTTTTTTGTTTAATGGATGGATTTCTTTATGGATGGATTGGATGGATGATGGATAAATGGATCACTTTGACACCCCTACTATTAAGTGATCACCACACTTGTGAAGTTCTTGGTAATTGTCATTCTATTGCCATAAGTTGTTAGCTTGTCAAATCAGAGCATTAAAAGCTTCATTTCCTTTTTAATTGTGTTTATGGGAATATTAAGTGATCACCACACTTGTGAAGTTATTGGTAATTGTCATTCTCTGAATATTTTCATCATACTATTCTAACCTAATCAAAATGTTGGCTATATACTTATATGCTTGTGTCCTTTTTAAGACTAGTAATTCTCTGGCATCATGATGAGTAATATACTGACTTTAAGGCATCATTGCCAATAATATACTAAGTTTTTTATTCTTTATCATGGCTTAGGGTGGTGATTCTACAAGACCAGGTACATCCACAAATGGGGCCATCACTGGAGGCACTGAAGTTCTCAGATACCAAGAGGATTCAGTTCGACACTTCAAAAGTGAAAGAGAAGAGGGTGAGTTATCTCCAAATGGAGATTTTGAAGAGGATAATTTTGCAGTTTATGGAGATATTGGTTTGGATGCAGCGCATAAAGGAAAGGATGGTGGTGTGAGTCGGCAATACCAAAATAGAAATGGGGAAGAAGTTTGCGGTGAAGCCAGAGGAGAAAATGATGCCGATGCTGATGATGGAGGTGAAGAAAGTCCTCACAGGTCATCGGAGGACAGTGAAAATGCTTCTGAAAATGTCGATCTTTATGGAAGTGAGTCTGCCGATGGCGAGGAGTGTTCTCGAGAAGAGCATGAGGAAGGGGAACATGATAACAAGGCTGAGAGTGAAGGTGAAGCTGAAGGAATGGCCGATGCCCATGATGTTGAAGGAGATGGAACGTCATTGCCATTTTCTGAACGCTTTCTACTAACCGTGAAGCCCTTGACAAAGCATGTTCCCCCAGTGCTACATGAGAAAGACAGGAATTCTCAAGTTTTTTATGGAAATGACTCCTTCTATGTGCTGCTTAGACTTCATCAGGTACAAACATATCTATTTAATGAGACACACACCTTTCAGGTATTCAAAACCTGCAGTGGTTTTTCTGTAGTTTCAATTTGTACAAAACCACAATTAAATATTCATTTAGCATTATTAACCTCTTTGTTATTCTATTATTCAAAAATTTAAACAAAAGTTAGAATGATTTGTCAAAAATATAATGTCTTGTTGAAAGTCTCACATTGACTAGAGATATGGTCTGAGTGGTATTTATAAGGCTTAGGCAATCCTCACCTTATAAGCCGGTTTCGTAGGGTTGAGTTAGGCCTAAAGCCCAAATTCAAGACGGTATCAGAGTCTATCCTAGATCTGTTATTGGGTCATGATCTCTATTATTCCACCTGTATTTGTCCACGCTACAGATGTCCGATCCTGGGCGTGAGGGGTTGTGTTGAGATCCCTATTATTCTACCCGTATTAGTCCACGCTTCAGATGTCCAGTCCTGAGCGTGAGGGGGTGTGTTGAAAGTCCCACATCGACTAGAGATATGGCATGAGTGGTGTTTATAAGGCTTAGGCAATCCTCACCTTATAAGCCGGTTTTGTGGGGTTGAGTTAGGCCTAATGCCCGAATTCAAGATGTCTAAACTACCCTTCTCACTTGTTTTTTATTTCTCTCTTATTTTTAAAATCCTTCTGCTAATTGATTGGGTATCTGTTACCAATTGAGTCATCCCATAAGTTTGAGTTTGGTTTGAGTTTGACCAGATGATTTGCTATTGTGTCTTCTTTGGTGAACCACTTTATTTGGTATATCTAAATGATTAAATCAATGGAACCAAGGATTCTGAACCAATTGTAGATGAAACTGATACCGATTTAAGAAAATTAGTTTTCTTAATTGTAATATGATTACTTAACGGAATTAGATGACTCCGGGAAGTGAATGAAATGGTGCTGTGGCTAAGAGCACAAAGGATTGAGGACGGGTTTTGAGGGGGGTTTATGGTAGGTGGTGCCTGGATGGTCATTGGGTGAAGTTATGGTCATGAAGGGATGGTGGTGGGTAGCCAGGAATAAGGGACTTGTTACAGTTATCAGGGCTTGTTTTCTGGTTACATTGTGGAGGTGAAATGTAAGATTGGTTATATGGCTAGAGGTGATAGTGGTGGAATGGTTCACAGGAAAAGGATGATGGAGAGTCCAAGCTGCAGCTGCTCTAAGGGGGGAGGCAGAAAGGAAACCAAAGATGAGGATCTGCTGCCGTTAAAGGTGGCGTATGCCGGTCATACAATAGTAGTTTTAATTCTGTCACGGTTTCTGTTTGATCATGTAGAATTTGAAATTTGAGGGAGTGAGGGACCTTTTATGTAGGTATTGCAAAGTTGGAACTTGGAAGGGTGTCATGTTTTGGGTGTGTTTGAATAAATGTATGGTCAAAGACAATAAATATTTCAGAGCTTGTTATATATTTGTATAAGATTTCCTTTTTTGCTAATTTGACAGACATTGTATGAGAGGATACAGTCAGCAAAGATTAACTCATCATCTGCTGAAAGGAAATGGAGGGCTTCAAATAATACTACCTCTACTGATCAATATGACAGGTGACACGCCTTGGAAATGTTGCATTCTATTACAATTTTGATGATGCATGGGAATATCTATTCAAAACTAAGTGTCTCCTTTATGCTACAGGTTCATGAATGCCCTTTACAGTTTGCTGGATGGTTCTTCTGACAATACAAAATTTGAGGATGATTGTCGAGCTATTATTGGAACTCAATCATATCTCTTATTCACGTTAGACAAACTGATATATAAACTTGTTAAACAGGTCAAATGCATAAACTCCTCTTTCTATATTTTGCACACCATTCTATCTTTCTGACCCTTAAAATATGTACTCCTATTTCAGCTTCAAGCTGTTGCCGCTGATGAGATGGATAACAAGCTTCTCCAACTATATGCATATGAGAAATCAAGAAAACTTGAAAAGTTTGTCGATATAGTTTATCATGAAAATGCCCGTGTTCTTCTTCATGATGAGAACATATATCGTATTGAATATGTAATTTTTTTTTTTTTTATAGTTTGACTTTCTTGTCTATTTAAATCTGCTCCTGAATGAAGTTTGAAGTCGTTATATGTTCTGTAACCTAGTTTATTTTACTGCAGTCACCGGGATCAAAGAAACTGTCTATTCAACTGATGGACTGTGGACATGATAAGCCTGAAATGACTGCTGTGTCAATGGACCCAAATTTTTCAGCTTATCTGCACAATGATTTCCTCTCCGTTGTCCCTGACAAGAAGGAGAAGTTAGGGATTTTCTTGAAGAGGTATTTGAGTACTCAGAAGAAATGTTGCGCCATTGCATGCTTGAGTTTGTAGGTAATACTTTAATAAATTTATTTATTTTAGTTTATTAATTTTTGCAGGAATAAACGTAGATATGCCGGTAATGATGATTTTTCAAGCCAGGCTATGGAAGGACTACAAATTATTAATGGTCTGGAGTGTAAGATAGCTTGCAGTTCTTCTAAGGTATTGAATGTCATAAGATTTAGTATTGCCACAAAGCCTAATAATTGTTCTGATTTTGCACATGTTGCTGATACTTGCATTGGATTGGAGTATGATGTCTGTTTGATTGTGTATCTGAATTGCCACTCTTATATTTTCTTCTTGGCGCCTGTTGCTTGTTAGGTGTCATACGTTTTAGATACAGAAGACTTTTTGTATCGGATGAGAAGGAAAAGAAAAGCCTTGCATCCGAAGAGTTCATGCCAGGAACAGGCAAAGTCTGCAAACATTTGTTCAAGCAGAGCAGTAAGGTTCCGCAAATTGTTTTCCTCTACATGACGGTGTACATTCTGAGCTGGGTAAGTATGCGAGATTCTTTATATTGCTATATGTTTTATTTTGTGCTTGACGCCAAACAGTAGCAGAACATATACTTTTACTAGAGATCAATAGTTGTGATTGATTTCCTCTTACTTCCATGTCTAATATTAAGTAAAAATGCAATTAAAAGTTTTTGTCCCTTGGTTTGTTCAATTTAATGTGATTTTTTAATAAACAAATAGTCTAATCAATGATTGTTGTTTGGTTGTCCCTTTCAGTAGTATTTTTCAAGCGTCATTCAAGAAGTTGATCAAAGGATGTTTTTCCGAAATGATATTTCATCATATTCTATAGGCAATCTAATAAAGGTTACAGAAGGGGAGGCGCGGCGTGGAGAGAAGAGACTGTAATATACCGTAATTTGAGTCACAATAATGTAAATAGGGGTAATTTGTGACGTGACTAGAGGACTTTTTTTTGGGGGGGGGGGGGGACAAACTAGAGGACATTTTATTCCATTCATCCATATTTTTGTTATCTAGTTTATTATTTTTCATTCCCTCTAAACTGCCACAATGTTGAGGATATTTTTTATGGAACATTTGGTGGCTGCAATTGGCCTCCAATTTAAATTCGATGTGCATACTTCGAATCCTGCAATCCCCATCCCCAATTTTTTTTTCCACCTTGTGTGCTTTGATGCATATTGGACTGGCAAGAATATTGGGAGGGTAACCACTAATCAGTTGTCAAAATTGTGTTCAGTTTCTGGAGGGCGTTTTGATCTTTTGAAGTTTCGTACTGTAGGGTGGTTGGTGGCTGAATTGGCTCCAAAACATTTATGATCAAAATTAAAATATTATCGTTAGTATTGTTCTTCTATAATACTCTCTTTAGATCTTATTATAAGAAATAAAATAGTCTTTGTTTTTTTTTTCCCCAAACTATAAGAAACACATAAATTTTCAAGTACATTAAATATTTAAATTTTATTTATACCATTATTTATAATGATTATATTAATGAGATACACATATTTTTTATGCAAGTGAGTTGGTTCAATTATTTTGTAAAAGGGATATTTTTTGAGGGAAAAAATAAATCTTTAAGGTTATTGATTATTAAAAAATAATTTTAACGTTTTTCTTTTAGTTTGTGTGAATTAGGGGTTTGTGACTTTGTTCCTTTTTTTTTTTTAATAAATAGGGTTTTGTTCTTTATAACTTGAGAGTATTTCATTTTACAATATTCACCGTTTACTTTTGTTGGAAAAATATCCACTGTTTACATTCACAGCAACCAATTAATGTGATGCATTATGTGAGTCAAGATTCAGCTGTCAAACTGGGCATATTTTTAATATTTTTTTTATAAAATATAAAATTAATCAATCTAATCATTGACTGAAATTTTCTATTATATAGACAAGTTTATAAAATTTCATACAATTTAAAAATTATATATTTCATCATTTATTTTATTGATGAATATATTTAAAATACAAGTAAATTATTATATACCTACAAATCTTTAAATTATTTAAAAATTTGTATACATGTTTCTCGTGACTCACTCTTAGGCGTACATGTTAATAATCCATCTGTCCCTTAATATAACCTTTTGATAAATTTCTTTGGCCAATTTTATAAGACTCCTTTTAAGTATTAAAATTTTTACCAAAATATTCTTAAATAATTTACATTGTTTTTAGTCAATAAATAACAAATGAGCTGAATTATTGAGATAAATATTTTGGGTGCCTTTGACTTGGAAAAAAACAAGGGGGTAGACAATACAAAAATATTTATTCCTTATTTGATTTGAAAAGTGATCAAAAGGACAAAGGAGGTGAGGGACAGGACAAAAGCTCAAACTCCTCTGTCTATCTACCTCTATTCCTTTCCATCCCCTCCCTCCTCTTTCTCCCCCTTCTCGAGCTTCTATTAACATCTTACATGGTCGCTGCGACATTTCCATCTACTCCATTAGTTGATTTCGTTGATTTGTTTGTGGCCCAACCGAGTTTTGTCGTGTTTTTGCTTGGTCACTTTGTAAAACAGCTTGGAGATTATCAGGTGTTGCCTACTCCAATATAGAGGGAGGGGTCGTTGACTCATATGCGCTACTAGGTTTTTGTCTTGGTTACCATTCCACGAAATCCAAGTAAATCCACGTGCTTCTAGGTCTTATTTGAGATATTTATATTCGTTATGATTTGCAAAATGTCACCCCTTCGCGGCGAGCAGAACAGAGGGAAGTTAAGTGCAGATCGGCGGTGAGGGGAGCAGATTGGCGGCTGGTGAGGAGAAATCTTCATTTTCTTTTGGGTTTTTGTGGGTTTTTTTTTGTTGGTTCTGTAATCTGAGACCCAGATCTTCAATTTTTGTTCATGGAAGTTCATGGGTTTTGATTTGGGTTGTTGAATGTTTTTGTATGTTATTTTCTGTTGAATGAGTTTCAGTTGGGATTTCTCTGTTCCCTCTCTTTTTCCTGTTTCCATTTTTCTTTTGCAAACCAATTTGTCTGACAGTCAGCGCGTTCTTGGGCGTTCTACAACAACAACCGTTCTCCAGCGTGACTTCCACGTAAGAGACCTCCAACGCGGTCCAAAAAAGAACAGTTCTTACCTGTTCTTGTGAGTGAAGAACATGGTGTTGGAGATGCTCTTATAAAAGTATTATAATCACTTATGAGGTTCCTAGCATGATGTATTGTACCCATAGGATTAGGGTAGTGACCCTCATAGATATATGAGTTCCCACCCTTCCATATTGCCCATAGGGTGCAGCTAACTACTGCAAAGATAAACTCTTTATAGTCAGGGAATGAGTTAAACTCGTCCATTCTCTTAGTTAGAAGTTAGGTAGTTGTTGAAGCTAGTCACCTTCCATTTATCTGGTATATTGAGTCTGAAATCCAAACCAGATAGGTCTTGTTAGAGCATACTCTATACTCCCCCTCCTCATTGCAAATGGGGCATACATCTGAACTTGATAACCTTTTCTTGCATAGTCCGCCCTTACTGGAATAATGTTGTGACATGTCTTCCAAAGGAACAACTTCAATTTCCGGCGGATGTTAGCCCCCCAAATTCCTTTCCAAGTAGTTTTTCGAATGTTGGTTGATCTTGAGGGTTCTATATTCACCCCTTGATCCCTCCTTCTAATGGCATTGTATCCTATCTTCCCAGTGTACTCTGCTGATTTGGAGTATGACCACAGATTTGGTCTTGACCTTGCTGTTAGATTAATTATTTAATTAATCAATTATGTGGATTAGCATTAACTAATTATTGAGAATTTTTCTTTAATTATTAATATATTAATTTATGGTATGTTTTGCGTAAATCATACAGTTCATTCATTGTTGAGGCCACCCCAACCCACATAAGTTCCAGCTGAGAAAGCTCATAATGATAAAGTAGATACATGGTTTGCCAATACATAGGAATTGGAAGAACGGGTTGAACAAGTGGTGTTAGTCACTCATAAATATTTTGCTAAGTTTTGAAAAGAGAGGGTGAGGATAAAGGGGTGAATGAAAATGAAATCCTTATAGGGGAGTGTTAAGGGTAATTTTTCAGCAAGGCAAGCGCTCTTAGGATTTAGACATTAGAAACCATTGTCCTTATGGTAGACTCTAAGTAGGTAGGACTAAGAAAAGCAAAGCTAACATAGAGAAGATAAAATGCCCTAACGCAAACGTGATTATGGTTGAACTAACCAAAAATTACTTTGCGTATTTTGTTTCAGGTGACCAGCAATATGAGAATCAAGGGAACCAAAGAAAAAACCTAAGGCCATGGTTAGAAAACCCCCATAATTTTAAGGCTAAATTACCTTTTTAGCCCCTTAATTTATTTTGAAGTGCAAGTTAGTTCCATTACTTTTAAAAGAAGTTAACCAAAGTTAGTCCTTTCAGCAATTTACACACTAACGACGTTAACTTTTACTAATATGGCGCAGACGTGGAAAAACGTGGACAAAAATACATATTTTTTTTGGTGCATAAAATAAATATTTTAATGTAAAATGACATTTATCAATATTAATTATTTCGTTTATTATTTATAACTATTATTTTTTATTATTTATATAATATTTCATTAGTGTTAATGTTTAGGAAAAAAACGGTGTTAATTTTTTTTTTTGATTGGCAAAAAAAAAATTTATATTAAAAAGGGTACAAGGGGTACTCCAACCCGTTGCAAAGTAATAATCAGCGCATATTAAGAAGAATTACAGCAACCCATAGGATTCATGCACCAATCGGAATAATTCCAATCCGAGTGTCTCCTCTCGCGTGAAATGAACCACCCCCATGAAGTCATCTTGATTTGCGCGACTATTGCTGTAAAATCAGCACGACCGTCTTGGAAGATAATCTTGTTCCCGGCCAACCACAGCGTCCACGTAACTGCACACCAGATTAGTAACCGTAGTTTCCTTCTAACCCTACCTTTGATATGTAATTTATGTGATAAAAAATTTGCTACCACATTATTCTACCAAACACCATATAATCCAATCCAAGCATATACAGACCGCCACACACTATAAGAAAATTCACATGAGCAGATTAGATGGTCTATTGTTTCAGCATGTTTGAAGCAAAATACACAACTATCATTGTGTGTGGCTGAAATAATACCTCGATGGATCAGCACGTCCCTTGTTGGAAGGTGGTACAGTAACAGTCTCCATACAAAGACAAACGAACCAAAGCTCTTCCATCTCACTTCCAAAAAAAACTCACCACCACCTTTGACTGGAGATTTGTGACCACCATCGTCAAGACCCCCTATATTTTTTGCCATAATCCAACATACTGCAAACTCCAAAAGAAAACCCATTACTGTCAACAATACCAAACAGGAGCGAGGAGTTGCAACAAAGGAGAAACTAGTAACTAAAAGAAATTCGCTTCCCCATCTCCTCCCTGTGACATCTGCTACCTCTGGTAGTTAAAGTAACAATAAAGCATGTGGAAAATCGTAAAAATTAAAACTAAAAGAAAAGTAGTGAATACCACTTAACAAGTTCAAATAATACAATGCGGAAAATAGTTTGAAAACAAAGACTCAGTTGAGGTAAAACCCATTATCCCAATGTCACATGTAATCAGAGCTTTACTCATCTAGTACATAGCCTTTAATCGTAAATAACATAAAACATATCAAAACTAAATCTAAGTTGTGGCATGCGGACTACTCCTCGACGTTCGCGTCCAAACGATCATCGCCACCTGCAAGCTCACAATCTACTCGCACACAAGGGTATACAAATATCCACAAGGGTAAAAGAGGTGAGGAATCAAATTCATAAGAAATCACACGGTAGGGAAAATAACAAACATGATGCACATACAACCAACACGTGATCCTACCAATCATCTAACGCCATAATCACAACCGAGTAACAACATCTAATTATGGTAATAACATCGTAATGCAAGACTTAAGCTATCATCTACTCCATTGATGCATGTGGATTCATCTTACCCCGGGTGAGTGAATAGGAGTGCCCTCACTATCCATAGAGACAAGCATAGTCTAGTCAGGGTGATCCAGTATATTTGTGGGACGCCCCAACGGTGCCTCGCCTTTATGTAAGACCCCCTACTGGTAACTACTCGCAAGGCCAAGCAAAGCTCCTTGTGACCGTCACCACATTGTTCCGACATTTGCTCACCACCCGACCTAACGACAACGACAACGACAATGCAAGGCAATCTAGCCTAGGCGTCAAACAACAACTTGTGGTTAACTCTCGACCATATGGAAGGCACGCAAGTGTGTCCTAACATAACAAGGTAATCCTCGCCCATACTGCGACGAGTTCTTGCCCATACAGCGTCAAGGTTTCCTCCAATAGCGGACAAGTCCGCTTAACAATTCGTAACTAGCAACAACGCTAATTACTAACAACTAACATCCTTTTAACCATCTTATTTTCAGCGACTTATTCCTCAATAATTCATAACTAGTTACACTTAATCCACTTTGTATGTTTTCTAGTTATTCATTAGCAAGTTACTCTTATTCATTAACTTAGATCACTTAGGATTCTAATTAAATTAATTAGTCCTAGAACCAACCACTAAACCATACTCTTAATTAACATTTAGAAACTCGAATTATCGTTCATCTATCGAGTATTTATCAAGTTGAGAACCTAGCGGGTCGAAACGACGAAAAAACGAGGGAGAACACACTATCAGTAAGCGCCTGCTCCCTCTGTTACAATATGGGCCAGTGCCCTGCACTACAGCGCACGCACCCTGCGCCCCAACTGTGTCCATCCAGCATAAATTTTGGGGCCATGTGTGCCTCGGTGGGTCCCCAGTCTTCGTGCACGCGTCAAGACATCTCGAATTAATTATAGAACAAGGTCCTCAAGTCGTTTCGTCAAAATCTAATTCGTATGAATTATTTAATTCTTTTCTTGAAGCCTAAGTTAGCTTACACTTAACTTAGTGAGTTTACACTTGGTCAATTTTTCATCTTTAACACCCTATCTTTTGTGAAACTTATTAAAACTATTATCAATCTACTCACAAATGGTAAATAACCTTAAACCAAGTTATTTAAACAACCTTACCAATTGTCTTAATCCAATTCAACTATTTCTTTTAATCAATTTACTTCTAAATCCACTTAGTCATTCTAAGTGCCATAACCCAATCCCAAACCATAGTCTAAATGTCCTAAGACCCTTAGATACTATTGGTCTATGAAAATAACCTGAAGGTATTGACAACATTATCATAGACATCATAAACCAACAATCTTGTACAAGGACAAGGTAGCCATACCGTGGGTCACATCAACCAACACATAGCCAAACCAAGAGCTTATGCATAAACATATGATCCACGATAGCAACCATAAAAAACATACATATCATCATAAATATTAGAGCATGTTCACACATGAATAACACATTCAAACCAATCACTTAGCATTTAAACATATATTATGCAAAACAGTCCCAAAGTTAACAACTTTAACATCAATATGCATACTCATGACATTCAAAATTGATGAATCAACCATTCAATAATTCAATCCCTTGCTCCTACAAGGGTTATAAACAAACACAGTACCATAACCATAAACCATTGCTCTTACAATGGTGAGAAGCGAGAATTAACATCGCCCTAGACATAGAGGTCATGAGACACCTCAGTCGTATCAATTAGATCCCTAACTACCCAATTCTCATATGAATAAACCACTATTTTCTTATCTTATCCCAAATTGCGAGTTCCAACAATTAAAGAGTAGGGACAAAAGTTCCGTTTTTGGTTCCTACAATCACGAACATCGGGAAACCAAAAACGGTGTTAGAAACCCCAAAATACGAAAAGAAGTGAAATAGAATCAAGGAACGGCTTACCCACGAAATTCCTTTTACCAAAATAGAGAAAAAATGAGATTAGGTGAAGCGAAATCTTCTTATGGTCACAACCCTTCAAACAGAGTCGAATTCCAATGAGAAACGAGAGAGATTGATAAAAAACGGCGAGATCCTCCTTAAGTTCCTTGAGCCGCTCTTAGATAGGTTTATGATGACTAAGATAGGTTTAAAATAAGCATTTAGGGTTAAGTAGTTTAATCATCCCATAGTGTTTTAGGTCGAGTAGGGTCACTTGGGTCAAGCCCAATGGGTCAAAACATGGTAAAACGCGTAAAATCAATGTACAGTAAAGATTGCTCTACACTCTGCGCCTTACAGTCAATGCCCAAGCACCAGGCGCCCTATGCCCCCTGCTAGTGCTTCCCAAGTCCCTTTTTCGTTCTGGTTCGCCTGTTCGAGACTCGTGGCTTCCTAATTAGTATTCTAATCATCGAAAAACATTTTCAAACATATAATAACACACGAAATACATTCACATGTGCAACCGTATCTTAGGATCTAAAGAACGAAAACGAGGGTGTTACACTCCCTACCATTTTCTTTCCCCTTTCCCTATTGCAACCTCTTTTCCCATTCCCTCTTCCATCTTCTTTTCACCTTCCCACTCTCTTTCTTTTCCTTTTATTCCCAGCCAACCACCTTGTCAAAAAAAAAGCGAAATCAAAGCAGAACGAGAGAGGTAGAAACAATGAAATTTGAAATGGAGAGAGGGTGAGAGCATCTCCCACTCGCACTATTGAGCACCTCCCACCGTAGAAAACGTCCCACTCGCCTCCACCTTTGTGAGCCTTCCAACTCCCACTTTGTTGTTCAGTTGTGTTGATAGCTTCTGGAAAATTAGATAGCTCAAATGAGCCCCAAACCTAACCCTAATTTTGGTTTGCTATTTGGTATTTTAAATTAAAATATTAAACTTTTTTTCCACATCACATGAATATATTGACGAAAATGGCTAACTTGAGTTAACTTTGTTAAATTAGCCTAATTTTAATCGAAAGAAAAGTTGTCCATTTGTGGTCTAGTTTCAACGATTTCAAGATCTGTTGACTATGAAGACTGAGTTCAACATTTTACTGTTAATATTATAGATCTCACTATATGGAGAGGATGACCCCAGCTAACCAGGGGAATATACTCCACCTGACCAGGGGAATTACTGTTAATATTAGTTAACTATTTTGATGTTTTTTTATGGTAAACAAACTCATGCATTAAATAAAACAGAGATCATTACAATTTGATTGAGCAAGCTGTGTCGGGACGTTCCCCATCCACATTTTAGACGTAAATCTAGAAGCTATAAGCCTACAAAGCCATGAGTGCCATTATACATAGATGGTACACAAGCCAAAAAGGCATAGCCAAGCTAATAAATAGATCCTAACTGTCGGTCTATCAATAACTTACGCACACAATCAATGACAACGAAGAAGTAAGAATCCACATTCCTTTCTCCTATCCAGATTGTTTCTTTGTCATCTTCGGGCACGTTTCGACTATAGGTTGTTAATCCAAAAAGCCCAGTTCTTTTAAGGCATTCCATCAAGCACAACATGTGCAATGAATTTTGTTTAGGAATTACTAAAGATACCTCTCATTTTGCTGGAATGCACCCTCCATCTGGGTGTATCATTTTACCCTGCAAGTTTATTTCAGGACAAATTAAGTCGTCTAGAAATAAACTTCCGAAAAGGTGGATGCATGCTAGAAAAAAAAAATAGAGGGTGTTTTTAGTTACAACAATGCTATTTGTCGCGAGAGAAAAGGATCGCGACTGTCACGAATATAACTTTTAGAGAAAGAAAAAATATGCAGTTCTCGTTTTGTACAAAACAAATACTCAAATTGGTCCTTCACAAAAATTATGGAGATCAATTTATTTCCCAAAAAGTAAAAAATATCAATTTAATCTTTAATAATATTAAATATGGGTCAAATTAGTCCCTTATATGGACTAAAGTATCCCTGATAGGAACTACAATGTCATTAAAAATTATCCTAAAAAGAACTAATTTGACCTATATTTGAGATTTTTAATAACTAAATTGATATTTTTTATTTTTTTAGGAATTAAATTAGTCTCTATAATTTTTATCGAGACCTATTTACTCAAAATCACGGTAGAAATAGAGAAATACACGTTTCGTGATATTTCACGAGATTTTTTGTCGTGATGTTAAACATTACGCTTTTAGTTATTCCCATTTTGTTTTGGTAGAAAGAAATGAAATAAAATTTGGAATTTTTTTTTGGGTGTTTTTTTATAACATAAAATTTGGAAATTTTGAAAGAAAAAAAAAATTAAGCCGAGCCCAAATATCAATCATTTCGCGAGAGACTGATCCGTGTACGATTTGGACATCCGTACTTTCACTGTAGTCATCAAACTCTTGAATTGCTCCACCTAAAAAAAATCTATCTACAAAAAAAAATAGACAAAAGTGGCAGCGAAAGCAAAACTTCGTTATCTCCCGCCATGGCCATAGCCACCAACACTCAACTTATCCTCTCACTCCCACCTCGACACACTTCTTTCTCTCTCCTTCCAACCACTCTCCCATTCTCTCTCCTTCGCCATCGATCCCTCTCTTACTCCCTCAAATTCCGACTCTCCTTCTCCTTCAAATCCCCAACCTCAACACTCCGCGCCTTCGATGCCGAGGAAGACGACGACGAAGAAGAAGAAGACGACGATGAAGAAGACGAAGACGACGACGTTGCGGCCGACGAATACGACGACGTCGTATTAGGTGATGTTGACGACGAAGGCGAGGCGTTTGAGGTCGATGCATTGGCTCGGCACGACGATGGATTCAAGTGGCAGAGAGTTGAAAAGCTCTGCAACGAAGTTAGGGAGTTCGGCGCTGGAATCATTGACGTCGATGAGCTCGCCTTCGTTTACGATTTCAGAATCGACAAGTTTCAGGTTTCGCGATTTCTCTTCGTTTTGCTACTTAGTTTGGAGGATTTTAGAATTGCTTGTCTGATTCGAGTGCGTTTGGTTGGTTTTCACTTTTCTTTTTGGGCAGCGGCAAGCGATTCAAGCTTTTTTGAGAGGTTCGTCGGTGGTGGTTTCCGCGCCGACGAGCAGCGGAAAGACTTTGATTGCGGAAGCTGCGGCGGTGGCCACGGTGGCTAGGGGACGTCGAATATTCTACACGACTCCTCTCAAGGCGTTGTCCAATCAGAAGTTTCGTGAATTCCGGTATGTGACAATTGAGTGAGGTTTTATGCAAATCTTGGAATCTGCATTTGATTTGTTCTTGCTTTTTTCGTTTTTTATGGTAGTTGGAAGTTGAATTGTTGGTGGTTTGTTGTGGATTTTCAGGGAGACTTTTGGCGACAGTAATGTTGGCCTTCTTACGGGTGATTCTGCCGTCAACAAGGATGCTCAGGTTTTGATTATGACTACTGAGATATTACGCAACATGTTGTATCAGAGGTACATTGTGTTGAAAACTTGGATTCATTATCTAAAACAAGAGATTTTGTGTTGTAAAAGCAGTAATCCAGTAATAGAGTAAATAATAGTTTGACCTTTGTTTGACTAGTGGTTGATTTGTTGTAAGTCTATGTGGCACTGTGAGGCTGACGTGGAGAGTTTGTTATGAGCAGTTACTTGCTCAAGCAGTATTATAAATACTGCATCTGTATGAAATCATAGTTTGGTTATGATTCATAATGAAATGAAGAGTTCATTCTCTCTGAATTCCTGAGTTCGATTATGGTATCATTCGCCAAATCGGTCCTAGGGTTTTCCTTTCTTCTTGCGCTTCCGTAATTTCTCTGTATCTTTGAAGCTTCAACAATGGCGTCTACGTCATCGAATCAATCTTCGGTCGCGAACTCCCAGAGTCTCGATACTGAATCGCAGAACTCGGCAATTTTCACGAAAGCTCCAAAGCTTTCGATCAAGCTTGACGACAAAAATTTCCTCCTCTGGAATCAGCAAGTTCAAGGAATCATTTCTATGCACAAATTGCATCGTCTTCTGGTAAATCCTAAGGTTCCAACGAAATACGATTCTGAACTCGATCGACAATTAGATCGTGTTTCTGCTGCCTACGAGAAGTGGTTTATTCAGGATCAGTCGCTGTTCACCTGGCTTCTTTCTACGCTCTCCGAATCGGTGTTGCCGAGAGTGCTCACCTGTCATCACTCGTATGAAATTTGGGAGAAAATTCATACTCATTACTACGCTACGCTCAAAGCCAAGGTTAGGCAACTTCGATCTGAACTTAAGACAACTAAGAAAGGTACTCGCTCAATTTCAGAGTATACTTTGCGAATTCATGCTTTAGCTGATTCACTCGCTGCAATAGGAGAACATATCTCAGATCAAGAATTGATAGATGTTGTTATTGACGGTTTGCCTGAAGAATATAACACTTTTGTGATGATGTTGTTTGCTAGATCTGATTCACCTTCCATTTCTGAGATTGAGTCTTTGCTGCTAGTACAAGAGTCACATTTAGCAAAGTATAAACAGGAACTGGCAACTCCTCTTGTCTCTGTGAATGTTGCTTCTACTGAACTTAATCGTGATGCACCAAACAGTGGTTATGCTAACAATTTTTAGAGAAGCAATGGCTCTGGTTACAGAGGCCGTGGTCGTAGTTACAGAGGTCGTGGCCGTGGTTATGGTAGAGGTCGCACCACTGGTAACCGTCCAACTTGTCAGTTGTGTGGTAAGTATGGACATGTTGTCCTTGACTGTTGGTTCAGGTTTGATGAATCGTTTGTGCCTCAACCACGATCCTTTGCTCAGCGACCCTTTGCTCCTCTTGCTCCATCACATGCTGCAGCAACTTCTGGTGCATCACAGCCAGAGAAGTCTGTTTCTCCTCAAGTTAATTTGGTTGAAACTGGGAAACAGTTTGATGTTACTGAGCCTACTGACTTGGAGTCCCAAGCTTGGTTCATAGATTCCGGAGCATCTCACCACCTCACTGCAAATCCATTCAATTTACAAACCAGCATAGCCTATGGGGGATCTAAACAGGTCCACATGGGCAATGGGGAAGGTGCTTCTATACACTCTATTGGTTCTGCTATTTTTGCATCTAATTTAATGCCTCATCGAAAGCTTGCTTTAAATAACCTGTTGTTAGTACCTTCCATAACTAGAAATCTGATGTCTGTCTCTCAATTTGCTAGAGACAATAATGTGTTCTTTGAGTTTCATGCTTCTTGTTTTGTCAAAACACAGGAATCTAAACAGGTTGTGTTAGAAGGCTCTTTAGGTGCTGATGGATTATACAGTTTTCAGAGTCTTCCTATTGTCCAACAGCAAGCTATTCGGTCACCCAGTCCTTCCACTGCTACTTCTTTAGTTCCAGCTAGCATTTCTTGTAATTCTCATACTAGTTCCAAGTTTGTAACAGATCCATTGTTGTGGCATACTCGATTAGGTCATGCCAATTTTCAAGTTGTAAAAACTGTTATGCAAAACTGCAATGTACCCCTTCCTAAGTTCAATAATACTGACTGCAAAGCTTGTTGTTTGGGAAAATCACATAGATTACATGCTTTACCTTCATCCACACACCATACTACTCCTTTTGAGCTTATTCACACTGACTTGTGGGGTCCCTCATCAACTCCTTCTAGTTGTGGTTACTCTTATTACATTGCATTTGTTGATGCAACAACTCGGTACACTTGGCTTTACTTCTTAAAATCTAAATCAGAAGCATTAGAAGCCTTTAAACAATTTTACAAAATGATTCAAACACAGTTTTCTGCCACTATCAAGTCAGTTCAATCGGATTTTGGTGGTGAGTTTAGACCATTTACCAAATTTCTTGGTGATTTAGGGATTGTTCATAGACTTACATGCCCACACACATCTCACCAAAATGGCACTGTTGAGCGCAAACATAGACAAATAGTTGATATGGGACTCACTATGTTAGCTCATGCATCTATGCCAATAAAATTTTGGGACCATAGTTTTACTACTGCAGTGCATTTAATAAACAGACTGCCTACCACACACTTCTCCAACTTTTCTTCACCCTTTCATGCTCTTCACAAAATTTTACCTGATTATAAGATTTTAAGGACTTTTGGATGTGCATGCTTTCCTTCCTTAAGACCATACAACAAACATAAGCTGCAGTTTAGGAGCACTCAATGTGTCAATCTTGGTATTTCTCCACAACACAAAGGTTTCAAATGTCTAAGTGGTGATGGGAGAATTTACATTTCTAAAGATGTGATCTTCCATGAACATGTGTTTCCCTATTCTCAATTGTTTCCCCTAGTATCTGACAGTACAGCATCAGACACTCCTCCATGTTCTTCATCTTTACTGCCAGTTCTGCCCAATTCTTCCATGTCCAGTTCTGTTTCTGGTCCTGTCTCGGTTTCTGGTACTGCATCCTCTAATTCTTCACTCTCTGAGTCTGTTTCTGGTGCTGAGCCTTCTGCTTCTTCACCTCCTGACTTGTCTAATAACTCCCTTTCCTCTCCTGAGTCTATATCTGGTGTGCCTCCACCTGTTTCTACTGTTCTGCATCAGCAGTCACAACCAGTGCTTAATGCACATCCTATGCTCACCCGAGCCAAAACTGGCCACTTTAAACCTAAAGTCTATCTTGCTATTACAGAACCTAAGAGTGTGAAGCAAGCCATGGCTGATTCTAATTGGCTTACAGCTATGAAAACCGAATATGAGGCTCTTATAAAGAATCATACATGGACTCTTGCAAAGTTACCTTCTCATAGGAAAGCCATTGGTTGCAAATGGGTTTTCCGTGTTAAGGAAAATCCGGATGGCACAATAAACAAATACAAAGCACGGCTTGTTGCTAAAGGGTTTCACCAACAACCCGGTCATGACTTCACTGAAACTTTCTCTCCGGTGGTTAAGCCAATCACAATCCGGGTTTTACTTACATTGGCGTTGACAAATAAATGGAATATTCAACAAATTGACATCAACAATGCATTTATTAATGGTTTTCTCCAAGAGGAGATTTATATGCAACAGCCACCAGGTTTTGAGCATGAGGATAAAAGCTTGGTTTGTCGATTGCAAAGGTCTCTCTATGGTTTAAAACAAGCCCCTCGGGCTTGGTATGAGAGATTAACTAAGGCTCTTCTGCAGTTTGGATTTAGGACAAGCAGTTGTGATCCTTCTCTGTTCATTTATGCAGCCAAAGGTGTTACACTTTATGCTTTAGTGTATGTGGATGATATCCTGTTAACTGGGTCCTCTTCTGAACTAGTTACTGATTTAATCTCCAAGCTGAATGCCACTTTTGCTCTAAAACACCTTGGCAGGCCTGATTACTTTCTCGGAATTGAAGTTAAATATCAATCCAATGGTTCAATGGTACTTACCCAATCCAAATATATCAGAGACTTGCTGATCAAAGCCAATATGGCAGATTGCAATGGCATATCTACTCCTATGATTTCGGCCTGCAAACTGAGTAAGTTTGGCTCAGATTTTCTGCAGAATTCTCATCAGTTTCGCAGCATAGTTGGTGCCCTTCAATACATTACTTTAACCAGACCAGACATGGCATATAGTGTCAATAAGGTGTGCCAGTTCATGTCCTCTCCTTTGGAGACTCATTGGAGGGCTGTCAAGCGGATCTTGAGGTATCTTGGTGGTACAATTGGTCATGGTCTTCTCTTACAACCGGCCTCTTTGGATACCAAGTTTTCTTTGCGAGCATATAGTGACTCGGATTGGGGTAGTGATGTTGATGATCGACGCTCCACATCCGGCTCCTGTATTTTCTTTGGCCCCAATCTAATTGCATGGAGTTCGAAGAAACAAACCTTGGTTGCAAGATCTAGTGCGGAGGCCGAGTATCGTGGGCTTGCTAATACCACTTCTGAATTGATTTGGGTGCAGTCTTTACTGCGTGAACTTCATGTCCCTATTCAGCAACCTATTTTAATGTGTGATAATCTAAGTGCTGTGATGATTGCCCATAATCCGGTGCTTCATTCTCGCACCAAACACCTTGATCTTGACATCCATTTTGTGCGTGAAAGAGTAGCTGCCAAAGCTCTCACTGTGCAACATGTTCCAGCTTGTGCCCAGCTTGCAGATGCCTTAACAAAGCCACTGTCAACTTCTCAATTTCTGGATTTGCGACCCAAACTCAAGGTTGTTCCTGCAGGGGGGATAATAGAGTAAATAATAGTTTGACCTTTGTTTGACTAGTGGTTGATTTGTTGTAAGTCTATGTGGCACTGTGAGGCTGACGTGGAGAGTTTGTTATGAGCAGTTACTTGCTCAAGCAGTATTATAAATACTGCATCTGTATGAAATCATAGTTTGGTTATGATTCATAATGAAATGAAGAGTTCATTCTCTCTGAATTCCTGAGTTCGATTATCCAGCACTTTTGAGCTTTGAGTTTTTGCTATTGTGCGGGAAAACCTTGGGTTATGGCTTTATGTTTAATAGGTCTTTCGTCACCATTAATAGCTTAGTCCACTGGGTGAGAGGTCGAGAAGGTGGACTTGCATCCGCAATAATTATAAAGAAATAATTTTGGTATATGTTGTCTTGAGCTAGGAGAAACCTAGTTGTTAGTTCAGTTGATTAGTCTTTTAACCTTGTTTTTTGTAATTGATTATGATAACGTCATCATTGTTCTCACATTATTATTATTATTATTATTATTATTATTATTAAATCCTACCTCCTCTATTTCATTATGGATGCCTTGTCTAAAAGTTATGGTATCTTGAAAGTTTCTCTTCTCAGTCATTATATTCCCGCTGCAATTTTCATGCAGTGTTGGTAATGTTACTTCTGGAAGTGGACTTGTCCATGTTGATGTGATTGTCTTAGATGAAGTTCATTACCTCAGTGACATATCTCGTGGTACAGTTTGGGAAGAGATTGTAAGCACGCTTTATGGTCTTTCATGCTTTATTGTCTTTGCATATGACTTAGCTTGCTCGACTTCTCTTTTTTATTCATGCATATATGGTCAATTACTGCAGGTTATTTATTGCCCAAAAGAAGTTCAACTTATTTGTCTGTCAGCAACTGTTGCAAATCCAGATGAGTTGGCTGGTTGGATTGGTCAGGTATTGAGATTGTGCTGGTGATGTTTATTACAGTTGCAGAATTTGCTAAGCATTAAGCGCTTAATGTCAGGCGTCTTAAAGATTATGTCACCGTGGGTGGCCTTTTTTTACCCTTGTTCTAAGCTAAGCTAAGAAAGATTTTTCACCACTCTAACTAGAAACATCCAAAAATTTGAAGTCATAGATAATTTATGTATAAATTTACCAAACCTCATGCTCTTTTCAAGGAGTTTTATAAATTTGATCATCTTGATTGACTTATGGACAGTTTGGGATTTGAAACATTCTTTGGATGCTTGAAATTGCTGATATTCTATCTATTGTTCAAGTACAGGACTCTTGGTTGTCAAATTTATGTGATGATTGGTATTCAGCATTTATTTATCAGAAATTTTTGCATCTTGTATCTGTGGAGAAAGAACTAAACTATGTTACTTCGTTTTATGTAAAATTACTTTGATAATGAACTTCTTTGTTTCTGATTACATTTTATGGGACATAAGTGGATAAAACGTACTGGTTTCGGTATCATTGCATTTTCCCTGAATTGACTAATCGAATTGTGCCCAGTGACAAAATTCTAATAGTAAATTAAATACTGTCTTCTTTAATTGCATTTGGTCATCTGCAAAATGTTTTTGGCTTTCAGGTTCATTGGGAAACATTCAAATAGTAAATTAAATACGGTCTTCTTTCATTTTGTTTGTTTGTCTATCTAGGGTAAATTCTGTTTGTAACTTCTGCAAATGTTTTTGGCTTTCAGATTCACGGTCAAACAGAGTTAGTAACATCATTGAAACGCCCAGTTCCTCTGACTTGGCATTTCTCTTTGAAGAATTCCTTATTACCACTTCTTGATGAAAAAGGAACACAGATGAACAGGTTCTATTCTATCTAGGATCTTTATTTTTTTTATTCAGTTAATTGCCATATATATTCTATGTCAGTACAAAACCCAGTTTAATGCTACAGAGTCATACTGTCTGTTTTCACTTCACATCCTTATAATCATTTCATAAAATTTGAACATTGTAAATATTTACAACTGTTTGAAGGTGTATCTGTCAGTTTACTTACATTTTTTCTTTTCCATATTTCCTGTCTTTTAGGTATGTGCTTGGTAGTTTGTTTGTATTGTTTGTTACTCAGAAAATAATATTAGCACCAAATAGAATCACATTTTGTTATTAGTAGCATGAAGTTTAATAGCATCCCTATTTGGTGGGGTTTTCTTTTTTTTTTTTTTTTTTTTTTTCTTCTTGTAATTCCTTATATTGAATTTTAGCTGCTTACTACTCCTCTAGCATGTGAAAGGGCAGAAAATATCGGGTTATGCGATGAAACTAAATATTCAACAATGAAATTTAGAGAAATGAGTTATGGGCTGATCTTATAATACGTGAGAAGTTTTTCAAATTGGGTGTATATTTTTTATAACCCCGGCATTTACTGGATCACAGTAACACTAATAGTCAATAGATGGGGGTGATATTTAGTTATTTACCATTGTTATGACTTGCAGCAATGAAGAATGATAAGAGGGGTCCGATTAGTGTGGATCTGGCTGCACTGAAGTTCATGGATATGGTGTGTAGTGTGCTTCAATAATTGCTCAGGAAGTCAATTGTTCTGATTTTGGTCTATTAAGGGATCATATCCATAAGCTTATTTTCATAAATGTATAACAAAAGGTCCAATTTTGGTTAGTGCTGGTATTGTTAACTAGTGATTGATCATACAATGTTGTGTGGCTGTCGTAGTGATGGTTGTATTTGTATAAACAATATACTGATGTTAAGGTGGCAGCGGCTACAGTAATAGCAACAACTTTGATGGATAATTGTTGCTGGTAGAGATGATATTGATTATATTGTTATTTACGTATTTGCATTACTTAATATGAGAATACTAATTAGAATGATAACTGCAAGATTTTCAATGGAATTGATGAATAGGTCGGTTGTAGTGAATATATAAGCATTAAGTGTTTTTTTTCCCCAAAAGAAAATGTAATGCCATTGTTATTCTGATATAATATACGTAGTAATAAAATACCAGGGATTTTTATTATAGACAAATTTAAACCACTAAATGCCGGACGTTATCGTTATTTTATTACCGCATCAAATCAAAGTGGAAACTCAGTTTCTTCTTTTATTTAACGCAGGAAGCTGTCACTCAATTATTTACGACTTCAAGCTGCAGGAGTTAAACCTTACAAGGATGATCGGTCTAGAAAAAGGAATTCCCGGAAACATGGAACTCGCACAAGCTATGATATTGATGATAGCATGTTGGAACAGCATTCTCTTTCAAAGAATAACATAAATGCAATTCGTCGATCACAAGTTGGGCCTCTGAATCAGTTTTCTCGTATTGCTTTTGTACTTTACAATGTCCATAGTAGCCATCTATTTCATATCTTTTCACAGCTTAAAATCTTGACATTGAAATGGGGAGATCTTGGAGACGTATATAGGTCCAATAATCACCATGGATATTGAAATATGTAGTTTGGGTTCTGGCACACACTTGGGCTAAAAGCACACATATTTTTGTTGGAAAAATAAGACTCTTGGGCCTTGTATTTATAATAATGAGCATACATTTTGATATGAGTATAATCTTAAAATTTTTCAGGTTCCTCAAGTAATTGATACGTTATGGCATCTTCAGTCTAGGGATATGCTGCCAGCTATTTGGTTTATTTTTAGCAGGAAGGGTTGTGATGCAGCTGTGCAATATGTCGAAGATTGCAAACTTTTAGATGAGTGTGAAACAAGTGAGGTTGAACTAGCCTTGAAGAGGTTCCGCATTCAGTATCCTGATGCTGTCAGAGAAACAGCTGTGAGAGGACTTTTGCAAGGGGTTGCTGCACATCACGCTGGGTGTCTACCTTTGTGGAAGGCCTTCATAGAAGAATTGTTTCAAAGAGGACTTGTCAAGGTTGTTTTTGCTACAGAAACCCTAGCTGCTGGAATCAATATGCCCGCTAGAACAGCTGTTATTTCATCCCTCAGCAAAAGAAGTGATAGTGGACGTACCCAATTAAGCCCAAACGAACTGCTTCAGATGGCTGGGCGTGCTGGACGCAGAGGCATTGATGAAAATGGTCATGTGGTCGTCTTGCAAACTCCTAATGAAGGCGCTGAAGAGTGCTGCAAGGTACTGTTTGCTGGACTTGAGCCTCTGGTGTCCCAGTTTACTGCTTCATATGGAATGGTTTTGAATCTTCTTGCTGGTGTGAAAGCCATTCATAGGTCAAATGAATCAGATGACATGAAACCTTCCTCAGGGAGAACTTTGGAAGAAGCTAGGAAGTTAATAGAGCAAAGTTTTGGAAATTATGTTAGTAGCAATGTTATGCTGGCTGCTAAAGAGGAACTTAATAAAATTGAAAAAGAAATTGAGTTGCTGATGTTCGAAACCACTGATGAAGCCATAGATAGAAAAAGCAGGAAGGCTTTATCACAGCGACAATACAAGGAGATTGCAGAATTACAGGAAGATTTACGGGCAGAAAAACGTGTTCGGACTGAATTTCGGAAACGGAAGGAAGCAAAGAGAATATCTGCCTTGAAACCTTTATTGGAAGAGTCTGAAAATGGACATTTACCATTTTTGTGCTTGCAGTATAGAGATTCTGAAGGAGTTCAACATTCAATTCCTGCTGTGTTTTTGGGGAAGGTCGACTCCCTTAATGCTTCAAAACTCAAAAACATGATTGGTTCTGTGGATTCTTTTGCATTAAATTCAGCAGACGCAGAGCCAAGCACTGATTCTGAATTGAATGAAGATCTTGTACCATCATACCACGTAGCTCTTGGTTCAGATAACTCTTGGTATCTATTTACAGAAAAGTGGATTACAACAGTGTATGAGACGGGCTTTCCTGACGTTCCATTAGTTCAAGGGGATGCTCGACCTCGAGAAATTATGAGTGGTCTCCTTGATAAGGAGGACATGAAGTGGGACAAGCTTGCTCACTCTGAACACGGTGGTTTATGGTGCATGGAAGGATCTCTGGAAACATGGTCTTGGAGCTTGAACGTTCCTGTATTGAGTAGCTTCTCTGAAAATGATGAGCTGCCACTGAAGTCTCAAGCATACAGAGATGCAACTGAACAATACAAGGAACAAAGAAATAAAGTTTCACGCTTGAAGAAAAAGATATCTCGTACTGAAGGCTATAAAGAGTATAATAAAATCATAGACGCGGTCAAGTTCACCGAGGAGAAAATCAAGCGACTGAAGACTAGATCCAAACGTTTGATTAATCGGATAGAACAAATTGAACCCTCAGGTTGGAAGGAGTTTATGCAAGTTAGCAATGTCATACGCGAAACCAGAGCTTTAGATATTAACACACACGTCATATTTCCGCTTGGCGAAACTGCAGCTGCAATTCGAGGAGAAAATGAGCTATGGCTTGCGATGGTTCTTCGCAGTAAAATTTTACTGGAACTAAAAGCTGCACAACTTGCTGCAGTGTGTGCAAGTTTGGTGTCCGAGGGTATCAAAGTCAGACCCTGGAAGAACAACAATTATATTTATGAACCTTCTGCAACAGTAGTCAATGTCATAGGGTTGTTGGAGGAGCAAAGAAGCGCCCTATTGGCAATTCAGGAGAAACATGAAGTAACAATATCTTGCTGTTTGGATAGCCAGTTTTGTGGTATGGTTGAAGCCTGGGCTTCTGGGTTGACATGGAGAGAAATAATGATGGATTGTGCAATGGATGATGGTGATCTAGCTCGCCTCCTTCGACGGACAATTGATCTATTAGCTCAGATTCCAAAATTGCCAGATATTGATCCATTGTTGCAGCGCAATGCAAGGGCTGCTTCTGATGTCATGGACAGGCCTCCAATAAGTGAACTTGCTGGGTAGTTTTCCTGTCTCTGATGTATGATCCATTTGTAAATATTGTATGATTAGCTTCTAAAAACGCAATTTATGAGATTATCATTATTATTTTCATGAACAAAAGTTTAGGGGAAAGGAAAATTGTTCCATTTCAATGTAAAAATCGAACCCAAGGTCAATCACGTCGCTCGAGATAATTCTTAATGGCTTGATAATTTCGTTGCTATTAAAAACATATTTGTAATTTTACAATTTGTATCATATAAAAGTTTATATATTTCTCACAAAAATATATTTATGATTTTTATGTTCAGAAGTTGTATTTTTTTTTTTGAAGTAAATAGTTTGTCTCAGTTCCCAATACACGGCGTGACGGCCCATGATGTTAACACCCCCTCATTTAATTTTCTCACCTCCTCTACCTCAAAAATTTCCATTTTACCCCTATTTCTTCTTCCTCAACTCTCTTCTTCTTCCTGTCGCCTCACTCTCTCTCTCGCTGCATAAACGGGGGATGAAAAGGGGGAAGGTCCCTGCTTAGGCACGGGTTAATTCTTCTTCTTCCTCAACTCTTCTTCTTCCTCAACACAGTGAAAAAGAATTGAAAAAAAAAGAAACATTTAACTTAGAGAGAATAAGAAAAGGGGGAAGGTCCCTATTTCTGCGCTCATCTCTGTGTTGCGCTCATCTAGAGAGAATAAGAAAACCTCAACTCTCTTTTTCTGTAGGTTGCGCTCATAAAAAAAAAATGCAGCGATGTTTGTGTTTTTGTGTAACAGCGTTGATGTTATTTTTTTCTAAAAAATTATCACTTCCGAATTCTTGTTTCCGGAATGTCCTGGCAATAAGAATCTGGAAGTGTTTTGTACAACTTAACGTTGTTTCACCTCCCTTTTTTGCTAGATTTGAATTTTTTGGATTCTAAATTTCGAAATGTCCCGACAATAAATTTGGGAGTGTTTCGTCCCTTTTTTTTTTTTTGGTAGATTTGAAGTTTCCGGATTCTAAATTCCAGAATGTCCCGGAAATAAAAATTCGAGAGTTGATGATTTTTTGATTTTTTCCTGTTCGTCTTTTTGGTGCTCAAGACCAAGAGTCGCGTGATTTTTAGCCACAAATTGCTTCACCCTGCCAGCTGCCACCTAGACTTGCATTCCATTTAATTTTTATGCCAGGTTACGTCATTTGGTACTGGTTCAGTGGTGCTGGAGGTTGTCTTCATCCTTAGATCTATTTGTCTCGCAAACTCTCGTTGCTTCACATTACAGCTTCACCTCCCTTTTCACCTCTTTTTTTTTCTCTGACCTTTTTGTTCTCTCAGAATGGTGCTCTTTAATGTTGATGGAGGAGATGGGTAATCTGTCGAAGCACCCAGAAAAAAAGTAGAGAAAGAAAGCTAGTGAGGGAGGTGAGAAAGAACGAGAGTAATTATTTTAAGCAAGGGCAAAATTGAATTTTTAAAAATATGAGAGGTGGGGAAATTAGTGGAGAGGTACAGAAATCAAGCCCCGGCATGACGTCATGGCTGGTCCATATGGCCGATTTTACTTGGTGAAAAAAAAGCTTTGTTGTTATTGTTGAGTGTTCAGAAGGTAACTTTTTATGTGGTCGGTGGGGATTGATTTGTTGAGCGATCCACCAGACTTTGTAGAGTCTCTGTTGGCTCAAGATAATGTAGGAGCTGCTGATGTAGTTTGGGCTTTAAGCCCTCTTATTACAAAAAAATAAAAAATTGTAACTTTTTTGGTTTAATTACTCTATGAAATATTTTAGAATTTTTAAATAGGTCCATGAATTAAAAAAATTGTAAGCGAGTCCTCAAATTTGTCAAAAATTTGTAATTAGTTCCTTAAATTTTAAAACAGTCCCTAAATTTTTAAATAATTTATAATTAGGTCATTAAATCTTAAATATAATTTGTAACCAGGTCCCTTAATTTAGGGATCTGATTACAAATTCAGTGATCTAATTATCAATTATTTTAAAGTTCAAGAACTCGTTTAAAATTCAAGGACTCAGTTACAATTTTTTTTTTTAGTTTAAGAATCTATTTGAAAATTCTCAAATAGTTCAAAGACCTACAAAGTAATTAAACCTAATTTTCATACATTTTTTCATGTAAATTTATGGTATCCAATATTTTTAATGTCGTACTGTCAATTCTTATTTTAAGATGATAAAGTTAGAACGAGAAAGATAAGGGGACAATATAATTATAGACTTCACTTTTTTTACATGGTATTTTGTTAACGGAGAATGGAGGATAGAGGGAGGTCATTTAAAATATGTCTTTTAGATCAATGTTTTTTCAACAAGTAGAGGTGAATTGGGGGTTTAAAATATATGTTCACTCAACTTGATTTCCCTCCAACATTGAAAGGAAGAAAAGACTGGTTTAAAATATTTTAAATATATTGATTAAAATATCTTTATATAAAATGTAACATGAAAGGTGATCTGGCATAATATACCGGACCCAAAACTGGGTAAAATAGTGTGAGACCAAACACAATCAGGGCCATGATATAGAGTGTACAGATAAAACCCCTCATTGAAGGAGGACTACCCACTTGTCGAAGCCACACCTCTACAGCCAATTAGTATCCACAATCAACTCAAGGTCATTGATCACAACATCTTACCCCAGTCTGGCACTAGGCATGCGAGATTGATCTTGATGTACCTAACAACCAAGATGTAAGAAGCATCGAGGCAGGTGGCCAAAAGGTCACATCCACAGTATGGGCTCCTGAAGAGACTCATGCCCTATCAGGAAAGATCAATGTTAGAGAGACCTTCAAGTACAAGGAAAGGAAGGTCAACACACGACCTTAAGTAATTAGGACCTCACCGCTTCATTAATGAGACTGACATGGAAGACTTCTAGTACTCAGTCGAAAATTGCACATGAGAGAGATGGTGTATCTAGACAATAGGGGACACTTTCCCCACTAGAAGGACCCAACTCGGCGCCGAGATATGACAACGACACATGAAGGCAAATACATGAGCCCACTTGGATTGACACTATAAAAGCGGAATTACATCATCATGCAAAGTTATGCTTTTTGGCCATTCTCTTAGCCAAAGCTAAAACTCAACTAACTTGAGCGTCAGAGTGCCTTTGCCAGTATCCACCCCTCGCCACACCTATCAAGGAAAAAACAAAGGAGCAGGTTATTGGATCAAACAAGGGAGGCCCAAATCCACTTTCAGCCTATTGGAGAATTGAGACAAAGCATTGGTGTCGTCTGTGGGGAACAATAAATCTATTCCCTCCATTTTTATCAGATGTTGACTGAGACGATAACATAACTCACGTGAGTTTTCTCTTGAAACCCTGTGAAAAATTCTTTATGACCCTGTTGGGTGCTAAAAAGTGGGTTTCTTTTACTCTAGGTATCCATCAGGGTCAGATAGTTCAAACAAAGATAGAAGAGTGGGCTTTCTCAATGAAATAACCCCACATAAAAATAAAGCAACAATGATGATGGGTCGAGAGCAGAATAGCTCCATACCTCTGTAGAATATGAAGAATGTTGGGCAAAATCGCAAGTGTACGATTCCGTCGTTAAGTAATAAAAGATCGTATCCACAGGGATTGTGACCAATTCTTAACTATACCAACGATGTACTATTTGAACTATCAGACGAACGATTAGTGTTTGAATTGTGTAATTCGTGTTCAAAACTAAGATAATGACTAACAAAAACAATTGATTTAAATATTCAGGAGAATAGCGTGACTAGGGTTCGAATCCCTTTGTCTCACCCTTTACGCTCTTGAATCCTATTCCAATGCAAGCAATGATCACGTATTTGAAGTTCGAATCCTCTAAATTAGATTAACGAAAATTCCTTTCCTCTTAATCCCTTTAATTCAACTAATAAGCCCTAATCCCTTAGGTTCCAATTAATTAAATCAAGCAATAAGGATAAGGATTCATACAAACTCATACCAAAGAGAATTATATCCCTATAACCCTATAGATATGTCAAAATATCCCAAAGCAAGTTTAAAACTTCAACTTTCCAATTGATGTTAAACCCTAAGTCAACCCCATGGTGATCAAGCATAGAATCGCATTAAGAACAGAAATAATTGATCAAATAACATACATCAAACTTGCATTGAAAACTCTGAATTCAATTACATAAAAGGATCCACAAAGTTCATCTTACCCTAGTACAAAGGAATTAGTTCCTCATGGAAGAGAAAGAACCAAGCATTTGAGATGTAGAAGCAGCAATAGACTCCATTGATTCCTCAACTTTGCCTAGAATCTTTGTTCTTGATTCAAACTCACAAGAGGCCACTAACCAGTAGTAAGTCCCTAGGTCAATGTTTCATCTATCTATATATAGTTCTGGACCAAAAGGGTTGAAAAACATCTAAAAATTAAGTCAAAACGCGCACAAATACAAGTCCGCCGAGACGCAAAGACGGCCAGTAGTGGAGCACGCCTGGCCGTCGTCGCTTTTAAACCAAGAAAACGTAGACGGGCAGCCCGACACGGGCGTGGAAGGAAACACGGCCAAGTCGTGTTGTTGTCTGGAAGCAGAGGCACGGCCGTGTTGGATAACACGGCCTGGCCGTGTTATTTGCTGACTTCAAATTCTTGCGTTTTTTCATATCATTCAAGGCACGTAGTGCCATAGAACGCAGGCGGCCGTGTTTTCCTCTGATCTTGCCATATTTTGTCATTTTGGCCTCCGAGTTGGTTGCAACATCCGTCTACGTGATCTAGCTCCGCTTTCCTAGGCCAATAACCTTCTTTTCTGCACAATTGAACTCAAACCAAGTGCATTATCTAATTCAAGCAAAAAATGCATGAGAACTATGGGTAAAAACCACTACAATGCCTACTATGCAATGCAAAACTAACAACAAACTATATGCTATTATGAGCGCATCAAATTACCCCAAGCTTAGAATCTTGCTTGTCCTCAAGCAATTGCAAGTACAATGATAAGCAAAGAAACAAGAGACGCAACAAGTAAGGAACCCGAGATGATAGCACATTCAAGCAATAGGCTAAAGGCTAGAACAAACAATAGGGACAACTAAAATCAAGTCCAAATAGAGAATCAGGCTCTCTGAATTCATATCTCTCACTGATAGGGCACTCTCCTCCCAACTCTCCAAGTGTTTAAAGGTTATGACAAATCGCTCAAATCCATCCATGAAAGTGTTCTACCATAAGCTTGACTATTAACCAAATCTCAACATACAATTCATGAAAACACACAAGAATCAAAAGGTCTTTGTAAGGTTGTAACGTGGCCATGGGATTTATCTTGCACGGTGGGATAAAAACAAGAAAGGGGGAACACAAGGGCTAAAATAATAGACAAAGAAAACAACCCTTTTAAAGCAGCATAAGCGGAACAATTTATTCTCCCTTTCATTTTCAACACCTTTTTACTTTGCTCCTCTTCTGTTATTTTATTTTATAATTTTTTTTTCATTTGAGTTACTGGGAAGAAATTGAATAGCAGAAGAGGTCCCAAATGTCAAGCACTGCATAATTTGAACAAGATTCACAACTAATTGCTCCCTTACACATACTTCAAAAGGTACTCTAACATTTAGCAATTATCTGGGTACCAAGAAAATTAATTTCAGTTCAGGCTCAAAAGGGGCAACTAGAGGGAGTTTTCATTCAACAAACAGAGGCTTGAAACATGCCTAAATTGCCTAAATCATATTCAAGTGTGTTGACAAAAATTTTCAAGTTTTGAAACGGTTTCAAGTCAAGTTATAGAGAGCACAATCAGGATGGACACACTCATACAAGGAGAAGGGGCATATAAACATGATAAAGTAAAAGCCCCAATATTAAGCTCAAGTCTCACATTTAGAAGTTAAATTCAGTGAAAGACATCAAATCAGAGTGCCACATGCTAATTCTCAACTTATCCAAAGACTATCCCTATGTACATTAAGAATATTGCCTTAAAGCCTATCACAAGAAAAGATGGTTGGGTTCCAACTCATTGCAATCTCAAATTTCAAAAAGATTGTAGCACACATGCCAAACACAAGAGGATAGCGTACAATTGGGGGATAAAATGATGCGAACAAAACAACAATTAAAACAAATATGCAAACATTAAACTAAAAATGCAAAACTAATATGCAAAACTAAATGCAAAAATTTAAACGCCCTACCCCAAGCTTAAGAATTTACATTGTCCCCAATGTAAACAATTAAAGTTGAAGCAGGGATGGGGAGGAAAGAACTCACCGAAAAACTTGGGTTGCCTCCCAAGAAGCGCTTCTTTAACGTCATTAGCTTGACGCTTCAAGGAGTCGATCAAGGCTCCTTAAAGGAGGAAAAGAAGATTGAGGCACCACCTTCCTTGGGATGATGCACACCCATAGTCCTGAGTGCTTGCATAGAAATCATTCCCCTTTTTCTCATTGGTCTCCTTTTTCTCCTCTTGAATTTATGTGGGTGGACATTGTCATCCCACGCCTGTTTGGTGCGCTTTTCATAAGAATGAGTAGGTTCTACATGTGCCTTCTTTGGAATTTTGCAATTTGGGAATTGTTCCCCATGGCCCATATGCAAACTACTCTTTCCTTTTCTTCCTTTTTCCTGCACTAAATTTTTTTTCATCCCATCATCCAGCTCTTCAGACATCTCCTCAATAGAATTCATTGTCACCTTCTCTAAGGGTTTGGAAGGTCGGTCTTGATCAAGATTCTCTCCAACCTACGCTTCACCCACATCAATTCTAGAGCACTTTTCGGTGTTATCGGGATGTCTCATACCCTTAAACACATTGAAAGTCTCTTTCTCATCTTGGAACCTCAAAATTAATTTACCTTGTTGGACATCAATCAAGGCTCTTCCTGTAGCTAGGAAAGGTCTTCCAAGAAGAAGAGGGACCTCCTTGTCTTCTTCCATGTCAAGGATCACAAAGTCTGCCGGAAAAAGGAATTTGCCAACCCTTACCAATACATCCTCCAATATTCCATAGGGGTATTTCACCGATCTATCTGCCAGTTGCAAAGACATCTTGGTAGGCTTGACTTCACCTCCTCCCATCCGTTTCAACATAGAGAGGGGCATCAGATTAATGCTAGCTCCTAAATCATAGAGAGCCTTTCCAATGTGCAAATTCCCAATAGTGCAAGGAATTGTAAAGCTTCCCGGATCCTTCATCTTTGGAGGAAGCTTCCTTTGGATAATGGCACTACACTCTTCAGTCAAGGCTACCATCTCATCCTCCTTGAACCTTCTCTTTTTGGTCAACAACTCCTTCATAAATTTTGCATATGTGGGCATTTGCTCAAGAGCTTCTGCAAAAGGAATGTTGATTTGGAGACGCTTGAAAACATCCATGAACTTAGAGAATTGTTCATCCTTCTCCTTTTTCTTGCTCACAGGAGGATATGGCAGCTTCTTATATGGAGGAACAACTCTCGGTTTCTCTTGTACTTGCAGTTTGTCAGTAACAACTCGGTCTTCCTCACCTTCTTTTTTTTTTCTTTTTCAATATTTACTCTACTCTCATTTTCAACTCCACCTTTTTCTTGTTCAACTTCTTTTTCCACTTCCACTCTCTCTTTTTCAACTTCATCCACTTCACTTTTTTCGCTCTTTTTCTTTCTCTCTACTTCAGACAACATCTTTCCACTTCTCAAAAAAACAGCACTACAATTTTCATTCTTAGGGTTGTCAATGTAAGCTAGCGTAAAACTTACCTTTCGATTGCTCCGCTAGTTGCTTTGAGAGTTGCCCTATTTGGTTCTCCAGATTTTTGATAGAAGCCTCCTGGTTTTTGAAATAGGACTGTTGGTTCTGGAAGTTGGATTGTGTCATCTTCATAAACTGAATAAGAGCTTCTTCTACTTGATTTGGCTTCTCTTGCTTTTGCGGTTGTGGAGGATTGCTGGATGATGGGTTATCTTGCTGCTTCCAAGAGAAGTTGGGATGATTCTTCCACCCTGGATTATAGGTGTTAGAATACGGATTCCCTCCTTGCCTTTGAAAATCACCCATGTAATTAGCTTGCTCCTTGGAGTTTCCTAACGTATCACACCCTCCATTCTCATGAGGCCCTTGACAAAAGTCACATTTCAAGTTTTGATTCACCTGATTCACTTGAGCAGAGGAAGAGGCTCCCACTTTCAGTGCCTTCAACTCCTTTGTGATAGCCTCCAATTGTTGAGATACTAACTTGTTTTGAGCCAAGAGTGCATCTTGTGTTTCTAGCTCAAGGACTCCTCTTTTTGCCAGTGTCCCTCTATCATTCTGACATAATTGCTCATTGGAAGCCATTTGCTCCACTAAGGTTCTTGCTTCTGTAGCTGTCTTGTTGTTGATTGTACCTCCAGCTGAGGCATCCAACATCATCCTGGTGTTCGGCCTTAAACCATTACAGAACATTTGCATCTGGTTGAAGTCATCATATCCATGTCCTGGACACCTCTTTAGAAGGAGCTTGAATCTCTCCCATGCCTCATATAAGTTCTCACTTTGGTTCTGTTGGAAGCCATGAATCTCACCTCTTCTTTTGATGAATTTGGAGGGTGGAAAAAATTTTGTCATGAATTTCTCCTCCAAATCGTCCCAAGTTGCAATGCTTCCAGTAGGCAAGGTGTCTAGCCAATCTCTTGCTCTCTCTCGCAGGGTCCAAGGGAAAAGCCTCAATTTCTTGCTTCCTTCAGTCACTCCAGCCAGCCCAAAGGTGTCACAGATTTCATAGAAGCTCACCAGGTGTTGATTTGGGTCATCAATTTCATTCCCCGCGAATTGGCTTTGTTTGAGAGTGTTTAACAAAGCCGGCTTGATTTCAAAATTGGCATTTGCCTCAACTTTGTTGGTAGGCATTGATGACCCTTGTATGGTTGTTTCGCCTCCCAAAATCACCCAAAGTATCGTGGTTGGTCCCCATGACTTCTTGAGTGGTGACTTGAGAAGTAGATGCGGAGGATTGTTTTTGTTCTTTGTTTTGCCTCTTTGTCTTCTTCCTTAATGCCCTTGCTTTGTCTTTTCAATTTCAGGGTCAAACAACAGTTCACTGTTTGTTTACCTCGCATGCACAAAACTCGTGCAATGTAAGTAGCAAAGCAACAGATTAACGTAAATTTTTTTCAGAAAATAAATAAAAGAAATAGTTCAAAAGGTACTCGTTTGCCTTGTTAAAAATTAATTCAACAATCCGACGGCGCCAAAAACTTGTTGGGCAAAATCGCAAGTGTACGATTCCGTCGTTAAGTAATAAAAGATCGTATCCACGAGGATTGTGACCAATTCTTAACTATACCAACGATGTACTATTTGAACTATCAGACGAACGATTAGTGTTTAAATTGTGTAATTCGTGTTCAAAACTAAGATAATGACTAACAAAAACAATTGATTTAAATATTCAGGAGAATAGCGTGACTAGGGTTCGAATCCCTTTGTCTCACCCTTTACGCTCTTGAATCCTATTCCAATGCAAGCAATGATCACGTATTTGAAGTTCGAATCCTCTAAATTAGATTAACGAAAATTCCTTTCCTCTTAATCCCTTTAATTCAACTAATAAGCCCTAATCCCTTAGGTTCCAATTAATTAAATCAAGCAATAAGGATAAGGATTCATACAAACTCATACCAAAGAGAATTATATCCCTATAACCCTATAGATATGTCAAAATATCCCAAAGCAAGTTTAAAACTTCAACTTTCCAATTGATGTTAAACCCTAAGTCAACCCCATGGTGATCAAGCATAGAATCGCATTAAGAACAGAAATAATTGATCAAATAACATACATCAAACTTGCATTGAAAACTCTGAATTCAATTACATAAAAGGATCCACAAAGTTCATCTTACCCTAGTACAAAGGAATTAGTTCCTCATGGAAGAGAAAGAACCAAGCATTTGAGATGTAGAAGCAGCAATAGACTCCATTGATTCCTCAACTTTGCCTAGAATCTTTGTTCTTGATTCAAACTCACAAGAGGCCACTAACCAGTAGTAAGTCCCTAGGTCAATGTTTCATCTATCTATATATAGTTCTGGACCAAAAGGGGTGAAAAACATCTAAAAATTAAGTCAAAACGCGCACAAATACAAGTCTGGCCGAGACGCAGCACGGCCGTGGAGCCTGGCACGGCCTGGCCGTGCTGCTTTTAAACCAAGAAAACGCAGACGAGCAGCCCGACACGGGCGTGGAAGGAAACACGGCCAAGTCGTGTTGTTGTCTGGAAGCAGAGGCACGACCGTGTTGGATAACACGGCCTGGCCGTGTTATTTGCTGACTTCAAATTCTTGCGTTTTTTCATATCATTCAAGGCACGGCCGTGCCATAGAACGCAGGCGGTAGTGTTTTCCTCTGATCTTGCCATATTTTGTCATTTTGGCCTCCGAGTTGGTTGCAACATCCGTCTACGTGATCTAGCTCCGCTTTCCTAGGCCAATAACCTTCTTTTCTGCACAATTGAACTCAAACCAAGTGCATTATCTAATTCAAGCAAAAAATGCATGAGAACTATGGGTAAAAACCACTACAATGCCTACTATGCAATGCAAAACTAACAACAAACTATATGCTATTATGAGCGCATCAAAGAATATATAAGCAAATGTCATAGTTGGTCAATAGTGTCGAGGATAAGCATGTTGTAACACCTGATGAAGAGATCGACCGCGTGCACGAGCTGCTGAGGTCGCGTACCGAGCTGAGGAGGTCGTATGCCGAGCTGAGGTCATGTACCGAGCTGAGGAGACCGCGTGCACGAGCTGCTGAGGTCGCGTATCGAGCTGAGGAGACCGCGTGCACGAGCTCGTGATAGAGCCTTGTGCGCTTGCACAAGCACCCTGGTCGACCTCGTGCCGAGACTGTAACACTCGTATTTTTACGAACGTTAGTTAGCGTTGATTAGTATATTTTGTCGTAATTATGCTTTAATAAAGCAATTACTTGTTTCCTAAGAAAGTGATTTAATTAAATCAAGAGCTAAAATAAATGAGAATTAATATTTTAATATTAATTTATGGTTTGAATGTTGTCGAAATATTCTATTGAAATTTAAATCGCGTTTCAAATCGTAGGCGATTCTATGGTGATAAAATTTAAAATGAGCCCCGATTTCGATGAAAATCGAGTCGTAACCTGTTTTAAATATTTTTAAGTGAATTATATTGTTTTTAATACCTATAAATTGATATTATCACTTGGAGAATTAATTTTTCGTAAATTAATTTTTCCGGGATTTTCCGGCGAGAAATTAATCGGTTTTTGCGGTTTTTAAATCACGTGTTTTTAGATCTTAAGCCTATAGATTAGAGGGTAATCATGAGAGGAGAGATTAGATGGGTAGAATGAGTGATGGGATTAGCATCTCATAATAATATTTATATGTCACTTATTTGTGGTTTTATAAAAATTCATTTAAAATGGTTTTCTTTTAATTAATTATTGTTTAAGTGTTAATTAAGGGAGAAAGGACCATAATGCCCCTTCCCTCACCAGCTAATATCACGATCAGCTCCCCCTCAAACCCTCACTTTCTCTTTTCTTCTTTCTTCTTCTCTAAGTTTCCTCTTCCTCTCCAAGCTTCCATTGAAAAAAAACCTTGGGTTCCATTGAGTTTTTGCACAAACCTTCTTCATCAATCTTGTTTCTCATCATCTCCTCTACCTATATCATCATCTCGATCATCATTTGAGGTATGAAAAACAGAATTTTCTCTCCCTTCATGCTGCTGTTTAGCGCCACTTCCTCCCTCCATTTTAGCTAGTTTTTATGCTTCCAAATCATGTCATATTGATAGGTTTTCTTCTTCATGACATTACCTACCTTTCTAACCATTTATTTGAACTTGAAAAACAAATTGTTCCCTCTGTTTTTCTGCAGTAGGTAGCGCTCAAAACCCTAACCACTTGGCTTGTTTTGATTTCTTGTTTCATGTTGTTGTATGTTGCTTCTTGTTCTTTGTTGTTGTTGATTAATTGTTGTAGCATCATATAACCTCTTTCATGAGCATTTGATCAAAAACCTAACCTTGAGTAAGAGGGAAAATATGTTTAATCTTGCTTGAATCATGCATGAGATATGTTATTGTGTTATAGTAATTATTTAGGTGCTAATAGCATGGCTAGTTTAATTTAATCAAGTGCAACAGATTAGTTTTGGATCTTTCCTATTTTTGAGTCTTAAGAAACTTGCTATTTAATTGTCTAATTAGGTGTGAAGTATGTGATTATGTGTTTAATATGATTTTAGGACTAATTAGGATTAAGTTGCATGATTAGTTTAGTGTTAGATAAGTTTTTGTGCAAAAATGGATTTTTGAGGGACCAAAATGGCATGTAGGGAAATTGATCTCTTTTTATGATTTAAATTTTAACACAATTGGTTATGGTCTTATTTTAATTGTTGGACCTGATGAAAATATTTTTTTAAGAAAACATAAACTTAGATTTTGATTAATTTGTGCTTAATATGCTACTTGATTTTAAGCTTGAATTAGTACTTAGGAAAAATGGCCTTGTATGGTGATATGTATGAAAGAAGTTTTTAATAAAATTTTAGAGAAAAGGAATTAATTTGTAATGCTGGAATTCTTGTTGTATTTGTTTAAGTTCTTGAGTTTTAATGCTTGCTTGGGTTGTAGTTAAGATTGGGATAATGAGAGCTAAGTGTTATTAGAAACCCATAGATAGTACTAAGTTGTGCTTGTATTAGGAAGTGTGATTCCCGAGATCGTGCAGCACAGAATCGAGGTGTACGGGAGAGCGAACCCGAGGACGTGGGAGCAGTGGGATCCAGATTGAGGACGGTACGTGTCGAGGTCGATTGAGAACCGTACGTGTCGAGGTCGTTGTCGAGCTCGATTGAGGACAGCACGTAGACGCCTAGCTTGGAGTTCGGTAAGGGCAACTTCTAGATATGTTTAGATTTTATTTTTAGTATATAAATGCTTCATTTAAATACGAAGAAGTCTGAGAACTCTACGAGTTCGAAGTTAAGGTCTTCGAACCCCTTCGTTTTGTTGTCGTGAGGTCGAACATTTATCCGAGTCTTCGTGGGCGAGCGAAAGCTGTTGCGGTTGGTCTCCTGAACCCAACCCCCCATACTTGTATGTTCCTCTCTGTTAATTCCATTGAATTGCAGAGGGATAGATTCCTTGATTTGTTTGTCGAGCATGTAATGTTGTGATATGATTGAGTTATGCATTACTTGATATGAGATTGAATATATGCTGCGAATTGCGTGTTGCTGTTGAATTGCGTTCTTCATGCAGGGTGTTTTTATCGCTTAAAATGTCGAATTGCGTTTTCTTCATATTAAACATGCTCTCTTATTTGATATGCGGGCAAGTAATCTTATGCGTCACTCTTTGAATATTGTAAGTGGAGAGCTGTTCATCGAGTGAGAGAGCTAGGCGAGTCGTTATGACGTTTTTGAGCCGTGACCCGGATAACTGAGGGTGCTAGGTCCCCTTTTGTTTACGGGAGATTGACTAGACGTCGCAGTCAGAGGAACCGGCATCGCATATCTAGGGAGAAGCGAAAGATCCCAAGGCTACGGCTGGTATGTCAGTTGATGGATCTGCGTCTGCTTTCCGGAATAATGGTCGAGTCGAGAGAAAATGGATCGCGAGTTGAGTCGAGTCTAGAGTGAGAGGGTTGAGTCACGTTTGGTGAATGATATACATTGTTGTTTGCTTATTTCTTTACGCCTTGATTATCTTGATTTGTTGAGAAGTTGACCCTTTCCCGTGGTGCCTTCAATCCATGATGGTTACCCAGGCGATAGCGAGGACGCAGGGAACCCGACAGCAGGTGATGGTGAGGAGGACCTCGTTGAGGATCCAGACGACGATCTCTATTTGTCGTGATTGTTTATGTCCACTAGATGTTTTCTTGGGATGATTGTAGTATGTCTTTTGTGTACAGTGGTTGTGACCCGGTTAGGTAGGGTGATGTTTTGTTATTACAGGGTAGACTGGTGGTTCCACTTTTGGAGCAGCCCCCTGCGTGGGTGTCTGTCGGAAGTACCCCCAGGGTATGATTGCTCTCTTGAAGGTCGTCATACCATAGGTGTATTTCTTTGTACATTCACTACTCTGTATTTTGCATACACTATCATTCCGACTTGTATATATATATATATATTATCGATGTATGTTTTATTTAGGATTTAAGTCTTGTGTCTTAGTTGCACCATGTTTCGAAAAGCTGTAATTACTCTGATGTGCACTAGCGGGATTTAAAAAAAAAAGTATCGCATTTTTCTGAAGGGCACACAAGTACCATTTTAAAACTCATCGCATACAGTTTTAGTGTAGCTCGGTAGCGGTCCGGAAACTGGTCGTTACAAAGGTGGTATCGAGCGCTTGATTCGACGGCCGTATAGGAAATTTGACTGGTCAGTGTCGGGATATGTGTGTCGGGTACATAGTTATCTTGTATTGATTCTTTGCCGATTAAGTGAAGCACTTATTGCTTGAAAAATTGTTTGAATTGTTTCTTGATTGAAGCGGTGTGTCTTAAAACATCCTTGTTGTGAGATTCGAGGTTTTGAACTTTGTGGAATCTAATGCCACCTCGTAGGGATACGACGGCTGTACTGAACGTCGACATGGAGCGAGCAATTCAAGCTATGACCGAGATGGCGGCAGCCATGGCTCGATCAATCGGTTGCAACTCAACGATCTAACGCGATGGCTCAACAGACGGCGGCGTTAACCCAAAGAAACTTGCGGCAAAGAACAACAGAGAGCAGAGCGGAATGCTGAGGCGAGAGGATTAGCAGACTTTAGGAAGCATGACCCACCGAAGTTCTACGGTGAGCCAAACCCAGATAAAGCTGATCTTTGGATGCAAGAGATCGAGAAGATCTTCGAGGCACTCCATTACCCAAACAACGTGAAGGTAGACTACGCCACCTACTTGCTACTAGGAGACGCAGAGTATTGGTGGAAGGGAGTGAAGCAAGCACTGATAGCGGAACGTCGCGAAATAACGTGGGAGCTTTTTCGTGGAAGGTTCTTGGACAAATACTTCCCAGATACTGCACGAGCTGAGAAGGAGCAAGAGTTTCTCCAATTACAACAAGGCGGTATGACGGTGTCCGAGTATGCAGCCAAGTTTGAGTCACTGGCGAGGTATTTCAGTCCATTTCGTGACCGAGCTGACCAAGGATGGTTAAGTGAGAGGTTCCAACGAGGATTAAGATTTGACTTTCAGAAGTCGGTGGTGTCACTGAGGATCAGGAATCTACAGGAGTTGATAGATCGTTGTGTTGAGGTAGAGGGTGTAAAAAGCCACAAGAAGAAAACTGTTGTAGGCGGACCGATGAGACCCCAGAGTGCGGGGCAGAGGTTTGCACAGAAGGGGAAACAACTGCAGAGGAAGCCTTACAACCGACCTCAGGGGAACAACAACAGGGGACAATATCGTCCGATGACCCAGGGAGCGAGAAGTGGATGTCAGACTGGCGTAGAAGTGATTTGTTTCCGTTGTGGAAAGTCAGGACATTATGCAAATAACTGCACTCAGAAGGAGGATGTGTGCTACAACTGTAAGAAGCCAGGGTATTTTGCCAAGGATTGTCCCACACCTAAAGCTGAACCAGCAATGCTTGCGGCAAAGGCCAAAGGGAAGCGCCAAACAGCAAAAGGCAGAGTCTTCTGCATGAGCGGCGAGGAAGCAGAGCAAGCTGATGATCTTATTCAAGGCGAATGTGAGATTGAGGGTAAATCCTTATCCGTCCTCTTTGATTCGGGTGCAACCCATTCCTTTATTTCTTCTGATTGTGTGGACCATTTGAACTTGACTGTGACTGCTTTACCGTTCAAATTGGTAGTTACACCCCCAGCTGCTAAAACCTTAGTCACAAACACTGCATGTCTTAATTGTGTAGTGGTTATTCAGAGTAGAAGGTTTGTGGTCAATTTGGTTTGTTTGCCTCTTAAAGGCTTAGATGTCATCCTCGGGATGGATTGGTTGTCACACCACCATGTCCTCTTGGACTGTGCCCGTAAAGCGTAATTTTCCCGGACCTTGGAGTCTCCAATTATCTTTCTCAGCGTATTGGAGTTTCTTTGCAAGAAGGAACTAGGGAATACATGTATCCGCTAGTTTAGAAGTTTCTCGTGATTGAAGTGAAGAATGTTCGGTGGTGTGTGACTTTGTGGACGTTTTCCCGAAGACGTGCCAGGTTACCACCGGTCACGAGAGGTCGAGTTTGCCATCGATTTGATTCCAGGAACAGGACCGATTTCCAAAGCGTCATACAGGATGTCCCCTGCCGAGATGAAAGAACTGAAGTCCCAGATTGAGCATTTGGAGTCAAAGCAATTCATACGACCGAGCGTGTCACCGTGGGGAGCTCCAGTGTTGTTGGTTAAGAAGAAGGATGGACGATCAAGACTGTGCGTGGACTACCGCGAGCTCAACAAGGTTACTGTGAAGAACCGGTATCCGTTACCGCGTATTGACGATCTGATGGATCAATTACGTGGAGCTGCAATATTTTCCAAGATAGATTTGAAGTCTGGTTATCATCAGATTCGCGTGAAGGAGGAAGATGTTCCCAAAACAGCTTTCAGGGCTAGGTATGGTCACTACGAGTACTTAGTGATGCCGTTTGGAGTGACGAATGCGCCAGCAGTGTTTATGGATTACATGAATAGGATTTTCCATTCGTTTTTGGATCAGTTTGTAGTAGTGTTCATCGATGACATATTGATCTACTCGAAGAGCAGAGAAGAGCACGAATGGCACTTACGCCGAGTATTGCAGATATTATGAGAGAAGCAACTCTATGCCAACCTTTCGAAGTGTGAATTTTGGCTTGAAGAGGTGAATTTTCTTGGACATGTGATTTCCAAAGAAGGAATAGCTGTGGATCCAACTAAGATTGAAGCTGTGCTAGCGTGGGAACAGCCGAAGACAGTCACTGATATCAGGAGCTTTGTTGGCTTAGCAGGCTATTATCGAAGATTCATTGAAGGTTTTTCGAAGATTGTCGCGGCTCTTACACGACTCACGAGGAAGGATCAACCTTTTGCCTGGACTGAGGAGTGTGAATCCAGTTTTCAAAGACTGAAGGAGCTTTTGACAACAGCGCCTGTGTTGATTTTGCCTCAACCAGAAGAGCCTTATGAGGTTTATTGCAATGCGTCACACCAGGGATTGGGGTGCGTGCTGATGCAACACCGGAAAGTGGTAGCGTATGCTTCAAGACAGCTTAAGATTCACGAGAGGAACTACCCTACTCACGATTTGGAGCTGGCATCGGTGGTTTTTGGCGAAGATATGGAGGCACTACCTTTATGGGAGCACTCTCACTTGTTTTCGCCGATCACAAGAGCTTGAAGTACTGTTTCTGGTCGAAAGAGCTCAACATGCGTCGGCCAAGATGGACGAAATTTCTCAAGGACTACGACTTTACGTTGGAATATCATCCAGAAAGGCTAATATAGTAGCGAATGCGTTGAGTAGGAAGAGCGTTCTAGCTTCAAAGAATGATGATCAAGGAGTTGGAGATGCTCGAGAAATTCCGAGACTTGAAGTTGAATGTGGAAGTTTCACCGGGGAAGCTGAGATTTGGTATGCTTACCATTTCTAACAGATTATTGGACGAGATCAGAGACCAGCAGGTTCATGACAAGCTTCTGCAAGAGAAGATACAGTTGATAGCGCAAGGGAAGGCGACAGAATTCAAAGTCGGAGCGGACAACATTTTAAGGTGCAATGGCCGAGTGTGTGTACCTGACGTAGCGGAGCTAAGAAAGTTAATACTTGACGAAGCGCATAAGAGCAATTTTAGTATTCATCCAGGAGTTACGAAGATGTATCAAGACTTGAAGACGCATTTTTGGTGGTCCGGAATGAAGAAGCAAGTGACTGAGTACGTAGCTTCGTGTTTAACGTGTCAGAAAGCGAAGGTGGAGCACCAACGACCGGCGGGAATGCTACAATCGCTTGACGTACCGGTATGGAAATGAGACAGTATCTCCATGGATTTCGTTGTAGGTTTGCCGAAGACGCAGAAGAAGAATGATTCGATTTGGGTGATCGTCGACCGATTGACCAAATCTGCTCATTTCTTGCCAGTGAGGTCGACGTACAACGTGGAAAAGCTGACCGAGATTTACATCACGGAGATAGTGCGACTACATGGTATACCCTCTTCAATCGTGTCGGAACGAGATCCGAAGTTCACATCTCACTTTTGGAGGGAATTGCAAGAAGCGATGGGAACCGAGCTCAAGCTTAGCTCGGCATATCATCCCCAAACCGACGGTCAGACTGAGAGAACGATCCAATCGCTTGAAGATTTGTTGCGAGCGTGTACATTAGATCACCGAGGAAGTTGGGACGATGTCTTACCAATGGTGGAGTTCACCTACAATAACAGTTTCCATGCGAGTATTGGAATGGCACCTTTTGAAGCACTGTATGGACGTAAATGTCAGACGCCTCTTTGTTGGTACCAGGATGGTGAGAGTTTTGTTGTGGGACCAGATATGGTCCAGCAGACTACTGAGAAGATCCGTTTGATCAGAGATAGGATGCGAACGTCTCAGAGCCGACAGAAGAGTTATGCCGACCAAGGACGTCGACCGCTAGAGTTCGAAGAAGGAGAGCATGTATTTCTTAGAGTCACCCCCACTACTGGAGTTGGTCGAGCGATCAAGTCCAAGAAACTTACCCCTAAATTTATTGGACCTTACCAGATTCTTCGTCGTATCGGTCCAGTGGCATATCAGATTGCCCTGCCACCCTTTTTGTCAAACATTCATGACGTCTTCCACGTCTCACAGTTGCGGAGATATATTTCCGACCCCTCTCATGTCATCGAACCATATGTGATTCAACTGAGGAACGACCTATCCTTCGAAGCATCACCAGCAAGGATCGTTGATCGGAAAGCCAAACAGTTGCGGAACAAAGAGATCCAACTTGTCAAAGTTGTGTGGGATCAGAAGACCGGAGATGCAACTTGGGAACTGGAAGAGAAGATGAAGACTCAGTACCCTGAACTTTTCCGCGGTAAGCATCTTATTTGCAATTTCGAGGACGAAATTTTTTTAGAGGGAGAGTATTGTAACACCTGATGAAGAGATCGACCGCGTGCACGAAAGCCGAGGTCGCTGCATCGAGCCGAGGAGGTCGTATCGAAATGAGGTCGCGCATCGAGCCGAGGAGACCGCGTGCACGCAGAGCCGAGGTCGCAGATCGAGTCGAGGAGACCGCGCGGCACGAGCTCGTGATAGACCCTTGTGCTCTTGCACAAGCACCCTGGTCGACCTCGTGCCGAGACTGTAACACTCGTATTTTTACGAACGTTAGTTAGCGTTGATTAGTATATTTTGTCATAATTATGCTTTAATAAAGCAATTACTTGTTTCCTAAGAAAGTGATTTAATTAAATCAAGAGCTAAAATAAATGAGAATTAATATTTTAATATTAATTTATGGTTTGAATGTTGTCGAAATATTCTATTGAAATTTAAATCGCGTTTCAAATAAATCGCCGCGATTCTATTGATAAAATTTAAAATGAGCCCCGATTTCGATAAAAATCGAGTCATAACCTGTTTTAAATATTTTTAAGTGAATTATATTGTTTTTAATACCTATAAATTGATATTATCACTTGGAGAATTAATTTTTCGTAAATTAATTTTTCCGGGATTTTCCGGCGAGAAATTAATCGGTTTTGCGGTTTTTCGTCGCCGTGTTTTTAGATCTTAAGCCTATAGATTAGAGGGTAATCATGAGAGAGGAGAGATTAGATGGGTAGAATGAGTGATGGGATTAGCATCTCATAATAATATTTATATGTCACTTATTTGTGGTTTTATAAAAATTCATTTAAAATGGTTTTCTTTTAATTAATTATTGTTTAAGTGTTAATTAAGGGAGAAAGGACCATAATGCCCCTTCCCTCACCAGCTAATATCACGATCAGCTCCCCCTCAAACCCTCACTTTCTCTTTTCTTCTTTCTTCTTCTCTAAGTTTCCTCTTCCTCTCCAAGCTTCCATTGAAAAAAAACCTTGGGTTCCATTGAGTTTTTGCACAAACCTTCTTCATCAATCTTGTTTCTCATCATCTCCTCTACCTATATCATCATCTCGATCATCATTTGAGGTATGAAAAACAGAATTTTCTCTCCCTTCATGCTACTGTTTAGCGCCACTTCCTCCCTCCATTTTAGCTAGTTTTTATGCTTCCAAATCATGTCATATTGATAGGTTTTCTTCTTCATGACATTACCTACCTTTCTAACCATTTATTTGAACTTGAAAAACAAATTGTTCCCTCTGTTTTTCTGCAGTAGGTAGCGCTCAAAACCCTAACCACTTGGCTTGTTTTGATTTCTTGTTTCATGTTGTTGTATGTTGCTTCTTGTTGCTGTTGTTGTTGATTAATTGTTGTAGCATCATATAACCTCTTTCATGAGCATTTGATCAAAAACCTAACCTTGAGTAAGAGGGAAAATATGTTTAATCTTGCTTGAATCATGCATGAGATATGTTATTGTGTTATAGTAATTATTTAGGTGCTAATAGCATGGCTAGTTTAATTTAATCAAGTGCAACAGATTAGTTTTGGATCTTTCCTATTTTTGAGTCTTAAGAAACTTGCTATTTAATTGTCTAATTAGGTGCGAAGTATGTGATTATGTGTTTAATATGATTTTAGGACTAATTAGGATTAAGTTGCATGATTAGTTTAGTGTTAGATAAGTTTTTGTGCAAAAATGGATTTTTGAGGGACCAAAATGGCATGTAGGGAAATTGATCTCTTTTTATGATTTAAATTTTAACACAATTGGTTATGGTCTTATTTTAATTGTTGGACCCTGATGAAAATATTTTTTTAAGAAAACATAAACTTAGATTTTGATTAATTTGTGCTTAATATGCTACTTGATTTTAAGCTTGAATTAGTACTTAGGAAAAATGGCCTTGTATGGTGATATGTATGAAAGAAGTTTTTAATAAAATTTTAGAGAAAAGGAATTAATTTGTAATGCTGGAATTCTTGTTGTATTTGTTTAAGTTCTTGAGTTTTAATGCTTGCTTGGGTTGTAGTTAAGATTGGGATAATGAGAGCTAAGTGCTATTAGAAACCCATAGATAGTACTAAGTTGTGCTTGTATTAGGAAGTGTGATTCCCGAGATCGTGCAGCACGAAATCGAGGTGTACGGGAGAGCGAACCCGAGGACGTGGGAGCAGTGGGATCCAGATTGAGGACGGTACGTGTCGAGGTCGATTGAGAACCGTACGTGTCGAGGTCGTTGTCGAGCTCGATTGAGGACAGCACGTAGATGCCTAGCTTGGAGTTCGGTAAGGGCAACTTCTAGATATGTTTAGATTTTATTTTTAGTATATAAATGCTTCATTTAAATACGAAGAAGTCTGAGAACTCTACGAGTTCGAAGTTAGGGTCTTCGAACCCCTTCGTTTTGTTGTCGTGAGGTCAAACATTTATCCGAGTCTTCGTGGGTGAGCGAAAGCTGTTGCGGTTGGTCTCCTTAACCCAACCCCCCACACTTGTATGTTCCTCTCTGTTAATTCCATTGAGTTGCAGAGGGATAGATTCCTTGATTTATTTGTCGAGCATGTAATGTTGTGATATGATTGAGTTATGCATTACTTGATATGAGATTGAATATATGCTGCGAATTGCGTGTTGCTGTTGAATTGCGTTCTTCATGCAGGGTGTTTTTATCGCTTAAAATGTCGAATTGCGTTTTCTTCATATTAAGCATGCTCTCTTATTTGATATGCGGGCAAGTAATCTTATGCGTCACTCTTTGAATATTGTAAGCGGAGAGTTGTTCATCGAGTGAGAGAGCTAGGAGAGTCGTTATGACGTTTTTGAGCCGTGATCCGGATAACTGAGGGTGCTAGGTCCCCTTTTGTTTACGGGATATTGACTAGACGTCGCAGCGTAGGAACCGGGTACTGCATATCTAGGGAGAAGCGAAAGATCCCAAGGCTACGGCTGGTATGTCAGTTGATGGATCTGCGTCTGCTTTCCGGAATGATGGTCGAGTCGAGAGAAAATGGATCGCGAGTTGAGTCGAGTCTAGAGTGAGAGGGTTGAGTCACGTTTGGTGAATGATATACATTGTTGTTTGCTTATTTCTTTACGCCTTGATTATCTTGATTTGTTGAGAAGTTGACCCTTTCCCGTGGTGCCTTCAATCCATGATGGTTACCCAGGCGATAGCGAGGACGCAGGGAACCCGACAGCAGGTGATGGTGAGGAGGACCTCGTTGAGGATCCGGACGACGATCTCTATTTGTCGTGATTGTTTATGTCCACTAGATGTTTTCTTGGGATGATTGTAGTATGTCTTTTGTGTACAGTGGTTGTGACCAGTTGGGCCGGGTGATGTTTTGTTATTACAGGGTAGACTGGTGGTTCCACTTTTGGAGCAGCCCCCTGCGTGGGTGTCTGCCGGAAGTACCCCCAGGGTATGATTGCTCTCTTGAAGGTCGTCATACCATAGGTGTATTTCTTTGTACATTCACTACTCTGTATTTTGCATACACTATCATTCCGACTTGTATATATATATATATATATATATTATCTATGTATGTTTTATTTAGGATTTAAGTCTTGTGTCTTAGTTGCACCATGTTTCGAAAAGCTGTAATTACTCTGATGTGCACTAGCGGGATTTAAAAAAAAAAAAGTATCGCATTTTTCTGAAGGGCACAAGAGTACCGTTTTAAAACTCATCGCATACAGTTTTAGTGTAGCTCGGTAGCGGTCCGGAAACGGGTCGTTACACATATCGTTCGAAGAGGCCACTTCACCTCAGTCTTGGAAGAATAATACAGAGTTAGCATTCCATTATTCACTTATGAAGGAGAACGGAAGCGTAGGTCACAAGATGCCCCCAATAAACACCAAATCTTCCAGGTTGTCGTCATACCATGTTTCGTGGTGGTACGACCATATGAAAGATCACCCATCTGCCCCAACGGGTTAAAAACCTCAGAGAAGGGAAAAAATTATAGAGTCGCGTAATTCGTTTCAACCAATGGAGGAGAATACCTCTGAAGACTCATTTTCACATTAAATGAGTGCATTTGATGGATACACCAATCCAATATGCCACTTGGATGTCTTTCAAAGGACAACACAGAAAGCGGGAAGTACACAAAGTGATTTGTGTCGAATATTCCCACAAACACTAGAGGGAAGGCCAAAGCACAGTTTGAGGTGCGAGGCCTCCAATGTGACACCTGCTACCCCGTATAGTTAAATTAACGATAAAGCATGCGAAAAGTCATAAAAACTAAAAATCAAAGACAGGTAGCGAATACCACTTAACGAGTTCAAATAACATATTACAGAAAATAGTTCGAAAACAAAATCTCAGTTGGAATAAAACCCATAATCCCGATGTCACATAAACAGGGCTTTACCCAACTAATGACATATTCTTTAATCGAAATAATGCAAAACATAATAAAATTATAGCTAAGTTGCTGCATGCTGACTACTCCTTGGTGTCCACGTCCACATAATCATTGTCATCTGCAAGCTCACATTCTACCCACACACAAGGGTGTACGAATAGCCACAAGGGAAGAAGAGGTGAGGAATCACATTCATATAGAAATCACATGGTAGAGGAAATAACAAACATGTTGCGCATACAACCAACACGCGATCCTAACAATCATCTAGCGTCGAAATCATAATTGTGTAACAACATCTAACTACGCCAACATCAGGGAAAATGCAAGACTCGAGCTATCATCTACTCCATCAATGTATATGGATTCATCTAACTCCAGATGAGCAGATGAGAGTGCCCTCAACATCCCGAGGCACAAGCAGGGTGATCTGGTATATCTGTGGGATGCCCCAGCAGAAGCAGCTGACCCACGCCTTTATATAAGACCCCCTACTATTAACTATCCACAAGGCCGATCAGAGCTCCTCATAGCCGTCACCGCATTACTCCCATAATCATTTGCTCACCACCCCACCTAACGACAATGACGACGTATGTGTTACCCAGGTGGCTAGAATACTCAAGAGGGGGTGAATTGAGTATCAAAATTTTCGCAAACTTTATAAAAAAGACTTATTTTGTGAATGTGTTATCTTTATTGAATATGAAAAATGTTCTACCCAAGAAATCAATTAACTAGTATAAGATAAATTTCAACCACAACAATTATATCTATAAGAACCCTAAAAACGCAATTAAAGAGATTAGGGAGAAGAGGATCAAACCAGAGGATTTTATCCTAGTTCAGTCACCAACCACAGTGACCTACATCTATTCCCCAAGCCTCGCTCAGGATTTTCTTCCACTATCAATTCAAAGAATTACACCGTTTCTTGAATTTACAACCAGAGATTCCACACTCTGAAATTTCCCACTTGAGATACCTCACTCAAGATTCACTAGGGATACCTCACCCTCACAAAACGAAATTACAAGTAGAAAGAATTTGAAAATCTGAAATAACACTCTTTGTAGTGTAGATATACAAATGAAAACCTATGAGTCTCAATGAAATTTGAGGGAAGAAGAAAGATAGAGAGAATGCTCAATTTGTGGTTCTAAAAAATGTGTAAAAATGTGTATGAAAACCCTAAAACGAGCCTTTTATATGGTGCCCAAAACTGAGAAATAAAACTGAGAAATTATGCAGAAAAATCGCGCGTGAATCCATTCACCACAGTGTGAATCGATTCATTCACTTAAACTGAATTCGATTCACCAATTTTGTGAATCGATTCACCAAGTCTGCATTCGATTCATAGAACCAAAATCAAGAACTGGGTGCTCGATGATGAATCGATTCATTTAAAGTGTGAATCGATTCATGCTTTCTTAAATGCATAGAAAATATGTTTTGACCATATGAAATGATTTAACACTTTGAAAAACAATCATTGGGTCTAAAAATGATAAAAGAACAATTTTAAACATACCCAACTTGGTCAAAAACATTTTAAAACATTTTAAGTATGTTATGCATGCATGATTCAATTTATTTTGACAAATTGTATTATCTAACTTTCAACCCACAACATATTGAGACTCTTACAATGTTTCTAACTAGAGAAAGATATAAAACTAAAGAATACTAGTAGAACCAAAGTCTTCACGTGTTTGACATCTTCAAAATCATCTTCAATTACGCATGAGGGATGCGTTCATCCACAAACTCCCCCTTTTTGATGATGACAAATACTTATACCTGCAATTGCCTTTTAAAACAAGTAATAACCAATAACAGAACATTGCAATTGAATAGTACTACTAATACTCCCCCTTAATACTCCCCCTTTTGACATTATCAAAAAAAAAAAAAGGCTCAACAAGGAAAGTATCATACAGCAGCCAAGTTTACAAGCCATAATATCAAAAGTAATATCAAAAACATAATACCCAAAATTACATATGCATGAGTTTTTTTAAAAAAAAAAACAAAATGTGCCCACACTAAAAAAAAAAGCATGGTTCAAGATTGGTCTTCAGGATAGGTCCAGTGATCTATGGTTCAGGAGGAGGGGTCGAGGAACAAAACGCATCAGCACTCGCCATCCGTGAATCCAGATAGGTCTTCAGCTCTTCAAACTGATCATGCACCAAGTCTCAAACCCAAGACTGCACCCGACCCTCAAGCTGGGCAATTTCATTAACAAACCAGGGAGGGGGGACAGAATCCACTGAACTAGAAGCAGCAGGCACACTGTGAGAAGCAACAGATGGTGGAGGAGCAGCAGGGGCTGGAGTCTCCAAAGGAGGCACAACATCATCATCATCATCATCATCAGCATCATCAATGACTGCAGGACCCTCACGGTAAACCCAGTCATCACCTTGACGAACAACTGGCATTCTGTTAATTGAATTCATACCAATTATATCCGATGGAGAAACCCGAAGTACCTCATCATGCTCTGAAAAGGCTTCAAAATGCCGGATGAACAGGGAGATAAGGCAAGCATACGGAAGTGGACTTTTACCATCAATAGCAACTTTCTTCATACGATCTATTATGAAGCGGGGCCAGTTAATTCTAATACCATTCTCGAACGCCCAAAGAAGAAACACCTTAGTATCATGTATTCTCGCATAATTTCCCTTCCTAGGGACCAGAATCTTTGCCATTACAAACTGACGCATCCGATGCTTGACTTGAATCTTCTTTACAGTAAACTTGTGACAAGTGGTGGGAACATCTTCTGGATCCGCCAAAATGCTACGAAAGGCAACTTTGGGAACATAACCATCAAAACTCTTCAAATCAGATGTATCTATTACAGCCCCATTCATAGATAAACCAACCAATTAAGACCAAAGCTGAGGAGTAATTTCAATCACCCGATTCCCAATCGAGGACGTCAAAATCTTATCTTCAATAGACAAATTACAGTAGAACAGCTTCACTAATTCAGGAAAATAGTCTGTATTTAACTCCATAAACGTTTTCAAACCTTGTGCAAAAAAACACATCTTGAAAATCAAAGTGAAGTTTCCGAAGCTCATTTGTGGCCAAATAATGAGGAGTTATCACTGTCCTATTCTTAAAGGATCTGTTAAACTTGGACACTTGGGTCTCAGAGATGAAAATCCTAGGTAAATTTCCTACTGTCCTTGGATGAAAACTATGTCTCTTAGTAGATAACAGTTTAGACCTACGGCCCTTAGCAGCAGAGGTTCCTTCCATTTCAGAATCAGCACACAATTTCCAACCAAAAGAGAAAGCAAACCAACTGAACTAAGTAGAAGCAAACAGCAAAATGAAAGCAACGAAGAATCACTATTAACCAGAGACAACGCAAATTGAGCTTCAATCAGAGATGAGCAGTAATGAAGCAACAACACAGAAGCAAGGCAGCAACGCAGAAATGAAGCACAGCGAAGAAACGAGGCAGCAACGCAGAAACGAAACACAGCGCAGAAACAAGCAGCAGCGCAGCTCGCACATTCAACAACGCAGAAACGAACCCCAAACCTTGATGTAAGACATGAATGGAGGTTTAGGAAAGTGCCTGAAGAATGTGAGGGTTCGAGGAAACAGAGGGGTTAGGGCTGAGAAGGAAAGGCTAGGGTTTGCGTACGATTCGTGAGGTGAAAAGCTGTTTTTCAGGTTTTATAGTGCCGTGAATCGAAGTGAGAGAATCGATTCACGCGAGCCCAACTTCGATTCACTGAAAGGGAAAAACTTGATTTATGCACAATAAGAGTCATGAATCGATTCACACTTTAAATGAATCGATTCATTCACTGTGCAATTTAAAAATATGCAGAGTAAATGCATTTTAACTGTACAATTAGCATAAAAACACCTAAAATTTATTCAATCAATCATTTATGCACAACATATAACAATATAAACACGTTTTAACATATAACATGAACAATTTGGAGAAATCAACGCATAAGAAAAAAAATCAAGCACATTACCAAAGAAAAATAAACATGCCTAGTATAAGAAATACTTGTGCACTCTTGGATCAGCAAAATTAAAACAACTGCATAACTAGTTAGTGAGAAACATATGCATAGACACACATTTACTCAATGCATGAACTATCCATAATGCCTAGTTCATTTCTAATATTGAAAAAATTCTCTTTTGCAAGAGGTTTTGTGAAAATGTCAGCTAGTTGTTTAGATGCTTCCAAAAGCTCAAACACACAATCTCCTTTTTCAACATGATCTCTAAGAAAGTGATGTCTAATTTCTATATGCTTAGTCCTAGAGTGTAAGATGGGATTTTTAGTTAGGTTGATTGCACTAGTATTATCACATCTAATGGGAATGTGATTCAGCTTGAGTCCATAGTCTAGGAGTTGTTGTTTCATCCAAAGAATTTGACCGCAACAACTTCCAGCCGCTACTGTAACACCCCGTTTCCAGCGCGCTACTGTTCTAATAAGCCTTTTGAAAGTGGAACACGCTGCTTGCATGGTTTCAAAAATAAGGACCCCTTTTTTTTCTTTTTAAAACTTCCTTTAAGAAAATAGAAATCAGAGTATTGCGACATTTCCGAAAGGCGGTGAATAATTAAAGACAACAAAATCAATAGTAGCAACCATGCAGATAACTTTGTTAAATCATCTCACATAACAATCTAAGTCTGGAAAACATAATACGATTATTACAACATTGTAATTAGAAAGAGTACACGCCCTATAGCTGGTCTACACGTTACAACCTTTACTAGTCCTCTAGTAAATTGAGACTGACACACAAGTCGGATAGCCAGATAGGACTATCCTCAGCTACGTTTGACAGCAACCTCGAACACTCTGCAGTCCTCGTCAACTGGGTTACATTCATTGATTGAAAGAACCACGGGCAAGGGTCAACTTCTTAAAATAACCAAATATTACAAAAGTAGTAGATACAATAGCCTATCCTATCGTACAGACATAACATAACATGAAACAGCATACTCCAGCACGTATAAACAATCATGTCAACCGTATTCAAAACAAATCAATAAGGATGCACCCAAATCCTATTGACTCAACTATATGCCAGTGCAGTTTTAATTCCGGAATCCATACGCTATGGTCAGTTGTTCTGTACGTACCAGAACTAAACCTTTTCCATGCGATGGTTAATTTAACGACGTTCCTTGAATTCCTTTGGCCATGGGCAATCCATCACCCCAGGATATTCAGGTCGACGTTACCAACAAGACACGACAATGCCTTCCACCAATCCCAACGAACATATCAATCATATGATATTTTAACAAGGCATAAAACAATAAATATTTAACTATCCAACATTAAATACTATTGTATTATCCAAAACATCAGCAACATATTCCTTAAGCACAAACAAGCATATATGTAAACACATCATGTTATCAATTCAGAATTACACAGCTCAATAACTCAACCAACTTGCATCCACATATCAATAATCACAAACATAAGCAGGTAATCATCAATCATATTTCAGCATATCCATATCCGACCCTAATCATATCACAATCATTCATCAGCATTGATAACACACTTCATCCCTTTGAAACTCGATGGAGTTAGCAAAGAGGTAATCAAACAAGTGTGGGGGGTCGGAGTCAGAATACCAACCACTTTTATCCTAGCCCACTATACCATAATTAAAGGCATTTAAATAAATCAAAGGGGTATGAAACCCTCACTTTGAACCCAGAGGTTCTCAGACTTCTTTGATGAAATTAAAATAAAACTTAACATCCTAACATTTCTAGAAGTAGCCCTTACCAAAAGAACTCTCAACCCATGCTTTCGTCAATGAAACGTCACGAACTCTCTCACAAGTGTGTTCACGACCTCAACAACCCTAAAACAAAACCACTAAGTCTTAGAAAAATCTCTAAATCTCTTAAAAGTAACTCATAGGTTATGGTTTGCAAACAAACCCCTAGGATACACAACTCAAAATTCTTTTCTTCATATTCACACTTAAAACACTAAAACAAAGTTAAAAGTAAATATTTTTAATACTAAAATTTCATTTTCTTTCAAATCATGAAACCGTAAAATAAACACTAAAATCAAGTATTTTTACTCTAAAATTTTTAAGACTCCACCTTGGTTTAAGAAATACAAAGATTTCTTTAACTTAGGTGTTTCATGGTCTTAAAATACTAAATCAATACTTTAGGTAATCCTGACTCAAATCTAATATTTTTTTCAAAAATTACTAAACTTCAAAAACAACTTAAACTATGAAGAACAAAGTTTAAAGACACAAAATTTTCTTCATTTTACTCCTTGAAGCTCACGGCTTCAACAACAAAAGTTAGGAAAAATATTTAATTTTCTTTCAACAAAACTTTAATAACAAATACACTAAAAACCACTTCTAAAACTCTAAGAAATCAAGTAAAAGCCTCAATTACAATTTTTTTTCTAAAAACTATTCTCCAAATCATAGCTTGAATCAAGCTCAAGGAGTACAAAAATCAAATCTTTTTCTTAATCAAACATAAACCAATAACAACAATAACTAAATCAACCACTAAAATAACACCTAAAATTAAGATTCAAAAGGAGCAAAAATATTTCCTTTTCCCCCTTGTATGTCATGGCCTAGAGCTCACAAGGGAGGAGAAAATTTCTCACTCTTGCTTCCTAAATCATCATAAAAAACATAGTCAAAACCAAACAAGAAAATATAACCAAAGATCGAACAGCATCTCCTAAAACCACTAACGTAGGCCACGGTGTTTAGGGACAAATGAAAGGGGAAGCTTTTGTTCCTCAACAACCCACACCCATTACTCTACAAAATTGATGAAGTAAAATAAAAATGGGTGTCAAACTAGGGAGGGGCTGACAGTCCAAAAACAGAGGAAGGAAGATATCTTGCTTACTTGTCTCTAGCACAATTGATTGGCAAGAAAGCAAGAAGTTTGAAGCACAAAATGGGGGTTCTCACGGCTGGAATCAAAGGAATGAGGAGAAGAAATTTTGTTCTCTAAGTGTGCCTACTCTAGATAAAACAAGAAGAAATGAATGAAGGAATGAGTGAATAAGAGGGGAGAGCTACGGTTCTGGAAGCCAGAGGAAGTAAGAAGATAGCCTGGTTTCTCTCCTTTCTTTTTCACACCAATACTTAGAAGAAAATGAAGGACAATGAAATAAGACTAAATGATCATCTGAGGAAGAAAGGCTACGCCTGATTTAGGAGTAAAAAGAGAAGGATTTGATCATAAAATAAAATGCTTGGCACTCCATCGTTTTAGGATTAAGGCCATGCTTATAAGACAAGTTTGGGGAGATATTTATTAGAAGCAAATCAAGGAGTGCCACGGCTGGAAAGATAAAGAAAGAAATGAATGAAATTTAGATTTTTTTTTCTTTCACCAACAATTATAACTTAGAGGAAAAGGAAGTAAAATGAGGGAATGGGGTGAAAGGGAGCTACGGCTCCATCAGATAGTAAAAATAAGGAGGGGAAGTAAAAATAATTTTAATAAACCATTTTACTTGGCTCACAATTAATCAAGGAAGATATTTCTAATTAACCACTAAACACTTAACAACTCTCTACCTAGGCCATCTTACTTACTAATTCTAGAGTCATCTAAAATTACGGCGTCAAATAATCGCATGAACAATAATTCGCTTGTCGATAAATCGCGCAAATTAATTTACTTAGAAATTAATTCACCGCATGATATTAATTTATTCATAAGTAATAAAAACAATTGAAAACACTCAAGCATCATCACAATAAGTTACATTTCGATTTTCATCGAAATCGGAATTCATTTTAAATTTTAATGCGGATAAAAGTTACCCGACAATTCAAAATACGGCGAATATTCATAAGAATTATTCGACAAATTTTGAAATATGAATTTATATGAAATATAAATTCTTAAATTAAATTTCATCTTGATTTAATTCAATCACTTTCTTAGTCAACACAAAAATACGCGTTACGGTGTCAAACAGAAAACTGATATAAATTTTATTTGATGAATTTACCTTAAAAACAGCATACGTCTACACTGTCTATTAATTTGAATTGACATAATAAATAATAGTTATTTATAATAAATAAATTATTTAAAAATACGTCAAAATAATTTCTCGTACTCTTAGTAAATCATTGAGGTGATCAATCTCTAAGATTTACGTTCAAGTATTCGAGATTTATTGTTAAAACAATTTTTCTTAAAAATTGGGGTGTTACACTTCCACCCTCCTTAAAATAGTTTCGTCCTCAAAACTACGCGGATACGAAAATACGAAAATTACTTTACTCAAATCTATAAAATAGTTTGCACACATAGGCATTCACAACACATATTAATATAAGTAGTACTATAATATTCATAACTATATAATATTACGATCGCTTCACAGAATACAACAACAACCAAACTTAATAGCACTAAGTATATGCATCATACAGAAATATGAACAAAATATATTAGACGAAGAAGTGCTTACAATCTACTGGCGCTTTATTCCGGAGCTACGACCCCTGCTTAATCACGATCACGAACACGAACACGAACACGAACACGACACGGACCCGAACACGAACACAAACACGAATACGGCTACATACTATCACCACAATAATTCTACACCACTTCATACCTAAACATGGTCACACATATCAAAATACAAAACTATCTAAAGTTTAAAGAAAATTAAAACCTTTTCTCAAGTCAAATATTTTGACACTAAAATAATTCTAAATCTCCTAAGAATATTACCAAAGCAAAAGACTAATAAAAGCACGATCTTTCTCTTAAGACTCAATCATTCTCGTAGACATTAAAGTTCATTCGAGATTAGGTTCTCATTGTCTCAAAATCATTAAACATACTTCAATTTAAAGGTTAAAGCCAATTCTACAATTTAAGTCAACAATCTCACTTCTCTTTAAAATCCTTTTGAATCAAAACCTTTCTTGAAAAAAAAAAATATACACCAACAACAATAAAATTACTACTCACTAAGTTGTTGAAAATTGAAAATCCCTTTTCTCCTTTCAAGGAACCCTACGGATTTACACATCCACTCCCAAAATTTCTTTTTTTTTAAATCATTCTGACTCACCCCTAAACTTTTTAACAAAAGGATTAACAATAAAACCTTTCTCTACAATACTAAATTACAACTAACATAAAATCATTGGAACTTAAGTTAGAAAAATTTGAAATCCAACCTCTCACGTATTTACATGGTCATGGGTTCACGCCCCCAAATTAACACCAAACATTTTAATCTTCACTTCAACACCACATACACATAAACTTGGTTTTTCAACAAAACAAGATCAAAAACATTTTTTTTTCCAACATCAACCTTCTCAACACAATTCTGACAGAAGATCTTTTAAGGAAAACCTAAAATCATCAGCCCCTCTTTTTTTTTTTATATATAACCAAAAGATTAGAGCTTTGAAGCAAATAAAGTTCTCTCCTTTGCCCTCATGAGGTCACGACCTCTAGGCTAGAAAATGAGAAAGAAACTTCATTTTCTTCAAACCAAAATCATCCACAAAATTATCAAAGCATCAATAAAAGAAAAGGGAAAGGCATAGCAAAATAAACACACCCACAACCTCTAGTAACTCCCGGTTCTAAGGTCTTCTAAGAACCCACGGTCGGTAGACAAAGAGACGAAGAAGAATTTCCACGATCACCAAACATAAAATCACCCACAACATCAACCCGCATAAATGCCAAATGGTATCTTCCTCTAAAACCATCTTAAGGTTTACGGTTCAAACTATAGAAATAAATGAGGATAACAACTCCAAATCTCTCCCTCAAACTCACAGCTCAACTCAAGAAAATGGAAGGAAATACAACTCTTAAAACTACTCCAGCTTCTTAAGATCTCTCACATACAACCCACTATTACACCGTTTAGCCTCACGTAAGGGAGGATTGAAGAAAAATGGAGGTTTCTTGGACAGGACTCGGTCACGGCGCACAAGAAGAAAAGAAAAGGAAGACTAGGTTTTCTCTCTCTCTCTCTCTCCCTCTCTCTCTCTCTCGCTACTAACACTATACCAAAAAGCCAAATTTATCTCAACTCCTCCTCTTTTTATGCGTGACCGACAGAATAGTAAAAACCCACTTCTACATTTTTTTTCCTAAGTAGCCGGTTAGAGAATAAAGAGAGTAAGGAGCAGTCTCACAAAAAGGTTGGTCCAAGTCCTCAATACCTATTAACACTAAGACCCCTACCTACAACTCCCACTAAATCTTTAGATTCCATTTAGCCGAGTCAAATGAACCTTGCGTAAATTAAATTGTCACGAGACATTTAATTAACGCTTGCTAGAAAATAATTACGTATAATATTTTTAATGGAAAATATTAATACGCTTACAATAAGTAAACAATCACACAAATAGTCACAGCAATATTATAAAATATACTATTGCGAAAACACAGATGTTAGTGGCAAACATGTCACATTCTCAAAATCAGGAAATAGTTTTGATTTTTAAATCTAGTACATATCAAAATAATTCAAACATCAAACATCGTGGTTTATATCTAGAACCATTAATACGCCAAAGATCATATTAAATAATAATAATAATAATAATAATAATAATAATAATAATAATAATAATAATAATAATAATAACACGTCCCCTGACAACAATCCCGGAAGCTCATCTCTTATTTCCCAAGGGACTTAAAAGTCTCAAGGTGACAAAAGTCAACCAATCCTTTAGCATCTGCAGCTTGCTTCTTTCCCTGCTATCCTAGCAGTTCACCTTGCTTCTCTGTAGTAGCCTGTTGAGCAACAATGACTACGGTCCCTGCTGCTACAGCTTGGCCTATCTGAGTCCTCGGATCCATCTCTCGAACTATCAGTTCCAACAGAAGATTACTCGTTTCGGAAATATTGGATTCTCACAAGGTCTCACAACCTTGTCGGAACCCCACAACAATTTTCTGTCTCAGGACACATTGTTTCAATTAAGAAATAATTTCAAACAATTTCAAGTCGAGTTACTCCACTTGAGAACCAAGCAAAACACAAAACACAGTTGGACCCTTCACCGTCTGTTCTCTATAAAACCCGACACTTGACCAGCTATAATTTCCCGACTCACAGTCTGGTTAGAACCGAACTGCTCTGATACCACCTTTGTAACACCCCGTTTCCGGCACGCTACTGTTCTAATAAGCCTTTTGAAAGTGGAACACGCTGCTTGCATGGTTTCAAAAATAGGGACCCCTTTTTTTTCTTTTTAAAACTTCCTTTAAGAAAATAGAAATCAGAGTATTGCGACATTTCCGAAAGGCGGTGAATAATTAAAGACAACAAAATCAATAGTAGCAACCATGCAGATAACTTTGTTAAATCATCTCACATAACAATCTAAGTCTGGAAAACATAATACGATTATTACAACATTGTAATTAGAAAGAGTACACGCCCTATAGCTGGTCTACACGTTACAACCTTTACTAGTCCTCTAGTAAATTGAGACTGACACACAAGTCGGATAGCCAGATAGGACTATCCTCAGCTACGTTTGACAGCAACCTCGAACACTCTGCAGTCCTCGTCAACTGGGTTACATTCATTAATTGAAAGAACCACGGGCAAGGGTCAACTTCTTAAAATAACCAAATATTACAAAAGTAGTAGATACAATAGCCTATCCTATCGTACAGACATAACATAACATGAAACAGCATACTCCAGCACGTATAAACAATCATGTCAACCGTATTCAAAACAAATCAATAAGGATGCACCCAAATCCTATTGACTCAACTATATGCCAGTGCAGTTTTAATTCCGGAATCTATACGCTATGGTCAGTTGTTCTGTACGTACCAGAACTAAACCTTTTCCATGCAATGGTTAATTTAACGACGTTCCTTGAATTCCTTTGGCCATGGGCAATCCATCACCCAGGATATTCAGGTCGACGTTACCAACAAGACACGACAATGCCTTCCACCAATCCCAACGAACATATCAATCATATGATATTTTAACAAGGCATAAAACAATAAATATTTAACTATCCAACATTAAATACTATTGCATTATCCAAAACATCAGCAACATATTCCTTAAGCACAAACAATCATATATGTAAACACATCATGTTATCAATTGTAATTACACTCACTAACTCAACCAACTTGCATCCACATATCAATAATCACAAACATAAGCAGGTAATCATCAATCATATTTCAGCATATCCATATCCAACCCTAATCATATCACAATCATTCATCAGCATCGATAACACACTTCATCCCTTTGAAACTTCGATGGAGTTAGCAAAGAGGTAATCAAACAAGTGTGGGGGTGAGTCGAATACCACCCACTTTTATCCTATCCCACTATACCATAATTAAAGGCATTTAAATAAATCAAAGGGGTATGAAACCCTCACTTTGAACCCAGAGGTTCTCAGACTTCTTTGATGAAATTAAAATAAAACTTAACATCCTAACATTTCTAGAAGTAGCCCTTACCAAAAGAACTCTCAACCCATGCTTTCACAATGAAACGTCACGAACTCTCTCACAAGTGTGTTCACGACCTCAACAACCCTAACACAAAACCACTAAGTCTTAGAAAAATCTCTAAATCTCTTAAAAGTAACTCATAGGTTATGGTTTGCAAACAAACCCCTAGGATACACAACTCAAAATTCTTTTCTTCATATTCACACTTAAAACACTAAAACAAAGTTAAAAGTAAATATTTTTAATACTAAAATTTCATTTTCTTTCAAATCATGAAACCGTAAAATAAACACTAAAATCAAGTATTTTTACTCTAAAATTTTTAAGACTCCACCTTGGTTTAAGAAATACAAAGATTTCTTTAACTTAGGTGTTTCATGGTCTTAAAATACTAAATCAATACTTTAGGTAATCTGACTCAAATCTAATATTTTTTCAAAAATTACTAAATTTCAAAACCACCTTAAACAATGAAGAACAAAGTTTAAAGACACAAAATTTTCTTCATTTTACTCCTTGAAGCTCACGGCTTCAACAACAAAAGTTAGGAAAAATATTTAATTTTCTTTCAACAAAACTTTAATAACAAATACACTAAAAACCACTTCTAAAACTCTAAGAAATCAAGTAAAAGCCTCAATTACAATTTTTTTTCTAAAAACTATTCTCCAAATCATAGCTTGAATCAAGCTCAAGGAGTACAAAAATCAAATCTTTTTCTTAATCAAACATAAACCAATAACAACAATAACTAAATCAACCACTAAAATAACACCTAAAATTAAGATTCAAAAGGAGCAAAAATATTTCCTTTTCCCCCTTGTATGTCATGGCCTAGAGCTCACAAGGGAGGAGAAAATTTCTCACTCTTGCTTCCTAAATCATCATCAAAAACATAGTCAAAACCAAACAAGAAAATATAACCAAAGATCGAACACGATCTCCTAAAACCACTAACGTAGGCCACGGTGTTTAGGGACAAATGAAAGGGGAAGCTTTTGTTCCTCAACAACCCACACCCATTACTCTAGAAATTGATGAAGTAAAATAAAAATGGGTGTCAAACTAGGGAGGGGCTGACAGCCCAAAAACAGAGGAAGGAAGATATCTTGCTTACTTGTCTCTAGCACAATTGATTGGCAAGAAAGCAAGAAGTTTGAAGCACAAAATGGGGGTTCTCACGGCTGGAATCAAAGGAATGAGGAGAAGAAATTTTGTTCTCTAAGTGTGCCTACTCTAGATAAAACAAGAAGAAATGAATGAAGGAATGAGTGAATAAGAGGGGAGAGCTACGGTTCTGGAAGCCAGAGGAAGTAAGAAGATAGCCTGGTTTCTCTCCTTTCTTTTTCACACCAATACTTAGAAGAAAATGAAGGACAATGAAATAAGACTAAATGATCATCTGAGGAAGAAAGGCTACGCCTGATTTAGGAGTAAAAAGAGAAGGATTTGATCATAAAATAAAATGCTTGGCACTCCATCGTTTTAGGATTAAGGCCATGCTTATAAGACAAGTTTGGGGAGATATTTATTAGAAGCAAATCAAGGAGTGCCACGGCTGGAAAGATAAAGAAAGAAATGAATGAAATTTAGATTTTTTTTTCTTTCACCAACAATTATAACTTAGAGGAAAAGGAAGTAAAATGAGGGAATGGGGTGAAAGGGAGCTACGGCTCCATCAGATAGTAAAATTAAGGAGGGGAAGTAAAAATAATTTTAATAAACCATTTTACTTGGCTCACAATTAATCAAGGAAGATATTTCTAATTAACCACTAAACACTTAACAACTCTCTACCTAGGCCATCTTACTTACTAATTCTAGAGTCATCTAAAATTACGGCGTCAAATAATCGCGTGAACAATAATTCGCTTGTCGATAAATCGCGCAAATTAATTTACTTAGAAATTAATTCACCGCATGATATTAATTTATTCATAAGTAATAAAAACAATTGAAAACACTCAAGCATCATCACAATAAGTTACATTTCGATTTTCATCGAAATCGGAATTCATTTTAAATTTTAATGCGGATAAAAGTTACCCGACAATTCAAAATACGGCGAATATTCATAAGAATTATTCGACAAATTTTGAAATATGAATTTATATGAAATATAAATTCTTAAATTAAATTTCATCTTGATTTAATTCAATCACTTTCTTAGTCAACACAAAAATACGCGTTACGGTGTCAAACAGAAAACTTATATAAATTTTATTTGATGAATTCACCTTAAAAACAGCATACGTCTACACTGTCTATTAATTTGAATTGACATCATAAATAATAGTTATTTATAATAAATAAATTATTTAAAAATACGCCAAAATAATTTCTCGTAGTCTTAGTAAATCATTGAGGTGATCAATCTCTAAGATTTACGTTCAAGTATTCGAGATTTATTGTTAAAACAATTTTTCTTAAAAATTGGGGTGTTACACTTCCACCCTCCTTAAAATAGTTTCGTCCTCAAAACTACGCGGATACGAAAATACGAAAATTACTTTACTCAAATCTATAAAATAGTTTGCACACATAGGCATTCACAACACATATTAATATAAGTAGTACTATAATATTCATAACTATATAATATTACGATCGCTTCACAGAATAAAACAACAACCAAACTTAATAGCACTAAGTATATGCATCATACAGAAATATGAACAAAATATATTAGACGAAGAAGTGCTTACAATCTACTGGCGCTTTATTCCGGAGCTACGACCCCTGCTTAATCACGATCACGAACACGAACACGAACACGACACGGACCCGAACACGAACACGAACACGAATACGGCTACATACTATCACCACAATAATTCTACACCACTTCATACCTAAACATGGTCACACATATCAAAATACAAAACTATCTAAAGTTTAAAGAAAATTAAAACCTTTTCTCAAGTCAAATATTTTGACACTAAAATAATTCTAAATCTCCTAAGAATATTACCAAAGCAAAAGACTAATAAAAGCACGATCTTTCTCTTAAGACTCAATCATTCTCGTAGACATTAAAGTTCATTCGAGATTAGGTTCTCATTGTATCAAAATCATTAAACATACTTCAATTTAAAGGTTAAAGCCAATTCTACAATTTAAGTCAACAATCTCACTTCTCTTTAAAATCCTTTTGAATCAAAACATTTCTTGAAAAAAAAAATATACACCAACAACAATAAAATTACTACTCACTAAGTTGTTGAAAATTGAAAATCCCTTTTCTCCTTTCAAGGAACCCTACGGATTTACACATCCACTCCCAAAATTTCTTTTTTTTTAAATCATTCTGACTCACCCCTAAACTTTTTAACAAAAGGATTAACAATAAAAACCTTTCTCTACAATACTAAATTACAACTAACATAAAATCATTGGAACTTAAGTTAGAAAAATTTGAAATCCAACCTCTCACGTATTTACATGGTCATGGGTTCACGCCCCAAATTAACACCAAACATTTTAATCTTCACTTCAACACCACATACACATAAACTTGGTTTTTCAACAAAACAAGATCAAAAACATTTTTTTTCCAACATCAACCTTCTCAACACAATTCTGACAGAAAATCTTTTAAGGAAAACCTAAAATCATCAGCCCCTCTTTTTTTTTTATATATAACCAAAAGATTAGAGCTTTGAAGCAAATAAAGTTCTCTCCTTTGCCCTCATGAGGTCACGACCTCTAGGCTAGAAAATGAGAAAGAAACTTCATTTTCTTCAAACCAAAATCATCCACAAAATTATCAAAGCATCAATAAAAGAAAAGGGAAAGGCATAGCAAAATAAACACACCCACAACCTCTAGTAACTCCCGGTTCTAAGGTCTTCTAAGAACCCACGGTCGGTAGACAAAGAGACGAAGAAGAATTTCCACGATCACCAAACATAAAATCACCCACAACATCAACCCGCATAAATGCCAAATGGTATCTTCCTCTAAAACCATCTTAAGGTTTACGGTTCAAACAATAGAAATAAATGAGGATAACAACTCCAAATCTCTCCCTCAAACTCACGGCTCAACTCAAGAAAATGGAAGGAAATAAAACTCTTAAAACTACTCCAGCTTCTTAAGATCTCTCACATACAACCCACTATTACACCGTTTAGCCTCACGTAAGGGAGGATTGAAGAAAAATGGAGGTTTCTTGGACAGGACTCGGTCGCGACGCACAAGAAGAAAAGAAGAGGAAGACTAGGTTTTCTCTCTCTCTCTCTCCCTCTCTCTCTCTCTGGCTACTAACACTATACCAAAAAGCCAAATTTATCTCAACTCCTCCTCTTTTTATGCGTGAGCGACAGAATAGTAAAAACCCACTTCTACATTTTTTTTCCTAAGTAGCCGGTTAGAGAATAAAGAGAGTAAGGAGCAGTCTCGCAAAAAGGTTGGTCCAAGTCCTCAATACCTATTAACACTAAGACCCCTACCTACAACTCCCACTAAATCTTTAGATTCCATTTAGCCGAGTCAAATGAACCTTGCGTAAATTAAATTGTCACGAGACATTTAATTAACGCTTGCTAGAAAATAATTACGTATAATATTTTCAATGGAAAATATTAATACGCTTACAATAAGTAAACAATCACACAAATAGTCACAGCAATATTATAAAATATACTATTGCGAAAACACAGATGTTAGTGGCAAACATGTCACATTCTCAAAATCAGGAAATAGTTTTGATTTTTAAATCTAGTACATATCAAAATAATTCAAACATCAAACATCGTGGTTTATATCTAGAACCATTAATACGCCAAAGATCATATTAAATAATAATAATAATAATAATAATAATAATAATAACACGTCCCCTTACAATAATCCCGGAAGCTCATCTCTTATTTCCCAAGGGACTTAAAAGTCTCAAGGTGACAAAAGTCAACCAATCCTTTAGCATCAGCAGCTTGCTTCTTTCCCTGCTATCCTAGCAGTTCACCTTGCTTCTCCGTAGTAGCCTGTTGAGCAACAATGACTACGGTCCCTGCTGCTACAGCTTGGCCTATCTGAGTCCTCGTTTCCATCTCTCGAACTATCAGTTCCAACAGAAGAAATTACTCGTTTCGGAAATATTGGATTCTCACAAGGTCTCACAACCTTGTCGGAACCCCACAACAATTTTCTGTCTCAGGACACATTGTTTCAATTAAGAAATAATTTCAAACAATTTCAAGTCGAGTTACTCCACTTGAGAACCAAGCAAAACACAAAACACAGTTGGACCCCTCACCGTCTGTTCTCTATAAAACCCGACACTTGACCAGCTATAATTTCCCGACTCACAGTCCGGTTAGAACCGAACTGCTCTGATACCACCTTTGTAACACCCCGTTTCCGGCACGCTACTGTTCTAATAAGCCTTTTGAAAGTGGAACACGCTGCTTGCATGGTTTCAAAAATAGGGACCCCTTTTTTTCTTTTTAAAACTTCCTTTAAGAAAATAGAAATCAGAGTATTGCGACATTTCCGAAAGGCGGTGAATAATTAAAGACAACAAAATCAATAGTAGCAACCATGCAGATAACTTTGTTAAATCATCTCACATAACAATCTAAGTCTGGAAAACATAATACGATTATTACAACATTGTAATTAGAAAGAGTACACGCCCTATAGCTGGTCTACACGTTACAACCTTTACTAGTCCTCTAGTAAATTGAGACTGACACACAAGTCGGATAGCCAGATAGGACTATCCTCAGCTACGTTTGACAGCAACCTCGAACACTCTGCAGTCCTCGTCAACTGGGTTACATTCATTGATTGAAAGAACCACGGGCAAGGGTCAACTTCTTAAAATAACCAAATATTACAAAAGTAGTAGATACAATAGCCTATCCTATCGTACAGACATAACATAACATGAAACAGCATACTCCAGCACGTATAAACAATCATGTCAACCGTATTCAAAACAAATCAATAAGGATGCACCCAAATCCTATTGACTCAACTATATGCCAGTGCAGTTTTAATTCCGGAATCCATACGCTATGGTCAGTTGTTCTGTACGTACCAGAACTAAACATTTTCCATGCGATGGTTAATTTAACGACGTTCCTTGAATTCCTTTGGCCATGGGCAATCCATCACCCAGGATATTCAGGTCGACGTTACCAACAAGACACGACAATGCCTTCCACCAATCCCAACGAACATATCAATCATATGATATTTTAACAAGGCATAAAACAATAAATATTTAACTATCCAACATTAAATACTATTGCATTATCCAAAACATCAAAGAACATATTCCTTAAGCACAAACAAGCATATATGTAAACACATCATGTTATCAATTCGAATTACATTTCAATAACTCACCCAACTTGCATCCACATATCAATAATCACAAACATAAGCAGGTAATCATCAATCATATTTCAGCATATCCATATCCAACCCTAATCATATCATAATCATTCATCAGCATCGATAACACACTTCATCCCTTTGAAACTCGATGGAGTTAGCAAAGAGGTAATCAAACAAGTGTGGGGGGTCGGAGTCAGAATACCAACCACTTTTATCCTATCCCACTATACCATAATTAAAGGCATTTAAATAAATCAAAGGGGTATGAAACCCTCACTTTGAACCCAGAGGTTCTCAGACTTCTTTGATGAAATTAAAATAAAACTTAACATCCTAACATTTCTAGAAGTAGCCCTTACCAAAAGAACTCTCAACCCATGCTTTCGTCAATGAAACGTCACGAACTCTCTCACAAGTGTGTTCACGACCTCAACAACCCTAAAACAAAACCACTAAGTCTTAGAAAAATCTCTAAATCTCTTAAAAGTAACTCATAGGTTATGGTTTGCAAACAAACCCCTAGGATACACAACTCAAAATTCTTTTCTTCATATTCACACTTAAAACACTAAAACAAAGTTAAAAGTAAATATTTTTAATACTAAAATTTCATTTTCTTTCAAATCATGAAACCGTAAAATAAACACTAAAATCAAGTATTTTAACTCTAAAATTTTCAAGACTCCACCTTGGTTTAAGAAATACAAAGATTTCTTTAACTTAGGTGTTTCATGGTCTTAAAATACTAAATCAATACTTTAGGTAATCGACTCAAATCTAATTTTTTTCAAAATTACTAAACTTCAAAACAACTTAAACTATGAAGAACAAAGTTTAAAGACACAAAATTTTCTTCATTTTACTCCTTGAAGCTCACGGCTTCAACAACAAAAGTTAGGAAAAATATTTAATTTTCTTTCAACAAAACTTTAATAACAAATACACTAAAAACCACTTCTAAAACTCTAAGAAATCAAGTAAAAGCTTCAATTACAATTTTTTTTCTAAAAACTATTCTCCAAATCATAGCTTGAATCAAGCTCAAGGAGTACAAAAATCAAATCTTTTTCTTAATCAAACATAAACCAATAACAACAATAACTAAATCAACCACTAAAATAACACCTAAAATTAAGATTCAAAAGGAGCAAAAATATTTCCTTTTCCCCCTTGTATGTCATGGCCTAGAGCTCACTAGGGAGGAGAAAATTTCTCACTCTTGCTTCCTAAATCATCATCAAAAACATAGTCAAAACCAAACAAGAAAATATAACCAAAGATCGAACACCATCTCCTAAAACCACTAACGTAGGCCACGGTGTTTAGGGACAAATGAAAGGGGAAGCTTTTGTTCCTCAACAACCCACACCCATTACTCTAGAAATTGATGAAGTAAAATAAAAATGGGTGTCAAACTAGGGAGGGGCTGACAGTCCAAAAACAGAGGAAGGAAGATATCTTGCTTACTTGTCTCTAGCACAATTGATTGGCAAGAAAGCAAGAAGTTTGAAGCACAAAATGGGGGTTCTCACGGCTGGAATCAAAGGAATGAGGAGAAGAAATTTTGTTCTCTAAGTGTGCCTACTCTAGATAAAACAAGAAGAAATGAATGAAGGAATGAGTAAATAAGAGGGGAGAGCTACGGTTCTGGAAGCCAGAGGAAGTAAGAAGATAGCCTGGTTTCTCTCCTTTCTTTTTCACACCAATACTTAGAAGAAAATGAAGGACAATGAAATAAGACTAAATGATCATCTGAGGAAGAAAGGCTACGGCTGATTTAGGAGTAAAAAGAGAAGGATTTGATCATAAAATAAAATGCTTGGCACTCCATCGGTTTAGGATTAAGGCCATGCTTATAAGACAAGTTTGGGGAGATATTTATTAGAAGCAAATCAAGGAGTGCCACGGCTGGAAAGATAAAGAAAGAAATGAATGAAATTTAGATTTTTTTTTCTTTCACCAACAATTATAACTTAGAGGAAAAGGAAGTAAAATGAGGGAATGGGGTGAAAGGGAGCTACGGCTCCATCAGATAGTAAAAATAAGGAGGGGAAGTAAAAATAATTTTAATAAACCATTTTACTTGGCTCACAATTAATCAAGGAAGATATTTCTAATTAACCACTAAACACTTAACAACTCTCTACCTAGGCCATCTTACTTACTAATTCTAGAGTCATCTAAAATTACGCGTCAAATAATCGCGTGAACAATAATTCGCTTGTCGATAAATCAAGAAATTAATTTACTTAGAAATTAATTCACCGCATGATATTAATTTATTCATAAGTAATAAAAACAATTGAAAACACTCAAGCATCATCACAATAAGTTACATTTCGATTTTCATCGAAATCGGAATTCATTTTAAATTTTAATGCGGATAAAAGTTACCCGACAATTCAAAATACGGCGAATATTCATAAGAATTATTCGACAAATTTTGAAATATGAATTTATATGAAATATAAATTCTTAAATTAAATTTCATCTTGATTTAATTCAATCACTTTCTTAGTCAACACAAAAATACGCGTTACGGTGTCAAACAGAAAACTTATATAAATTTTATTTGATGAATTCACCTTAAAAACAGCATACGTCTACACTGTCTATTAATTTGAATTGACATCATAAATAATAGTTATTTATAATAAATAAATTATTTAAAAATACGTCAAAATAATTTCTCGTACTCTTAGTAAATCATTGAGGTGATCAATCTCTAAGATTTACGTTCAAGTATTTGAGATTTATTGTTAAAACAATTTTTCTTAAAAATTGGGGTGTTACACTTCCACCCTCCTTAAAATAGTTTCGTCCTCACAACTACGCGGATACGAAAATACGAAAATTACTTTACTCAAATCTATAAAATAGTAAGCACACATAGGCATTCACAACACATATTAATATAAGTAGTACTATAATATTCATAACTATATAATATTACGATCGCTTCACAGAATACAACAACAACCAAACTTAATAGCACTAAGTATATGCATCATTCAGAAATATGAACAAAATATATTAGACGAAGAAGTGCTTACAATCTACTGGCGCTTTATTCCGGAGCTACGACCCCTGCTTAATCACAACCACGATCACGAACACGAACACGAACCCGAACACGACACGGACCCGAACACGAACACGAACACGAATACGGCTACATACTATCACCACAATAATTCTACACCACTTCATACCTAAACATGGTCACACATATCAAAATACAAAACTATCTAAAGTTTAAAGAAAATTAAAACCTTTTCTCAAGTCAAATATTTTGACACTAAAATAATTCTAAATCTCCTAAGAATATTACCAAAGCAAAAGACTAATAAAAGCACGATCTTTCTCTTAAGACTCAATCATTCTCGTAGACATTAAAGTTCATTCGAGATTAGGTTCTCATTGTCTCAAAATCATTAAACATACTTCAATTTAAAGGTTAAAGCCAATTCTACAATTTAAGTCAACAATCTCACTTCTCTTTAAAATCCTTTTGAATCAAAACCTTTCTTGAAAAAAAAAATATACACCAACAACAATAAAATTACTACTCACTAAGTTGTTGAAAATTGAAAATCCCTTTTCTCCTTTCAAGGAACCCTACGGATTTACACATCCACTACCAAAATTTCTTTTTTTTTAAATCATTCTGACTCACCCCTAAACTTTTTAACAAAAGGATTAACAATAAAACCTTTCTCTACAATACTAAATTACAACTAACATAAAATCATTGGAACTTAAGTTAGAAAAATTTGAAATCCAACCTCTCACGTATTTACATGGTCATGGGTTCACGCCCCCAAATTAACACCAAACATTTTAATCTTCACTTCAACACCACATACACATAAACTTGGTTTTTCAACAAAACAAGATCAAAAACATTTTTTCCAACATCAACCTTCTCAACACAATTACGAGAAGATCTTTTAAGGAAAACCTAAAATCATCAGCCCCTCTTTTTTTTTATATATAACCAAAAGATTAGAGCTTTGAAGCAAATAAAGTTCTCTCCTTTGCCCTCATGAGGTCACGACCTCTAGGCTAGAAAATGAGAAAGAAACTTCATTTTCTTCAAACCAAAATCATCCACAAAATTATCAAAGCATCAATAAAAGAAAAGGGAAAGGCATAGCAAAATAAACACACCCACAACCTCTAGTAACTCCCGGTCCTAAGGTCTTCTAAGAACCCACGGTCGGTAGACAAAGAGACGAAGAAGAATTTCCACGATCACCAAACATAAAATCACCCACAACATCAACCCGCATAAATGCCAAATGGTATCTTCCTCTAAAACCATCTTAAGGTTTACGGTTCAAACTATAGAAATAAATGAGGATAACAACTCCAAATCTCTCCCTCAAACTCACAGCTCAACTCAAGAAAATGGAAGGAAATACAACTCTTAAAACTACTCCAGCTTCTTAAGATCTCTCACATACAACCCACTATTACACCGTTTAGCCTCACGTAAGGGAGGATTGAAGAAAAATGGAGGTTTCTTGGACAGGACTCCGGCGCGCACAAGAAGAAGAAGAAAAGAAGAGGAAGACTAGGTTTTCTCTCTCTCTCTCTCCCCCTCTCTCTCTCTGGCTACTAACACTATACCAAAAAGCCAAATTTATCTCAACTCCTCCTCTTTTTATGCGTGACCGACAGAATAGTAAAAACCCACTTCTACATTTTTTTTCCAAAGTAGCCGGTTAGAGAATAAAGAGAGTAAGGAGCAGTCTTGCAAAAAGGTTGGTCCAAGTCCTCAATACCTATTGACACTAAGACCCCTACCTACAACTCCCACTAAATCTTTAGATTCCATTTAGCCGAGTCAAATGAACCTTGCGTAAATTAAATTGTCACGAGACATTTAATTAACGCTTGCTAGAAAATAATTACGTATAATATTTTCAATGGAAAATATTAATACGCTTACAATAAGTAAACAATCACACAAATAGTCACAGCAATATTATAAAATATACTATTGCGAAAACACAGATGTTAGTGGCAAACATGTCACATTCTCAAAATCAGGAAATAGTTTTGATTTTTAAATCTAGTACATATCAAAATAATTCAAACATCAAACATCGTGGTTTATATCTAGAACCATTAATACGCCAAAGATCATATTAAATAATAATGACAATAATAATAATAATAATAATAATAATAATAATAATAATAATAATAATAATAATAATAATAATAATAACACGTCCCCTGACAACAATCCCGGAAGCTCATCTCTTATTTCCCAAGGGACTTAAAAGTCTCAAGGTGACAAAAGTCAACCAATCCTTTAGCATCTGCAGCTTGCTTCTTTCCCTGCTATCCTAGCAGTTCACCTTGCTTCTCCGTAATAGCCTGTTGAGCAACAATGACTACGGTCCCTGCTGCTACAGCTTGGCCTATCTGAGTCCTCGGATCCATCTCTCGAACTATCAGTTCCAACAGAAGAAATTACTCGTTTCGGAAATATTGGATTCTCACAAGGTCTCACAACCTTGTCGGAACCCCACAACAATTTTCTGTCTCAGGACACATTGTTTCAATTAAGAAATAATTTCAAACAATTTCAAGTCGAGTTACTCCACTTGAGAAACAAGCAAAACACAAAAACACAGTTGGACCCCTCACAAACTGTTCTCTATAAAACCCGACACTTGACCAGCTATAATTTCCCGACTCACGGTCCGGTTAGAACCGAACTGCTCTGATACCACCTTTGTAACACCCCATTTAAACGCCATCTCTTGTTCTAATAAGCCTTTTGAAAGTGGAACACGCCTGCTTGCATGGTTTCAAAAATAGGGACCCCTTTTTTCTTTTTAAAACTTCCTTTAAGAAAATAGAAATCAGAGTATTGCGACATTTCCGAAAGGCGGTGAATAATTAAAGACAACAAAATCAATAGTAGCAACCATGCAGATAACTTTGTTAAATCATCTCACATAACAATCTAAGTCTGGAAAACATAATACGATTATTACAACATTGTAATTAGAAAGAGTACACGCCCTATAGCTGGTCTACACGTTACAACCTTTACTAGTCCTCTAGTAAATTGAGACTGACACACAAGTCGGATAGCCAGATAGGACTATCCTCAGCTACGTTTGACAGCAACCTCGAACACTCTGCAGTCCTCGTCAACTGGGTTACATTCATTGATTGAAAGAACCACGGGCAAGGGTCAACTTCTTAAAATAACCAAATATTACAAAAGTAGTAGATACAATAGCCTATCCTATCGTACAGACATAACATAACATGAAACAGCATACTCCAGCACGTATAAACAATCATGCCAACCGTATTCAAAACAAATCAATAAGGATGCACCCAAATCCTATTGACTCAACTATATGCCAGTGCAGTTTTAATTCCGGAATCCATACGCTATGGTCAGTTGTTCTGTACGTACCAGAACTAAACCTTTTCCATGCGATGGTTAATTTAACGATGTTCCTTGAATTCCTTTGGCCATGGGCAATCCATCACCCAGGATATTCAGGTTGACGTTACCAACAAGACACGACAATGCCTTCCACCAATCCCAACGAACATATCAATCATATGATATTTTAACAAGGCATAAAACAATAAATATTTAACTATCCAACATTAAATACTATTGCATTATCCAAAACATCAGCAACATATTCCTTAAGCACAAACAAGCATATATGTAAACACATCATGTTATCAATTCAGAATTACACAGCTCAATAACTCAACCAACTTGCATCCACATATCAATAATCACAAACATAAGCAGGTAATCATCAATCATATTTCAGCATATCCATATCCAACCCTAATCATATCAAAATCATTCATCAGCATCGATAACACACTTCATCCCTTTGAAACTCGATGGAGTTAGCAAAGAGGTAATCAAACAAGTGTGGGGGGTCGGAGTCAGAATACCAACCACTTTTATCCTATCCCACTATACCATAATTAAAGGCATTTAAATAAATCAAAGGGGTATGAAACCCTCACTTTGAACCCAGAGGTTCTCAGACTTCTTTGATGAAATTAAAATAAAACTTAACATCCTAACATTTCTAGAAGTAGCCCTTACCAAAAGAACTATCAACCCATGCTTTCGTCAATGAAACGTCACGAACTCTCTCACAAGTGTGTTCACGACCTCAACAACCCTAACACAAAACCACTAAGTCTTAGAAAAATCTCTAAATCTCTTAAAAGTAACTCATAGGTTATGGTTTGCAAACAAACCCCTAGGATACACAACTCAAAATTCTTTTCTTCATATTCACACTTAAAACACTAAAACAAAGTTAAAAGTAAATATTTTTAATACTAAAATTTCATTTTCTTTCAAATCATGAAACCGTAAAATAAACACTAAAATCAAGTATTTTAACTCTAAAATTTTCAAGACTCCACCTTGGTTTAAGAAATACAAAGATTTCTTTAACTTAGGTGTTTCATGGTCTTAAAATACTAAATCAATACTTTAGGTAATCCTGACTCAAATCTAATTTTTTTTTTCAAAAATTACTAAACTTCAAAAACAACTTAAACTATGAAGAACAAAGTTTAAAGACACAAAATTTTCTTCATTTTACTCCTTGAAGCTCACGGCTTCAACAACAAAAGTTAGGAAAAATATTTAATTTTCTTTCAACAAAACTTTAATAACAAATACACTAAAAACCACTTCTAAAACTCTAAGAAATCAAGTAAAAGCTTCAATTACAATTTTTTTTCTAAAAACTATTCTCCAAATCATAGCTTGAATCAAGCTCAAGGAGTACAAAAATCAAATCTTTTTCTTAATCAAACATAAACCAATAACAACAATAACTAAATCAACCACTAAAATAACACCTAAAATTAAGATTCAAAAGGAGCAAAAATATTTCCTTTTCCCCCTTGTATGTCATGGCCTAGAGCTCACAAGGGAGGAGAAAATTTCTCACTCTTGCTTCCTAAATCATCATCAAAATCATAGTCAAAACCAAACAAGAAAATATAACCAAAGATCGAACACCATCTCCTAAAACCACTAACGTGAGGCCACGGTGTTTAGGGACAAATGAAAGGAAGCTTTTGTTCCTCAACAACCCACACCCATTACTCTAGAAATTGATGAAGTAAAATAAAAATGGGTGTCAAACTAGGGAGGGCTGACAGTCCAAAAGCGAGAGGAAGGAAGATATCTTGCTTACTTGTCTCTAGCACAATTGATTGGCAAGAAAGCAAGAAGTTTGAAGCACAAAATGGGGGTTCTCACGGCTGGAATCAAAGGAATGAGGAGAAGAAATTTTGTTCTCTAAGTGTGCCTACTCTAGATAAAACAAGAAGAAATGAATGAAGGAATGAATAAATAAGAGGGGAGAGCTACGGTTCTGGAAGCCAGAGGAAGTAAGAAGATAGCCTGGTTTCTCTCCTTTCTTTTTCACACCAATACTTAGAAGAAAATGAAGGACAATGAAATAAGACTAAATGATCATCTGAGGAAGAAAGGCTACGGCTGATTTAGGAGTAAAAAGAGAAGGATTTGATCATAAAATAAAATGCTTGGCACTCCATCGGTTTAGGATTAAGGCCATGCTTATAAGACAAGTTTGGGGAGATATTTATTAGAAGCAAATCAAGGAGTGCCACGGCTGGAAAGATAAAGAAAGAAATGAATGAAATTTAGATTTTTTTTTCTTTCACCAACAATTATAACTTAGAGGAAAAGGAAGTAAAATGAGGGAATGGGGTGAAAGGGAGCTACGGCTCCATCAGATAGTAAAAATAAGGAGGGGAAGTAAAAATAATTTTAATAAACCATTTTACTTGGCTCACAATTAATCAAGGAAGATATTTCTAATTAACCACTAAACACTTAACAACTCTCTACCTAGGCCATCTTACTTACTAATTCTAGAGTCATCTAAAATTACAGTCAAATAATCGCGTGAACAATAATTAAACGTCGATAAATCGCATAAATTAATTTACTTAGAAATTAATTCACCGCATGATATTAATTTATTCATAAGTAATAAAAACAATTGAAAACACTCAAGCATCATCACAATAAGTTACATTTCGATTTTCATCGAAATCGGAATTCATTTTAAATTTTAATGCGGATAAAAGTTACCCGACAATTCAAAATACGGCGAATATTCATAAGAATTATTCGACAAATTTTGAAATATGAATTTATATGAAATATAAATTCTTAAATTAAATTTCATCTTGATTTAATTCAATCACTTTCTTAGTCAACACAAAAATACGCGTTACGGTGTCAAACAGAAAACTTATATAAATTTTATTTGATGAATTCACCTTAAAAACAGCATACGTCTATACTGTCTATTAATTTGAATTGACATCATAAATAATAGTTATTTATAATAAATAAATTATTTAAAAATACGTCAAAATAATTTCTCGTACTCTTAGTAAATCATTGCGGTGATCAATCTCTAAGATTTACGAAGTATTCGAGATTTATTGTTAAAACAATTTTTCTTAAAAATTGGGGTGTTACAGCTACATACTCAGCTTCAGCTGTGGATAATGCCACACTCACTTGCTTTTTACTATGCCATGAAATTAGTGAGTTTCCAAAGAGGTGACATGTTCCACTAGTGCTTTTCCTATCTACTTTTCAACTGGCAAAGTCAGAATCGGTATAACCAACTAAACTACAAATACCACCTTTAGGATACCATAGACCCATGTGTGTTGTGCCTATAAGATACATAAGAATCCTCTTAACAGCTGAGAGGTGTGATTCCTTAGGGTTAGCTTGAAATCTAGCACACATGCATACACTAAACATAATGTCTGCCCATCGCGCTAGATAGAGAAGAGAACCGATCATACCTCTATACTTTGCAAGTTCAATGGATGTTCCATTTTCAACCTTGTCAAGATAACAACTTGTGCTCATAGGAGCGCTAATCTCCTTAGCTTTTTCCATCCCGAATCTTTTAAGAAGCTCTTTGCAATACTTTGATTGATTGATGAAGATACCATTTTTAGATTGCTTGATTTGTAGCCCGAGAAAATAGTTGAGTTCCCCCATCATTGACATTTCAAATTCGCTCTATATCATCTTAGAAAATTCCTTGCACAAAGATTCATTAGTAGATCCAAAAATAATGTCATCAACATAAATTTGCACTAAAAGGATGTTATGACCTTTACTCTTAATAAAAATTGTAGTATCAACTTTTCCCCTTTGAAAACCTTTTTCTAAAAGAAATTTGCTCAATCTGTCATACCAAGCTCTAGGAGCTTGCTTAATGTTGGAACCTAAACGATTGAGAAGTTTAGACCCTCATTAATTTTGATGATAACAAAATATTTCTCAAGAGAACAATTTATCTTCTAACATATCTTTGAGTGTACAGGTATCAAAGATTCATATATATGTACAAATTACTCAAGGAAGAAGAAGAAATATACAAAAGAATTGAATACAATCCACTAATGTCAGCATCCGAACTCACTTCAGCGTCTTGTTAATAGCAAGCGTCCATCAGTGTGACTTCTTGACACGTGGAACACTCAATTGCTGCGAGCGTCCGTCCTCTCCTCTGAGCGAGCGTCTGATCTCTTTAATGAAGCACGTGATGATCATGTTTTTGCTCTTAGCCTCAGAATGTTCTGGAACGGAATTCGAATTTGATTTTGTGCGCTCATTTTGAGGTACGAGGAAGCAAAGGTGACACCTTTAGCATAAGACAAAAATCGTACAAGGCAATTGCAAATTACAGATAGTACGAAAATGGTAATGTGTACTATTCTGATATTCTCCGGAAAGGAAGAAAAGGACTACATTTCAAATTACCTCACTCAATAGAAAGGAGATATTTTTACTGCAACGGTAATACCCTTGAAGACTCCTATAAATACCCCAAGGTATTCATTGAAGAAATGTTGGACAAACTGTGAAGAAACTTCATTCTGAAAGCAATATTACTCAAGTGATCAATCAAGTTTCGTACCAAGTTTCTGGTCCATATAGAACTGAACTCAGCGTCTTATACTTTCTTTTAGAAAGCTATTCTGTTTTGAGCTTAATCTTTTCATCCTCTCTGTGAGAGTTATTTTGATTGTAATCAAAAGCATAATCCTTTTTGCAAACTGTATTTGGCCTAGTTAAGGCTCTGTTCCTCAAAGGCTCGACTGTACTGAGTCGTTTTGAGAAGTCGAGAGTATTGTCAAGCTTGTGACAGAAGAATACTCTTGAGAAAAATTGTAATCAGGTGATTATAGTGAAAAATCCTTCAGGAACGAAGGGACTAGACGTAGCTACCAGTTGGTGGTGAACTAGTATAAATCTCTGCGTCTCATTCTTTACTGCTTTACATTATTTATCTTTACCTTGCTCAGTAAAACAAGTTTTTATAAACGGTTTAAATTTCTGCATCCGGTCCAGCTTAATTCTCTGCATCCAATATACAAATAGTTTTAAACAACTTGTGTTGAAGTTTTTACGTATAGTTTGCGAAAAGTTTTTAACACAATTCAACCCCTCCTTCTTGTGTTCACGTTCACTTAAGTCCATAAAGGGCTTTTTTAAGTTTAAAAACATTATTAGGCAAATCAAAACTTTCAAAACCGGAGGGTTGAGCTACATACACTTCTTCTTGAATATAGCCATTTAGAAAAGCACTTTTAACATCCATTTGGTACAATTTAAAATCCATGATGCAAGCATAAGCAAGAAGTAATCTAATGGCTTCTAATCTTGCTACGGGGGCATAAGTTTCCTCATAATCAATACCTTCCTCTTGATTATAACCCTTAGCTACTAGTCTAGCCTTATTTCTAGTAATTACACCGGTTTCATCAAGCTTGTTCCTAAAAACCCATTTTGTGCCAATTACTTGATGATTCTTTGGTCGTGGCACAAGCTCCCAAACTTTGTTTCTTTCAAATTGATTTAATTCTTCATGCATGGCCATCAACCAATGTTCATCAACAATTGCCTCATCAATAGTTTTAGGCTCAATTTGTGAAACAAAAGCGGAGTAATTACAAATATCCCTAATATTAGAGCGAGTAGTTACCCCTTTTGAGATGTCACCTATTATTTGATCAAGAGGATGATCTTTTGACACTCTCCATTCAAGAGGTAGATTTTGATGTTGAACTTCTTTATCTTCCTTGGGAGGCATCTCATCATTGTTGTTGTTTTCTTCTATCTTCTCTTCATTTGAGGGCTTTGAACCGGCACCTGCAATCTCATCAAGAGCAACATCCTTTCTTTCCTTTTGGAGGTTAGATTCATCAAATGTAACATGGATAGATTCTTCAATGGACATAGTTTTCTTGTTATATACTCTAAAAGCTTTACTAGAGGATGAATAGCCTACAAATATACCTTCATCGGCTTTAGCATCAAATTTGCCTAAGTTATCCTTCCCATTATTCAAAATAAAACATTTACATCCAAAGACACGAAAATGGGAGATATTAGGCTTTCTTCCTTTGTATAATTCATAAGGCGTCTTTTTCAAAATTGGTCTTATCAAGACTCTATTTACAACATAAGTTGCGGTATTAACCGCATCCGGCCAGAAGTACTTAGGAAGATTTGTTTCATTAATCGTAGTTCTTGCAAGCTCTTCTAAAGAGCGGTTTTTCCTTTCAACTACTCCATTTTGTTATGGAGTTCTAGGAGCTAAAAAATTATGATTAATGCCAATTTCTTCACAAAAAGCTTTGAAGAGATGGTTTTCAAATTCACCTCCATGATCACTTCTTATGGATGCAATTTTCAAATTCTTTTCATTTTGGATAACTTTTGCAAGTTTTCTAAAAGCATTAAAAGCATCATTTTTACTAGCAATGAACAAGGTCCATGTGTACCTAGAAAAATCATCCACAATCACTAGACCATAGTAATTACCTCCAAGACTCATAGTTCTAGAAGGACCAAAAAAATCCATGTGCAAAATTTGCAAGGGCCTAGTAGTTGAAACAATATTTTTTGCTTTAAAAGAGGTCTTAACTTGTCCTTTTTGACACGCATCACATAATTTGTCCTTTTGAAACTTGATTTTTGGTAAACCAATTACTAAATCTTTAGAGATAAGCTTATTTAAATGGTCCATGTGAATGTGAGCCATTCTTCTATGCCATAGCCAATTTTCATCACTTTTAGTTAATAGGCATGGTACGTCATTTGAAGGTATATCCTCTAGACTAATCATATAGATATTATCTATCCTTTGACTAATGAACTTAATTTGCTTATCATTCTTGTTTTCAATTTTGCAACAAGTTGAGTTGAAAACAACTTCATATCCCTTGTCACATAATTGACTAATGCTAAGCAAGTTATGTTTTAGTCCATCCACATATAAAACATCATCTATAGTAGTAGTAGAGGACTTACCAACTTTGTCAATACCAAGGATCTTACTTTTGTTGTTGTCTCCATATATTACATGACCTCCATCTCTAGGAGCAAGTTGTAGAAACTTAGATTTATCACCGGTCATATGTTTGGAGCAACCACTATCCAAATACCAATCCTTGCTATTGACTTTCAAGCAAACCTACAAAACAATTAATGTTGGGACTTAGGTACCCAAATTTGCTTGGGTCCTTGAATGTTAGTGTTGGGAATTAGTCCCTTGGGAATCCATACCATTTTACAACTATCAAGACCATTCTTCCTAATATTGCAATTTAGTGTAGTATGGCCATTTCTACCACAATAATGACATGTTACATTAGATGTGCTTGGTGAAACAAAGAGGTTTTTGAAAGATTTTCTTTGAGTATTGGGATTGAAACCAATACCACCTTTGTCAAAAGTGCATCTTTGTTTACTAAGCATCATGTCTAAATAATCCCTACCCATTGTGAGCTTTACTATAGAATTTTTTAAGTAATCAATTTCCTTTTTGAGGTCTATACATTTCTCACATGTGGAAGGAATAATAACATCATCATTAGGACATGCTTTAGCAAGAGATTCTTCATGAGCAACCCTTAAAGATTCATTTTCACTTTTCAAAATTTCAATTTCCTCTTTTTCTTTTAAAACTTGCTTTTCTAGACTAAGTATAGTTTTCTTTTGAGAAACTACTTGTCTAGTGGTCTTTACAAGTTCCTCATGAAGTTCATCAAAAGCATTTTGCTACTCATCATATGTAGGTAAAGGATCAAGTTCATCATCACTTACCTCATCCTTTTCATGGACGGTTGCCATTAGAGATAGGTGTGCTACTTCATCATCTTCCGAGCTATTTGAAGAATCCGTATCATTGTCTTCCCATGCAATGTAGGCTCTTCTTCCTTTTCTTTTCCTTCTTAGGCCTTTTCTCATTCTTCTTTAAGTAGATTGGACACTCCATCTTCATGTGCCCGGTTTTGCCACATTCATAGCAAGTTATTGTTGAAGTGCTCCCTTCCTTCTTAGTAAACTTCTTTGACTTGTTGAAGAATTTGTTGTTGCTCATTTTTCTTCCCTTCTTACTCAAAAACCTACCGAACTTCTTCACCATGAGACCTATGTCTTCTTCACTTGAATCTTCATTTTCGGAATCATCGCTTTCCTCTTGAACGACATTTTTCCCTTTTGAAGAAGAGAAAACTAGAGCAATGCTCTTCGTATCCTTCTTTTTATCTCCTTCTTCATGCTCGGTTAGCCTATTTAGATCAAGCTCATGTTCTTATAGCTTCCCAAACAAGGTTGCCAAAGTCATGGTGGACAAGTTTCTAGATTCCGCAATTGCCGTCACCTTTGGTTGCCAATTCCTACTCAAACATCTTAAAACTTTATTGATTAAATCCTCATTAGAAAAAGTTTTACCTAAGGCGGCTAAGTGGTTCACAATGTGTGTGAATCGTTTTTGCATGTCTTGTATGGTTTCACCATTGTTCATGCGAAACAATTCATACTCATGTGTGAGAGTATTCACTCTAGCCCTTTTCACCTCACTAGTACCCTCATGGATAACTTGTAGGGTGTCCCACATAGCTTGGGATGTTTGGAAATTGGTGACTCTAAAAAATTCATCTTCGCCTAAGGCGGCGGTGATGATATTTTTAGCTCTCCAATCAAGTTGAAATTTTCTCTTTTCTTCATCAGTCCATTCATTTCTAGGTTTCTCAATTTTCACACCTCCTCTTTCAATAGTTGGGATAAAAGGACCATTTTCAATGGCATCCCAAATATCAATATCTTGGGAGATGATGAAAATTCTCATTCTCTCTTTCCAATAAGGATAACCTTCACCATTAAAAACAGGAGCCTTATTATAGGACCCATTGGGTTGATAAAACGATTTCGAAGACATGATTTTCTTGCAAGAAAATTAGACAAAATCAAAGATACCTGCTCTGGTACCACTTGTTACCTAGGTGGCTAGAATACTCAAGAGGGGGGTGAATTGAGTATCAAAATTTTCGCAAACTTTATAAAAAAGATTTATTTTGTGAAGGTGTTATCTTTATTGAATATGAAAAATGTTCTACCCAAGAAATCAATTAACTAGTATAAGATAAATTTCAACCACAATAATTATATCTATAAGAACCCTAAAAACACAATTAAAGAGATTAGGGAGAAGAAGATCAAACCAGATGATTTATCCTAGTTCAGTCACCAACCACTGTGACCTACATCTAGTCCCCAAGCCTCGCTCAGGATTTTCTTCCACTATCAATTCAAAGAATTACACCGTTTCTTGAATTTACAACCAGAGATTCCACACTCTGAAATTTCCCACTTGAGATACCTCACTCAAGATTCACTAGGGATACCTCACCCTCACAAAACGAAAGTACAAGTAGAAAGAATTCGAAAATCTGAAATAACACTCTTTGTAGTGTAGATATACAAATGAAAACCTATGAGTCTCAATGAAATTTGGGAGAAGAAGAAAGCTAGAGAGAATGCTCAATTTGTGGTTCTGAAAAATGTGTAAAAGTGTGTATGAAAACCCTAAAACGAGCCTTTTATATGGTGCCCAAAACTGAGAAATAAAACTGAGAAATTATGCATCAAACATAATAAGGTAAGCGTGTCCTAACATGGTGGGAACGCAAGCGTGTCCTAACATAATAAGGTACTTCTCACCCATACTGCGACGAGTTCTTTCCTATACTGTGACAAGATTTCCCCCAATAGCAGACAAGTCCGCTTAGCAATCCGTAACTAGCATCAACACTAGTCATTAACAACTAACAAACTTTTAATCATCTTATTGTCTTATACCTTACTAAGTCTTGACTAGCTACCCTTAATCTAATTAGAACATTTTCTAGTTAATCCTTAGCAAGCCCACACTTATTCTTTAACTTAGAATACCTAGGAATCTAATTAAATTAATTAGTCCTCAAGTTAACACCAATCCATACTCTACATTAACATTTAGAGACTCTTGTTATCGCTCATCTATCGAGTACCTAACAAGTCGGGAACCTAGCAGGTCGAAACGTTAAAAAAGGGGCAGAATGCACTGCCAGCTGCGCCTGGTACCTGCCTGTGGGCACTCTGCACCCTCTGCTGTACCAGCGGCCTGCGCCCTGCGCCATAGAGAAGTCGCCCTGCCCCTCAGCTCTGTCCGTTCGACATGAAAATTGGGACCATGTGGGCATCGGTGAGTCCCTGGTCTTTGAGTACGCATCGAGGCATCTCCAATGAATTATAGAATCAGGTTCTGAAGTCGTTTTGTCAGAATCTATTTTCGTTTGAATTATATAATTCTTTTCTTGAAGCCTAAGGTATCTTACACTTAACTTAGTGAGTTTACACTCAGCCAAATTCTCATCCTTAAACTATCTATCTTTTGCGAAGCTTTCTAAAACCATTACCAATCAATTCTCAAGTTATAATTAACATTAACCAAGTTATTTAAACGACCTTACCAATTATCTTAATCTAATTCAATCCTTTCATTTAATCAACCTACTTCTAAAGCCACATATTCAATCTAAGTGTCATAACCCAATCCCCAAACCATAGTCCAAATGTCCTAAGGTCCTTAGAGACATATTGGCCTATGAAACTAACCTAAGATATTAACAACATAAATCAATAATTTTGTTCAAGGCAATGTAGCCATATCATGGGCCACATCAATCCACACATAGCCAATCCAAGGGCTCATTTACAACATATGAATTCATAACAACAACCATGAATAATTATGCACATCACCATGAATACAATAACATATTAACACATAATTTAATTCATGGGAATCAATCATTTAGAAATTAAACACATAACATGCAAAACAGTCCCAAAGTTAACAACTTTAACATCAATAGGCATACTCATGACACTCCAATCAATGAATCAACCATTCAATAATTCAATCCCTTGCTCCTACAAGTTTTATAACATAAACAGTGAGATAGCCATAAACCATTGCTCTTACAATGGTGAGAAGCGAGAAGTCAATGTCGCACAAGACTTATGGGTCATGAGACACCCCAATCATATCATTTAGAACCCTAACTACCCAATTCCCATATTAATCAACCATCCTCTTCTTACCTTAGTCCAAATCGTGAGTTCCAAGGGTGAGAAAGGTAGGTTCAAAAGCTTCTTTCAAAGATCCTATAATAACGATTACCGTAGAGTCCAAAAGCGGTATTAGAATTGAGAAAACTCAATGTGAGAATTGAAACAAAATTTTGGGAAAGGCTTACCCAAAAAATTACTTCCCTAACAACAGAATTAGAATGATGCTAGGTTGTAAAGCAAGTCGTCCCAGTCACGAGTGAGTTTGGTCAAAAACGACGAGATCCTCCTTAGGTTCCTCGAGCAGCTCATAGGTAAGTTTAGGATGATTAAAACTGGTTTAAAAGGAGCCTTTAGGGTTAGGGTTAGGTGGTTTAATCATCCCCAAGAGTTTTAGGTCGAGTTGGGTCACTTGGGCCAAGCCTAATGGGTCAAAACTCACTAAAACGCCTGTGTAGTAAAAACTACACAGTACCCTGCGCCTGCGCCCTGTGCCTGTGCATGTGCCCAACAAGGCCTAATAGACAAAGACCAGGCACCAGTGCCTCTATCTGGGGGCGCCCCCTACAGGTGCTCCCTAGGTCCGTTTTCGTCCCGGTTCGCCCGTTCGAGATCCTTTATGTCCTAACTAGTATACTAATCATCTAAAAACATTTTTAAACACGTAATAACACACAAAATACATTCACTCATGCAAACATATCATAGGTTCTAAAGGACGCAAATGGGACAAATTAACAAGTTTATTTTTGGAAGACTTCACCATCACCCAACTATGCTTGAGAAAGTCTCAAAGCTATATTTCTAGGCGACAACAAATGGATGGGTCGCCCGAGGCTTCTTTTGGAGGATTTTGTAAAAAGGAAGCAAAAGACTAAACGTTAAGGGGGGAATGGACCTCCATGTTTAGGGATGGTATTTAGCCTTGAGATCGTTTGAATCATCTTTAATGATGACTCCGCCCCAGACGGTAGAAGAATTACTACCAAGGTTCAAAAGAAAAAGATACAATGAAAATTTAACAGGTACACCTAACTGATGCTCTGTTAGGAATAATCCTTATGGAGAACATGAACACTGAGTTCTGGGAAATCCCTAGACCCCGCGTACTGCGAAGGAGATGACAACGAGTCATAAAGAAATGGTGTGAATTCCATAATAATTTTGGAAGTATGACAAACAAATGTGTCCATTTGAAAGACGTAAACAAAAAGCTAATACAAAGAAGGCGCTTAGGAAGCTACATCGGGACCATGAGCAAAGAATCAAAGTTCTTCTTTGATGAAAGTCTTCAAAAAGGAGAGAGAGAAAACCTGTTATCGGTATCTCAAGCACACAAGTCAAGGAATGATGCATAACATAAACTATGTTAGGCACTTAAAGGTATCAACACATGTGACTCGACCACTAAGTAAAGTATCTTGAAACACATCTGTTTTAAATTATATATCACTTTTAAGGAGGATACATCTATCTATACCATGGTAACAAAAATCGCTTCGGACGGTCGGACCGGGAACTAAGCCTATGTCCGGTCCGAATCGCCCCAACAGACCGCTTGGCAGAGAACCGGGCAAAAGGACAGGAAACCGGGTCAAAAACCGGGAAAACCGGTAAAAATCGGGTTTCAGCCTGAACCGGGCGGTTCGAAAAACCAAGGCCTAATTTTTTATTTTTTTTTAAAAACCTCTAAACGACGTCTGCCAGAAGCTCAAAACGAGGAAGAAGAAGAAGTGACGAGGAAGAAGAAGTATCTGCTCCGATCTTCATGCTGTACTCACAGGAGGGATCAGGGGAGAGGGAATATGGGATGAGGGCCGAGAGGGTAGGGGATGAGTTTTTGCCGATGTGAGAAAGTTAGGGAGGAGAAGGATGACGTGAATCTGAGGCTGAGAGACAAGGGAGGTTTGAGACGGTAGCAAAAAAAAAAAGAGGTCGTTAAGAGAGAGACATAGGAACGGCGCAGCTCCTACTTTTTACAATATCTTCGTTGGTGATGTACTGATGTGTGAGCGGCGCAAAATATCTTCGTTAGTGATGTAGGATTTAGGGTTTTTAATGTTGTTTTTTTTTGTGCAACAGTGGGCCAAAAGCCCAAAGAATTTTAATGTTGTTTTCTTTTCTTTTTTTTTTGGTGAAATAATGTTGTTTTCTGGAACGAGAATAAACAACAATTTTTTTTTTGGTGCAAAATAAACAACATTTAAAGGTACACCTAAATTATGAGTGGACTTATTTTGGGTTGTTGGTAATTCATTATGTTATTTTATGTACAAATTGAAATATTATGTATATATATTATATATTTGGTGTATATATATTTAAAAAATAATATTTTATTCGACCCCAGTTCGACCCCGGTCTGACCCAAAAACCCTGAACCCTGACCCTCTCCGGTTCAATGTCTGGTTCGATTTTAATTATCTTGATCTATACTCTTACCCATGTGTAAAGAAATATTTGTTGACAGAAATCCATAGGAGGACAATAAGGAACCAACGATCAAAAGGCTATTAAGAAAAGTCCTCCCCTCACCCAGGAAGGCACAATATTTGTTGACATTGCAATTTATAGGAAAAAGAACGACAAAAGGTAGCATTAAATCTAACATTAATGAAAACACCATCAGATACGTGACTGGATAGGAAAACTTTGGAAAAGAGGAATCGTCGACTGAGAACAAGTACAGGGTGACTTGAAAAGGCACACCCATTTATAACTGAAAAGACAAGTTGGCAATATAACAAAAAAAGGAATTTAAATATCTCAACCCCGAAGTATAAGCTACCTCACCCTTGGGCTGAGGATCATGGACTAAACCATGCGCTGGTAGAAAAAGCTTTCTACATTCTCATGAAAACATGTGGCCGCCACTAAGAAGCACAACTGCCAGAGAATGTGGGATTGCGAATAAACGAAAAAAAGAGGGAGAATAAGAATTCTTTATGTCTCACTCCAATCGATACCAAATGCCTTATTCCCTAAAAAAATACCAAATGCCTTATCATTAGAAAAACCTCATAATAGTCTCGAGGACAACAAGTAAGTTCTGACAATTAAGCAAAAGAAATGACTGGTGTAAATCAACCCCGGGCTTTGGAATTTTAGGAAACGGGCAAACTTCATCTTGACATCAAGAACTACCCTGTTCGATACCGAGCTGTGGGAAACTAATCCAACATAATATATCGGACTCAAAACTGAGTAAAAATACTGAACCCAAACACCATCACAGCCACAACATGAGGCATATAGATGAAACCCCTTGTTGAAGGAAAACTGCCATTACAACAAATTCGTGATTTAACGTCGGTTGCATAGCGGCGGTTGCCATCACCTGACGGTATCCCTAACGGCGCGCTATTTGCCATCGGTTAAAGATCCAAATTATCGTCAGTTCATAACCGACGCCATCTACTTTCCCAATTCGCGGGAACCTCTTGCCCTTTTTTGTTTCCCGCAGATTGTTCCCTTATTTTCCCTTTTCCTTTTTCGTTTCCTGCAAGGTTCTATTTGCCCTCTTCCTATTTTGTTTTCCAAGTGCTTGTATTGCGTGAAACCTAGGCTCCAGAATCGCGACCCACTGTCGTGTTGCGTCGCAGTGTTGCGTCGCCGTGTCACACAGCGTCACACAACGCCATTCGTGAAAACTGGGCTGCAGAATCGCGACCCACCGCAGTGTTGCGCCGCCGTGTCACACAGCGTCACGCAGCGCCATTGTCCGATTGAGAACTATTCCTCGTTTTCCTTTCACACAGTGCCCGCCAACAGAACGTCAGAACCTGATGCGATACTATTAAAAGAGATTGGTGAGCCCTTGTTGTAAACTTAATCTTCTCATATAGCCTATTCTTTTCATGGTTGGTTGTTTCACATAAACTTTTCAACTCTGACAGCTATTGCTGAAGATGGAAGCTGGTTAGTCATAAAACCTAAGTTACAGAGCTCAGGTAAGCAGATTTACGGTCATTGGAATCCCTTTCCATTTAATTCTCCTAGGATATTTTTTAATTTTGGATTAAGATTTTATTTATTAGGTGGTGATGTTGGAGAATGATATGTGAATTAAATTGTCCATACAGATGATGAATCATTCTCATTCATGTATTAATTAACTGAGTTTGTTTGGTTATTTTGTATTTCAGAAAAGCCAGGGTGCTGCTTGGACATCTAAATTGTTGGTAAAATGGTTGCCTTTGAGATGAATGATCGGAAAAGTAAGTGGAATATGATATTTTTGTTCTTCTGTATCTGCAATAATGATATTTATATGAGTAAATTTGTATAAGAATGAATGAATTATTGTCGAGTTAGCTATGTTTCCGTAAATTTGTCATCGTAGTATTCAGTTGTTCGGTAGAAGAGGGACTATATTGTTTTGATTTATTAGAACTAGCTATGGTTCCATAAGTTTGTGAATGACCTCCTGAGCTCTGTAAAAAGAATCTTGCAATGACTGAGTCTTTTAAACTGCAGTTTCTCATGAAGTTGAAATTAGTTTCCGCATTTCAATTTATTCTCTGGTCTCTTATTCTTTTGCAGTGAATATGTTCTGAAATTATTAGTATAGCGAATGTTCCATATTTTTTAGACATTCACAATATCTTATCCTGTCTGTTTCATTTTGGGGATTAGATTTAGCTGAAATGACCAAGACAACATTGTTCTGAATGTAATATATGTGCATGTGCGTCCACTGTCCAGATTTTTAAACTTTATTTTTTGTTGGAATGGAGTAAGAATCTATTATAACTCATTAGCATGAAATGGCATAGCTGAAGTTCAACAAGGTTGATATACTCCCTGCGCTCATTCTCTATTTGCTTGCGGGTCTTTGAACAAGAAGAGTAGAACTGTCTTTGTGTCTTTGAGGTAACATAACTTTATGATATTCCTTTGAATCATGTCCATTTTTGTTCTTTTTCACTCCCTTCTCTCTTTTTTTCTTTTCTGAACTTAAGATTTTCTCTTTCTTGTAGCAGTTGTAGCTTTATATCATGGAGTCTTTAATTTCTTTGTGTCTTTTGGCTTACAGAAACAGTGGAAAAACAACAGTGATAGTAGCTCTCGACAGACAGGATCAATTCTTTGAATATTGAACAAGTCAAGTTTGTTTGAGGTATATTTTGTTCAAATTTATTAGTATTGTTTTGAATTCTGATAGATGCTTTTTTCCCTGGTTAATAATAATAATAATAATAAGTGATTATTGATTGGATATACTTGTATTGAATACAACTTGTAGATAGAGACATTTGTGTCTTCCCTTCAAAGTAAAAGCTTCTCCTTTCTCAAAATATCAGTAGCCCTCTCTGAAGCCCAGATACGTGAAAAACCCAAAAGTATCCGTATCAGACACGGATACGGGTACGTACGTCTGGATACGTATCCTACAAGTATCCGATAATTTTTATTTATTTTTTAAAAAAAATATTGGATACGGTATAGACACGGCTTAGATACGGCTTATATGTCCAGATACAGCTAGAATGGAAGCCATTAAAAAAATAAAACATGACAAAACCAGATCTGGAAAAGCAAAACCACAGTCATGACAAAAAAGGGGGCTAATCGTCGCTTCTGGCCAGATCCATGGCCGCCGCGGGATCGACTTTTGTCCACCGTGGGATCCGTCTCGGACCCATCTCGCATCCGTGAGAGGTGAGAGGGAGCAGTGGGGAATCAGGAGGGATAAGGGGAGAGGGGGGAGAGGGGCGCTGTTAAGAGTTGAGACAACTGAGAGAGAAGCGAGGGTTGAGAGAGAAGAGTGAGGGTGGGAGTTGCCGAGACTGAGACGGTTCTAGATTTTTTCTAAAGTGTTGGAACCGAGAAAAGGGTGGGGAAGAGGAAAATTGGAAAAATCTTGAAAGTGGGCCCGTTTTGTGTTCTCAGTTGTCTTTTAGATGGGCACTTTGTAGTTTTCATTTTCATTTGCAACAATAAATTATGTTTGTGCCTAACGTTGTCAACTCCCACCACTTCTAGTACCCTCTGATTTATAATTACTATATTCAACGATTGAACTTGTTTTGTAGTTATTTTAATTTCGTTTCCTTCTTCGTAAAAAAATATCAGTTCAGTATCTATATAAATTTTATATAAATGTATCTACGTCGTACCCGTATCCTGAATTTCAAAAATTTGTTATATTTCTGTATCTGTATCGTATCATATTACATATTCAGGCTTCATAGGTAGTCCTTTATGAGAAAAACACAGTTGAGAATATTTTTTTTTATTGAGAGTGTAGACAACATGAAATGATGCAGTAACGTGACACATTCAGACACATGAATGCATAACTGGTGTTTACTATTAAATAAAGAAAATGCTATATCATTATCACACAAAAAAAATAAAGAATATGCTATAGGTGTCTTCATATTAAAATTAAAAGATAAAGTCTGAAAGTGTTGACTTTGTGGGTGTTACCAATTGTAGGCAGCATCATCTCTTATGAGTTTTGTTGCGGCTCAGGCAAGTGCACATGATCATAACTCGTAATAATAGTAGAGTATTTTTAAGACTCCGAAAGTCGAACTCACAGAGAATGTGCGAGTACTAAATTAGTAGAGATCCTTATTATTTAGACGAACGAAAGTAATGGTTTTGAGAGCAAGACAATTGAATTGTAAATAACGAGATCAAAGTAATAACGCAAAAACTAAAGACAGATCAATCAGGAAAAACCTAGGGGAACCGGGTTCACTAATACTAGATCATGTATCTACTTCCTTGCTATTATGAATTGTATTACCTTATTGAATGTCAATCACTCGCTTTAAATTACTAAGGGCTACCTAATTAATTACTCTGTTTGGTCCTAGAAGGTAATTAAAGGAAATAGCATTAAGAACAGACAAGTTTGTTAATCTAATAACTGATTGAATACAAGCAATAATCTATCCGGTGTATAAAGTGAGTTCTGTTGATCCTATAGTTCTACTAGTTTACCATGATCTTATTACCACAATTAACTAATTTATTAAGAATTTGTTAGATCCTATGGAATTAAGCATGCTAGGATGAACACATTCATAAGGATAATATAGAATTCAAAATAGCAATTAAATAAATGTCAAGAACATCATAAAAGATCCCATATCACCCCTAGTGATAGAGTTAACTACTCATAACAAACATCCAAACAAGAAATCCTAAAAGAAAAGAAGAGAAGAGAGATAAGAGATAAGAGCTAAAGTGATCAAAAGACCCCCAGCCTCCAGCTCTCTTTGAGAGAGCTAAGATGGCCTATTTATATGCTTTGGTGTGGATTTAGGTCAACTGGCTTCAAATCTGTGCGTTCTGGGTTTGGGTACGACCGTACTGCGTTTATACACGGCCGTACCAGGCTTGAGTTGCGACGCTGGCCCGTACTTCTGCACTGCATATGGCCTGACTACAATTGTGTACGGCCGTACTTCCTTTGGTACGGCCGTATTGGACTTTTTCTTCGGCGCCAGGCCGTACTGACTAAGAGGGTACGCCCCTACTGCTTCTCTTGAATAGGTACGGCCGTACTGAATGTACGTCAGGCCGTACCACTTGTCCAGAAACGCCAAAAATCTCCAAAACTTGCCAGAATTTTTCCAAAATTCAATCTTTTGCTTTCCATGTTGCCTTTATTACTTTTCTGCATAAATAAGAAAATAATGAATATATTTTATCTAATAAAGGACATAATCACAATATTTTATACTTAAAATACCCCAAAATAATAAATAAAATTGTGTGTTAACAGGGTTCAACGTTAATAAGCTCAAAACATGTTTACAGATAGAAACATGGAGATGCTAATGTTAATTGAAGATTAATTCTTGGTGTTCTATTCTATTCTTACAGTAACTTGACCATCAGGTTCCTTCTTCTTTCTTAGTCTCTATTCTATTTTATTTATGCATCTTTCCATATTTACATGATGATTTTTGCTTCCTACTCATTACACAACTTCACTATACAAGTAACTTTATATATAGATCTATTAATGGTTTTTAATAAAAAAAAAGTACCAAAAGGCTAAAACTTATAGTACAGATCGAGAACTTTTAGACCCAATGTTCTATCTTGATATCTAAGTTTAAACATGAATAAAATTAAATAAATAAGGGATAAAATCTTGTTCATGCTAGATTTGAGTTGTGATTGGTGCATCATTCAGGTTGCTTCATTACAAGAGTTACAAAAAACTTCAGTTTTTATGGTTGGAGAACTAAGCATTGAAATTTTCTTAGAGATGGTTGTTCAATCACTAATTGATTGCATATGTTTATATATAGAGATGGATAAATCCTGAATCAAATTGTCACGCAATACACCAGAATATTTGGTAGGATTGAAAGGCTTTTTAGATTTTGCCTTTCAACACTGCTCTAGTGCGGGTACAATACCATGCCCATGTAATAAATGTAGTTTTAAGCCAAAAACTCGAAAAGAATTGCGGTTACATGTTTTGGTGTTTTCACGGGGAGACAGAAACTGGGAATTTGTTGTTAGCCCTCCTGTAATTCAAGACAACTTGGTAAATGAAGATCATATGTCAAATATAGTAAATGAAGATCTGATGAAGATAATGATAAATGATGCATTTGAATTCTCTAGAATGCGTGCTGATGAAGAATTCTTTCCATCATCAACTGAACATAGAGATGGGGGTAAAGGAGGTATTCCGGATTCACACCATGGAGCAACTGCTGGGGTTAAATATTTCTATGATTTACTTAGAGATGGCGAGCAATCTTTGTATGACAGATGTACCAAGTATTCAAAATTAACTTTCTTGGTGAAATTATATCACATTAAATGCTCGTGTCAAGTTAGTGACAAAGCAATGTCAATGATCATTGAATTGATACATGATGCCTTTGAACATGCAAAAATCCCTTCATCCAGTTACGAGGCAAGGAAACTTATCAACAAGCTTGGTCTTGATTACACTAAGATACATGCATGTCCTAATGATTGTATGTTATATTGGGGGGAAGATGACGATAGAGAGGAATGCAAAGTATGCAAGACATCTAGATGGAAGGAAAGGGGTAAGGACAATGCAAGTGTTCGTGGGTCAACTGTTCCGAAGCCACGAAAGAAATTGCCTGCAAAAATTCTGCGATACTTTCCGTTAATCCCAAGGTTGAAAAGGATGTTTATGTCTTCACAGACAGCTAAGAATATGGTTTGGCATGCTGAGGAGAATAATAATGATGGGATGATGAGGCATCCAAGAGACTCTGAGGCTTGGAAGAATTTTGATCTAGCATATCCCGATTTTACCTCAGATCCTCGAAATGTACGATTGGCCTTAGCAAGTGATGGCTTCAGTCCCTTTGGATCTATGAGTGTTAATTATAGTATTTGGCCATTGATTCTTATTCCATACAATACTCCCCCGTGGACGTGTATGAAGCCAACAAACTTTATTCTCTCAAGCCTGATCTCTGGAAAGCGAATGCCAGGTAATGACATTGATGTCTACATGCAGCCTCTTATAGCAGAGTTGAAAGAGTTGTGGGAAAAATGTGTTAAAACATTTGATGCTTCAAAGAATGTTCATGATGCGAGCATGTCTTTTATGGACCATTAGTGACTTTCCTGGTCTTGGGATGCTTTCTGGATGGAATACTTATACGGGGTTAGCTTGTCCATCTTGGAACTTTGATGCAAGTCCTCTTCGTCTTCCATTTAGTAAAAAATGATGTTTCACGGATCACCGTCGCTTTTTGTCTAGAGGGCACAAGTTTCGATTGAACCGGGTCTGCTTTAATGGAAAAGCCGAGGATAGGGATCCTCCAAAACAATTAACTGGTTCAGAAATTTTGAAACAAGTAGAGAAGATAGATGTCACTTTTGGAAAAAAGCCACAATCATTGGATAGTCGAAAGAGAACTCGTGGGAAGAACACTAATGATCATCAAACTCAACAATGGAAGAAGAAAAGCATATTCTTTCAACTTCCATATTGGGAGTTTAACTTGTTGCGACACAATCTAGATGTGATGCATATTGAGAAGAATGTATGCGACAATGTAATCTTCACATTGATAAATGACAAAGACAAAAGAAAAGATCATGTGGAGGCTCGAAAAGGCTTGCAAGCAATGGGTATAAGAAGAGATCTTTGGCTGCCAGATGATAGGAAAAAGTTCCCTGCTGCTTTGTTTACACTGGCAAAGGAAGAGATAGATGTTATGCTAAACACCTTGAAGAATATTACTGTGCCAGATGGTTACTCGAGTAACATTTCTAGATGTGTTGATACAGTTCAACACAAGATATTTGGTTTGAAAAGCCATGATTTATGGAGCAACTGTTGCCCTTGTCAATTAGAAAAGTGTTGCCTCTCAAAGTTGCGACAGTTTTGGTTGATTTATGCACATTTTTTAAGCTATTATGTGCCAAAGTGTTGAGTCATGATGATCTAGACAAGCTTAAGGAACAAATTACTCTTACATTGTGTCATTTGGAAATGTTGTTTCCACCATCATTCTCACCGTTATGATTCACCTTATGGTGCATCTAGTTGATGAAGCCAAACTTGGTGGATCGGTGCATTATCGATGGATGTATCATATAGAAAGGTATAGCCAATTTTGAATTTTAACGGTACAATATATTATCATTTACTCGTAAATTTCTCATTCTTTAAGTCTATTTATTTTCTAAAATCATAGGTTCTTGGAGAAATTGAAGTCTTTCGTGCGTAATAAGGCACAACCTGAAGGCTCGATAGCTGAAGGTTGGATTTCTGAAGAGATACTATCTTTTTGTTCAAGGTACTTCGACAATGAAATTGAGACAAGATTTAATCGAGGAGGTCGTGTTAATGATGATCCCTTTGAGTTTGCATCGTCTCTATTTCCCAATATAGGAAAACCTATTGGAGGTTCATCCCATTTTTCTTTGACACCTACAGAATGGCTTCAAGCACATCGACGCGTGGTGGTTAATAATAAAGAAGTACAACACTTCATTGAGTAAGTCTTATTTAAAAAATTTACTTAATCTATATTCTAAAGACTTACTTATATCATCATTTCATATAGGGAATTTAGAACTTATACAAAAAGGAGGTTAAGGAGTCGAACGAGGTTGTCAAGTGAGATAGAGAAAGAAGTTCATCGTGGGCATTGTGGAATGGTTTAAGCGTCGTGTAAGTAGAAGAGATATCTTTTACTTTCAATGTGTTATTAAATGCATTATTACTAAAATCATTTTTTCTCTTTGAAATAGATTATGAATGATAATATTGATGCACACTCTCAAGATATTCATGCCCTTGCGCAAGGCCTACTTCAGCAAGTGAGAAGGTTTACTGGATATAATGTAGCTGGATACAAGTTCCGAACCTTACAACGTGAGCAAGGGATGAGAACTCAAAATAGTGGTGTGTTTTATAGCTTTGTAACTAAAAGCTACGCAAGTACAAGTGACAATAGGCGAGTAGAAGGTTCAGTGTCATATTACAGGAAATTAGTTGACATTATTGAATTAACTACTATGGCCAATTTACGGTGACTTTGTTTAAATGTCAATGGGCAAATACTACAAATTCTAGATACATTAGAAAGGATGCATTGGGTTTCACATCAATCAATTTTTCCCATTTAATCCATACGGGTGCACGACAAGATGATGAACCATATATTCAAGCTTCTGAAGCTCAATTGGCGTATTACGTGGAGGATACGATGGATGAAGGATGGTATACTCCAGTTCATCTAAAACCAAGAGACTTGTTTGATATGGGTGATGATGCTATAGAGTCAGTTTATGAAAGTGAGCCTTATCAACAACATTTGACCTCCCTTTTGTCAGATGACAACTTTGAAGCTGAATTGTCTAGGCCTGAAGTACATGTAGAATTTGATTAAGCTGAATAATAAAAGTTGTCTTTTTTCCCCCTTGTTATTTCTTTATTTATACTTTTCGTTGGACTTAAATTATGTATTTGAAGCAACAACTGTATTTTTTTCTTAATTATATTACGTGCTCTATGTTCTTTAAATGATTTTTGCGCTACCAAATTGTCTCATTTATGATATATTTGTTGCTTTTTCACAAAGTATTCCACCAAAAGGTAAACAAACACAATCTACTTGGTCTCGCATGGAGCCACACCAGACATCTGATGATTCAGCCGATGATGAGGCTTTCTACACAATGAGCTCGAGGACATCTTACCTGAGCCCTCCGTTGATGCGGAACATCCTCTTACTAAAAAGAAAAAAGGGCAATGGTGGATGGTTCAAGTGAGGAGTAAGTCATTTTAATTTCATGCAATTCACCAAAATATGTGTTCATGCATAACTTGACATATTTGATATCAAATGATCAATTAATACTTTCTTTTTACAGATAATGAAGGAGAAGAAAAAGAACGCCCTATGCAGGTTAGAGATGCTTATAACCTTCCACGTGGAGAGAGAGTTGTTATTCCTTTCGATGGAAACACACCAAGCGCCACAAATGTCGATAGGCTCTTAGGAGGCTTTTTAGGTCAATTGGCACGAGATCATAAATGGTTTCCTATTTGCTTTGATAGTTGGCATTTGTTGCTTGGTGACTATAAGGACAAAGCTTGGATTAAAGTCATTAAGGTATGGAATGATGTCTTTCTTGTTAGTTATCCATAATACCTTGTTTTTATTACTATGTATTGTTATAAGTAACACCAATAAGTGATTGTAGGTTAAGTTATGGTGGGATCCAATCCACGAAGCTGCAGCAAAAACTTATATCATGAAAGACATTGGAAAAAAAATGGAGAGAAAACAAGATAAATTTGTTCAATACTTATTATGACCCGACAAAGAGTCGTGCTGAAAATACGAAGAATTCTCCATTGTCAATTAGTCAAATTGAGTGGGCAACGTTTTTAGACTATAGATTAAGAAAGAAAACTAAGGTAGTTTACTTATTCGATATTTAAATTTGTTTACCATCATCATATAGCTAATTTTTTGTGTATGATTGCAGGAAATAAGTCAAAAGAATATTGAAAACAGATCCAAACTTGAGATTAATCATACATGGGGATCTAACAAACTCAAACGAAGGATGGCAGAGATTGTAAGTATTTACAAACATTTTAACTCCAGCAAATTGTTTTATCAAAATTATGTATAATTGACATTTGAAAATGTGATTCTCATGAATAGGTGAGTGAAATTGGGCAGGAAGTGAGTAGGGATATTTTGTTTATCGATACTCATAAGAAAGCTGATGGGACATATATTAATGAAGAGGCAAGGGTTGTTTGTGTAAGTTGTAACGATCCAAAGGTTTGGGAGCCGCCACCAATTTTATTATATTTAGGAAAAATTGGAAAAACCTCAAAAAAATACTGATCTTTAAAAACCATACTGAGTTCGAGAATCGATTGTGCGTGGAGAAGGGTGGAGACTAAACCCCACAACACCTCCATCACGACTGTCCTATGACAGTTACCCAAATTGATTGTGCAATCTAATAAGTTTTTAAAATATTTGTTTCACCCCAAAATTAAATAAAAGTGATAATAAGTGCAAAAATGAATATTAGAAAGAATAAAACTAAATTAGAAAAATTTAAATTTGACTTGACGAGGTTGACCCGCTTCTACGTATCCTCCGGTGCAATGAGGAACCCAAAAGTCACGTAGTTCTTCTAGAAAATATTTGTGTGTTAGTTTGATTTTAATTTATTTATTTTTTTGAGTAAAACATGGTAGGAAAAGTTTATGATCGCCAAGCTGTCTCAACTCAGACGTCCTAAACAGAAATTAACAAGATGTTATATCTTAGCTAATTCCTCCTCTTTTAAAAAAAAATATTTTTTGTTTGATTTAATAAGATTAGATTAAAAAAAATACGAGTGGAATGAAGCCCAACTAAATAATCAGACAGTAATAATAACAAATAATAAAAAACATAAAAGGACAAAAGTAAAAGAATAATAAAAAAACAAAAGGGCACACCCCCACTAAAACACACACACTGGCAAAAACACACACACACATACTACACACACACTAAAACACGGGAGGGGGGAAATTTGTAGCTGACATGCTACAACACACACACACACACACTCCACAGGCACATAATAATAATAATAATAATAATAGAGTAGAATGAACCAAGAAAAAAAACTGGAAAATGAACGAAGGGAAGGGAGAGATTTCCACGGTATTCCTATGATATTGCAACCATGAATAAAACAGAAAAAAAAGGAAAAAAGAAAAGATAAATAAATAAAAAGATGAAGGGGGATGAGAATGAGAAAGAAAGGGAGAGAGATGGCGAGAGGGAGAGGCTGGTGGCGAGGGGGAGAGGCTGAGAGGGAGAGGAAAGTGGAAGATTTTTTTTTTGGTTTTGGGTTTTTTGAAAAGATAAGATGAGGAAGGTGATGGAGAGATAGATGGTGATTTGAGAGAGAAAGATTAGGGTGTGTGAGAGAGAGAGGGGGGAGAGAGGGGGAGAGGGCGAAATTATTGTTGCTCCCCTTTTGTCTGCGGCTGCTGGTGCCTTTTGAAGAGGAGAAGTGGAAAAATTAGGGTTTTAAATGGGTTGGGCTTTGTTGTGTTGATTTGGGCTGAAACGCGTGGGGGTGCGGCGAAGAAGAAGTGGGGGTGCAAGGAGTAGCGCCTGATTGGAGTGAAGAGGCGCAAGGGCTGTGAGAAAAAAGAAAAGGGGGTGCGTCAGTAAAAGAGAAAAGGGAGCGCTGGGCTGCGGCCTACTGGACTATGCTGCTATCTGCACCCCCAGTTTTACAATTCACACCCTCCTCTTTTCAAAAATAAATTTCTTTTCTTTTTCTTCTTTGTTTTTTTTTTCTTACTCTATTCTTTTTTATTTATTATTATTATTATTTTTTTTTTTGCTGTAATTGGGCCTGAACAATGGGTCAGACCAATGAAATTTTTCTTTTTGATATTTTCTCATTTTAACAAAATAAAATAGAACAAAAATAATATAATGCACTCAAATAAAGACTCAAATAAATGCTAAAAATTTATTGTTTGTGAAAAGTATTTTTGGTGTTTTTTCCTTAAAAAATGTAAAACTCCGGTCAAAATTGGGTGTTCACAGTTGCCCCTCTGTACTTACTTTCTCAATAGACGATATGATAAACCATAGTTTGTATATTATCATAGTGAGAAATAAGTACAGATATATGAACCTCAATTTTGGCCGGTAATGCATGAAAGCGACACACTATGAAAATATCAAGAGAAATAAAAACAGGCAGGAGACTGAACCGCCTCGCCTAGAAGATAATTAAATATGCAACAATTTGAACATTCTCGGCGAAATAAGAAATAAAATAGGCAGGGGACTAAACCGCCTTGTCCAAATATGCAACTGCCGGAACCTCCTCGGCAAACAGGAAATAAGATATACAGGGGACTGAACCGCCTTAGCAAACAAGAAATGAAATGGGTAGTGGACTGAACCACCTCACCCAGAAGAAATAAGATAGGTAGGGGACTGAACCGCCTACCTCGGCAAACAAGAAATAAATTTGGATAGTGGACTGAACCGCCTACCTGGACAAACAAGAAATAAAATGAGTAGTGGGTGGTGACTCCTCAAAGAAGCAAAATCAACGAGTAGTGGGTGAACCGACTCCTCAAAGAATTCAAGAAATCAACGGGTAGTGGATGATCAATCCTCAACAAGCAAGAAATAAACGGGTAGTGGGTGAGCCAGGCTCCTTCAAAGAAGCAAGAAATAAACGGGTAGTGGGTGAGCAGGCTCCTCAAAGAAGCAAGAAATAAACGGGTAGTGGACTAGGAAATAAATGGGTAGTGCACTGAAGCGACTCCCTCAACAACAGAAAATAAACGGGTAGTGCACTGAAGCGACTCCCTCAACACAGAAAATAAACGGGTAGTGGACTGAAGCGACTCCCTCAACAACAGGAAATAAACGGGTAGTGCACTAAAGCGACTCCCTCAACAAGCAAGAAATAAATGGGTAGTGCACTGAAGCGACTCCCTCAATAAGCAAGAAATAAACAGGTAGTGCACTGAAGTGACTCCCTCAGCAACAGGAAATAAACGGGTAGTGCATTGAAGCGACTCCCTCAATAAGCAAGAAATAAACGGGTAGTGCAAGCGAAGTGACTCCTCGACAGAAATAAGCGGGTAGTGCCAGGCGACTCCCTCAACAAGCAAGAAATAAACGGGTAGTGCACTGAAGCGACTCCCTCAACAACAAGAAATAAACGGGTAGTGGACTGAACCGACTCCCTCAGCAAGCGAGAAATAAACGGGTAGTGGACTGAACCGACTCCCTCAGCAGACTAAAACTAAACGGGTAGTGGACTGAACCGACTCCCTCAGCAAGCGAGAAATAAACGGGTAGTGGACTGAACCGACTCCCTCAGCAAGCAAGATAAACGGGTAGTGCACTGAAGCGACTCCCTCAACACAGGAAATAAATGGGTAGTGCACTGAAACAACTCCCTCAACAACAGGAAATAAACGGGTAGTGCACTGAAGTGACTCCCTCAACAAGCAAGAAATAAACGGGTAGTGGACTGAACCGACTCCCTCAAAAGAAATAGGTTAGGCAGGGGACGGAATCGTCTTGCCCAGAAGGAAAAGTAAAAGATCATGAGACCAACAGGATATGGGTCCCAAGAAGAAGGAAACCAAAGATCATGTGACCAACTGGATATGGATCAACATGCATGCAGAAAACTAAAGATTGTGTTTTTGAGTTTGGAAATAAATTTTTTTTTGAAGCATGCTATCACGACCCAAACCCTTGCGCCTTGTTAGAAAGGCTTTAACCTAGAGCTTAACTCTCAAAATTGCCCCAGTTTAGGCTTTTCTTCCTATTCCCCGATTAGACTTTCGGGCTTTCGATCTTGCGATCTCTCTCTCTTTTTTTTTTGCTTGATTGGAAAATGAGAGTTATGAAATTGAATGCATGATCCTAAGATGAGCTTATGATGCATGAAATGCATGAGCCTTGAGTGAGAGATGTATGGGTCCTAGGCCCAAAAATGCATGGATGGAGAAAATCTTTTTTTCTTTTTTTTTAGTATGGACCAATCAAACTCGTGCTCAAATAGAAGCTTTTGTTGTTTTCTTGTCAGTCCTCATCAAGACATATTCTCTTCATCCTCTTTTTTTTTCTCCTCAATCATCATCCATTTCTTCTTCTTCTTCTTCCTTTTTTTTTAGCATCATTTCATCACATAACTGGAACATTTGCTTGTCGAATCATAGTGTGTAACCTATATTCACTTCTTTGAAGGATTACCCAATGGGCAAGCATGGATTCAAAATCTTTTCAGGTTGAGGTCCCTCCATTTTAGGGCTTTAGAGGCTTGAAAACAAAGGGTATGATAAGAAAGTCAAATGGATATTGCCTAAGATTAACCAATCGATCCCCTCAGCATGGGAAGTCCAACTAATTTAGTCGAAAGGTCTTGTGATAACAATCAAACACATTTATCATTGCCCCAGTGTCAGCAATTGAAATGTCTAAAGATCCACCTCAAAGAAAAATCTCCCAGTGTGTCAAAAAAATAAACTGCCTCAATGTAAGTCCCATTTTCCTTTTATGCCCTAACTTTTGCTTAGACTGCCTATGTAAGTTTTCAGCCTAACGGGCTTCTGTTTTATTCCTTTTTTTTTCTCTTTTTTTTTTTGAGAAAGCAAATGAGTTTTTTTTTAAAGAACGAAAATGAGTTGCCTTAACATTAAAATCTTGAAAATAGAAAAAATTATCCATCAATCAGAATGGGATTTTTAAGGCTTGTAATGTGGCCATGGTTATGGGTTATGAAAGAAAGGATTTTTAAAGGCCCAAATAAGTGTTTAAGGGTTAAATGGAATCAAGGATCAATTCTCTCCATTGGATGCTTTCGAAAGAGTTGGCTTTATCGCATTTTGCACTAGAGATAACTCTTTCACTCCTCTATACTGCCCTATAATTTTCCTTTTTGGTTTTTTTTTTTGAATTTCTTCCTTCTCTTGCATCCTATTTATTTTCTTTATTATTAGTCTCTACATTCTTTTCAGCACTTTTCCTTTTCTTTTTCTTCTTTCCCTTGTGGCTTTTCATTTCTTTAATTTCTCCTTCATCAATCTTCCTTCATTTCCTTATCATTCTTAGTCCCCATTCTCCTTTTCTGCAACCTTTTCTTCTATCTTCGATCCACGCAATGATTGAGCTTTGAAGCACCAAAAGCTTGCGGAACAGCGATCCTTGTCCAGGGTTTAATGAAAGAAAACAAATTTAGGCTCAAAGGGGACATCAAGGGATATGATCTTTTTTTTTTCGAGGATAAAGAAAGGAGGTCATTTGTCATTTCAAATCCTAATTGCTCATTTTCAAATTTTAATTTTGAGGCATATAAAAAAATCTTTTTTATTAAAAAAAATCATTGCTTTCATTTTTTTCTTATTTTCTTTGATTTTCTTTTTCCTTTTTTTTTGGAACATGAGACTTTGGCAATTAGCATCAATCCAAGGGAGCAACACGAACCAATTGAGGGCTATTTCTTATGGCCAGAAAGATAGTGCTTTGAAATCCATGCAAATTCATTAGAGTAGAGCTTCAATGAAGTTAAGATAGTTTCCATAAATTTAATCCAGAGAACAATATGATCACATAAGTATAGATGCCAAACACTTCATCATTACATTGCATTGAGCAGATGCTCTCGCAGAGTTCACTATTTTCCCTATTCCCCTCATCTTGCTTGAAAAATTTTCATTGTTTCATTGGTAGTGGGACTTATGTAGCAGTATTCATGGATGTGATCTAATTTCATTAGCAAGAGTTTGATCGGTATCCACATTTTTTGTTGCAGTATTTTTTTGTAGAAATGATGCTAAATGCATGATGGATCTCACACTAATATGCCATGAAAATGCGTGAAAGAATTTGTATGTCCCTTTTTTTTCATGCATGCGGATGCAATATTCCAAGGTAATGTTAATTTTTTCTAGACCAACTTCTAATATGCAATGGATGCAGCCTGCAAAAGGCTAAAAATGATTTTTTTTATTGAAAATTTGGATTTTATTTAGTAAGACAACGCACGTATAACAAAGCTAGAAACAAGAACAATGCTCCCATTTGTGGCCTACACAGGTTTGCTTACGCCTTTGTCCTACGGATCTACTGGCTTTTTCTACAGTGAACACTCACAATAGGTGGATGTTCTAACCTACTGTCATTTAGGTCTCTAGAGCCAAGTACTCTTTCGGGATGTTGACCACACTAGGATGTACATCCAAAATGTGGGCACCCACAAAAAAAAAAGTCGCATTCTAGATGAGGAATTCATGGTAGCCACACAGGATGTACATCCAAAATGACTTCCCCTACACAACCTCTTACTAATTTAGGCTTCATTTAGGCCCGGGTATAGGGCCCCACTCGTTGTGTGTGTTCAAAGTGTAAGTGTGGTGTGTGAAGGGAGCACACAAACCTTAAACCCTAAAAACAAAAATCAAAATCAGCCCGAACCTGCAATGTAATCCGCGAAACAAAAGCACAAAAATATAAAGTGTCTTCTAACCTAGGGTTTAATATTCACAAAAATAATTAAGTAAAAAAAACATATATACAAACATGTGGAATATATACAAATAAGGAAACAAAATAATACTAATAAAGGGAAACAATAAATATTTATAAAGGAAGCAAATCAATTAAATATAAATTAATATTAGCATTTAAATATATAAATAAGGAAGCAGATTAGTCAAATAAAAAACAAATCAATCAAATAAAAAGAATCACCTACAAATACGAAGAAAAGAAAAATAATAAAAATAAAAGAAATAGAAGAGTGAAACAAACCAGATTTGCACAATCGATCAAAATGAGCTTGATTCTCAAATAGTCCCCATTGGAGTCGCCATCTGTAACGATCCAAAGGTTTGGGAGCCGCCACCAATTTTATTATATTTAGAAAAAATTGGAAAAACCTCAAAAAAATACGGATCTTTGAAAACCATACTGAGTTCAGGAATCGATTGCGCGTGGAGAAGGGTGGAGACTAAACCCCACAACACCTCCATCACGCCTGTCCTATGACAGTTACCCAAATTGATTGTGCAATCTAATAAGTTTTTAAAATATTTGTTTCACCCCAAAATTAAATAAAAGTGATAGTAAGTGCAAAAATGAATATTAGAAAGAATGAAACTAAATTAGAAAAATTTAAATTTGACTTGACGAGGTTGACCCGCTTCTACGTATCCTCCGGTGCAATGAGGAACTCAAAAGTCACGTAGTTCTTCTAGAAAATATTTGTGTGTTGGTTTGATTTTTATTTATTTATTTTTTTGAGTAAAACATGGTAGGAAAAGTTTAGGATCGCCAAGCTGTCTCAACTCAGACGTCCTAAACAAAAATTAACAAGATGTTATATCTCAGCTAATTCCTCCTCTTTTAAAAAAATATTTTTTGTTTGATTTAATAAGATTAGATTAAAAAAAATACGAGTGGGATGAAGCCCAACTAAATAATTAGACAGTAATAATAACAAATAATAAAAAACATAAAAGGACAAAAGTAAAAGAATAATAAATAAAAAAGATGAAGGGGGATGAGAATAAGAAAGAAAGGGAGAGAGATGGCGAGAGGGAGAGGCTGGTGGCGAGGGGGAGAGGCTGAGAAGGAGAGGAAGGTGAAAGATTTTTTTTTTTTTTGGTTTTGGGTTTTTGAGAAGATAAGATAAGGAAGGTGATGGAGAGATAGATGGTGATTTGAGAGAGAAATATTAGGGGGTGTGAGAGAGAGAGAGGCGGAGAGAGAGGGGGGAGAGCGGAATTTTTGTTGCTCCCCTTTTGTCTGCGGCTGCTGGTGCCTTTTGAAGAGGAGAAGTGGAAAAATTAGGGTTTTAAATGGGTTGGGCTTTGTTGTGTTGATTTGGGCTGAAACGCGTGGGGGTGCGGCGAAGAAGAAGTGGGGGTGCAAGGAGTAGCGTCTGATTGGAGTGAGGAGGCACAGGTGCTGTGAGAAAAAAGAAAAGGGGTGCGTCAGTAAAAGAGAAAAGGGAGCGCTGGGCTGCGGCCTGCTGGACTATGCTGCTATCTGCACCCCCAGTTTTACAATTCACACCCTCCTCTTTTCAAAAATAAATTTATTTTCTTTTTCTTCTTTGTTTTTTTTTCTTACTCTATTCTTTTTTATTTATTATTTTTTTTGCTGTAATTGGGCCTGAACAATGGGTCAGACCAATGAAATTTTTCTTTTTGATATTTTCTCATTTAACAAAATAAAATAGAACAAAAATGATATAATGCACTCAAATAAAGACTCAAATAAAGGCTAAAAATTTAGTGTTTGTGAAAAGTATTTTTGGTGTTTTTTCCTTAAAAAATATAAAACTCCGGTCAAAATTGGGTGTTCACATAAGTTATTATCCCTTTGTATGCATTTTTGGTATCATTTTGTTCTTCTAAATTTTCTATTGACATCATATAACTTAAATATTATAGGAGAAAATTGCTGAAATTGAGAGTCAAGGAACCGCTCCTGTGGCATTCTCACCTAGTGACTCTCTTGGTCAAGTACTGGGAAAAGAGCATCCAGGCAGAGTACGAGGTGTGGGAGATGGAGTTTGCCCATCTCAGGTGTTTGGATCAAGCAACCCACGATTTTGGGGCACTTCTACTTCTACTAATACAGGTGAAATTCTATGCACAGTAAACTATTTTCACTGCTCTAGTAAAGAGGTGAGGCTTCTCATCTATCTAGTGCATCTCCAACATTGTGTCATCACAGATATCCAATCCGAGTATCTAGGATATCAAAAGTTTGAATTCACATGTTAAAAAAAAATAGACACATCTTAAGTGAGCCAATCATTAACTGTGTGCTCCTACTCAGCCCTGCTTGAAGCAGATGTACCTTTAAAACATATTCTGTTTGAAGATTTTCCTTTGTCCTTCAACTGAAATTGCCTGCAAAAGTTTGTGTTATTTACTTTTGTCAACTGGTTGCTTTCTAATTAGGTGACAACTCCCATACCCGAGAGTTTTATTGGGTATGATACCCAATGTCCAATCATTTGATGCCACATAATTTTTTTTATATTTAATTTTTAAGTAAAATTAAGAGCTCGTTTGTTATAGTTTTTTTGTAAAAAAAATCATTTTTTTTCAAAAATAATCACTTTTAAGAGTTTTGCATCTGATTGTTACATCTTTTAAAAAAATGAGAATTTGAAAATAATCTTAAAACTAATTAAAGTGAGAAGTTATTTTCACTAGATTCTCATAAAAATCATTTTTTTGAACCATTTTGAATTGCTATTTTATCCCATTTTGAATTAACCCCATTTTGAACAATTTTGAATTATTACAATATTCAAATATATATAAAAATTAATTTTTTAAAATAAATATGCTTTCTTGAATGATTTTTTTATGTCTTTTATGATTTTTGTTTTAGAAAAAAGCACTTTTATATGGTTGTATCTTAATAAGTTAAAAATAACTTATTTTAAAAAAAAAGTAACTTTTTATGATTGTAAACAAACATAAATTAGCATTTGCTTTTCTTTAGAAATCTCAACAACAAAAAAATAATCACTAAATTATTTTATATCAAAGTTTTTTTAATCTCTAACAAACTGGTCCTAAGTTTTAAGTTATTTTTACCTCAAGGGTATCAATACCCAACTTTCTTATGGGATATGTAAGAATTCACCTTCTAATTATGACATACAAGGTGTCCTTACTACAGTTACCTTCATATAGGTATTAATATCTGGGTCAGGGAAGATTCCTTGTTCTATTTCTCTCCTGGTGATTTTAGCCACTATTTCTGTAATGCAAAGGATATGTATGAATAATGCCTATCGATATTGCGTTAGTTACAATTTGGTGGATAATATAGGATTGAGTAAGCAATAAAGCTTACTAGCTCTGCTTCCAATCTCTTGGCAGCGTGCCGAGAAGTCAATTGTTTGATTTTTTACTGAAATTTAAAGCGGATTGTTTGATTTTCTGGAATTGTTTTATTTTTTATGTTACTGTCATGATGTGGGAGCTTTAAAAAACCTACTTGCTGTCATGATTTTAGTGTACCTGTCTGTTATGTTCCTATCATGATTTTTTTGTACCAATCATAATGATGACATGGACTTGGATATCAACTGTGATGAGTTTACAACCTGCCCAAGTAAAAGGGATATGACTTCAGTATGGATCTTTACTTTTGTGTTTACAACATGAGCTGTGATGAGTTATTTCAACTGTGATGATACAACATTAAACTTCAGTACCTAACCATATTTTAGTATTTCCTACTACATATCATCATTTTGGTAATTTTAAAATTGCATATTGATGTCATAGACTCAATACAGACTTGTTTGAATGTGAGTTCGACTTAAATGAGCTTGTAGTTCTTTTTAATTTTTTAGTACTAATCAGAAAATATTCTATCCAAAATTCAATTACTTGAGGGTTAATTTGAATACAAAGTCACGACAAGTTCTTGGTTGATTTATGTTGGCATTGCATTGTAATGTTGTGGTGAATATTGTAAATTGTATGTAAATTGACATAGAACTAGATGAAAGGATGAGAGATGCATCCAAAATCTTCTCTTTGTTTTTGTAGTACTGTTATATATTAAATGTTGACGTGGGTCATAATACAGGTGAAGTTCAGCAGCTTAAAAATAAAATTCTTGAGTTGAAAAGTGACTCAAAGACAAAGGATGGAACCATTAAGATAATGGCATCAGTGCTTGCTCAACTCCTCACAAATTCATCTGAGCCTGTGCCAGTTGAACTTCTTAATATTATTGTAAGTTGCTCTTATCATTAGATGATTTCTTGTAATTCTTTGTTATGTTTACATAAATGATAAATCATTATTTTGTTTTTACTATTGCAACAACAACAAAGTGCTGGTGGTCACTTCTCATCATCAGCTAACAATACTCAACTATGACGAGATTGTTTTGTTATTATTATACTCGGCGCTACTTTTGAAATTGTAATGTTAGAGCGCTACTTTTGAAATTGTTATGTTATTAACAAGAGCTACTTTATAGAACTATTATTATTTTTTTAGAACTACTTTAAAGTGCTATTGTTGTTATTTTGTTAGAGCTATTTTTGAGAGATATTATTACCTTCTACATCAACTCTTATGTTATCAACAAGATTGTTATGTTATTATTTTGTAATTATATTATCCTTGATCAATCCGCCATATTATATTATAAAATTGTAGTTTCTTTATTATGTAATTTAATATAATTTCTATGGCTTACAAAAAAAAAATGTGTACCCCTGCAATTATAAATCAGTAGGCTAGAATACATTAACCATAATTAACAAAAAAAAAAAGTGGACATAGCGGCAGCTCAAAACCGCCCCCAAATGGAATTTTTTGTATACGTGGCGTTTCACAACCGCAGGTAAATAAAAACAATTTAAAATTCTTGCATTGTGGCGGTTACAACCGCCACCAGTCTTGGTTGCGAAAAAGATAATTTCCTTGATTGGTGGCAGTTAAAACCGACGCCATTCCTATTTCCGACAGTTGAGAACCACCGACTCGAAGTAGTCTAGCGTCGCCAGATTTGCCGTCGGTTTTGGGTCCGACGGAAAGACGATTTAGTGGCGGTTACAACCGACGGTAAACCACAATATTATTCGACGCGAAATCCCGGTTTTCTTGTAGTATGCCCCACTTGTCGAAGGCACACCTCGACAACTCGTTAGTATCTACCATACGCTTTAGATCATTGATCACAACAACTTACCCTAACCCGACACTAGAAAATAAAAATAAGAAGTCAAAACAAACATATTTCTAAATTTTGAAAAAAGAAAATGAAAACTATTTTTAGAAAATGAAAATACAAGATGAAAACATAAAAATATTGGTTTAATTGCTCTGCAGGTCTCTAAATTATTTGAGAATTTCTAAATTGGTCTCCAAACTAAAAAAAATTGTAATTGAGTCCCTAAGCTTGTCAAAAATTGTAATTGAGTCCTTAAGTTTTAAACGAGTTTTTGAACTTTTAAATAATTTGTAATTAAATCTCTGAACTTTGAAATAATTTGTAATTAGGTCACTCAGTTCTGGGACTTGATTACAAATTATTTCCAGTCTAGAAACCTAATTACAAATTATTTAAAAGTTTAGTGACTCATTTAATACTGAAGGACCCTATTACAAATTGTTTGAAAATTTAGGTACTTAATTAGAAAAATATTAGTTCAAAAACTTATTTAAAAATTTCTAAAATAGTTGAATGACTCGTAGAGTAATTAAACCAAAAATATTTTCAGCACCTCAAATGACTGCTGTTGTAGTGAAGCTGTGTATTCATTCATAACAAAAAATTGAGTGCAGCGTTATCACGGAGTTGGAAAGCAACCAATCCCACGCTAACATCAAGAACACTCTGATTCGTTACCCTTTTTTTTCTCTTTCTATCGAATCAATAATTATTACTACTACTCCGGAACCATTTATAAGGCAAAAAGTCATTTCTAGATTCGTTAAAAAATGTATGTATCTGGTCCAAAAATTAGACCAGATACATGCATTTTTTAACGAATCTGGAAATAACTTTTTGCCTTATAAATGGTTCCAGAGGGAGTATTTACTCAACTCGTGGGGCCAAACCAACTCAGACAAAATTATGTCCGTACAATATGAACACACAGTATCCGGTATTTGTGTTCAATTTTGTGTTCGATAATACTCCCTCTGGAACCATTTATAAGGCAAAAAGTTATTTCTAGATTCGTTAAAAAATGCATGTATCTGGTCTAATTTTTGGACCAGATACATATATTTTTTAACGAATCTGGAAATGACTTTTTGCCTTATAAATGGTTCCGGGGTAGTATTTTTTTAACAAAAAAATTGAGGGCAGCGTCATCACGGAGTTGGAAAGCATCCAATCCCACGGTAACATCAAGAACACTCTGATTCGTTACCCTTTTTTACTCTTTCTCTCGAATCAATAATTATTAATTATTATACTCAACTCGTGGGGCCAAACCAACTCAGACAAAATTCGACTTCAAATATTCGTCAAAGAGTTATTTTTCAGCGTTAAAGAAAATAAAAACATCATCAATTCATTTTTGAGCTCTCTCTCTCTCTCTCGCGGTCGCTCGCAGCCCTCTGCTGGTACTCACTCACCTAACCCCTCAAATTCAATTCGCTCAATTGCTCTTACTTTCTCACAACCCCCATTTTCATTTAACTGGAAAAAAACGATCTTTTGTTTTGTTTTTTTTTCCTTCTGTTTTTGTGGTAACAGATCGAAATGGCACTGTCACGTTTAGCATCTTCATCATCACCATCTTCTTATGTCGGATCCAATCTCTTGAAACCCCTCTCCGCCGCCTTATTTAACCGCCGTCCGATCTCCTCCGACACGAGCACCACTCTCACGGTGGAAACGTCCCTCCCCTTCACCGCCCACAACTGCGACCCACCCTCACGCTCCGTCGACACCACCCCATCGGAGCTCCTCTCCTTCTTCCGCGACCTGGCTCAAATGCGCCGCATGGAGATCGCCGCCGATTCCCTCTACAAGGCAAAACTAATCCGCGGCTTCTGCCACCTCTACGACGGCCAAGAAGCCGTCGCCGTCGGCATGGAAGCCGGGATAACCAAAAAGGACTGCATCATCACCGCCTACCGTGACCACTGCACCTTCGTCGGCCGCGGCGGAACCCTACTTGAGGTTTTTTCTGAGCTAATGGGACGCAAAGGTGGGTGTTCCAAAGGGAAAGGTGGTTCAATGCATTTTTATAAGAAGGATTCTGGTTTTTATGGTGGACATGGGATTGTTGGGGCTCAGGTTCCGCTTGGTTGTGGGTTGGCTTTTGCTCAGAAATATTCGAAGGATGAGAATGTTACTTTTGCTTTGTATGGTGATGGTGCTGCTAACCAGGGTCAGCTTTTTGAGGCTCTTAATATTGCTGCTCTTTGGGACCTTCCTGCTATCTTGGTCTGCGAGAATAACCATTGTGAGTGGAGCATTTGTTTGTTTGTTGAAGTTTGTTGCTTTTGAAACTGGGTTGGTTGATTGATTTGTGTTTGTTTGGGTTTGTGATTTTAGATGGGATGGGAACTGCTGAGTGGAGAGCTGCTAAGAACCCTGCTTATTACAAGCGTGGGGATTATGTTCCTGGATTGAAGGTGAGTTTCAGGATTTGCTGTTTTGACTTTTGGTTGGATTGTGTTTTGTGTTTTTGTTTTGGTGTGTCATCTTGTTGGTGGAATTGATTTATTAGAGTCTTTGAAATGGTTGTTTTTTATGCAACTGAATGCCCTTTTGTTTTGATGATAAAGTATTGTGTGACATCTGGATTGGAAGGGAATGATGGGTGGATTTGTCTCATTGTGTCTGGACTTTCTGGTTGATTACTAATAAGGGAGTTTAGTTAAGTGGACATATGGAAATGCCTTTTGAGCTTGTGAATGAATGGACTTGATGTATTCAGCGTGCCAATTATGATTATTTTGTTGGATGAAAGGGCTTACTCTATTGAATATGCTTCTCAAAGCCTGATGATAGTGTGTTTTATGTTGATGGAAGCAATGGATTTTGTTGTGCATTTGTTTTACAAGGCATAGTATGATGAGGGGTTTTTTTTGTAAGTGTGCTTTATGTTGATGGAAGCACTGGATTTTGTTGTGCATTTGTTTTACAAGGCATAGTATGATGAGGGGTTTTTTCATAGACTGTTATGGAGAAAGCTTTTTTCAGATGTGGTGTTGCCAGGTTTAACATAACGTTTTGTGATGTTTTTCCCAGAGTGTGCATTTTATGCTTATTGCTTAATTTAGCTTGCTGTTGATATGAGTTCTTTGAAAATGTTGGTAAATGATGACTGGAAAACTATATTATTCTTGAGTATCCCTCCCTCTCTTTCCCCCCCCCCCCAATTTTCATTTCAATCAGATTTTAAGCCTCTTCTTTTTTTTTTTTTTTTTTTTTTTTTTTAAGTTTTTACACTAGCATCTTTAACAGACCTCTTATAAGAGTTTGAAAGAGGTTTCTATTTTTTAGGGCTGGACATTTTTCCCATTCTTGTACTGAACGTTGATATTTCTGTGAACTCTCCTATTTCCATGTTTTGATGTCTAAACATGAAGAACTATATTGCCTATATGTCATCTGTTTTGGTTGGATATACAAGTTCTCTGCTACCATTATATAATGAGTGTGAGTATGCACTTGTATGCATGCCTGTCTGCACATCTATGCACGTGTTTTCAAACAGTCTTTTTTGTAAAAATTGTTTGTTAATTTTCATACTTTTTCAGGTAGATGGCATGGATGTTCTTGCTGTGAAACAAGCTTGCAAATTTGCAAAGGAGCATGCTTTGAAGAATGGGCCCCTTGTGAGTATTTTTTTTTTGTTGCTGTTATGGATAATTGAATTTCTTTCTATAAATTAATTGGTAGCAATTGATGTTATAAGTTACCCGTTCATCTACGAATTCTTGAGACAACTCATTACATTAAAAGTAGTACTACTGAAATTGAGAGAAAAATAGAGGGTAGTTTGGAAACAAGATACTTCAGATTTCATTAATTTGTTCAAGTAGTACAATATGTGCTTATATAGACTATGCAACTGACTGAGAACATTTCAGGAAATCAACTAACTATAAGAGTTCAGACCCAAGAGAATATTCTAGATAATTGTAACTAACAAACTGTTAACTGATTCTGTTAGTTGCTAGCTCAGCAACTAACTGTTCTAACTGTAACTACTAGAACCTTCTAGTCACTAATTGTGCCATGCTAGCTGACACTAAGAGTGATAATAACTAATGAATGACTGAACTACACACAGTGACTACACACAGTACTCTAATATATGGGTCATTGATCTAAGGAATTCATTGGTTCACTTTTAGAATTGTTTTCTTTCACGTTATTTTATCTTATTTTTTTGAAATAAATTGAGGATATGGTTATTGATGGGTATTTTACATTCTTTGAAATATGGTGTGGCTTTGGCACAAACTTGTTGTCCTTCTCTCATATACAGAAAGTGAGAGAACTTTATTTTCCTTTGTAAAGGCTGTATGACTTGGTCCAATAGCAGTGACCCCCTTTTTTATCTCACGGTTTGGCAACATTGATTGCATGGCTGAAAAGGATTGGTGTGCTATATTAGTGTCTTTACTTTAATGTAGCCATCATTATAGTGTTGATTAAATCATCAAAGTTTATTGTTTCTTAGATTTTGATTGATTTCTCTATCTTATTATTTATTCTGTCCAGATTCTTGAAATGGACACTTATAGATACCATGGTCACTCCATGTCTGATCCTGGCAGTACATACCGAACACGTGATGAAATTTCTGGTGTCAGACAGGTTTGTCATGCTCCCAGCATATAACATCCTATTAGTTTGATATTTTGAGGAGTTCATTTTAATTTTTTGCTCTCTTGGCTAATATGATTGTAGGAGCGTGATCCAATTGAGAGAGTAAGAAAGCTGTTATTGTCTCACGACATTGCTACTGAAAAGGAGCTAAAGGTGATTGAATGAAATTGAAATTGATACTGGATCCTTTAGTTGGAAAATGTGATAATTTCAGAATTGGTTATGCAGATCATACTATGACTTTTATCTTGATAACTGTGACAAAATTTAATCTGGCATTTTTCCTGAAGACAGTTGAATGATTCTGCCGGATATGCCTAAAATGACAGTGGTTTAGTGTTTTTTAAAAAAAAACCCAAAATGCAATAGTTGAATGATAAGGCTCCGAAGTGCACAAAACATTAATCTCACAATTGTAGATTGTGTTATTACTGATTTAGAATATTGAATATTTACTATGCACATAGTATTAAATTGTGTTTAGACACAATAGATGTTGTAAACGTTATTTTGTATTAAGTAAACTCTTACGACTTTACAAGTCGAGTTTAAGGACATATCACGAGTTTACGTAGGCTTTTAGTTTGACAACCTTTTGGGCAAAAACCATGGAAGTTTGAGTCTCAAATAGATCTGTAAAAAGCCGCCACCATGGGTGGAGCCACCGGACTCAGATTCAGCCATGACGATGGATGGGTTGCCAATTATGATTAAAATCTGGACCTCATGTATACTGGCCAATCTTCCACTGCTAGAACTGCCGGACTTGTATAATGACGGATGGGGTGACCGCAGATGAGGTGGTGACAGAAATAGCAGCTGCAACTAGATGCAGCATAAATGACAAGAGAAGAGGGAAGAAATTGGAGATCACACCAACTGAGACCTTTTTTTGACCTAGTGAGCCAAGCCCAGACCATTAGAGAAAAGCAATTGGGTTCTGTAAAAGGAAATTATCTTTTAGGTTTAGTGGGCCAAATCCAATTTCCTAAAGGGGAGGAGGTCATGAGGCTAGGACCTACAAGGGAGGAGGATTTGCTTGAAGGGAAAATCATGCTAACACTAGAAGCTGGCTCACTTTGCCATACGTTGGGCCACATCTACATGTCCTTTCTGGATGCTTTTGAACCCAACAATCTATTAAGGTTTAGCGCCGTGGCAGCATGTACAGCAAAGCTCAAAACCCCACAACCCTTGTTTAGTGTGGCCAAAACAGCTCCAGATTTCCAACCCTTCTTCACCTTGAGAACAAGGTGAATCTTGAGGTAGGGAGTATTACTAGAGATTCCGAAATATCGATAGTTAGTTACAAGTCAATAGAAGTGGAATATCAATAGTGAGTTAGAATAATTAGTTAGTTAGAGGTTGGACAGACGGGTGGTTTAGCTTAAATAGGAGTAAGGGTAGAAGGGAGAGGTGATTCAGATCTGTTAATTTGAATTGAAGAAACAGAACAGTGGGTCAGCTGTAAGGCGACTACCCTTGGACAAGAATTCTTTCACCTTGCTTCTGTTCAATTTCATTCGATCAATATAAATCATATTTTCGTTCACCTAATTCTTTTAAAGGTTCCTAACACTTTATTATGATGGGCATCTGACTGAAGTAATTTTTTTTTTTTAATTAAGCAACGTACATAATTTAGCTTAGCTTGTATAGGCGTTTGCTTCCAAATATGTTAACTATAGTTAAATGGATGTCATAGAATCAGAGTCCTAATACGGGTTGATAGACCTCTATTATGTTAGTTAGTACAATTCAACAAGTACTGATGGTAGGATCGATGACATAGATCAAAAGACTTCATAATAACCTATCATGAATCATGTCTATAAACAAACTATTTAAATCCTAATTTTTTTAGTAGATTCACCTATGATTTTCTTTAGTCTCCTTTTCCTCCAAGTGGTCTACCTTTCTTAATGGTTATTCTACGTGCTTTGTCCAATCCTCACATACCCAAACGGTCAAACCACTTAAAATGAGACTATCATCTTTTCTACAATGGTGCTACCCCAATTTTATCTTTATTTTCTTCTTGGCTCTTATACAAACCAACTTACAGTCCATACAACATTGCATATCCTATAATTATGTGGTAATATTTTCCTTCAAGCATAGTACTTTTCTTCTGTCTTAAATTACACCAGAAATTACACCTCTCTCTATCTCCTCATCATTCGTATGATGGACCAAAGATACTTATACTGTGGGACTTGTGCTGTGGTATGTTTTTCCAATTTTCACCTCAGTTAGGATTCGTGTGCCTCATGCTAAACTTATATTCTATATACTTTGTTTACTTCTATTTAACGAAAGTTATGTGCCTTAAGGCTTGTCATAATGGCTCTTAACTTTCCATTTATTTCTTTTCTCAACTCTCCAACTATATCATCTACAAAAAACATGCATTGTGCCACTAGCTCTTGGATGTGTACAGTAAGCACATTTATAACCCAAATAGGAAGATTAGATTTCAAAAGTTGACCTTTGGTGCAATCACATAGTTTTAGGGAAGTGCTGTGTGGCTCCATGATAAGAACCAACTGGTATTACAGAAGAAAGAAGAAATTACCTACTGAAATGAATGAATGATACACTTTCAGGTTGTTTGAGAGACTTGAAACTCTCCCAATTGATTAATCTCACTAATTGTCTCCCTCTCATCCCAATCCTTAATCCTATTTATAAGCCACGTGACTCATTTATTTATTTTTTCTAACCAACTAGTCTCTTAAATAACCCATCACTTCACCTCGAATTCTCATGTTAGTCATGACTCCCTCCCACATATTTTTTATTGCTCAAATGTTGACAATATGAATTCCTTTCTTCTCCAAGGCCTTCCATGAAACTTCTCTAAGAACCCTATCATATGCCTTCTCTAAATCAATAAAAACTATGGGTAATCTTTTTGATTTCTCCAATATCTCATCATCAATCTCTATAGCAAGTATATTGCTTCTATGGTCGAGCTCCTTGGCATACAATTGATTTGATCTTCTATGGTTTGAGTCCCTTAATGTCTTCTCAATTACCCTTGCAATTTGTGTAGTTTTGTATGTCTCACGTTCTTAGATATATAGCAATTAAAGTATTGCTCCACTCGTTGCACATATTCTAAGACCTCATAATCTCATTAAACGACTTTGTGAGCCGTCTTAAGTTTTTCTCTCCTAGCCTCTTGCATACTAGTGCAATTGCTTTAACTAGTGCAATTGCTGTAACTATTTCTATGTATAAAGATGAAATGACCCACTTTTTTATTCTAAAATTTTTCTGCCTATGAGATTTTAGTAATATTCAAATGAAGTTTGAATAGTTTCTAGCCTATCATGCAAGTGTCTTGCATACATGCATGTATAAACATTTGCGTTTGATTTGATTCCTAAGATATTGATTTCACTTTCTTCTTTTAGGACACTGAAAAAGAAGTCAGAAAACAAGTTGATGAAGCCATTGCTAAAGCAAAGGTAAAAAGCAAATTTTGTGTGTTTATTCTCCTAGCTCCTACTTCTTTACCATGTAACTTAAATTTGCATATCTTTATCGAGTGTATATGGTTTACAATGTTGGAGTTGTTTGTTTTCTTTTCTGATTTCCAGGAGAGCCCAATGCCAGACCCATCTGATCTATTTACCAATGTATATGTTAAAGGATATGGAGTTGAGGTACTGATTTCATCCCTTTTCATTACCCATTGTAAGAGTTTAAATTTTAAAGTATAAGCAAATTAAATGATGTGTGGCAGATTTGGCAGTCTTTTGCTTTAATATTGAGGAAAATATTGTTTTTGATATTTGAGATTATACGGGCTTCGAAACTTGGGAGAATCAATATGGTTGAATAGTTTGATTCAGTGTTACGATACAATTCTAATATTGAAGTGGGGGAAATGACATGATCATTAGTTTTCAAGATTACATGAAAAAGTGATGTGCATCCATCTAACCCTCGCAGAATCAACAATGTTGGGAGCACATTGACTACTGACTAGGCTTCCTTTATATGCATTACTTGGTATGCTTTACTCAACTCTTATGGTTGGTGATCTTCTGAATTGCAGTCATTTGGTGCTGATAGGAAAGAATTGAGAGCTACTTTACCATAAATCCGAAATTTATCCGTGCCGGACTGATCAGAGTAATGAAGAATAAAAGGTTCTACCGCAGAACACATCTCAGCCTATTGGTCGAGATTTCCCCACGTATATAGGAAATTTAGTCTTGAATAGCAATGGGGCGTAAATGAATACTTTTTGCCATGTAATTTTTTTGGAGGAGCATACGGCCAAAGCATTAGTGTGTTTGATGCAACTTGGTGTTCTGCAAATTTGAGGAATTCATTGTGTACAACCCCCCCTTAACCTACCTACCTTAATGGGTGGCAAGTTTTTGCCCTTAGTTTTATTGTTATTCACCATATTGTTTCAATGAAACCATTTTTCGGGTATCAATAATTCACGTATCTGTTGAAATTTTTTTCCAAATTTTCATGCCTGCAATTTACGGATTGAATTATTTGATGCAGATCTTTTTGGTAGCTTGGATTAATTAATGGTAATTTTACTGTCTCAACACTCGTAGATCTCATCAAATAAACTACGATTGATATAAAGAGCAACTTGTATTTTCTCATGAAATGAGTTCATACTTCTGCGGCATTCATGATTCAATAATCGGGAGAAGCATATATGCCTACTTTGCCCCCAGTGGGAGAATATTGAGCATCATGAGGGTGGTATTATTGTACGTGCAATAAAGGAATTAGAGTAAGAGATCCAAAAGCGGGATTAGTTCTTATTTTCGTAAGAGAGTAAAACTTTGAGTTTATTAAGTTTGATTAGTTCTATTACGAGTTGGAGGATTTATGACCAGAAGCCAACTCTTATATAGGATCAGGTTGCCCAGATTCGCGCATTGAGCCGTTCAGCTGATAATAATCAAATTTTATTCGCAACAAAAGATCCAAAGCCACATAACAATTTTTTTAGTTTCTGGAAAAATCAATTTGATGATTTTGGAAATATTTTCAAATTTTATTTAAACTATTATTGATTTTTTTTTTTTACCAAATTGTTGAGGAGTTATACTATTTTGGGCACTAGACATTGAGTATTGCATTCACAAAATTCTGCAATCGTAGATTTATGGCGTGTTTGGAACCAATGGGTAGCCCATGAAGGCGCGTTGATTTTGAAGCTCTAGGTGGTAACTTTCACGGTGGAGTGCCTTGGGATACGGTTCCACTGCGGTTCCAAACACACACCTAGTATTAATTGAGTTTAATTACCTTTATTTACAACATATGTAAAATAAAAAGAAAAAATTATAAGACACATGCCCTTCGTAGAGTAAGAGCATGTTTGGTTTAGATTTATGTCATCGGAGAATTGAAAATACCGATTTCTAGTGCAAGTTTTTCACGGTTTCTAAAAGCAACCCAAGTGCTCCTTTTTCCAACCATGGAGAGAGAAACGAGATTTTGCTCTGTATAATCTGAAACAAATATAGCTTAAATAAACTTGCCTTTTGAGATATAATTATAGTTTTTCCCATTTCTAAAATTACTATATTAAAATACGAACTAAATGGCCTAAATAAATCACTCAAATGATAAAAGTATTATGTTTTGGATTCAAATATTGTCTCATTCAATTATGATTTGATTACAAATTTAATAAATGGCCAAAATAAATAAATCAACTGATAAAAGTATTATATTTTGGATTCAAATATTGTCTTATTCAATTATGATTTGATTACAAATTTAATCAATTAAATTAACTAAACAATGATTTAGAAATCTTTTAGTTTTTTGGTTAACATGTCATGGGTGCGAAGTATCCGTTGGCTTCGCCAATGATTAATCTATGCCGAGAAATTTGGTTGGCCACTTTTAGTAGGGTCTCCCCTCCCAACTACGTTTTTTCTATTCACAAGGCTTGAACCCTAGACTTTACTTAAGAGAACCGAGTTCAGTTTCACTTGGACCAACATAACGTAGATAGAAATCTCTTAGCTTGTTTTTTTTTTTTTTGGTGTATAGATAGAAATCTCTTAGTTTAATTTTCAGTTTCATTTCATAAAAATTATTATGAAAAAAATAAATAACTTTTGTTAGTTATCAACGCAATTGAATTGTAGTCATTTTTTTTTCCACGCTCTTCTTTCTTACATATATATTTTCTTATATTTCTTCTTAGTATATGTAACACAACATTTAAATAATAGTTTTTTTTGTAAGTACGTTTATATTATGACTTATTCAAAAATGCTATTTCAGCCGGCACAGTACTTCGCATGTGATTTTCTGGCAAAAGGTTTTTTTTCCTCTTCTCTGTGCGAGAAGCTCTAGTTTTTCTCTCATCCTTTGAGAACACATATTTGCCGGTTTGTGTTATCTTTTGTTAATGGAAATTAATATGAGTGGTTTGTCCTTAGTTGATGATGAAGAAGAAGGTTTATCATTCCATGTAGAGGATGAAGGAGTGGTGTCAGAAGATTTACATTTATGTCTGGCAGGAAGATTCCTTACTGATAGACCGATCCGGACTCGTATTATGAAGGAGATGATGGCAAGCATTTGGCGTCCGGTAAAAGGAGTTTCTATCAGAGAAGCAGCGCCAGGCATATTTCTCTTTCAATTTTTTTCATAAACTCGACTTGGAGTGTGTGATTAAAGGGGGGCCATGGACGTTTGATAATCACATGTTGGTTAACGTCTAATATGCATGTAATGCTGGAGTGACTAATAAGGTTGTGGAAAGAGCAAAAGCAAAAGGAGTTATTATTCTTAATTAATTCTGAAAATAATTCTCGGTCAGTTATGCACACCGCTGGAAGAGCATTTCAAGCTAATTATGCCAGGTTTCCGTTGCCAATTAATTCAATCACTTGATTGCACTAATTATTCAACGTTGAATGTGGACCAGGATGACGTGGAGGCAAATAATGGTGAAAGGAAAAGGAGGAGGGACGATGCTGGTGGCACACATGGAGGAAAAATGTTGATCGATTACCATGATAACTCTAACCCATTATTGGAGAGCACAAATGGTAGTTGTAATGAGCATTTTTCACTTGCAGGTCCTTGTTTCCGGGCCTCCCAGGCCCTTGGGCGTCCCAGGCCCTTGATTATTTTAAGTTGGAACCGTTGAGTACTGGGTAACTTATCAGCGGTTCCTGCTTTTAATTATTTTGTTCGGTGTTATTGGTCGGATACGTTTTTTTTTCTTTTTGATATTTCAGTTTATTAAAATAAAATAAAAGAGACTTGCTCGTGGTACTTTGAGCCTTTTTTGCATGTTGCACGCAACTTAAGTAATTTGGTCTAGCGGGTTTTCAACATTGATGCCTCTTTTGACCGGGAAGTTGCAATCGGTATTTGGCTCGTTTTACTTGATAGGAGAGGATATTTTTTCAAAACTAAATCTTATTGGCACTCTCCCAGACTCCAGATGTATGAAGAGGAAGCTCTAGGCCTCCTATATGCTATTCATAGGGCAATTGATCCCGGTTTAACCACAGTGATCCTTGAGCTGTATTCAAAGTATGAAATGGGTAGCATAAAAAACATTCAGGAGGACCAAACTGAATATGGGGCTATTATTTCAAATTATAGGGGTCTTTTATCTTCTTTTTTTTCAACTCCTTGGTAGAGTTTAATAGGAAGGAAGCCCGTGTAGTTGCTTGAATCTTAGTAGGGGTTAATACATATGGATCCAGATCTTCTCCTAAATTTTATATCTCATTCCCTCTACAAAAATGCATCACAACCATTAAATCATACGGATGAGAAATTAAAAATTAAAATTGAATTTGAATTTTAAATTAAAACCTAATTTTAAAATAAACAAAAGCTATTCTCACTCCCAATTTCTCGTATACGTTCCTCCCAAATTTAAGGGCTCGTTTGTTTAAGATTAAAAAAGTGATTTTGAAACAAAATAATTTAGAGATTATTTATAAGAGATTTTTAATTAAAGTAGAAGCTAATTTGTGTTTGTTAAAGATCACAAAATCATTTTTTTAATCTTCTTTCTAATCTTGACATTCATTAAAATCAGATTATTTTGCTACTTCAAATAGCTTTTCATTATAGTCAGATTTCAGATTATATATATTTAGATTCTAATTATTTCTAAAAGCTGTAACAAACAAATGAAAAATCCTAAAAATTGATTATTTCTTTGAATAAAGCGATTCATTCATAAAATAATCTGAAACAAACGAGCTCTATTTTTTTATTAGAAAAAAACACACGGGCTCTAAGATATGTTTGTCATAGATTAGAAAAAATGATTTTGATACAAAATAATTAAGAGATTCTTTTAAAAAAAGTAAAAATGATTTTTTTTAAAAATAATTTAGTGATTTTGTATCCAAACAAGTTTAAAATTATTTTTTTGATAAATGATTTTTATTATTGTTAACAAAAATAAATTAGTTTTTCTTTTTTTTTAAAAAAAAATCTCTAAATTATTTTGTATCAAAATCACTTTTTTTAATATGTAACAAACGGGTCCTAAATCAGAAAGAAAATGCACATGACAAATTGGGAGTGAGAATGACCTTTTGTTTATTTTAAAATTCGATTTTAATTTAAAATTCAAATTCAGTTTTAATTTTAATTTCTCACCCGTACGATTAATCTAATGATTGTGATGCATTTTTGTAGAGGGAAAGAGACATAAAATTTAGAAGAGGATCTGGATTCGACTACATATATTGTTACCTTTCAAAGCTGTGAGGATGTTACCATTTATACTGCGATTTTGATTATTAATGATATGACATCACTTTTCTTTTGTAAAAAAAAAAACAGTTTATAAGGTAGGTTAATCAAAATAATAACTTTTAGTAAATGTTACTTGAACTATCGTTTGGAGTTATAGTTTCTATCTTAATAGTTTTTCTACATTTTTTTAAAGCAACTAAATTACGTCATTTCATTCATAAGAAGGTCGAAAATACAAGAGGGAATTGAATTAAAAACTTGGTGGCTAGCATAAAGCCTAGATGCTCTAGCTAAGCTATGAGCAACAAAGTTTGCTTGCCTCCTAATAAAACCAACCTCATAGTTTTGGTTCATCTTTAAAAGGTCTCTACAACTCCCTCAATATAGCTCCATGTTCATTGTTGTAATCGTGTGCTTCCCGAATGTCATCCGCTATAGATTTACAATCAATTAAGCTCAAAGGACATCATAGTGAAGCCCAAATCATATACCCATTTGATAGCTTCAAGTAACCCTATTACTTCTGCTTCCTTAGGTGTTGGGGATCCTATAAACCACATAGTTTGAGCCTTGACAAAATTACCTTGGTCATTGCGTATACAACATCCAATCCCAAATACGCCTTGCTCATGAAATAAGGCAGCGCCCGTGTTGCATTTGTAGGCACCCAACTTCGGTTTTGTCCAGATTAAATTCTCACTGCTCGAGATATGCATGGCTGGATCGTTGGACCGTTTTCATATACAAGACCAAGCATGCAGGTAATCGCGAGATAGTTACATCGCCTCCTGTGCGCGAGTTTCCTCACCCTTCCAAACTCGGTCGTTCCACCGCCTCCATATGCACTAGATAATACAAAAGAAATCCTTTAACTGATCAGTAGACAAATGGCCTATTTGGTTGAGATAGATCTCACCAAGATTTTGGGTTTTGGTAGTCCCAATGCACCTTTTTTGGGTCAAAAATGGGTTTTGCAAAAGGGCCTATGAGGTAGATTTTACAAAACTGAGTTTTACAAACTATATTTTGGGTCCAAAATATAAAACAAACAGGCTAAAAGTAGTTAGGAACTTGAAAGTTACCTCCTTAAATCCTTCTACCGCATATATTATGCTTTGCATCATGTTCGACAAACCAGCAGCATCCCAACATTCTTCCGCTTTGGAGCACCCAAAGAACACGTACCATGTATTTTCAGGCAGTAGCTCACAATGAGGACATAAAGGCGTACACTCACACCTTTCTTTCGCAAATTCTCATGAGTGGGCAGGACATTCAACAATGCTCTCCAAAGTAACAGCTTAAACTTCTGTGGGATCTTGGTTTGCCATAACCTCTTCCACTCTCCTTCAACCCGCAAGTGTGTGTTATCAAGGATTATCTCTATAAGAATATGGTATCCAGACCTTACCGTCTACAAGCCCGTCTTGCTGTGCTTCCATACTAACTTATCCTCATCCCCGGTGTGTGCCATAGGGATAGCCCGAATGGCTGCAGCATCTTCGAGAGAGAATATCGCCGTGAGCATGCCCTCCTTCCAACACCCAGTGTCTTGATCTATAAGGTCGCTCACCCGTAAATTTTCCATACCAACAACCGCAGGACTCGTTACAAAAGGATCATCACGTGAACACAACCAAGGGTCTTTCTAAACATGTATTTTACTACCATCTCCAATTTGCCACCTCGTGCTTTGCTTTACCAGTATCTGGGTGATAAGTTAGAATTTATCTAGTTTTTTACCTTGCTTTAATAGGTTTTATTAGTGGTTTATCTTTATTTATGTTTTATTTTTATTACCTTTTGGTTTATATTTTGATTTGTAGGAAAAGGAGTTGAAGAGTTAATGAATTTGATGCAAAAAGAGAGGATTACAGCCCCCCCAGTGTTGAAGAACATGTCCATAACTCGTGGGAAGCAGTTGGAAGGTCAAGTGAAGAAACAGAGAGAATTACGCCCCCCAGTGTTTTCCATTATGGCCATAATTCGTGGTGGATGAGCTGAAAAGTCACAGTTTGAAGATTATGGCCCCCCAGTGTTGCGCATTACGACCATATTTATGGCAGAATTTTGTAACAGCTCAATTTAAGTGCTAAATCTGTTGAGTTATTTTAGAGGGTCTTAAAGGGGATATAATGACACTTGATTGGGGTAGAATTGGGCTATAAATTGAGGCTTTCAGGGCACGAAATTGGATCATCTTCATCTCTATTTTTCTTAGCTAAACTTGTGTTCTTTTGTGGTTTTCTTCATGTATGTTCAAACAACTTTTCTATGGCTTTAAGCTTTGAATGAATTTCAGTTTCTATTACCTTCTAATTTTCATTTTTTACTTATTCAAGTTCTGAATGTTTAATTTATATTGTCTTATTTACATTCCTATCATGTGTGAGTAGTTTCTTTTATCTTGGGATTGATTATATTCCAATGATGAATTATCGTTAAGTCTAATTTTCTTTCCTTAGATGTTATGAGCATTGTTCCATTCTTAATTTAATCTTGAATTTTACTTTCTCTGCAATCATAACTAATATGATTGTATGAATCCTAGATATCTTATTAAGCACTGAAAAATGAAAATTCGATATTGGAATTACAAGATTAAACAAGGGGATCAATTCATGAAAATAGAATTGGTTTTCTTGAGGCTTAGAAATAATTGTTCTTAATGAGTTTTATCATTCCTTCTACCATGAAAATAGGTAGATTCTATGTTTGAAACATTTTATTGTACTTTGAAAGAAGACAATAATCACATTTGATTATTTGGCCTTTAAGAATCCATTGCTCATACTCAAAGGAAAGTGACAAGGAATTAGCTTAAAAGAAATTTTCATTGGAAGAACATCAATCCCAAGAGCCTTTTATTTTCTAAATTAAACTTGTAGTACCCTAATTTTGTCCGGCCTTTTTATTTTATTTTATTTTATTATTTATTTTAACTTTTTTAAATTAGTAGTAATAATAATAAAAATAATATTTTTGGTTTCATAATAAAAAAGAAGAAGGCAAAAATGAATAAAGTAAAAAACAAAACAAAACAAAACAAAAGAAGTGAAAAGAAAAAGAAAGAAAAGAGGAAGAGGGTTGCAAATTACAACTTGGGGTGTGCCTATAGCAGTTGGCCAGTCACAACCCAGCCCAGCGCTTCTTATTCACGTGCATACCCCCTTTTTTTTTGCATAGCGCCCCCCAACGCAATCTTCATATGCGCTGCTGCTCGCACCCCTCATTCCTTTATCCCACTCCCCATGGCCCAACCAATGCACCCCAAGCCCATTTTCTCCCCAGCCCGTTTTTTAGCCAACCCTAGGGTTAAGAGAGAAGAACTCAGTTCTTCCCCCCCCATTTCTTGATTCCTAGCGCCGCTGCGCCCCATTCTCTCCTTCTTCTTTTTTCTCTTCTCTCATTTTCCTCTTTCTCCTCCCCCATTCTCGGCCTACATCCCTCATTCTTCTCCTTCTCTCTTGCCTACAATCACTCCTCCTTTTCCTCCTCCTCCTTCTTTTCTCTTCCAACACCACAAACCCTAACCTTGAAAACCCTAGTAGCCGCGGTCTCCATATCTCCCTCAAATCTTTTCTTTCTATTTTTTCTCCACTATAACGAACCAATATTTTTCCAATCTCCCACGATTTGGTCTATATTCAGTCAGGATCTCGAAGAAAAGGAGAAACTGTGCGAAAATCAGGGAGTATCTTCTCCTATTCTTTTTCCTTCTCTTATTTCGTTTTATTTTTATATAGCTTTTCTGATTTGCTTTTTTTTTGGGGTGACAGGTAGAACGAAGGCTATAAAAGCCGAACCCTAGAGAGCAACAGAGGGGGAGAGCGCAAAATCGAGGAAAAGAAGCAGCAACAAAGCGTGAAGAGGGAGGAAGAGAGAGTTAAAAATACAAACACCTTTTTTCCTTTTTAGGCTTTTAGTTTTCTTCTTTGCTTTAACCTCTGTAATTTTGATTTGAGAGCATCCTGATAGCATTTCATCAGGTTTTAATCCTTCCCCACTTTACTTCTCTGTATTTTTATAAATTATTTTGTGGGTTTTGTGATTGCATAATTGGGTTTGATTCTGAGATTGTAATATTACTAAGTTTCTCTTTCTTTTTCTTGTTCTCTGCGTATCTAAGATTTCGCCTATTATTGTTATTATTATTTCCCCTCTGTTTTGTTCATCTGAATCGAACTCATCTCCCATAATATTTCCCTGTATTTTTTTTTAATTCTTGAATTCATTGGATCTGATTTTATTTTGTCCTTCTTCTTTCTTACGTTTTTTTTCCACATATTCAAGGGGACATTAGATCATTAAAAAATAAATGTTTTCTTTTATTCTGATTATTGTTGCATTTCTATGAAAAATCCGATCGTCAATTATAACAATAGGTAACAAATATTTAGTTTGGTATTAATGGAAAGTTTTTTTTATAATAAATAAAGAGTCAACGGTAATAATGAGCACTAAATATTTAGTTACCAAAAACTATTCTTGCAAATCGATATCTGTTAGATTATGATGCCAAAATATATTTTATTAGAAAACTAAGTTTTTTGGGTTCTATTTAGTTCAATGATAAAATAAAAATCTTTTCTTTTAGGAAATAATATATATTATGTAATAGCAAACAAATCTTTTTTTAAAACAATTAAAGGTACCATTTTTATGGGCGTTTTAGGGGTGTAAATACCTTCTCTATGCGTAACCAACTCCCGGGCTCAAAATCTGGTTCAAAAGACCTTTTTCTTCAAAATAATTCAAAAATAGGTTTTTCAATGTTTCCTAAAATAAATATTGGTGGCGGCTCCATTTCAATTTTTAGGGTGGTTGTCACAAAACTCATTTTATTTTCCAGCAACAACAATACCATTCTAATTTATTCCTTTAGCTAATCATCTTAGTGAGAGAAATTGGTACTCAATTCTAAGTCCTTGTGGGAACGATATTTTACTACGCGATAAAACCGTGCACTTGCGGGCCTATCAAGTTTTTGGCGCCGTCTTGCTGTGCTTCCATACTAACTTATCCTCATCCCCGGTGTGTGCCATAGGGATAGCCCGAATGGCTGCAGCATCTTCGAGAGAGAATATCGCCGTGAGCATGCCCTCCTTCCAACACCCAGTGTCTTGATCTATAAGGTCGCTCACCAGTAAGTTTTCCATACCAACAACCGTAGGACTCCTTACAAAAGGATCATCACGTGAACACAACCAAGGGTCTTTCTAAACATGTATTTTACTACCATCTCCAATTTGCCACCTCGTGCTTTGCTTTACCAGTATTTGGGAAGTGTGGATACTACGCCAAATATAGCTTGGGTTGTGACCCAACTGGGCCCCCATAAACTCCCCCTTGGGAAAATTTCTAGCTTTGAAGACTCTTGCTAAGATAGTATCTTGGTTGGTTGCAATTTTCCAATCCTGCTTCCCTAGCATGGCTAAGTTAAAGCCATAAAAGTGACGAAAACCCATGCCTCCATACTCCTTCATTGACAATCTTTCCCAACCGAGCCAATTGATTCCTCTTCCTCCTCCTCTATTAGATCCCCACCAGAAAGAGTTAATCATTCTCTCCAACTCTTCTCCAAGTGATGTCGGTAATAAGAAAACACTCATGCAATAGGAGGGAATTGCTTGAGCCACCGACTTCACTAAGACTTCACACTCTGCTTTTGAGAGGTGCCTTCCTTTTCTACCATTTTTATCTTTATCATTTCAATAAAATTGTTACCTTAGCCCCTTTAATTATTATTTGTAGAATTCTTAAACACTAACTCTTATATTTTATTTTGATGGTTATTGTGGGATATTATTTTTAGGTTATTTTTTTAATATTACATAATTTATTTATTATACGCTTTATTTTATTTTTGAATGAAATATTTGATCTTCAAACCAAAATCGAATAGAATTCAAAATAACTACTGTTTTGGTTTCAAAATATTATTTAAATTTGATATAAAATTAAAGTAAATATTTTTATTTTAGAAAAAATAAAATTTATTCAATTATGATATTTTAAATTTATGTAAAAAATCATATAAATGTGTCATTTTATATTCATAAGTTACTTCAATATTAACTTCTTCAAAAAACAAAAAAAAAACAGTTCAATAACTAATTTTATCGAATACTTCTTACTAAATCAGCTAACTAACCAGCTTTTAGCATTTAGTTAAAATTTAGATTTTCAATTCCGAGCTGATTTATCAATAATTTTACTAAACAAAGCATCAAAGCATCTTGCTCTCTTTTTCTTTCTCATCGCATCATCTATAATATACTATTTTTTTTTCTCTTTTTTCAAGATGAGAGAAATTTGCAATCCATCAAAGTTCAAGCAAAGTGAAGTACACAGCTACTTTTGTTCTTTTCTCTCTTGTTTTTTATTCCTTTTTTATGTAACCTCCAGGACATGTTGATCAGCCTTTATGGTACCAAACCCAAATGATATCTATACCAATGTAGCCATTTGTAATAATATTATGAACCGTCAGTTCATGACGGAAGCAACACACATTCGTTTTTATTCGTGAGTTCGTGACGTGAAGTACGTACAATTTGTTGGAATACTATTTTGTTTATAAAATATTAAGCATGTAAAAGTATATTTATATCAGATGTATATGGAATATCTATATCAAATATTTTACAATGTTTATTTTATTATTTTTTTTGGTAACAGTTTAATTTATTATGTTATCATACATTAAGCAATTCTCAAATATTGCTTAGAGTTTATTTAATTTCTGTTTTATTTTTTATTATAAAAAATTATTTTATTTTTAAATTTTAAAAAAAATAATATAACATGTGGAAATAAATATTATTTTTATTGTTTTCAATATAAAACTAAAAAAAATAAAAAATATAATATTTTAAAAATTTAAATAAAGAAAAATAGAACTAGAAACATCAAATCAAAGTGGGCGGTTCAAGATCAAGAGCCAAGCCAGCAAATGGAATCACATGCATAGAGGTGGAAAATAATGAAGCCCGCTGTGTTTCACGGGTGAGTTGTAGCCGTCAGATACATAGTTTGATCAGTGATCGTTGATTGCGTTGCCTGATGAACAATGCATTTTCGAATCTTCTGATTATTTTTTTCTCAATGTGAGTCCCACCTTCTTAGCGACACGAGCCACCACTGAAAGAGACGGGTCCACACTCATGATACTTTTGCATAGTTTGTTCCCACGTGGCAGCATCTTATGTCCAATTCAGATGAGGACAAACCACCGTTGATGACTCCTCTGGATGGAATGGACCATAAGCTGTGTACTAACGCTCAGAGTATCCAATGTACCCTCAAACACCATATACTAGTTTTTTTATTTTATTTTTTACACACAATAACGAATAACAATTGTCAATCAATTACACATTAATAATGTCACACATTAACAATTGTCAATCAATTACACTCGTTGGGTTCTAGTATCTACTTATATATATTGTTTTAATTTATGATGCGAAATGTAGTTATTTCAAAGGTCAAATCCCTCACAAGATTCGTGGTGCTTAGCATAACTGGTAAAATATTTGTCGTTTGGACGTTTGGGCGCGAGTTCGAACCCGCTACGCCTCCTTTCAGCGCTCTTTAGAGTGCGTTGTAGGCCGCTGGGCCATAAGAAAAAAAAAAAATCCCTCACAAGATCATGCCAGTCTCTTGGGTTTTGATTTAGCTATTAAGCATTATGGATTTTTTTTTTTTTTTGAGAAACTCCTTGAACTAGTCAAGCAACAAACTACCAGTTCTCAATAGTTTAGATAATGATTATTGATTCAATGGTTTCACAGGCTTGACCGAACTAGTTATTGGTCCAATTCGTGATTGAAACTGCTGAATCTATCAGTTTAGTTTGGTTTTCAAATTACAAGAATCAAAACTATTAAAAAAATAGAAATCATTATATCTTAAAATATTAATTCTACCGTAACTTGCCCTTCACAGTAGTATAATAGTATTTTTATTTATAAATCTAAACATTTTCAATGTTTTAAAAAAAATTATAATAAACATTTTTTCTAAAGGAACTGTTTAATTTATTCTTCTAAATATATGCAACATATTATTAATATTTTATTTACTGAACACATTAAATTATTCTTTTAAAAATTAAATAATATTATTGCTTTCATTTATTTTTAAAAATAACACAACAACAATTTGGAGTGTTCAAGGAATGAGTTGAGACGAGTTATGGATGTCCATCATTTGGCCCTATGTTTTACCTGGCCAATTTTTTAAATTCGAACTTGACCTAGACTTGGAAAAACACGATAATATATGTGCCTAATTAAGATCAAACATAAGTAAGATGGGATCGGTTGGTTCGGAGTACAATCAAACTAAAAATATAAAATGATCATATAGTAATGTCCAAAAGGGAAAAAAAAAAGGATCATACAATTAGTAAATATATCATATACATTAGAATTTCTGTTAATATGAAAGATACTATTTTACTCTATTACAACTTTAGAACATTGCTATAAGAGAAAAATAATAAAATATCACTTTATGTATATGGTGTATTTTCAAATAAATGAAAATATTCTATAATTACAAAATTATAAGGTATACATACATGAGGGAGGTCAAACTTTAAACATTAGATTGAAAGGAAGATAAAAACCCTAACCAAAAGGATGTGTATGTGTCTACGTGCACGTGTGTAGACGGGTCGGGTAAACTGAAGGTCGAAAGTCATTCCTAACCCGATACTAAGTTGTAAAATAAGACCCTACATTGTCCTTATGTTTTGTGGGACATGGTCAAACCTGACCTTAAATAGCTCATGTCGAATTGGGTTGCCAGGTTGAATCATGAACACCCCCAACGACCACAACAATCAAACTTTTCCCCACAAGACGGAGTTGATTATATGGATAAATCAATATCACAAATTCCTACATGTATGGGTTTCAAAGATAAACTATTTACATATAAACATCTCTTAATAATTTGGTCTATAATTTTTCTTAATCGTTTTCTTCCTCTGACTATTGGACTATCTTCCATTGATCTACTATCTTTACATGTGCTTACGGGCCTTCTCCGTATATACTAAACACACAAAATGAGATTTTACCATCTTTTCTATAATAAGGGTATCATATTTTTTTTTTGTAATGATTGTATTTCTCATCCTATCCCATCTTATGCAACCACTCATCGATTGTAATGTGCTCATGTTTGTGATACTAAATTTATTTTCTTATTATTTTGTTTTATCACCAATGTTTTGCTTTATACAACATTACGAGTCTTATAACTATGATAAAATGTTCCTTTATGTTTGAGAGATATTTTTATATCATATATCACACTTGATGCCCTTCTTTATTTTATTTATCCGATTTGGTTCCTATGGTTGATATTTCCATCTATCTCCCGATCAATTCGTATGATGGATTAAAGCTACTTAAAACATGAGACTTGTAGTATGGTATGCTCTTATAGCAAGTATATGGCACAGTCCATCTCTTCGACATAAAACTGAATTGATTTTATGTGATATTGTTTTTTGTCTTAATCTCTGTTCAATCACTCTGTTAGCTTCATAGTAAGACTTATAAGTTTAATTTCATTATAATATATATATATATATATATATATATATATATATATATATATATATATATATATATATATATATATATGCCAACTTCGTTCTTAAGGATGCGATTAAGTACTTTCTATCTATTCAATGGCATACTCTTAGGCTTTATAACCTCATTAAACAATTTTGTGTTTGTTGGTCCAAGGAACAAATAGTGTAAAATACTTAGAAGACTAAGATAGATTGAAACAGGATGTGATTCATTGATCTGAAATTCATTGATTGAATTCTTGAGTCTTTACACAATGCATGCAAGTATATATAGCTGTGCACACAAGCTGTGACAGTTACGATTTCAGTTTTTCCAGCTGTAACAGGCTGTGCAAACTGTTACAATGAGACAGAGTTTTGATACTCTGTACTTAAGACTAGGCTAGACTAGGTGGACATTCACTTCCCTTAATACTCCTCGGCAAGCTCAGCAGGGTGTAGGAACATAAGTGGAAGCATCACACACTGTGAGCTTGGAGCAGAATTCTTCAAATTTGGTGGGAGAGAGTGCCTTTGTGAGGACATCTGCACATTGGTGAGAACCTGGAACAAACTGAACAAACAGCTGCTTTTGTAAAACTTTCTCTCCTAGGAAAAACAAATCTAATTCCAAGTGCTTAGTTCTAGCATGCAACACAGGATTGTGAGCCAAAGCAATTGTGCTTTGATTATCACAAAAAATTGTTGGAGCGGTAAAAGGTATGCCCAGCTCAGTTAACAAAGACTGAACCCATAACAATTTTGAAGCTGCTAAGGCCAAGCTGCGATATTCAGCTTCAGTGCTGGAACGAGAGATTACGGGTTGTTTCTTGGCCCACCAGGAAATGAGACTTGATCCAAGGAACACTCCAGCACCGGATGTGGATCTCCTATCATCAGGGTCTGAACCCTAATCCGCATCACAATAAGCATGTAGTGCAATAGGTGAAGTAAGGGAAACTGGTTTGAGATGCAAACCCCAGCTGGTGGTTCCTTTAAGGTACCTTAAAATTCTTTTTACAGCAGTCCAGTGAGCTTCAAGCGGATTGGACATGAACTGGCAAACCTTGTTGACTGAAAAATATATATCTGGCCTTGTAATAGTAGCATATTGGAGGGCTCCTACAACTGACCTGTAAAAAGTGGGATCCGAGACAGCAATAGAACCTTTTTTTGACAGTTTAAGACCAGCAATCATGAGAGATGGCAATGGTTTAGCATCCTGCAAACCTGTTTTAGCTAAAAAGTCCCTTAGATACTTCCCTTGAGTAAGTATTAAGGATCCATCAAGTTGAGACTTGACTTCAATTCCAAGAAAATAATCAAGGGCACCCAATTCTTTAAGGGAAAAAGAAGAATTTAGCTTGGTAACAAGTTGTTGCAGAAAAACAGAATTGTTGTCGATGAGTATGATATCATCCACATACACCAACATGTAGACTAAAACCGAGTTGTTTGCATAAACAAAAAGAGAGGGATCACATTTGCTTGCTTTAAAACCAAGTTGCAGAATTGTGGCTTTGAGTTTATCAAACCAAGCTCTTGGAGCCTGAGCCATAAAGTGATTTATGTAATTTGCAAACCAAACTCTTATTATAAGCTTCAAAACCTGGTGGTTGCACCATATAAACCTCTTCATCAAGTGTGCCATTAAGAAAGGCATTGTTTACATCAAGTTGTTGTAGTTTCCAACCTCTTGATATAGCTAAGGTCAGAATGGTTCTAACCGTGATAGGTTTAATAACTGGTGAGAAGGTTTCTGTGTAGTCTTCTCCATATTTTTGATGAAATCCCTTTGCAACCAAGCGTGCTTTGTATTTATTAACTGAACCACCTGGGTTTTCTTTGGTTCTAAACACCCATTTACATCCAATAGGGATTCTGTGAGGAGGTAATGACACTAAAGACCAAGTCTGATTTTTGATTAGAGCATCATACTCATTTTTCATTGCTGCCAACCAAGTGGGACTAGCCAAAGCTTGCTTTGTTGTTTTTGGTTCAGCATGTGCCAATATAAGAGTAGGGTGAACTTTAGGACATGTTATCCCAGATTTAGCACGTGTCTGCATGGGATGTGTGTTTAGTGGTGTTTGTTGCTCAGAATTGATGGTACTCTTTGCATAGAGTCACTCTTTGCCTGAAGCGAGAATGCAAGCCTGCCAGGGTAAAACCGTATGAAGAGACTCTTGATTCTTTGAGTTAGAAGAGGTGAACATAGGAGAATTAGTAACAGAATTACTTGAAGATAGTGCAGGTGCAGCTGAAGTAGGAGCAGCAGAATGAGGAGTGATAACAGGAATTGAAGCAGAAGCAAAACAAGGCTCTGCTGAAATTTTTGGTGGAGACTCAAAAAGATCTTTGTAAGGGAACCTATGCTCATTGAAGATTACATCTTTGGAGACATATAATCTACCATCAGAGGATAGACATTTGTAGCCCTTATGAGAGGAAGAGTATCCAAGGAAAAGGCATTCTTGTGACCGAAATTCCAGCTTGTGACTGTTATATGGTCTAAGCAGAGGAAAACAGGCACACCCAAATGTTTTCAGAAAAAGATAATCAGGACTTTGATTGAATAGTTTGGCATAAGGTACCTCAAAGTTAAGGGCTGAAGTTGGAAGTCTATTAATTAGATAGACACTAGTTAGAAAGGCATAATCCCAGAATTTGTAAGGAAGGGATGCTTGAGCCAACAAAGTAAGTCCAAGTTCAACAATATGTCTATGTTTTCTTTCCACCAAACCATTTTGATGATGGGTGTGGGGACAAATAAGTCTATGGATAACCCCACACTGATTTAGAACTTGAGTAAAGGGTCTAAATTCCCCTCCCCAATCAGTTTGGACAGCTTTAATTTTGTGTGAGAATTGATTTTCAACTAGAGCTTTAAACTGAGTAAAAATAGTTAAAGCAACCGATTTCTTTTTGAGGAGATAAATCCAAGTAAATCTTGTAAATGCATCAACAAATGTGATATAATATTGATAACCACAAGTGGATGGGATTGGGGCAGGGCCCCACAAATCACTCACAATTAACTCTAAAGGGTTAGTATAAATGGTGGTGGAAGAATGAGATGGTAGTCTATGTGCTTTACCTAGGCAACAAGATGAACAAAAATCAAGAGGACTCTTATTATTCATTGGTATCTTACAATGATTGAGTACAAGCTTTTGAATTTCAGAACTTGGATGTCCAAGTCTTGAGTGCCAAAGTGAGAAAGAAGCAGAAACAACAGTGTTTATAACTGCAATATTTATAACAGGCAATGAATTTATAATATGAGAAAACAAGGAATTAACAGAAGTGGAGGATGAAAGCAAACTTGGAAACTTGTAGAGTCCATCATGATCAAGGTCTCCTTTGAGAAGTATCTCATTGGAACCTTGTGATTTGACAAAGCAATTGTTAGGATGAAACTCAAAGAAAACACCATTATCCCTAGCAAATTGACTCACACTGATCAGATTTTTAGTAATTGTAGGGACATGCAAGAGATTGTTAAGAGTGAGACTGATTTTAGGATTAATAGGGGACTGAAAAACAGAGCAACCACAAGTTGAGACAGGCACACCTTGACCATTACCAATGAAGACCTGGTCAGGACCTTTGAAAGGAGATTTTTGCTGAATATTCTGTGCTTGATAGGTCACATGGTGTGAAGCTCCCGAGTCCGGATACCAACTTGTAGAAGATCCTTGAGCAATGTTGGCTAAGAAGGCTTGTGGTCTTGGCACATTTGCTGAATTAGGTCCTGCAAATTGAGGAAACATTTGTGGAAAAGCCTGCATCTGTGAAAAATTAGGCATCTGAGGCAGTGAAAACATTGATGGCTGAGTAGGAGGTCCTCTTTGAGCACCATAGTAATCCCATGTTGAATATGGCCATGGTAATGGACATGACATAGTATTGCCATTAGCATTGGAAAATTGTTGTTGAGAGCTTGCTTGTGATTGCCAGGGTGATGTAAAGTTGCCTGGCTGAGAAGAATCATCAAGCGGAATTGATGGAACATAATCACGTTTAAACCTGTGATAACAGACTGAAGCTACATGACCATATCTATGACATGCTTGACACTGCACAGAGCCACGACCTCCTCTGCCACGACCGCGCCCACGAGCACCTCTGCCACGACCACCAGAATGATGCATCATATCAGAATTATCGCCAAATTGTGAATTATCACCATTTTGTACAGAATTGGCTTGCAGTGTAGGATTGACAACTGGTGTAGCAGAAGGTAAGGAATTAGATGAGACTGAAGATGCAACAAGATTAACTGAAGGCACTTCAGATTTTCGAAATCGAAGAATTCGAGATTCATGACCTAACAACAGTGTGGTAACCTCTTCAATTGAAACAGTACCAAATTTGCCACAAATTAAGGCTATTGTAGATTCATATTCTTGAGGAAGACCTTCAAGAATGACATCGAGCTGTTCACGCATTGAAATAGGTTCACCAATTGCATTTAGAGAGTCAGCAAGCATTTGAATCTTCAATAGAAATTCTGAGATTGACTTGTTCTCAAGTTTGGTGTTTCGAAGTTCTGACCTAAGTTGATACGATTTTGCTTGCGTATGAGTTTGGAAATACGCGTGAATCCTATCCCATAGTTGCCAGGAATTCTTGGAACCGATAACACGACGAAGCATTTCTTTAGAGATTGTCGATTGAAGCCAAGAAAGAAGAAGCTGATCCTGTTGTTCCCATTTCTTGAACTCAGGATTCACACGATTGGCAGAACAATCATCCACGGTGATGAATTTTGACGGAATCGTTGGATTAACAAGAAAATGATGAAATTGATGAGCTTTAATCACTGGCTCAACTTGTTGACACCACAACAAATAATTCTCAGAATCGAGTTTCTCAGAGATAGCAGAAAAGGAGGTTACCGTCGTTGACGTAGCAAGATTCACGGCGGAGAGCGGAACTGTAGCGGCGGCGACGCCGATCTTCGGCCTGAGTAGTCATTGGATCGTGATACCATGTAAAATACTTAGAAGACTAAGATAGATTGAAACAGAATGTGATTCATTGATCTGAAATTCATTGATTGAATTCTTGAGTCTTTACACAATGCATGCAAGTATATATAGCTGTGCACACAAGTTGTGACAGTTACGATTTCAGTTTTGCCAGCTGTAACAGGCTGTGCAAACTGTTACAATGAGAAAGAGTTTTGATACTCTGTACTTAAGACTAGGCTAGACTAGGTGGACATTCACTTCCCTTAATAAATAGGAAGGATAGAAAAACTTGCACACAAAACCAAATGCAAACTAGTAGCAGTCCACGACAAGAACAACATAATTTTTGCGAGAAATGACATAAAAATGACATCAAGAAATCGCAATAATAAAGAGTAAGGGAGAAGATGATTATACACACAAGAGTTGTTACGAGGTTCGGTCAATGTGACCTACGTCCCTGGGAGAGAGTAACTCCTCCTCTTCACTATGAATCAATCAAAGAAAATCCAGATCAAGCTACAAAAGATCCCCTTAGTTCTTGCTTCTCAATATTGTTCAAGATAAGCAATCCCAATAACCCAATCTTTCCCTCTGTTGTCAAACCCCTGATCTCTCACTCTCTATGATTTTCTCCCAAGAATTACAAGGAGGTCGAAAAATAAATCACTATTGTGAAACCCTAAGACCCTAAGATGAAATGAGTGTTACTTTTTAAAGCCGTAAATCAGAAAATAACATAAAAACACATCAGACCCGCGTGTGAATCAGTTGCATGAATCGATTCACAGACAGTAAAAAACAACTCTGTAGTAAGCAAGAATCTAAGTGTGAATTGTAACAGCCCAGGCTACTTTCAAGATTACTGACTGTCCCCACAAACCAACACGAGTCTTTTCAGCATGTTTTGTCCTCATTCACAAGCTTTTTGGGAAACTTCCCAGAAGGTCACCCATCCCACAAGTGCTCCAAGTCAAGCACGCTTAACTGTGGAGTTCTTATGTTCTGGGCTTCCGAAAAGAAGATGCATCTTATTGGTATAGGTAGTACCAATCAATTCTTTTAAGTCTTCCTTCAACTATGCAGTCACATACCTGCACAGCCTCAGGATCCCTCTCATTCTGGTATAAATTCGGTTCATTCACGTGTTCCCTAGCCTAGAAGCTGTCAGGAGACTCTCTTTGTCCATGCTCAATGCACCAGTGATCACTCCTCGCCCTCGAGCCTCAGGCCTCACATGAATCGATTCATGCACGAGCCATTTCGATTCACTGAATATGTGCAATTTCTCCCCTGTGCAGCAGAGTTCATATTGAATCAAAGTGTGAATCAATTTATGAACCGAAACACTTTGATTCACAAAATCAGCACAAATCCTCCCTTATACACAGACCTCAGGAACTGATTCACAGATGAGGATGAATCAATTCATTAACGGGAAAAACACTTCTAACATACTGTCATGCATTCCAAAGCTTTCCAAAACTGATTTAAAGACATTCTCTACAGTGTTCATTTTATGTCTTTCTCTCCTAGTTTATTTCATACCTCAATAGATATAGAATTTGATTTAATCACCTTACTGTTAGCAATTTTCTTCAAGATTCTTTCACCTAGTTACTCAAATTTTTCGATAATAAGAGTAATTTAGATCTTTCTCTGGTATTAAGTTTGTCCGATTTCAAAGAATACTCATAATCTTCATTAAAAAGATTATAGAAATAACACTGTCTTGTTTCCTTGATGTCTTGCTCGAATGACCACTACTTTTCTCTTCTCATCCTTAATGCATCTCACTTGGTTCAAATTTATTGTTCTTCTATCCTTGGTAAGTCTGTAGATATATCTTCTTCTTCTTCTTCTTTTTTTTTTTAATATTGTTTAAGCTTCACTTACCATACCACCTTCTTATTGTCTTTTTTTTCCTTCAATATTTTATATTTATTTATATTTTCTTTATTTATACATAAGGACCGTATTTTATAACATTTTCTTTTCATATTAATTTTTTGTTGCACCCTGTCATCAACCATAAAAAAATCTTTACCCTTTGATAACTATTCCTCGATTCTCCTAGTATTTCTTAAACTATCTTTCTAATCCCTTAAGCCATTATTTCACATGCCCATAACCTATGAAGCACAGACTTTGACACGGACACCGGACACAACACGGATATGGACACATGGACACCGGTAATATCCAAAATATAGGACACTGCGACATATATATTTATATATATATACGAACATCATTTATAAAAGATTTCAATAAAGAACCAAGATTTTTATATTCATCATCATATGAAAAGAATGTATTACATTTTCCCTCAGACAATGAGTCTCACCAAAAAATACTAAGAGATATCATTGTACAATTTCAACACTTTGTTTCTTTACAAAAACAAAAAATCTAAAACAAGATATCATTGAACTACGTCTTTTACCTTCAATCCACTACTATCAAATGCTAAAAAGATCCTTTCACCCATAGTTGATCATCATTGTTGAAAAAAAAAATTGAAAACTTTGGTACTAGCTGGCATGTCCAGCCAAAGTAAGTGTCGACTAGGTGTCGAAGCCGTGTCCTCAAAGTGTCGGAGCCAAAAATATATATTTTTATATTTCGACACCGGAATAGAATATCTGACGCGTGTCGTCTGGGTGTCGTAAGAGTGTCGGACACCGACGCGCGTCGGACACTCGGACACGCCTTCAACCTAAGGTATCGGTGCTTCATAGCCCATAACTCACCCTACGAAACCTTTCTTTCTTTTTTTTGTTCGAAAAAGCCAAATAGAATTATTATTAGACAGAATGAATAGGCTTAAGGTGAGCCAAATCCATCGCACAAGCAATTACATTACTAGGCTGTCATCAGTACGTATAACCCCTGTCCCCAAAATTCAAATGACAGTAGTAAAAAATGAGTTCAAAGAGGATTTGGTTTTCATTTTTTAATAGCTACCAATGTAGCATGTGTTTGGATCCACATCCGGTGTGTTTTTCCAGGTCCTAATGTGGTTTTACCGTGAATTTATCAAAGCTACAAATCAAATATTGGACTCGCGTTTATCATCAATCCACCGCTAGTCCAAACATATACTTATCCTATGATTATTTTTTTTAAAAGGGCGGTGAAGGGGATTTTTTTTATTAATAGGGGAGGAGAAGACACTTAGGCCATACAAACTATCTCTAGAAGGATTTGAACATAGTTCCTTGTAATTAAGTCCCTTAAAATTACAAGGCCAGGCGGTCACCACTGCACTAGCACCAAGAGATAATTTATCCTATGATTATTAATTTGACTATTTCTATTTACTTTCTTCTTAACTTGTACATTATTAGAACTTAATTAATCTTAACTAGTCAGTTAAGTTAGTGGCAGTTATCTAACTAGATGTTAGTTATCTAACTAGAGGTAGTTAGTTGTTTGTTACTCGGTTAGTTAGCACTGAGGTGTTATATAAACTCTATTGTATTCAGATATCAATCAATGAAATCATTCTCCACAAATTCTCATTTCTAATATGGTATCAGTTGAATTCCTTCTTTCCTGCGTTTTATGATCTTCTTCTTTCGTGTGATTCTTCTTCGCATTTTCTGCTCTCTTCTTTGATTCCTGCATTTTGATCTTCAGTTCTTCGCAATTTGTTCGCATTTTTCTATCATGAAAGTCGATGATTCGAATCCGTTCAGCATTCTTTCTTCTGATAATCCAGGTCTCAAACTTGTTTCAGGATGACACAAATTACAGTTCCTGGAGTAAGGCCATGACTATAGCGTTGATCGGCAATTAAGAACAAATTTTGATACTTTATGTCGAGTGATTAAGCTCTATTTTGATATGACTTTACAATTCATACAATTTTTGTATTCAATTTTCTTGTCAAAAAGAAATTAATTTGGGAGCAAGTCACTTCACTCTTGTAAGTTACAAGCTTCTTCTCTCTCTTTTTGTAAAACAAGTATTAATTATAGAAATAAAATACAACAGATCTAAAATATTTTTTCTCGGCGTTACCATTCCATATATCACAATAGTTATATATGTGTTTGATACATTTATATAAAAGTAATTTAATGATATAAATTAATATTTGATGCGAGTTTGATATATTTATAAATGATAGATGCGTTTAATAAACCATTTTCTCCGAGGCGGCTTTTAGGGTGGGCAAGTGTCTCACGTGGTCTACAGTGGACCGATATTTGAAAATCGCTTGAAACTTAAACGACGTCTGACACCTTCCGTAAGTATAAGCTCAAGGTCTTTCTTGTCCTCACGACTGAGACGATGACTTAATCGGTGTCGGTTCAGCAAAAAACAAGAAAAAACGAATATGAGTGTCTTAAAACTCAATTTATATTCGTTTTCTCTTGTTTTTATCGAATCAACACCGATTGGGTCACTATATCAGCCGTGAGGACGTAGAGGACCGCGAGCTTGTACTTACGGGAGCGGCGTCAGTTGTCATTGGAGTTGCAAGCAATTTTCGAACATCAATCCAATGTAGACCACATGGGACACTTTCCCACCATATCCATAGCCTTTCTTTAAACCTACTTTGTCCATTGTGTATACATACATTGTTACTGTCTTTTGTTCTTTTTTTACGGACACCACCACATCACCTAGCTAGGTTATCCGTGTATTGGGAAAAAAAATTAAATTTTAAATCGAATAAACAAATACATCCCTCGTGTCGGCTCTTTACTCCTTGTTTTCTTAAAAATAAAAACGTTAATCATGTTGTATTACCTGCCATCTCAACCCCCATGTGCAGTTAAATTGGTCACACTTTTCAACCCTTATAAAACAATATATATTTTTGTTTGCAGAGTTGGTAAGTGACAATTTGTTCTGTTTCCTTAAGAGCCAGTTGTGGAAAGGAGAGCATCCATTTTCTTAAATTAAGCTACAAGATCAGCTTGTTCGAACTTTACATAACCTTGGCTTATATTATAAGGTACAACTCAGTGATTGCCAAACAAGGCATTGAAAGAATAAACTTATCTTAATCATTTAGTGACATTATTTTACGTCAACTTGGTGGGTCTCCCGATCTCAAACCCCACCCAATCCCAATTTAGAATATGTAATTATTCACTGTAATCGACATTATAAGATTTACCTTTTCGCTTTCTAGCATAATATAGTAGTTGAACAAAAAATATAGTAAGTATTTTCAAACCAACATCAGGTAAAAGAAATAAAAAATTATACACTAGCAGTACTTTCAATTGATGCTGCTACTATTTTTAACACCAACTTGGGCGTGCGTTGAAACTTGAAACCGTCACGGGCCAATTGAATGTTTGCGAACAACTTTCATTTGTGGCAGAATTGTTCAGTTTGTCAGAGTTTGGATTCACTTATTTTGTTCATGACAGCTCTACCTAGAAGCTACTCCCACCGTCTCATTATAATGGTCAGATTTGTGAAAAAATAATTAATACTAGTACTAAAATAAGTGTTATATTAAGTTTTTAATATAATATTAATTACTTGTTTTTCAGTTTTATCCTAAAATTAATAATGAGTACATCACTCCCAAGTTATTATGTCCTACTACGTATTTATGACAATTGTTAATAACCAATGGTTAATAACGATAATTTTGTAAAATTGTTACACTCTTTTATTTATTTAGTTTTTCCTTAATATACATAAAATTTTATAATGTGACACTTATAATGGGATATATAAAATACATTCAATTCAAATAAAGAATATTAAAAGTCATCTTCACCAAAAATACAAAGTCATTAAGCATACTAGTATGTTGTACTACTATAATATTATCACTTACATGGGCTTAGCCCTGTTTATGTACCCAATAACAATATTATTATTATTATTATTATCACTTACAAAAAGCCTTGTGTATCGATTTCATATAATTCTCCTAAGTATGTTGGTGAAATAAAAGAGAAAAAGTAGAAATTATGAACCGCTAATCAATCTCACCACTTTTGTTAGTGGATCCACATTGAAATGCTATTGGTGTGACACCTAGAAGACACGGGAAAACATACCGTAGTAGCTTCAAATAAGGAACCTCTGCGCAAAGTAATTTTTTTCAAAAAGAATATCACTATAATTTACCACGTGCTTATACAAATTAAGTTTCGTTTGTTTAAAGGTGAGGGTTGTCTCCCACTTATAACCACTAATCAGGTTATTTCATTCTTTTATGTGAGACTTCTAACACACTTCCTCACGTCCAGGGCTATAGAACAAATGAATCTATGATAAACTCTGATACCATGTTAAGAATCATGGGATGTGAGGGCCATAGAACATACTCATAGGAAAGGAAGAGAATATAGGTATATTCATGAGGTAAAACTCATAGAGAATCATATTGATTGATAAAAGATAGTAAAATAGTACATGATGGTCCTATTTATAGTGGTTAGTAAACACTAAGCCTCTAACTAATTCCTATAACCAACTCTAGCTATAACTAACTAGTTAATCGTATATTGATATCTGTAATAATGTTAAGAATCATGGGATGTGAGGGCCATAGATCATACTCATAGGAAAGGAAGAGAGCATACGTATATTCATGAGGTAAAAACTCATAATGAGATTGATGAAAGATAGTAAAATAGTACCTCATGGTCCTATTTATAGTGGTTAGTAAACACTAACCCTCTAACTAATTTCTGTAACCAACTCTAGTTATAACTAACTAGTTAACCGTATATTGATATCTGTAATAGCCCCCCGCAAGCTGGCAATGGTAACCATAGCCAGCTTGAAGTAAAATGTTTCATGTATTTTTTTTTAATTTTTTATTACATTGAACTAAAATCAACAAAATGCAACAAGTAAAACAAATCCAACATATATTCTTCAGCTCACAGAAAAGAAAGTCCAGTGGAGGCCCACTTGAAATCTGAATGATATGTTTTTGTTCAGCCCAATAGTCCAGTGATGTAGTAGCCCAGGCCCAATTGTTACGTATGCCAGAAATGCAAAATGCAAAACCTTTGATTGTTCGAAGATCCAAGAAGCACGAGACCTTCTGGAACTTTCCCAACAATGAGGGAAACGAACACGAGATTCAGAGAACCGAGAAAGATGGCTTCACACAGCAAGATCAACGGCGAACGACCACTACAAAAAAAGGACAATTTGCGGGGGTTTTCGACCCCCGTAAATTGTTTTGCGACGGTTCCAAAAAACACCACAACTACATTCGCCACAAACAATTTGCGGCAGTTTTCAAGAACTTCTGGTATCAAAATCATATTGCGGCAGTTTTTTTGTAGCGGGTTGATAACTGCTGCTAATAGTGGCGGTTTTGTTGCAGTGGTTAAAAATCCCTTCGGATTGATAGTCATTTTGCGGGGTATTTAGCCTTCTCTATGAGCAGCATTAAATTTGTGGCGGTTTATGACCGCCCCTATTTGATGGATATCTTGCAGTTTTGGTCGTCATTTTGCGGGGGTTTTTAACATCCTCTATGAGTGCTACTGAATTTGCAGAGGTCTTCCACCGCCCTTATTTGATGAATGTGTTGCAAGTGCAATAGTCATTTTATGGGGGATCTTACGGATCCTCTATTTTCATTTCTAGTTGAGATTTTCATCATCCCCTAATTGTGATAGTTTTATTATTGATATCTTCTAAAGGCAACACATTTAACAAATTTGTTTCAAACGTATCTATTTGCTAACGTTTTACATCTTCTTAACTTCCAAACTTGTAGCAATTGTAACACATTTAACAAATTGTATCAAAATACTCATAAAGGTTCCATTAAAAATATAATCATTGTAACTTATAGTTCAAATATCAATTGTAATTGACAAAATACAACTTCAAATTCGCAATATCCTAAAAATATTTTTATACTAATTGGACCTAAAAAATCAAACATTACTAGCACCAGATGAACCTCTTCCATCCAAAGCTAAATCAAGCTCACATGCAGCATCAGATGCCTGAAAAGTAATAGAAAAAATAGTTAGTTAAAATGTACTTCAAAGTTGCTAAAAAGTACTGTGATGAAATAATCCCACATCTTAGGAAATCCTCCATGTTGCCTAGCCAAATTACACGTGATAAAATTTGCAAGTGGAATGATTCATATGCAGGATAACATGAGAGGTTAAGTGCGAAAAATCACAAGTCATATACATAATCAATCAATGGGGTCACAACAGAGGTTATTCGGACAACAAAGCTCTAGCCTCAAAACAACATATTAGTATTACATGGACCAAATAACAAAGTGGTAGAGGCACAGGCGGTGGTGGCAGCTGTGGTGGCGCGACGAAGTGTGATGCCAGCAACTAACAAGTCAAATTCATAAAAATGCCCAATCAACAATAATCCTATTATCTCAACAACTAACTTATACAAAGAATAATAATCTCATTTTTCTAGCAGTATATCAATCCCATAAACCAATAAACCAAGTGTAGAAAAAGATCACTAACAGATATAACCATGTCAACTAAGAATAACTGGTATCACATATAAGAAATGGATCTCGCTATCTCAATAAAAAAAGGGACAACTATTTAGAAATGGCCTCAAATAATTTTTTTTTCTCAACCAAACACTAAGAACCAGTGATACGGTAATCAACTTAAAGCCAGGGAATGCAAATTCAGAGACAAATATAACAGCACAAGACAATGAACCTAAAAGAAAAACAAAAAGACTGCTGATCCATGATCCCAAGTTTCTACTACTCTTCCTTTCACAAAATCATTTTTCAATTCTAAAAAACCTATTACTTATATAAGAATCTGTTCTCCACCTTAACATCCAAGTGAAACACTACAACCATGAACCCATTAAGAAAACCTCTAAGAACCTGAATTGGAGTTGCTCTTATATGTCGACATGAAAGGAGTTGCTTGGCAGATAAAAATGTATATAATACCATGATTTAAAATGTCCATGATTCTGTTGTACTTTGAAACGTCACCAAGATTAATTTTCGTAACTATGTTTCAGCATAATACAATTCCTATGATTTTAATTGTACAACGTGACCAAGAGGTCCATGCTTTTCTATTGCTAACTAGACACAAAAGCACACCTCATTGACTCAATATTACAAATAAAATCAGATGCAATCAACTATATCAGAAAAACAAATGTAATGGCGCCCAAAGAATGCGGCTTGAGGTACGATACAATGAAACCAATTAAAAGGAGTGGAAAAATAGAGCAAAAATTAGTGATAGTGAATAAATGCATACCTATAGAAGAGAAGACTGTGGCAAACTGAAGGAAGGAAGAGGTGAAGTTGTGTGGTGCAGCGAACTGGAGGAAGGTGAGGCGGAGCTGTGTGGTGGCGACCGCGATAGACAGAGAGAGATAACAGGGACGGTGGGCAAGACGATCAGAGAGAGAGACAGGGACAGGGACGGTGACAGTGGTCGTGCGGTGGCGGTGGTGTGGTGGCCAAAAATGCGTTCCACAGAGAGAGAAAGAGATGAGAGACTAGGCGTTTATGAACAGTGAAGGGGGAGAGAAGGTCGTTTTCTGCTTCATAACGAAGCATACTGACGGACTTGCTTTACTTACTGATGGCCAAAGCCCGTCATAACACTATGAGGCTTTACCAACGACCAGACTTCAAATACCGACGGTCCAAGACCATCGGTAACCTCAGCAGTCAATTGACCGTCGAGATTACCGACAACCTAGACTGTCGGTATTTGAAAAATAAGCGGGAACCTGAAACGTGGTATGGGCATACCGACAGCCTATTACCAACGGTCACCGCCCGTCGCTAAAAACCCTCCATTTTCGATGGCTTTACATCGGTAAACGTAACCCGTCGGTAAGGTTTAGCGTACCACAGGTTACGTTTACCGATGGGTAAAGCCGTCGAAAATGGCGGGTTTTTGGCGACGGGCGGTGACTGTCAGTACGCCCATTTTTTCTTGTAGTGCTTGGTTATTTACAACTTGTCTCCTTAGTTGTGCATGAAGCGTAAATATGTTATGTTATCTATGATGATTTCTGGATCAAAACAGCCAGGAAATGACATAGCTGTTTATCTAAGTCCCTTGATTGAAGACTTGAAAATATTGTGGGAAGAATGCATTGATGTCTTTGACAGGTATTGCTGTGAAAATTTCAAGTTATGTGCCATGTTATTTTGCACCATAAATGACTTTTTAGCTTATGGGAACTTGTCTGGGTATAGTGTTAACGGACATAAAGTGTGTCCTATATGTGAAGAAGGAACATGCTACCATCAATTGCAACATGGAAGGAAGACTATTTATCTTGGACATCGTTGATTTCTCAGACGTAATCACCCGTATCAGATGTTGAAATAGGCTTTTAATGGATGCCAAGAGAATGGAGTTGCTCTAGAGACCTTAACTAGGCAAGAAGTTTATCAACGGGTGAAGGATATTAATGTTATTTTTGGAAAGAAACAAAAAAAGTCTAATGGCAAAAACATATGGAAGAAGAGGTCAGTGTTCTTTAATCTTTCGTATTGGTCCAGTCTTGATGTAAAACACTGTATTGACGTGATGCACGTGGAAAAAAATGTGTGTGATAGTGTAATTGGAACACTTCTCAACATTCAGGGCAAGACGAAGGATGGTTTGAATGCTCGTCTAGATTTGGTTGTGATGGGCATACGAGAACAATTAGGTCCACAACCAGGAAGCAAGACATATTTGCCACCAGCATGTCATACATTGTCAAAAGAACAGAAAAGAAGTTTTTGCGAGTGTCTACGGGGCGTAAAAGTGCCACAAGGATACTCTTCAAATGTCAAGAGTCTTGTATCAATGAAAGATCTCAAACTACTTGGCTTAAAGTCTCACGACTGCCACGTCTTGATGCAACAGCTATTACCAGTGGCTATTCGTGGTATCTTGCCAAAAAAGGCTCGGCATGCGATAACTAGATTGTGCTTATTCTTCAATGTTGTGTGTAGTAAAGTGATTGGCCCTCAGGAATTGGACGACTTGGAAAATGAGGCTATTATTATCTTGTGTCAGATGGAGATGTTCTTTCCTCCTTCATTTTTCGATATCATGGTTCACTTAATTGTTCATCTAGTGAGGGAGATTAGAGTGTATGGCCCCGTTTATTTAAGGTGGATGTACCCTGTCGAGCGATATGAAGATCTTGAAAGGGTATGTCAAGAATCCATACCGTCCTGCAGCATCTATTATTGAAAGGTACATCACAGAAGAAGCCATTGAGTTTTGTACAGACTACTTGTTGGAAGCGAAACCTGTAGGGCTTTCAAAGTCTCATCATGAGGAAAGATGTGATGGTAAGGGTACACGAGGTCTAAAGGTTAAGAGCATGGCTCGAGAGGAAGTGCTTCAAGCACATTTGTATATATTGAATAACATTGATGAGGTTGAGCCATACTTGTCTACTCATAAAACCATTGTCAAGGCTAAAAACCCTCGAATGAACGAAAAATGGGTGTTGAAAGAGCATAACAAGACATTCCTAAACTGGTTTAAAACACTGATTATGAATGATGATACTGCTTCTAATACCTTAAAATGGCTAGCACATGGACCTAGCTTTAATGTCTTATGTTGGAGTGAGTATGATATAAATAAATTTTCCTTTTACCCAAAGTCACAGGATGACAGGAGTACCGTGCAAAACAGTGGGGTTATGATCATGGCTTCTTCCATGCATTTCTCTAGTTCAAAGGATAAAAACCCCCACTACAAGAAAATTCGGATTTACCGACGGGCATATACCGACGGTCAGAGACCGTCGGTTAAACGTTGGATTTTTCGACGGCCAAGCCGTCGGTAAAACAACAAGTCCGTCGGTAAATTTACCGACGGTCAATGCCCGTCGGTAATTTCAAAGATATTTCATTTACGCGCCTATTTTTCAAATACCGACGGCCTTATACCGTCGGTAAGTTAAAAACCCGCTTGCATGCCGAGCAGCTATCTGACGGCCTAAACCGCTTGCAGAAAGCCGCTTGCACGCGCGATAATAATTAGAAGCCAGGCCTTCCCTTTCTCCTCCATCTTCATCCCTCTTCTCTTTCACTTCCCTCTCTTCCTCCGCCCTCACCACTACGCCGCCACCACCACCACGCCCACACCACCACCAGGCCGCCACCACCACCACCACTCTATTCTCTCTATTCTCTCTGCTCACATCGTTCTCACTCTTTCTCTCCACCACCACCACCACCACCGCGCCACACCACCACGCCTTAGTCGCCACCACCACCGCGTTTCTCCGCCACCACCACCACCACCGTGTCTGCTCTCTCTCTCGCTCTCTCATCTCTCTCTATCCGCCGCCACCTCCACGTAACAAAATCTCGCCGCCGCCACCTCCACAAAGACCACGCTGCCCGCCGCCACCACCTCCACAAGATCTTCCGCGCCACCTCCACAAAGACCGTGGTCTGCCGTCACCTCTGCCACCACCGTCTATTCTCTCGTCTCTATTCGCCCTTCTTTGTTCGTGTTTTTTTCTTCCGAATCCCAAATTGATTTGGTGTTCCTTTTCGATGTTTCAGGAACGATTGAAAGTTCTTGAAGTGATTTGAAGGTTTTTGACGTGATTTTGAAGGTTTTTGGTGCATCACAGGTATTCTTTTGTGGCTTGACCTCCAATTTTGTGTTCTGTGATTTTGGGAACTAAGGTTTGTTTGTATTCCCTGTTGTTGGTATTTGATTTTTGTTTTAGTAGCTTTGCAAGAGTAGCACTGTGTGAGATTATTAGTTGTTTGATGGTTGTTCTGCTGTTATTGATTTTGTGGATTGTTAGTTGTTTGACGGTTGCTCTGCTCTTATTGATTTTGTGGATTGTTAGTTGTTTTAAAAGTTTAGGATACTTATATTATGTCCAAGGTTAAAAGTTTGTCTTAAGCATGCTAATTAGAAGGGAAAAAAAAAACAATTCTAGTTGGCGCATCCTGCTCGGTTAGCATCATGATTTGAAAAAAATATTGAAAAAAATATTGGAATAAAGTCTTAAATACTGCAAACCTATGCCTTTGTTCGTTTTGTTGTAATTCGATTATTTTCAGTTTATATGCTCATGACTGACCAATGTTGACAACAAACAATGTCTTTAGATGGAAACCGTGGTCGAGGTAGGGCTTCCAGGAGGCCGATGATGTCTGCAAGGGAGTATCGGAATAGCTTTGTGACGATTGAGGATCGCGATGCTCGCCATCGTGATCCTCCTATGCCTTCCAAGAGGCCGATGATGTCTACGAGGGAGTATCGAACTAGCTTTGTCATCAGGACTAAGGATCGTGCTGAGGATCGTGATTTGATGAACCAAAGATGGTGATCCCAGAGGCCTGTAGCTACCGGTGATGCTCATCGAGGGACATACATCGCTCGTGTCTCCAAATGATGACGATGAGATCTTGGAGTATACTCCATCCACACCGAGTATTCTCCAATCGGAGAGGATTACACTCCGACCTCACCTGAGTATTCTCCAATCGGAGAGGATTACACTCCGCCCACACCAAAATATTCTCCCACCGTAGCAGATTACACTCCATCGACTCCTTCTGAGGATTCTACCGCCCGATTTTGTCCTGGGACTCCTTAAGGAGCCGCCACTAGCTAGCCTCTATTTTATATTATGCATGTTATGTACATTAGTATTTGACTGCTTTAACATTTTAATTGGATAAATGTATTAGGATAATATATGATGTATGTCTTTACATTTGTGCTTTTCTATTTAATTTTTGTCTTAAGCCTAAGTTCCAATTATTCCAACGTTTCAACGATTGTTCGCGAAACCAGGCCGCCACCACCACCACCACCACTCTATTATGCTCTATTATATGTTTTACATGAGGAGGTTAAATAGCTTTTGAGAATTCATGATTTGATAAAAATAGTGAAAGCCAAAAAGCTTACTTGGGGTTTATTTGGAATTATTTTATAACATGATTGTTGTTTGGTTGGCATCCTGCTCATTTTTGTTGATTGCTATTTGGTAGCTTGTTAGTTAAAATTTTCTATGTTTTTTCTGTATTTTTAGTTCGAGGCCACGACATTGCTCCGAGACTGCCACTCACATCGAAGGACGTGGACACTCTCTTGTTCTGAGAATTAGGTATGCACTCTAACGAAATGTCGGTTGACTCATTGGGTGAAAAAGGGTTGGCTGTTGACCCCCACACCGACATATTTATTTGATTTGCTTCATAGTTCTCTCCAGAGAGAGAATTTTGAGGTGATGTGTGTTTTGGCTAACAAAGGATGTTTTATGTTGAAGTGATGTATAGTTGTCGTAGTTTTCGAACAAGATATCAATCCACATTGAAATTGATTTTCGATTCAAAATTGAATTCAATTGAAGAGTAACTCTATTTTTTTTTTTTAAAAACCTTTTTTTTTTTTAAAAACAGTAGTAGTTCTAGTGGTCGACTCGCTTTTTTTAAATTTTTTTTTTCATTATTAACAAAAGGTACCGGAATAAGAAAGGGTAACGCAGATAAAATACGAGCTTGTTTTATAGCAATCGTAATTAATCGTTGTTGTTTTAAGGTCAATCTATTCACGCGTCTAGATAATATTTTTGACGAATTCGAGGGGTCCCGTTGAGTTCTTCATAATCATAATATTTTGGATTCGTATAAATGACTCAATAGATCACCTTTTCCTATGTTTCAAAAAATCCCATTTCATTTTTTTTAATGATGTTTTTGAAAAATGAACTTCATTAATTGATTCAAAACCCCTCTTTCTGGATAATATATGTCGATACTTTTTCTTTTAAGTTGAAAGAAAAGTAAAAGAGAGAAGGAATCACTCGATTTACTTCTCTCCACAGAGGGAATTTTGTTTGATGTATATTTTATGTTAGAGTAAGGTAGCATGTAGATTATTCATTTAGCAAGCAACACATAAACTCAATTTCAGTAAGTGAATCTCTGATCCTATGTTCATGCTACGTCTCGCTATACTTATAGAAACCAATTTATATTGAGATAGTAACCATATTAATCTCCAAAATATTTACAGATTATAACTATATACTATACTGTAAATACAAACAACGTTTATTAAACTAAAAAATTTAACATATGAAAGACATATTATTACACAAAGACATGAATTCTGTCGAGGAAATTGATTCCCAAATTAATCGTATCAGACACTAATTATAAACTATTAAAATCCTATATTTGATGAATTTAATTATGTGATGATCTTATTTTTTTAAAAAAATAATAAAGTAACCAATTTTATGTTGTTTAGAGATACCATCAACTGCCTTGGTTAATGTAGTAGATTCCGGTGCTAGGCTAGTTTTTAACTGCAGAAATGTAAAATGATTGTTTTATGGACAATTAATGGATTAGGATGTATGGTAGATGTGACCATATAGGAGCTCTAATTGCATGGCATATACCAAGCCAAACCACTATGAAAACAAAAATTGTTAAAAGGATTTATGCTTCCCTTGCCGTCGGTATGCTTGTTTAATTCTATCCTTTAAGAGGATGTCAACTTTCAACATGTTACTTTTTAATTATTGATGAAATGGATGTTTGATTGTTGTTATTAGTATCGGAGAAAAGCCTTACCTTCCCGTTTGAGGTTCAATATATTATTGAGTGCGTGTACTCTTTTAGATACCACGTGTTCATTGTATATTGAACCTTGAATTGTCCAAGTCGGACAGTTTGGGAAAAAACTTTTTCTTTACTTGTATAATAGTTGTTGCTTGATTCTCGTATCTTGATATTTGATGAAATTTCGGTTAGATTCATTTCCTTTTGTTCTCTGGGTGCATACTTGATTGCCTTGTTCCTAACTGCGATCATTTTGTGTACTCAGAGACCAATGGGAAATGCTGCCGAAATTTTGTCAAGTATAAGATATGAGAATTACGGAATGACTATTATACGAGTTCTGAAAAAGTTTTTCCTCGAATGGGATAGGGTTGCATTGAAGCAGATGATCCACAGGAAGAAGTGGCTTATCAAGTGGATGAGATGTCTCATGTCAACGTAGTAAACGAAGTTGAACCCATTTCTCGACTACGTGACGATCCAATCACATATGAAGATGTAAATGGAGATGAGGAATTAAATGAAGAAGTGGCAGAACCATCAAGATCTGAAGACGATGCCGAAGCAGAGTGGGCAGAATGGGCAGAATAAATTTGTTTAACTTTTTACAATTAGAGAATTTAATGTCTAACAACATATTTTATTTTGTCAGTTATTTTCATATAACTTGTTTATTTTTTGGAATTCATTTTTAATATTGTTATGTTTAAATATAATATTTCATGATCAAGTATTATTGAATTGCTCTATAGACATATATGGCATCAGAGGTTCAGTTCGACTTCCACCACCCAAGAGTGGTCAACCAAGGGAAGGGCATCATTGCCGACCCCTCGCCGTCGGAGGCCGAACATTATTAGGATTGATGATGTCGGCTATGCGATGTTGTCATCCACACAGGCCCAGATACATCTACGCCTACACAAAGTTCCAATGAGTTCGCCCCTACGCAGCCTCACGCCACATTGGGCACCTACACAAAGATGCGGGACCTTCTCGCATCGACACCCATTTACATGATGCCCACCCCAGGGTTCCAGCAGACACTTGCCGCTTCTTCCTCTCATTTTGTGTTTGAGACGCGTTCGACACTCATGTGTCCGATCAGAGTATAGTGTGGGCCAGGCACTGATCGACCGGGGTTCAAAGCAGACGAGGAGGTTGAGCAGCGGCAGGATGAGCAGGAGGTCGTTGATGATATTCAGATGTCGCATGATGGCCGAAGTTGCTATCGTGCCACCGGTAGAGGTGAGTATGTAGGTTGAATACACATTTTTGCCCCTTATCTTTTTTTTTAGTTTTCAATTTCGTCCCTTATCTTTTTAGTTTTCATTTAAGTCCCTTAAACTTCAAAAATCACATCAATTTCGCTCTTTCTGTTTATTTATTCATATTTTCTTAGACGAATCACCATCCGACATGTGGCGTAAAAATAAAATAAAATAAAACAAACCGCCACGTGTAAAATGGTATTTCGCCTAAGACAAAAAAGAATAATTAAAAAGAAAGGACGAAATTGAAGTAATTTTTATAACTTAATGGACTTAAATGAAAACTAAAAAAAGGATAAGGGACGAAAATTACAGTTTAACCTATATATTTTTAACTTGTTTGGTATGTTGTTATTGTTTAGGTTCCTTCCACAAAGCCACCGCGAAGGCTATCACTAAGTAATTGAGCAAAATTACCACGCCTATTGGCCCACCTGGGGACGCCGACGGTCGAGCTGAGGCACATGTTCAATTCTTTCAGAGTAAGTTGTTTATTTATTTTTTGTTGCGTATTATTTTTATTTCATGAATCTCAATTATTTTTAATAACGTATTATATTCATACAGAGAGGTTTCTTGGAAGGAAGAGCAGAGGAGCAGATCAAGAAGAACTTCCATATGAAGGCTTCCCACCGCCTATCCGATATGCTTAGAGATGCCCGCCTCAATGGGCAGCCCACTTGGATAGGAGATGAGATCCGGCAAGACTACAAGCGCATCGAACTCCCCGAGTTCAAGGCTGCAGTTTAGAAGGCGAAGAAGAATAGAGCCTCTGAAAAGGGTGGGAGCTTGCATACTGGAGGTTCGGTCAGTCAGGCACGCAGCTCGACTTGTATGTTTTATATTATTATTATTATTATTATTATTATTATTATTATTATTATTATTATTATTATTATTATTTAGCTTTTTTATTAAATAATTCCAGTCTCAGTGGTTGCAAAGGGAGGTTCAGTTGCACGAGCTCCATCCTGCAACTCATATTAGGAGAGGTACCGGTGAGTTTGTCGATGAGCGGTCGAGGCACTCCGTAATTATAAAACATAATGAATAGTTTTTTAACAATGTTTATATTGTTTTATTACAATAAAAATTGACTAATTTGTTTATGTTTGACAGAGGAGTTTGAGGCGAGGATGTCTCAGGTTAGATCTCGGACATCCTCATGTTCCCGCCTCGAGCCCAGAGGATCCAGCCGCGTCGATGGTTCGGGCGCATGTTGTTGGCGGCAAGAAGAAGGGTCGCTTATACGGTCGGGCGACCTTGCCAAAGAACTACAAGAGGGCGCCTCTCTTTGGAGAGTCGCCCAGCCGATCGTCTTTGCCGCGGATGAGCGGGAGATAGCGAGTTGAAGCGGGCCATGGCCGGCAGCGGCGATTAGCGGCCGAGCAAGAATGGATCGCGGCCGTCCGGCAGAGGAGGCCGCCGACGGCTACCATTTTGGCTCAAAGTCTTTGCAATGGCTGACAGGAGGATCTGTACCATTTGCTAGCTCGCCAGCCGCCTCCTCCACCGCCTCCGCCTCCGCCTCATAGTACTGGTGATCATGTCGATGATGTAGATAGTGATAGTGATCATGATCATGATTATCAGGACTATTAGTTATGTTTGTATTGATATTTTTTTATATTTTCAGATATTTTTTATTACTGTTTTGTTCGTCGAATTTTTTTATTTATTTGTTACGTTTCTTTTTTTTAATTTGTTTTATAGTTATATTATCGCATTACATTTTTAAATACAGAAAGAAATTAATTATTAAATGTGATAACTAGTAATCGTTAATTAAATGGATAAATAAATTAAATTGATTACAGAAATTAAAATTAAATAATTTAAAAAAGTAAATATTTTTTTAATAAAAATAAATATTTAAACAATTTTCAAAAAAAAATTTAAGTTCGGATTTACCGACGGTCATGGCCGTCGGAAATGTCATCGGAATTACCGACGGGTTAAAACCGTCGGAAACTTACCGACGGCTTAAAGCCGTTGGAAATGGCATCGGAAGTTCCGACGGGTTAAAACCGTCGGAGAAAACCGTCAGAAATTTACCGACGGGTTAAAACCGTCGGAAACTTACCGACGGCTTAAAGCCGTTGGAAATGGCATCGGAAGTTCCGACGGGTTAAAACCGTCGGAGAAAACCGTCAGAAATTTACCGACGGGTTAAAGCCGTCGGTAAGTATTTGCGACGGGCAGTTTACCGACGGCCTAATGTCCGTTGGTAATCCGTCGAAATTTTTTTATTACCGACGGTATTTGTGGATTACCGACGGCTTTTGGCCGTCGGTAATCCCGCTATTTCTTGTAGTGCCCGTTCTTGCTTCCATAGCTTACTTTGGGATCATTGAATATTTGGGAGCTCGACTATTGTAAATTTAGAGTTTATGTTTTTAAATGTAAGTGGGTTAACAGTAATCGTGCACACACCAATGAATTAGGATTTACATTGGTGGACCTTGACAAGATAGGTTATAGTGACGAGCCTTTCATCATGGTTGAACATGCAAAATAAGTTTTTTATGTCACGAATCCCTCTAGCAGAAGTTTATCTGTAGTCCTCCAAAAAAGAAGCACGCATCAGATTGATGAAACTCAAGATCCAACCCTAGATATTTATGACACTCCTTCTTTCACAACTCAAAGAACTTCTTTCACTGATGAAAATGAAGTGGATGATGTATATGCCACTCGTGATGATCATCAAGAAGGGATTTTGGAGGACAATAAAAAATGAACAAGAAATGCTTTCTAGCTAAGTTAGTACTTAATTCTTATATGTCCATTATAATTCTTGTTAAATGATGCATGTTTGTAATTTATTTATTATTTTAGTGATTTATTTATTTTTTGACTAACATGTTCTCATATTTTTTGTGTAAACAGGCATCATGGCTGATACATCAGGCTCCTCTCTGATCAAGAGAAGTAGCAGACGTGCCACGACCATGACACATTTCATTGCAAAACGTGTCATTGGTCAAAGGTACAATATAGATTTTGATCTTGTTACTTTATTGCCCACTGGAGACCTAATGATACAATTAAAGAGTTATGTCGGGTACCTTTCCCGTAGCAGGGCTCCTATCCATGCAAAGTTGTGGAAGGACATACAAAGTGACATCAAGCATAGGATTTGGCAAGATCTCACGGTATTTACTCTTAACACAATTCTTTATAAGTTATTGAATTATCCATATATATGATTAACTACATTTATACTAACACCACAATTTTGTTGTGTAATTGTAGGAAACCTGGACTGTTCCTAATGACGACAAGCTTAGGAAGAAATTTTTTACTTAAGCAGGGGAGCATTGAAAGCAGTTTAAGGTCATGCTTTCCAGACCTATGTATTTGGGAATGGAGATGTAGATGGAAACACAACACCATTTGTAAAATATAATTATATCTCCAAGGAAGACTGACAATTGTTTGTTAAGAGCCGTCATAAGGAAGATTTTTAGGTTAATTGAAATCATGGTTTTTTTTTACATGGCATAGCTAATTTAATATTTTTATTGACTTATAATTTGTTGTTTCTTATTTGTAAGAGGACAAAAGCAAAAAAGGAAAGGAAAATGCATCGAAGAATCTATACCCCCACATAACATCTCGTGGGGGTTATTTTAAGCTTAAGGCCGATGTAATTGAAGAGAGAAGGAAAAAAAAATGTCCGAAGAGGCGGGTGATGGAGGCTTAGTTATTGATGAGCCACCCTCAACTACACGAGAGGAGCTTTGGTTGATGGCCCGACAAAGGCGTTCAGAAGCGTTTACATCTGAGATCACAGCCTCAGTGGCTTCAAGAATTGTAAGAAAATATTTCCATTGATCAATGTAATTGTTTTACAACTTATGCATTACATTACACAATGTATTAATTTGGAAATTAATTATATGTGTTTTAGGGGGACTTGGTTGTATAGAGTACAGAGGGTACTTTTGTTCCACAGGGACGCCAGGATATCTTGACTGTTGCCCTTGGAACACAAGAGCACCCTGGTCATGTCCGCACTACTGGTTGGGGTGTTGGCCTAAAGAAATACTATAGACGATCTTCACGCCGCACCACGGCCGGTATATCCAAGAAGGACTTGCAGCAGCTCCAGGGGAAGATGTCCAGGGAGATCCGAGAGGAGATCCGAAGGGATATGTCCTTGACTCAGAAACAGGATATCCAAATGGCGATGAAGGAGGCCCAAATGGTGATGTCCTTGATGAGGGCGCAGGAGATCCAAACGACGGTGAAGGAGGTATGCGTAACTTGACACTTTTAGTGAAATAAAAAGTACTAACTTTGGTAATGTTATTTATTTTAATTACTTTATTTGATGCAGGCGCTACAATCTATGGGTGTAGGAAGCAGCTATACCGCTCCTCATGATTGTTGTGGTCCTAGAGGTACCGTGCAGGTGAGCACTAAGGGTAACTGTTCACCAGATGATGATGAGAACTAGCCAAACAAAGAAAAATTTTGCTTAAAAATGAGACTTCTCAAAGGTGACAACTTCAATGTAGACTTGGAGCATGACCGCAAAGTCTTTGAGTGGTTTTCTATTGATAGGAAGGACATTCATGAGGTTGGTGATGGTGATCATTGGCTATCCAGTGAAATCTTGTCAGTATGGTGCACGTAAGTATCGATCATTACTTTATAAAAATTATTTTGTATGTATCAATTATAATTATTTGATTCAACATCTTAGGTATCTTCATCGCCTCTGTGTGGCAAAGGAGTCCTGTAATCGATTTGGGTTCTTTCACCCAAATAATATTATTATAACAGCAAAATGGTGTTATCTCAAGTTTCAGTGCAATCATACTTACAAAATAAAATGGACTCTGAATCAAAAAAATGTTACCTTTGACCGTATCTGAATAGGTAAGTACATATAAACTGTATTGTCCAATTGCTAGCCTAGTTTGCTTTTGTCTAATTATTGTTGTCCAATATTAATTACAATGAACACTGGCAACTGTTTATCATTTGTCCTGATGATTATTTGGTTGTTTGGTTGTGCTCGCTGCACTATCAACCAACAACAGAAATTAAGGGGCGTAATTGAGAGGTAAGCTTTCATTTTTAACATATATATACACATTGATTTGTCTTTTATTAGATCTATTGCATTAATTTGATGAATTAGATCTATTGCATTAATTTGATGAATTCATTTAATTTTCAGTGCTATGGAGGGATATTACCTATTGAAAGGCCGTAAGAAGAAAAAGCCTATTAGATGGGTGATTCCTGTAGTAAGTACTTTGTCTACCCGAAAATTCATTTACATTTAATATTACTAGTTTAATGTGTATAATATTTAAATATCATTTATACGCTACTAAGTTGTTCATATTTGTAAGCGGCTCGACAAAATAACGGCTATGCTTGTGGCTACTATGTGATGAAAAACATGTTAACCATTGTCTCAGTCGATATTGTTGATCGTTGGGAGCTGGTATTAGAATTTTTAAAACTATTCAATTAATGTGTTATTTCTGGTTTTAGCATATACTTGTTTAATTTAATATTATATATATGTTTGGTCTTGTAGATATTCAATGACCCATCACCATTTGGGAGAGATGATATAAATGAACTCAGAGAAAGTTGGGCATAATTCTTTCTGCAGCTGCATGAGGAGAGGAAGATGAAGTTGTTGCAAGAGTCTGAAGGTGGAGAAAAGAACGGATCCGGAAAACCCCAAAAACGTCATAGAAAGCATTAGTAAATATCACTTAGAAAACAATAGTATGACTTATATGCACTTAGTGACAATTTTGATGCCAAATTTTATATATATAAGTTTGTAGAGTGTTTATAATTTAAGTTTGCGAATTCTGTGAATTTAAGTTTGTGAATTTTGTTGAAATGTTTGTTGAAGTATTTGTGAATTCCTGTAATGTTGCATGTTTCTGAATTCTGGTGCCATATTTGGGCATGAAAGAATAGAAAAATAGACCAAATTGTTAAAAAAAAATCAGACTATTTTACACCGGTTATGGAAATAACCGGTGTGAAAATCTTGACATTTCACACCGGTTTTTCTGGAAAAAAAAACCGGGGTCTATTGTCTAACTTATTACCTCTATTTGGTTGTAACCTGGATAACACGTTTGATATTAGACACCGGTTTATATTAATAACCGGTGTAATATACCATGTTAGACACCGGTTGGTTCCCTCATTTAACACCGTCTTTTAAACCGGTGTAATAAATATTTTTTTACACCGGTAAAAACCGGTGTAAAAAGGTCTACATACAACACCAGTAGTATCTACATCAGCACAAAAATCGGGATTAAATGTGAAATTTAACTGGCGTAAATTATATTTTCTCCACCAGTGAAAGTTTATATTTAATTTTATTCATATGAAACATAGCATTTCTTACAACAGAAACTTCTTCGCAAGAATATGGTGGACTGAAAATGATTGTGATTCAGTTCAAAACCCATCCTTGGGGTGGTTTCTTTGCTTGTTAGTTGAGTTTATTTTTTCTTTTTTTTTTATTTTTTTTTCTTTTTAGAATCCGTTTGTTGAGTGCTTGCTCATTAAGTCATTAGTAAACCTTTGGAATAATAGAATAAAATTTTCCCGCGTTTGTTACACTTTACTGCGCTTTAGACACGCAGCGAAAAGTGGAGTGCGACTATATATGCGACAGCCCTTGAGTCAACGATTATAGGGAATAGATTATTTTCTCAGATATGTTAGCAAATTGCGAAGCAAAATCCCATCCCAATAACGAGATAGTTAGAGACGCATACGGCATAAATACGTTGCCTAAAGAAAAGACAAGAATAATAAACCCTTACGGCAAAGACACGTCCGTGAATAATTTTGTTACTCACTCAACCATGCCTATGGATTTTGATACCAACTCAACCGCATAAAGCTATTACTATAACTTTAATTTCTTAGTCACGTATGAGGTAAGTATATATGTATAAACAGAGAATTGACCATGAATTCCAAAAAAAAAAAAATTAACCATAAAAAAGTTAGTAACAAAGAAGTTAGTAATTAACAAAGGTTATTAAGACTTAAAGACCATAATAATTCACTTACCGACTCAACTACTCACCATCAGTAATATGTAGATAATATTAACATAGTACATTATAAAATAAATATTATATTACCCATAGTATATAGAGATATTAATTAGACTTCCACCATTGTTGATGTTTCATGTCATTGCCTTTACCATACTAAAAAATTAATTAGTATTTTGCATGTGAAACTCGTACTAAACTACTCACTCTTTATTCATATTCTTATATTATTTGGTTTGTTGAGTGATCAAATTTTCTTTATTTATTCCTAATCAAACAAATTTATTTATTTATTTATTTATTGACAAAGAAAGCCTCGAAGTCTTAGACTGATATAATCATATTGATTAATTATTTCAAATATAAATTGTAGTTAATTATATCACGATCGACAATCATAGTTCTTATTAAATCACCTAACAGTAACACGTTAGGTGTTGCTGAACATCAATAATTCAATTTATGATTCTTAAATTATAACGTTCAAAGAAAAAATGGGAACATTATGTACCCAAAACAAAATGGGAACACCAAATTGTATCAAAAAAAAAATGGGAACACCGAACACTCAAAAAAAAAAAAGTCTTGAAAACTCAACAAAGGCACAAAACTTAATTAATTTGTCTTGAACAAAATATTTTAAGAAATTTATGATTAAAATGAAAGACGTAACACGCAACCGTACGCAAAGAGACTTAATAATGGAAAGAACCGTTGAGGAAATAATTAAGTAAAAGTGACATGAAAACATATGCATCGTGGTTCTTGACATTTTGGATGTTTTGTGTGAAATGTGAAATTATTGTCCTATATTTTTATAAGTTAAATATATATATTAATTATTAAAAATAGGTAGTATTCAGCACACAAGAGATATGAAAAGCTAGTCATTAATTGTTTTAATACAATTTCAAAAAAAATAAAATATTACAGAAAAAAAGTTAAAGATTACTGTAACATTGAAAAGTTTAAACCAAATCAACAAATTACAATAGCATTATAATAAAAGTAATTCTACGTATGTCTATCAACCCAAACATATAACAGTATTCTTAAACAAAAATATTTTTTATTATCCCTTAAAAAATGGGGTCATATACGGTCGCACTCCCTAGGCACCATCGGAGCCACCACCGGATATATGCGAAAGCCAAAAGAACATCAAAATGAATCGTAAACTAGCAATAGCATATTCCGTCATTTCCTAATACTTCTAATTTGAATGGAAATGAAATTTGGAAAGTTTCTAAATAAAAAGAAAAAGAAATTTGGAAAGTTCAATACTGCAATCGGAGGGGTGCACGTGGTCACATGGAATGTGTAGCTAGCCACTTGGATGTTTGAGAGGGTACGTATGAACCAGTTTGGGCAGTGGGGTTCTGCCAGCCAAGCAATGTCTCCATCATCTCAATTTCAACTGTTTTCAATTTACAAAAATGGCTTTCTCATCGCTGGACGCAAAGAATATTGGTGGAACACAAGTCCCACTTAAATTAAAAATAAGATATTAAAAGACTTTATAGGTAAATTACACTCTTCATTTTATAAGTTAGTTTTATAAAGGTGAATTAATTCCAAAATCATAATTTTATATCAAAGTCTATCATAGATCTACTGGGTCATCCACTGCAAATGACATCCCTCACCTTATAAATCAGTTTTGTAAGAATGAGTTAGGCCAAAAAATCCTAATACCTTTTATAAAATATATGTATATATGTATATGTATCTGGATTATTATTCTTATTATTATTTTGAATATTTATTTATTTACGCTCAATTCCCATGCTGCTTAGCTGCCTGAAATGTTTTAAATTTATATCTTTTTAGTGTTTCGATTTTTTTTTCTATTTGCGAAATTATTATGTGACCTGTCACTGGTTTCTTTCATGTAGCTAGGTGGTGGAACGACAAAACTTAGGGAAAGTTTTTTAGGTGTAGTTAGTACTGTTCTTCTCATAAAATAAAATAAAAATTGTTTTGATAATAATAGTTATGAGAGGTTAAAAATAGTAGGAATTGATAGAAAGAGAAAAATTTACCTATTTTATACGAGGAACAATACTAACTATACCTAGAAAATTTTACCTAAGTTTTGTCATGTGGTGGAAACCCTGTCACTGAAATGTGTATATAAAGTGGCTCCTACCCATCATCATCGTGGATATTGAATATTGTCCTTTTTCTTGCTGACCTAGATACCTCACTCTTCATTAGTGCTCTGTGGTTGTTGGGATATTTGTTTTTCATTTTATTTTTAATCGTCAACTCGTAATATGTTTTGGTGACCTGTTATAATTAATATGGGTCTTGTAAATAGGAAAAAAAAATAGAGAGACAAGATAAAAATTGTTGATGTATTAATTCAAACCATTAAATGTAAAAGGGAGAGGCTGTAACTAACTGTTAGGGAGGATTTTGGTTAGTTAGTAACTAATTTAGTTGCAACAGAATTAAGTGTCAAGCCAGTACTATAAATACCAAGGCTAAGTGTAATCAATTAAAGTGAATAAAATTTCAATTTTTCCCTCCATCTCTATCATCTCGGTAAAACCAATTCTACTTCTGTTAATTCATGTTCAACTCCAACAAAAATATGTACACTACAACAGTTTCGACAATAAATAGCGCTTATTTTTTGTCTTAAACAGCGCTTAAAGGTGCTGAAAATTAAGCCGCTGTCGATTGTATTTCAAAAAAACAGCATTTATAAAGCGCTGCCAAAAATTGACAATAAACAGCGCTTCCTTTAATGAAGCGCTGTTTAATGTCTTATTTTTTTATTTATTTCCCTCGTATGCACATGATATCCGTTGCATAATATTCTGAGAACACAAAATGCACACCAAACACCAAAATTGTTATCAACACCCAATTGTATCAACATCAAACTTCACTAAAACCAAATTTAACGTTACAATATAATTTTTCTTCATAGAAACAGTACAGATCCATTGCATTAATATGAATAAATTACAATATAATTACAATATAAATTAATCTAATACAAGTCTACCTAGTATGCTAATGTTCAACAAATGTGCAGGAATTAATTACATGACCACATAAGCATGTTATTTACATCAACACCAAACTCATAAAAACCAAATTTAACAAAATCACTTAAACATTAAATGTTAATCTTCTTCTACCTGCCTATAATTGATAAAATTCCTAACAAAATATTGACACCACTCTTCTTTGAGTTCGGTATGATCAGAGTATGTGTCGAATTGACAATCAGGAAAGTACTGGGAAATGAAAATTAAATCAAGTTAGAAGTGAACAAATGCATTCAAATGGTATGTGTAAAAGTAAAAAAATTATATAAACTTTCAAATTATTACATACATACCTCTGTTGAAATTTGTGTTTGATTATGAACGACAATATCCTTGAGAAACTTCAAAGCATACTGGCCATAGTCATCAGAGTTCGGTTGGCGAGGACACTATAAAGCAAAAAATATGAAATTAATTGCTTTTATTTTGGTAATTTGAATATTTGCATAAACAATTTGATATAAATACCTTTATCGGTATCCATTTAGGTGGAGACGAGTTAGAAAACCGAGACTTGTTTCTTCGATAAATTAGGATAACCCTAAGAACAAAATCAAACAAAATAATTCAATATCCAATTTTACACTCATAATCATTTCTACCAACCAAAAAAATCATTCCAATACATTCATAACCACTGCTCTTAACATCAACACACAGACTATATCAAATTTCTAACAAAATTTTGGCAGAGTCTCCCCTAAAATATGGACATTCCAAAATTTATAAAATACATGTAACAACATAAAATATCATACCAGCCAGCACAACAAATACAAATGGATTCATAACCAATATCCAATATCCAATATCCAATACATTCATAACCAATATCCAATATAATATATACACACTTACTAATTGTACTTCTCTTTCAAGAAACATAAAAAATAAGCAAATCCAGAGATATTGTATAGAATACTCTATAACGTTTTGAGATAAAGGCTTTATTATGAGATACTTTCAGAGGCAGTGTTACAGTATCGAAGTTTACGACTTCTATATCGGCACACAACCTACCGAAAAAGAATGTTGAGCGGTGGCGTGAGGCGGAAACGGAACATATTCGATCATGCTTAGGGTAGGACAATTGAGGGTGGTGCTAGTCGAGGCATGGGGCGGGGGAGGGTAGTCAAGATGGATTTAGTGAAAACAAGTGAGGGTTTATATTTGGTTTAATTGCACTTTTTGGCTTGATATTTGGGGGTGAATTCATCAAATATGATAAAATTAGTTAAAATTTCTTTATACTTGGCTTAATTGCACTTTTTGTTTCCCAACGTATCGTAATTGTGCGATTTTGGTCCTTCGAGGTTTCAATTGTGCGAAATGGGTTCTCCAGGAATTATGATTGTGCGATTTTAGTCCCTCAGGTTTCAATTGTGCGAATTGAGTCCTCCAATTATTGTAATTATGCGATTTTGGTCCCTCTTCCCGTTCAATTTCTAATTGAAAATGATTTGTCATGTGTGGGTATGACATGACACATAACTTGGTCTTAGTAGCATGTTAGTTGGCTTAAAAATTGAAAAACTCTTACGAAATTTTTAGTTGTAGATTGAATGAAAATTGAATAGAGTGACCAAAATCACACAATTGTGATACTTAAAGGACCTAATCCACTCAATTAAAACTCAGGACTAAAATCACACGATCGCATAAAAATTAAAAATTTGATCAAACTTAATTGAAAATACTAAAAGAATGTGTTATTAGTGTATTTTTGTAATTTCTAACATTAATGCATCATTAACCGGTAGAATTGATGATAAGACTTTGTGACGTCATAGAAAGTTAAAAATCGTTTACTCCAGATCCTTATTATAAGGAACAAAACTCTAAATCACACAGATCAAAAAAATGCATTGAAAATATATTTTTCTAATTAATACTCTTAAAGATTTACTTTTTTTCCAAAAGTACCCCTTTTATGAACCAACCCACTTGCATAGGAAATAAGTTATCTCATTAATATAAGTCTCGCTATAAATAAGGGTATAAATAGAAATTAGGCATTTAATACATTTAAAAATTGATGTTGTTTCTTATAATTAAGACAAAAAAAGACATTTTATTTTCTATAAAATGAATAGGAGGGAGTATTTTGATTTGTTTTTTAAAGCAAAACTACAACATTTACTCCATCCGTTACTTAATATAAGCAAAAATACTTAAACTCACGCTTTTAAGAAAGTTACTTAATTGTAATTAATTTTCTCAATCTCATAAAAAAGATAAGTATATTTTCTAAACTATCCTTAATGACGATTACTTGTTGAAGTAATTGGAAAACAAGTTTTGAATTAATTAAGGGCACTTGTGTAAACTATGCTTATACAAACCAAGAAAACCAATTAATTTTGTTGTTTTCGATAAAGTTATTAGTTTTTTCCTATAATACCCTTGAATATTTATTACCCATCACTCTTTTTTCTCTCTCTACAATAAATAATTAAGGGTATAATTAAGAAACAAGTAATTAATGCAACCTTAAATTATCAAAATAACAAATAAAAAAAACAAATTTTTTATTAAAAACTGATAATTAAAAAGAAACGGAGGGAGTATTAAGCAACAAAAATTTTACTTATTTTTTGTTTATATTAAATAATGGATGGAGTGTATGTGCTCCCTTCAATTTACATAGAAGTGGTCAAAAACCATTTATGTTCATTAAAGTTTTTACATCTCCCACTCCAACGTATAGATGCCTTTGCAATTAACTCTCCCATTAAGAAAACTTGGAATTTGAACCAAATAATCTGAAATGCGGTGAAGTGTTTTATTGCTGTCATAATTATTGTGCTACAATCCATATCAAAAACTTAAAAACCTACCCATAATTAATTTGATAGGTCTTGCTAACAAGTGTCTTAAGAGTACTAATTAAAGAAATAGAAAATAGAAGTTTTGTATTGGAAAGAACAATTTTTAAACTTTCAAAGAATTGAATACACCACTTCCCAAAACAATATTTCTATATTTGTTTCCTTAATCAATGCCCTAAGGGCACTCGTTAGTATTTTCCTAATTTGATTTGCAGTTTGTTAATATGCTACTCCCTCCGGAATACTAAGGAAAAAAAAAACTAACTTCATACGGATTAAGAACGGTAGTTATGATTATTTAATTTTCTTGATTTTATATAAAAAATAAATTATATTTATTAAACTATCATTAATCGTAATGGTCTTTACATTTGAATTTGCAATTGTTTCTTGGGGGCGTTTCATTCTTATGGAAAATGAAAGGTGAATTAACTAAAGCATATTTTTGGAATAAAGACATTAAATATAGTCGAGTTAGTTAAAATTTGCTTATATTTGAGTCCACCAAACTTGAACATTTTTTTGCTTACAATTGAGTCCAGATGGAGTATACTACGACTACAGTATCGAATGTAACCAAAAAATCACTCATGTTTAATGGTCCAAAATAGCATAGGCAAATCCAACTAATTTCACCATATTTAATGATATCATTGCTAAAATATCTTTCATTTAATTCAGATTTTATGTTTCCAATAACCCATTTTATTCTCATAAAATAAGTTCCCATAGAAAACTAAACGAAAGGAAATGACACTTTAAGAAATACAACTAGCTTTTTTATTATACCAAGAAAATTAAATGAACTTAACTAACATCCTTAATTAGTGTGAAATTATGTATTTTTGCTTATATTCGAGTCTGAATGGAGTACAATAAATTTAACAATTTTTCTAACATTGGCAATGTTGTACACGATAAGTCTCATTAATTACCAACTTTTTTCTTTATTAACTACTTTTTTCATTCTAAAACTATTTATGTTTAAGGTTAGTACACACAGATTAAGAAATACTCCCCTTGATTCTTATTATATGGAACAAAACCGTAATTCACTCGAACTAAGAAAAAACATTGAAATATTTTTTTCCTCCAAAAATACCTCTTTGACGAACCAACTCATTTGCATAGAAAATAATTGTATCTCATTAATATAAATCTCACTATGAATAAGAGTATAAGTGAAAATTAGACATTTTATACATTTGAAAACTGATGTATATTTCTTATAATTAGGACAAAAAATAACTCTTTTGTTCCTTCTAATAAAGACCAGAGGGAGTAATAAATAGATATGTAATGGGACTAAAATATCATAATTTAATCTCTTAGTACTTGTCATTAGTTGCGAGGGGTAACCCTAATGCAGCCAAGGCCCCGGGAAGATTAGTCCTCGGCAAAGCCGGGGGATACTTCCACCAATGCCATGGTATCAAAAAAAAATCACATTATAAATTTCTAATTTTTCTTTCAAACTAAGGGTATAGCGGGAAAAGAAACATTAATTATACATTGAAATTCTAAAACATCAATAGTTTAGAAATAGATGGAGTACTTACATTCCTATTTGATGGGAAGAGAGAGGTTACACAAAAATGTGGCTTATCATGTAAGCAGAATGACCAATTAATACGATAGGGTACTTGAGATACAAGTAAGTAAAGAGTATTGTTGAAAAAAAAGTAATTAATACTATCTCGATCGATATTCTAAATTACTATGTGATCCGGAGTGGCCAAAAAGGCCCACTCCGCACCGGACTGATCCGACCAATAAGGAAAATTCGCCCCAAAACAATAACGACCCGACCGGGGGTTCTGTCCTCAAGAGAATAAACCCTAGGGATCAATATCGACCGTCGGATACATCTAATAGCTGATAATCGATCTAGGGTTACTTGAGGATATCCACACGTCAGCGACCTGACCTCAGCTATAAAAGGTCTATGACCTGATCAATAAAGGTACACACTGTTCATTTCCTTACCTCACCTTATTCTGATACTGACTTAGGCATCGGAGTGTGTACAGGTACACCCCCACCGTCGTGCTCCGTCGTGCCCCACCGTTCGTGACCCTACTCTGGCCGCTTCCGAGATCCACTTCAGATCACTATGCGTGTTTGGTTCTAAGATGACAAAAATTGATTTTGAATGAATTAATTTTGTAAAATTGATTTTAGTTAAAAGTAAATCGAATGCAATGTGATTTATGTTTGGATACATTCACGTAAAAAGTGAGTTGGACAATAAATTTGAGAGTAAAAATCATGTTTGGATACAAAAGCTCCAAATCCTTTAGAATCAATTCTATTGACAAAACCAATTTTACTCGAGAATACTCAAATATGCATGTGAAAACCAATTTTATATATCTTGAATCACTTTTTTCTCTCCCAAAAGTAAATCTAGACATGCATAATCTCGATGCTAAAATTAATTTTTACTTTACATTTTTACAAATCAGTACAATGCACGATATAATATATTACATGTTAATATATTTTCCCAGGATATATAAACATTTAATATCTTATACATTCAAATATTATCATTTTAAGTAAATAGTATTGAATAATAAATGTTATTTCTTAACAAATAGTAATGAGTGTCATAAGTGTATTAATTAAAGAGGGAAAAAAATAAAAATTTTCATCAAAATATTTTTTAAATTAAAATGATTTAACTATTATATTTTTCATAAATACTTTTTTTTTTATTTTTTGATTTCTTAACTAGGGTTAGAACCAATTACTTAAAAACTGGATCAGACCGGACGGTCCGACCATCACTCGGTAGTGTTAGCAGTCGGTTCAACCTCAATTGAACCGCAGTCTGATTGAACCGCCCAGAACCGGTTGAACCGGATTGAACCGCAGTTGAACCGGTTGAACCAGACAAAAGAACCGGGTTGGACCGTTTAAACCTTTTTTTGTTATTTTTACTTACTTTTTCCTTAAAATTAGTACTTTTTTTTATTTATTTTTTAATTTATTAGTCACCCTGTTTAACCGATAGTTCAACCGGTTGAACCAATTGAACCATGACCCAAAAGTCTCGCCGGTTCGATTTCCGATCCGGTTTTTAAAATATTGGTTAGAACATTCATTAACAATAGTATTATTATTTTTAATTCGAGTAACAAAAACATACGTCAATGTTCACCGCATTAAGAGTGATATTTAGATGTATATAATAAAAAAAAGTCTTTAATTTACAGAGAATGAGATCGATTATATTATTATGATAATGACTTTATTGTTTTTTCGACAAATATAATGACTTTATTGTTGGAAAACACATTTTTATATCTTTTAAAACTCTCAAAATTAATTACTTTCATACTCTCTTTTTTATATTATATTATTTGTTCTCTTTAAATCTTAGGAATTGCTTATACTCTGATATTAGTTACTTTCAATTTTTACATTATTTTCTCTCTCACATTCTCAATTGTTTATTCTGCTTTTCTTTGACTGCTCCTTTGCTCGAAGTATTTGGTCTTGGCTTTCCTCGCTTTTACAGTGCAATTTTAGTCCCTCATTGATGGATGTTCTTAGTCTTTGCTTTCGGAGTTGGAGTAAACAAGCCTTGGATGCCATCACAGCAGCCATTGTCAACGCTATTCATGCCATCTGGTTTTGTCGTAACAAGGCATGCTTTGATAATATTTGGATCAACTCCTAAGCTGCTATTTCCATGATCTCGGCTAATGTTACTCTAGCTGGGACCCTGAGCAAGGGTGCTGCATCCTCTGACATAAGGAATTCTGCATTCTCAAGGCTTTCAACATAGCTATTCATCCTAGCAAGGCGCCAAAGATCAACCCGGTTATTTGGTACCCTCCGAAGTGTAGCTGGTTTAAATGTAACACGGATGGGGCTGCTAAAGGTGCCCCTGGCCTAGCTGCTTGTGGTGGTATCTTCCGTGATAGTGGAGCTGCTTTTCTAGGTTGTTTCTCTATGCCAATTGGCACCTCCTTTGCTATGCAGGCAGAATTGCTGGGTGCTATGCTTGCCATTGAAATTGCTTATGATAAGGGATGGCATAATCTCTGGATTGAGTGTGACTCAGCCTTGGTTATTTCTGCTTTCGACTCCGTTGAAATTGTTCCTTGGAAACTTCGCAATAGATGGAAAAATTGTTTAGAGCTTGTTAGTAGAATGAATTTTAGATTTTCTCACATATACCGTGAAGGTAATCATTGTGCAGATAAATTAGCCTCACACGGTGTTAGTCTTCAGGGTTTTTTTTGGTGGGATTTTATTCCTAGTTTCATTCGGGAGGTTTTTTTCCGGAATATGTATGCTATTCCGAATTATAGGTTCAAATAACTGTACATGGGTTAGGTTTAAGCCCCCCCATGTTTTTGCTTGTTTTTTTTCTTTATTTTTAATATATTTATGGTGTGCTGCAAATGATAGGTAGTGGTTGCTGTGCCAACCTAGTTGGAATATCAGTCGCTATTGTGATGCTTCTGCATGCCATTTTACCTTAAAAAAAAAACATTCTCAATTGTTTATGTTATGAAACTAATTACTTTTTAGATCTACTATTGTATATATCAAATTAAAATAATCTTTTAGTGTACTATTTTCTAAAAATTACACGTCACTCTTAATTTTTTATTTAAATTGAAAATATTTTCATCAAATTACATATTTACTTTATAATCTAAGATGTTATTATGTATGTGTGTGTCAATTTATTTTATATTAAGTATTTAAAATTTTAAAATTTTACTTAAGTTTTAAAATAGTTTTATAATACCTGAAATATATATCAATTTACTATTAATTAAGTATTCTATGAATTTTGCATAGATACTTTAATATCTAGACTTAATATTACAAAGAGTTTTTCTAACATGTGCAACTTTACACATGATAAGGACCATTAATTGCTCATTTTTTTCTTATTAATTATCTAGTTTCCTATTTTGTGGGTGAAGAGAGATTACATAAATGTGAATCTATAAAATAAAATAAAAAGTGAATAATTAATAAGAAAAAAAAGCGAGCAATTAATAATTCTGATCGTGTGCAAGATTACATACATTAGAAAAATCGTATTACAAATAACCTCCTAAGTTCATTTAGCACCGTTTTAAATTTTAGACTTACTACCAAGGTTGTTAAACTTGCTAGTCGACTCGTTCGATTCTATGAGTTTACGTTTCTACATGGACGAAACGAGTTGACTCGCCCTGCGACTTGTTTCTGCTCAAACTCGGGTGGACTCGTGGTAGACTCGGACTGACTCGCGAATCTGAACCGAGTCAGCGAGTCAGTAATGACATTTTAAAAAAACCCCAAAATGATACCATTTCATGTGTTTCGTTCTGAGTCGAGTCCGCAAATTTTGCTACATACGCGTACAAAAAAGAGGAAGATCAATCGTCCTTCACACACACAAGCGATACTGATACAAACATTTTATTGTATTTTATTTTAATGTTCACACAAAATTAGGTAATAGATACCCTTTGTCTTTGGTAGCCTTGTAGCCTTTTCATTCATTACTCTGCACTGCAGCCCTTTCCCCTTCTTGTCACATCGTTTGTATTTTAGTTTATATAAATCACATCATTTGAATTTTTCAACAGTGTGGGATATAAAAGCAAGCAAATAAATTATGTTTTTTTTGGGATATAGAAGCAATTCAAGTGCACAGGATCTCCCATAAATATTGACTTTTGTTTTTGTCTTAACACTACAAGAAATCTTGACATTTCCTAGGGCCAAAAACCCTAGGAAATGACGAAAAACCGTGGGAAAACACCAAATTTTCGAGAGCCCACCGAGGGCCACGGGGTGATAGGGTACTCACTGGTAGGAAACGGTTTTTAATGGCTAAATTTGAAAAGCCCTAAGAAATTTCCTAGGGTTCAGAGCACTTGGAAACAATTTTTTAATAAAAAAATTAGTTTTTTCAAAACTTCTTTTCATCTTTTTTCTTTGTTTTTTTATCACCAGCAGATGTAATGTATACACACAACATGTTTTTCAGAATGAATGCAAATTAAACACACAATCCAAATATGAAATCACAATCCAAATATGAAATCAGATTAAACACATAATGTACACACACAACGTCTTCTTCTCCTTGTTGCAGTTTCGGCCAAGAGGGGAAATGGGGTGTCTCCTTATTGTAGTTTCAGCCAACAATCCAGAAACAAGCAAAAGACAAAAAAATTTACCAAAAAAATTATACATTACAGAATACAGAAAACAGAATCAGAAGACAAAAATTACAACAAAAATTACAAAATTACAACAGAAACCCAAACAGGAAGAAAATCATCAGAGAAGCCAAAAAAAATATGGAAAAGAGTACAAAACAAAAACAAAAAAAAACCACAAAAAGGTGAGGAGGGGACCGCCTTTGAAGACCACAATAGCGATTCTGGCGAGTGAAGAGCTGAGAGATCGGAGAAAGCTCGAGCATAAATCAACCAACACCAAGTGACACCCACAAGCCATCAAAAAGATGTTAACTTTGGCCAAAAGATTGAGAAGAAAAGGAGTCAACAACAGAAATCGTAGGGATCCTGCAAGAACCACCCCTCACCACTGCCTTCGAACAACAAACCCCAACTTCCCACCACCAGAAGCTACTGCGAGAACCACTCCTCACCACTGGCCACAAACCCCAACTTCCCCTCACAGTCCATCATGATGAAAACCTCTCTCCACCCTCACCTTCCCATCATCACTTTCCTCACCACCACAGATCTTTGTGTGTGTGTGTTGCAGACCAGGTTGCGCGGTGGAAGAGAGGAAGAGGGCGAGTTGCCCTACTTGCATGTCAGTGTACTGTGTTGAGACCTATAGTGGTGGTGGAATTGGCGAGATAGCGAACCCTTTGCAATGGCCTCAGCTTCGCAAAAGGCGACACCATCATCATCTTCTTCTTGCTGTCCCCCCGGCGACTCTGCCTGCCTAGCCGCCGCACCGCAAGAATGGACAACTCCCGTCCCCGCCGATCGCATCGCTAACAACGTTGCCTTGATTCGCTTCCAGAAGAAGAACAAAAGAGAAGAGAGAAAGAGGGAGAAACAAGAAAGAAGGGGGGATGGAGCGGCTGAGTGAGAAAGAAAAGAGGGGATTAGGTTTTTTAGCAACTTTGGTTTCACCGTTTTGGGTTTCAAATTATAAAAAAAAATGGAAACCGAGGACATGCCCCTTGTAAATGGGCTTTCTGTCAGCTTTTGGCTATTCCTGAGGACTCTGCCCCTTGGTTTGGTCCATTTTTTTTTTTTTAAAAAATTCTGCACATATCCGACGGTTTTTTAATCAGTGGCCGTGGGTAAATAATATACGAGCATTTTTCTACTGCTTTGGCCTTAGGTAAATTCCTAGGGTCAGTGGCACTAGGAAAAATTTGTAGGTAATAGCATAAATTCTTGTAGTGTAATGATATTATAGTAAGTATTTATGATGTGTAGATTTATTTAATATTATTTTAAATATTAGGTAAACTCGTACGAGTTTACGAGTCGAGTCTACCTATGCTCCACGAGTTTGTCTAAACTCTCTCATTAATATTATTTTAAACATTAGGTAAACTTGTACGAGTTTACGAGTCAAGTCTACCTATGTTCTATCGTGTTTGACAACCTTGTTTACTACTACTATTTGGATCAACATTTTTGGCATGTGGGGTTTATACTTTTGTAATGTACCAATATCTGTATACATGTTTCACACACACCACTGTTGAATCGAATCCAATTTGAATACGTACAGCTTAGGACAGCAAAAGGGCTTGGCACGAAGCTATTCCTTGCGTATCCACCTCTCTCTCCTGTCGTATGTTTGTATCCTTTTGAATGGAAAGTTTGAACCCCTCAACCCTACAATGAATCAAAATCCCCATCCTCTTCCTATTTCCCCGATTACTATCATTAATTGCAAAATTCAAATCAAATCCAATACTACAAAAAAAAAGCATTGTCTTTTTTCCATTTGTACGATTAATAACGCGTCGCGTAGTTAATTTCAACAGCGTAGAGCGTTTTGGAAGCGTGATTTCAGACTTTTAATCTGTTTAACACACGGTCTAGTTACGTATCTACTGTATCGTAAAAAGGGCAAAAAATAAATGCGCCAATAACAAAAAGAAAAGTACAAAAAAAGAAGATTAAAAAGAAAAGAAAAAGAAAAATTCCTTACTTAACAGCGGTTTCAGCAAATATGTTAAAACCGGACCCGTTCCCTGTCCTTTTGTTCTGCAATGAGAGATAGAGAAAAATAAAAATAAAAATAAAAATAAAAATAAAAAAGAAAACAGAGAGTCAGAGACAGATACAGTGATGAAATGAATGAATGAATCTCATCTCATATAAGTAGGTGTCATTGATTTCTCTCCTCTCCAGCTGCCTCTCCTTCTTTCCCCTCTGGAACTTTCCCTCCCTCCCTCTACCCCCAAGTTCCAGAGAGAGAAGAAAAAAAAAAAAATCTCATAAAACCCAAAACCGCGTTCTCTCTCAAACCCAACCCACACAACAAAAGAAGAAAGAAAGAAAGAAAGAAAAACAAGAAACAAAATGAGAAACATTTTGGGGTTTTTCTCCTTCTTCTTGTGAAGTTCTTTTTCCTTTCACTACACAATGCATTTCTGAATTCTGAACCCTTCCAAAGACCCTTTCATTTTCCATCCATCAAGAACCAATTTTTCCAACACAAACCGCCCTCAATGCTTCCCCTACGCTTAAGCGACGTCGTTTCGGCCCTCATTTTCTGCTGCCTCTTCCCACCATTCTGCCTCGGGATTCGCTCTTTCCCGACCACCGTCAACGGCGACTCCTCCTCCACCGGCGACGCCCCCTTCCACTTCTCCGAGGCGCCGGATTATCGAAACGGAGCGGGTTGCCCCGTACCCGGAAACAGGGTTCTCTCATGCGACCCTTCACTAGTCCACATCGCAATGACACTCGACTCCGGCTACCTCCGCGGCTCCATCGCCGCCGTACACTCCGTTCTCCGTCACTCCTCCTGCCCCGAAAACGTCTTCTTCCACTTCATCTCCGCCGAGTTCGATCCGACGAGTCCCCGGGTCCTGACCCGTTTGGTAAGATCCGTTTTCCCTTCCCTTAACTACAAAGTCTACATCTTCAGAGAAGACACAGTCATCAACCTAATCTCCTCCTCCATTCGGCAAGCCCTCGAAAACCCTCTGAACTACGCTCGGAACTACCTCGGCGACATGCTCGACACGTGCGTGGACCGAGTCATCTACCTTGACTCAGACGTTGTAGTAGTCGATGACGTAAGCAAACTATGGAGCGTGAAACTGGCCGAGTCACGAGTGATAGGAGCACCGGAGTATTGCCACGCGAACTTCACGAAATACTTCACCGACGAGTTCTGGTCAGACCCTTTATTATCGCGCGTGTTCGCCACGCGGAGGCCGTGTTATTTCAACACGGGTGTGATGGTGATGGATTTGGTGAGGTGGAGGGAAGGGAATTATAGGAAGAGGATTGAGAATTGGATGGAGTTGCAAAAGAAGAAGAGGATTTATGAGTTGGGTTCTTTGCCACCTTTTTTGCTTGTGTTTGCAGGGAATGTTGAGGGAATTGATCATAGGTGGAACCAACACGGGCTTGGTGGTGATAATTTGAATGGGGTTTGTAGGTCTTTGCATCCTGGTCCTGTTAGTTTGTTGCATTGGAGTGGGAAAGGGAAGCCTTGGGTTAGGCTTGATGAGAAGAAACCTTGTCCGTTGGATCGTCTTTGGGAGCCTTATGATCTTTACAAACACAATAATAATAGGGTTGCAAAAGATCAGCAGCAGATTCAGCCTTGGAGTTTCTCTTCTTCTATTTTGGTTGGATATGCTCATGATTTGTTGTGATTAGTAATTCTTTGGTGCTTTTGTTGTTGAAAGATTCATTCTTTTGTTAGCAGTGTACAGATTAGATCGTTTGGGGAAGGCGGGGGTGTTCTTCATCATTCTTTCTGTAGAATGGGGTTTTTTCTTTTTTTGTATTTTTTTTCTAATCCATTTAATTCTTGTGTTTTACTTTTACATATGAAATTTGGATTCTTTTTCTGCTGGGGGGTTCCAATTCCATTACTTGGAACAATTTTGGTGGGTGGGGTGGGTACAGTTCGACCATTGATTGTATGTGCCAAACAAAATGCAGAATGATAGACAGCTGTTCATTGTTTTTATTTTGATCGAGTTTCCATCACCTTCTGTTTGTTTGTTTGTTTGCTTTCTTACTTACCTATTAGCCAATAGACAATGAATAATTGGGTTTTAATTGGTTTTATGTGACCTCCTACCCGAAAGAAGAAGAAAAAATTAAAATAAAGGGAAAACACTAAAGATAATAACATGGTGCTTGCTTGTTTGTGATGAGATATTGCCACTTACCAAGTTATGATTGGGAATTGATCACGGGTTCACTATGATTTAAGGCTAAGGTAGAAAAAAGGCGGAAATGAAAGAGAGTATAGATTGCCACTGAAAGTGCTAAATAGGTGTTAGGTACTCACTCACGAATAGTAGTTAGGTCGTAGTTACTTTGCCTTCAGGATACTGAAATCCCTTTTCTCAAGTGATTTTCATTTGTTTTAACTACTTTGGAGTTTAGACCCCACAAGGCTCATGTTTATTGGAAAAGAATAAGAATAAGAATACTAATGCTGCATTTTTGTGTTAGTAATATTATTATATAGAATTTGGTAAAATAGTGACTTCCTGTGCATGTCAATGGGAAGACTTGTGTGCCAAGTGTAGAATGTGTTGTCATAGCTTGCTCTGCAGGTTTCCAAATGTTGACTAGACGAGAACAGTTGTAACGTCCATTTCAATGGAAATTTCGCATTTGCTTACGGAATTGAACTACAGGGAAGAATAGTACAAAACTTGATGTCCTTTGTTAATTGCATTATTTGCAGAGCATGTCTGCTTCAAAAATGAGAACAAAACAGTGACCCGGGAACAGAAAAGCAAAGTAGTTATTGCAGTAGTAAAAACTAGTAACTTCAAGATTGATTTCACAAGGGGTTCAGTTTAGTAGAATCTCAAATTACCACAAGATATTCGCTTTTTCGTGCATTTTTGGTACCTCGGCGGGGAGAAAATTTCTCGTGTCCCAATGCAAGGAAACGCAAAAGCTACAATTAGCAGCTTCGGATCCACCATGCGGTAAGTCGTGAATGGATGTGGTTCCAAGCGTGTGCTTCATCAATTGTGCTTATTAGAATTGATTCTGCCTTCTATCAAACGTGACTTTAGTGAAAAATAGAGATGTTTGGGTATTGTCGCACAAAATCAATTTAAAACTCGGTTTGACTAAAAGTGTTAAATCAATAGCTTCTGCACTAGGTCAAAATTTTTACACTTAGCATATGTTTGTAACCGCGAGTGACAAAAACGAACGTGCGGTGAACTCGCAGTGAACTCGAAGCAGGTAGAGATAGCTTTTGCGGTGAGTTTATATTGGGACGTGAGAAAAGGCGAAGCAGGTAGAGATAGCTTTTGCGGTGAGTTTATATTGGGACGTGAGAAAAGGTGGATCCACCGCTGATCCAAACATGCTATTAATCAAATTTATGGAATCAATTCTATTCAAAATCACATTTATCACACCCTCACCCAAACACACATTTGTCAAAAACTTAAAATTAGAAAGAAAAAAAAAATCCAACTAAAGAAAGAGAAAAAAGAAGGGGGAGAGGGAAGCTTACTTCTTCACTCAACAATAATAGCCAATACATGAGTTGGATCAACAATCTAATTTCACTTTTGATTATTATACATGTAATACGACTGTTTAGATGTCTCTTTCTTTTGAATTTTCAAATACACCAATCTAACATCATGTTCGCACCTAATATTCCAAGCACCACAGTTTCAAAAGCCAATAAAAAATGAAGTATGAAATGATAAACAATAATTGAAAAAAGCCACCACAAGCAGCATACTCAACCTCCAAGTTTTCTACGAATAATTTCCACTTCTTGGCCACTAATTTGAAAAGCCTTCTTAAGTATTTCATCAGGAATAGAAGGCTTACTAGCAAATGTTGCAACTGATGCTACTTGTGCACCTGGGTTCTGACTATTAAGACCAGAAAGGGCTATTGCTGGTTCCCTAGAGTCACTATTATATAAGAAATGTATCAAACCCCTTGGGAACACAAATGACTCACCAGGCTTTAAGTTTTGGGTAAAAACACGATTAGATGTATCAATAAAGCCCACAAGAAGAAAACCCTTGAGGCAAATGGTAACTTCTGAGGCCCGTGGATGAGAATGAGGTGGCACAATCCCATTACCCGCCATATCAACCCGAACCAATACAAGGCCCAAAGTGTTAAGCCCAGGAAGATTAATAGTGTTTGTTGGGGTGACACTGAAGCCAAACATGTTACTTGTGTTGCCAGGTTTGGATAAAGAAGATGTTACAAAATGGGATGAGGAAGCTTGTTTTGGGTCAATGCAAGGTACCCCATTGATGAAAAAAGTGTTTTTGTTATCTGCAACGCAGTAGTCTTGAATTGGGTCATGGTCGGCTTTGCATTGGCCCAAAAAAAGAGATAGTGTAAACAATAGTAGTGGAAGAGTGTGAAAATTGATTCTCATTTTGGCTATCATAGGAAGAAACAAGTCAAATAAGTATAGATAAAAAAAAAATGCAAGTGTTATAATTTGGATTTTAGGAGCACAAGGCAAGTTATATATATATACATGTACAAAGAGAGAAAGAGAGAGCAGGTGATGGATGGTGATGTTAATTCAACTTGTGACATGTTTATGTGGAGTGAGGTGATTGAGTAGCTTGAGAGCATAGGATGAGGAATAAACTGACAAGGCAAGCTAAACCAAAATGTGATCAAGTCAGAATAAGCCACACAAAGGGGATGATGTTTACATTCTATTCAACCGAAAAGGACTCGAGATAATTTTTTTTTTTTGACGGCTAAAAAAGTTTTATTTTTTTGGGGTAAAAAGGACTTCCCAAACTTGCAGAATTCAATTTTCAATGGGAATGGCTTCTAGCATCCCGTTTTTCTTACAACACCCCTTTCCCTTTTTTTTACCAAAATGCCCCTACCCTTCCTTTTCTCTTTTCCATCCCCCACCCTGCGAGAACCCCTCCCCAAGCACCCTCACCCCCTCAAACAGTTTTTTTTTGTTTTTGTTTTTGGAAACAAAGTTTTGGTAGGCGGAGTTTTCGGTAGGTATGAGTTTCTGGTAGGCAAAAGAGTTTTCGGTTGCTTACTGAAAATAAATTTTTAGTACATAAAACGATAAAATGTGCAGGGGGAGGACGCTAGGGGTGGGGGTTCAAAGGGGTGGGTGTAGGGGTGTTTTGGTAAAAGAAAGGGGAGGAGGTGCTGTATGAAAATATAGGGGGTGCTGAAAGCCATCCCATTTTCAATTGGGCTTGGACCCATTTATGGACTGGTACTGTACAGCAAAATTAAACGCTGTCATGTTTTTTTGACAAAAAAGGCTGTCGTTTGAAGTTGGTAGGAGTAATACGGCATCGTTTTTTGTTCTTATTCGATTATATAATGTTTTTCTTTTTTTGGTATACAATTATATGCTAATGTTTTTTAGTTGAATTAATTCAATCATGGTCCCATGGGGCACAAGTGACATATATCATAAAGTTTTGAGACCCGTCACATGCAACCTTTTACACACCGTCTCAAGTGTTCAGCTTTTCCTTCATGTGGGCCTTCATTCCTTGCCTTGCATTTCTTAGGTGATCTAATCTGATCTAAAATCTAATCTAATCTAATCATCACCGCCTTAGATGTTATTGGGTCTCTTTCTATGAGCCCTCTATTGTTATATTCTTTGGTATGATTAATGGGAGAAAAATTGTCAATTATGGTTATTTATGCTTGTGATATCTTTGTTTTATTATTTAATTGATTAAATTGATTATGTCCACTTTGTTTGGTTGAAACTTGAAACTCCATAATTTGAGACAGCTAATCTCATTTTTCCAAATAAATTATTTTCTAAAAATGGTCTGTCTTTTTTTTCCTGGTACAGGGGTTTCCCTTCATTATTCTATGTACTTTCATTATGATCTCTAAAGTCTAAACTGCTTCAACCTTGGCCCTCACTGGAAAGCAGGGGTAATTATTGCCATTAAAAGGTAAATCATCTTTTGTGCAATGCAATACACAGTCGTGATCTAGAAGAAAAAAAAAAAATACTCCCTCCGGTTCTCAATGTAAGAGAAAAAAAGGTGTTTTTTAGGGTTTCAAAATATAAGAGATATGTGAGATAAAAAGGTGTTTTTCATTGGAAAAAAGAGTATTTTTCTTGGTTTTGATGAATTAGGGTTTTGTCTCTTATATTTAGGACCGGAGGGAGTATTAGACTTAGATTGCTTTGTGTTTGATGAGTTGTTTTTTCATCTTAGGATTTTGCCTGAAGTACCACAAACAGACAAAGGATGCAGTTACTGTAGAAAGGTGAAGTAGGAATTGAAGTAAAGGAAAAGAAGGAGGATTCTATTCTCTCTATTTCTCTCACTCCTCCACAATCCACATGCACATGTCCCTCCCAGCCTTTCCTTTACTCATCATTTGCTGCAAATTATTTTATAGTCCTCTTTTTGTCCCATTGTGACCATTCTTCTTAATCTTGGTCCTTTCAGTGAGATCCCCAGGAATGATTATTCCTCCCCATTCATACTGTTCATATCTTTGGGTTGTAGCTGAGTGATGGTAATTTACTTCTATGGGTGAATTTGTTGTAGATGCAACAACAAACAACATTTGAAGATAAGGTAAACCCCTTTTTTCATTTAATGTTGTTTTGTTTCAATATTAATTCTTTTTTTGTTACTATTATTGTTCCTTCCTTGCATATCTGTATGGCTTTTTTGGTTGGATCACACCCCTAATTTATGATTGTGAAAAAGTTTGTGTTTTTTGGTGTTGTTTGTGAGTTGTCCTTGCGTTGGTTTCATGCAATTATTCACACAGTTTTTTTGTTTTTGTTTTTGTTTTTGTTTTTTCCCCTTCTGTTGTTTAATCAGATGGGAGAGACTACTGCTTCAAATCCTGCTTTGCAAGTGTCTATTTCATTTGGTAGATTTGAGAATGATTCCTTGTCTTGGGAGAGATGGTCATCTTTCTCTCCAAATAAGTACTTGGAAGAAGTTGAGAAGTGTGCCACACCTGGATCAGTAGCACAGAAGAAAGCTTACTTTGAAGCCCATTACAAGAAGATTGCTGCCCGAAAAGCCGAATTGCTGGCTCAGGAGAAGCAAACTGAGAAAGATTCTTTCAGATCAGAGGATCAGAATGGTGTAGATCTGAGTGGTAGCCCTTGTGGGACTGATGCAGAATTTGGTGTATCAAACACTCAAGTTTCTGATGAACAAGTTAAGCAAGAAATCAGCACTGTTGGTGAGATCAGCAGGAACCATGATGATAATTTGAAGGAGGAAGTTGCAGTTTCAATAGATTACCAAAGTTCACCAGTTGAGGTAGAGGAAAAAGAGCTGGAAAGTAGATCACATGGTTCCCACCAGATAGATGAACCTGAAGAAGATGTGTGCATAAAACAAGAAGAAAGTGTTAGAATTGAAGCCGAAGATGTGAAGGAAATTTCACATGTTGTGTATAAGGAGACAGAAAGGGCTTCAGAAGTTGAAGAAAAAGATGTGAAATTGGATCATCCAAAGGAATCTAAGGTAAGATTTAATTCACGCATCAAATTCATGTTTGGCTTCAAATTGGACAGGTTAAATCCAAGGTTTTAAATCGCGGTCGCGGATCCTTGATATTACAGAGAATCACGGTCAAATGCTAATGATGTGTTCTTAATCACGGCACGAACATATATTTAAAAACCTTGGTTAAATCATAATTATAAATTGCTTAAAGGTTGAGTGTTTGGTTATTTTGTTTCCTATTTCTCACAATCTATGTTGGATAGGTTGCATCTGTGAATAGGGAAAACAATGCAGCCAAGACAAAGAAGAAATCAGTACTACCTAAAACTAAGGCATCCCAAATTTCCACGCCAAGAAGTTCAAAGCCTACATCAACTCCAACTAAGACAGTGGCATCTGCCCCTTCAACTAAAAAGGGAAATTATTCTCCATCTTTATCTAGGAGGCAAGTTAATTCCAGCGGGGAGAGCAAAAGAGTTGCTAACAGATCTTTGCACATGTCTATGAGCTTGGGTCCGAGTAATCCTAATCCAGCTCCTCAGACTACTATGAGGAAATCTTTCATTATGGAGAATATGGGGGATAAGGACATAGTCAAACGAGCATTTAAGACATTCCAGAACAATTTCAACCAGCCAAAGACTTCTGGTGAAGACAGATCTTTGGTAAAAAAGCAGGTAATTGCGAAATCTTTATGGATAACTGTTGTTTATTTTTTATAAATGGTTATATTTTTGTTTTTTTGGTACAATATAAATGGTCATATTTATCTTTAGATATTCACATTGATTTGAAAATGATTTTCTACATGTATTCTGGCCAGGTTCCTTCAAGGGGGACAGTGTCAAAGATTCCAACATCTACAGCTTTGCGGAAGGAAAATGGACGGTAAATTTTTGAATCTGCACTTTTAATGTGTTTCTATTGACATGTTTCATTTCATTGATGTATTTTGCACAGCCTATTTTTTGCTTATCCATTTCATACTATTAATGCATCTCAACAAGACTGTGAGTAAGGTCTTTTAATCTGATGACATCATGTTTTTTGTTTGTAGTTTTCTTTGAGATAACTCCAACCAAGGAAACTATAGATAAATGTTGATTCAAAGTGATTCAAGTTTATTTATAACTTTTGATTTTGTCCAACAATATCTCTTGTGACTTCAATTGAATTTCTCCTTTATTGAAATTACTTCACAAGACAGTAAACCACCATTGTTTTGCATTGAATTGGAACTGCCTTCTAGTTTTGGATTTACCTACCTCTGCTTGTCACTGTCTCTCTCAAATTTTGACTTAAGTTGTTTGGTTATCCAATTTGGTTCATTTTTTCAGCTGCATCTAATAGGATTTCCATGAAACAATCTGCTAAACTCTATTTTGATGAAAGCATAAGGAATTCAATTTTCTTTATGATGACCCTCTTGAAGTTATTTTTGTATATATAGGCCAACTAAGGTTGAGAATATGGATAAAAAAAGTGGAAATGCTGTACGAACTACTTTGGGCCCAAAAAGTGACATTAGAGCAGAGAAAGGGAAAGAGGTAGGACTGTCTCTTGATGTTTGAAAGTACTGCTTGTTTCTAGTTTTCTTCTGACCAAATTATGTTCTTTAACCTTCTGTTTTTTTCTTAACCAGTCCTCAAGAAAAATAGTGGAAAAACCTAATGCAAAAGAGGTAGAAAGAATGCGTCTCCAAACCAAATTGAAGGTACTCTTCCTTGTTCCTTGGTATGTTTGGATGGGGGGTTTTGGAGGGGAGGGTTTCGGAGGGCTAAGTTTATATCTTGACATACATTTGAGATTTTAAAAATATTGAAAGAATAACATGATAGATGATCATATGACATTTCAATCGCCCTTTATACGCTTTTAGAAATATTTTATAATTTTCTTAATTTAGAAATGAAAATAAGTCTCCCCTTTCCTTTCTCTCCAATACCCTCCATCCAAACATTTAATTTTTCTCTAGAAATGACTGGCATTTTCTATATTCATATAGTGTATTTAGAGATGATATTCATATGGCTGAACCGGGGTTATGAGATGAACGTTGCTGTTTTCATCTATATAATAAGCATAAAGGGCATGTCTGAACTCTTATTCCTCAACACAGGAGGAAAAAGAGGCAGAGATGAAAAAGCTAAAACATGATTTCAAGGCCACACCCCTACCAGCTTTTTACCGTGGTCCAAAAGTATCAAAAAGTCGTGCGGAAAAGGTATGTATTGTTGTACATCTGATCTGATGATGATCTTTTATCGGCTGGCTATTTATTTCTTTTCTTTTTGCTTAATGCTATAAGGCAACCTGAAAAACACCTGTTATTGATTGCATTCTTGAGACACGTGTGAAAATGACTAAAAGTCTGAAACTTAACTTTTAATTGAAGTTGAAGTCAGCTAAAACTTGTTTTCCACAGCTTATAAATGGACTAATGATTGTAATCAAGTTAGGGAGATCAATGGGACCTGGCTGCCTTGTTTTTCTGTTAAAAATAAACCTATTTACTGCCAAATGAGCATATGGGTTGGTGGTTCATACCAGAGAATATGATGAATGCTCTTTTTTACAAGGATTTCTAGGATTACAGCACCCTAAAAGATGCTATTAACCTCTACCATTTCCCATCAAGTGATCTAAATAATGTTCTAAGAAATGCTAGTAACGCACTCTTTATTGCTGAGTGAAATTCACATGGCTCTTGCCAATTAAGGAGTGGATCCCACCAAATAAGAAATGTGACCCATATAAATTCCACTCAGTTTATGAAAGATGTGTTGGAAAATAGTGTGTTAGAGAATTTATTGCTATTATTCCTCGTACTATCCTTAGTAGCATTTTTGGATAAGCATTGACAATATTTGAAATCAAGTTTAAAGATCTAAATGTAGTTTGCAATCTGTGCTAACATGTTTGCAATTTTGTATCAAAACCATGACTTTGGAATTCAAAAGAAAAATGCAGAAGTAATAAAATATTGCTTTTCTGTGAAGGAAAATCATGTTGGATATGTATTGACAAAAATGTGCTTATATTTTGATATTATATTATTGCTTTAACTATACTTAATTACGTATCCATATTAATAATTTCACATCTAAAAGTGGTTTTTGTCAAATACTATCCAAACAATATTCATTATGTTAAAAATCATTTTTCACATAAATGTTTCCAAACATCAATTTGCTCGAATATACTTTTGACTAAGATCAATCTCACAAAATCAAGTTCATCCAAAATCAATTTTACAAACTCTAATCCAAACACACAAGTCGTTGTTGGCTTCTGATTCATTTTCCTTACAAGATAACCATTAACATTCCAGATTATGATCCACTCTAAGGCCTTATTATGTTCCATTAAATGAGCTTTGAGGCATGATTGTATGCTACTATGGGGAATTTTTTTTTTTTTTTCATCTAAAAAAGCGAAGGAGGATTGCAGCTGACCATGTCCTGTTCTTATATCTTATTATTCTGTACAAATTCTCTATTCCATTAACTTCTATTTTGTCATGACTACTCATGCAGGGTGATGCTAAGACTGAAAACACTCGGTAGCTTCACAAGTGTTGAAAGTAAAGAGATGAGTAAATGAATAGAAGTTAAATACACCAGTGTGTCTGGTAGTGTATGTTCACTGGAAAAGACAATGGACACAATTCAACACTACAAGATTCTAGTTTAGTAAGCAACAGTAGTTAAATAGGAGCTTAATTATGAACATTGTGATTAGTAGGAAGGAGGAGTAGGCATGGCATCACTTATTGATGATAAATTTCTTCCTCACACCCCTCCTAGGCAATATGAGGTAGAAAATAATATTGTATAATGTCTGTAATAATGTGAAATATGCATATATTTTCTTGTAATTTGTTGCATCATTTTTCTTTGTCTCTATCCATTCTATGGGTGATTGATATAGTTTCTAACGTGTTAATTGTAGACCCCATATCTCTTAAGAAGCTAAGGTAATAATGTATAATAAACCCTGTGGGTCTATACTCACCCACCTGCCCATTCACATGCAATGATGTAAGACTTGGTGTGTGTTTGGTTCTACAATGTTAAAAATTGATTTTGTAATATTGATTTTAGTTAGACATGAATTGAATGTAAAGTGATATATGTTTGGATACTGTTAAAGATGCTGCAATTTTCTAGAATTTTCTACAAAAGCCTAGGATAGCTTATGCCTAGAAATAGCCATATAAGCCTAGAAGTATCTAATACAAAACAATGTAGAAAGACTAGAGAATTCCTAAAAATATCTACCATAATCAAATGCCTCTAGAATAATCAAATGTAAAATTAAGTCAAGAAAAGCCTAGAACCATCTATTGCTAGAACCATCTTCAAGCACCTATAAATAGGCAAGTTTGGGTGCATTTGTAATCAATCAATTTGAGAGCAATACAAACTACATTCTAGCTCCAAATTGTAAAGCCTCCCATCTTCTAATACTATTTGACTACATTCCACAACTTACCTCTACTACTTTTCTACTCCAACTACTATCAGTGGTATCTAGAGCCTGGTTCGGTCATATACTGGGCGTAAAAAAATTACCCAACTATTTTCCAAAAAAAATTCCTCCTTACATTTTATACTAGTCCCAAAAATTTTCTTAACTCATGGCTAATACCATTCAATCTCCATCTATTATCGTTCCTGTTTTTACAGGCGAAAATTATGATTTTTGGAGCATTAAAATGAAGACATTTTTTTGCTCCCAAGATTTGTGGGACGTTGTAGAAGAAGGATTTACTGCTACTGCAGACACTTCAACTCTTATCGCAAATTTCAAAGAAAAAGAGTTGAAGGCAAATAAACAAAAAGACGCAAAGGCGTTATTTTTTCTACAACAAGCGATGGTCGACGCTATTTTTCCAAGAATAATGGGAGCTACAAGTGCCAAAGAAGCATGGAGCACACTACATGTGAGGAGTTTCAAGGAAGTGACAAGGTGCGTGTTGCCAAACTTCAAACTCTAAGACGTGAGTTTGAGTTAATAAAAATGAAGGAGTCCGAGACCGTAAAGATTACTATTCTAAAATAAAAGAAATAGTTTCTCAAATGAGAGCCTATGGGGAAAATATTCTCTACAAAAGAATTGTTGAGAAAATATTAATTTCTATTCCTCAGAAGTATGATTCAATCGTGACTACGATTGAGCAAACAAAAGACCTGTTTACTTTATCGGTGACAGAGCTAATGGGCTCTCTTGAAGCTTATGAGCAAAGATTGAGTAGGCATGAAGATGACTCAATAGAAAATGCCTTTCAATCAAAGCTCAAATTACGGTCTCAAAATAAAGGATATGGAGGAAACAAAAATAGTGGAGAAAATTCTAGAAACAAAGAGAATTCTAGAAACTTCTCAAAGAAGAATCAAGATGAGTATCCTCCATGTGGCATCTGCAAGAGGACAAATCATGCCGAGAAAGACTGTCGCTATCGTGGAAAGACACAGTGTCGACATTGCAAGAGATTTGGGCACCTGGGGAAGAACAAGCTCAAAGAAAAATAAACATCGTGCCAATTTCGTTGAAGAGCACGAGTGTGAGCAAAATCCACATGACCGTGAGCAACATCTATTCTATGCTACCCAAGATTCTAGTGACGAAATGTGTGGAAACTGGTACTTGGATAGCGGTCAAAGAATCACATGGCGAAAGATGGGAGCATTTTCAAGGATATTGATGACTCACAAAGTAAAGGTTCGACTAGGAAACCAGATACTGTGGAGTCAAAAAGGAAAAGGCACTGTCATGGTGGAGACAAAGAAAGGTACGAGATTCATTAAAGATGTCTTACTAGTTCCTAATCTTAAAGAAAATCTCTTGAGCATTGGCGAATGATGGAGAAAGGCTATGCCATTCACTTTGAAGGAGATAAATGCACAATCTATGATAACAATAATAAAAGGGTTGAGATAGCCCAAGTAAAAATGGAGAAGAGGAATAGAAGTTTTCCGATAAACTTTAAATATACCACTAACATTGCCATGAAGGTGCAAGTTGATGATTCCTGGCTATGGCATCGAAGATTTGGCCACTTCAACACTCAAGCCTTGAAGTTGTTATATCAGAAGAATATGATGAGAGATCTCCCACGCTTGGAAGAAAATAATGGAGTTTGTGAAGGATGTCTTCTTGGGAAGCAACACAAATTACCGTTTTCAACCACCCAAAGATGGAGAGCAAAGACTTGTTGGAGCTCATCCATACCGACGTTTATGACCAATGAGGACACCATCACTTGACAACAATGTATTTCATCCTCTTTATTGATGACTTTTCTAGAATGACTTGGGTCTACTTCATCAAGGAAAATCAAGTCTTTGGAACATTCAAGAAGTTTAAGGCCCTCATTTAAAAGCAAAGCGGTAAACATATAATGAGGCTTAGAAGTGATCGCGGAAAAGAGTACAAGTGCCACGAATTTGATAAATTCTGCGAAGATGAAGGCATTGAGCGGCAGCGTACAGTGGCATATTCTCCACAACAAAATGGAGTGACTGAAAGAAGAAATCGTATACCATGGAGATGGCGAGATCAATGTCAAGGAAAAAGGATTACCAAACACTTTTTGGGTCAAGCAGTCTACACCGCAGCCTACATACTCAACAGTGTCCAACTAAGGCGCTTCAAGACAAAACTCCTATTGAAGTTTGGAGTGGGCAAAACCATCTGGCTAAACATCTAAGGGTCTTTGGATCCATATGCTATATTCATGTGCGGATCAAAAGAGACATAAGCTTGAAGACAAGACAGTACGAGGAATCTTCTTGGGGTACAGCACACAGTCAAAAGGCTATCGAGTCTACAACTTACAAACAAAGAAGCTCACTGTCAGTCGAGATGTTGAAGTTGATGAAGGTGCTTCTTGAACCGGGATAAAGAAAAATTGAGAGAAGCGGTTTTTCGTTACCAAGATAACAACCTCAAGAAGAAGTCGGACGAAGTAATCGCAGGTTCAGTATCGCCCCCTTCATCTCCACGACAACGACAAGATTCTTCACCAGAATCTACTCCGATAAAAGAACAATAGTTGGTGGAGATATATCAATCTTGCAACTTGGCTATACTTGAGCCTCGAAAGCTATGAAGTAGCTTCAAGGCAAGAAGTATGGGTCAAGGCAATGGAGGAAGAAATAAAAATGATAGAGAAAAATAACACGTGGGAGCTAGTAGATCATTCCAAAAATAAAGATATTATTGGAGTCAAATGGGTTTATAAGACAAAGCTTAACCGATGGCTCAATACAAAAACACAAGGCTAGTCGGTAGCAAAAGGCTACTCACAAAGAACCTGGAGTCGACTACAATGAGACATTTGCTCCAGCTTGCTCGAATGGATACAATAAGAGCTTTAATAGCTCTAGCGACTCAAAAAGGCTGGAATATTTTCCGCTTAGATGTCAAGTCACCTTCCTCAACGGGTACTACAAGAAGAGATTTATGTGGAGCAACCACAAGGCTTTGTCAAGAAAGGCAATGAAGGCAAAGTGCTAAGACTAAGAAAAGCTTTATATGGTCTAAAACAAGCTCCTCGAGCATGGTATAGCGAAATTGATCGATACTTCACGATCGAGGATTCAGAGGAGCAAAAGTGAGCCAACACTATACGCCAAGACCCAAGGTCAAGAAGATACTCTCATTGTCTCCTATACGTAGATGATCTTATCTACACTGAAACAATATAGAAATGATAACTAAGTTCAAAGAAGACATGATGAAGACATTCGAGATGACCGACCTTGGCTTGATGAATTATTTCCTCGGCATAGAGGTAAAACAACAAAAAGAAGGGATATTCATATGTCAAGAAATACACGTAAGCATTATTAAAGAAATTCGGGATGAATGATCGCAAGCCGCCAAGCTATTCGCCAGTAACAAATGAGAAGTCGTTAAAGGAAGATGGAGCACCGTGGTCGATGCATCGCACTATAGAAGCTTAATTGGGAGCCTATTATATCTTACGACTACTGCGACTGCACATCATGTATGCTACAAGTCTTCTATCAAGGTTCATGCAGAAACCAAGTCAGGTTCACTATGGAGTAGCTAAAAGAGTTCTAAGATATTTACAAGGCACAAAGGAGTTTGGTATATGGTATAAAACCATGACCAACTCAAAGTTGATCGGCTATACCGATAGTGATTGGGCAGGTTCGGCTGATGACATGAAGAGCACATCGTGCTATGCCTTCTTACTAGGATCGTTTTTTCTCATGGGCATCAAAGAAGCAAGCGATCATGCACAATCAACTACAGAGGTCGAGTGCGTGGCAAAGAAATTGCGACAAATCAAGCTATATGGCTTCTGAGAATACTCGGAGACATGGGTGAACAAAGCAGGATGACCCTACCATAATCTATCGCGACAACAAATCGGCAATAGCAATGGCAAAGAATCCAAGGCATCACAACAGTAACAAAACATATAGCAATCAAATATCACTTCATCAGTGAAGCAGAGGCAACTAAAGAAATCGAGCTCAAGTATCGCACGATCAAGACCAAATTGCGGACATATTTACAAAGGCATTGCCCAGAGTCAAGTTTGAGGAACTGAGGACAAAGCTCTGGAGTTTCCAAAATTGCATCAAGGAGGAGTGTTAAAGATGCTGCAATTTTCTAGAATTTTCTACAAAAGCCTAGGATAGCTTATGCCTAGAAATAGCCATATAAGCCTAGAAGTATCTAATACAAAACAATGTAGAAAGACTAGAGAATTCCTAAAAATATCTACCATAATCAAATGCCTCTAGAATAATCAAATGTAAAATTAAGTCAAGAAAAGCCTAGAACCATCTATTGCTAGAACCATCTTCAAGCACCTATAAATAGGCAAGTTTGGGTGCATTTGTAATCAATCAATTTGAGAGCAATACAAACTACATTCTAGCTCCAAATTGTAAAGCCTCCCATCTTCTAATACTATTTGACTACATTCCACAACTTACCTCTACTACTTTTCTACTCCAACTACTATCAGATACATTTACTTAAAAGTGGGTTGAATAATAAATGTGAGAGTAAAAATCACGTTTGGAGGTAAAAATTTCAAATCCTAGCTTCAAATTTGAATTCATTCTAGTGCCAAAATTACTTTTACTTGAGAATATTCAAATAGGTCAAAATCAATTTTATGTCTTTAGAATTAGTGTCGGAAAATTTTCAGAATCAGGGAAGCCAAGACTAATTAAGTGGGCTATTCGCGATGTACATTAAGTACAGAATCAAGGTTGACACCGTTTATATTCTCTGTGCACCGTATTCGGAACTAAATAAACTTCGTTTGAAAATTATTGTACAAATAGTTCATTTCCATCAGAGTTTAGGTCATTCCTACTACTTTTGTAGCAGTTAAGCTTAATGGAAAAAACCTGCACCATTGCGTGACGTTATGCAGTTGTGAGCTGTCTTAATACTTTTGCATTTGTCCAAATGCATGCATGTACCAGTAGGAAGATACAGTTGTCACTGGAAAGTTAAAACCACCCCACCTTTATGATACAAAGGAAACTTGCTTGCAGAAATCATTGTCTGTAGGAAGTCATTTTATGAATGTTTTCTGACGCAGACTGATGTCTCTGCAGCTAAGATAGTATTGTCAAATTTGCTGTGTATTTTGCAGAAGAAGTGGGAAGTTGAAGGTGATGGGAGGGCGAGGTTTTGGTTTTGGTTCTTTAGTGTTGGCAGAAGAAGTGGGAAGTTGAAGGGGTGTGTGTGGTTGCTTCACTTTGTTCTATGTGGGGTTTCGGTCGAAGACATATGGGCTATCAAAAGTGTCCAGTCGCAGGCGATGATGGTTAATGGTGACTCTGATGACTTGAGGGAAGATCCATGGTGATTTCCGGTGATTGGGGGGGAGGTATAATGGCGGAGGTCTTGAACCCAAATATCTCAAAAGATTCACGACAACATCATTGTAGGAGGGGCGAGGGAAGGGGTCGAACGGAGAAGACAATAAAATCTTCAAAACAATGACTTCAACGACTACAAGGCCGCCCATACGGCGATGGAGGGCCACGACGGCGACAAGTAGAGAGAGAATCGAGGTGGAGAGAGAAACAGAGGGTGGGACGATTGGAAAATGGGTTGATTAGGTGTGGATACTACATCAAAAGATCCATGGGGTTGTTTGATTGAATGGTAAATAATCATGGTCCATCACAAACCACATGATACACTATCTCACCCTAATCATCGCCCGCAAAGTTTGGTATTACCCGTCTCATAAATGAAAAATAGTCCATTCATCAAACATACAAATACAATAATACTCTTTCTGTCTCAAAACTTTGGTTGTTAAGGTTTTGACACACAGGTCAAAAAATAATTAATTGAGATAAATTTTAATTGTCTAGTAAAAATATAATTAATGCATGCTCTTGATCTAATCGTATAACGGAAAAGTGTTTAATTATATCTTAAATTTTTTAAAAATAACCAAAATTTTGGAATAAAAATCAAAAGCTAAACTAATCAAAGTTTTTGGACAAAAGGAGTAGAAAACAAGAAGATATGGAGCAAGTTCTGGTTGATGCCAAAAGAATTCAATATTTATATACACGACACTTAAAAAATGCTCAAGAACAATAGTTCTCTATACAAGTAACACTTGTATTTAGAAGTTACAATTTGGAAAAATGATAACATCACAAGGAAGTATTTAGCTTCCGAATTTTCCAGACTCAAACTGGCCCTATCATTGCAGAATCAAACCCTTCTCTCACAGTATTTCAGAATCTCCAATGGTTAGTAACATTGGGTTGGGTCCAAGCATCCATAATTTGGGACCTGTCTATTTCAAACTAGGGAGTAACAATTAACACCCACCCATGTTTTTGCTAGCCTGCACCCTTTATCCGGAAATAAACTTCCAAATAAAGGTGGGTGTTTTAGCAAAACCGTGGTGTCAATAGTTACTCCCTTCAGACTATGAATGAAACAATTTGAACTTTGACTTTCAGGATTTCTTCTCCTTTGTGTAAATGGTCCAATAGAAAAAAAGTTGAATCAATTAGGCCAATCCTAGAATTTCCTGACCTGCTATGTTCCAGCAGGTTTGAAACCTCAAAAAGTCCTTTGTGCTGGTGCCTCTGCTGACTACAACCCTGAATTTGCCTTAGGTATCTTCCTTTTCTGCATATTCCGAGCAATCTCTATGCAGGCTTGATCAACCATTCCCAGAAAATCCTTCACTATAACAAACAGATAAAGAGGCTGTTCTCCTGCACTACCTTTTGAAGCTCCTCCTTGATAATAATCTGTTGTTCTCTTCACAAGCTGCATTACCCTTGTTTGTTCTTCCCTCACTATTTTCAATTCCTTCGCAGCATTTTCAAGAAAATGGTTCATCTCTCTCACAAACTTCCCTCCTTTATCATTTCCACACTTGGAAACAAGTTGTCCAATCTCAATTATCCTTGCTGAGAGTGCTGAGATAGAGCCAACAAAACTATTGTAATCTACAACTGCTGCTTTCTTTACATTGGAAAACTCAGCACTTACCCCTCCTACAATTGGTAATCCTAGTGTTATATATTCCTTTTGTATTTGTTCATTTGAAGCAACAGAATTAGAGTCTCCGGTGCTGTTGTTGCTCCCACTGCTGCTGCTGCTACTACTACGACTGCTACTACTACGACTCAAACTGTGGTTGCGGTTAAGAACAGCACGTTTACCTTCAGAACGGACTACTTCTTCAACCACAAAGTGAAGCAATGTGGTTTTTCCATCAATGCTTTTGACATCAGAGAGCTTCCTTAAAGAAACCAAGTTGAAAGCTTGAGCATTACCTCTATGAGTACCTGCATTCATGCGATTTCCGGCCTTAAGCACTGCTTCAAGAAGCTTCACAAAAATCCCTTGGTTTCGAAGCTCCTTACACCCCAGCTCAAGGGTCTTTAGAACCTCCTTTATTTCTAGAATCTCTGAGTCATAGTTCAGCCTGAATAGCATGGCATTTAAGCGCTTAAATGCTGAAGGAACAGCTTTGAGGATGTGATACAAGAATGATTCAGCTGCTGCAAGTCTTGTTGTGTCTCCTTTGTATTCAATTATGTTGGATTGTTCTTCTTCTGTTGGGGCTATTCTAGAAAGCTTTTCAATGGTGTCTACATTTAGGCCTTGACCATCAATGAGTGCGTCGATGATTTCTTTTCGTGAGATTGCCAGAGATTTCAAAACTATAGCAGTGTTCTGTGATTTTCTGGGGTCAAGAATGAAAGTATTTGTTGGTGGAGCCATAGCATCCTTTCTTGGACTTGTTGCTTCATTTCCTTTTGGGGTGTTACTGTTTGGTTTGGTGGCAGCATACCCAAAGAGAGCCTCCATAAGATCATCATCAACTCTGAATTTTTAGAAATCATCAGTGAATGCTAAAATGAAGGATCAAAATTTACGTATCTATTATCTATTTAAGAAAATTAACTACACTTAGTTTGGTTATCTACACTACGCCACATACCAACATCTCCATTTTTTATATAGAAAAATTATTTTTTACTGATTTTCTCGCAACCATCTGCTGGTTGATTTTAGAAAATGTGGTATACTAGGATTACCTGAAAGAACCACGGTCAATCTTGTCCCACACCATAGAGTGGTCAAGATTAGTGTTCAACTTATCCCAATGCAATGGTTTCAGTTTTACTTCACTTGAGTTTCCTTGCTTATTGGTTGTAGCTGATGTTTCAATAGGGGTAGGTGGTGGTTTTGATGATGACTTCATATGAAAACCACTTGCCTTTGGTGGAGGAGGAGGTGGTGCTGAACTCCTTCTAGCAGAGATTGATGGAGGAGGAGGTGGTAGTGGTGTTGTGTTCTTTCTATTTGAGATTGGTGGAGGAGAAGGTGGCAGCGGTGGCGGTGTTGAGCTCTCTTTATTTGGGGTTGGTGGTGGTGGTTGTGCTTGACTCTTTCTATCAGGAATTAATGGTGGTGTAGGACTTGTCATTTTAGGAATTGATGAGAAAGAATTGGTGTGTTTTTTTGGTGATGAAGGAAGAGGGGTTAGACTAAATGGTTGAGTAGGAGAGTTTGATTTCTGAACACCTTTGATATCATTTCCAACTGATGCATTAATAATAGGAGGAGGAGGAGCAGGAGGTGAAATTCTCATAATTGTATATGACTCCTCTGGAAATATATTCATGTGAGAAGTTGAAGATTTCCCTCTAAGCAGATGAATTTCTTGAATGGACTCAGATCTTTTCCCTTGATTCCCTTCATGATCATTTTCTTCTTTTGTTTTGAGACTATGCAATTGCAAGACCTCCTTTTGCAAACCCTTGTTTGAGTTTTTACCTTCAAGCTTTCTCCAATAAACAACATCCAAACCATCCTCATCAACGATAAGTCCCTTGATGTTACCCTCCATTCTCTCAAACTGAGGCACAGCACTCCTATCTAAAGCAGAAGCAGTGTTGTTCACCATCACGTTTTTCCTCCTTGCTCTGAAGCACTTCTTAACCAAGAAGAAAATCAGAACAGAAACAACTAGAGTGCCTGTTGCAGTTGCAGCTACAGCAGTTACTATCTTACTGTTTGAAGAAGAACTTGTAGATGCTGCCACTGGTCCTGGTGATTGTGGAGGTGGTGGTGGTGATTTTGGCTTTGGTGGTGGTTCAGGAGGTTGTGTAGGAGTTTCAATTGGATAGAAAGTTTCAATGTTTTGAGGAAAATTGGTTTGGCAATGGAAGGTTGGTATTAGAAAACTTTGTAAAACAAAAAGGCTCAGAAGAAGCATCATGTTCAAAGCCATGAAAGAAGAGGAACAAAGATTACAATTACAATGAGGTTTCTAAAATTAGATATGCTGTTGTGTTTTTTCTGTTTGAGGATCATTGCAAGTTTTGTGCTCCTTTGTCTTGTGCTATTGGTTTTGTTGGCTGACAAATTCTATAGAAGCAAGGAGTTAAATATAATTAGCCTTCGTGAAATGACCAACACAACCCTGATCCTTGGATTGAGTGAATGATGCAGTTCAGGGGTGATTTAGTACTTTCGTAAAAGGATTTGACGATTTGTTCTTGCGTTGAAATTCAGAAGTGGACATGCAAATGCAACTAACTGGGTTGAAACTTGAAAGTGGCTCTTTACTATATTGTACTAAGTCAAACATGTTAAGGTACAGGTTTGAACTTTGAAGTGGTAGTGCTATCATATGATTTAAATGCTTTTTCAAAAGCCATAAAGTTGTTTAGTTATCCAAGTTCTGACTTAGCTTTTGTCTAAAAAAAATATGATTATGAAAATCTAGCAACCCCTCTTGAATTAATTATTTTGAAAGTTTAAAACAAGAAGAATGGGAACCATTACCAATTCTTTTCTTTTCTTTTTTTTATTCTTAAACCATTGTACAACTTTTTGCTGAAGGTTTTCGTTGACTTATGGTCTTGCTAGGTCCCAAACTTCAGGATTCAATATTCGGTATTCGGTGATTTAGAGAGTGGCTCACCCAATTAATTAGCTATCCGTTCGGATTATCAATATGGTGTGTAGTGGTTGCAAAATGTGAATATGGTGGTATCCCTCATAGATCCTCTCCGCCATTTTTTTTCCTTTCAAACATGAATATATCACCATATAAAGAAAAGGGAATTATTAAATACACCCCAAATTTTGCTAGAATATACCGGGGATTCGAAAATATATTTCCTGAAGTGTATCATTTTGCCTTTTGATCCGGAAATATATTTCTGGATCTCCGGTGTATACTAATAAAACTGGGGTGTATTTAATAATTCCCCAAAAAGAATACGGTATAAAATATGTAAATATGGATTCAATTCATGGTTCAATGGCCTTTTTATTTTGATATGCCCGCGCATGCTTTTTTTGGGAAATTTCAATTCGGAATATTGTTCATTTGGTTTGATAGTTACATAGAAATTTATAGTACTTACAAGAATATGGTTACGTAAACTAATAGGGACTCTTACCAGTAAACTCTGTTTCTGTATTAAGTAGAAGAAAATGCAAAGAAGGAGTATCAGCTCCCAAGAAAATCAAAGCATGTAAGAGGAGATCGATGGATGGATGTCTAATATCAGATTATCCTATCATACTTAATATAATATGTCAAATGTTGGGTATCCAAGTGTGAGATAGTCTCACATTGTCTAATAATGAACAAAATAAAGAATATATAAAATTCTAGACTCGTGAACCTATCACATTAAGGTTTTAGAAACAAATATGGTCAAAGTAAAAAGTGGAAAAACGTGCCTCCTTTATCGATGGTCGTAGCTACGAGTTATAAAAAAGGCTTATACTCGGCCTGCGAAATAGAAGGGGGGATTTTTTTTTTTTTTGGACACAGAAAGGGGGATTGAAATGCTGAATATTTAACTTTGGGATGTGACCTAAATGTTTTGACAAAGCAACAATAGAATTCTGTTACGCCTAACTAAATATCCTTTAGTCAGAAAATGGGTTAGGTTATTTAACACTCTGAAATGAGTTTTCGTTCAATTTTGCTAGTTTGAAGTTGGAATTCTATTCAATTATTCAAGCTACAAGGAAGAGGGAGAAGGGGAAAACTACTTGGATGCTGGACATTGGTATTTGGTGAACTAATTGGTGTGGTACCAATTGCTACAAGTTGGTACGTAGTGAGTGGTGACTTGGCCAATTTCATGCAAACATAAAAAACTTCATGAAATTTGCGTCAATTTCGCTTTTTCTTTCTCTACTAAACTCCATCCAGCTTCTCCCAGTCATTAGCTTCTCCCAAAAATCGTGGATTGTACACTTTTGGTCCTTCACTTTTCTAAAATCTAAGATTTTTTGGGACCAAAAGTGCAAAAAAAAAATTCATGTTTTTTAGGGATCAAAAGTGTAATTAAAAAGTATAAAGACCAAAATCGCCAAATTGAGAAAGTTGAGGGACGAAAATCGCCAAAAATAAAATAAAGGGATCAAAATCACCAAATTGAAAAAATTGAGGAACTAAAAATACAATTAAACCCTTAAATTCTCTTATATATGACTTTGATCACGGACACCTTACCTGTAGCTGGCAACCTTGTGTCCAAAGAACTCATATGGTGGATAATAATCAGACATCGTGAAATTCTTTTCAGTTTAAGCTGCTTCTTCTTTTTTTTTTTTTTTTGATATTGTCAGTTTAAAGTTCTTTTAGCATAGATAAATGGTACAACTTTAATAGTTAGTCTAATTAACTTATCAACTATAAGAATCAGTTTCTTGTTTTTCCGTTTCGTTTTTTTTATTTTATTTTTTTGGTTCCACTTTCATATAATTTGATCGTTTTGAAAATTGTAAGACAATTAGAAGTTTTTTCAAAATTTCAACAGAACTATTGGACACGTTTGGTGATTTTTCCCGTGTCACTTGATATGTTTTTCTCTACCTGAAAAAACTGAAATATTATGTTATTTTATTATTATTATTATTATTATTGTTTTACATATAATAGTAAAAAACATAAAAATTATATTTAATTATCACTTATTTGATTAGGATATATAATTATTACCAACATGATTGTAAATAAGTATAATGATTTATCTATAAAATTTTAAAAATATTAAGCTATATATATATATATATATATTGGGGGTGGATCAAATTATACCGATATAATACTTGAGTAATGTTACACCATTCAATAACTTTGTGATGGATACCTGTATTACAAAATCCACTGTTGGTTTGAAAGATACTATCACATAGATCATATCTATAAAAAATTTCATTATTCTGAGATCATTTGATGTGTCATTGAGATGTATCAAGATTAACGTCTTACGCACTTTTACTAAACGACGTTAATCTTGATGCATCTCAATGACATATCAAATGATCTTAGATTAATGAATTTTTTTATAGATATGATCTATGTGATAGTATCTCACTACAAGAATTCTCGCCGTTACCGACGGTCAAAAGCCGTTGATAATTCGAAAAAACCGTCGGTAATTCGAGATTACCGACTAGCCATTGGTAAAACGTTCGTCGGTAATTACCGACGGCTTTTCCGTCGAAAAGTCACCTCGTGACCGTCGGTAAAAATTCACCAAAAGAACCATTTTTTGTCATTTATCGATGGCTTAGCCGTCGGTAAATTTACCGACGGCTAAGGCCACTATAAACTACAAATTAAAACAAAAAAAATTAGAAATTAAGTACAAAATAAAACAAAAAAAGACAGATCAAAAATTACCGACGGCTAAGCCCACTGTAATCTAGAAATTAAAACAAACAAAAAATCTCAGTTTCTTTTCCACCATTCAGACATCTGTGTTAGGCCAAATATGATTGAAGGCATAAAAATTAAGCATACTAAAACTATCAACAAGTCTAAATTAGTGACTTTGAAGGAAATATTAATATAGACACCTGTCATTCAGTGTGCTGACTCAATCAAATGATTAACCAATTCTTATTCAAGTGGATCTAGCCATCATCTTTAGATGCTAAGGTATTATTAGCCATCATTGTTAGGTACTTATGTATTATATACTGTATGTCGGGACATAAAAATAAGTGCAAAGACTGCAGAGAAAACTTTGTTAGAAACCAAAAAAAGAAAAAAAAAAGATTAGGATGAAATGATTAGGAAATAGAAATACTAAGTACTATTGGTGTTCATGCAAGAGAAAATTTGACATGCTTAAAATTTGTTATGTTTACTGGTCAACTGATCTCATATCTTCCAAGTAAGATAGGCAAATTGCAATGAATTCTCAAATAATAATGATTTGCATTTAAATGATAATATAATAACTCTGCTCTGCATCTATATTAGTCTGACACACTCATTATTCTGGCAGAATTTAAAGAAATGTTTGTATACAAAACTAAAATCCATATGCAGGGTAAAATTTTACTTATATTAACAATCCAAGGGAATAGTTGCTTGCTCACTAAAGAGAGTCGCGATCAGTTTTTTCAATTCAATACAATACCTGATTTTCCTTGAGAGAACATATTGCATCTTGCAAACAAGTCAGAATCCCTTCTGCAGCTACTTTTGTTATCTCACTTGGATCTGGCTGAAATGATTAACAAAGAATTTACATACACATAAGATATAGCTATGGACCTTAAACACAATGAAGTGGGAACAATAGATAGCTATAACTTGTAAGCATTTGTCACGGTAAGAGAGTGAGCAGTGAAACAATATGCTTTTCTAACAAATGAATTTGGTTCCGACGCAAACTTATTTTTCGCCTTTTAGTCCGTTTCTAAGCACGTTTTGAATGCTTAAAGTCATGAACTCTAGAATGAACAAAAACAGTTTTTTATACGGGAATGGAAGATCATAACCTTCTCTTCTTGACTTTCCAACCACTGAATTGTTTTATTCAAATCATCAACAACCCACTTCTTCACTTCAGAAGGCTCAAAACATTTCCAAGCATCTTCACCAGTGTCTTTTCCCTTGAATGCACGGCAAACATTAAAAGTAACATGTAAAATTGTCAACAGATAAAATAAAGGTTACTTTTCTCTAAAAAAGAGAGTAAATACATCAATTTGAAATGTTAGATTTAAGATGCAAGTCACCAAAGCCACACAATCTCAATTGGCTTCTTACGAGTTCAAATTTCATGTTATAAACAAAATGCATGTGGCAATCAGGATAGCACTAATTAAATGCCACAAAGAGCTTCAAATATAGGTCATATCCATTTACTAGTACATACATAATTATGTCACCTTGATTGGCTTCATGTGATCTACTTCCTTTTTGCCATGGCTTCCCAGCATGCATAAGGTAACTTTCAATTTCAATCAACTTCCTCTGGCTATAACACTCTAATATCCAATCCTAACACCCAAAAAGAAAAGAAATGATACATCATGCTACATTAAGTTAGATTATTGTTCACAAAATATATAGAAAATGATGCAACCAAAAAGTCTGCATAACATTACTAGAATTCCCTACCAAAATATAAAAAGTGGTAAGTTTGATAGCCAATAATTTTTGACAAATTAATACTACCAATAATACTATTAAATAAGGCATAGTCTGGATCATGCAATAAATAGCATTCTCCTCAGCAAACTGCTCTGATTAGCACATAACATAAAAGTCCAATTCATGGAGGCACAGCAAAGCAACACTTGAAATCTTCACATATTGCAATTAAAATTAAGTGCAACATTTAATCAAGGAACTCTATAAAGTAGTATATTTTCCTTAAGCAAAAAACTTAATGTATCAACAAAATGGATCAGCAAACCAAAATGGATCAGCAACATATGCATATTATACCCTTCACCATTGAAGCAAGGACTCAAACATTTAAATTATTTTACTACTTTTATTTGAAATAATAACTCAATGCAAAGCAATAGAAACTCGGTAAGCAGCAGGTTTGTAAGCCACCAAACATTATAATAATCACGTGTTTAAATAAATTCACTTAAAAAATGAAACTTGGTAAAGACTGAATAGCAACAGTATTTATATTTTTTTAATTAATCTGGTGATCATCCAAACTAGCTAATTATTATTCGTGACCATAGAATAATGAAACAAATATTCTTCTTAGAGCGAAATGGTACCATATTAGAGAGCAGGCAGGCAACAATCAAGGTTGATTAGTTAAACATTTTGTTTGCAAAATCTTACACCGCGGAAAACCCAACTACAGAATTTGGAAATCATAACCAGTAAATAGGTTAAACTCTACCTACACCATGACTTATTCGTCACATGAATACACTTGTGAGCACCACTATTTGTTACAAATTAATAATTACGGAACTAATATCTCAAGGAACTCTGGAAAAGGCAATCAGGCACAACATGGAGAACATAATTAAGAGCAATCATATGAACAAACAAACGTCAACTTCTAGTACAGGTGGAGCATATTCTGGTTCACCAGGCTCAGCAAACTTACTCATGAATTGCGCCATCCCTTGAGAAAAAAATAGAAAGAAACAAAGGCATAATTTCATACATATCAATCATCGTAATTAATCAATAATCAATGATAAGAGCATAAAATCAGCGGGAAAATCTAACATAAACAATCATCAAACACCTATTAGCGGTGGACATTTTCTTTTCTCCGAAGGAGGTTTGTACTCCAACGGAGGCCTAGGCTCAAAGAGCTTCAACAGGTTCGCGATGAGACCAATCGGGTGACTCGGTCCAATCTGCATCACATCACAGGCATATGAAATTCAAATAATCAGTAAAAAGTGGCTACCAAATTTGTGTGGAATCTACTGTCTAAGGTTACCAGCAATAAACCCTAGATATGGTGAATAAACCACTCATCACATTCATAATTTTATTCACTTAACAGAATGAGTTCAAAACAACACAAACAAACAGGCATCCAAAATGAAAAATACCCCTTTGTGCCCAACGTATTCCGCTATCTGACCACTTGCTATAGCTCCCACCATCGCACCCACATTCGATAAAGATCCAAATACAGAGAACTGTCCCAAACAAAATGCAATATTTAAAAAACCTTCAGACTTTTGCCCAATCATATTCAAAGCTTCAGACTTTTGCCCAATTTCAGAAATAAATAACAAAATGCAATATTTAACAAACCTCAGACTTCATCTTCTACTTGATCAGCTCTAGCTCTTCTTCTTCAAAGTCTTCTTGTGTCTTCTTCTTCCAGGTAACCCTTTGGGATAAAGTTGAAATCAGAAATAGAAATTAGATAGTAAAAATGGTGAATAAAAAAAACTAAAAAAGAGAAACCTGATAAAGAAGAAGGTGGAGCCATCGCTCGTCGTTGCGCCGGTGAACGACCACCACAGTGCGCGCAACCCTCTTCGGTCAACCACCACCACGAGCCGCTTTTCACCAACATACTGGGACCGTCACTCGTGTCCCATCATTTCGCAACCCCCTCTCTGGCTTGCTTCCCCGTGACTGTGGCAACCGATCTTGGCCGGAACCACCGTGGCCAGCCATGGCCGGGGTTTATCTTCTCCCCTTCGTACCCCTTCTCGCCCGCGCACCGCCTTTCCCTTTCTTGGTCTCTCCCTCTCGCGATCTCGTCCCTTGACTCAAGGCGAAACGCCGCCTGCGTTTCCCATCTACTTGCTCGCGGCCGCGCTCGGCCAAGGACGGCGTGTCGGTCGCTTACATCGCTTTTCTTCTCTCAGTCGCGAAGGCCATTTATTCCCCCCTCTTTCTCTCTCTGCGGCCGCATGTAACAATTTGGGATTAGGGTTCTCTGAACCCGTGTAAATCCGAACCAAAAAACTAACTTAGAAAAAAAAATTATACCGACGGCTTAGTCGTCGGTAAAGGCGTAAAAAATTCAGCATTTTTTCCGACGCATTACCGATGGCTAGGCCATCGGTAACAGCGAGAATTCTTGTAGTTTGGACTTATCGACGGCTAAAGCCGTCGAAAAAGGCGGTCTTTTGGCAACGGCCATAGGCCGTCGGTATCCTCGTGATTTTTTGTAGTGTCTTTCAATCCAACGGTAGGTTTTGTAATACAGGTATCCGTTACAAAGTTATTGAATGGTGTAACATTACTCAAGTATTACACTGGTGTAATTTGATTCCTCCTCATATATTCATATATATATATATATATGTATATATTACATTGTGGTGCCTGGTGCCTCTCCCACAAACTTTGATGGTCTGTAGTACACACGGTTTATATTAAAATAACTACCCAAAAATTTACCCGAGAAAGTAACTATAAAAAATAATTATTTAAAATATTCTCCTTCCATATCTAATCTCACACTTGAATTTTTTTTCATCTTATCCTCCAAAAAAACTATATCGAGTCTCCTCTCCCCTCCAATGTCTCCCCCACAAACTTTGATGGTTCGTGCTGCACATATTTTATATTAAAGGAAACCATAAGAATTTTAATTTTTTAATAATTTAGGTATTTTTTTGACAAATATAATTTAGGTATTTAAAATATCTCCTTCTATATCAAATTATAATTAACAAATTACAAATTATAATTTGTTATCTGTCATGTATCTTTTCTGAGAAATTTTAAGATTATTTTCAACTTACCATTTATAATTTGAACTATGTTGTAAGTAATATATGGGACGTGATGTTGGATTAATTTGTGTATTTAATAATTTATTTTAATATTTGTAGCCTCTTCTAAAATAAATTGGATCGGATTTTATTTGATTTTAAAATAAATCTAATTGAATGGTCAAAGAATAAAACTGAAGAGATTTGATCAGATGATTTTTCATCTCATAACCTACCCAATCCAATTCACAAACACTCATAATTTTTACAAGTTAAAATTAGTTTTTTTTAATTATGAAGTTAAAATCTTTATCTTTATAATATTAAAAGTAATAGTGTTAGGAAGTATTAATTAGAGGGCAATTTAGTCAAATCACTAAAATAATCTCTCATAACAATATTTTTACATTTAATAACCTTAAATATTTATTTTAAAATTAAAAAGATTTAATTTAAAATGAAAGAGATTTTGTCATTTAATAATAAGAAAGCATCAGAAAGAATTATTTTAAAATGGAGGATATAATTTTGTGATGCCAACAGAAGAGAAATCAGAAACTCATTTATCCTAAAACGCTTTGGTCTCCTATGACGCCACCCTTCTTCTCCTGCGATGTCGGAATTCTTCTCCTGCGATACCATCATTCTTCCGGTGACCGTTGTTTGTAATCGCTTTGTGCGGCAAGTTTGGCGGCGTACTTCCTTCTTCTCTCCTCATCGATTTCTGTTGTGAAATCATAAACGGCAACACAGGTCAGCTACTCCTGTGTATCTCCTACTTCTCTCTTTTTTATTTCAATTTTGCAGATTACAACTTATTTGTTCTCATTTTGTTTTTGCCTCTTTGATCAGCATTTTCTGCGACGAATTCGACGAACTTGATTCTTCTTGCTATTGGTTTTCTGCTGCGAAATCATAAACGGAAACACAGATTAGCCTCCAAACCCTCTTTGTTCTCATGTTTCTTATCTTACTGTTAATTTATATACCATTTTAACCCTTTAGGTTAATTTTTTCATAAACAAAATGGCAAGTAATAGTGCAAAAGTTTTTTGTGGTTGTCAGTTGATGTTATGGTAAACTCTTCTACATGAATCTGATTTATGTTTTAATAGTTAATAAGTGTTGCGTTTGGAATTTACTTAACAAGAATTTACTTATCAAAATTTACAGCTATTGGAAGCCGCAGTCTGCTCAATGGCATTCACGGATAAGAGGAACACAATGTGCACTTTGGAGGACGAATCAGGGAGAAGATGGCCATGCCAACTGAGATGGGAAAAGCGGGCTAAGCACGAGTGCTATTTAACCTGTGGGTGGAAAAAAATTGTTATGGATAAGAATTTAAAGAAAGGTAGTCTTATTAGATTTGGGGTAATTATGTACGATCAAAGCAGGATTACTATTGTCATTCAAGGTGGCTAGTTTTCAGGTAATTTTTAATGGAGTCTGTATATGTGGTCTCATTTTGATGATTTTTGGGATAACGATAATTTCATAACATTTTGTATAAGTCCACTCTGTGATTGACTTTCTCCAATCTAGCCTCTTTCCTTTTGATTGATCAAAATTGCAAAGAGACTGAAAGACTATATGCGTTGTCCATGCGATTATACTTAGTCAAAATATAGGAATCTAATTTATGAACTAAATATGGCTGATTTGATTATGAGAAAGATTTCATTGCTTATGATTAATTTTGACTTGCTGATTCTTGATATTCTTTTTTAAGTGAAATTGTTGTATGTATTCTTCCTTCTTTTATTTGGTGCAAAAAATGTTAGCATGATCAATGATTTTAAATAATTTTATGGAAGGGCACATTCACGGTCCAATAAAGGAAATAATTTCGATTCATTATTGAATCAATTGGAATCCCCTTAATTTACAAATCAATGACAAGTGAAATGTATTTTTTGAAAAATAAGTACTTACAAAAAGAATAAAAAACGTGTTGGGTGACCATATCAATTATGAATTGACCAAATTTTTTTCTTCAAACAATATTGGTTTCAAATTTTAAATGATAATCTTCTCTCTACGTCATTATTTCCCTAATTAGCAATACTTAAGAATCTGATTTAGAGAAGTCAAATTGAATGCTTTTTTTGTGGGCATATTTCCTTTTATAAAAGATAACAATATTTAAGAAATTTATTTATGTTGTAATAACAAGTCATATGCTTACCAAAACACTATTCCGAATAATAATTACAACATAAACACTATTCCAAATTTGAAAATTATTCAAATAAATTGATATGGTCATAGTAATTATATATTGCCGTTTATTCAATTCAAATTTTATTCATTCTTACCGTTAGTAGAAACTAAACAAATATAATGATTTTGTAAGCATAATATTTTTCTCATATATTCAGTCAATAAGTTAATTATTGATCTATTTTATTTTCAAATTACATTAATTTATTTTTAGAGCACATTCTTATATATATTCTGTAAATAAATACCAACATATATTTTCTACGCATATAATTATTCCTCAATTTTGCTCGCAATACTATTTGAATTTTGAAAGGATCTGATAGTTCTATATAAGAAACACGTTTGCACTCTTCATAAAAAAAGAAAGAAACACGTTTGCATTATGTTCAATACCACAAATAGATTTCTTTTCCTATTTAAACACCACAAACGCCCTTCTTTTATTGTTTGATTTTTTATTTTTTGGTAATTAAATGTCCTTTTACTGTTATACTACTAAAATACTAAATTTGTTAGGTGTAATGCACAAGTTAAATAGTTATAGTTTAAAGTGAGTTGTATAATTCATTTATTTTTTAATTAATAATAAATATTTTACGAGTATCAATTCATTTTCATAATTAGTCAAACAATTAATATAATATGCGAGGATTTGAGAAAAGTTATTCAATTAACAAATCAATTAAAAATTTTACAAATATAACAGTAACTAATTTACCCAATTTATCGTTCAAAATTTTCCTGAATTAGATCAATGTATTTTTGGACAAACTACCAAATAATCATTATTTTAAGAGTATAATATCTTTCTCATATATTCAGTCATTAAATTTATTATTTTTTGCCGAATTTTAATTTAGAAGGGACATTGGCTCACCGAATTCAATTTGTTTCCGCTATTAAATATGTCAAATTGATATGGTCAAATAAATAAATATGGTCACCCATTTGTCTACCAAATAATGGTAATAATTAATGTTACCAAAAAAAAGTAAGAATTAATAAATCATGATACCTATAAACGGATCTTTTGGATAACATCTTTTAATTGAATGGTCATATAATTTGGGTGACATCTTTTGTGATACACAAGTGCGATGATTTTTTTTTATCTAACGATGTGACCATATCAATTATCTATCAATTATGACATTATTTTCTCAGTTTGAAAGAACAAGATTGTTTTCATGCTATAAACTAAATTTGATATGTTTTTAATTTTTTTAATTTGAGATTTTTTGTTAAGGTGGATTATTGTGTTACAAAATCTACAAAATATATTCTTTGAACAAAAAAACACCGAAGTAATATGACAAACTTTATTTTCCCCGTACATCGCAGGGTAAAAAACTAGTTAGTTTAAAGCCATTAGTTTAAGGTGACATCTAGGGTGGACCATCTAATAGGTGGTTCATGGGTAGACAAGTTAATTAACGACTGGATTTTGAGGGTCTACCAAATCTTATAATACACCCCAACACATTAAATCATTTCTCTCTCCATCTCTCTCTTTCATTTCCCACTTTCCGTCCTCTTCCATCAGCTCTCCCATGAGAAAAATTATCAGAAGCTCATATACAGCCACCCATGAGAAAAATTATCAGAAACTAATGGAGATGGAAATTGTTTTGAATGTATCAAAATCAAAATCGGTCATGGTGGAGCTAAGCGCCGACATGAATATCTCCCTGAACTTCGATTGGGTTGTTGTTAACGAGAACACAAGAAGGGGGGTTTGAATTGTGTTGAAAACTTTTCACAAACTTTAAGTTAAAAACAACTTTAAAATAAGTTCTTTTGAAAACGATGATTACCGGACGCTGAAAGGTGTACCGAACACTGAAGTGAAAACTGTGTAAACAAGTTTTTCTTTGCAAGACAGAAGTAAAGATAAAGCAATAGAAAATGAGACACAGAGATTTATACTAGTTCACCACCAACCTGGTAGCTATATCTAGTCCCTTTGTTTCTGAAGAATTTTCCATTATAATCACACTAATTACAAAATTCCTTAAGAGTATTCTACTGTCACAAACTTGACAATACTCTTAACTTCTCAAAACGACTCAGTACGTTCGAGCCTTTAATGAACAAGCCGATTACAAGACAATACAAGTTTCACAAAGATGATTTGAATACAATCAAATAACTCTAAAAAAAAGAGGATGAAAAACACTTTAAGTTCAAAGCAAATAACTTTCTAAAAGAAAGAATAAGATGCTGAAGTTTAGTTCTTGGTTTGCAGAGTTCTTGACACAGAAACTTTGGTTGCTCACTTGTATAATAACTCTAGTAGTGTTGTCAACCTTCTTCAATGGAGAGCTTGGAGTATTTATAGACTTCGTGAAGAATATTACAGTTGCAGAAATATTCAGCTCCAAATCATTGAGTGAGGTAAATTTGAAAATGGCATTTTCTTCCTTTTCAGAGAATTTCAGAATAGTACACTTTATTACCGTTTGTACTATTTGCCTTTCAATCATTTGCAGCCTGGCACAAGTGTACAAATTTTGTCTTATCCCAAAGGTGTCACCTTTGATTTCTCGTACATAAAATTTAGCGCACAAAATCAAATTTGAATAAATTCCAGGATAGCTAAGGTCGTGAGCAGAAAGAATAAACGTGACTTGCACGTGTTACATTAAAGAACTAGATGCTCGCTCAAATGCATAAGACGCTTGCTGCAGTGCTTAATATCCACGTGTCATAGTATTAGAAAACCGGAAGCTCGCTTGTATGCATATACCAGATGCTAAGGTTTAACCGGATGCAGACATAACACAAAAGTATTCATCTTCTTGTAAAACTTCTTCTTCTTGCTTGAGTGATGAATTTAATTCCTACCCACTTCAAGACTTATCAGAAGGTAAGTTGTTCTCACACAGATACTTTGTTATCATCAAAATTATTGAAGGTCTAAACTTCTCAATCGTTTAAGTTCCAACATGTTGTCAACGGCCGCCGACGCAATCTCAAGGGCGCTGCTGCAGCAGATAAAGGGCACCGGGTGAGGGCGGAGGAGAAGGAAAGGTAGCAAAACTTGAGGCAGTCGGGAGAAAGTGGAAAGCCATGTTTCGTGAAATGATGCTTCAGTGAATGAAGGCTTTGCCTGTGGACTGTGATGATGAATGGGAGAAGACTTTGTCTTTGTTCATGTAAAAAAATTGGATTTGGATCTGGGGTCATTTTTTTTGTGGTATATGCGCTTCTGGCCACTCAAATTTCAAGAATAATTGTTTTATTGAGAAGAAGAGTTAAGAGAGAAAAAATGGGAATTATGAATTGAATTTAGTTTGATTAATTCTTGTTCGGCATGCTCTTGATTCCGTGTCAGCTTAGTGATTGTGTGATAGTGCTAAAGTGAAGTGTGTTTGTCTGTGGAGTTTTATTCTTTTTGCCAAAGTTCGAATTTTTCCTTTGTATAGCTGTTGATTTGGTTGGTGTGAGCGATGAGCTCAAATGGGTGTTGCGTGTTTCGTACCATAGCTGGGAGAGGGTGGTTTGGGGTGGATCCAGTGAGTGGGGGAGGGGAAGAGGAGAGACAAGGGTGAGAAAATAGATCCAATGTAATGAATACATGATAAATCTGTGAGTTTATTTGATCTAATAACTATTAATCATAGTCCACCCATGAATCATTTGATATACATCTTCACCCTAGAATTAGACTGAGGGTATCATTGAATTATATGAATTAAAAATTTGTTTATACAAAGTCTTTAAAAAAAGGAAAATGCTTTTTGGTACAACAAGCCAACAAATGAATGACAAACGAATGTGTATTTTTTTTTTTCACCAACTCATCTGTTTTTTCCGCCAAGTAACTGATCGTGTATGGTTATTAAGTACTTGAGGTCAAAAATTGATTCGTATGTTTTCTACGAAAATATATTCGTACCAAATAGCACTACTGTTAAAAAAATTATGTATTTAAACAAAAAAATGAAATTTGAATAAATTAAAAATTCCAATTGTCTAAGACACATTACTACTTTTGTTGTGGTTTATCTCTAATACAACTCCACCATAAATATCCATTAGCCGAGCAGAAAAATTGGCGAATTCTGAGTACACATAATGGACTTTCTTTATTAGGCAACTCACTCATAATGATTCCCATCTTTGCATCTAAATTTAGCCCAATTAGGCAACAAGAAATGATTTTAGGTATGAGTCCCCATTTGTCACCCATAAACCATAATGAACCTCTGTCTATAATGATAACAACAAATATGAAATATCACAAGGCCCAGACCATCGTGACAGAATCAAACAGGATTAAGTAGATTTCACGTATCACGATTTTGCCAAACGCAAGCCACATAATTAAAACCAAACTTTGCACCATAATAACTAAAGGATGCTGGATTATGGGGCCACTAGGCCAGCCAGCAGACACAATAATATTGATGAGTAGAAGAAATTTTGTCTCCTTCTTTCTTCTATGATATGCCCTGAAATTTGGGTTTCATGCATGGACCCCCAATGAAACCATCTATATTTAACCGGATAGGCCCAACCTAACTAAGTAATGAAATGGATTGATTGTATTTCTCTCATATGTTTACTCCCCTTATCTATTTTTACTGTATTAATTAAGAGTATAAAGTACACTTTGTTACTCTTATTTTTCTACTTATTTTATTTAGAAGATTAAATATACTTTAAAATTAAAATATCATTTTTTTTTTCAATGTTAGACATATCCAAATATGAAGCTGATATAAGTTACCTAACGAAGTTAGCAAAAACTCAAAAGAATTTCATCATTCCTGTGAGGAATTTTGTTTAACCGGAAACTTTACAACCACATCCATTTTATTATTTAATTAAAGACGGGGGTGGGATTAGGACAACAGTACGTTAGGTAGACGCGATCATGATCCAGCTTCAACAGTGTCATGAGAGTAAGAGTACTTGATAGATGTAAGTAGGGAGTTAAGGGCCGGTCTAGTATATACTCCCTCCGTTCTAAAACATATGATGTTTAAGGCTGTGGCACACCTATTAAGAACTTATTATATGGTTTATACCTAGATCACAATACCTTTATTTAATCATACCTAGAAACTATGTAATGTGATCATTCTCATTGATGAGTGGTTAGTCATTGGTTTGGTAACTACAATAGTCTCGTAATAAGCACATAGTATTAATTGAAATCAATGATATGTTTGGAAAAAATGCATTAATTTAGTCTTGGATTTGTAAAACATCGAAAATTTTAGAACAAAACTAAAATGCTAAAACATCAAATGTTTTGTTTTGGAACGAAGGGAATATTTAGGCTTCAAACGAATTTTAACATGAGACTTTTTACAAAATAATTAAAATAAATATCAAAATTATAAAATTTTAATTGAATTTTATTTTTGGGGCTTTTAAAACAGAGTTACTTCTAGTAGAAGGGGCTTATTAAATGCATTTAATTTCTTTTATCAAAAAGTTATTTTTTTATAATGGAGCCTATTAAATGTTAGCTCTATTTACTCTAATGCGTAAATTAACTATTCTCAATCAATTAAAGATATTTCTTGGTAAATTGATAAACTTTACAAAGCATTATGAAAACGGTAAAGGGGCCTATTAATGAACAGAGAGTTGTCTCAAAAGGGACGTATTAATTTAATAAATAAAAATATTAGAGACCTAAATTACGGGTTTTACTACTTGTTAGGGGTGTACACGGGTCTCAGTTGACCCGATCAACTTGTCAATTCAATTCAACGCAAAACGTTTGGTTCAGGTAAGGAATTTATGATTTCAAATTCATGACCCGCAAGCCCAATCCAATGACATGAACTTTATTTATTTATTTCTTTTTTTATATATCTTATTATCACACAATCATGATTTATGAAAGATGTGACACTGTTTGTTCACTTAGAAATTATGGTTTCTTTCTATTTTGTAGAAATTTTATAGAATAATATGATATTTTAAAAACCGTGGAATTTAGTTTAAGTGTTGCTGAAAATTTTATGAAATTTTAAGTACTGAATGATACTATTTTTAAAATTTTAAAAGCTGTTTTTTTGTCGCATGACCCGCAAACCCAACCCAAACCGCGAAAATTCAATTGATTCAGACATTGAATTTTGTTAAAACCGACCCAACCTGTCTCATGTACACCCTATTACCTATTGACCACGAAGGAGCTTGACTTATATTAACATCATGTAAAGGTTTTAAAATATAAATCAATTCAATTTACTCGAATATATTTTTTCATAAAATTAATTTCACCTAAAATCAACTTTACAAACTCTATGCTTTACGGAGCAAAAGGGAAAAACTAACATGTCTTGTGGAAATGTGGGAAATTTTACAGTTTTGATTGCAATTGTTACTTTTCTATAACGACAAAAAAATGAACCAAGTGTATGTAAATATTCTGTCATAAAGGAGCGAGCAGCTTTTAAAGAGAAAGATGAAAAGAACCAACAACCAAATATTCTGGTTCCACTTCCACATGACAGAGGCAATGTTTTCTGATACAGCAGAGGGTATTTTGCAGTGGAAACCTCCTCTGTTAGAGACAACTAGACAATTACCGCAGTTGCAACGACCCACCACACCTTCCTACCCTCTTCCTTAGGGGGGGAACACTTTAAACATCTCCAATTCACATCCCCACTCCTTCGTTATTCTGTATAGCAGGCAAGATCTTGCAAACCTATATTCCATCTGTTTCACATCATTTTCCTTGCCCATATTCATTGTTCACTCCACACCTATTATTTGATTCCCATCTCCCATCACATGAAAAGGGCATAATCTTTTTATTTCATCTTTAACTTTTCTTTAAAAAACATAAAAGAAAATAAAAATAAAAACAATAATAGTGATATATAGACTTAATTGCACTTTTGGTTCACATAATGTAAGGGAGTGTTTGGTTCCGAAGAGAAGTTGTGAAGAGAGAAATATGTGAGCGAGAGTGTAGGAAGAGGGAAATAGGTGAGAAATAGAGTAGATTTGTGGTATTGTTTGGTTTATGAGAAAGAGAAGAGAAAAAAAGAAGAGAGAAGTGCTGATTATTTTTGAAAAGACATTAATATCCTTGACTAAAAATTTAAATAATTTGAGGTATAAGAAGAGAATAGGGGTATAATTGGAAAACAAAAAAATGTCACACACGCCCCATTTCTTCTCATTTTGGAGAGAATGAAAAAAGGTGTGGAACCCACTCAATTTTAATCACTCTCTCATATTTCTTCTCTTCACCAAACAATAGAAGTTGTCTCTCTCTCTCATATCTCTCTCTTCGATCACTCTCTCTTCTCTTTTCACCCCAAACCAAACTCACGCTAAGTGTGCAATTTTGTTCCACATGTTCTAATTGATCAAATTAGGTCTTTCAAATATTGTGATTGTGTGATTTTAGTCCCCGTATTTTAATTGAATGAATTAGATCATTTTGATATCGTAATTGTATGATTTTGATTCTTCCATTCAATTGTTATCATTTAATTTATAACAAAAAAATATTGCAATGTTTTTTTAAATTTTAAGACAACTAAACCAAGTTATGAGTCGGGACATTCTCACGAGTGACACATAAACATTTTGAATTAGAAGTTGAAATCAAAAGATAACTGGAGAACCAATTCACTCAATTGATGAGAACCAAAATTGCATAATATATATGAAGAACCCAATTCACGCAATTGAAACACATAGACCCAAAATTGCTTAATCGTGATAGTGCAAGACCAAGACTAAAAGTGCAATTAAGTTTAATATATATACTGGTTCAATGAAAAAAAAAGTGTTGTTTGGACCGGAGGGAGTATTTTAGTAATTTTTAGGTTTAACCCACTTTCATATAAAGTAACAAAATAAATTAGCCAGAGATAAGAACAACATGGCAATGCAACAAAAACCGTTACAAACAACGGGTAATTGCAGTTTGAACCGCAAAAGGGGTAAACAAGAAACGTTGAAAAAATAAAAAGTAACGAGAAAGATGTGGATGACACAACAAAGAGTCAATCGGTGCCGGTCATTTTAAGCCGTCTGATTGGGGAATCAAGCACGCTGGGTGAAGACGAAGGAGACGACGACGGTGATTGTGACGGTGATGATGAAAGTGTCGATGAGGAAATGGACGGTGGTGATGGTGATGATGACAGATCAGAGGCTTCTTGGTGCTTCCTTTTGTTGTTGGTCGCCACACAACCGCCACCGCCACCGCCACCGCCACCGCCACCGTCACCGTCACCGTCACCATTACCGTTAACTTCTCTGTCCCGGCTTCCCGCCCTAACCTCCTTCGTCGTCATGTAACCCTTCAAACGCTTCACGTCAGATAACTTCACTGGCTTCACTATAAAATCCTCTGCACCTTCCTCCAAACATCTACATATTTTCAATAATTCCAAATCACTTCAATTTTCTACTTCATATTAATTTCAAGTGGTAACAGTTTCTAACATATGTTCATTTATTTACTTCGTATTAAAAATGTAGGCGTGTTATATATGTAACAAATTAGTAATAATACCTGTCTATGCGCGGCAAAATGTTTTCCGAAGACATAATGACTACGGGAATTTCTCTGAAAGTGGACGATTCCTGTTTCAAATTAAAACTATCAACCAATTTTCACTAACATTATCAATTGCATTTTTTTTTATAAATACATTATAAATAACTTAGGAAAATGAAGGGTTTATGACTTGAATTTTTAACCTTGATTTTCTTAAGCAACTCATAACCAGTCATTCCCGGCATGCAGTAGTCTGTAATGACTAGATCCACCTTCAAACTCGGCTAAGGAGAAAATAAAAAAAAAAATACAAATCAGAAAATTAAGCTCTCATTCAGATGCACAAAAAAAAAATCCTGAAAAAAAAAAATGAAATTCTATCAGACACATACGACAAAACCATCAGATTCAGAGGCCTTTCTCTGTTCATCCAGCCCCAGAAATTGCAGTGCTCTGATTCCACTATCCACAGCAGTAACTGCAATTTCCCCACACGAACAAAAAGAAATCAGTAACGCTAAAAATAAAATTCTAATTTTTCTCCTACTTAGCTATCCTTTTACACCTATATTTTTTTCCAAAAAAAAAAAAAAACTTAGAAATGAGAGGCCTTTTGTTATGTTTATGCCAAAGCACACACTAACCTTTACAAGCTGAAATTTTGAGCAAGCGCTCAATGACCTTTCGATCTACAAGGCTATCATCAACAGCCAATACATGAACCTCTTCAGAAGAAACGACACCGTTCGTCTCCATTACTCGCTTAGCCCAAAAAATAAAAATAGAGGGAAAGCGAAAGAGAAAGAGAAAAGAGAGAGGAGAAAGAGGATTCCTTAACGTGGGTGGCCAAACCTTAAATACGGTGTAATGCAATGTAATGTGACATGTTATGTTTGTTTGGTTTCTTCTTCTACTCTCCTATTACTATATCCATCTGTCACCGCTCTCTTATAATAAAGTCTCTTTTGCATAAAATCAAATCTTTCTCTCTCTAAGAAATCTGAAAATCTTCCTTTTTTTATTTATTTATACTTGGATTGGAAGATGTAGATGGTGTTGGAGATGGCGCTGAGATTCTGAAATCCACTTTGGTGGGTGTGATCTCAAAGACTTTTTTTTTTTTTTCCTGATCCCCACTGTGATAAGTAAAGTATTAGTACTACCTCGTTACATTTTGTTGAGCTTTTTCCACAATATTTTTGCCATTTTGATTGTCATTTATGCATTTTATCTAAATTTAGATTAAATACGTAGATTTTTTTTTTCTTACGTTGGGTAATAAACGGAGTACTTACTAATGGCACGATATTTTGTGATAATATTTTGGTCAATTTTGGAGTTTGTGACTGACGTGGCAGAGTGATTGGTGGTGAAAAGGGGCAGGGTTGACTGGAGGTCAACGCGCCGTCAATTCCCTTAGCCGGCTCCCAGGACCGGTGGCATAAAATAGAACCACTTTTTCACGGCGTCGTTTTCCACTATTCCTTGTTTGGGTAATTCGTGAAAAGCGAGAACTGTAAAATACGACATAGAGCGATTTTGTGTATCGTATCTCTTTTTTCAAGAATGAGATGAGATGAAAATTGAGATTTGAGATTACTACATGGGAGTAGAGGATCTATGCTAATCTTGTTCGACGTGATATCATACACGTGCTGGGTCGTGTGTTTTAATTTTCTTTTACCTCCTTTGTTTTGATTTTATGCTGATGTTGATGTGTTTTTCTTTCGGGAAGATATTCTGATGCTGGAAATTTGATCAAGAAAGGGAGATGTCGATGGGATTTTGCATGATCATAAAAAAAAGATGGGATTTTGCATTTTACTCTGACATTACTTTTTGAGTTTTTTTTTTTGGTACATTACTTTTTGAATTTTAATTTAAGCTTATGTTTATTTTGGTAATATTTTATGGAGATTTCTTATTTCTTATATGGAGAAGAGAATATATAATGGATATGGAGATTGGTCAAGACTCGAAAAAATGCCAGCTAAAAATCAAACAAAAAATATTGTTCGTGTTAATAATTCATTTTACTATTTGATAATAATAATAATAGTACGCGTATCCTTTTTTTTTTGGGTGATATAGTACGCGTATCTCTATCTCCAATTGCATGGAAAGATCAGAAGCTTGTATGGTCGGAGGACATATTGACTGATTTCAATTTTCATAAAATCGAGAAGAAGATAAAAAAATAAAAATAAGATAATGCAAACCCCAACCTTGCTAAATTAACTCAATTAATCCCAACTTGGCAACTTGTAAGTGAACAATGAGATAATACATGGGAAATCTCAATCTGGCTTTAAGTTTACCATGACCCCACGTTTTAAATTTTTTGGATTCATGGTAACAGAAGTACATATATTGTTACTACTCATATCTCAAAAATAAGTGATTCTGGGTAAAGACATTGACCTTGGGCTCTATTCTTGAGCTAGGTCGGATTCCTCTATGCCCACTTAAGCGGTCTAGGACCCATCAAGGGTTCCCTTTTGGTAGAAGCCCAATACCTACTGGTGACTGATTCTCTTTCGGTCTGAACCTAGTACTTGCTTAATAATCGTTTCAAATTTTGGTCGAAGCCGCCCCTGGTATTTGCTTGGTGACCTGATCTTTTTCAGTCGAAACACAGTACTTGTCTGGTGACTGATTCTCTATTCAGTAGAAATCCAATACACGTCTAGCGACCATTTCAAATTTTGGTCGAAACTCAATACCTACCCAATGACTGATTCACTTTTAATCGAAACTCAATATTCAACTTGGCGATGACCGCTCGTTTCCTCTCTTCGATCCAAGCATTGACAGTGATCATTCTTTTTTCTCTTGATGATCCAAGTAGTAGAAATGACCATTCATTTTCTCTTGATGATTCAAGCATTAGTAGTGATCATTCCTTTTCCTCTTGATGATCCAAGTAGTAACAGTGATCATTCCTTTCCTCTTGATGATCCAGCATCAATAGTGATCATTCATTTTCCTCTTGATGATCCAAGCATCAACAATGATCATCCCTTTTCCACTTTTCAATCCAATCATCTGCAGTGATTGTTCCTTTCTTCTCTTGATTGTCAAAGCTTTAACACTGGTCATTTTTCTCTCTCTTTTCAATCAAAGCATTGGTACCCGACTGGTGGTGATTTGCCCTTTTCTCCTTTCTATCAAAGCTTTAGTGATTGACCTGGCGGTGATAATCCATTTTCTCCTTTCGATCAAAGATGCAATACTCGACCTGGCAATGATCGTCCATTTAATTCTCTTTCAAATTAAAGCACTATCAATCCGACCTGGTGTTGATAATTCATTCTCTCCTTTCGATCAAATCTCCAGCGCCCAACCTGGCTATGATCATCCAGATTCTCTTTTCGATCAAAGCACCAGTACTCAGCCTAACGATGATCACACCATTATTTTTATCAAAGTCAAGAAACTGACATGCACCTTTAGTCCTGTACTCTTCCTTTAACATGGCCAGGAGTTTGGACCTATGCTCATTGTTAGGACTAAACCCCACGTGTTGTATGTCTTAGCAAGCTATGGGTATTGATTCCCAAGTTCGTTTCACCTTTTGTACAATTTTGGACAAAATTATGATTCTTATCTTTACTTATCTTTTATTAAGAAAATATGAAAACTTGCATTATTCATAATTTCTAATAAAATCTAAGTACAAAGGGGCAGCTATCATCACTGTATTTTGTCCATCCAAATTTTTTACCCAAATTAAATTAAACAAGGTGATTAGAGCCCAATTAAAAAAAGGGCAAAAAATATCAATAGAGAATAAAGAAGGAGAAATAAATGTTTAAGAGAAAAGAGGTTGAAATAATTTACACTTTGATATAGCCTATGTATTTTTAGTGTAATCAATGTTGTAGAGGTGGTATTGAAGTGATTTTTACTTTGTTGGAAAGTTAAGACAAACATCTACAACTTTGATTGAACACAAGAGCTAAATGACTGATTTACCAAGTCAAATTTGGTTTGGAAGTAAGAATAAGGATGCTAAAAAGTAATGTTGAGTAGTATGTAAAGAGTAGGCTATATCTTGAGTTGTAGATATCATTTTGGAATGAAACCACTGCCATTTGAAAGCTAACATCCATGTATTCAAGTGTTATGAAGGCTTCGAGACTTGGTTCTAATGTTTTTCTGGTCGAAAGTTTCTTGAATGTAGCTAAAAACGTGTATCAAACGATTTTGAATAACGTGTAAAGAAGAAGTCATATCTTGAGAAACACTTATCTAAATTAGGTGTTCTTTATCTCGTTGGAAATCTAAGCGATCTACAACTTTTATTCAAATCATGGGATCCAAATCGACCTCTATCATGGCTAAAAATAGCTAGAAATTTGGAACGTGAAGTTACATACACTGTTTGAGCCAGCCACTTGTGCTGACAATATCTTGAGCTTTATTTATCACTTTGAGGTGAAACTAGTGTCATTAGAAAGTTGGAATCGATAACTAAAACTTGCATGTAGACCATAAAGCCAAATAAAGTTGTTTTAAGTCTCATATTATTGCCCAAAATTGGCTATTTAGTTATGTTGGACACTTTGGAAATCCCACATTTAAGAAATTTTCCCAACATAGGAAAGGCCAATACCTTTTAGCCACTCATGCTTCTATATAAGGAGTGCACCACCAAGAACAAGAGCATTCGAGACTAATAGATCCTATACATCTTTGAAAATGGATCAATGGGCTTAATGTAAAACATATGACCTTTTGTTAAATGTTTTGCTGAGAGGGCTATCTTGAATTGCTTTTTGAGCTTCAAGTGGAAAAAACATGTGTGGTCCTTCATATTGTGTCCAACCACTACAAGAAAAACTGTAATTACCGTGGGCCAAAAGCCCCCTCTAATGTCCAAAAGTCGTCGCTAATGCATAGATTGTCGTGGGCCTACCAAGGCCGTATTCCGCAGGTTATTTGCTCGACGGTAACTGTTACCATGAGCCTTTTTTCATAAGCCCCAGGTAATTAACGTGGGCCAGTGCCGTAGGTAATTACCATCGGCTGGTTCCCCAAGTAACTTTTTAACTATTACCTTGGGAAAAGGCCCCAGGTAACTAAAAAGGAATTTAAAAAAAAATTAAACAGCAATCCCCAGAAACATCCCTGTTGGTGGTGGAACCTGAAAGAACGCTAAACAATCATCAACAAACCCCATACGATTTTCATCATCATCTTCCCCATCACCATCAATTTCTTCTACCTCATCAACAAACCCCAAACGCTTTTCACCATGAGAGCAGCAGCAGCATTACCAGCATTGTTCTCCTCGATGAAACTGATAGTCGAATTGATGATAAGCAAGGTGATGATAGCCACAAAGTCTTGCCAATCAAGAGCCTTCCCCTGCACAGAACAACCCCAAATAATCAAAATCAACCTACAATTTAAAAACTCCCAAAACCTGAGTACAACACACTCACCCCTCCATTTGCAAGTGCAATTGCCATTATAGCAGCTACCTCCATAACCCAAGAAAGAGGATTCCACATAAATCCTCAGAACTTCAAGAATTTGCTCTCCTGAAAAAAAAACACCCAGAAAGCAATTTACTTGCTATAAAAATTCAATTTTTTTTATTAAAGTGGAACTTAATCAATAAAGGAAAAAAAAGAGTACTTGCTTTCTTCTCCTCAAGCTTGTTGTAGCCAAAAATGGCCAGCCTCTCCTCAGCAGCTTGACTGGGTAGACCTTCTCTGCTACATCTCAGATTTTCAAAACCCTCTTCAATGGGTATGTTTTCCTGCATTCGCAAACTTCAGCAAAAAAAAAAAAAAAAAACACAAGAAACCAAGGAAGACATAACAAAGAACAAGATAGGGATGAAGTGATTGGTTTAGATCTATGTTACCAAATCAACAGTTTCCTTCAACACAGCCTCCAACACTTTAGGCTTTTCTCCCATCTTCTTCTCCTTCTACAAGTTCCAGCCTCTATCTCTCTAAACCACCAACTTTCTCTCACTACTAAAAAAAACCTAGTGAACCACCAACTTTCTATTGGATTGCATGAGGGATAAGCCTTTTCTCCTAGCCCCTGTAAGACAATACCATGGGCTTAGTCCCACGTTAACGGAACGCGTAATTTACTGTCGACAATGACCCACGATAAGTGGTCAACCACCAACGGTTTTTTTTTTGACTCGTTTTAGTGTGGGAGTAAGCCGCCGAAAATACGTCCTTCGCATACCGTGGGTCAGGGCCCACGAAATTCAAATTTGTCATTTCCTGGGGCTTAGGCCCATGATAATTTCCTGCCGTCTTGGCCCACGAAAAAGGCGGTAGGTAGGTTTAGTTATTCTTGTAGTGAACCCCTTTAAGGACTATCTTGGTTTGTTCTTCTAGTTTTGAATTTGGAGGAGTGCGTGGGTTTCAACGCATTGTGTCTAATAAGAGTTCTTCCTTTGAGGTAAGTGTTTCAATTCCTTCTCTTTTTATTTCCCCCTCTCTATATTTTGGCTCTTTAGTATGTTTGTTCTTGTCATTTATTTATAGTATTAGATATTTTTGTTATATTCACTGTTATAAATAATTATTGCTAGCTTAGAAAACAATATTATGATTATTTTTTAAGTAAAGTCTTTTAAAAAGAATCTATATTGATGAAGTTAGATGCGATAAAAGGTTGTTAGTGATGGCCACTTTGGATCTTCCTGTTTGGTCATTGCAAGCACGTTAAATTTCAAAGCATAAAATGGGTTGTTGGTGATGACCTCTTTGGATCTTCCTGTTTGATTATTGCAGACACTCTTCAATTTAAAAAAAAAATTAAATCAAGTTGTTAGTGAGTCGTTACGAATTTTCCTGTTTGACTATCCCGAACACCTTGTGTTCAGAATAATTAAAAATGGTTTGTTATGGTAGTCATTTTGGATCTCTTCCTGCCTGACTATTGCGAGAACCTAAATCTTAGAAAGATGATAAAAATTCTAAAATCTCCTTTTCAAAATGGATAAATATAAATAATTCTTTTTTCAAATTATTTAATTAAAATCAACCAACACACAATCATTTTCTACCCGAGAACTACATAAGCTTTGAATTCTCCATCGCACTTGAAGATACGTAGGAGTAAGGGACCACTCCTATCAAGCACAAAGAAAAAAAATTCATATATTTTGCCTCATCGCAAATTTTTAAAAAAAATATCTTTATTTAAAAAAGTACAAAAACCATTGAATGAATAAACAAAGCATTTTGAACTTATTTTTTCATGCAAAGATTCAATTTTAACAAGAAAGGGGAAAATAAATATTCTAAAAGTTAACAAAAAATTTTACAATTAATTAAAAGTAACCATTTTTGAACGGAAAATTGTGCTAATATATTCCCTACACATAATCAATTCCAGAATCCAAATATGGTTTTAAAGACTATTTTCTTTTTAAAAAAAGGTTTTTCCAATGCTTGTCCCTAATCAAATAAACTATTGGTGGCAGCTTCATTGTTTTCGAAAGATCCTTAAGTCTTTTTGGTCGCTCCATCTATCATTTCCCTTCTAATTGGCTTGAAACTTGTCAGCTTTGACTGTTTTGTTCTTCCCACGAATAGTTGTCAGCAAGACACTCTCACCCAACTCCAACACTAGCCTTTTTTCTTCCTGAAACACATGGTCATTAATTCATTGATCGGCTACTTATCTTTATGTGCTTTGTAGGAATCTTAAAAGGACCGTATTATTGCGGAAGGGTTTTCAGAATGTAGTGCACCATGAAAGACTTACACACATCAACCTCGCATTTCTCAAGTTGAGCTAAAATATCCCTCATTTTTATTACGGGCTCACGCACACCTTTCACACTAGTGAGTCTAAGAGAAGAGAACTTCATGATCACGATACTTGCTAATGGCTTATTAGAAATGATAAGTTGGTCATTAATGGCTTTGAGCAAGTCTCAGACCTTTTTATGTTGGTCGACAAAACCACATATCCCATTTGAGATTCTAATTTTAATGAACATCATGTTGAGCCCGTTGGATCGCTCCCATCGCTCATATAGTGTAACTACTGATGGGATACTCTCATTAGTGATTGTAGATGGTTATCTGCAATCATCTCCTTCCATGTCTTACAATTATCTCCTTTGAGTTTGGGAAAGTCACCTTGAATATCATAAAACTAACAATTTATTACAGAAAGCAAGAAGAATGGTGAATAATACCATTTGATTTCTATTGATTGAATGAATAATTCAAGTACAAAGGATTGAGATATATATACACACACACACACATTAGAGAAGAAGAAAAACAGGGGAGCTAACTAACTAACATAACCACCCTGCTAACTAACTAACTAACTAATTAAAACTAAAATAACTAATTATAACTAACTACTAATCTGATTTTGACTCGGTCAATACCCCCGCAAGCTGATAAGTGAACATTGATGACTCTTAGCTTGGTAACTAATGTATGGAAGGGCTGAGGATCAAGCGGTTTGGTGAGAATATCTGCTAATTGTGCAGTAGTCAAAATAGGTAATAAGTGGAACAATTTGGCTTGAAGTTTCTCGTAGACAAGGTGATAATCAATGTCTATGTGTTTTGTCCTTTCATGAAATGTGGGATTTGAAGCTATATGAATGGCAGATTGGTTATCACAATACAAGAGTGTTGGGATAAAAAGGGTAACTTGGTGTCTTGGAGAAGATAGGTTAACCAATGTATTTCACAAACAGTGCACTATAATGCCCGATACTCGGCCTCTGATGAGGACTTGGATACGGTGGTCTATTTCTTGGATCTCCATGAGATTAATGAGTCTCCCAAGAAGATGCAATAATCGGTAGTAGATCTGCGAGTGTCAATGCAACTAGCCCAATCTGAGTCGCTAAAAGCCTTTAATTGAAGAGTAGACTTTGTGGAGTAAAATAAATCGTGTGTTGGTATGGATTTGAGGTATCGCAGAACATGGGAAGCAGCTTGCTGGTGGTTGGTCATAGGACAACTCATGAATTGGCTAAGTTGATTGATCGAATAACTCAAATCTGGTCGAGTAATGGTGAGATAGAGTAAGCGCCCAACAAGTCTGCGATGATGCTGGATCAGTAAGTGGTGTGCCACTCTATTTCTGCAGCTTGGTTTCCCTAGACATTGGAGTAGATACTGGTTTGGATGCCAGGAATACGGTGTCAGAGAGAATGTCAAGAGCATACTTGCGTTGGCATATGTGGATATCTTCCTTGGATTGTGCAATTTCCAAACCGAGGAAGTATTTGAGATGCCCGAGGTCTTTGATTCAAAATTATTGATGTAAAAAGGCTTTAATAGAGTTGATTTGTTGAATGTTATCGCCTGCAATAATCAAATCATCAACATATATTAGAAGGACAGCAATAAAATCATTAGAGTGTTTGAGAAAGAAAGAATGATCAGAGGGAGATTGATAATATCCTTGTGATAAGAGGGCAGCAGAAAGTCTTGCAAACCACTGCATACTTCACTGTTTGAGACCATAAATTGACTTCTTGAGTCTGCATACTTGTTGTGGATGTGCTTTTGAAACACCAGGGGGTAAATCCATGTACACTTCTTAATCTAGATGGCCATAGAGGAAGACATTATGGACATCTAGTTGTTGTAGGTGCCAATTTTTTGCTGCAGCAATAGCTAAGAAAAGCCTAATGATGGTAACCTTGGCAACTGGAGAAAATGTGTCAAAATAATCGCTTCCCTTTGTTTGTGTGAAACCTTTGGCCACAAGGCATGCCTTGTATCTCTCAAGGGTTCCATCAGCACTAAATTTCAATTTAAAAACCCATTTGCATCCTATGGATTTCTTCCCAGGAGGCAATGTAGTAATCTCCCAAGTGTCATTATGTTGTAAAGCTATGAGTTCAGTTTGCATAGCTTGAATCCAACCATTGGACTGGATTACTTGCTGGTAGGTGGTAGGTTCTACCATGGTAGAAATTGCCAAGGCATAATGTCTGTGTGCAGGAGATAGTTTAGAGTAGTTTAAGTAGGAAGATAAGGGATATGGTGTGCTGGAAGTATGTGAAGAATGCCCAGGATTAAGATAATGGCAATGAAAATCCTGAAGGTATGAAGGAGCTTTTCGGATCCTTGATGATCTTTTGACTACAGATTGGGTAACTGATTCACTATTAGAATCAAGGGTATAGACGTTTAAGGGTTCTAGATCATGCAGAATGTCAGCAGAATGTTGTGTAGATGTAGGGGCAGGTATAGGATCAAAACTTATATGTTTATTATTGACAGGAAAATCAAAAAATAAACAGTCAAAAGCAGAATCAGTATCTAATGTGTCAATTGGTTTAGCAGCAGAATCAATATCTTGAATGCTAGAATATGGGAAAACATGGTCATGAAAAATAACACTCCTACTTATAAAAACAGATCGAGTTTGTAGATAAAAAAGAAGATAAACTTTAGTGCCATGTTGATAACCTATAAAAATACATTTCCTAGCCCTACTCTCCAATTTAGTTCTATTTTGCTCTAAAGTTGATGCATATGATAGACGTCCAAAAACTTTTAAATCAAGTAATGTACGAGAGTGACCAAATAACATGTCAAAAAGGGATTTATTAGCAAGAGTAGCAGTAGGTATTATGTTGATAATAAACACAGCATGGGCAACAACAAAATTCCAAAAAAAAAAATTAGGGAGATGAGCATGAAAAAGAAGTGCTCTAGTCACTTCCAAAATGTGTCTATGCTTTCTTTCTACTTTTGAGTTTTGTTGTGGTGCCTCCACACATGAAGTTTGGTGGATAATACCATTTTGGTCATAGAAAGTTTGCATATTAAACTCCTGACCATTGTCAGAACGAATGATCTTGATTTTGCAATTAAATTGAGTGGAGACATACTGATGAAATTTGAGAATAGCAGGTCTAGTTTCATCTTTGGATTTCAAAAAATAAATCCATGTATGTCTACTAAAATCATCAACAATAGTTAGGAAGTATTGATAACCTTGAATAGAAGCAACATTAATAGGTCCCCCTATATCCATGTGAATCAAATCAAAAGCTTTTTCAGTTATAGTAATGCTGTCACGAAAAGGGAGTTTGACTTGTTTAGCCATGTGGCAAGAATCACAAACAAAAGTTTTATTCACTTTGATATAGGGGAATTGTTTACAAAGGATGCTAAGTACATTGGAAGATGTATGCCCTAGTCTAAAATGTCAAAGATCAAATTTGGCAGAAGGATTATTAGAATGTGATGCAGAAAAGCTTGAAACATTATTACAATTCATGGAAAAAGGATCAATACTAGCAGAAACATAATTGTTACTTAATGCAGAAACCTACTGGAAAATGTATAAACCATTGTGCACATCAGCTCTTCCAATCATCTTCAATGAAGGGAGGTCCTGAATAACACAATGATCATGATTAAAAATCAAATTATAATATAAAGAAGAAGTCATATTTTGGACAGATATCAAGCATAGTTTAAAATTAGGAATATGCATAACATTGTGTACTTTGATGTGTTGAGATATAACAATATTGTCTGAATGTCGTGCAAGAATACTATTGCCATTAGGTAAATGGATTGAAACAGGGAAAATGGGTTGATAAGTGGAAAATAAAGATCTATAAGGGCATATATGAACTGTTAATCCAGTGTCAAGAATCCAATCAATGGAAACTGGATAAGTAGAATTAAAAGATGTAGATTGAGTACCTGATTGAGTAACATGAGAGATCATATGCTTGGTAGGAGCATCATTAGATTAGGTGGTACTCACAGTGTTTGTTGATGAAGAAGTGGCATTCTTTGAACTTTGGAGTAAGGAAATAAGATGTTTGTAATCTGTTGCATTGAAGAGTTTTTCTGAATCTTTTGGAAATTGGCAGCATCATTGGTAGGTGATTTTGTGAAAGTAGCATTGGTAGATTAGCTAGGCAATCGAGGCTTGTAACCTGGTGGGAAGCCATGTTTGAAGTAACATGTATCGATAGCGTGATTTGGCCTTCCACAGATGGTACATTGTTTGCCATTGGATCACCGACGCCGTCTTCCTCCTTGATCATAGTTGTGGCCTCTGCCTTGAGATGCAGGATCTCTATTAGACTGGGGCCAATTTGTGCTTTGGTTTGCAGCAGTAATGGTAGTAGAGTCTCCAAGATTTGAATCAACAAGTTTTCTTTCATGTTGAATCACCAAAGAAAAAAACTTTGTTGAAAGGTGGGAGAGGTTCAAGGAGTAGAATATGGGTTTTAATGGTTTGATAGGTATCATTTAAGCCTTTCAGAAAACAAATCACGTATTCACTATCTTTATGATATTACATAGATTTTGTGAGATTGCAAGGACAGGGATTGGTGCAAGAACAAGTGGGAATAGGTCGTAAAGAATCAAGTTCTTCCCAAAGGTTTTTTAGGTCAGTGAAAAAAGTAGATACCGATCGATCACCTTGTTTGGTGGAATGCAGTTCTTGCAAAATATCAGAGAGGCGAAAATGATAACCTTTGGTATAGCGATCTTGAAGATCAAGCCAAAGATCGCGTGCGGAATCGATGTAGATGATACTCTATTGAATGTGTGTCGTTAGGGTTTGATTAATCCAGGAGATTACGATGCTATTACACCTTTCCCATTTATCATATAGGGTATCTTCCTTAGTTGGAATAGGGATAGATCCATCAACAAATTTGGATTTATTTTTCGTCTTGAGTGCTCTCAGCAGAGCGTAGCTCCATGAGTGATAATTGTCGTCGTTGAGGGGAGGCGATACCAGAACAGCTCCTGGGTTCTGCCAGGATGGAGGTAGTAAGGACTGGAAGCGTTTTGAGAATGATCGCCATTTGTGGCTTATGTTTGCTATTGAATTTCTTCTTCAGAAGTTTGAGAACCAGATTCGGATTCCGCCATTGTTGATATAGAAGAAAAAAAAAAGAATTGTGTTTAAGAACAAGAATAGAGTTACGGAAACGACATTTCAATCTGATACCATATTACAAAAAGCAAGAAGAATGCTGAATAATACCATTTGATTTCTATTGATTGAATGAATAATTCAAGTACAAAGGATTGATACACACACACACACATTAGAGAAGAAGAAAAACAGGGGAGTTAACTAACTAACCTAACCACCCTACTAACTAACTAACCAACTAACTAATTAAAACTGAAATAACTAATTATAACTAACTACTAATCTGATTTTGATTAGATCAATACAATTTGAGAAGCTGCCTAAAAAATCAAAAGTTTATGTCAAATTCAGCCATATACTAATCTAAATTGTATGTTTCACCATTGTAATCATACCATAAAAATAACCTTATGACATAAAAAAAATTGTGGGCTAAATTTATAATTCGGTAAGATTTATTTACACTTTATGATAGAATAAAATTAAGTACTCAATTTGATATTTTATGGGTACATCATGAAAATAATTATCCCAAATATTTAACTTGATGATAAACTGTCAAATTATATAGCACCTCATGATTTCTATGGGTAAAGCATGAAAAATAATAAAAATGTTATCCTAATTAATTATACAATGATAACAAAATTTCTTGTGGAATAAATTTATCATATCAAATTTAATTAATCACAATATTATGTCTAATTTATTATGTGATCCTAAAAGATCTTAATATATAATTTTGATTAACTAAAATTACGTCTCGTCAAAAAAATACATAAAGACGCAGTGCCTAGTCCATAAATAAATAAAATTATAATAATTGCTTAGGCAGTAAAATAGATTTTACGAGAATAATCCTATCCTAATTATGCATATAAAGACATAACAAAATTGTCATAATATAATTGCATAATCAAAACATAATATTATGCGTAAAATAATTCCATTACAAATATAATATTTATTCATAAATAAGCACTTGAGGAGTATATAACAAAAACCTAATATAACACTAATACATTGTTAAAAATATGAACTGGGATGTTTCTTTTTTCTCTGATTGAGAGAGTAGGGTTTTTCTCCAAGTGAGAACAGGTACAGGCGACGACGAACTAGGGTTTAGGGTAGGTATCGATGGAGAATCTTTCAATAACAGAGGAGGGTGAGGAGTTGGAGGTAGTGGAAGAAGGAAACCAGCAGGGTGAGCTTGATCCTGCACTACGTTTAGTTGGTCGCTTCCTCACAGATCGCTCGATCAAGGTACACATTATGAAGGATAGGATGGCAGATGTTTGGCACCCAGTTTATGGTGTGGCCATCACAGAAGATGTGCCGGGGGTGTTCCTGTTCCAGTTCTATCACTACATGGATCTCCAAGGGTGATGAAGGGAGGCCCATGGTTCTTTGACAAACACATGCTAGTGGTGAGTCTGTTGCCAGCGGGTGCAAGACCAAGCCAAGTCCCTTTGGTTACGGTTCCTTTTTGGGTACAAGTTATGATGTCCCGATCGGTTGTATGTCAGAAGCTGTGGGAAAATCTTCGGCAAACTTAATTGGAGACTTCTTAGAGTATGATAGCAGCAATAACTCAAATTTTTGGCACAAATATATGTGCATTCGGGTGCTGGTTGACGTGCGTGAGCCACTGAAAAGGTTTAAGTGCATCAAGAAGCAGGGTGAGGAGGCGAAGGAGGTCACTTTCAGATACGAAAGACTAGGCATTTTTTGTTATGTGTGTGGCTTGATAGAGCATGCAGAGGACTGTTGTGACAAGCTCATGGCATGGGGTGTAGATGATGGAAATAGAGGTTAGAGGCCGGAGTTGAGGGCTGATGCATGACGATCTCAAGGAGGCGGAGGTTCAAGGTGGCTTAGGGTTGAGGGGCAATCCGGGTGGGTAGCACCGAATAAGGAGCATATCAATCCCCATGTGAAACTGTTGCGAGTTGATAATGTGAGCAATAAATGTAATGATAACGTGCATGGCATCAGGGGTACGACCGAAATTTTGGGAAACTTGGAAAATCATAAAACCCGGATGGTAGAAATCTTGCAGAATCCAAATTTTTTAATTCCAAAGGAAATATTGGGAGACAAAGCATTAAAGGAAGACGATATGGAAGAGGATAGCTATGGAGATACAATTGTGATTGGTGAGAAAAAACGACCACGAAGAACGAAAGAGGAGGCAAGCACAGTGCTGAAGAGTAACAACCCTCAAAACAATGCAATCACCGTGCATAAGAGTGCAAGCAAGGTATCTGGAAAAAGACATGTAGAAGAGACTTTTTTATCGGCCGGCCCTAGCGAAGATGCCCGTCGGGGACAATGAGTTGCATAAGCTGGAACTGTTGGGGCCTGGGCAACCCGAGATCAGTTCCTTCCATTTGTGACCTAGTTAGGACATACCGTCCTGACATCATTTTTCTGTGTGAAACTTTGGTGCATCCTAGTAGAATAGAGGAGATTAGAGTTAGAATTAGTTTTGACGGTGCTTTCGCAGTGGATAAGTTGGGCATGGAAGGGGGTTTAGCCCTTCTTTGGCATCACCCTTTTGAGTGTAAGGTTTTGAACTACTCATCAAATTTCATCAATGCTGAAGTTGAGTGCCAAGGGATAGCTTCTTGGAGACTCACTGGTTTTTATGGGTATCTGGATAGTGGTAGAAGGCGGGACTCTTGGGACCTTTTGAGAACTCTATCTCGTGATAACTCATTCCCATGGTGTGTCATGGGAGATTTCAACGATCTCTTGTCAAATGAGGACAAGAGAGGGAGCAGGATAAACCCACCGTGGCAGATTAGAGGGTTCAGGGAGGCTGTTATGGATAATAATCTTCACGATATCCCTATGGAGGGTTACCAATTTACGTGGACGAAGAGTTTGGGAACCCCTCAAGCAAAAGAGGAGCGACTTGACCGAGCTTTAGCAACAACTACCTGGCTTGATCTTTTCCCAACTTGTAGACTGATGAATATTATCTCTGATAAGTCGGATCACTCACCTATATTGCTCAAGCTCTTGGATAGAGAGCGAAAGCATGGGCAAAGAACTTTCAGGTTCGAAAACTCATGGCTAGAGGAGGAGAGTTTGAATCAAGTGATGGAGGAAAGCTGGGTAGTGAATGGCACCCTAGAATTGATACCGAGATTCCATAATTGTACGAAGGACATTGACCAGTGGGGTAGGATTTTGCGTGGCAGGTACCAGACTGAGATTGAAAAATTGAGGAGTGAGCTAGAGGAAATTCGAGGCATGCATGATGGTGCTAGTCAAGAGCGGGTCACTCAAACCTATGAAAGGCTAACCATGTTACTTGCTCAAGAGGACGCATATTGGAAGCAGAGAGCGAAGGTCCACTGGCTTCATGATGGAGATTCTAATACCAAATATTTTCATGCCATGGCTAGCTATCGTAGGAAACGGAATCGGATCAACAAACTTCAAGGTACAAATGGTGAGATGATAGAGAACCACGTGGGTTTATGTGATACAGCTAAGGTATACTTTGAAGAACTCTTTTGTGCCAATCCAAATAACTATAGATTGGTAACCGCCCTGGTGAGTGAGCGTGTGACCCACGAGGACAATGAAATGCTGGCGCGTCCTTTCACGGTAACCGAGTTTAGAAAAGCTTTGTGTCAAATGCACTCTGATAAGGCACCAGGCCCAGATGGTCTGAACCCAGCTTTCTTCAAAAGGTTTTGGCATATGTGTGGCATGGAGATTTATCATGCAGGAGTGGAGTGGTTAGATAAAGGTATTTTCCCCCCTCAGTTGAATGATACAAACATTGTTTTGATCCCCAAAGTAGATAATCTAACTATAATGAGGGATCTTAGACCAATATCTTTGTGTAATGTTATTTACCAGATCTTGTCTAAGGTATTGGCTAACCCTCTAAAATCCTTGCTCCCAAAGTGTATATCTCAGGAGCAGTCTGCTTTTGTGGTAAACCGTTCCATTCCTGATAATGTTATAGTAGCTATTGAAACTATCCACCATATGAAGTGTAAGGCGAGAGGGAAGTTTGGAGAGGTGGCTATGAAGATTGACATTAGTAAGGCCTATGATAGGGTGGACCGGGAGTACCTGAAAAATATGATGTTGAAGATGAGGTTTGGGGAGAAATGGGTGGGGTGGATGATGTTGTGCCTGGGAACAGTGAAGTATTCTATGATGGTGAATGGTGATGGAGTGGGTCCGGTTACTCCAGGTAGAGGGCTTAGACAGGGGGACCCGTTGACGCTGTACTTGTTCCTTATTTATGCTGAGGGACTTACTACTCTCTTGAAAAGAGCGGAAGCAAGAGGAGAGATTCATGGTATTAAAGTGTGTAGCGGAGCTCCACTCCTCACACACCTCTTATTTGCTGACGACTATTTTTTATTTTGCAGGGCAGAATAAAGAGAAAGCCTGACTCTGAAAAATATCCTCTCAGATTATGAAATTGCATCGGGGGCAAGCAATAAACATGCAGAAATCTGAGATATTCTTCAGCAAGAACATAATTGTAGCTATCAGAGATTCCATTTCAGCTTTGCTTGGGGTCACAGAGAGCATGGGCACAGGAAAGTACCTGGGCCTCCCCTCTATGGTGGGGTGGAAAAAAAAAGATGATATTTGGTTACTTGAAGGATAAAGTCTGGCGTAATATTCAGAGTTGGTCAGGGAAGCATCTCTCAAAGGCTGGAAGAGAAGTCCTCGTCAAGTCTGTGGCTCAAGCAATCCCAACTTATTGCATGAGCGCTTTCTTAATTCCTACTTCATTAGCGGTAGAGATGGAGCGCATGATAAACTTCTTTTGGTGGGGCTTTAATAGAGGTACAAATAGAGGTATCAACTATCTTATTTGGAAGCGTTTGAGTATGCGGAAGGAGCATGGAGATATGGGTTTCTGACACTTTCATGGTTTTAACTTGGCAATGCTAGGGAAGCAAGGTTGGAAGTTAACAACCAACCAAGATGCTATTGTTACAAGAGTCTTCAAAGCTAGATACTTTCCCAAGGGGGATTTTGTGGGGGCCCGGTTGGGTCATAACCCAAGTTTTGTTTGGTGTAGCATCCGTACTTCACAGGTGTTGGTGAGATAAGGCATGAGGTGGAAAATAGGGGATGGAAGCTTGATACCCGTGTGGCACACACCTTGGCTGAGGGATAGAAAAAATCCTTATATTACTAGTGGACCTGTAGGAGGAGCGGCAGATTTGAGAGCCAGGGACCTTGTGAACACTCACACTAAAGCTTGGCGTGAAGACTTAATTCGAGCCACTTTTAACCAGCATGATGCAGCGCGAATTCTAGCTATCCCACTTCGAGTTCGTGCTCAGCAAGACAAAATTATATGGGGCTATAGTCATAATGGTCAATATACAGTGCGGTCGGCATATCACGTGCTCATGGAAAGGGTCATAGATAACTCAGAATTGCGAGTACCAAGAGATTGGATGAGCCTCCGAAAGGTTAAAGTACCTCAGAAGATGAAACTTATGATTTGGAGAGCCCTGCGTGGCTGCCTCCCAACCAGGTGTAACTTGTTTCGTCATGGAGTATATTGCCCTACCATTTGTCCTTAGTGTGAGCAGGTGAGTGAGAATGATTGGCAAGTTTTTTTCGGCTGCACCAAAGCTATTCCATGTTGGTCCAAAGCAAGCATGTGGCATTGGCTGCGGGATATATTGCAGGATGCAGCAGACTTCAACGATGTTGTCTTCAAAGTCCTGGGAGCGAGACCTCCGCAACAGCAAGCTGAATTCATAACTATCATGTGGGGCTTATGGAGGCGAAGGAATGACAAACAATGGAGAGGTGAAGAACAAAACCCGACAATATCTGTTAATCTAGCTAGAGGATCATTGATGGATTGGGTGTGTGCGAGGAATAGAAACACTGAAGCTCCACAAGCCGCGAGCTCTCAGCATGTCAGTAGGTGGGTAAAACCGGTTCAAGGGAATTACAAGTGTAATGTAGACGCGACAATTTTTTGTGACCATGGCACATTTGGGATTGGTATGTGCATTCATGATGGTAACGGAGCCTTTGTGAGAGCTAAATCACTTTGGATGAGGGGTGCTCCTCCATCTCAAGACGCGAAAGCAATAAGATTATTAGAAGCCATTCATTGGGTGAGCGAACTGGGTTTCCTTTCGATGTCTATAGAACTGGATTACAAGCTAGTGGTTGATGGTGTGTTAGGAGACGTAATTTACAATTCAGAGTTTGGTTCTATCCTTGATCAATGTAGGGAGGAACTTCGTCAATTATCAAACTATAGGATTAGTTTCATTCGGAGGCAAGCGAACCAAGTTGCTCATAGCTTGGCTAGAGCATCTAGGAACTATGCTACCTCCCAAAATTTTGATTTGATTCCAACCTGTATGCTTGAACATCTTTTGAATGACATGAGTTAAGTTTGTTCCATTCAAAAAAAAAACCTAACATATACGCTCAGCAACAAATAAGAATATATCAGACTACATAGCTAGCATATCAGACACCATGGTGTAGTGGTTAGCAATAGCAATAGAACCCTTCTATTCCTTCAATGGGTCTCTCTGACCGTTTTCAACTCATTTATGAATCAGACTTGTTTTCTCTATTTTGGACACTATTTTGAGCGTTTTAAATCACACAAAAAATGGAACAAATCAATGCCTTCTAATTCGATTTCACAACAAAGAGGCTCCAAAACTCAAAACAAAAAACAAATCAAAAAAATCGAAATGGAAAAATCGAAAATGAGCAAGGCAGAGGCAATAGAATGACATGACTCTCATACCAAATGTAAGAGACCAATAACTGCTACTATTTATAAGAATGTGCCTATGTGGAGCTCAGGGACCAATAACTGCTATTTATAAGTATTCTCCCATTAAGAAGGCATTCATCGGTTAATATCTACTCCCTCTCTAGTACTCTTTCTGTTACACTACAAGAATTTGCTGACTTACCTGCAGACTATTAGATATTAAGAAAATGTATATTAAGAAAAGTACACTACAAGAATTTGCTGACTTACCTGCAGACTATTAGAGAGGGCTTCATTGTGGTAGGTATTTTTTTTGTTACCGAGGGCCTAAGACGTTGGAAAATTTATGCTGACCCTTAGCGAGGGCCCCTCAGTAGCGTTTTTATTTTTTTTTAAATTTATTAGTGAGGGCCAGTATACATTAGCGAGGGTTGCGCCCCTCGGTAACACAGCTTTTTTAGGAAGAGCTTGTGGCCCTCGGTACGCATCTTCATTAGCGAGGGCTTGGGGCCCTCGGTACGCGTAACCTTTGTTAATGTACACCTAACAAAAAATAAAATAAAAATCAAACTACCCTCACCCCAGATCAATACACCCGCCCACCTTTTTTTATTTTTTTATTTTTTAACATTATCCACCCACTCATCATAATAAAACCCACCCACTATTCATCCAAAAAAAAATATAAAACTCACCCATTTTGCTCCCCCTCCCCATTTTGCGTTCCGATCCAGCGCTGCATCCCCATCCCCATTTTGCTCCCTTCTCTGTCTTCTCATTCACTATTCATTCTCTCATTCTCTTTTATTATTCCATTTTTTCTTCTCAAATAAGGCGCTCACACCCTCCATCAAATATCATCTTCAACATCAACATCTCCATCTCTCACGGAAAAAAAGTTGAGTTTTATTTTTTCTGTTTCTTCCACCTCTCATATTTTTAAATTTAAACAAATATTTTTTTTGTTTTATTGATAACGGTGGAACAAAGGCACAACTATAAAAGTACGAAAATGTTCTTATTTGTTCATCTCTGTTCTTTTATTAATTTTTCTGTGTGTATGTTTGAAGTTCTGGGTAGGGTTTTTTTCATTTTTGGCTTTTCGTTTCAGGTTCTGCGTTTGCACTAAACTTTTTTTTTATAAAAAAATGCGTAGACTATTGAGGGCCAAAAACCCACGGTAACTATCTCATTATATTTTTTAAATATCAGATGCTTACCTGTGGCCAAAGGCCCACGGTAACAAAAAATTACCTGCGGTCAGTGGCTCTCGCTAACTGCGCTACGTTACCTATAGACAAAGGCCCTCGCTAACTACCTACGAAAATAGGCCATCGGTAATTACCTACAGCCTTTTTAAAATTACCCTCGGTATCAGTTACTAATGAGCGATTAACCTACGGACAGTGGGCCTTCGGTAAAACCCCCATTAGCGAGGGCTTTTCGGTTTTAGCGAGGGCTTTTGGCCCCCGGTAACGGCTGCAATTCTTGTAGTGGTAGTTATCATAATTAAATTGTCTATAATGTGTATGTTTTTCCAAATTTATCTTTCAATCATGCTTTTAATTAATTAATGTATGTCTTGAATTTTTAAACACTATGCAATTAATTAAGGGTACCTTTTGAAAAAAATAATTAATGTATCTTGTAATTTGAAAATGAGCTTATAATTAGTTAACAAATTTATTTCTAAAAATGGCTTATAAAAAATAATGGAGGGAATATAAGCAAAAAAACAAACAAAATTTTTGTTGCCTAACATAAGCAAAAATTAATTAATGTAATCTTATTTAATGCTTAGTTTCCACAATTGCCCTTAATTAATTCAAAATTTGTTTTTCAATGACTTCAACAAGTAATCATCATTAATAATAGTTTATGGAATATTTTTGTTTTATGAGATTGGAAAAATTAATTACAATTAACTAACTTTTTTTAATAAGCATGTGTTTATATATTTTTACTTATATTAAGTAAATGAGGGAGTACAATAATGACCATTCAAGGTCTGGCCATTCAAATGTCTGTAACCTATGGACCAAACTAATCGTGAGTACGTGATAATATGAATGAGAAAATTGTTACAGCAGAGTGATTCTACAAATTCCAAATCACAAATTTTCATTTTTAGACTTCTTGCATATATGGAAACGGTCCCGTTATTTAGACACACGAAATGGATAACATACGTGACAACATGTACGGATATACATGTACGGACCTTTTATTTTTTTCCTCCAAAAAATTATTTTTTAAAAAAAAATTCAAAAAAATATTACAGATTTTTTTATCTGGTTAATCACGTTCACATATCTGGTTAATGCTATTCATTATCTGGTTATTGCCAAATCCTGAAACTTTTACACATCCCATTTTCTTATCTTGTTAATCAAGTTCACATATTTGGTTAATATTATTCATTATCTAGTTAATGCAAAATCCTAAAACTTTGGACATCCCATTTTCTTATCTGGTAATCAAGTTCAAATATCTAGTTAATGCTATTCATTATCTGGTTAATGATCCCATTTTCTTATCTAGTTAATCAGGTTCAAATATCTGGTTAATGTCATTCATTATCTGGTTAATGTCAAATATGTGATAACCAGTTGAAATATATATATATATATATATATATATATATATATATATGTCCGTCTGCAGTCAAAATGCATACAGACATCTGATGTCGCGTATTCTGACCAAATTCTGTGTCAAAAAAACATTTTTCATATGGAAATCAGAGCCATCAAAAGAGGTAGCGAGACTGATAAAATCAGGGACATGGTTTTCGAAATACGATTCACTGCAGTTGATTGTGTCATTCTTTCTCCACTTATATTTTTTCTTTATTTTTCGGGTTAAATATATTTTTAGTCCCTATAAAATTAGCGAATTTTGTTTTTAGTCCTTACAAAAAATTTCTTCGAATTTTAGTCCCTCAAAAGTTTTTCGTCAGCAACTTTGGTTCCTGCTGTTAAGTGTTTGCTTATGTGGCTAATGGTTGTCCTAGTCATAGGCGCCATGTGGACATTTTAAATGGCATGGCGTCCACGTGGCGGTTGACTCATCATTTTTATTATTATTTAATTGATAAACCTATTTTGCTGATTTAATTGTAATTAAATTAGTTAAATTAAGATTACAAAAGATTAATCTTTCCCCTCTCTCGCCCCACTATTCAACCAAAACACAAACAAAGAACAACCCATAATCTGGAAGGAAAAAAAACCCAGAAATGCTAACACGAACAGTCCAACATCAACACCAAAGGTCCAAAACTCTTCTTCTTCTTCCTCCTCAATCTCTCTACCTAATCGGCCTTCCTCCTCTCTTCCCTTCTCCTTCTTTCTTTTTCTTTCCTTTCCCCTCAATCTTTTCTTCCTCTCTCGGTGGCACTGCATAGCAGCACCCCTTCCCTTTTTCCCTTTTCTGTCCAAGCCTGAAGGAAGTGCAAGCAATTGCATATAACATATCAAATGGGAATAATAGGTAAAATAGAAACATTGAAGGAAGGGCGTTCGATAGGATCCAGAAAAAAGCACCACCTCCACCACCATAGCTTGAACCAAAACTGGAATAATAGGAAAGGGCCTGGCGGTCTTGCCAGAACTAGATCCAACCTTCTTGATCTCCTTCACCACATTCATTCCCTCAACCACCTGAACCGAACACAACATGCTTTCCATCAAGCCACTTCGTCTTGGTCGTGAAGATGAAGAACTTAGATCCGTTGGTGTCGGGACCAGCTTTCACCATGGAGAGGATATCAGGTCCGGTGGTTAAGTCGCCTCCCTGGCACAGGAAGTTAGTGGTCACACGGTGGAAGGCGGATCTCTTGTAGTGGATGGGCTTGCTGCTGTGACCGCGAGTGGGAGAAAAGATTGAGGGGAAAAGAAAGAAGAAGAAAGAAGGAGAATGGGAGAGAAGAGGGTAGCCGTTAGGTTTTGGGTTTTGAGGAAGAAGGAGGAGGATTTTGGGTTTGATGTTGGATTGTTAAGCATTTATGGGTTTTTCTTTCATCCAGGTTATGGGTTGTTCTTTGTTTGTGTTTTGGTTGAATGGTGGGGTTGAGAGTGGGGAAAGATTAATTTTTTTGTTATTTTAATTTAACTAATTTAATTACAATTAAATGATAAGAAAAGATTTATCAATTAAATAATAATAAAAATGGTGAGTCAACCGCCACGTGGACGCCACGTCATTTAAAATGTCCACATGGCGGCTACGACTAGGACAATCGTTAGCCACATAAGCGAACACTTAACAGAAGGGACCAAAGTTGCTGACGAAAAACTTTTGAGGGACTAAAGTTCGAAAAAATTTTTGTAGGAATTAAAAACAAAATTTGCTAATTTTATAGTGACTAAAAATATATTTAACCCTTATTTTTATTAAGCAAAATAAATCAAGAGTTGGGATTGTTCAAAAATATGATCTAATGGCATACATTCGCTTTGACTGCAGGGACTTCAGGATAAAACAAATGCAGTGAAACGTGTCTTGGGTTCTCTTGGCAAAATGGATTTTACCCTACAATATTAATATCTCGTAGTCAGATCAGAGGTGTTGTTACTTGTACGTCCACAATCTTGGAATCAGAAGCAGCACTGTCACGGATCAATGGTTTAGTTCCAAGGAACAAAACTAAGCACTTTTGAAAAGGAAAAAAAAATACTCGTGATGGGATGGCAAAAACAAACCTGTCATGAGACTACTAAAAAACGAGCTAGTCTAACCAAGCCTGCTAAACATAGTGAGTTGAGATGTTGAACTCAATTTGTTTTATTACGGGTCAGTGGGTTGGCGGGATAGCCTTTTAAAAAATAAAAATAAAATAAATATAAAAACTGAAATACAGGCTAAAACGAGGCCAAAATGTCGGGCCAACCCGCAAAAAACGAACAAAAATGGCGGGTTGGCCTGCTTGAAATTTGTAAAAAAAAAAAGAAAAATTGTTAGAAAATAATTAAATAAAAACTATGTTAACCCAAGGGGTTGGCCGGGTCAGCATGTGGCCCGATAGATTGACAGGCTAGACAGATTGGGCTAGATGGGTTGACAAACTGACATATTGTAGCACAACCCACCCCATTTTAGGCTGGTTAGCGGGTCGGCCCATTGGGCCCAACCCGCTTTGCCATCCGTGCTGGGGACTTGAGATTGCAACATGGCATTTTCTTTAAAAACTGATTTTGTCCGATGAAAATATATTAGTTTAACCTTAATTAAACTGTTTTGGATTGAGACACTATTCCCTCACCCTAAATTTTTTTTCATAAAAAAAAGTGATTAAATCGTAATTTTTTTGATATAGTTAAATCGTAATTAAATGATATATATATATATATATATATATATATATATATATATATGGGTGTGTGTGTTTTAATTAATATCACATAATATATATTACATAATAAAATAATATAAAATTATAAAAAGTAATTTAAATAAAAGACTGAATTATCATCAATAATTATATAATATATTTTGTAAAATAAAATGTAAAATAATAACAATTTTTGTATACTTTATATGTAACTAATTATAATACGACATTAACTTTTATTTGATTAAATTTAAAAGATTAAATTACTCTTACCTCCTTTCTATTTTACACTTCTTATACAAAACTTTTATATTATACATATTACATTTTTTTGACGAAATTTATAGATGTTACACTTAAACATTCAAATTTTTTTTTTGTATTTGAAAGTACCCTTATTACATATTTTGACCTATTATACAGAACTCCTGTTTTTTTTAGACACAGGGACAGGGGCATTACACAAATTTCCTTACATTTTATAAATGCTTTACAATTAAGTTTCCTCCATTATAATAAAAATTTAAAATATTACATATTTAATGAAAAATGTTAACATAACATCGGGGGTACGATAAGTTAATAAATAATAAAATAAGTTATAATTGTATGTCTTTAAAAGAATTAGAAATATTTTAAAATTAATATATTAAACCATTAAATTAAAATCAATCATTAAAATCATTAAAAAGTGGATAAAAAAACTAATTTTTTAAGGTTAATTTCTCAATATTCAAATAGTTTGAAAATCAAGCTTAATTTCTTAAAATGTGGATATATATTAATATAGAAATATCCAAATTTAAACTTTTCACGAATCAATGAGTGTTTGAACTTTGAAATAAATAATATTTTTTATCTTTTGCTATCATTTATGTTTTAGGAAATTCAAACTGTATTATTTTTATCATTTGAGTGTATAAAATTAATTCTACTAAATTAATTTTATCCATCTTGTTGGTAAAATATGTGCCAAAGTTTTTATTACAATAAATTTAAATTAATTCTCAATATTGTAAAGATAAGAAACTATAGTTTGTCTTGTTATTTACTTTCTAGTATAACTCTCATATTATTTTAAAATTCTTGATTGTTTAAGCATATAATCATATTAAATTTTTACTTAACAAAAGATATTTCAGTATGATGTACTTATAAAATACGAGGTGATTTGTGTAAGTTCTTTTAAAAAATTGAAGGAGGTTTTGTGGAATGAGTCAAAATACGTACTAAGGGTCAAACAAAATTAATGGTTTAAAAAGTGTAGCATGTTTAGAAAATATAAAACATTATTTTGTGTAAGTTTCATAAAAAAAATAAAAAAATAATTATGTGCAGGAAATGTAAAATAAAAGGGAAGGTGTAATTAACAATGTACTCAATTTAACAATTATAAAAGTAAAAGAAATGAAAAAAATTTGTTCAAATTAGTGTAATTTCTATTAAGATTCAGTCAGTTTCATCACTCACTACCTTTGTGATCAACCAATGTGAGTTGAAGGAACCAAATATATTGCTAGGCTCAGGTGTAAATCAGAAACAAAATTATCAAATTAGTGTAGGTTGAAAAAAAAATTATCAAATTGGGATAAGTCGTACATAGTATATACGACTTCTCTTTTGCATTACAGCAAAGTCGTACATACAGTATACGACTTCACTTTTCAATTTTTTTTAGAAACACTGAAGTCGTACATGGGTTCGGAGACTTCTGAATTTTTTATTTATTTTGGCAAAGTCATATACCCCATGTACGACTTTGCATGGCAGATTTTTTTTTATTATACGTAAAGTGGAAGTCGTACGTGGGGTGTACGACTTTGCTTTAATTTTTTTTGCCCACCGGGTTAATTATTAGGGATTTATCGTAAACAAGCAGCACTAATAAAAGATCAAAATATGCATTGATTCATAATAATACTTCATTTTCTTATATTAATGCCTTTTAAGCCTAGTGGTGGGATGATGTCCCACAATGAGGTTGTCGTCTATTACGTGCCGGTTGAACTCTGCGAGGTTGATCCACATCGTCTAGTTGGACACCTCTTCTCCTACCACGGCCACTACGTAGTAGACGATATGGATCAACCTTGCAGAGTTCAACCGGCACGTAATAGACGACAATCTCATTGTGGGACATCATCCCACCACTAGGCTTAAAAGGCTTTAATGTAAGAAAATGAAGTATTATTATGAATCAATGCATATTGTAACATCCCAATTTTTAAGAAAAGTGATTTTAGCGATAAAATCCTGAATACTCGAAAAATAAGTCATAGAGATTGATCACCTCGATGATTTACTGAGAGTACGGGAAATTATTTTGAGTTATTTTGAATAATTTATTTATTATAAATAATTATTATTAATGATGTCAATTCAAATTAATTGACGTGAGCGTATCTTTGCTTTTAAGGAGAATTCATCAATTATATTTATTATAAGTTTTTCTGCGTGTGATAGCAGCGTGTTTATCTTGTTGGAAAATTGATTGAATTAAATCAAGATAAAATTAAATTTAAGAATTAATATTTAATATTTAATATTAATTCATGGTTCAAAAATCGTCGAAAAACTCTAACGAAGTTTCGTCGCGTTTTGAATCGCCGGGTAAATTTTATCCGCATTAAAATTTAAAACGAACTCCGATTTCGATGAAAATCGAATCGTAACTTGTTGTGAATATTTTTGACCATTTTATATTGTTTTTATTATTTATGATAATATTTTATCATGCGGTGAATTAATTTCTCGGTAAATTAATTTTCGCAAATTTATGGGCGAGAGAATTAATCGGTAACGCAGTTATTCGGCTCCGTGTTTTTGGCACGCTTTAGACTCTAGAATTAGAGGATAATTATGAGAGATGAGAGATTAGATGGGTTAGTCTCACTGATGGGATTAGCATCTCACTTTTAATCTAGGTGTCACTTGAGTGAAGGTTTAATTTTTTTTATGCTTACTTTTAGTATGTTTTCAACCATGTGTTTATTTTAATTAAAATTAATTTTGATCCCTCCTTTTCATTATTCTGGCCGCAGCCCCTCTTTTTTTTTTTTTTTTGTACCTTCCCTTATATATTTGTTTTGCTTATTTCCATTATTATGTTTAAGTGAGAGTGAAGGTAAAACAAAACAAAAAAAAAATTCCTCCTTTCTTTCTTTATGTTCCTGATCGTGACTTTCCCCCAAATTTCTTTTATTCTCCCCCTCCTTCTTTGTTTTCCAGCAGCGAGACTTCCACCCCCATGTTACCCATTCATCTTCCATTTCCTTCTTATGCTTTGTGTTGGTAAATTGGAAAGAAAAACAATAGATTCTATCCCATTAATTGGGCAGCCCAGCAGCGTGACCCCCACCTTCCTCTTCACCTTCATTTTATTTCTTCTTCTTCCATTCTCGAGAGAGAAAGCTCAAGAGCATCCATGGCTTCATCATCTTCCCACCTTTCATGCAAGATATTTTCTCATTCCTTCAACTTTCTTTGCTCCTAGATTTCCTTCTCCTTGCTACTACCCATTTCATCATACAAGTAAGCATGGGAAATCAATTCCTCTCCCCCATTTTCAGCCCTAGGCCGTGAGGTATGGTGAAAGGTGTAGTTTTGATTTTTCTTACCTTGTCCTTGTTTTAATGCTTTGATTAGTGTTTGATTATGATCAATAGAGGAGATAGAGGAGATGAACATTTCAACCCCAATTTCTTGAAACCTCAGGCACTAACCCTAAGGGGAAAAAGAGGGCTTGTGTGATCCTCATGTGAATCACTCCAATTAATTCATGTTTTTAGCTTAATTGATGTTGTTGTTGTTATTTGGAGTAGTAGTTTTGAAACTATCATGTCAAACTAGTTGTTTTATGGTATAAACCTATTCTTTAAAAGGGGAAATGTGGGTTATGGTTGTTGAATCATGTATCAAGTTATTGAATTAAATGTTTTGGGTAGTTTAATGACTATTGGAATTGCTATGCATGAGTTAGTAGAAAAGTTAGTGTATGTTTTGTGAAAAATCAATTTTGAAGGACTAAAATAGCATGTGGAAATTGATTAAGTTGTTCTTTAATTTCTAGCATTATCATGGCCATGATTGTAGTTTCTTGAAAATGGTTTGATTTGAAATAACTCTTGAAGCTCTTGTTTTTGGGAAAATGCTTTAGAACATGTCTTGAAAATGTTTGAACTAGGTGTTGGTTATAACTTGATGTTTAGATGATTTAATGGGTTTTGAAGTAGTAATGTATGTTGAAGTAAGAAGAGCTAGTGTAGGTCTTATGGAAATTCATTCTTAAAGTTGAGAAAAAGAGAGTTTATGTTGCATAAACATGTATCTAAGTATTAACTAATATGTTTTGAATAGTTTAATTGGCCTTGAGATAGGTAAGCATGAAGTAATATAGGTGTTAGTTGATGTTTTGGTGAAAAAGTGACTCTTGAAGGACTAATATGACATGTAAAATTTAATTGACTCGTTCTTAATCATTTAGCATCATCATGAGCATGAATTGAAAATATTTTGGACAAAGGTTTGGAAACTTGCAAATTTTGGGAGAGAAAGGGTGCAGACATGAGCCCTAGGTGGTGATTAGAAAAGGAAAATCATTTTGGTTACTTGATTTAATTGTTCCACTAAGTACTTACATGATTATAGCCATGATTTAGATGTTTTGGGATTGTTGGAAAGTGGCTTAATTAAAAGAACTCTTGTTTTTGGAAATTGTTTTTGGGTAAGTGAATTATGAGATTTTATGAATTGAAGTTGAGCATGACTTGCTTTCAAAAGGAAAAAGGCTATGGAAATGATACTAGGTTGATTGTGAAAAAATGGTTTAGAAACATACCTTTGAAGGTGCTCAAGTTATATTGGTGTTGTCTTGATAGTAAATGCTTGGAAATGTATTTGAAAATATGTTGGAACTTATTTGATTTAAAACGTCATTATGCACTTGAATTGTTATATGAACTCGATGTCTTGATGCTTTAAAGCTAACATGTTAAATTAAGTTCTATGTGATTATGTTGTTAATGTTTTGGTTATAGTTTGAAATTAGAACCTTGTTTGGGTATCTTTTGGTTGAAAAACCTATTCTTGCAAAGGGAATTTATGATGGTTACCTTGTGAATCATTTAATTGAATTAATGAAGTTTGTGGTTTTGGGGCTATGAGACAATTAAGGTGAAAATGACTCCTTGAGGTCCTAAACACCAATTGGAGCCTTGACTTGAACAAATTGAGGAAAAGAATTTTGATTGCGGTTTTGTTCACGACTTGGCTTTAAAGCTTTATTACTTTAATTTTTGGTAATTTTCAAGGGTATATAATTCTTCAAAAACATGTATCCAAATTGTGCATTTTGGGCATAAATGCTCTGATTAGTTAGTAGGTTGGGTTTTGAGAGCCTAGGAAATTAGAACTAGTATATGTCTGGGTTGCGTTAAGTTTGTTATGTGTAATAGATTCAAGTGATCGAGACCGTGCGGCGTGGAATCGCGGGATATGTGGACGCGTAGCATGGAGTTCGGTAAGGGCGCTTCACATTAATACTTTCATAGTATGCTAGCGTAAGGGCACTTCTAGACATTTTTAGGATTTTAGTTTTATGTCCCTGTGTAAGTGCAAATTTTAGATATGCTTAAGTTCTTGTTTTGTTATTCAAATGCTTATTTAAATACGAAGAAGTCTGAGAACTCTACGAGTTCGAAATTAGGGTCTTCGAACCCCTTCGTTTATTTTATTGTCGTGCGGTCGCCCATTTTCCGAGTCATTCGTGGGTGAAAACTTTGTGGTTGGTCTCCTGAACCCAACCCCCCACTTGTTTGTACCTCTCTGTTAATTTCATCGAGTTGTAGAAGCGGTAGGCCACTGTGGTCAGTGCAAAGCGATTACAAAGACAGGGCCTCAAATTTGGCCCAATTTTTGCCCAAAATTTGGGGCCCAAAATTTATTATGACCAAAAAAGGGGGATAGGGTTTCCGTTTCATCCGCTGGCTCTTGGAGCAGAAGAAAGATCAAGAATTGATCGACCAAAAAAAAATCAAATCAGAAGAACCGCACAGATCGCTTGAACAGAATCAATTGAGAAGCTCGAAAAATTAGGGATTCGAATTGCAACGTTTAAATGGCTGTAACCCTAACCGAATCCTCTCCCTCTGAAATTCTCTTTCTCTTGATTCCTCTTCTTCTTCTTCTGTTGATTCCGCCGTGCCGTACGCTGCCTTCGTCTCCACTCTCCATTTCGAGTCTTCGACCTACTCTGCGTTTCAGGTTTGACCTTCTTTCTCCAGGCGAAAGCAGCAGCAGCGCCGATTCCTCTGGTTTCCAGCTCCAAGTCTTCAGCGCAAGCCAGCAAGTGGTAAGACTGAAAGTGCGAACTCTTTGTTTCAACATTTTTTTTTCTTTCGTTATCTTCTTTTTTGTGTGAAAGACTGAAACTCTGAAAGTTCATGTGGCTGTGGTGGCTGAGAGCCTGAGACAGTGAGACTGAGAGAAGAAGAGGGAGTGAATGAGTGATTCGATTCGAGTGAAGTGAGGAATTGAGGAAAGAAGGACTGAACGAGAAGGATGAAGGATGAAGTGATTCGATTCGAGCCTGAGACAGTGAGGAAAGAAGGATGAGCGAAGCGTGAATCAAGATGGGATGGTTCTCGAATCTTGACTCATGGCGCCGAGCAAATATTAGAAGGTGGAAGCGAGATTGAAATGAAAAGCATGGCCGTGGAACCGTGTGGAAGATTCGAGACTCGAGTTCTCGACTTTTATCTTTACGGGACAGCGTGGCGTGAGTGAAGTGTGGCGGGCGTGAATGTGAAGTGTGAATCTGAAGCGTGAATGTGAAGGAAAAGATAATACAAAATGAAAAAAAAATAAAGAAATGGCAGTATGGGACATTGGCACAATGCACAATAAGAAAAAAAGGAAATACAGATGAATGAAGCGTCAGTTTGTGTCATGTCTTAGTTTTTTTAGTCAGTAAAGTGTGTAGTCTGAAGAGATAAAATTGATTAAAATAATTGGAATATTGTGTTAAAAAAATGACTATTTTAAGATTCATATTATTTTATTATTTTTTGACTTTCTTAAATTCTTAAATATGACCATATATGATATCTGCATTATTTTTGACTCACATTATCTGTCTATCTGCATATTTTGATCACTTTTAACCAAAACAGCAAGGTGGAACCGTGGAAGAAAACCATTATCGGGTACGGTGGCACAGGCACCGCCTCTTTTAAATCTAGGTTGTTTCTTTCTTTACCTTAGTCTTTTTTACTATGCCTCCTAGAAAGTATGAATCTGGATATGAGAAGCGTAAAAAAAAGAAAAGACTTGAAGAGTTAACTCAATCTCAAGGAGGAGCTCTTGATAATTTTTTTAGAAAAGAACCACCAATTCCTGTTGAAAATCAGAATGTTGATAATGTTGATGTTGAAATTCTTGAAACTGTGGTTACTGCTGAGAATAATAATATGGAGAATGAAAGTGTTGATCCGGAAAATAGAGGTGAAGTGCCCATTGAAAATGATAATTTGAATAATCAAAATGTTGATGCTGGTGATGGTGTTAATTTGAATAATTCACTTGATAATGAAGATAATAATCCATTAGAGCAAGCAAATCCATTTGAACATTCTTTTGATATATTTGATCTAAGAAATTGGGATGCTCTTGATTCTAAATTGATTGATTTATTAGTTACAAAAGGTCCTAAAAAAGATTTGTCCGTTGTGAATGGTCCTAAAGATAAATTTTCTAGACGCTTTACGACTAATTTGTATACTAGAGTTTTATCAAATGGAGAGAAGTGTGATAGAGATTGGCTTGTTTATTCGAAGGAGCTTGATAGAGTATTTTGTTTTTGTTGTAAAGTTTTTAAAATAGGGATTGGTAGAGGCCAATTAACAAATGAGGGTTTTAGTGATTGGGCACATATTGGTGAAAGACTTAGAGAGCATGAGACAGGCATGGAACATGTTAAGAATATGACTACTTGGTATGAGTTGCGTCAAAGGCTGCAAAGAATCAGACTATTGATAAAATGAAACAAAGATTAATTGAGAAAGAAAAAGATCACTGGAAAAATGTTTTAAAAAGAATTATTTCAATAGTGAAATTCCTTGCTAAACATAGTTTGGCCTTTCGTGGTTCTAATGAGAGATTGTACCAAAATAGCAATGGCAATTTTTGGGCTTAATTGAAATGTTAGCAGAATTTGACCCAATTGTCCAAGAACATATTAGACGTATTACAAATGATAATATTCACATTCATTATCTTGGGCATAACATCCAAAATGAGTTAATACTTTTGGTTGCTTCTCGCAATTAAAATCAAATCATTAGAAAAATCAAACAAGCAAAGTATTTCTCAGTGATACTTGATTGTACTCCTGATGTTAGTCACCAAGAGCAAATGTCTTTGATAATAAGATATGTGGATGTTTCTTCAAATTCTGTTAGCATTGAGGAATCTTTTTTAGGATTTTTGAATGTGAATGATACAACTGGCCAATGGCTTTTTGATGTTTTACAAAATGAATTGAAAAATCTTGATCTTGACTTATTTGATGTGCGAGGACAGGGTTATGATAATGGGTCAAATATGAAAGGAAAACATCAAGGTGTACAAAAGAAATTTTTAGACATAAATCCGAGAGCCTTTTATACTCCTTGTGGTTGTCATAGTCTTAATTTGGCATTGTGTGATATGGCTAACTCTTGTATTAAAGCACAAGATTTTTTTGGAGTTGTTCAACGCATTTATACAATTTTTGCCAATTCTACTAAGAGATGGCAAATTTTGAAAGATAACGTAAAAGGGTTGACTCCAAAATCATTGTCATCCACTCGTTGGGAGAGTCGTGTAGATAGTGTCAAAGCTATAAGAGCTCAAATGTCAGATTTTAGAGAAGCTTTACTTGAAGTGTCGGAAAAGGATCTCGATTCTAAAATAAGAAGTGAAGCTAAATCCTTAGCAACAAATGAGCTTAGTGATTTTGAGTTTTTAATGGCTATAATTATCTGGTTTGAAATATTATCCGCAATTAATTTGGTTAGCAAGCTTTACAATCAAAGGATATGCTTATTGATGTTGCTATGGAAAAAATAAAGGGGTTGATTTCATTTTTGAGGGATATAGAGAAACTGGTTTTTATAATGCCTTGGATAATGCTAAAGAAATTGCTATTGAATTGAATATCGACCCAAAGATTTCCCCCAAAAGCGTATAATTAGAAGAAAAAGACAATTTGATGAGAATTTGAATACCCCATCGCTGAGCTATCTGGAGAGGAATCTTTTAGGGTTAATTATTTTCTTTACCTTGTTGATCAAGCTGTTGTTTCTCTTAATAAGAGATTTGAGCAATACCAAGAGTATGAAAGTATTTTTGGTTTCTTGTTTACTTCTCACAAGTTACAATCATTGGACAATACAACTTTGATGTCTTGTTGTAGTCATTTTGAACTGGCATTGAAACATAATGAGCAATCTGATATTGATGGGAATGAATTATTTGTGGAGTTAAAGTTACTGAGAGAAATCTTTCCTTCAGAAAAAAAAGGACCTATTGATATATTAAGATTTTTAAAAGGTTTAGATTGTTTTCCTAATACAATTATTGCATATAGAATTTTATTGACTATTCCGGTGACAGTTGCTTCTGCAGAAAGAAGTTTTTCAAAATTGAAGTTGTTGAAGTCTTACTTGCGGTCTACCATGTTACAAGAAAGGCTTGTTACCAAGTGACTTCAAACACAAGAGGGGGGTGAATTGTGATAGCGGTGCTTATAAAAAAAAATTACAGATATATTACTGAATTAAAAAAAAACTTGAAAGAAATAACTTGCGAAAAGATAAATAACTTGAAGAATAAATTGCAATAAATAAATGACAGAAAATAAATGACCGAAAAATAAATAAAGAACAAAAATAAATAAAGTGCTTGAATGATAAAGAGACAGAGAGCAAAGAAGAGCACACAACAAATTATACAGGTTCGCCACCAAACACCCCTGTGGCTCACGTCCCGTCTCCCAAAGCAAAGCACTATGGGATTTTCACTAAATCACTAGCTTTTAAATCGAGTTCACTAGAAACCTTTACAACTCTATACTGAGCAATACGTTCAAGAGATATCACCTCTCTATGAACACCTTGGGATTCCTACCCAAAAGAAATGATTTTCTAAATAAAATGAGATGAGAAAGATACACTCAATAGTGCAGATATAACAAATTGAAGCTCAAATAATACAACTCAAATTATGTAGAATAAAAAAAAAACTCTCAAAAAAATTGTGCTCAAATAAGTGTGAGTGATGGAGAATATTTGATAGAGTTTTGGCACAAAGAGTAAGTGAGTGTATTGTTTAAAAACATTCGGTGTTGTTGCTTTTATAGGCAATGGAGGAGCGTGTAGCATTAAAAAATTTGCTCGTTGCGTTTTCATTATTAAAAGGATAATTTGTCCGTTGCAGCATTAAAAGGGAAATCTGCCCGTTGCGTTTTGATTATGAAGAATTTGAAAACACGGAGACGGAAATGATTCTCGGACACACTTGGAGTTCGACATCGTATTTCCATACGACCTCTCCCCAGCTCGGCATACGACCTCCTCAGCTCGGCATACGACCTCTTCACAGCTCGGCACGCGACCTCCTCACAGCTCGGCACGCGACCTCAGCTCGGCACGCGACTTCCCCCTGATTGATGCGCGACCTCACGGCCGCGCGACCTCGGCTCGACGCGACTTCCCCACAGTTCAGCCACGCGACCTCGGCTCGACGCGACCCCAGCTCGCCACCCGACTTGCATGTCAAAATATCACTGCTCGACACGGAGAATATTTTCCAAAGAAAACTTGAAATATTTTCCAAACAATATTTTGAGCACAACTTAAGAATTTTTCAAAATACTTTGTGCCTAAAAATAATTTAAGAACAATTATCATAAAATCAATTTTAGAATAAAAATCATTTTGTGAGTGTGTGATTTTATTTTAATTGAGAGCTTTTTATTACTACTTACAAATAGTCTTAATAAAAATAAATAAATACCCAAAACCCAAAGACTTGAGAAACTATCATTCTTGATACGCGTCTTGATATTCTTTTCCACTTTTTGCACGGTTGACTATTTGCAAAGCTCCCTTTTGTCAATCATCAGAACCATCCTGTCAAGGCATGTATTCACAGACTCCCCCTTTTTGATGATGACAAACATCTCATGGAGGGAATTTAGTAAAATATAATCATGATATAGCAATGAGATATAAGCATTGTTTTTCAATAAAAGATATCAGAGTTTAAGCACAATATTTAGAAAAACTCCCCCTCACAATATGCATAATATAATTTACTCCGCCTGAATCATAAAACTCTCCCCCTTTTGTCACCATCAAAAAGCGGAAAAGATTAGAGGGTAAGGCATGTAAAACGTATGCATATACGTGTAACTAGATGGCGAAAAATAATAGAGTATCAAGGGTTCAATGAAGCATAAGAAATCCTTGGTAAAAAATTATTCAGGGAGATAGCAAAAATAAAGCACTAGGATAAGAGTTACTAGTCCTCGTTCAACTCATTCTCATCATCAATTGTTTCCTCATCTTCACTGATATTAAGCGCATAATTGTTTGCAGTTAACATAACCTGCACAAACTTTTATTTTAACGATTACAGGAAGGACGGTTGCATTTCTCCACTTTTAGTCTTGGTAACGGAACTTGCATAAAAATGTTAGCACACTCCAACGCCCAAGTTAGAACTTATTCATAATAAAATGCACTCACACGCAGTCATTCAATGCATGATTGATCTAAAATTCCTAACTCGGTTCTTATAAAAAAGAAGTTTTCTTTAGGCAAAGGTTTAGTAAAAATATATGCGAGTTGTTTAGATGTTTCCACAAACTCAATCACACAATCTCCTTTTTGAACATGATTTCTAATAAAATGGTGCCTAATTTCTATGTGTTTGGTCCGGGAGTGATAAACCGGATTTTTCGTGAGGTTTATGGCACTAGTATTGTCGCACTTAATTGGAGCAGTTTTGATTGATTCCATAATCATTCAACTGTTGTTTCATCCAAATGATCTGTGGCACAACAACTACCTCATAACGTATTCCGCTTCAAAGAAGGGACAAAGCCACACCGGCTTGTTTCTTACTATGCCATGAAACCAAGGCATTCCCAAGTAAGTGACATGTCCCACTAGTGCTTTTTCGGTCCATTTTGCAACCCGCAAAATCCGAATCCGAGTACCCAATAAGTGTGCACAAGACCTTTGGGGTACCATAAACCCATAGTTTGTGTGCGGTGAGATATCTCATGATGCGTTTTACCGCTAAGAGATGTGATTCCTTAGGATTTGCTTGAAAACGTGCACACATACAAACACTAGACATAATATCCTGATGACTTGCGGTGAGATAGAGAAGAGATCCTATCATACCTCGATACTTACTTACTTGACCGACTTACCACCTTCATCTTTGTCAAGATAGCATGATGTGCTCATTGGAGTTGAGATTTCTTTGGCGTTGCTCATTCCAAATCTTTTAAGCAACTCCTTGCAATATTTGAATTGATTTATAAAAATTCCTTCTGTTGTTTGTTTGATTTGAAGACCAAGGAAGTAGTTGAGCTCTCCCATCATGGACATTTCAAACTCACTTTGCATGATTTTGGAAAAATCTTCACACAAGGACTCATTAGTAGCACCAAAGATGATATCGTCAACATAAATTTGAACAAGTAAAATGTCATGATTTTTGTGTTTAATGAAAAGAGTAGTATCAACTTTTCCTCTTTCAAAACCTTTTTCAAGTAAATATTTGCTCAACCTCTCGTACCAAGCTCTCGGAGCTTATTTTAAACCATATAAAGCCTTTTTCAATTTGAAAACATGATTTGGAAATTCAAAATTTTCAAAACCGGGAGGTTGATCAACATATACTTCTTCTTGAATAAAGCCATTAAGAAATGCACTTTTAACATCCATTTGAAAAAGTTTGAAATCCATGATGCATGCAAATGCGAGAAGCATGCGAATAGCTTCTAATCTAGCCACGGGTGCATAGGTTTCATCGAAATCTATGCCCTCTTGTTGGTTATAGCCTTTTGCAACAAGTCTAGCTTTATTTCTAACAATGATACCGTTTTCATCAAGCTTATTGCGAAAGACCCATTTGGTCCCAATGACTAGGTGATCTTTAGGCCTAGGGACAAGTTCCCAAACATCATTTCTCTTAAATTGATTTAATTCCTCTTGCATAGCAAGGGTCCAATGCTCATCAAAGATGGCTTTATTGACGTCATTTGGTTCAATTTGAGAGACAAAGGCCATATGATGACATGCATGATTAAGAGAGTTTCGAGTCGTTACTCCTTTTGAGATATCGCCTATTATGTTGTCAAGAGGATGGTTCTTTGAGACTCTCCATTCCTTTGGAAGATTTGAGTGAGAGAGTTCTTGAGAGGGTTGAGGCAAGGACTCTTGATCCTCCTTTTGAACTTTTGATCTCTCTTGTTCCTCTAAATAGGTATCTCCTAACACTTCAAAGATCATCAACACTTTCTTCTCAAGATTTGGGGTTAGATTCATCAAAAGAAACATGCAATTCTTCAACAGCTTAAAGTATGCTTATTAAAAATTGAAAGGCTTTACTAGAAGTGGAATATCCAAGAAATAAACCTTCATCAGCTTTAGCATCAAATTTACCAAGGTTATCTTTACTGTTATTTAGAACAAAGCACTTACATCCAAATACGTGAAGGTGGGAAATGTTGGGCTTCCTCCCCTTGTAAATTTCATAGGGCGTTTGTTTTAGAATAGGTCTTATAGGACTCTATTCATTACATAACATGCGGTGCTTACTGCGTCTGCCTGTAAATACTTAGGAAGGTTGGTCTCATTGAGCATCGTCCTCAAGCTCTTCAAGAGACCAATTTTTCCTTTCCACCACTCCATTCTGTTTGTGGTGTTCTAGGTGCGGAAAAATTATGCTCAATTCCATTTTCAGTACAAAAGGCCTCAAATGCCTCATTTTGGAATTCCCACCGTGATCACTTTGGATGGATACTATGTTCATTCCTTTTTCATTTTGGATAACTTTAGCAAGTTTTGAAAGGCAGAAAAGTGTCATTTTTATGAGAAATAAATAAGGTCCATGTATAGCGAGAATAGTCGTCCACAATAACAAGAGCATAGTAATTGCCACCAAAGCTTTTAGTTATAGAAGGGCCAAATAAATCCATATGTAAAAGTTGTAAAGGCCGATTTGTTGAAACAATATTTTTAGATTTGAAAGAAGCCTTTACTTGTTTTCCCTTTTGACATGCATCGCAAAGTTTATCTTTTTCAAAGCGGAGCTTTGGTAAGCCAATTACTAAGTCCTTTCGAACCAATTTATTAAGATGATCCATGTGAATATGAGCCATTCTTCTATGCCATAGCCAAGATTCATCCTCTTTACTAATAAGACAACATGCATCATTTGAAGGTATTTTATCTAAATCAAGCATATAGATATTTCCAATTCTAGGTCCAATAACAATAACATTTTCATTTATAGAATCCATGACCATGCATTTTGAAGAATCGAAAACCACTTTGTTTCCTTTATCACAAAGTTGACTAATGCTTAGCAAATTATGCTTCAAACCATCCACATACAAAACATTTTCAATAGTGGGATTAGGACTCTTACCAATAGAACCAATCCCAAGAATTTTACCTTTGTTGTTGTCACTATACCGGACATAACCACTATTCTTAGGTACCAATGAGGAGAACTTGCTTTTGTCTCCTGTCATGTGCTTTGAACAGCCGCTATCAAGATACCAATTTAAGTCCTTGGCTTTCAAGCACACCTACAACAACAAATTAATTTTTAACCTTTGGTACCCAAACTAAGTTGGGTCCAGATGAGTTAGTTTTTGGCAAAGTACCCTTTGGAATCCATATCTTTTTGCCAACCACATTCTTGTTCTTTCTAATATTGCAAATGGAGGCAACCATTTCTACCACAGTGAAAGCATTTAATGAAAGGGCTGCTTGAAGTGTTGTTGTGATTGACAAATTTAAAGGATTTTTCATGCGTTTGTGGATTATAACCCAAACCGGCTTTTCCAAAAGTACCCTTTTGTTTTCCCAATAGAATGTTTAAGTTATCCCTTCCCATGGTAAATTTGGCAAGGGTGTTTTCCAAATCTTCAATCTTGTTTTTCAAAACATTGCATTCATCACACTTGAAAGTATCAATCTTTTGGTTTTCATAAAAGGTGCAAGTAGAAACTTCAGTCACAACAACTTGTTTTTCCTTAAAAACTTCCATCTCTTGGTTTAAGAAAATAATTTTAGATTCAAGAGAAGAGATGGTTTTCTTAGAAGAAGAAATAATTTTTCGAAGTCTAGTCGTTTCATTATTTAATTCTTCACAAGTAATAAGCAGCTCATCATAAGTTAAAGGAGATTCGAGTTCAAGAGCATTTACCTCATCCTCCTCGTGTTTTGCCATGAGACATAAGTTGGCCTCCTCATTTTCTGATTCATCAGACGAGTCCATATCATTGTCATCCCAGGCAATGTAGGCTCTTCTTCCTTTTGATTCCTTTTGTGGTCTTCTATCAAATTTTTCGCTTTTCTTGACCATGAGGCGTCGGGTTTTATATGTCCCTTTGACCACACTTGTAGCAAGTTGGATTAAAAGAAGTTCCTTCCTCATTTTTCTTTTGAGGATTTTGTACCTTGCCCGTTCTCCCTTTTGCCTCATGAACCTTTTGAACCTTCGAACCATCAGACTTATGTCTTCGTCATTCTCATCTAGACTATCATTGTTGTCAGATTCCTCTTTTTCATTTACGATTGCTTTGAGAGCAATTCCTTTCTTTTTCTTATCACTTTCTTCACTCTCAGTAAGTCGATTTAGTTCAAGTTTATGTTCCTGCAATTTTCCAAACAAGGTTGCCAATGATATAGTAGATAAATCTTTAGATTCAGATATAGCAGTAACCTTGGGTTGCCAGTTTCTATTTAAACATCTAAGAACTTTATTAATTAAATCTTCATTCAAGACTTTCCCAAGAGCTCTGAGATGGTTTATTATATGGATGAACCTTTTTTTGCATATCTTGTATGTTTTCACTTGGTTTCATCCTAAATAACTCATACTCATGGGTTAATGTGTTCATTCGAGCCCTCTTGACCTCGGTAGTACCTTCATGGGTCAATAGAAGGGTGTCCCACATTTCTTTAGCAGTCTTGCAATTTGAGACCCTATAGAACTCATCGTAGCTTAAAGCGAAGTGATGATGTTCTTAGCTTTCAAATTGTATTGGACCTTTTCTTATCATCTTCGGTCCAAAGTGATCTTGGTTTGTCTACCATCGCATCATTAATTGATTGAGTGGAGACAAATGGACCATTTTCCACAAAGATCCCAAATATCAAGATCAACACCCTCAAGAAAGATTTGCATTCTATCCTTCCAATAACCATACCCTCACCATTGAAAAATGGGGTCTGTTTCATGGAGGTTCCCTCGTTATTGTTTGAAGTCATTCTCTTGAGACTGTTAAGTCCTTTATACAAGAGTCTAGCTCGATGCCACTTGTTACCAAGTGACTTCAAACACAAGAGGCGTTGAATTGTGATAGCGGTGCTTATAAAAAATTACAGATAAATTCTTGAATTAAAAAAAAACTTGAAAGAAATAACTTGCTAAAAGATAAATATCTTGAAGAATAAATTGCAATAAATAAATGACAGAAAATAAATGACCGAAAAATAAATAAAGAACAAAAATAAATAAAGTGCTTGAATGATAAAGAGACAGAGAGGAAAGAAGGGCACACAAAGAAATTATACAGGTTCGGCCACCAAACACCCCTGTGGCCTACGTCCTGTCCCCAAAGCAAAACACTATGGGATTTTCACTAAATCACTAGCTTTTAAATCAGGTTCAGCTAGAAACCTTTACAACTCTATACCAGAGCAATACGTTCAAGAGATATCACCTCTCTATGAACACCTTGGGATTCCTACCCAAAAAGAAATGATTTTCGCAAATAAAATGAGATGAGAAAGATACACTCAATAGTGCAGATATAACAAATTGAAGCTCAAATAATACAACTCAAATTATGTAGGAAAAAAAAAACTCTCAAAAAAATTGTGCTCAAATAAGTGTGAGTGATGGAGAATATTTGATAGAGTTTTGGCACAAAGAGTAAGTGAGTGTATTGTTTAAAAACATCCGGTGCTGTTGCTTTTATAGGCAATGGAGGAGCGTGTAGCATTAAAAAATTTGCCCGTTGCGTTTTGATTATTAAAAGGATAATTTGTCCGTTGCAGCATTAAAAGGGAAATCTGCCCGTTGCGTTTTGATTATGAAGAATTTGAAAACACGGAGACGGAAATGATTCTCGGACACACTTGGAGTTTGACATCGTATTTCCATACGACCTCTCCCCAGCTCGGCATACGACCTCAGCTCGGCATACGACCTCTTCACAGCTCGGCACAGACACGACCTCCTCACAGCTCGGCACGCGACCTCCTCAGCTCGGCACGCGACCTCCTCAGCTCGACACGCGACCTCCTCACAGCTCGGCACGCGACCTCAGCTCGGTACGCGACTTCCCCACGATTGACGCGACCTCGGCTCGACGCGTGACTTCCCCACGATTCGGCACGCGCGACCTCGGCTCGACGCGCGACCTCATTTCGGCACCACGACTTGCATGTCAAAATATCACTGCTCGACACGGAGAATATTTTCCAAAGAAAACTTGAAATATTTTCCAAACAATATTTTGAGCACAACTTAAGAATTTTTCAAAATACTTTGTGCCTAAAAATAATTTAAGAAAAATTATCATAAAATCAATTTTAGAATAAAAATCATTTTGTGAGTGTGTGATTTTATTTTAATTGAGAGCTTTTTATTACTACTTACAAATAGTCTTAATAAAAATAAATAAATACCCAAAACCCAAAGACTTGAGAAACTATCATTCTTGATACGCGTCTTGGTATTCTTTTCCACTTTTTGCACGGTTGACTATTTGCAAAGCTCCCTTTTGTCAATCATCAAAACCATCCTGTCAAGGCATGTATTCACAAGGCTTAATGGATTAGCATTGATAGCAGTTGAGAATGATCTTTTGGAGACAATACAATATGAAGACTTGGTTGATGAATTTGCTTCAAAAAGTGTTAGAAGGATGGCTCTTTTTAAATAGCTAGAAAGTTGATATTAGCTTCAAGTTGTATTGGTAGGATTTTAATAATCTTCTTTGCATTTATTAGAACAATTACCTTTTTTGAAATAATATTTAAGATTGTCCTTTTTTTTTAAATAATATTTTGAAATAATATTTAATTATTAAAGTTGTTTTTTTTATTAGGGGCCTAATTTTTTAGATTAGAACAGGGCCTCTAAAATGTTTAAGACGGCCCTGTGTAGAGGGATTGATTCCTTGATTTGCGTGTCAAGTATGTGATGTTGTAATATGATTGAGTTATGCAATATTTAATATGCGATTGAATAATGCTGTGAATTGCTTATGCTGTTTGTATCGTTGAATTGCATTTCTTCATGCAAGCTGCTTTTATTGCTTAAGTTGTTGAATTGCGTTTCTTCATATTAAGCATGCTCTTATTATTTGATATGCGGTCGAATAATCTTGCATATAACTCTTTGAATATCGTATGCGGCGAATTGTTCATCGAGTCTGAGAGCATTGTCGAGTCGTCGAGACGTTTTTGAGCTGTGAGCCGGACAACTGAGGGTGCTAGGTCCCCTTTGTTCATGGTGGATTAGCTAGGCGTCGCAGCGTAGGAACCGGGGCTGCTTACCTAGGGAGAAGCGAAAGATCCCAAGGCTACGGCTGGTATGTCAGTTGATGGATCTGCGTCTGCTTTCCGGAATAATTGTCGAGTCGAGAGAAAATGAGTCGTGAGATGAGTCATGAGAGAGTCTTGAGTTGCATCTTGAGAACTGTGCATACTGTTGTTTGCCTATTATCACGATTTGTTATTTCCTGTAATATGTTGTGTTATTACATATTTTGTTGTCGAATAGGCGTATCTGCTCTTTATTTTTAAGAAGTTGACCCTTGCCAGTGGTTCTTTCAATTGATGAATGTAACCCAGATGGCAGAGCAAGCAGAGGATTTGGAACTGCATGAAGGAACAGCTGAAGATAGTCGTCCAGCATTCTACCTGTGTTATGTTGTAGAACGAGTATAGCTTGTCGACCAGCTATATGATATTTGTCATTTATTTCAGTGTTGTAATAAATCTCTGTTATGTTTCATGACACGTTGTTATATATGATTTGACAGAATAAATGAATGTGGTCTACGTGGTGTCTTAAATTATTTTCCGCCATGTTTCTAAAAGTCACCGTGATGCTCTGACTGCTTCTTTAAAGAACCTTTTAAAAAAAAATAGGACCACATTTCTCGAAAACCCTATGAGCAGAGTATTCCACCTTTCGGAAACATGTCAACTTTTGTCAGAATGTTCACTTAGTAGCACTCCGGAGACAGGGTGTTACACATATTTTGATCTTTCATTAGTGTTGTTTGTTTACGATAAATCCCTAAGAATTAACCCAGTGGAAAAAAAATTAAAGCAAAGTCATACAACCCACGTACGACTTCCACTTTATGTATAAAAAAAATCTGTCATGCAAAATTGTACATGGGGTATACGACTTTGTCAAAATAAATAAAAAATTTAAAAGTCTCTAACCCCGTGTACGAGTTTAGTGTTTTCTAAAAAAAAATTGAAAAGTAAAGTCGTATACTATATGTATAATTTTATTAAAAAAATCATATATACTATGTACGTCTTATCTTAATTTAATAATTTTTTTTTCAATCTATATAAATTTAATAATTTTGTTTCCGATTTGCGCCCTACGTGTCAATTAGCGTATTGCTAGCTAACTGATTTTCCCATCGAAGTACTACTATTAGATACCATCAATCAATGTTTCAATCATTCCAACTTTGAAGCATGGAAATGAATGGAGTTGACTAGTCCACCTCTTTTTCTTTTTTATTCCACTGTGCTTGACTCATCAGGGGTCCCTGTTGTCAAGTGTCCTTGAGGCGTGGTCTTTCAACTTTAGTTGACTTTTGAGGGGTGGGTTATCACCACTAACTCTATCAAATTTCTCCAATCCAAAACATTCAGCCCAGTATTTATATTAGGGAATTTATTTTTTATCAATATTATAATTTTATGTTGGAAAAAATATAAAAATAATTATAATAAGAAATCTTTTGTTTAATATAAATTTAAGAGAGAAAAAAGTAAAAGGAGTACGTTTATTCTTTTTTATTGATACTTTACTAATTGCAAGAAAATTAATTTGAAAAAATGAATTTTTATTATAAAAAAGAAATTATTTTTATTAATTAATCACATTTTTATATGTATTTTTATTTATTTACATATCTTTTCCTTACATAAAATCCAATAAAAAGAAGTTCATATATTCTTTTTCGTTAAATAAAGAAGTTATGGTTCCTTATAGAATGGGATATCATGATACGTGCTCCATAAAGGGAAACAATTTTTTTAATCTTAACTATTAGGTTCACTAGATTATATCGTATACCATCTATGTCATATGCTTTCTATCCAACTACTCTCCCAATCTTAACTATTAGGTTCACTAGATTATATCATATACCATCTATGTCACATGCTTTCTATCCAACTACTCTCCCAATCTCCCTCTTCCCCTTTTCTACGAGAGTCACCTTAATACTTACAGAGAATCCACTAAGGTCAAGGACCAAAAGTTAGCATTTTATATTGAGTTAAAAAAAGTTAGCATTTTATATGTTATATAGGGATAAAAATAGGAAAAAATATATTAAAACAACTAAAATCGAAAGATTTAAATATTATAGGAACTAAAACATATCTAAACCTTTTTTTAATTATCAAATAATTAAGGTTAAAATACATATCGAAAGAGATAAAATTTTGATGAAATCAACCCTAATCTGGACTCAGAGGGATATCAAATGCCATAACATCTGTTTGGTTTCATGTTCAGCAGTGATTGACGCACGTTCGCAGTGGTAAAACACAATTTTTTGGGTTTGGAGGATGTTTGGCTCCCAGTCGAGAAAGTGAATCTTCCACTCGCAATCGATTCTAGGTGAAACAACTCTCCATAGCTTTCACTTAAGGATAAAATCGATTTTATGCAAGTCTCACATAGTTTTTCAGCTTTGGCCCTCCTGGTGTTGTAGCACGTCCCTCCCAGTTGCGGTAGCATTCCTGGTGTTGCACTGTTGCAGCACATCTCTATGTTAGAGAAAGAAAAGGGATTAGGCTTAAGAGCCCATTACTTCAACAAATTAACATAAAGTAAAAGTCATTTCTTTAATAAATCTGCGGAAACCCAAAATAACAATTTCTCTCTGTTTTAATTTAATAGTTATTATACTAACATAATTTTAAGTAACAATCTAATGTTGTAAATAGAAAAGAAAATAGAGAGACAATACAATAGATATATAGACCCAAAGATCGGTTCTTCCAGGACTAGAATTTAAAGGCTAGTTCTTCAGGAACTAGCTATAATATTTGTATTGATAATCTAATCAACTAATCAAGTGTGTACATGGACAAACCTAATAGCCCTATTTATAGAGATAATGGGCTATTAATTCTAAACCAAATTAATAAGGTGATATGGTAAAGATATAATGAGATAACAAATTGATATAGTCATCCATCAAATTAAAATATTTATAACATTTCCCCTTAGATGACTATTAGTGTGGCTTTGAGGGTGTGCGACCGCACAGGGCCCCATATTTTAGGGGGCACCAAAATAATTTTTTTTACTTAGAGATGTTGCTACGTGTTCGGATTGATAGATACACATACAACTACTTTTGCTATAATTCTATTCTAATTTGCTGGTTTGGTTTGAACTTTTCAATATTGCAATAATCTTTAACTTTTCTTCTGCAATATTTAATTTTCTTGAGGTTGTATTAAAACAATTAATGACTAGTTTTTTTCACCTCTTGTATGCTGAAGGCTACATGCTTTTGATAATCAATATATATATATATATATATATATATATATATATATATATATATATATATATATATATATTTGACTTATAAAAAAAATAGGTTACCAATTTCTTAGTTCGCACAAGACACCCAAAACGTCAGAGACGACCTTGGTGACTATACACTATGAATATGCCTCGTTAAAATCTTGCTAAAAAAAACCCAGTAGAATAAAAACTTAATGAAGGAAAAAAAGTACAATATTCTTGTGACACGCTTCTCCTCGAAAATACATTATTTATGTACGTCCTTAAAATTACATATCGATGAGCTTCTTGAAAATTAAAGTTGACAATGCTTTTGTGAGTACATCAGTTGTCACTTGAGCGAATCATTTAATTTGTGCAATACATGCTACATTATCTTCATGCAATATTATTGGTTTGTCATCTTCTTTCTCCAATCTGCATGCTCCTCTAATATACCGAGTCATGGGTCTTAGTCATATGCACTCACAACATGCTTCACGAATAGCCAATATTTTTGAATGATTTGATGATTGATATAGTCGCGATTGTTTGCTTCACGGACTGCGAAGAGATGACAATTTCGCCACATATGAAGGCATAACATATTTGTGATAAGGATTTATGAGGATCAGAGAGATATCCAACATCAGCATATCCTACTAACTTTAACTTTATTCCACTTGGGTAAAACAAACTCAAATCAGATGTATCACAGAGTTAACGAAGCACTTGTTTGACTCCATTCCAATGTCTTCCGGTTGGTGCTAAACAAAATCTTGCTAACAAGTTCACTGCAAAAACTATATCCAGTCTTGTGCTATTTGCAACATACAAAAGTGTTCTAATGACAACACAATATGGTACTTCAAGACCAAAGTTTTTTGTTGCAAATGCTCGAGCTGTAGGCCAAAACAACAGTACCTTATCTTTCAAAACATTTTATTTGAAGATATTTAATCATACCATCTAGAATTTGGAACAACCTCAAGTAAATTCAAAAATATTAATAATCAAAATTCATAGCCATCATATTGAACAAATATGAGAAAAGGAAATAAATAAATTTACTCATAATTGCATCATATATGTAACTCAAACATTTCTTACCAATATGAAATATTTAATATGATAAACAATCCTTCCGGTGTAGCTCAAGTGGTTGAGCAGGGACATTTGAAGGAGTTGGAGGAAAGAGGTCTAGGCTTCAAACCCTGGCTACTAACATAATTCACTAACAACTTACATTTGCCTATATAAAAAAAGAATATAAATTATCAGTATATGTAAATCGAAATGGATGCTTTCATCGTTTCAATCCATCCGGGATTTTCAATATAGATACCACTCTCTAGTTAACCATAAAGTGTAATAATAGATATTTTTGTTATGAGAGTTTATATTCTCTAGTGTTCGGACTTCAGGTTCATTAGAAATATCTCTTCAGTCTCGAACTATAAGTTCAAAGTTCTCATATTTCCAAATTAAACTGAGTACATATGTTAAAACATTTCAGATACTTTAGATCCTTCAGGGTTATGCTTCATGCATATATCTATAATTCTTCAGGATTATGCTTTAAGCATCTTCAATCCTTCAGGGATATGCTTCATGCATTTTGAATTTTTCAGAAGTATGCTTCAGGCATCTTAAATCCTTCAAGGATTTTCATATATCTATCATTATCCAATGAACCATATAAACAAGTAGTCACTATACTCATTTGATGTATGTCAAATCATTTAGAGACTGCCAAACTAATCAAAAATCTAAAAGTAATTTCACTCATAACAAAAGTTGACAACTTCAGATGTCTGAACTACTGGTCCAAATGCTTTATGTTTGGCTAATAAGTGTAACATCCTAACTTTCTAAAGCTTCGTAATTAAAAATACTAAGTAAAAAAGGGGATTTAATCCCTAAGGATTAATTATTTTTAGTGTTCTAAGGGCTTTCAAGGCCATGGATACTTACTTTTAGTGTTCTAAACTATATGAGATCAAAGGGATATCATAGGAATCCCTTAGGAAAGTTATTAGAATATAAGTTTGTTTGAAAGCTTAGAGAAATAGTATTAGGGCTATTGAATTTATAATGTTTTTATTAAGGTAGTTCTGCAATGCGGTGTAAAGCCCAGTGGTCAAGACCCAATGGTAAATCATTGGTTGTAGTAGAAAGTTGTACAATGAAGGGTAAAGCCCCGTGGTAAATCCTAAAGTGGTAAAACATAGTGGTAAATCCTGAAGTGAAAGTATGTCACGAGAAAGGAGGGGTTTGAATTGTGACCTATTAAAAATCCTGCACTAAAACAGTTTTAAACTTGCTCTCAAGTCAGTTCTTGGAGTTGAGTAAGTCAGTGATACTGCAGTTGAACTTACTCAAGTTGTAGTGTTTACATATGCTGTGTGATTGATCAATAATAATGTAAGACTAAATCTTGCGTGATATGAGAGCAGAATCATATGAATTGAATTGGCAGTAAGTAAAGCATGATTATGCAGAATGGTTGAAGAACACTGTTTCTGAGTTTTAAGTGAAGCGTGTGAAGTGTCACAGGTGAGATGGAAAAAACATAAATATAAATCACACAAGATGTATAGTGGTTCACCCCAAACCTTGGGCTACATCCACTCCTCACTCCCAGTGAGTGTTTCCACTATTTCCCAAATAGTACAAGTGTTCTTTCACTCAGCCTCTTCAAGCTGATTACAAGTGTTCTTACACTCAGCCTCTTCAAGCTGATTACAACCAGGAACTTACTCCTGTTCCTGAACTATCTTCCTTAGCGTAACTCCTCACCAATACTCACCTACCCTAGGAAGTTTGATAGGATCCCACTAAGACAAAAATGATACAAGGATAAGTTGTATTTTGGGTTTAAGGCTTGGTTACACACAGATAATTACAATTTAAACTTTGTGTTTGCAAGCGAGATAGGTGCCTGTAGGATCCCCTAACAATTTCTTCAGAGTGCACTTTTGAGTGAGTTGAGGCGATTGATTTGCAATTTGAATTTGATGTAGCTTGAATTTGGCTCTCTCAATTTTGTTCAGTGTTCCAATCTTTGTGATATATAGCCCGATTTGGTGATCTAGCCAGTTGCAGCCGTTTGAAATCCTTGGGACAGATTTGCACAAGTGTGATGAGTGTTTACGCACATAGCGCCTTGCTTTTCACCAACTATCGCCTGCCTCCCTGTCACATCACCTTTTGGAAGCTTCACTTGCTTAACTTCCTCACTTACAGCAGTAGCACCAACAAGCTCTTGATTTCAGCTTTTGTTTTTCATTTAATAGCATGGTGTGCTCATAAATGTGATCACTTGATGCATTTAATATGGTCTTTTTCTTTGAATCTGTTTTTGATATTCGAGTAAGTTGGAACTTACTCACTCTGAGTGAGTTCTTTGGAATTTGATTGTAGCTACTGCAGCTTTGTCTTTTGAGAAGTCGCCCATTGTCATGTCATATTTAGCTATTTTCCACTTTGTTTAACAGCTTCCTTCTCAAGAATGATGTCCAATGCCAATTCACCATATTTCACAGAATCTGATCCTTAATTGCAATGTCTTCTTCTTTGGACATGTTTCTTTTGCTTTTCTTTCTTTGCTGGAACTTACTCACAGAAAATGTTAGAGACATATATGAGTCAATAAACTTAAGTATCTATCTCGGAGTTTGTTGATCATCAAAACTGGGATTTCAGAGTTTGTTTCAACAATCTCCCCCTTTTTGATGATGACAAACTCTAGGTGGAGTATTAAGTTTATTTGACTTTAGAATCACCAACATTTTATAAATTTTTAATTGACAGTAAGTTGTGTGTAAGTAATGATTTATCAGAGTGGCACAGTATGAAGCAAACTGGTGATTTCATTAAAACATGAAGGTCCATTACATCCTTGCTCAAGACACAACATCAAAAGATTACATAACACAAAAATTTTAATTAACATTAATTTTAAAGATTCATGTGATACATCATAACCAAAAAAAATTACAAGAAATTCTTCCTAATACATATTATACTTCCTAGAGTAGCCCACTAACTTAATCTCACTTCTCCCCCTTTTGTCATCAGCAAAAAAAAAAAACATAGGGCAGAAGCACACATTAAGCTGCTACTCAGAGGAAGACCATCCTGAGGATTCAGAGCTTGAAGTTTCAGCAGGAGCTGGAATGTCTGGAAAGCGAGTAGGAAATTCAAATAGAGGTGGATTAAGACCAGGTGCCATGTTCCTAGAGGTCCAATCACTCCTTGCCCAGTTTCTTTCATGTTCCCTCCTCTGATCTTGCTGGAGGTAGGTGAGTCCAAGCAGAATTTTCTTCATTTCTTTGGAGTGCTTTTTGCCTCTCCTAGCATTTTCTTTGCTTCTGTTAGCAATCTTCTTCACCTCCCTCTCCATCTTTGCCATCCACTCAGTTGGAATATTTTGTACTTGCTCCACAGAAGGGCCACTCGGTTGGCCTGTTGGAGGAGTAGGGATTGAGTGGGGTTGTTCAGTACTTTGTTTGAAGAGGGACCCCAAAGAGCTCAGATGTGTTGACATTTCTGGCAGGTTTGAGAAATGAGGATCAGACCCTGTTGGAACACGAGGGTGTGAAGAATCATAGATAGGAGGAGGAGATAGAATGTGATAAAGATTGGCAGTGCTGGATGTACCTTCTTTGTGAGAGGACTGAAAGAGGTACTTCAGAATGTCCTCTTGTCCTTTCTCACCAGTTTCAGGAGTAGGTTCAGTTGGGGGTTGAAGGGAAGGAGTAGTGTGAACAAGTTGAGTTAAGGCAATGGATGCCAGTAATTCATCATTCTTGCCTTTACCAGGAGTTTGAGAGGATTGTTGTTGCTCAGTAATGTTCATTTGAGTGGCCTCACTTGTAGGATAGAAATGAATGTGTTCCATTTCAGTTTCTTCAACCTGTATTTCCTGAGTAAGTTCCTCAGGTTCCTCTGCTTGTTCCTCCAGAGCAGGTTGCTCCCCCTAAGCAATAATCTCTTCTTCATTTCCTTGCTCCCCCTGAGCAAGTTGTTCTTCTGGTTCTTGCTCCCCCTGAGCAAGTTGTTCTTCTGGTCCTTGCTCCCCCTGAGCAAGTTCTTCCTCATTTTCTTGTTCCACTTGCTTCTGAACAAGTTCTTCCGGAGCAAGTTCAGAATCTCCAAATACCAGCTTTTGATGTGCTGGTTCCTTCTCCACAGAAGATTTTTCCGAATCTTTAACCTTCTTTTCTTTTCTCCCTACTTCTTTTTCTTCTTCAACATCACTTTCCTTCTTTGATGCCTTCCTTTTCTTGGAGGAAGTTGATTCAACTCTCTGATCCCCAACATACTGATGGCTTACTTTAATGTTCATCTGGTTGAGGTTTTTACTGAAAAAGGTGGTGCATTTTTTGGAGTAAGCTTCACCATCCAAAGGCACTTTGAAGTAGTTGACAATTTTAGTCAGGACCATGCCATAAGGCAGGGAGGATGCCTTTCTCAGGGTTGTGGCAGCATTCTTCATATGACAGAGTATGATGTATGGCAAGCTTAAAGGTTTTCTTTTAATCAAATGATAAATTACCAATAAGTCCAGATCAGTAATTTTCTCGAAGCTACTTGCCCTTGGAATGATGGTGTGAGAGGCCATGTTTTGAAGAATTTGCTCCAGTCCCTTTAGGTTGGTGGCTGTGTCTTTGAGGTTGGGTTGATTGAGAGCATGCTCTAGTACTTCTTCTTTTGTTGTGTTGGCCTTAGGGTACCAGTTATCTTCAAACAGTTTAGTTCCATGCTCCTGAATCTGTAGTGCTTTGCTTATGGATTCAGTGGTGAGACGAATGGTGATCCCTTTTACTTTGCTTGTCAGAGAGGAGTCCTTTTCATCAACACAAGCATTTGCATAGAAACTTCTTACTAGTCCCTTATAAATCCTTTCTTCAATCTGAACAAAATCAACCCACTTTGGTTTGCTCAGAAAGGGGTAAAGATTCCACCCAGAATCTTTCAAGTTATCCAGCATGAAAATTCTTCCAGGAACCACAGTTCTGGTTTCCCATTCCTTACCTACTTTATCTTGTTCTTCTTCAACCCTCTTTCCTTTTCGTTTAGCAGAGTCTTTCTCATCCTTTAATTCCTTCTTCTCTTTTTCCTTCATGATCATTTTCTGGACCTTCTTCTCCTTGGTATTCTTCTTCATTTTTTCTTTCTTCATCATTACAATGGATTCAGCAATGGTTTCCTCCTTTTTAGGAGGAGGGTCAGTCAGAGTAGCCTTTGAATCATCATCGTCGAGTATGTGTATTACTCCTTCATCTCGAGACCTTTTTGAAGAAGATGTTCCTATACCAGCAGCAATCCGGTTTGATCTTCTACTGGGAATAGATGAAGTTTTCGAAGATTTTGGGGATTTCTGTTTTAGAGGAGAAAGTGTACGTGGTGGAGCTGATGAAGTGGTTGATATGGGAGGAGGTTGGGCGAATAGGAATGAGGTAGGAGATACGTATGGAATGATGGCCATTGAAGCGCTTTGAGGAACTCTTCTTACACATGGGATTTTTGTTCGCACCATTTTGGGAGTTTTAGGGTTCGCTCAGTGTTTTGATTGAATTGAAGAGGAAGATGAGAAACGACGTGGGTTAAGTAGAGGGAGAAGGCAGTTTCAGATTTGTAGAAGATGAGAGAGAACGCGAGAGAAGGAGAGAGAGTGAGAGAGAGTGGTCAAGTTTCATTTACGAGATGTGATTGAAATAATGGGGAAGGTGGTAATAGGTTATGTTGGTAGTCAGCATTAGTCATGCACTAGAAATGTGCCACAGTGACATTTTCTCACCCAATATTTAAATGTATATAGCTTATTAGGCTAAGTGAGTAAGTTCACTTATCAGCAAAGATTGAGAGTATGATCATATACATCACAGAAACTTACTCAGATTTGAGTAAGTTTAGACACATACACCAATTTATGGAGATTTGATTATGTGTAACTTGCTCTTTATGAAACTAAAGCTTTCTTCTTGAAGAGGCTTAGTAAAAATATCAGCAAGCTGATTCTTTGTATCCACAAAAATCAACTCCACTTCTTTCTTTTGAACATAATCACGAATAAAATGATGCTTTATATCAATGTGCTTAGTTCTTGAGTGCTGGATGTGATTCTTTGTTAAATTAATAGCACTTGTGTTATCACAATAAATGGGGATGCATTCATACCTGAGGGAATAATCTTCCAATTGATTCTTAATCCATAAAATTTGTTGACAGCATGCTGAAGCGGAAACATACTCAGCTTCTGTGGTTAATAGAGCAATGGTGTTTTGTTTCTTGCATGACCATGAGACCATTGCTTCTCCAAGAAGTTGACATGAACCACTAGTGCTTTTTCTTTCTACTTTATCTCCAGCATAGTCAGCATCACAATAACCTATAAGATCAAAATGAGAGTTTTTCTCGTACCCACGGACCAAGGTTAGGAGTTCCAACTAAATATCCGAGTATCCTCTTAATAGCCATTAAGTGAGATTCTTTTCGAGCTAATCAAATCTTGCACAGTCCTACCGCAAAGACAATGTCAGTCTACTTGTCAGAAGATATAATAAGGAACCTATCATGCCCCGGTACTCCTTTTCAGAAACAGTTTTGCCATTTTCATCCTTATCAAGGTTTGCAGTTGGATGCATTAGAGTAGCCATAGCCTTGGCTTCATTCATTTGATATTTTTTCAGAAGATCTTTTATATATTTTTCTTGAAAAATAAAAATACCATCTTCAAGTTGCTTGATTTGCAGCCCTAAAAAGAAACTTAGTTCACCCATCATGCTCATTTCAAACTCACTCTTCATAAGGTTTGCAAAATCATCACATAAGTTTTCTTTTGTTGCACCAAAAATGATGTCATCCACATAGATTTGGACTATTAGTAGGTATTCCTTGTGATGTTTTATAAATAAAGTTGTGTCAACCTTTCCTTTAGAAAAACCATTTTTGATTAGAAAAGCACTTAATCTCTCATACCAAGCTCTTGGAGCTTGTTTGAGTCCATATAAGGCTTTACTTAACTTAAAGACATGATTTGGTTTTTTGGAGTCAACAAATCCAGGGGGTTGATGAACATATACTTCTTCTTTTAGAAAACCATTTAAAAAGGCACTTTTGACATCCATTTGAAATAATTTTAAGTTTTTATGAGCAGCAAAGGCAAGTAAGATTCTAATGGCTTCTAATCTAGCAACTGGAGCAAAAGTTTCATCATAGTCAATACCTTCTTGCTGATTGTAGCCCTGAGCTACCAATCTAGCTTTGTTTCTTGTTACCTTACCTTCCTCATTGAGTTTGTTTCTAAAAACCCATTTTGTTCCAATGACAGACTGATGAGTAGGTTGCTTAACTAGTGTCCACACCTGATTTTTGTCAAATTGAGCAAGTTCCTCTTTCATAGCTTCAACCCAAGAAGGATCAGTTATGGCTTCATTTATGGATCTTGGCTCAATTTCTGAGATTAATGCCATATTTGATGATTCTTGTCTGAAGGACCTTCTTGTTCTCACAGGCTCAGAGGTTTCTCCAATTATTTGCTCTTGAGGGTGATTTGTAATTACTCTCCACACAAGCGAGTTAACGATGCGAGTGGGTTCTTTGAGAGGAGCTTCCTGGTTCTTGAGTAAGTTCAGGAACTTCCTCAGAATTAGTGTTCTGTTTTGGAACTTCATTTTGTGGTTGAGGACTGGATCTTTCAGTTGTATCTTCAGCATCATCTGTCCTTTTCTTAGAAGATTGATAAAATTCATTGAATTTCACATACATACTCTCTTCAACAATTTGAGATCTCAAGTTATACACTATAGGCTTTAGAGGAAGTTGAATATCCAAGGAAAATACCTTTGTCAGACTTTGAATCAAATTTTCCCAAATTTTCTTTATGATTCAAGATAAAGCACTCACACCCAAAAATATGAAAGTAGGCAACAGTTGGTTTCCTACCTTTCCATAGCTCATAGGGAGTTTTATTCAAGATTTTTCTAATAGAGACTCGGTTTATAATGTAGCATGTTGTGTTAATTGCTTCAGCCCAAAAATATATTTCAATTTTTGAGTCATTAAGCATGGTCCTGCCCATTTCTTGCAATGTTCTATTTTTCCTTTCAACTACCCCATTTTGTTGAGGAGTCTTAGGACAAGAGAAGTTGTGAGAAATACCATTTTCATCAAAATAGGTTTTGAAGGATATGTTTTCAAATTCACCTCCATGGTCACTTCTCACAGAAGCAATGTTGCAACTCTTTTCATTTTGAACCTTTTTACAAAATATTCTGAAAGCTTCAAAGGAGTCATCCATGTTTTTCAAAAATAGAACCCAAGTATATCTTGAATAATCATCCACTATCACAAAGCAATATCTTTTTCCAGCTATACTTGCAACTCTTGTTAGACCAAATAAATCAATATGTAATAGTTCAAGTGGTCTTTCTGTAGAGACTATGTTTTTGGAGTGAAAGCTAGATTTGACTTGTTTTCCTTGAATACAAGCTTCACAAATTCTATCCTTTTCAAATTTGATTTTAGGCAATCCATTGACAAGTTCAAATCTGGATAATTTCGAAATAGTGTTCATGCTTGTGTGACCTACTCTTCTGTGCCATATCCATTTATCATTTTCAAAAGAAACAAAACATGTTTCTTCTGAAAGGTCCTCTAAACAGATACTGTACAAGTTTCTGGTTCTAATACCAGTGAAGAGTATGTTTTCAGAGGAAGTTTCCTTGATAATGCATGAGTTAGATTTAAACAAAACTTCATTGCCATTGTCAGTCAACTGACTCACACTTAAGAGATTATGTTTAAGACCATAGACATATTGAATATTCTTTATTTGGGCAGAATTCTTCTTACCTACTGTGCTTGTACCTTTTATCCAACATTTTTCATTATTTCCAAAGGTGACACAACTCCCATTCTTCCTCTCCAATGAGAGAAAGTTACTTTTGTCGCCTGTCATGTGTTTGCTGCAGCCATTGTCTAAGAACCACAGCTTTTTCTTTGATGCCCAGAGGCAGTCCTGCATCAGATATGAGGATTTAGGTACCCATATAACTTTGGGTCCTTGATGGTTAGTGTTCTTCCTAAAGGAATATTTTCTTCTTTTCAAACATTCAGAAATATCATGCCCAAGATTTTTGCAGTAATTGCATTGTTTAAACATTTTTGATTTGGGAACAAATACATTTTCGAAAATTGGTTTGTGCTTGGGTGTATACCCAATCCCTGCCTTTTCAAATCTGTTTCCATGACTCCCCATGATTTTCTCAAAGGTTTCAGTGTTATGCAAAAATATTCGCAGATCAGCAGTTAATTCATTTACCCTTTTTCTAAGTTCCTCATTTTCCTTTTGGCATTTAACCTCAGCAACTCTCTGTATTTGTATCTCAGGAGCCTTACTACTTAATTTTTGATATTGATTAGAGAGTTTAAAATGAGATTGTCGCAAACAATGAATGGTTTTAAGAAGACTTTCATTTTGTGTAAGAAGTTCTTCATTGTTTTTCTTAACCTCACATAACTAAGTTTTGAAAGTCATGCATCTTTGTGATAAAATGTTTGAATCATTTAAAAGATTATCAAAAGCAAATTGTAGCTCTCTGCACGAATTGCAATTTATGGATTCAGAGTCAATTATCTCGTCTTCCTCAGCCTCAGAATTTGCCATGAGAGCAAAGTTTGCTTGGTCCTCTTCTTGTTCAGAGGAGGTTTCATCTGAGTCATCCCATAGTGCCATCATAGCCTTTTTCTTTGGAGAGAATTTTTTATTTTGCTTTTTGAGTTGAGGACAGTTTATCTTGAAGTGACCAGGTTTATTGCATTCAAAGCATATTGGATGAGAGTTGCTTCCTTCACCCTTTTGAAATTCCCTTCTTGTTTGAGGAAATTTTCTCAATTTTCTGTTTCTGAGCATCCTCTGGATCCTCCTTGAGATGAGAGCAAGTTCATCTCCATTTTCTGATTCCTCATTCTCACTTTCATCACTGTAGTCCTCTTCTTCTTCTGCTGCTTTGAGAGCTACAGATTTTGATGACTGTGATGAGCTCTTTCCAGACTTGTGAGAGGCTTTCAGTGCAACAAGCTTTCCTTTCTTAGGATGAATTTCCTCCATAATTTCTTGTTCATGAACCTTTAGTGACCCAAGTAAATCATCCATTCTCAGAATGGATAAATCTTTAGCTTCTTGAATTGCTGTTAGTTTAGGTCTCCAAACCTTTGGCAGGCTTCTCAGTACCTTTCTGACATTCTCTTGATTTGTAAACACTTTTCCCAGTGATTTCAAGTCATTTGTGATTATTGTGAATCTACTGAACATTTCTTCAATGGATTCATCTTCACCCATTTTGAATAACTCGTACTGATGAACAAGAATGTTTATTTTTGCCTCTTTTACCTGATCAGTACCTTCATGAGCAGTTCTCAGAGTGTCCCACATTTCCTTTGCAGTTTCACATCCAACAATCTTATCATATTCACTTCTACCAAAGGCTTAAGTGATATAATATTATGCTTTTGAGTTCAGGAGAACTTTGTGCTTTTCATCAGTGGTCCAGGATGCCTTTGGCTTTGGTGTTGTCCTTCCATCATCATATGTGGTTTGTGGAGTGAAAGGTCCATTCTCCACAATGTCCCAAATATCAGTGTCTTGAGATTCTAGAAACAGCCTCATTTGACCCTTCCAATAGTAGTAGTGGTTTCCATCAAAACCAGGAGGTCTGTTTGAAGATGCTCCTTCAGGAAGAAACATGATACTGTTAGAGTGCACCATCACTTCTTCCAGGATCTTTCCTCCTACACTGTTAGGTGTGCTCAGCCCCTTGAGGTGAGCTCTGGTACCAATTGAAGTGAAAGTATGTCACGAGAAAGGGGGGTTTGAATTGTGACCTATTAAAAATCCTGCACTAAAACAGTTTTAAACTTGCTCTCAAGTCAGTTCTTGGAGTTGAGTAAGTTAGTGATACTGCAGTTGAACTTACTCAAGTTGTAGTGTTTACATATGCTGTGTGATTGATCAATAATAATGTAAGACTAAATCTTGCGTGATGTGAGAGCAGAATCATATGAATTGAATTGGCAGTAAGTAAAGCATGGTTATGCAGAATGGTTGAAGAATACTGTTTCTGAGTTTTAAGTGAAGTGTGTGAAGTGTCACAGGTGAGATGGAAAAAACATAAATATAAATCACACAAGATGTATAGTGGTTCACCCCAAACCTTGGGCTACATCCACTCCTCACTCCCAGTGAGTGTTTCCACTATTTCCCAAATAGTACAAGTGTTCTTTCACTCAGCCTCTTCAAGCTGATTACAAGTGTTCTTACACTCAGCCTCTTCAAGCTGATTACAACCAGGAACTTACTCCTGTTCCTGAACTATCTTCCTTAGCAGAACTCCTCACCAATACTCACCTACCCTAGGAAGTTTGATAGGATCCCACTAAGACAAAAAACAGATACAAGGATAAGTTGTATTTCGGGTTTAAGGCTTGGTTACACACAGATAATTACAATTTAAACTTTGTGTTTGCAAGCAGATAGGTGCACAGAAGGATCCCCTAACAATTTCTTCAGAGTGCACTTTTGAGTGAGTTGAGAGGCAGTTGATTTGCAATTTGAATTTGATGTAGCAGTTGAATTTGGCTCTCTCAATTTTGTTCAGTGTTCCAATGCTGTGATATATAGCCCTGATTTGGTGATCTAGCCGTTGCAGAGCCGTTTGAAATCCTTGGGACAGATTTGCACAGTGTGATGAGTGTTTACGCACATAGCGCCTTGCTTTTCACCAACTATCGCCTGCCTCCTGTCACATCACCTTTTGGAAGCTTCACTTGCTTAACTTCCTCACTTACAGCAGTAGCACCAACAAGCTCTTGATTTCAGCTTTTGTTCTTCATTTAATAGCATGGTGTGCTCATAAATGTGATCACTTGATGCATTTAATTTGTTCTTTTTGCTGCTGAATCTGTTTCTGCAGTATTCGGGAGTAAGTTGGAACTTACTCACTCCTGAGTGAGTTTGCTGGAATTTGATTGTGGCTACTGCAGTTTTGTCTTTTGAGAAAGCTGTCCATTGTCATGTCATATTTAGCTATTTTCCACTTTGTTTAACAGCTTCCTTCTCAAGAATGATGTCCAATGTCAATTCACCATATTTCACAGAATCTTATGCTTAATTCCATTGTCTTCTTGCTGGACATGTTTCTTTTGCCTTTCTTTCTTTCTTTGCTGGAACTTACTCACAGAAAATGTTAGAGACATATATGAGTCAATAAACTTAAGTATCTATCTCAGAGTTTGTTGATCATCAAAACTGGAATTTCAGAGTTTGTTTCAACAAATCCTTGGCTATTGCATAGAGTCGTATGGTGCAGGGTCAAGCCCAGTGGTCAATTAATACCCAGTGGTAAATCCTTGACTATTCAAGATAGTTGTGCAATGCAGGGTAAAGCCCAGTGATCAATTTATATCCCGTGGTAAATCCTTGGTTGTAGTAGATAGTTGTACAATGCGGGATCAAGCCCAGTGATCAATTTATATCCCGTGGTAAATCCATGGTTGTGCAAGTAGTTGTTCAGTGCGGGTTAAAGCCCAGTGGTCAAGACCCAGTGGTAAATCATCGACTATTATAGAATAGTTGTATAGTGCAGGGTAAAACCCAATGGTCAAGACCCAGTGGTAAATCCTTGGATATAGTAAATAGTTGTGCAGTGTAGGGTAAAGCCCCATGGTTAGGTAATACCCAGTGGTAAATCCTTGGTTGTTACGAGATAGTATGAGATTGTCACGTTGCTTTAATATTTATAATGGAATGTTATTGTGATTGTGGCAAGAGTTTGGTTGAATGTTTTAGCATAGTAGATATTTGTATCTATGTACAGAGGAGTTGTCCATACTTTGCACACCAAGTATGGCTGGAAGCAACGGTAAAATATTTTATGTTAGTCCTATGTTACTGAGTTTTAAAGACTCACTATGTTGGGGCGTTGTTTTCAGGTACCTAGCAGTTGGAGAAGCCTAGAGCATGTTAGGATGCTCGGTCTTGCCACCACGCGAGACCCTGAGTACCGGATCACGAGTCGAGTCGTCATTATTATGAGTCTTTTGTATTATATTGCATTAGATTGTAATATTTGATTAGAGTCTTTATTTAGTTGTATTACATCTATGCATTTCAAAGATTTTATTTGGTCAACGCATTGTATGTTAGAGGTTTTACTTTTTTTCTGATTAGTTCCAAAGTAAAAATTTTACTATGGTTATCCCAGATTCAAGTTTAATTAAGTAGATAATACTCTGATTAGAGTCAGGGCGTTACATTATGGTATCAGAGCTGTTCGATCTTATCGAACTCTGAGTTATGAGTCTAGAAGTGATCCGGTTTAGGAAAGAGTTAGTTGTGACTGTAAATCCAATTTTTCTAAGTTCTTTTTACAAATTATTGAGGCAGGCACCCCCAAGGATTTGTATAAGGAATGAGAAGAATGAAGACGAGTAGAAGTTAGTAATTTACTCGTTTTACGAGAACCTTAAATATATGTATATACTTACACGTGAGGATGTATACATATATGAGATCACTTGGAGGAGATAATAGAAATCCACATTATTAGTCGAAATGGGGATTTTCGTGTTCCTTCATCATTGGTAATTAGTACGATATGAACCCAAGGTGTGCTATTACTTGATTGACCTAGTGATGAACGAATGACGAATGACACATAAGAGGATACTCTTGTATTCCCTTATCTGTCTTCGAGGAGATTGCTTGTAAGGTATAATTTCAATCCAATTTGTATTATACTTGACACATGCGATGTAAAGTTAGATGATTAAATTGCAATTGATGGTTGAATGATGAATACGTAGGATTTTGGCTATTCTTTGTTTGACTTAGCTTGATGTGGGTAAGGATTTATGTATGTTATGTCTAGAATGAACTTAGTTAATATCTGCATATTTGAATACCTTATAATTATGTTTGATTATTGAAATGTCGAGTCCTTTTGGGTGGAACAGGGTGAATTGCTGTCCTCACTCCCACACCGACATTTGTTTGGACTTCCTTTATTGTTCTCTCAATGGAGGGAATTTTGAAGCGATGTATGTTTTGGCTAGCAAATATGTGTGAGTGAGTACTTTTGTATTCCTTACCTATATTTGAGAGTCGAGATAGGGGTTATGATCACAAATTGGTCAATGCCACACCCCAAGTATGAAGTTTTTAATACAATGATGAAGCTAGATGTTTCCACGTTTGCTTAAATTCTATAAGCTTGTTAAGTTTGGTAGTGTGGTACTTCTGAAGCAGGAAATGCAAAGGTCACTTTGGATATATTGCGCGTGACTCTTATAGTGAATTAATGTGGGTTAGCGCTCCTTATGGACTAGTTTGTTGTGATTACTTCATTCCATGACAATTAGGGTCGATAAGTAAGTATTCTTAGCGGTATGGTTTGATCAATTAGGATAGGCATTTATAATTGATTAGGTTTCCAACACTTGTTAATTAATCAAGTTTGTTTGGCCTAAGCATTATGAATGGATCCTAGATTGACTGAGAACCTCAAAGCCCTCTAAGTGAACTATAGTGTTCTAAGTAATTAGTGGTAAGAATAAGAAGTAAGATGAAGATAGGCTACACTTTCCAATGCCTAAGTTGTAGTAGGGAACCTCAAAGGTGATCAAGTCCTAGTGAGGCAGAAAAACCGTAAGTTTTCTAAGTATAGCGACCTTAGTGGAATAACTAACCTAAGGAGAAGGATTAGACTATAGTCTTTGAACTATAGGAGTTTTAAGCAAAGTTAAGTCAGCAGGAATCTAAAATTATTAATGTTACACTCGATTTAATTGACAGGTACATGAAGTGACTTCACTTGACCAATTATAAACTTTTTCTTAACCAAATAAGAATCTTATTTGGAATGAGACCTAGCCTAAGATCGATTAATGAAATCACCAAATTCTCCTGGCAATTAATTCCTTTGTAGAGATTAACTCCTGTCTGGATTTTCCATGATTTAGAATGAGCAGTAAAGGTAGTTTAGAGTCAATAAGATAGATTATTCCCAAGAGCCTTAAAAATTTATTTTCTTGAGGCTCGTCGGTCCGTTGGTTATTAAACCCGGCGACAGCCACGTCGATCCATGTTGCTATCAGTCATGGTTGTGTGGATTTCCGGTTTATTTCCAATTGAACCAATGAGGGGAATTAATCTATCAAGTTGAAGAGAGTAAGTAAGGAAATTACAATTAAGAGCGGAATGTATGGACGTGATTTAATCAGTGGAAAACCTAAGGTTATTAATGATTGCGAGTAATTCGTTGTGTGGTGTTGATATGATTCCATCTAGCCATTTACAAACCACGTTTCCAATCGAATGAGATTTATCACTCGGTTGAGGCCTAGTTTGTAACTGATTTGTGTGAATCAGAATCGGTCTAACCAATGGATTCCTTGCCGGGGTTAATTAACTCTAGAATTTTTAATTGCTTAGACCAAGTATGATGTGATAGAGATAAGTGCCGATTCCATAAGCTTAAGGAAAAGGTACTTAAGGAGAAATTTCCATTTATAACACATGAATTAATGTTGTAAATGAAATTTTTTCAATGTATATGATAGTTTACTCAAAGTGACGATCTTGCAATGATGTTAAACTTTAGGGGAAGTAAGTCCTGTGAGTAATGCGCTTGGAAATTTCAACCCAGGGTGTTACAATAAAAGGCATCATATGAGTGACGTGATAGTGTGAGGCCTCTAGTTGAAGGAACACTGTTCGTTACAATGGTGTTACCCCTTAGGAAAACAGGGCAGTAGGAGGCCTCTAGTTGAAGGAACCTTATCCATTACACCTTTCGAGGACCTTTGCGTGGACTTAGAATGTTTTAAACAGAAGAAAATGAATGGATCTTACTCATTTGGAGTGGCGTAGAATCAGAGTTAGCAGCGGAAGCTCAGATAACAAATCCTACATAAGGATAAGGTTAGATGGTAGGCCAAATTTTGGGGACAAAATTCATAAAAAGGTTGGGAGTAATGTAACATCTCAACTTTCTAAAGCTTGGTAATTAAAAATACTAAGTGAAAAAAGGAGATTTAATCCCTAAGGATTAATGAGGTTAATAACCCTTTATCTAGTGTTTTAACGTAAAGTTAGAACTTAGGGGTAAAGTAGTAATTATTTTACCCAATAATTAAGGAAATGTGAGACTACGTAGTCGTGAGTAGTATTTAATTGATTAATTTATCTGAGATTCCTGTAAGGACCAAGTAGTAAATTATGATACTTAAATAAGGGCTTATTGGCTAATTTTAATAAATCTATGCCTTTGCCCCACCATGCACCACACTTGCCCTCACTCCACCTTAGCACCCTCCCATTCCCTCATTTTACTCCCTCCTTACGTGGAAAAGAAAGAGAAGCAGAAGAAAGAAAAGAGGAAAAAACAGAGAAGAGGAGAGAAGGGAAAGAAAAAGAAAAAAGAAGAGAAAGAGAGAAAGAAGGGGAAGCACGCGGCGGAGAAGGAGAAGGAGGGGAAGGTCGTGGCGGCACACGTGGTGGCATGCTGGAGAAGCAGAGGAAGGGAGACCGTGAGAGGGAGAGGATGATCGAGAGAGAGAGAGACAGCGAACCAAAAAGAGAGACGAGAACAAGGAGAGATTGAGAGCTCGAAGGAGAGGGAAATGGAAGAAGGAGGAAGATCCAAGCTTCCATTTCTGGTTGATTTGAAGAGGAAGCTTTGATTCAAGCTTTAATGGAGGATGAAGTCAAGCCCTAGGATTTGGGGGTTTTCATCCCAAGGCATTTGGGAGCAAAAGGTAACATAGGATTCCCCTCAAAAACCTCTGATTAGGGTGTGCTTAGGTTATCATTTAAATTCTTTATGTGAATGTTTAATGAGTAGAAATAGTAATACTTTAGTTGGATTGGTTAAGGGTTGGATGGTTTCCCCCAACCCCCCACAAATATTTATGTGATGTTTACCCCATTGCGAGTTCCATAGATCTCCAATTGGGAGAAGTTATGAATCATGAGAGTGGGTGATGTTTTAATGTATCAATTGTGAGTCCTTCTCACTTAGTGGTTGGGCACCCATAAGACCCATCTTTATGGTTCTCCATTCCCTTTATTGTTTGTATAATCTGAACTTCTAAGGTGTTGTTTGGGAAAAAAACATGAAATGGGTTTGGGCATAGTTGACTTGTTCATATGTTCTATGAATTTTGAATGAGTTTTGTGGAAATTAAACCACATGATTGTTTAAGATTCATATGTAAGTATGTTTGATCTTTGATTCCTAAGCCTTAGTGTCATTTTGATTGGTTTGGGAAAGGATGAGATTTAGTCATTGTTTGATATGTTTGATGATGATTGAAGCAAAAGTTTGTGAGATGTTTAAGTATGCCTACATTCATGATGTTATGTTGAATTGGTAATTCTTATAATTATCAGGTATTGATCCTTATCTCTGAGTCCTAAATAGCTGTGGATTTGGCTTGGATTGAGTAGAATTGGAAGCTGGTAAGTGGAAGAAGCAGAAGAATTGAATTCTGCAGGTCCGCGCATGACGCGCCCAATAGGCACGCGCGATGCTCGAACAAACAGAGAGCAAAATGAGAAATACGCGTGACGCGCGACCCAGGCACGCGCAACGCGCTAAGAGACAGAGAAGTAGTGCATCAATGCGCGTGACGCCTGCTAGGACGCACTGGAGCACGTCAGTTTAAGCAGAAATGTGTATTTTCACATTCTAAGGGCTTTTAAGGCCATGGATACTTATTTTTAGTGTTCTAAACTATATGAGATCAAAGGGATATCAAAGGAATCTCTTAGGAAAGTTATTAGAACATAAGTTTGTTTGAAAGCTTAGAGAAATAGTATTAGGACTATTGAATTTATAATGGTTCTAATAAGATAGTTCTACAATGCGGGGTAAAGCCCAGTGGTCAAGACCCAGTGGTAAATACTTGGCTGTAGTAGAAAGTTGTACAATGCAGGGTAAAACCCCGTGGTAAATCCTAAAGTGGTAAAGCTCAGTGGTAAACCCTTGGCTATTGCATAGAGTCGTATGGTGCAGGGTCAAGCCCAGTGGTCAATTAACACCTAGTGGTAAATCCTTGGCTATTCAAGATAGTTGTGCAATGCAGGGTAAAGCCCAGTGATCAATTTATATCCCGTGGTAAATCATTGGTTGTAGTATATAGTTGTACAATATGGGGTCAAGCCCAGTGATCAATTTATATCCTGTGTAAATCCTTGGTTGTGCAAGTAGTTGTTCAGTGTGGGGTAAAGCCCAGTGGTCAAGACTCAGTGGTAAATCATCGACTGTTATAGAATAGTTGTATAGTGCAGGGTAAAGCCCAGTGGTCAAGACCGAGTGGTAAATCCTTGGCTATAGTAAATAGTTGTACAGTGCAGGGTAAAGCCCCGTGGTTAAGTAATACTCAGTGGTAAATCCTTGGCTGTTACGAGATAGTATGAGATTGCCATGTTGCTTTAATATTTATAATGAAATATTATTGTGATTGTGGCAAGTGTTTGGTTGAATGTTTTAGCATAGTTGATAATTGTATCTATGTACAAAGGAGTTTTCCATACTTCGCACACCAAGTATGGCTAGAAACAACGGTAAAATATTTTATGTTAGTCCTATGTTACTAAGTTTTATAAACTCACTATGTTGGGGCGTTGTTTTCAGGTACCTAGCAGTTGGAGAAGCCTAGAGCATGTCAGGATGCTCGATCTTGCCGCCACGCGAGACCCTGAGTACCGGATCACGAGTCGAGTCGTCATTATTATGAGTCTTTTGTATTATATTGCATTAGATTATAGTATTTGATTAGAGTCTTTATTTAGTTGTATTACCTCTCTGCATTTCAAAGATTTTATTTGGTCAACGCATTGTATGTTAGAGGTTTTACTTTTTTTCTGATTAGTTCCAAAGCGAAAATTTTACTATGGTTATCCCAGATTCAAGTTTAATTAAGTAGTTAATGCTCTGATTAGAGTCAGGGCATTACAATAAGTCTAGCTCGAGTTGCATTATTTTAATTCACTTTGGCCAATCAATTTAATGTCGACATTCCTATATAATTCGAGCTTCGTGTTCATCATGATTAATAATTTCATAATCAATTGCTATTGCATATGCAAAAACATATCAACAACATCATATATTCCCGTCATATTTCAAGTGTTTAATGAGATCTCGTAATTTACCGGTACTGGAACCACTTTTAGGATTACTAATCTAAAATATGGAGTTGTTGATTTATATTGCTTTTGACTTTTTCTAAAGTGTTAATAATCTCTCCTGGATCATCAATTTGAATACTCCCTTTTAGGAATAATATCTTTTGCACCAATAGGTCTACAACGCTTTTAGCATACTTTAGATTCATGGATTGTCATACTCGTTAATTATACTGCAGGGACAATAATCATGCGATAATATTTACAACTAACACGTGTGATTTAGTGATCTTTTGGGTGTTTGTTAAAATATCTGACAATTGATTTGTAACATTTTGCAAATGAAATATTCTTTGAACTTCAAGTTCACATTGATTTATGCATATATCAAACATGGATAATGTTGGTGTCTTCCAACAAACTTATTGTGCTTTTATTCTTTCCCTGATGGAGAAAACTGATTAATCAAATATATAATAATCAAATATATGTCAAGATATCACAATGTCTAAATATACATGAAACAATGCACAATTCAAAAGTGATAAGCCGTATAACCATGCAATAAATTATATAATATATTTTTTTTGTTACAAAATTATATAATATATAATTGTACATTTGTTAATTAATGCATGTTATCATCATATGTTTCAATTATATAACATAAAATTGACATTTAAAAATATTAGAGTAAATAAACAAATATTTCACACTCACGTCATGCTTTAAAACAATATATTCAAATATTTGAACTCTTGTATATATTTGAATAATATATATTATTATAACAACTATTTAAAATATATTCTAATAATTTGATAAATTAACAGCAATAAATGACACTAAATTTTCAAGTGATAATTAAGATTGACTTGAAAATATTTGTTTCGCGATACTTTAAAATTTTAACCCACATATATCTCATATGATAGTGCAGCCAAATAGCGACGTCTTTTGTTTCTCAGTTAATTATTTTTACATAATAATCAAAATATTTCCTTTCAAAGAATTAGCACATGAGGGAATATATATCACTCAAAAAATAATAATAACATGCAAACCAATCATATATGAGTGTTAAAAGAAAAGAGTAATTATCTTGAGTACAACAAAAATAATCATTAGGTAATCTATGATCCTTTAATAAGTGTCCATGTATATTTTCAATAATACATTGCAGCATAATTGAACTGGGATGACCAAGGCGATCATGTCAAAGCATAACAAATTGTAAGATCTGGGTACTTCTGGTGCATATAATTTGACTCTGGCATCATTATTTTTGTAAAATATAATCCAATGAATATGAACTTTTAAAACAATAGAGATATTCCAAATCTCCCTCTTTTTTTGTTTCAACATGGTATTTATTGCAATGTATTTCTTTGAAACTTAGTAGATTTCTTCGGGATCTACTAGAATACACACATCATCAATAATTTTGTCCTATTTGGGAATATATCACATGCTCTTTTGGAGCTTTCGATCATATTTGCAATACCAGATACAATATCAATATTAATTTCATCTAATGTTAATTGCATAAAATATTTCTTAATACAAATAATTGTGTAGGTTGTGCCAATGTCCACTAAATATTGGTATTTCTGGACCAAAAAGATTATTATTCTAGTTCGTGCATCTATCATTTTAAACAATTATGTGTGGATCCAATATTGGTACTTCAAGACCAATTTCACAATTATTTGAAATCTTATATTGGTACTTCAAGACCAATTTCGCAATTAATTGAAATTTTGTATTGGTATTTCAAGACCAATTTAAGATCAATTCATATTTCAAATTAATTGAAATCGTGTATTGATACCTCAGGACCAATAAAACGCAAGGAGTTTTGGTTATTCATTTGATTTGGTACTTTAGGACCAACTGTGAGGCAACATTTGCAAACACTGAAGAATAGTGTCTATTTAATCTTAGCGTAAAAAAATGTATATATAAATTCTTACCTTAAAAAGAAGCATACATAAAGATTGCTACATTGTTAAAGATTTGATCGTGCTTGATAGCAATTGGCGTGAATACTACTTGTTTGATGATACATTTGGATGTACTCTTCGGCTTTTATTTGGTGATGAGAAAGAGTATCTCATCGTTTCTTCTAGGGACATAAGATTTCTTGCAAGTATACGTGAGTCATTATGAATTTTAAGCAAACAATTCAACTTTTCATTTCATGAATCAACTAATAATTTTTTTCCCTTTTTTTATTCAAAAATAGACATATCCAAATACATATTATTTGTAAGACTATGATCAAAAGTATAATTTTCATAATCAAAATTTGAACACCAACTCAAATTTAAAAATCAGCATTTCAAATTTAAAATGCATATATATTAAAGATCATATCTTTACATGAACAAATTTTCATAAAATTAATTAAAGATCATATCTTTATAGCAACAATTTAAAAAAAAATGAAAATCATATCTTTATATAAAATATAGATTGTATGAAGCACAATAGCAAGAATTAAAATATATCACATACACAATAATCAAAATTTATATGAAAAAAATGTAAACAAATAAAAAATCACATCTTTTGCCAAGAACATATGTTTTCGTCAAATGGTTAGACTAGTTCTTTAGGAACTAGGATTTAGCAACTAGTTCTTCAGGAACAAATATGTGTAAAGAATATGATTAAAATGTTAGTTCTTCAGAACTATCATATAAAAATACAATCATGTAAATATTTTTCTCACTTTTATTTTGTTTCAATCTGTGCTAAGATCAAATAGATCTTTTAGATTTCATTCATGGTCTAAAAGTCTAGTTCTTCGGGAACTGTACGTAGCGCTAAAAAAGTGATGTTCTCCAGGAACTATACACAGCACTAACAAAAATTATGATGTTCTTTAGAAACTATATATAGTGCTAAAAATTTGTGAGACTCTTCAGGAACTTTTCGTAGCGCTAAAAAAATTATAAAGTTCTTCATGAACAAATCTCATGCTATATGAGGATCAGAGAATTGGCATTGGTACTTCAGAAACAATAAAGCACAATGATTTTGGCTAATTCATTAGTATTGTAACTCCAAGACCAATATTTATTACCTTGCTAAAGAATTATACATTAGCGATAACAAATAAATATGTATACATAATTTCTATAAAAAAACCCAAATAACATGAAAAACTAAAATATTAGAAAGAACATGATCTTATGGAGAGTGTGAGAAAGAAAACGAGTTCTTTCAATAGAACCCCTATAAGCCATCACTCATATGATAGAGTCACGTGCCTATAATGTGTTGTAAATAGAAAATAAAATAGAGAGACAAGATAATATAAATATGAGAAATGATTTTTGTACACACAAATTGACACAAAAGTGGACACAGCGTATTTTCGTACGTGTACGGACCGTATGTCCGTACATGTACGGACACCATTTTTTTTCAATTTTTTTTTTAATTTTTTTAGAGTTTTTTAAACTGGTTAATTTTTTTTTTGTCATTAACCAGATAATGAACTGCATTAACCAGATATTTGAACTTGATTAACTAGATAAAAAAAGTTTCAGGATTTGGCATTAACCAGATAATGAATAGCATTAACCAGATAAATGAACTTCGTTAACCAGATAAATAAAATGTTGGCATTCACCAGATAATGTGAACCATTTATTTATCTGGTTAACGAAGTTCACTTATCTGGTTAAGGGTTCATATTATTTGGTGAATGCTAACCCTGAAGTTCATTATTTATCTGGTTAACGAAGTTCATTTATCTGGTTAATGCAGTTCATTATCTGGTTAATGATAAATATTTTTTTAAACAGCTAAAAAAATAAAAATAAAAAATTTGAAAAACTAAAAATAAAATACTGTGTCCATACTGTATGGATCGTATGTCCGTACAGTACGGATTGTGTGTCCAAAATTTGTGTCCCTTTTTGTGTACAAATAACGGGACCCTATAAATATAGACTCAAAGACCGGTTCTTCAAGAACCATGATTCAAAGGCTAATTCTTCAAAAACTAGCTATAATGTTTGTGTTATACCCTAATTTTGTCCATTCTTTTTCAACTATTTGTTTTTCCCTTTTAATTTGATTTATTTTAAATAAAAAAAAGAGGGTAGAAAAGAAAAATGAGAGGATTAGCATTGATGTATACTCTCGTTGGTTTTGATCCTTGGCCCAACTGGAAGCCCATTTTCATTAAAGCAGCACTTATAACAAATAATCATGAATACATGGTCCAGAAGTACACAATTGTGGTTATGATAGAAATTTATAATTAATTAAAAAAAACAAAGATAAAATAAAATAAGTTCAAGATGTTGTGACAACAAGAAGAGAACAAATCCTCCTTTCTGAGCCACCCTGCTGAGCCAGCCAAACCTATCCTCTTGAGCTTTGTTTCTCCATTGGGAAGACCACCCAAAGCTAGGAAAGAAAACCTCAACCTGATAGGAGCAAAAGGGACTCTGCTAATTAGATAAAAATAAAAGAAAGCAAAGTCAAACCAGGGAATGGAAACGTGCATACAACAGGGGATTGGGGGAAGCAACCATCCTACAACAGAGTCATAGAACATCAAAATAGGAAAAATGGGATAAAGCAAATTGTAGATTTTGACTCATCATAAAAGGGAAGACGTTGGCCTGATCAAGAAAAAGAAACGAAGAATAAAAAAAACCAGCTTAACACAATAGTCCTCATCCTCTATAAATACAACCTCAATTCACAGAAGAGGGGGGAATGAAACAGAGTGCTCACCACACAAAGAGCTAGAGATCCTACATTGGGGTACTAGCTCACTTAATTCAAACACTAGAGAAGTCTGAGTTTTGATTGAAGGAGAACAACAACCCAGCAACTGAAAGAAATTGTTACATCTAAAGAACTGGGGATTGAGGTAAAATTCTGGAGATTAATTTCTGTTAAGTAACTTGTTGGCATCGTTGTTCTTGCTTTGAGTTGTAGATACGTGTATTGCTAATATACTTCTTAACATGCTATGATGAAACTAAAATGAAGTAGCATGTAATCACTAGCCTAATCAACAGAAGGGAGCAAAAATACATAAAATCAGTGATCTTCTTTTCTTTCCTTTGCTATCAAAATGACATCTCAACTCCCCATTTGAGAGTTCCTTCCAAACCCACCATCTTTGTGACTAAAGAGAAAGAAACAGACCTAGAGGAAGCCAATATTTTTTATTCTTGTTTTTTTTTAAAAAAAATCTAGGAGATGAAAAGAGAAGCATCAGAAAATAAAAATGGAGAAGAAGAACTAGAGAAGGAAATGGATAAGAGGGACTTCCCCTATGAAATCGTGCTGCTCGTCGCCCCCACTTTTGCGCATTGCCACAACGCCACCTCATTTGTCACTTCCTCTTCGCTAAGACCTTCCTCGCTTTTCACTGTTGAAGCTTTCTCTCTCTCTTTTTCAACCGACCCACTTCCTTCTTCTTTCCTTTATCTATCATTTTTTCAGATTTTTTCTCCCTGGCCCATGTATACCAGCTAGGGATGGCAAAACCCGCATACGTGGTGTATCACGTGGGTAAAACCATCGCCACGATTTAAGCGGGTAAGTTAAACTGCACCGGGTGTAGCAGGCGGTGTATTATTACCCGATGTATAAGCGGGGCGGGCGGGTATCATACTACTGTGCAGCGGGTACCAGTATATATGTAATTACTTAAATACTCACCTATATAAAATGATAACCCTAATTTTTTCTTTACATTTCTCCTCATTGGTGATAGAGATGGTTGGGTTTGGGGGTGCCATTCTCTATCTTAAGGTTTTATTTTATTTTATTATTTTTCTTTGGTCTTCATGTGTTATGTTATGATTATTAACATTGAGGAATGAACCTTGTGATGTTTGTATGTTAGTTGTGTTGAACTTTGTTTTGTTTATGAACTGAGACTATCGTTTCCTGGTTCTGTGTGGCGTGTTTGCTTCTGTATCGAATATCGATTACCTTTGTCTTTATTTTTAAACAAAGCTGGAAAAATAGTTATTTTCCCCTCTTTTTAATTTCATGGTGGATTAAGCGATAGTATGATCTATTTTTGGATAGCAGTTGAGAATTAATTGTACTGCAATTACATTGTGTTTGTGATGATTCTTTATTAGTGTAACCGCTGGTACTAACACTTTGGTATGACCCTAATGTTATTTAATTGGATATTTTATGGATATTTGGTTGTAATTTCTATAAACTTTTTAATTTAGGAGTATGAGGTGGTATTTTGTAAATTCTCATTTGAAACTTTGTCTAGAAATCTTGGTAAAAAATAATTTTTTTTTGAAAATAAGTGTGTTTTTAAGAATTTATTAAGTATCGTGGATCTGATTGGTGCCATGATTCTCAAAAATCAGTTAAAAACTGTCATGGTGCCTTGGTACTGCAGTATGGTTGCGGGGGGCAAATTATCCAACGGGACGGGTAGTGGGGGGCTACTACCCGTGCCCGCCCCGCCCTATTGCCATCCCTAATACCAGCGCAGCTTCCCCAATTCTTTTCCCTTTTGATTTGTCTGTGTTAGTTTGATAGAAGTTTCTAGGCTGTTTTAGCTTTATTATCATATTGTCTTGTTGGGCTCGCAGCCCATTTGTCTTAGCTGACCATTTTCTTTTTTCTGTCTTTCTTTTTGTTTTGCTTTTCTGGATCGATCTATACGTCCTTTTGTTAATCTTAGTTTTTTGTTGTTTTGTTTCAAATTTTGTTTAACTAATTTCAACCCTTTTATTTTAAAAGAAAAATTATAACAAATAATTGAAAATTAATTACTAGTGATGACCACTCGAGATTGCTTCCCGTTTGATCATCGCGAACACTTAATTTTCTAAACAAAAATGGGTTAGTGAGGACTACTCTTGATTGCTTCTTGTTTGGTCCCTACAAGAAACCTATCTTTTTTCCATAAAAATATACAATTAAAATCAACCAACACACAACCATTTTCTACACAAGAACTTCGTAGCTTTTGATTTCTCCACTGCACCCAGAGATACGTAGGAGTAGGAGCACACTCCTGTCAAGCGCAAAAATAAACAACTTTTATTAAGCCTTTTTTTTATTATTTCATCATTGTAAATTCTTGTCTTTTTTAATAAAAGGGAAATAAATATGTTTAAAAGTTAATAAATTTTGCACAATTAATTAGAGGTTACCTTTTTTTTGAAAGGATGTCGTGGGGTGCTAATACCTTCCCTACGCATAATCGACTTCCGAACCCAAATCTGGTCTCAAGGACCATTTTCTTCAAAAAAGGTTTTTCCAATATTTTCCCTAAGAAATAAATTATTGGTGGCGGCTCCATTAAACTCGAATAAATCCCTCCGGATTTTTCGGTCGCTACAGTTTGTATTGATAATCTAATCAAGTGTGTCTAAGGAAAAACCTAATAGCCCTATTTATAGAGATAATGTGCTATTAATTTTGAACCAAATAAAGAGATATGGTAAAGAAATAATGAGATAACAAATTGATATAGTCATCCATCAAATCAAATAAATATATTTAAAACATAAATTTAAGTAATTATCTAAAATGGAAAAAATATAGTTTTATATGCACATGCGTTAGAACCCATTTTGGTAATTGTACATTAAAAAATAATTTTGATCCAAACTATCCAAACAACATGAATCTGTAAAAATCATTTTTTCCGTGATTATATTTGTTTTGGGATTAGGCCGAAGAATAAAGGCCCACTATAAAACCCACGTCGACAAGGTCCCGTGGAAGAAACACAAATGCTAATGTTTCACATATCATCACAGCACACAGATCACAATGTAGGATCGTCATCACAACCATTCATCTCATCAATGGCTCTCCGCAGATCACACCGAGATTTACGCGTGCTCCGAAACAGAGTAACTGACTTTCTTGCCTCACCTTGCCAACTGATTCTTGTATAAGGCTGTTACACTTGGCAGCCTAGGTACGCTTTCAATTCCTGCTTGACTCTCTGATGCAGTGCAAAGTTACCTTAAAAGCCTTTTCAGTTATTAGGATTCTTACCTTTTAATCGATTTATTTCTTAGGATTTTATCATGTTATTTCTTAGGATGCTTTCCTTTTATTTATTATCATTCTTTCCTTTTAATCATCTTGTTTCTTAGGATTCTATCTTTATTTTTTAGGATTTGTTCCTTTTATTTCTTATGATTTGTTTCCTGTTAATCTTTTTAATTCTTAGGATTCTACCATTTAATTCTTAGGATTTGTTCCTTTTATTTCCTATATATTTGTACTTGACTACCTCTATTAGAGAGTTGAGATTGAATTTGAATTATACAAAAAAAGAGATTTTTCTCATTTTTGTTTGTTAACTTCTAGGTAATTCGTTTGAACCAACGAGTTGTTATTGTCAACCTCTCAGGTATTCTTTGACTAAACGATTTGTGTTGAAATTTTTATTTCCAGCCATCATGTATGATGCATCAGATTGGTATCAGTACTCAGCACTTTCCTGCACCATGCCACCAAGGAGATGTGTTGGCAAAATTATCCTGCAAGAGATGCTTCAGCGAGACGAGATTCAGTGGAATGAGATCGTACGATTGCGATTGCAGGTGTTCCATTTGACGCAACAGTTGGTTGCTCTTCGGCCGTCGAAACATCAACATGTGTTTGATGTAGACCCCTGGTACGATGAAGAGCCAGTGTACGATGAAGCATTGATATATGATGATAAAGATGAAGCAATGTTTGCTGAAGAACCAATCTTTGATGGAAAACCACTCTTTCCTGAAAAGCATGAAGAAGATGAATGGTCGGTGTTTGACAAAGAACCCATTTTTGATGAAGGACCAATCTTTGACTAAGATCTAGAGTACGATGTCAGACAGAATGAAGTCCGAAAAGTTTGAGATATTGGAAGAGCATCGATTTGAGGAAGAAAGTATATTGAATATTGAAAGACAATCCTCGCCCATGGCAAAACCATCCAAGGAAGTCGTTCCACTAGTGTTTTCGGTTGCAAAGAAAATGTTCAAGGTGACAACCGAAGAAGCCCAAGCCGTGATTTTCGTTTGGTTGCTCGAATCACCAATACAAGACATCCAACATGTCAATGATTTATTTCCTAAAACTATCATCCTACACAAGTCATATTATTGGATGAGTACAAAAGAGCAAGGATGAAGCAAGGCCTCAGATTCTAGGATGAATCTTCTCCATTGCGGGGAGAATGATGCAGTGCAAAGTTACCTTAAAAACCCTTTTAGTTATTAGGATTCTTCCTTTTTAATCGATTTATTTCTTAGGATTTTATCATGTTATTTCTTAGGATGCTTTCCTTTTATTTCTTAAGATTCTTTCCTTTTAATCATCTTGTTTCTTAGGATTCTATCTTTATTTTTTAGGATTTGTTCCTTTTATTTCTTATGATTTGTTTCCTGTTAGTCTTTTTAATTCTTAGGATTCTACCATTTAGTTCTTAGGATTTGTTCCTTTTATTTCCTATATATTTATACTTGACTACCTCTATTGGAGAGTTTAGCTTGAATTTGAATTATAGAAAAAATGAGATTTTTATCAGTTTTGTTTGTTAACCTCTTGAGTATTCGTTTGAATCAACGAGTTGTTATCGTCAACTTCTCGGGTATTCTTTGACTAAACGAGTTGTGTTGAAATCTTCATTCCGTCCCACCACGTGCGCTGCATCACTCTTCCTTTGATCACTACGGACTTTGGCATAAGAGTTCTTGGAGGTACACCCTTGCTGTTGTCGTCACGCTACCACTGTTGAACCAAACACACGCATATGTAGTTGCTTCGAAAAGTTCGAATCCGTCTAACTTTACCTCGAAATTATTTTACATACTACTATCCCTGGTCCTATTTATAAGAAACAAATAGGGTCTTTTTCTTGGTTTTAAATATAAGAAACAAACTCTCATTTTCAACCACATTAATTGCACTTTTCTATATTTGTCCTTATTTACTATGAGACCAATTTATAATGTTTGCCAACTTGCCATTAATTATCTCCCCCTCTCTCTCTCATATATTACAAGAGATAATTTTGGAAAAAATTTAAAAATATAGCATCGTTAATTGAGATTTACCCATTTTAATATACCTCATTAGTTCTTATAATTTTGTCCTATGTATCTTATGTATGGACCGGAGGTAGTAACCGAAAGCACTGAGCCAAGACCTCTCCTATGGTAGACACGGGAAAACACATACAATTAGTGCAGTACCTTCCAAATCCTAGCTACTTGACTGGCCATTCTATACAGCATCTATACACATACACAAGACATAAGAACTAGTAACATTCATGAGTGCGAAATGTCATTTAAATTTAGATCCACTCAGTTATTGGTCAAATAGAATCTCAGACCCCACAAAAATTTTATGGCCCCTCATATTCCATTTCAACCCATCCATCCAACCATAGTCCATAATTGTGGGCCTGTAATTGCACACCGCACAGTTGAATAGGTCAAGTTTACTACTTTAATTTGTCTTTTGGAACTTAATTTTTGAGAGGGGGTGTTGGTGAATGCTGAGGCTAGGGTTAATTGGCTAATTGGTATCAAAATAGTTTTTTTTTTGTTTGACGGGAATCAAAATAGTATGTTAATTTATTTACTTTTTTGATTAAAAACCATACTATATTAATTCACTCTATATGGGATGCATGCTATGCCCGACCAACTGAACAAACTGTTTGGATTAGATCCGATTATATAATTCGAGGTTCATCTTCAATTAATATTCTATAGAATCATGGGCTCTTACACTGTATAATAACAATTAGCAGCTACCTTTTGTAAAGTGTAAGAGGGAAAAGATGAACCTACCGATTAATTGGTATTTTAATTGATCATCATGATTTGGCATCTCCTTTTTTTCAATATATTGAGTGTGATTTTGGAGTATCTTTTTTTATTTGCTTGTACTATAGCAATATCATTGGAACTCTGGATCTCACTTTACCAAACAGGTAATCAAACCGTTTTCTTGGAACGTCAAGCCGAATAATAAAACCAAGAAATTAAGAAAGTTCGTAGCATCCTTCATCTTTTCAAATGCTAAAGAGATACGGTACATTGAAAGTGGAATTCAAGGATATGCTATAATATTATAGGAATAACAATGTTTACTATGATTATATAAAACGATAAATGACCTTTCAAATTGGTACGGTGAAATTGAAAGTATTCTGTTTAATAAAATGATATGATGGCCAGGAACTTGTAGCTTAAAGCATAAATATATACACATATTTTTATTCCATCAGGGAAAGGATTAAGCCCTTTTTCGATAAAACAGAGAAACTTTAACATAAAAAATTGAAAGGCACATAAAAGAAATGAAAGGTCAAGAAATGTTTGATTCATTTTTAAAATTGTTTACCAAAAAAAAAAATTAAAATGGTTTACATTTACTATATTCAGCAATCATTTGTTAAGTAGGTACTTTTATTTATAATTATAATTTACAATGTGGAAATATCGTATATAATTTGGATGCTTTTCCAAAAATAATAGCTCTAGTAAAAAAATAAAGTAATAGCCAAAAGCTTAAACATTACAATAATAAAGATAATTAAGATAGAAAAAGAGAGAATGTAAAAAAATTAGTCAAGGACAGAAAGGAAATAGTTTAATAAATTCTTCGCTTTTTATTTTATATCTAAAAAATGCAAATTATTTATAGTTAAAATGCGGAAATATATTTTCTTCAAAGTTATAGATTTTTGAAAAATGAAATAATTATTTTTTGATATAGATTTTTTTGGTATATTTTCTTCAAAGTTATAAAAAGAGATATAGATTTTTTTTTTGATAAATTCTTCAATTTTTCATTAAATTTATATTTTTAAATGATAAAAATATATGAAAAGAATACTTCCCCTTTTTATACTTTTGGTTTTAGTGCTTTTTTCGGTTAATAAAAGTAATAAGAAAACTACAAGTGAAAAAGAATAAGAAAGCAAGAAAAGATGAAATGACCATAGAACATGAAAGCAATAGAAAGAAAATTGTTAATGCTTCAAATCTCTATTTTATTTTCAAAAAATAAAGAAAAAAATTCAAGCACGCAAAATATCATTGAACTAATAACAAATAACATTTATTTTTTATTTGTTATTTTTTGTGTTTTTATATTTTTTTAAAATTTAGGTGAATCAATCCACTGAAACCCACCAACACGTGGTGGGTTCAGTGAGATTAATTTTTCTTGGCTCACTAAAATATTTATAATTGATTTGCTTCTCGGTTTTATTCTTTTTCAATTCAACCGCACTGGTGCAAGAAAATTAGTGAAAGCTTTTTTTATATTTTATATAAAAGATGGAAATATTGTCTTATGACGTAACGTGAATAACCGAATTTAATATATTTAATTTTCTTAAATAAATAATAGAATCCCAACCCAAACACCTAATCATTTCTTATATCCTTCGTATATGTATATTTTAGACTTTAGTACTTCCGTCTCTCCCTTACTTTTATCTGATTTTTCTGATTTTTCATTCAGTATATTATCATATTGTATTATCAAGTGTCTTTAGGTAAAGAATTGTAAAAAAAAAAAAGAAAAGAAAAAAAGAGTGTTTAGGTAAAGAGATAAACCAGATATGTGAAAAATATAATCAGAAAAATTAAACGCTAATTAAGTATAACATTGTGTTAATGATTGTTCTCTAGAATTATTGAAAAATGAGACTGTTGTGACTTATAGTAATATAAAGTCCAAAATCTATTATATTATATAAAATGAAAGTTTGTCACGTGGGATTATGTCATGTGTCACCTCCATCTTCATCTATTTTTTTACCTAAAAAAATTAATTTTTAATTATTATTATTTTAAGATAGTCATTATTACATTATTTCAATAAATTGTTATTAACAATTCAAAATATATTTTCTTAAATGACTTACTTATCTTAAATTATACTACATTATTCATCTTTATCAATCATTATTTATTATATTTAGAACTAAAATAAAATAATTATTAACTTGCCTTACAAAGTTAATAATTATTATGTATTGCATGACAACGATTATTTTTTGTGCATGCATTATTATTTAACTTAATTAAGGTGCAAGGTGCGGATAATTTCACTAGTTGTAAATAAAAAAGAAGATAAAATATTGGTAAAACTTTTTTCGACAAAAATATTTGTTAAACTTTAAAAATGTAAAAATATATTTATAAATTTCATTTGATTTCCTAAATCAATCCACTTTTAATTGGATTAGCTTTATCTGAAAGGATTGATTTGTTTTATTGAAAATACAATCAAAATAATCCATCAATGTGATTGATCCAAATTTTATTGTACTTGAATTCCCAATGAAATCAACGTGTGAACATTTTGTTAAAAAAAAAATCCTGTGAACATATAACATATATAAAAGCTAAGGGAGAGACAAAATATCTCATCCCTTATTTGTATGCATAGGTCTTAATTTAACTTTAAAAATGCTTTTGATTGAATGAAAAATAAAACTAAAAATAAAAATAAATCTTCTAACTCATTCAAATTGATTAACCACCAAAATTTAGTTTCATGAAAGCTCATCATAATGAAGAAAGAGAGCGCAAGGAGGCATGGGCCGCGGTGGGCCTGGGGTTTGATGACTCGAAACAAAATAAAAAAGAAAATTGATATTTGCACTCCTTTTTTCCTCATACACCCCTTTCCCTTTTGTAATTTTCCCCCTCAAAATACACTCACCTACCCCCCTTCCCCTCTTTCGCGAGCACTCACGTCTTCTCTGCAAAAGGCCACTGTAAGACCTCCTTTCTACTGCACCGACACTCGTTTTTGTCACGCAACCACTACATGTGGCCCCTGTGGTTGTCGTTGTGCAAACGTGCTACCATCCCACGCCGCCGCGCCAACATTATTCGTTCCTTGTCACTACTGTTGGTTGCTATTTTGCACCTCTTATGTGCCCACACCGGTGGTGCCCCCGCGCCCACCCCTACCTGCCGCCCCTCCCCGCCCCTTCCTCTGTGCGTTGAATGTTAAAAATTTGAGAACACATATTTCAAAAAATTGACTTTCAGAATTTAAAAAATGACTCGTGAGACTTTATTTTCGGAAATACTCACTTTGGTCTCGAATATAAACAAAAAAAAATTGTCTCACGCACTTTAGGAAAATTAGTTAATCTCATTTAATTTTCTTAAAGTAATGAAAAAAAGTAATTGCATTCCTTAATTTACCCTTTATGAGAATGAACTTGTTTTATGGAAATAAAATGGTTATTGGAAAAAAATAAAATTATTAAAGGTTATTTTAGAAATTATGTCATTAAATAAGGTGAAAGTAGTTAAAATTTGCTTATATTTTGAACCACAAAACATGAGTTTTTGTTGCTTATATTCGAGATCAGAGTAGTATAACCATTCCATAATCAAATTTCAGAAATACAAAAATTTGTGTTATGGAAATTAAATTTTAGAATTCATATATATTTTTTTCATTTTTCAGAACTTAATTTCTGGAACACAGATATATGCAAGCTAAAAATTTGATTCTATGCATGCTGAAAATTTGATTCTAGAATGCATGAATCTTTGTTCTGGAAAATAAATGAAAATAAATTCCGAATACCGAAACTCGTCTTAAATTGATTCGGAAATTATGTTTCGTAAAATGGAGTATTTGACTATTTGGAGGAATAATTTTTTTTTAAAAAAAAGGCATGGTGTATAAGGAAAAATGGGGGTGAAAATAGCAAACACATAGAAAAATATAAAATTAATGAGCCTTGGTGGACTTTGAGGCTTGGGGTCGGGCCCGAGCTTTTGGAGGCTTGGGCTTAGGGAGGTGCCGATATTTGTTGCTATCAAATATTAAATGAAGACAACAAAATCAAATATTGAAACATTTACAATGTCATCACACAGTTGTGTGGCAACAAGGTCGCTAAATGTGATGAGGACTAAGGTGTCCTCTAAACCGCCGAGGAATCACTCTGGAACGACGACAACATCCTCGAGCTCCTGGTGATGCTGTGGGTCAGCCTCATGTACAGGATCCTTGTGTGCATGCTCATCATGCGAGACCTGCTTGGGCACCTGATCCGGCTGCTCATGTGGCACCTGATCAGGTTGCTACTGGTCCTACTGTTGACGTTGACGCTGCTCAACCAGCTCCTTTCGTGATAACATGGTCGACCTTCGCCGTAGATCATGACCTTTAATTTTGCTGCCCTGCTCCCTTTGTGCGTGCCATATCCATGAAAAAACATAAAATTAAAAAAAAAATACATAAATGAAAAAATAAACAAAAATAAAAAAATCCTAAAACTTGTTTCTAGAGCTCGGAAACACGTTTCCGTGAGAATATACTCTTGGAAACTTCTTTCAGGAAGCTCCCAGAAACAAGTTTCTGTATGAGTAGAGGGTGTCAGACCCAACCACACATCTAGGAGTATAGTTGGATCTCACCCCATCAAATACACACCCGGAGACATGTTTTAGGGAGATTCTAGAAACATGTTTACAGGAAATTCAAATTCACAAGGAAAAAATAAGGGCGCAAGAGTTACCTCGTGACAGTAAGGGGTGCAATGATGACAGAGAATGCGATAGAGAGTGTGGAAGGGAGGGCTGAGAGTGATGGAGAGTGAGTGGGACTTGGTGAGGGGGAGAGGGAGGGAGTTGGTGAGAAGAGAGAGAGATTGCTGGGGTGGGGTGTTGTGGCAGAGAGGTGAGAGGGGAGGGTGAGAAAGTGGGTGGGGAAGCATGGCAACGAAACCCGAACCCTGAGGACCCACCGAATCCGATTTTGACTGGAAAACCCGGTTTTGACTGGTTCGGTTCGGTTCGCTTTTCCCCCGCTTCACAAAGTCGGGGTCGGCGGGCGGATGTTAATACTCGCCCGAGCCCGAGCCCGGCCTAGTGTACAATTACCAAAATACCTCAACCTGTGGTGTTTAATGAATGAAATTACAGCTAAAAAAAAACAAATTAAAATGGTTTTTGTCAAAAACAAATTAAAATGATTTTATAATTTTTTTAATATTTATATTATAATTTGTGACGAAGTGGGTAGAAACCCAAGTCAGCGAGGATGAGACCCGTTTTCGGGCGTGGCGAAGCGAGTTCGGCTTTTTCGGGGGCGGGGCGGCGGGAATGCAAAACCGCCTCAACTGCCATGCCTAGGAAGGAGTCAGGTTAGGGGAGTTTTTTTAGTAGGGGTATTATTGGAATTTCAGACAGAGGTGCTAAAATAAAATTGGGGAGGTGTCAATAATATTGCCTAGTATGGTCGCAGAGAGAGGAAGAAGAAAAAGAGAGAGGAAGAGGATTTTGACCCAAAAAAAAAAAAGAAAAAAAGGAAAGAGGAAGAGGATGGAGTGCGCGGCGAAGGGGAGCGGAACACGGTGCAGCGCCGTCGCCACGAGACTCTGTGCTCGCTGCGAAGCCGTTGCTTATTGCTCTCTTTCTCACCAGGTTTGCTTCAACTTCTTTGTAATCAATCTTCAATTCAATCTCAGTAGTTTCTGTTATACATTCATATAGCTTAGTTGCTTCGCGTTTTAGATTGCGCACTGGAGTCATCACAAACACGAGTGTAATAGGTTACAGCAACAGATGGAGAGTGTAAATGTCCTCAATGATTATCCTTTCGCTTTCTCTCGCGAAGCCACATTTCAGGTGATGATTGATCTTCTTCCTAGTTAATACTGCTTTTCAAAATAATGAATAAGTGTGTTTTTATTTTAATGGATGCTCATGTAATTTCAATAGGTTTGTGCAAAGCAAGAAACTAGGTGTTCATTTTTGAGCAAGAGAGGCCTTCATCGTGTGGGAATGTGGATGCATGAATGCCATTGCGGAGCATCATCTGCTTCATTTGATTGTTTAGGGTTTCCTCTTATTACCTTCATATTCTGAAACTTGTATTTAATTAAATTTCTATTTATATCAGTGATGAGTTCTAGCTTGAGTTGAAGAACAATCCAGTAATTAAGCTACACACACCCAACCCAGCGATTGTTATACAGTTATAACCTTTTCAGTTTGTTTATTGGTTTAGACTTTAGAGCAAACTTCAGGTTTAGAAATTTACTTTTGCAGGTTAAACATTGGCTGGGATCTTCCGAGTGGTTTGTGTCCCTGTCGTGGTAACTTCATGCTTCAAGCTTCTTCTTGTTCAACTTCCAGTTTCACTATTTTTATCCAATTAGAGTAAAATTCAATATATAATTGGTCAGGTCCTGACTCTCCGGTATCAGAGCAGTTGCATAGTTGGAGAGACTACTATAAGTGGAGGTGCATCCCGCTAGACTCACCTGCTGCTTTGCTTCTTCACTGGGTATGATCATGTGATTTTTTTGCAATTAGCTTCTACACTGTTATGACTGTTCTTATTTCAAGTGACGTTTAAGTTATTATCCCATTTTGCTTGGGTTGTATGCAACTGTGATGATGTCTAGTTGGCTCTTTTAGTTTGTTTGTGATTAAAGTATAAGAAGGGAATTGGGGCTTAAATGCCTGTTTACTTCCAGAAAACATTTTCTGTTTTCACTTTTAATTGCAAATCAGTTCCTTGTTTTCACTCTGTTCCCGGTTTTCAAATATTTGTACGGGAAATAGTGGAAACAAAAAAATTGTTTTCACTGTTCCTGTACAGTTTTTTGAAAACTGGAAACAAAGTAAAAGCAAGGGGCAATTTTACAATTAAAAGTGAAAACAGCAAATGAAAACAAAAAACGTTTTCTCAAAGTAAACAAGCCCTAAGTTTTTGTCAGTTTGACTCATGGCGGGGTAAGTTTTCTCTTCCCTTGCAAATTATAAGTTGGATCTAGGGGTTTGATTTGTTTTTCCGTTAAGTACTACGATTGGAAGAAACTGTGACTAAATCTACTGCCTCAGTTGTAATGGGCATTTTTATGATGAATATATATTTTATTAAAACTATATGATCGTCTCTATTTCAGCCACTTACAATATATCATGCTGCTCAGCTTGTTGGAATTACAACCTTGAATCTTGATGTCAGTGATAAGTTGTACATACATTACCTTGGTAAATCTTCACCTTCAAATTCTCTATAAGCATTTTAGTTTGTAATATGACATCTTTTTCGTTAATTCTCTTTAATTATGTTTTGTTAGGAATGAGCCTGAATTGCGTAATTGGTCTCTGAAATATGTTAGCCATCTATCATCTATACTATATAAAATCTGTCCAACTCTATGCTAGGTGTTAAGCTGTTTCAAGACTTTTTTCCCCTCCAAATAGCACTTTTGTAATATTTTTTCTTTTGTTGCAAAAATAGGGTTTTTTAATAATTGTCTCACCAGTGGTATTTTGTGATTTTTTCTCACAAAAAAATGGTTTATACTTTTCCCATGCTTTTGCCTGGGGTAGTTTTAGTTTTATAAATATATGAATGTAGAGGGAGATTTTATTTAGTTAAATTTCAAAGAAGCAACTCAGAAAAATATTCTACCATGTTAGTTTGTTATTCAATTGTAATCTTACATTACTTTGTTTTATTTTATTTCCCAAAATAAAAGATAGAAAAAGGAAATAATTGCTTTACTTTAAGAAAATTGCTCTAATTAGAAAGACTTCAGTTGACTGCGGGCTTTGCCTTTCAATTGCACTTGCTTTACGTTGAGATGATTGTACTTTCACTGGATAAAAACCCATATTTACATGGTTTATGGAAATTTAGAACTATCTTCTTTTTTTTTTTTCCACATGTAGTATGTAGGTATAGCATATTTTATTGATGGCGGTGTTAAATGCCCTCAGAGGAGCTATAAGCTATTATGGATATTTCCAGTAAAATTGTCGAAGTAGAAGTAATGATTTATCAGTCAACCAACCCTGAAAATCCCGGCTTTAACAGCACCCCCCCCTTCTCTCTCTGTGTGTGTGTGTGTGTTGAGACTGAAATGAAGTTTGCAGGGTCGTCTATGTATTATTAAAGGCTTATATCTGAAATTCCTCAAGCTACTCAAGATTACTTATGAAACTTTGTTTATCTGTCATCTTTATCTGCCATTTCATTTTATTGTGTGTGTGTGTGTGTGTGTTGAAACTGAAATGAAGTTTGCAGGGTCGTCTATGTATTATTAAAGGCTTATATCTGAAATTCCTCAAGCTACTCAAGATTACTTATGAAACTTTGTTTTTCTGTCATCTTTATCTGCCATTTCATTTTATTGATCATAATAACACGTTTACTTTATAAGTTGCTTTGTTTAAGATGGCCTGCATATATATTTTCACAATAAATGAATTTGTATGATTTCTCTGCACATATCTTTGGCTTTGTGAAATTTTATATGGAAGGACCTGAGAAAGAGCTGCTACAACTTGCTGTGTTTGGAGAATTACAGGCGCTCTTCCCTGGTGTACATATTCATATAGAACTTGTTGGACCTGCAATTCCTCCTGAAAGGTCTGGTGCATTGTTCATCAGTCACTGTTCTGTCATCTGATACTGCTCACTACTTGGTCTAAATACATGTCTTTCCTGCCTCCCAGTAAACAGGGATGGTGAAAAGATCAGCATTTCTAATTATCCTTGTTGCAAGGAAGCAAAGTGTGTGTGCAAACCACCAATTGAAAATATGATCTTAGGAACACAAACTGCTGTTACTTCAGCATTGACATTGAAGCTTTGGCGAGGATTCTATCATGACCGATACAGAGATATTGTTAAGGTATCCCATTGCAAGATTGCAACATCTAGAAAGAATCAATATACAAATTGAAATGTTAAATAGTAATTGTTCTTAGTATTTTCCTGTCGTTTAACTTAATCTTGCTTGTTTTACTTTTGACTGTCTGATTCTCCAAAATCAACATTTTATCTTAACTAGTGTTCCACTTCCAGGATTCCTTTCCTCACCTAGTGATTGCTCCAAATGGTGGCATTGCTGCCTATTCCAGTTGGTTACCAAGTATCGTACGTCTCTCACCTTGTTCTTATCCTATGTTTCGGAGTTAGTTTTAGTTTTTATACTGCCGTCTTCAATTTTAAAACTATAAGACACGTTTACAGCATTGCCTCCTTCGTTTTTTTTGTTTGCTTGATTAAAATTCCAGGAGTTAATTGAAAAGATTGATGTCCCAGCTGTTTTTACTGATTATTGTGAGGAAGCCTGTCATCTTGCAGCAAGTTGCATAAAGAGTGTGACTGGACACCCTCTTAGATTGCCTGTAAGCTTATTCGTTCTATATGCTGTCTTGTCTTGAGAAAGGTAATTCTTCTGATCATTTACCTAACTTTTTAATGATCCGTTGCACTACCATGTAGGTTCAGTTAAATCCTTTCAGACAGCCTATGGTGGTGGAAGACAGCGTGCTGTTGCTTCCCTGCTACTCAAATTGCTTTCTTTTTTGTATGTAATGAGTATTGCTCTGAATTGCTTGAGCTCTATTTTTGCTGGAACTATGAATAATGCTTAATTATATAATTATGCTTCACTCCACAAGATAGCTCATCTTTATCCATGGTTCTTACCACCTGATAAAACCAAGAAAAGTAGGTTAGTTCATGATCAACTTGTATCGAAACGAAACAATTGCTTTTATCAAAATCGAATATAGAAAAAATGGTTGATAAAGACCAGTCACAAGCTTTACAAGTATGTTTTACTGAACCAAGAGAACTTTTTTCCATAGTGTTGTGTCATGTGCCCCAGCCGCTTCAGTGTTTCTAAACTTTTCACTAGCTAGGATATAGTGGCTTAATTGGTAGTAGGATAATACTTCTACGTTGATGTCAAGGGCTTAGCTAGATGGTAAATTTGATTTCAATTTCAAGTATTTTATTCTTCCTCTGCCGCCCTGTGTATACACGACAGGATAAAATTCAGCCAATATTTCGTGACAGATCTGTCAAATTTGTTGTTATTAATATAAACCTCAAAATATCGAGACTATTTAACCTTTTATTTACTCATTCATGCCGGAGAATTGTGATCCGTTAATTATTCATTCAATAATATCTAAAATACTGTTTTCCAGAAGTTTAGTGAGTTTGTCCCGTAAGTGCAGCTGAGATAGTGAAAGATTGCTGGGACATTTGATGTGTCGAGGCACGGGTTCGAACCAGCGGTACCCCTATTTTCCACGCCCAGTGTGTGTGTGAGTTTTGCCGCTAGGCTCTTTAGAAAAAAAAAGAAAAAAAAAAGAAGAAGTTTAGTGAGTTTTCCGTAAATTCCGTTGCTTCATTAGTGAACGGATGTTTTGGGAGAAGCAACAATTGTTTACATTTCAACTGCTTTGAAATGTGTCTAGGTGATTGAACCAAGGTTATCAAAACCGGACCGGACACTGAACTGGTGTAGGTATTGGTTCAAGGTTCAAAGGTCGATCAATTGAAGGGTTAAGGAAATGAATTAAATTATATTTTTAAAATTTTTAATATAACATATAAAGCACTAATAAACAAAAAATAACATAATATTTATAACATCACGATATAAAAAATTAAACTCCGCTTAAAATGTTATAAGTCAACATATAACATGTAAAAATTACATATTAAACTAAAACAAATATGTTATAATAACATTATAATATTCAATAATCACAAATATTGTAATGTAAGTACTCTCATAATAATATTAATATATAAATTAATTTTAAATTTTATTATAATATTTAATTTAATCCATCAACATGAAAAAAATGGATAAAAAAATCTCTTATGTGTCAAAGATAATGTCATTTACCATTTTAAAAAAAAATAAAAAATAAAAAATTAATTTTTTTAAGAACCGGCCGGTTCCCGGTTTTGGCCGGTTTTTTCGCGGTTTTGGCCGGTTTTTTACCGGTTTTCCGGTTTTTAGGCCGGTTCTTATACAGTCCGGTTTTCAGGTTCAAACGGACCGGACAGGGGTCCGGTTCCCGGTTCAACCGGTCGGACCGGCCGGTCCGGTCCGGTTTTAACAACTATGGATTGAACCCTTATTTACTGCTAGACTGGCGGTGACTTCTAAAGCATTCTTTCAAAAATGTAGTCACATATGGGCTGGTTTTGGATACATTAATACTCTAAGCAAGCTTCTTTCTTTAACGAAATAAATGGTTAAGTTTACATGGTGACCAGCAGGTTGAAGGAAGAACTATCCCCTCTCCTCCTTTTTTTTTGTTTTTTTGACTAAGGGTCTGTTTGATACACTTTTTAAAAATAGTTTTTCTATTTTTTAAAAATAGACAAAGAACAAGTTTTGTTTTTGTTAAATTTTTAAAAACAGAAAACTGTTTTTAAAAAGTGTAATCAAACATGCCCTAAATTTTTAGGATTAAGAAACGATGTCACGCTTTCAAAACAAAGTTTTCAAACTTATTATTTTTCACAGAATTTCATACTTATTTACCTCATCTCAAAAAGATGAATGGAGGCTTGTTTTTCCTTGCTTGATATCAACCCCTGGAGTTAAGGATTCGCCTTTCATATCCTCCTTATCAAATCTTTATTTTATTTTATTAAAATTACGCCATATTATTATTTTTTTAACATTAAGAGGTAACTACACTAAAATTTATAGTTGCTAACGCGACGACAACCATAACCACAATTTAAAACTGTGATTATTGGTACTAAAAATGAATGAATTTGTTATAAGAATCAAAATTTGGACAAAAACATATGAACAAAACTTCAGTCAAGTTCCTTAGGTCCTGTTCCTAAAGTGCATCTTGAAAATTCACCATGTTCCATTGTTCTCCGCTAAAACAACAATGGAACTCTTTTAAACTATCTCAAAAAGTGCATTTTGAAACTGTCTCATTGTGTCTGTTAACTGAATAAAAATGTCTTCTTGTATGAGGAACATGACCAATAGAATTTATGGAACTTCACTTAAGTTTTGCCCAAAACATATTTTAACTTATTTTAGTTTTTAATTCTATATATTTAAATCATATTAATATTTTTTATGAAAGAGTAAATTCCAGATTTGGTCATTGAAATTGTAGGATTGTGTCAACTTTGTCCCCACATTATCAATATTCTAAAATAATCACCGGAATTGCAAAACATTAATCGACTTCGCCTCTCCGTCTAGAGCTGTTTGCAAATGCATCCCTGACATTATTCACTTAATTTCAAATACACTCTGACATTACCATCTTAATATCATTATAGTCCATACGAATACTAATGGAGGGACGAACTTGATTATAGTTTTACAATTTTATGGATCATTTTGAAATATTGATAATTTGGAGACTAAGTTAATACGGTTCTACAATTATAGGGACCAAATTGAGTATTTAGTCTTTATGAAACTTTTGGGATTTTTTAATTTCTTTTTCCATCACTATAAGAAATGAAAACTCAAATTATGTGGCAGTATCGTATATAATTTTCACGTGTTTCCTCTTTGTTTTACTCCCAAATTAAAGGAAATAATGAAAAAAATTCCTGTTCGGTTATCTATAAAATTTTCTATTTTCTCGTATTAGTATTAGTATTCCAGTTACAGCTTAATGACAAAAGGGAAAAGGAAAACGGTAACGGGTAACACTGCGACTTCAATTCCAAATTCCCAAAATTGAAGCACGTGGAAGTAGATATAACACCGTTTTAAATTTTCGTCATCCCCTGCATGCCACGTGTCCTTGCTGCGTCCCCACCTACACCGCAACCACCCAGAATAACTCCCCAACTACCACCCCTTCTCTTCCGTCTCCGCCATCGTCTCCATCATCATCATTATTCTTCACTCCTCTCAAATCCCTAATCCCCAAATGGACCGATAATCCACCAAAACTCAATTCAAAATCCATGTCTCCCTTTCCCCTTCTCGTGCTCTGGATTCTAACGCTATCGAGTTTGGGCCATTCTCTTAAGGTTCCCTTCAGAGTCAACGATGTGCTCCCCGTTCTTCCCCATGGGATATCGTGGCCCGTACTCAACAATTTCCACAGCGCCGTCGATTTGCTCCCTTCTTTTGTTGGGTCGGTGACTCCTGACAACGGCTCTGTTGAGTGGAAAGGTGCTTGCTTTTATGATAATGAAGCCAAGCTTGAGTTCACCGCTGGTGACAGAGACGGTTCGGGTTTGGGGGGTGCCATTCTCTATCTCAAGGTTTCGTTTTATTTTATTTTATTTTATTATTTTGGTCATCATGTGTTACGTTATGATTATTAGCATTGAGGATTGAAACTTGTCAAGTGAAGTTTCTGTGTTAGTTGAGTTGAACTTTGTTTTGTTTATGAATTGAGACTATCGTTTCATGGTTCTGTGTGACGTGTTTGCTTCTGTATCGATTACCTTTCTATTTATTTTTTAAACAAACTTGAAAAACAGTTGTTTTCCCCCTCTTTTTAATTTCATGGTGGATTCACCGATAGTATGATCTATTTTGGATAGCAGTTGAGAATTAATTGAACTGCAATTACATTACGTTTGTGATGATTCTTTATTAATGTAACTGCTGGTACTACACTTTGGTGTGACTGTGAATTTGCTGCAAGGTTCATCTCTAAGGTGGACATGATCCCCTTTTATGAACTGTTGATTTGTTATTTAAAAACATTAATCATAGAGATTATTGTTGTCAAGTTTTAATTGATCATAGAAATTAATGTTGTCAAATTTTAATCATAACCATGTGTAATTTTTTGGTGGTCTCTTTTATGGAAAACACCTTAGATACTGGCAAACATACTGTCCTCACTCTCTCTCCCTCTCTCGCCTGCCGTCTCTCTATATCTATCTATCTATCTAAATTTAATTGATACTTGGTACTACCAGGAATTGGATGCAGCTGTTGGTTGGATTGGTAAATGAAAAGTTTAAGTATATGTCTTCTGTTATCCCTTCCTCCACTCTCTTTATAGTGTGCATTGGGAATCTTGTTTTGCTTTGCTGAAAAGATACTTTTTGGCCTTCTACAGACGGGGGACGCACACAGCTGGACCTGCATGGATCTGTATGTTTTCGCAACGCCATACAGGATTACATGGGACTACTACTTCTCTGCACGAGAACATACCTTGAAGTTTGATTCATGGGAAGAGCCTGCAGAGTTGGAATATGTATTTCTTTTTGTGTAGTTTTTTGTTTTGTTTGAATCTATTTTGGTGGTGAATCCTGATCACAGAAGATATTACTGTCACTAAACTGTACAGGTAAAGCAGCATGGTGTTTCTGTGTTTCTCATGCCAGCGGGAATGCTGGGTACGCTGCTTTCTCTAGTTGATGTGTTGCCTCTATTCTCCAACACTGCATGGGGTCAGAGTGCCAATTTGGACTTCCTAAAGAAACACATGGGAGCAACATTTGAGAAACGTAGTCAGCCTTGGCGTGCAACTATTGATCCTGCAGATGTGCATTCTGGAGATTTTCTGGCTGTGTCGAAAATCCGCGGCAGGTGGGGAGGTTTTGAGACACTAGAAAAGTGGGTAACCGGTGCATTTGCTGGTCATACAGCAGTTTGCTTGAAGGATGAAATGGGCAATTTGTGGGTTGGTGAATCTGGGCATGAGAATGAAAAGGTATAAAATGTGGAAGAATTTACTGTGTCGTGGACAACACAACACACACGTTGTAAATATCTTATCAAATTTGGTTTTCTAAAAGTGTTCTTCTAACATCATATCATTATCATCACTAGCGGCAAGACGGGCACAACCGTGCCCGTCTTTCCGCATTTCTATTGCGCTACGATGAATACCTGTAAAAAAAAATGTATAGAAGTTCAAGTAAGAAGAAGAAAATGCAGTTTTTTTTTTTGCAGTTATTTTTCTTGTAAACTGCTTAAGGGTAAAATAGGAAGGAAATTAGTACACCAAAAAACAGTTATTAAAAGTAGTTCCCTTTATATAATGGTATAGATTTTTTGTCCACAACACATTTGTCGTGAGAGAGAGGGAGGGGTAGTTACATTTGTTGGTATTGGTTTCTTTGAAATGAAGGTGTAGTAATTTAAAAAAAAAATTATTTTTGAAATTTACAAAACAATTTATTGAAGGGTAAAAGTGGAAACAAAAATAGTACACCAAAAAAACAGTTATCTTATCCTGTTTTCTTTATATAATGGTATAGATTTGGTACCTTGTAAACATTGAGTTTGATAATGGATTCATAGATCATCGTTGCTGTGGATAGTGACTAACCTCCATTAGTCCCTTGCCTCTCTTTCGCTTTTAATCATATTAACATAAAACCGGATTATATTATCTTGATGGTCTGTCTTCGTGCAGGGTGAAGAAATAATAGTGGTAATTCCATGGCATGAATGGTGGGAATCGGCTCTTAAAGATGATTCCAACCCACAGATAGCCTTGCTTCCCCTGCATCCAAAGCTGCGTGCAAAATTCAACTCCACTGCAGCGTGGGAGTATGCAAGGAACATGTCTGGCAAGCCATATGGTTATCACAATATGATATTCAGTTGGATTGACACAGTAGCAGACAACTATCCTCCACCTCTTGATGCTCACTTGGTATTAGTCTTTTCCTTGTTTGTGTTAGAGTAACATAAATATGCAATGTAACCAGCATTTTGATAAGCACCTATGCACTTGGGAACCCTCCCTTAAAAGCTAGCTATCAAGGGGGCAGAGCCAAGCCACTTAAATACTCCACCGAGCATCCCATACTACTCGATGCGGGACTTGGGCACCGCATAATACCCAAGTCTATCATAGCACCGCCCCTGAGAGCCGACGTCCTCGGCGGCTGCACTCCACGACACTTCACTCGGTGACACTTCACTCAACTTCCTCGTTGGTCAGAATCATCCATGGGTAACCTTTTCCGAGACACCGGCAACCAGCTTTGATACCAATTGATAAGCACCTAAGCACTTGGGGAACCCTCCCTTAAAAGCTAGCTATCAAGGGGGAAGAATCATGCCACTTAAATACTCCACCGAGCATCCCATACTACTCGATGTGGGACTTAGGCACCCCATAATACCCAAGTCCCTATCACATTTCTGTTAGAATATTTACATGGAGGCCACTGTATTATTTTACCAAGGGAGAGAACGCCAACTGATTGCTATTTGCTAAGAAACAAATTTGAATCTTGACTGGATTGACAGTCACTCTAGGGAAGAAATAGTTAGTACTCAGGGCTTTCAGAAGGAAAATTATTATCAGGAAACTATATATTTCTGTCACAAGACAAAAGGTCTGTATTGTCTTCCCTACATTTCTGCAATGCTGAACTTACTTACTAGTGCATGAAGTAAGAGCAACTAATCTCTAGCCTTCCCTTGCTTCTGTGGGTCTCAAATACATAAGAAACATTTTTTCTTATTAATATTGTAGCATAGCATTGGCGCAGCAGTAAGATTGCTGCCTTGTGACTTGAAGGTCATAGGTTCAAATCTTGGAAACAGTCTATGCTTGCGGGGGTAACGCTGTGTACATCTATTATCCCCAGCCCCACCTGGTGGGAGCCTCGTGCGCTTGGCCACCCTTTTAATATTGTAGGTTCTGGTTCCCCGAGAGTAATGGAAGTCCGTGTCTGATTGACATGTTCTGTGCAGGTAATTTCTGTCATGTCTATGTGGACAAGAATGCAGCCATCTTATGCTGCAAACATGTGGAATGAAGCGCTGAACAAGCGGTTAGGGACTGAGGTATATCTCAATGCTGTTTTGCAATATAAACACGATTACATGTATATATTGTCCTTTAATTTCCTTTACTTTATGTGGAACCGTTCTCAATTAAAACAAGAAGTGGACATCACTTTTACTTTGAGATTTAGGTTGCTAGTGACCTCAAAGTGTTTCTGGTTCTATTCTATACCTCGTAACATTGATGTACAAAAGATTTAAGTTGAAATTTCTACATGGCTTATAGTTTTATTTCAGGATTTTCTTTATATATTGCATGAAAATTGGTCTCTTAGGAGTTGGTGCTCTTCCGTGAAAATCTTGACTTTGTTTCAATATGGAAGTGGTTTTGTCAAATGTAGAATTTTTTCAAGTTCGTTAGGCTTAAATTTTTTGGCTTGTATATTGATGATATATACAATATTCTAGATTCTAGATTTTATATAAATTTGCTTAATGTTTCTGCATTTCTCTTACTGATCATCAGATGTTTAAGTAGTTCCTCATAACAAATTCCATTAAATATATGATCTCTTCAATATTCACTAGGATTACGGAAACTCCAGTGGAATATTATGGTGTCTATGTACTGATGATTATTTTACAATTAGTGGCATCTCATTTGTTTGCTTTCAGGGTTTAGACTTGCAAGATATTCTAGTTGAAACTGAGAAGCGCGGGATAGCTTTCGACGAATTACTTACCATTCCAGAACAAGATGAATGGGTATACAGTGATGGGAAGTCAACAACATGTGTGGCCTTTATTCTTTCAATGTACAAAGAGGCTGGAATTTTCGGTCCCGTTTCAAGCTCCATTCAAGTAACTGAATTCACAGTAAGTCATGTTGCTTTAGTAATTGCATGAAACTCTGGTCGTTGTAATTGCATTTGCTTATGTTTCTATGTTGTCATTTGTAGATTCGTGATGCATACATGCTTAGGATTTTTGAAGACAATCAAACACGTCTACCAAGATGGTGCAACAATGAGAACGACAGGCTTCCATTTTGCCAGATTCTTGGTGAATATAGGATGGAATTTCCTGGCTATAACACCTTGGATCCTTATGCCAATATGAATGAGCAATGTCCTTCCCTTCCTCCAACTTATGATAGGCCCACGCAATGTTAGATTCATCATTTCTCTGTTATTTCTGTTTTTATTGATTTGCCTGTTATCTCTAACTAAAGTCACCTAGTAGTTTGCTATTGTGAAATTATCTACAACTGTGGGAAAGTGCAGCACGTAACTTCACCTTTTCAAGTTGATATGGAAATTGTATATAAGAATTTATATTGGTGGTATGGTGTGATGTTGTAAACTCCAATCATCAATTGTAGGAGGATAATTACCTATGTTTCGTGATGAACCCTAGTAAAGATCATTATTAATATTAAAGCCAGAACTCTTAATGCTGAATTGGAGTTGGAGAGACTTTTTCTCTTCGTCATTATGGGCATCTCTGTTTGATAAAACAGATATAAAATTTGATAAAGATAATCCTTGTAAATCAAATTCTCTCTTGTTAGTTCTTATTTATGTTGTACTCATTGCAAAAAAAAAAAATAAGTATGTGCATCTTCCAATTATATCTTATAGAAATAAATGGAGATACGAAAAGTCATCAATAACTAACACAAAAGGACGAAGGAAAATTTGGGCACCCAAAAAGATGATTTTTCATATTATAGATGTGCTTAACACGAAAATAGCAACCCTCCTACCTAGGGTCAAGGTCGTGGATTCTCTCGACACATGGGGGACGAAAAGTTTATGCTCTTCAAAGACTCTCTTAATCTTGTTATTTTACAATCGCAGTGCAACCATATGTAATCTGTCTCAGGTGTCACTTGAATCAAAACGTTTAGCTTCTTGAAACAAACCAGGTAATAGCCTGTCCTTCGAATTGTGAAAATTTCTTTCCCTCCAACGTTGTCCAATGATTCTTTTTTGTATCGCAAATGAAAGCGGTTCAGAACAAGAAACTGACGCTGGCATAGGCGCACATGAATCCAGTGGAGCTCGTTCTTAAGGTGCGTCCAATATTGATATTGAGGCCTCGGGTGGTCAAAAGGTTGGCCCTAGCTTGGGAGATGACAATGATTCAGATTCAGGCCCTTCGAATCACCCATCTTCAAATACACCTCCCCCAACAACAACACCAAAGGAGTCGATGGAGGAGCAAAACAAATCAGCTCCACCGACAAATGAGTGCCCTTCCTCATCGGAACAACCCGAGCATACAAAGCAATGCTCTGCTGCATCATTTGAAAACATATTGTTTTTAGCAGGACACACACACACACACACACACATATAGAACTATACGGTATAAGAGGTAAAGTGATAAATTTTTTTTTTTTTTGGGTGAGAACGGGTACGGGTTGACCCACGAACCCGACTTACCCAATCTAACCCAAAAATTTCTGGATCCGCCACTGGTCATCGGGTTGGGTCGGTTTTAAAATAAACAAACCCAAAGCCTATGGGTGTCGGGTCTGAAGATTGCAAACTCGAGCAGCCCAACCCAAACCACTGTAAAAGAACATATAACCTTTTTTACTTACTAAGTGAATTTGTCGCGTATATTATACGAAATGACTTTATTCCTGTAAGCCTAAGTGAATGTTGAGTCTTACATTTAGAATGATTTATGTATAATATGTAATATGAAATATATTATGAAATATGAAATATTGTGTTGCGTATTTGTTTTTTCAATCAGACTAGGTGAATGTTGAATAAATTAATATTTAATGCCTTGATAGTGATTTTTTTTTATAAATATTTTTTTCTATTTGTCTTTGATTTTTATTTTTTCCAATTTTTTTGGTTTTTTTCTAAGAAATGAATATTCTAACAATAAACTCGTTCACCCAACTCAAACCAACCCATATGACGTCGGGTCAGGTTGGTTCGAGTTACGTATAAAATTTCGACTAAACTAGCCCAACCCAATCCGTATATATTTGATTGGATTGAGTATTTAAATACCAAAAAACTTACTCAACTCGACCCATGTCTACCCCTAGTTTTTTCAGCCTATATCGGAAGAAATCCAAATATAGATGACATTATATTTATTAATCATTTGAACTATTTTTTCTTTTCGACATTAATATATGTTCATTGGATAATTTTATTTAGCTTATTCTTTGAATCGACAAAATCATAATACATCGTAACACAATCTCGTTCTATTTAGACCCAATCTTAATTAGATTTATATATGTGATCACTTTTTTGTGTGTGTGAAGTTTATGACGAAATTCGGGTCTAAAAATTTGATGCAACCAAAATTTAAAACCGTGTTGAAGATCTTAAATCTTAATACATCCCTTGTTCAGCCTTTTTCCTCGTGATTGCATCCTTTTTTATTAACACAACTCGCTGACTTTTCCAAGCCACTAGCAGCAAATTGTTACTACTCAGAACAATTGGGCAGTCAAATATAGTGATTTCGTAATCTTAAATTAACTAAACATTCGATTTGAAGACACTCGCAGAATTTTAACATATATTAGTATTTATTTAAAACAAAGTCGTAGTAAATATTTTATTAGGTATGAGATTATCTCCAATGACCGAGCTCTACTATAATAAGGTCTCGCCTTGCTCACATTTACTGCAACCCAAAACGAAAACACTATGAGGTTGAAAACGCAGAGAACCTATCTGTTGTTCCTCTTGATATCAACTTTTCTATTCGTTGATGTCGTGGAATCCATTGCCTTTGCACCAGCAATTGGATTACTAATCAGAGGCAGACAAATTCCACTGTTTCTTAGGCGAATAATTGCAAATAAATGGATTTCGGGCATCTGGAATAAGTTGAAGTCACTCTTCAAAAACGTTCTAAAGATTGGAGACAGAGGCAAGGGATTATCCGGGGTGAAAGAGTATTTAGAAATCTTCGGCTACCTAAAACGTCCCTCATCTTCAAACTTCACGGATGGGTTCACGGTAAATCTCCAATCCGCCATTATCAGATTCCAGAAGAATTTCAATCTCCGAGTTACAGAGCAGCTTGATGAAAATACATATCAGGTCATATCACAGCCACGATGCGGTGTTCCCGACATCATCAATGGAACCACCACCATGAACTTCGACAACGTTGACTCGACGATGTCGTCGTTCAAACCGTGGTGGAGAACGGGGGAGAAAGAGAAAGAGAAAGAGAAAGAGAAAGAAAAAGAACTTACATATGCTTTTCACCCGCAGAATGTAACGACCCGTTTCCGGACCGCTACCGAGCTCCAGACATACCGAGCTCGAGTTACCGAGCTCAACACACCGAGCTCTAGTTACCCTGTATGCGATGTGTTTTAAAACGATATTCTTGTGCCCTTTAGAAAAGTACGGTCTATTATTATTTTATTTTTTATTATTCTAAGACCAGCTCGTGCACATCAGAGTAATTACAACTTTTCGAAAACATGGTGCAACTAAGACACAAGACATAAATTCTAATAAAACATACATGCATAATAAACATATATACCACTCGAAATGATGATGTATACAAAATACAGAGTAATAATGTATAAAGAAAATACACCTAAGGTATGACGACTTCAAGAGAGCAATCATACCCTGGGGTTACTTCCGGCAGACACCCACGCAGTGGGTGCTCCAAAAAGTAAGACCACCCGGTCTACCACTGTGCTCAAAATAACATCTAGCCCAAGCTGGTCACAACCACTATACACAAAAACATAGACAAAGCAAATCACGACAAGTAGAGGTCGTCATGCGATCCTCGTCGAGCTCCTCCTCGCCCTCATCTGCTGTCGAGTTCCCTGCGCCCTCGACCTCGGCTGGGTGACCATCATGGATTGAAGGCACCACGGGAAAGGGTCAACTTCTCAACAATTCAAGATAAACACGGCATAAAGAAATACGTAAGCGACAAAGTATAACATTCACCAAGCGTGACTCAACCATCTCACTCTAAACTCGACTCGACTCGCTATCCATTTCTCTCGACTCGACAATTTTTCCGGAATGCACCGCAGCGTAGTATCTTTGAAAAGTCCGGTAGAAGCCTTGGGATCTTCGCTCTCCCTAGGACTGATCCAACTCGGGTCCCATAGCGTGGCGACGTCTAGTCAATCTCCAGTAAACAAAGGGGACCTAGCACCCTTAGTTATCAGGGTCCACGGCTCAAAACGTCATAACGACTACTTCTAGCTCGCTCACTCTATGAACGACTCTCTGCTTACAATATTCAAAGAGTTATACACAAGATATTCAACCGCATGTCAAATAAAAGAGCAAGCTCGACATGAAGAAACGCAATTCAACAGTCAATACATAATTCACAACATATATTCAATCACATATTAAACACATGCAAAAACCCAATCATATCACAACATTACATGCTCGACACAAATCAAGGAATCCATACATAGTAATATAACAATAAAAAATCCTAGAATGTTTAGAAGTGTCCTTACCGAACTCCAAGCTACGCTGCTCGACAACGACCTCAACACAGCTGTCTTCAAACGAGCTCGACAACGACTTCTCTTACTCGATCTTGACACGTACGGCTCTCAGTCAACCTCGGTTTCGTGTTCTCGTACACCCTGATCTCCTTGCAGCACGATCTCGGAAATCACACCGCCTAATACGAGTACAACTTAGTTCGATCTATGGGTTCTAATAGCACTTTGCTCTCGTTATCCCAATCTTAACCACAACCCAAGTAAACATTTAAAACTCAAGAACTTAAACAAATACAACCAGAATTCAAACGTTACAAAATAACTCCTTTTCTCTAAAATTTTATTAAAAACTTCTTTCATACATCACCAGACAAAACCATTTTTCCTCTAACACAAAGTTAGGGTTTTCGATCAAAAGTTCATGAAAAAGGTTATCTGATTCTATAACAAATAAGTCAACAACAAACATCAACAAGAAGCAACGTACAACAAACTAAAAACAAGAAATCAAAACAAACCAAATAGGGAGGATTTTGGGCCTTGCCTATTGCAGAAAGCGAGAGAAAGCAATTTGTTTTACAAGCTCAAATAATTGGTTAGAAAGGTAGGTCATGTCATGAAGAAGAAAACCTATCAATACGACATGATTTGGAAGCATAAAAACTAGCTAAAATGGAAGGAAGAAATGGCGCTAAACAGTAGCATGAAGGAAGAGAAAAATCTGTTTTTCCATACCTCAGATGATGGTCGAGATGGTGATATATGTCGAGGAGATGATAAGAAACAAGGTTGATGAAGAAAGTTTATGCAGAAGCTCGATAAAACTCAAGGTTCTTCGATGGAGGTTTGGAGAGGAAGAGGAAACTCAGAGAAGAAGAAAGAAGAAAAGAAAGTGAGAGTTGTGAGGGTGATCGAATCTGGTGGTCAAGAAACCCTTTAAAAGATATTTTCTTTTTAAAACAAAACACAAATAATTGGCGTGTAACTACTGTTATGAGATGCTAATCCCATCAATCATTCTACCCATCTAATCTCTTCTCTCATGATTACCCTCTAATCTATAGGTTACAGATCTAAAACACAAAGAACGAATCGCAAACCGATAATATAAATATTACAAACAATAGAATCATCAACGCTAAATAACGTTAAGTAAAATCACGAGTGTTCACAGTCTCGACACGAGGTCGATCAGTGGTGCTTGTGCAAGCGCCAAGGCTCTAACACGAGTTCGTGCCGCAGCGGCCTCCTCGATTCGACATGCGACCTCCTCATTTCGATGCAGCGACCTCATCATTTCGACATATGACCTTGGCACGCGATCTTGGCACGGGATCTCGACCACGAGGTCTTGATGCGAGGTCTCGACCACGAGATCTCGGCGAGGTCTCGATCGGCGATCTAATACTGGTCGATCTCGTCCTCGAGGTGTTACAATCTCTCCCTCTAAAAAATTTCGTCCTCGAAATTGCAAATAAGATACTTACCATGAAAGAGTTCGAGTACTAAGTCTTCATCTTCTCCTCCAGCTCCCAAGTCGCATCTCGGTCTTGATCCCACAACTTTGACAAGTTGAATCTCTTTGTTCATAGCTGTTTGGCTTTCCGATCAGCGATCCTTCTTTGGTGATGCTTGAAGGATAAGTCGTCCTCGGTTGAATCACATCCGGTTCGATGACATGAGAGGGTCGGAAATATATCTCCATAATTGTGAGGCGTGGAAGGCGTCATGAATGTTTGACAAGAAGGGTGGCAAGGCAATCGATATGCCCTTTGGGCCGTCTGACGAAGAATCTGGTAAGGTCCAATAAATTTAGGGGTAAGTTTCTTGGACTTGATCGCTCGACCAACTCGATGAGTGGGGTGACTCTAAGAAATACATGTTCTCCTTCTTGAACTCGAGTGGTCGGCGTCTTTGGTCTGCATAACTCTTACATCGACTTTGAGGCGTTCGCATCCTATCTCGATCAAGCGGATCTTCTCGATGGTCTATTTGGATCATATCTGGTCCCCTGACGAATGCTCGCCATCCTGGTACCAACAAAGGCGTCGACATTTACGTCCATACGATTGCTTCAAAAGGTGCCATTCCAATACTCGCATGGAAAGCGTTATTGTAGGTGAACTCCACCAATGGTAAGGCGTCGTCCCAACTTCCTCGGTGATCTAAGGTACACGCTGCAACAAATCTTCAAGCGATTGGATCGTTCTCTCGGTCGGCCGTCGGTTTGGGGATGATATGCCGAAGCTAAGCCTGAGCTCGGTTCCCATCGCTTCTTGCAATTCCCTCCAAAAATGAGGCGTGAACTTTGGATCTCGGTCAGACCACGATTTAAGAGGGTATACCATGAAGTCGCACTATCTCGCGATGTAGATCTCGGTCGGCTTTTCCACGTTGTATGTCGACCTCCTTTGGTAAGAAATGGCGATTTGGTCAATCGGTCGACGATCACCCAAATCGAATCATTCTTCTTCTGCGTCTTGGTAAACCTACAGCGAAATCCATGGAAATACTATCCCATTTCCATCTTTGATGCGTCAGCGATTGTAGCATTCCGCGGTCGTTGGTGCTCCACCTTCGCTTTACGACCACGTTAAACACGAAGCTACGTGCTCGACCACTTGCTTTTTCATTAGGACCACCAAAAATGCTTCTTCAAGTCTTGATACATCTTCGTAACTCCTGGATGAATACTAAAGTTGCTCTTATGCGCTTCGTCAAGTATTAACTTTCTCAGCTCCGCTACGTTAGGTACACATACTCGACCATTACATCTTAAGATGTTGTCGGATTCCGACTTGGAATTACATCGCCTTCCCTTGCGCTATCAAGCTGGACCTTCTCTTGCAGGAGCTCGTCATGAACCTGCTGGTCTCGGATCTTGTCCAACAATTTGTTAGAAATGGTAAGCATACCAAATCTCAGCTTCCCCGGTGAAACTTCCACACTCAACTTCAAGTCTCGGAACTTCTCGAGCATCTCCAACTCCTTGATCATCATTGCTGAGGCTAAAACGCTCTTTCTGCTCAATGCATCTGCTACTACGTTAGCCTTCAGGGATGGTATTCCAGCGTAAAGTCGTAGTCCTTGAAATTACGTCCATCTTGCCGACGCATGTTGAGCTCTTTACGATCGAGCAGTACTTCAAGCTCTTGTGATCGTGAAAAGCGATGAAGTGCTCCCATAAAGGTAGTGTCTCCATATCTTGACGCCAAAAACCACTTTGCCCGGCTCCAAATCGTGAGTAGGGTAGTTCCTCTCGTGAATCTTAAGTTGTCTTGAAGCATACGCTACCACTTTCCGATGTTGCATCGGCGCATCCCGATCCCTGGTGTGACGCATCACAATACACCTCGTAAGGATCTTCGGGTTGAGGCAAAATCAACCACGAACCTTTGTTGTCAAAAGCTCATTCGGTCTTGGCTGGATTCACACTCCTCGGTCCAGGCAAAGGTTGATCCTTCCTCGTGGCGGTGTAAGAGGCGCGACAATCTTCGAGAAACCTTCAATGAATCTTCGATAATAGCACGCTAAGCCAACAAAACTTCGATCTCGTGCTTAGTCTTGGTGTTCCCAAGCTAACACGACCTCAATCTTAGTTGGATCCTGACTATCCCTTCTTTGGAAATCACATGACCAAGAAAATTCACCTCTTGAGCCAAAATTCACACTTGACGAGGTTGGCATAGAGTTGCTTCTCACGCAACATCTGTAGTACTCGGCGTAAGTGTTCTTCGTGCTCTTCTCGGTTCTTGAGTAGATCGAGGATGTCGTCGATGAACACTACAACGGCGATCCAAAAGCGAATGGAAAATCCTATTCATGTAATCCATAAACACACGGTGGCGCATTTGTCACTCAAGCGGCATCACCAAGTACTCGTAGTGACCATACCTAGTCCTGAAAGCTGTTTTGGGGATATCTTCCTCCTTCACGCGAATCTGATGATAACCAGACTTCAAATCTATCTTGGAGAAGATTGCCGCTCCACGAAGTTGATCCATCAAGTCGTCAATACGAGTAACGGATCTGGGTTCTTCCACGGTAACCTTGTTGAGCTCGCGGTAGTCCACGCCTGACCTTGATCGTCCATCCTTCTTCTTAACCAACAATCTGGAGCTCCCCACGGTGACACGCTCGGTCGTATGAATTGCTTTGACTCCAAGTGTTCGATCACGGGACTTGATTCTTTCATCTCGGCGGGAGACATCCTGTATGGCGCTTTGGAAATCGGTCCTCTTCCTGGAATCAACTTCGATGGAGAACTTCGACCTCTGCGCCGGTGGTAACCACAGCGCGTCTTGAAAAGCGTCCACAAAGTCACACACCACTGGTACATTCTTCACTTGATCTGTGGAAAACTTACGAACCAGCGGATACATGTATTCCCTAGTTCCTTCTTTCAAAGAAACCCCAATCGTTCAGTGAAAGATAATTGGAGACTCCAAGGTGCAGGAAAATTACAGTTTCACGGGCACAGTCAAGAGGACATGGTGGTGTGACAACCAATCCATCCAGAGGATGACATCTAAGCCGCTTAAGAGGCAAACAAACCAAATTGACCACAAACTTTCTACTCTGAATAACCACTACACAATTAAGACATGCAGTGTTTGTGACTAAGGTTTTAGCAGCTGGGGTTGTAACTACCAATTTGAACGGCAAAGCAGTCACAGTCAAGTTCAAATGGTTCACACAATCAGAAGAAATAAAGGAATGGGTTGCACCCGAATCAAAGAGAACGGATAAGGATTTACCCTTAATCTCACATTCACCTTGAATAAGATCATCAGCTCGCTCTGCTTCCTCACCGCTCATGCAGAAGACTCTGCCTTTAGCTACCTGACGCTTCCCTTTGGCCTTTGCGCCAAGCATTGCGGTTCGACTTTAGGTGTGGGACAATCCTTGGCAAAATGCCCTGGCTTCTTACGGTTGTAGCACACATCCTCCTTACGATGCAGATCACTCACATAATGTCACGGCTTTCCTAGCGATAGCAAGTCACCTCGGCACCGATGCATCCTCCGCTTCTCGCTCCCTGGGTCATCGGACGATATTGTCCCTGTTGTTGTTCCCACGAGGTCGGTTGTAAGGCTTAACCTGCGGTTGTTTCCCGCCATGTAAACCTCTGCCCCACACTCTGGGGTCTCACCGGTCCGCCTACAACAGTTTTCTTCTTGTGGCTTCTTACACCCTCTACCTCGACACAACGATCTATCAGCTCTTGTAGATTCCTGATCCTCAATGACACCACCGACTTCTGAATGTCAAATCTTAATCCCCGTTGGAACCTCTCACTTAACCATCCTTGGTCAGCTCGGTCACGAAATGGACTGAAATACCTCGCCAGTGACTCGAACTTGGCTGCATACTCGGACACTGTCGAGCTGCCTTGTTGTAGTTGAAGAAACTCTTGCTCCTTCTCAGCTCGTGCAGTATCTGGGAAGTATTTGTCCAAGAACCTTCCACGAAAAAGCTCCCAAGTTATCTCGCGACGTTAAAGCTATCGGTGCTTGCTTCACTCCGCTTCCACCAATACTCTGCGTCTCCTAGCGGCAAGTAGGTAGCGTAGTCTACCTTCACGTTGTTTGGGCAATGGAGTGCCTCGAAGATCTTCTCGATCTCTTGCATCCAAAGATCGACTTTATCTGGGTTTGGCTCACCGTAGAACCGATTGGATCATGCTTCCTAAAGTCTGCTAATCCTCTCGCCTCGGCACTCAGCTCTGCTCATTGTTGTTCTTTGTAAGTTTCTTTGGGTTAACGCTGCCGTCTGTTGAGCCATCGCGTTAACTTTGTTGAGTTCTGACGGTGATTCTTTGAGCCATGGCTGCCGCCATCTCGGTCATAGCTTGAATTGCTCGTTCCATGTCGACGTTCTCGGGTACAGCTGTCGTATCCCTACGAGGTGGCATTAGATTCCACAAAGTTCAAAACCCTGTCAGAATCTCACAACAAGGATGTGTTAAAACACACTGCTTCAATCAAGAAACAGTTCAAACAATTTTTCAAGCAATAAGTGCTTCACTTAATCAAACAGCAATCAGTATAGTACAACCATGTACCCGACACACATATATATATATATATATATATATATATATATCCCGACACAGTGACCAGTCCAAATTCCTATACACAGCCCGGTCAGAACCGAACTGCTCTGATACCAACATTGTAACGACCCGTTTCCGGACCGCTACCGAGCTCAACATACCGAGCTCGAGTTCTGAGCTCAACACACAGAGCTCTAGTTACCTGTATGCGATGTGTTTTAAAACAATACTCTTGTGCCCTTTAGAAAAGTGCGGTCTATTATTATTTTATTTTTATTATTCTAAGACCAGCTCGTGCACATCGTGAGTAATTACAACTTTTCAAAACATGGTGCAACTAAGACACAAGACATAAATTCTAATAAAACATACATGCATAATAAACATATATACCACTCGAAATGATGATGTATACAAAATACGAGTAATAATGTATAAAGAAAATACACCTAAGGTATGGCGACTTCAAGAGAGCAATCATACCACAGGGTTACTTAAGCGGAACACCCACGCAGGGGTGCTCCAAAAGTAAGACCACCAGTCTACCACTGTGCTCAAAATAACATCTAGCCCAAGCGGTCACAACCACTATACACAAAAACATAGACAAAGCAAATCCACGACAAGTAGAGGTCGTGCATGCGATCCTCGTCGAGCTCCTCCTCGCCATCATCTGCTGTCGAGTTCCTGCGCCCTCGACCTGCTTTGGGTGACCATCATGGATTGAAGGCACCACGGGAAAGGGTCAACTTCTCAACAATTCAAGATAAACACGGCATAAAGAAATAAGTAAGCAAAGAAAGTATAACATTCACCAAGCGTGACTCAACCATCTCACTCTAAACTCGACTCGACTCGCTATCCATTTCTCTCGACTCGACAATTTTCCGGAATGCACACGCCGTGCCGTATCTTTGAAAAGTCCAGTAGAAGCCTTGGGATCTTCGCTCTCCCTAGGGCGATCAACTCGGGTCCCATAAGCGTGGCGGCGTCTAGTCAATCTCCGTAAACAAAGGGACCTAGCACCCTTAGTTATCAGGGTCACGGCTCAAAAAGCGTCATAACGACTCGCTTAGCTCGCTCACTCTATGAAACGACTCTCCGCTTACAATATTCAAAGAGTTATACACAAGATATTCAACCGCATGTCAAATAAAAGAGCAAGCTCGACATGAAGAAACGCATAATTCAACAATCAATACATAATTCACAACATATATTCAATCACATATTAAATACATGCAAAAACCCAATCATATCACAACATTACATGCTCGACACAAATCAAGGAATCCATACATAGTAATATAACAATAAAAATCCTAGAATGTTTAGAAGTGCCCTTCACAGAACTCCAAGCTACGCTGCTCGACAACGACCTCAACACATTTGTCTTCAAGCAGGCTCGACAACGACTTCTCTTACTCGATCTCGACACGTGCGGCTCTCGGTCAACCTCGGTTTAGTGTTCGTACACCACACCTGATCTCCTTGCGGCCGCGATCTCGGAAATCACACAGCCTAATACGAGTATAACTTAGTTCGATCTATGGGTTCTAATAGCACTTTGCTCGTTATCCCAATCTTAACCACAACCCAAGTAAACATTTAAAACTCAAGAACTTAAACAAATACAACCAGAATTCAAGCGTTACAAAATAACTCCTTTTCTCTAAAATTTTATTAAAAACTTCTTTCATACATCACCAGACAAAACCATTTTTCCTCTAACACAAAGTTAGGGTTTTCGATCAAAAGTTCATGAAAAAGGTTATCGATTCTATAACAAATAAGTCAACAACAAACATCAACAAGAAACAGCGTTACAACAAACTAAAAACAAGAAATCAAAACAAACCAAATAGGGAGGATTTTGGGCCTTGCCTATTGCAGAAAGCGAGAGAAAGCAATTTGTTTTACAAGTTCAAATAATTGGTTAGAAAGGTAGGTCATGTCATGAAGAAGAAAACCTATCAATACGACATGATTTGGAAGCATAAAAACTAGCTAAAATGGAAGGAAGAAATGGCGCTAAGCGATGGCATGAAGGAAGAGAAAAATCTGTTTTTCCATACCTCGGATGATGGTCGAGATGGTGATATATGTCGAGGAGATGATAAGAAACAAGGTTGATGAAGAAAGTTTATCACGAGCTCGATAAAACTCAAGGTTCTTGATGGAGGTTTGGAGAGGAAGAGGAAACTTCAGAGAAGAAGAAAGAAGAAAAGAAAGTGAGAGTTGTGAGGGCCGATCGAATACTGTTTGGTCAAGAAACCCTTTAAAAGATATTTTCTTTTTAAAACAAAACACAAATAATTGGCGTGTAACTCTTTGTTATGAGATGCTAATCCCATCAATCATTCTACCCATCTAATCTCTTCTCTCTCATGATTACCCTCTAATCTATAGGTTCTGAGATCTAAAACACAAAGAACGAAGCGCAGCCGATAATATAAATATTACAAACAATAGAATCATCAACGCTAAATAACGTCCGTAAAATACGAGTGTTCAGTCTCGATCACGAGGTCGATCGGGGTGCTTGTGCAAGCGCGCAAGGCTCTGCACGAGTTCGTGCACGCGGCCTCCTCGATTCGACATGCGACCTCCTCGGCTCGATGCAGCGACCTCATCAGCTCAACATATGACCTTGGCACGCGATCTTGGCACGGGATCTCGACACGAGGTCTTGGTACGAGGTCTCGACACGAGATCTCGACGCGAGGTCTCGATACGACGTCCTAATACGAGGTCGATCTCGTCCTCAGGTGTTACATAGAACAACGTCACTAACGGCGTCAAGTCCTTGTTCCAAGACGTCTTCAACAGGTGGTCGAACGTCACGTCGTTGAACTTCAATGAGGCGACGTCGTTCAATGCCTCGGACATTAAGATAGCGTTTGTGACTATCGACGGAAAGGGTGGAATGGTGGGAGGATCAGACACAAACTATAGTGCTCATGTTGGGAGAATATATCTGGACTCAGAGGAGCAGTGGGTACTGCCGAGTGAGAAACTTAGTGAAGAGGGTGACATGGACTTGGAATCAGTGGTGATGCACCAGGTTGGTCATGTATTAGGGTTGGGGCATTCTTCTATGGAAAAGGCCGTTATGTACCCGATTTCGTTGCCAGAAAAGAAGACGGAATTGGCCAACAATGACGACTTGCAGAGGATCTATGAAGCACGGACACCTCTTCATAATGCCGTGTCTATGTGTCCGTGTCGTGTCCGACACCGACACTCGTCAGACACCGACACGACACGTGTCCGTCATCCTTTTACGGTGTCACAATTAAAAAATATTTTTTTTTGACTTGGACACCTCTGGACACCACTTGGACACTTCTCAGACACTCTAATCATAATTTTTTTTTAAAAAAATAAACTTCTTGGAATCTTTTAAATTATTATAGAAGGATTCAAGCTTATCAACTTTGTTTTTAGAAGGTGAATAGATAAATGATTTATCTAGGTGGATGGATCTAGGCGAAAGACTATTACTATATCTTGTTTTAGAATCTTTTTTTGTAATAAAACAAAGTGCTCAATTTAGATGATTTATAAATTTTGCTTCTCAATTTAGATCTTTTATATTTATTATAAATGACGCTTATATTTTATTTTATTTAATTAATTAATAGATATATATAGCGGTATCAGTGTCCTGTGTTTTTATATTAGCGGTGTCGGCATGTAATAAGTGTCCGTATTAATAGGTGTCGCGGATGTCAGTGTCAGTCGTGCTTGATAGCAGAGGATTCAAGAAATATACAACTCCAACTCTAACAACAACGATTTATCGTCTTCAAATGGAAAGGGCTAGTAATGGCGTCGACCCTAGGTGTGGATGGCCGTGTAACATAGTTCTCAGTTTGGCAGGTGGATTTGCTTTCGTGGTTAAGGTTTTTTTTTTTTGACCTGAATAAGTGTCAAGCGTGGAAAGATGTTTCTTTGAAGCTTGTTTGACTTCTTGTATTTGTGTGTGTTACAGTCGCCTGTTCTTGATTGGTTGGGGAAGGAAATACTCCAGCATTATATTTGAATTATTAAAATAATGTAGAATAATACCGATAAATGTTGGAAAAGAATAAGATTGTAAGAGGATGCGTCGGAAAAAAAAAAAGATTGCAAGAGGATTTCTTTTTCAGTTACCTATTTTGACTTTAAACAAATTTCCTAATTTGTAATATATGTTTAAATAATTATTGGACGATCAAAATAAAAAAGTAAATCAACTAGGCTAAAAAGAGTCGTGGAGAACTTTTTTTTTAAAAAAAAATTAAGACATGGAGAAATCTGTTTACCTATTCTTCAAATGCAACTGTTTTGTTTTTTCAAAAGCAAAAAGAAGATTTTATTGATGGTAATGGGCCAAGGCTCAAGGGGAACCTAGCCCAAAGCAAGTTTTGTAAATGACATAAACAAGATCATTGCTCGGGAGTTAGAGAGAGAGACTCTCTCTCTTGTTGGTACCCTAGCTTTAGGGTTTTGGTGCGGCCGCCGCCTAGGCGCAGCGCCGCTGCAACGGAAGATGCTCCTATCTCCTGCTTCTTCGTCACGCAGTCCTCCCTCCCGTGAGCAAGCGTTTTTCGCGCCGTCTTCTCCGTTCCAGCTTGTGTGCAGTTCAGTCTTCGACCTGGCCTTGCGCGCTTTCCTCTCGTCGGTGCACAACACCATGGTCCAGATCTGCAACCATGGTCCAGATCTGTGAGTTTTTTGGGGAAGCAGAGGAAGTTTTTGATTTTATTTTCTAAGGAGTATTTTTTATGTGGTGGCTGCTGTTTTTGTTATGTTGTTTAAGCTACTGTAGTTGTTTTTTCCGTTGTGTTGTTTGTTTCTGAGTACTCTTGTAGCCAAAGAACCTCTGAGCCTCATGCGGTCTGGCCCCATGAAGATATTGCCACTTCTCATGCCTCTTTGGCAGCAAAGATCCTAGACAGGGTAACTCCATGGCTGATTGGTCATCAAATACGAGGAATTTCTGGACTTTCCGTCTTTCCTCCTATGGATTTCAAGTGAGTTGCCTTTGTTCTCTTCGTTGGTGCCCTTCTTCTGCCCAGGTTTAGAGGCTGACGTTAGTTTTCATCGGCATAGACTTGTACGACATTTTGGAACCAGGCTGCGTGGAGAAGATAATATGGGGGCAAAATGGTCTATCTACATGAGGGTGTTTGGTAACCCTAATGGGCCAAGCCCAGGTTGTGTTCTGCTGGTTCTTTGGTTTTAGGGCCTGCTAGAATTTAGGTTATTTGGGCTTTTATTTTACTGTTTTCTGCTTGAGTAGATATTAGACTTGATGTCTATTGGATCAGCAGCGGCTATGTACTTAATTGCTGATTTTAGGATTCTGCATTAATCCTGTGTTGTGCCTTTTAGTGGGCTGTGTTGTGGCCCATTAGTGGGCTGTGCTAGTATGCACTTGGTGTAATGTTTTGGTGGCCTATGCGCAGTTTCAATGAAATGTTGCACTTTGACTGGAAAAAAAAAACAAGATCATTTCTCTCGCACCCCGAAGAAGAAGTTTGATAAAGAAGACGGTGCGAACTTTTGCAAAATTGGAGCTAGCACTACCACCATATAATCTCTACCATTGATCTACAAGAAATATATTTATTTATATGACCAAAAGACACAAAATATGCATAACTATTTAAGTATAAAATAAAACTATAAATTTGTGCTTAGTAGGTACTACCCCAGGTCTTAGTTATAAGATAATTTTTGGAAGATTTTTTTGTCCTAATTATAAGAAAAATACACTTATTTTTAGATGTATTAATTGCTAAAATATCTTTTATATCCCTATTTTTAAAGACTTGTATATTTAATAGATATGTATATTTCCTATGCACTTAATTAATGCTATTAGGGGTATATTTGGAAAGAGAGGACAATTTTGTAACATTAAATATGTCTCCTTGGTCTTTGTATTTTTTGTAATTTTTTCTTATACTCCCTCCATTCTTTAATATAAAGCCCTACCAACAAGGGTTGGTCCGAGTGGTAACTGGACTCGGATCACATACCAAAGTCTCGAGTTCGAGTCTTGGGCAATGTTTTAAAAACCGGACCAGCCGTTGAACCAGTGAGACCGCCGGGTCATGGTTCAATTGGTTTAACCGGTTGAGCCGTCGGTCGAAACGGATGATAAATAAATAAATAAATAAATAAATAAATAAATAAGTACTAATTTTGAGGAAAAAGTAATTAAAAATAATAAAAAAAAGCAAAACCGGTCCAACCGGATCCAATTGACCGGCCCAACCCGGTTCAATCGCGATCCAACCCTGTTCCGGGCGGTCCAACCAGACTGTGGTCCAATTGGGCTTAAACCGGCCGGTGAGGGTGCCGGTCGACGGTCGGACCGTCCGGTCCGGTCCGGTTTTCATATAATTGGTCTTGAGTGTGGCAAAAATTCTGTTGGGAGGGGAGAACCACACAGACCGGCAAAGCCGAATAAAAACACGTGGCCAGCCAGGTTCCTCGGTGTAGATTAGTCACCGGCAAAGCCAGTGGATACTGCGCACCAATAACATGGTAACCAAAAAAAACTAGGGCCCTTTTTAACCATTTCATGTCCCTTAAGAAAGTGAGTTTTGTTAGTTATTAGCATTAAATTTGTACAAAATGTGTGTTATTTTTCCCAAATTACCCTTCTCATCTTTCAAGACTATTAAGACAGAGAGAGAATTAATGCACTTTGATATAGGGATAATTTTGTAAAAAAAGTAATTAACACTTTAGTCTTTGAAAATGGTCTTATATTAAAGGATAAGAAAATTTTATTAAAAAATCTTATATTAAAGGATGAAGGGAGTAATTAGGACCGGTGGTAGTAGCATTAGCATTGTATTCGTTGTGGTAAGAGCACTTTCCCAGCTAAAACTTACCTTGCCGGTCGCCATACACTTGCATTAATAGTAACTTATGTAAAGTAATGGCAAATTATGATGTCCTGTTATCTTGAATGTACATTATTGTGGCAAACTTACAAAATCCTTTATTACTTAAAGTACTTTCTTTGTAACTATTTAAAAGGCAAAAAGTCATTTTCAGATTCGTTAAAAAATACATATATCTGGTCTAATTTTTGGACCAGATACATACATTTTTTAACGAATCTGGAAATGACTTTTTGCCTTATAAATGGTTCCGGAGTAGTAATAAACAATGGGGAATATGCCGCAAAAAATGTCCGCCTAAAATGAGGGCATTTTTGTCCAACTGATGAGGGTTACTTTCTGCAGCTTCTTTGTTTCTGCTTGCCCCTTCATATTCTTCTCTCGCAACCCATTTGGCCTCCTTAGCGGATATTTGGGAAATCGTAGCAATCAATATGAACGCACGTGGTTCTACCATTTTTCCTTCGGTTGTTGTTAAATGGACCCAGCATTTTGCTGGCTACACTCAATAGTTGACAAAAATACTCTTAGAATTTGTAAATAATAAATTAAGATATGTGAATAAGAAAAATTCGCGCAAATAAGCTATTTGCGCGTGTATAAAATTAAAAAAAAATAACACGCGCAAATAACTATTTGTGTGAGGTATACAGAAATGTATAACTTGCGTAAATTAGCTATTTGCGCTTGTGTTTTTTTTTTAATATTTTGTACATGCGCAAATAACTTATTTGCGCGTGTCAGAAAAATTTAAATTCTGACGCGCAGATAAGCTATTTGTGCAGTGTAAAAATTTAAAATTTTTTATATTGTGCAAATAGCTTATTTATGAGTGTAAAAAAAATTACTCGTGAATAAGTAATTTGCGAGTGGGACAGTGTTCCATTTTGGTCAGAATTTGCGAGTGAGACATAAAAATTATACTGTGGTCAAACTATGGTAGTTTAGTCAACTAGATAAAAATCTGAAACTTTAGTTTACGTAATCATAGGATAGAGTGCATGCAATGAGAGAGAAAAGAAACAGGAATTTCTCAACTTTTTCCTACCTCATTCGCTAACATGATATCTGCGAGTGGCTTTAAAAAAAAAAAAGACACTTGCAAATATGTTATTTACACGTAAATTTTTTTTTGAAATTTTAACTCGTGTAAATAGTGTAGCGATCGAAAAATTTGGAGGAATTTATTTAAGTTTAATGGAGCCGCCACCAATAATTTATTTTCGAAGGAAAAATATTGGAAAAACCTTTTTTGAAGAAAAGTGGTTCTTAAGACCGGATTTGGGTTCGGGAGTCGATTATGCGTAGGGAAGGTATTAGCACCCCACGACATCCTTTCGAAAAAAGTTACCTCTAATTGATTGTGCAAAATTTATTAACTTCTAAAAAAATATTTATTTCCCTTTTATTAAAAAAAAGACAAGGATTTACAATGATGAAATAAATAAAAAAAAGGGGGCTTAATAAAAGTTGTTTATTTTTGTGCTTGACAGGAGTATGCTCCTGCTCCTACGTACCCTGTGCAGTGGAGAAATCAAAGGCTACGTAGTTCTGGGTAGAAAATGGTTGCGTGTTGGTTGATTTTAATTGTATATTTTTTTATAGAAAAAATGTAGGTTTTGTAGGGACCAAATAAGAAGCAATCAAGAGTGGTCCTTACCAATAACCTATTTTGTTTAGAAAATTAACGGTGTTCGTAATGATCAAACGTGAAGCACTCTCGAGTAATCATTACTAGTAAAAAAAAACTTAATTTTATTTTTATGAAGATGATAGGTTTTCATGGGGACCAAACAAGAAACAATCAAGAGTGACCCTCACTAATAACCCATTTTTGTTTTGAAAATTAAGATATTTGCAATGACTAAACGGGAAGCATTCTCGAGTAATCATTACTAGTAAATTAATTTTTATGATTTTTATCATGTGATTTTCAAGAAAAATAGGGTCTCAAAATTTGTATGTGAAATTTAGTTGAGTGAAAATGTACTTGTTTGGCTAGTAAAAAAATGTGTTCATGTTTATTAGATAAAAAAAAAACAAAATTAAAATTGACAAATGGACATATAAATTGATCTAGAAGAACAAGACAAAAGGAAAGACAAAATAAACACGTTCAGCTTGGCAAATGGCAAATAGGCTACGAGCCCAACAACACAATATCACACCAAATGAAAACAAAAGAGAGACCTAGAAATTTCTATTAGGTGGGAAAAGAATTAGGGGAGGCGAGCAGCAGAGTGTTAGGCAAAATCGCAAGTGTACGATTCGTCGTCAAGTAATAAAAAGATCGAATCCACAGGGATTGTAACTAATTATTAAACTTAACAAACTTGTAATAATTTGAACTATTGAACTAAGTGATGTATTTGAAATATTTATGACTTATATCAAAAGACAAAAACAGTAAACAACTAAACAAAAATTTGGATTTTAAGGAGAATTAAAAGCGACTAGGGATCGAATCCTCTTGCTTCCACTCTTATGCAATCAATTTACAACCAACACAAGTTATTCCATATAATTGAAGTTCGAATCAACAAAATTAGTTTAAGGACAATTCCTTGCCTCATAAACCCTTTACTTTAACTAAAATCCCCTAATCCCTTAGGTGAATTAAAGCTAGATTAAGCAATAAGACTAATGATTCATAAGAACACATGCTCATAAGGTTATATTCCTATAATCCTCCTAAACATGACCAACAATTCAGTTCAAGTTCATAACCCCAATTTCCCAATCGTGAGTATAACCCAAAATCGATTCGGTAGTGATCAGTTACCAAAAAGCATTAATAATAGAATTGAAGGCTCAATCATAATTGAAATAAACTTGCATTGATATAAGTAAAACAACTACATAAGAGTGTTCACAAGGTTCATCTTCCCTAGCCTAAGGAATTTAGCTACTCATAGAAAAGGAAAAGCCAAACCAGAAATTCATGAGAATTGATGAAGAGATCGTTCCCAATCCTCCACCGTGCCTCCAAATAACAAAGTTCGAACCCTAGACACGTCTCTAAAGTGTCTATTTATAGTCTAGTGTGAAAAGGAGTAAAAAACAGGTCCAAAATATGTAAAAACGTAAAATTCTGCGTCCAGGGTGCTATCGTAGCACGGCCGTGGTGTGAGGCACGGTTAGGCCGTGCTTCATTTTGTTTCTCGCACAGTTTAGGTGCTGTCGCAACACGGCCGTGCTTCCTGACACGGCCAGGCCGTGCTTCATGTTGTTTTGTATTTTGCACCTCTTTAACGTCCGAATTAGCTCAAGATGTCTTCATGAAAGTTGAAGCTATGGATCTTAGCTTTCCAATGGCATCGATATCATCTCATTTGGACACCTAAAACTCCAGATATGATTAAAACACTGAACAAGTGTCAGGCTGAGACAGCATTACATTATCAACTTGTAGCACAAATTACCCCAACTTATTCTAAGTGATTTTTCTCCTTTTTCCTAGGACAAATACCTTCCTTTAAGCACAATTGAACCAAAACCAAGTGCGTTATTCAAATCAAGCCAAATGCATAAATAACATGGATAAAAATGACTAAAATGACTAAGATGTGATGCAAAACTAACACTAAACTATATGCTATTTCGAACGCATCAAATTACCCCAAGCTTAAAATCTTGCTTGTCCTCAAGCAATTGCAAACCAAAGATAAGCAAAGAAACAAGAGACGCAACAAATAAGGAACCCGAGATAATAGCACATTCAAGCAATAGGCTAATGGCTCGAACAGACAATAGGGACAACCAAAATCAAGTCCAATTAGAGAATCAGGCGCTCTGGAATCACGTCTCTCACTGATAGGGCACTCTCCTCACAACTCTCCAAGTGTTTAAAGGTTATGATAAATCGCTCAAATCCATCCATGAAAGTGTTCTACCATAAGCTTGACTGTTAACCAAATCTCAGCATACAATTCATGAAAACACACTAGAATCAAAAGGTCTTTGCAAGGTTGTAACGTGGCCGTGGGATTTTTCTTGTACGGTGGGATAAAAGCCAGAAAGGGGAAACACAAGGGCTAAAATAATAGACAAAGAAAACAACCATTTTAAAGCAGCATAAGCGGAACAATTCATTCTCCTTTTCGTTTTCAACACCTTTTTATTTTGCTCCTCTTCTGTTATTTTTATATATATATATATATATATATTTTTTTTTTTCCATTTGAGATTTTTGCAATTACTGGGGAGGAATTGAATAACAGCAGAGGTCCCAAATTTCAAGCACTGCCTAATTTACACAAGATTCACAACTAATTGCTCCCTTACACATACTTTAAAAGGTACTGTAACATTTAGCAATCACCTGGGTACCAAGAAAATTAATTTCATTTCAGGCTCAAAAGGGGAAACTAGAGGAAGTTTTCATTCAACAAACAGAGGCTTGAAACATGCCTAAATTGCCTAAATCATGTTCAAGTGTGTTGACAAAAATTTTCAAGTTTTGAAACGGTTTCAAGTCAAGTTCTAGAGAGTACAATCAGGATGGACACACTCATACAAGGAGAAGGGGGCATATAAACATGATGAAGTGAAAGCCCCAATATTAAGCTCAAGTCTCACATTTAGAAGTTAAAACCAGTGAGAAACATCAAATCAGAGTGCCACATGCTAATTCTCAACTTATCCAAAGATTATCCCTATGTACATTAAGAATACTGCCTTCAAGCCCATCACAAGAACAAAATAATTGGGTTCCAAATCATGCAATCTCAAATTTCAAAAAGATTGTAGCACACATACCAAAACACAAGAGGATAGCGTACAATTGGGGGATAAAATGATGCGAACAAAACAACAATTAAAACAAATATGCAAACATTAAACTAAAAATGCAAACCTAACCTACAAAACTAAATGCAAAAATTTAAACACCCTACCCCAAGCTTAAGAATTTACATTGTCTCCAATGTAAACAATTTAACTGAGATAGGGATGATGCAAGAGAGGACTCACTGTGGGGGAGGCGGAGGGAACTGGCCAGGATATTGCTGGAGGTGCCAGTTATACAGTGCAGAGACCATGTCCTGAATGTTGTGGACAGTGTTGTCAAGACCCGTCAGCTGAGTGAAGGATTGGGTAAGGTCAGGCACACTTGAGGAACGCCTAATCTTGGCTGAAGGACGCTCGAACACGGGCGTGCCATAGGGCACGACTAGCCCGTGTTATTCACTGTCTCTCCCAAAAATAAATTTAGCTCAAACACGGGCGTGTCATCCCACACAGCCTAGCTTTTTTTTTTTTAAATCTAAATTAAAGAAAAAGGATACAAACTTGGGTTGCCTCCCAAGAAGCGCTTCTTTAACGTCACTAGCTTGACGCTTGAGGTAGTCGATCAAGGCTCCTTAAAGGAGGAAAAGAAGATTGAAGCACCACCTTCCTTGGGAAGATGCACACCCATAGCCCTGAGTGCTTGCATGGACATCATTTCCCTTTTTCGCATTGGTCTCCTTTTTCTCCTCTTGAATTTATGTGGGTGGACATTGTCATCCCTCGCCTGTTTGGTGCGCTTTTCATAAGAATGAGTAAGTTTTACATGTGCCTTCTTTGGAATTTTGCAATTTGGGAATTGTTTCCCATGGCCCATATGCAAACTACTCTTTCATTTTCTTCCTTTTTCCTGCACTAAAAATTTTTCCATCCCATCATCCAGCTCTTCAGACATCTCCTCAATAGAATTCATTGTCACCTTCTCTAAGGGTTTGGAAGGTCGGTCTTGATCAAGATTCTCTCCAACCGACTGCCCAACCACATCAATTCTAGAGCACTTTTCGGTGTCATCGGGATGCCTCATAGCCTCAAACACATTGAAAGTCTCTTTCTCATCTTGGAACCTCAAAATTAATTTACCTTGGTGGACATCAATCAAGGCTCTTCCTATAGCTAGGAAAGGTCTTCCAAGAAGAAGAGGGACCTCCTTGTCTTCTTCCATGTCAAGGATCACAAAGTCTGCCGGAAAAAGGAATTTGCCAACCCTTACCAATACATCTTCCATAACTCCATAAGGGTATTTGATTGACCTATCTGCCAACTGCAGTGTCATTTTTGTAGGCTTGACTTCACCTCCTCCCAGCCTCTTCAACATAGATAACGACATCAAATTGATGCTAGCTCCCAAATCACAAAGGGCTTTGTCAATATTTAAATTCCCAATAGTGCAGGGAATTGTGAAGCTTCCAGGATCTTTCAGCTTTGGAGGGAGCTTTCTTTGAATGATGGCACTACACTCTTCTGTCAAAGCTACAGTCTCATCTTCTTTGAATTTCTTCTTTTTAGTTAACAATTCCTTCATGAATTTGGCATATAAAGGCATTTGCTCAAGAGCTTCTGCGAAAGGAATATTGATCTGGAGGCGCTTGAAGACATCCATGAACTTAGAGAATTGTTCATCCTTCTCCTTTTTCTTGCTCACAGGAGGATATGGCAGCTTCTTATATGGAGGAACAACTCTGGGCTTCTCTTGTACTTGCAGTTTGTCAGTAACAACTCGGTCTTCCTCACCTTCTCTTTTTTTTTCTTTTTCAATATTTACTCTACTCTCATTTTCAACTCCACCTTTTTCTTTTTCAACTTCTTTTTCTACTTCCACTCTCTCTTTTTCAACTCCATCCACTTCACTTTTTTCACTCTTTTTCTTTCTCTCTACTTCAGACAACAACTTTCCACTTCTCAAAAAAACAGCACTACAATTTTCATTCTTAGGGTTGTCAACTGTGCTAGCAGAAAACTTACCTTTCGATTGCTCCGCTAGTTGCTTTGAGAGTTGCCCAATTTGGTTCTCCAGATTTTTGATAGAAGCCTCCTGGTTTTTGAAATGGGACTCATGATTCTGGAAGTTGGATTGTGTCATCTTCATAAACTGAATAAGAGCTTCTTCTAATTGATTTGGCCTCTCTTGCTTTTGCGGTTGTGGAGGGTTGCTGGATGATGGGTTATCTTGCTGCTTCCAAGCAAAGTTGGGATGATTCTTCCACCCTGGATTATAGGTGTTAGAATACGGATTCCCTCCTTGCCTTTGAAAATCACCCATGTAATTAGCTTGCTCCTTGGAGTCTCCTAATGTATCACACCCTCCATTCTCATGAGGCCCTTGACAAAAGTCACATCTCAAGTTTTGATTCACCTGATTCACTTGAGCAGAGGAAGGGGTTCCCACTTTCAGTGCTTTCAACTCTTTTGTGATAGCCTCCAATTGTTGAGAGACTAATTTATTTTGAGCCAAGAGCGCATCTTGTGTTTCCAATTCTAGGACTCCTCTTTTACCCAGTGTCCCTCTATCATTCTGACATAACTGCTCATTGGAAGCCATTTGCTCCACCAAGGTTCTTGCTTCTGCAGCTGTCTTGTTGTTGATTGTACCTCCAGCTGAGGCATCCAACATCATCCTGGTGTTCGGCCTCAAACCATTACAGAACATTTGCATCTGGTTGAAGTTTGAATCTCTCCCATGCCTCATACAAGTTCTCACTTTGGTTCTGTTGGAAGCCATGAATCTCACCTCTTCTTTTGATGAATTTGGAGGGTGGAAAAAATTTTGTCATGAATTTCTCCTCCAAATCGTCCCAAGTTGCAATGCTTCCAGTAGGCAAGGTGTCTAGCCAATCTCTTGCTCTCTCTCGCAGGGTCCAAGGGAAAAGCCTCAATTTCTTGCTTTCCTCAGTCACTCCAGCTAACCCAAAAGTATCACAGATTTCATAGAAGCTCACCAGGTGTTGATTTGGGTCATCAATCTCATTCCCCGCGAATTGGCTTTGCTTGAGAGTGTTTAACAAAGCCGGCTTGATTTCAAAATTGGCATTTGCCTCACCCTGTTGGTAGGCATTGACAGTCCTGGCATGGTTGTTCCGTCTCCCAAAATCACCCAAAGTACGTGGTTGCTCCCCCATAACTTCTTGAGTGGTGACTTGAGAAGTAGATGCGGAGGATTGTTTTTGTTGTTGTTTTGCCTCCTTTGTCTTCTTCCTTAATGCCTTTGCTGTCTTTTCAATTTCTGGGTCAAACAACAGTTCACCTGTTTGTTTACCTCGCATGCAGTAAACTAAGGCAAAAGGTAAGTAGCAAAGCAACAGTTAATGTAATAATTTTTTTTTCAGAAAATAAATAAAAGAAATAGTTCAAAAAGGTACTTGTTTGCCTTGTTAAAAATTAATTCAACAATCCCCGGCAACGGCGCCAAAAACTTGTTGAGCAAAATCGCAAGTGTATGATTCGTCGTCAAGTAATAAAAAGATCGAATCCACAGGGATTGTAACTAATTATTTAACTTAACAAACTTGTAATAATTTGAACTATTGAACTAAGTGATGTGTTTGAAATATTTATGACTTATATCAAAAGACAAAAACAGTAAACAACTAAACAAAAATTTGGATTTTAAGGAGAATTAAAAGCGACTAGGGATCGAATCCTCTTGCTTCCACTCTTATGCAATCAATTTACAACCAACACAAGTTATTCCATATAATTGAAGTTCGAATCAACAAAATTAGTTTAAGGACAATTCCTTGCCTCATAAACCCTTTACTTTAACTAAAATCCCCTAATCCCTTAGGTGAATTAAAGCTAGATTAAGCAATAAGACTAATGATTCATAAGAACACATGCTCATAAGGTTATATTCCTATAATCCTCCTAAACATGACCAACAATTCAGTTCAAGTTCATAACCCCAATTTTCCAATCGTGAGTATAACCCAAAATCGATTCTAGAGTGATCGATTACCAAAAAGCATTAATAATAGAATTGAAGGCTCAATCATAATTGAAATAAACTTGCATTGATATAAGTAAAACAACTACATAAGAGTGTTCACAAGGTTCATCTTCCCTAGCCTAAGGAATTTAGCTACTAATAGAAAAGGAAAAGCCAAACCAGAAATTCATGAGAATTGATGAAGAGATCGTCCCCAATCCTCCACCGTGCCTCCAAATAACAAAGTTCGAACCCTAGACACGTCTCTAAAGTGTCTATTTATAGTCTAGGGTGAAAAGGAGTAAAAAACATGTCCAAAACATGTAAAAACGTAAAATTTTGCGTCCAGGGTGCTAACGTAGCACGGCCGTGGTGTGAGGCATGGCCAGGCCGTGTTTCATTCTGTTTCTCGCACAGTTTAGGTGCTGTCGCAACACGGCCGTGCTTCCTGACATGGCCAGGCCGTGCTTCATGTTGTTTTGTATTTTTCACCTCTTTAACGTCCGAATTAGCTCAAGGTGTCTTCATGAAAGTTGAAGCTATGGATCTTAGCTTTCCAATGGCACCGGTTTCATCTCATTTGGACACCTAAAACTCCAGATATGATTAAAACACTGAACAAGTGTCAGGCTGAGACAACATTACATTATCAACTTGTAGCACAAATTATCCCAACTTATTCCAAGTGATTTTTCTCCTTTTTCCTAGGACAAATACCTTCCTTTAAGCACAATTGAACCAAAACCAAGTGCGTTATTCAAATCAAGCCAAATGCATAAATAACATGGATAAAAATGACTAAAATGACTAAGATGTGATGCAAAACTAACACTAAACTATATGCTATTTCGAACGCATCACAGAGCTAAGAAGAAAGCAAGGCAAAGAAGAAAAAAAAACAAAATGGGTCAGTAAAAACAAATGGGCTACGAACCCACAAAGCAAATGACAAGGAGCAGGTCTAGAATCTTCTGCCAAGTTGAAATGAAAGGAAAAAAAAAGGGAAAGAGAAAGATGAGGCGCAGAGGGAGAAAGAGAGTTGATGAGAGAGAAAAAGAGAGGGGGAGGGCGAGAAGAAGAAGGGGAAAGGGAGGGCGCGGCCGCCGCGGGCCAGCCATCGGCCGCGCGCGGCCGCGATCGAGAAGGAGAGGGGAGGAGGAGGTGAGAGAAATCGAGGGAGAGGGAGGGAGATCGTGGTGGAGAGAGAGAGAGAGAAGGAGGGAGATCGTGGTGGAGAGAGAGAAAGAAAGGGAGAGAGATGGAGACTGAAAGGGAGAGGGGAGGATCTGCGTGGCCAGACAGAGAAAGCAAACCGGAGAGGGAGGTCGCGAGCTGAGGAGACACAAGCGACGGTCCCAGTGTGGCGGCGAATGGCGTTTTGTGGCGGTACTCGTGACGAGGCACGCCTACAGGTTCCAAAAACTCTCTTCTTCTCTCATTTTTCATTCTCTGCCCATTTCAGTTTCTTCTCTTCTCTCAAATTTCTCTCTAAATTCTTTGCATCTCTCAGTATTTTATTTCACTGGATTTAAGAAAATTGTTGCTACTATTCTTGTGCTAAAAATCTGATTTTGAATGCTTATACATCATTTGTTTTAAAAGAAGCAAAAACCGACCTGGATTTGTGACTCTGATGAAGACCTTTGGTTGCCACTGCCTTGTTTCTTTTCTCTCAATCGTGCGCTCCTTTTCTTTTCTCTGCTTGAATTAAGTGAATTAAGACCTAATGTATAGTCTCTAATTCTTTGTTTTGGTGATGAAATTCTCCTCTCTCGGTGTTGTGTTTTTAACGCGTTTTATAGAGGATTCAGAACTATGTTACTGTGTTTTTTTTCTTTCATGAGAATGACGTCTTTTTTTTTTCTTTTTCTGATGAGCCTTATTCAGCAATGTTGCCTTTTCCCATTTTTTCACTATTTGGTGCTCTAATACTCTGATCAAGAGCATTTGTTTTCCCAATCATCTGCAGCTTCTGTATTCTAGGCTGTTTAGCCTTGTTTGACTCTTTTCTTCTGACACTGCTTTGCGTTGTTGTGCAGTTAAATAGAGGTAGGGAGACAGTGATGGTAATGGTGCCAAAATAAATTGCATGATCTTAGTAGGAGAGTCTAGTCTTGAAGAAGGGTAATTTGGTTTCAATCCCAAATAGGCGAATGGGCAGAACGTGGCCATGACTACTTTTATGAGTTTGTTCTTTGTGTGTATATATATATTTTGTGTTGTAAGTGAGTATTGCTGTATAATAGAGCCAAAGAGAAAGGTGCCAAAGTTGTCAGGGTTGGTGTTGTGCAGCGTGAGGAGATTTGCACCATTTTTGCGTGATGAAAGACTGTGCCGGGAGGATGGATTTGGTTTCCTTGCCAAAAGAGGAGTGCAATGTGTCCTTTATGCCTTCTTTATTATTTTCGATTCCTTGTACTTGTATTCTTTTTATTTTTGTATTTGTTTTATCTGTGTATTAATGAGCAAGCAAGATGGAGATGATTTTAGATTTTTGATTTATTGATTTGTTTTATTTTTTAATGGGAAAAGAAAAAAAGAAGTTTGAAAAAAAAAAGACGGACAAAATTGGGGTATAACAGCTGCCCCTCTTTAGTTATATTTTATTAGGAAATGTGAGCAACAAAGGTTTTCATATTTCGTCATAAAATAGAAGTAAAGATAAAGTCACTAATTTTGTCCTGAACCAGGATAGGCAGAGAATGACAACGAGGGATAACAGTGAAGGATTAACGCTTGGTGCGTTTATCGGAAAGCAATAAAGAAGGGTCACCGCCAGGTCGGGTACTGACGCGGTGGTAGGATAGCAAAAATGAGGGATTAACGCTTGGCGCGTTTATTGGAAAGCAATAAAGAAGGGTCACCGCCAGGTCGGGTACTGACGCGGTGATCAAAAAAGCAGTAATGAGTGATTAACGCTTGGCGCATTTATCAGAAAACTATAAAGAAGGGTCACCGCCAGGTCGGGTACTGACGCGGTGATTGGAAAGCAATAATGAGGGTTCGACGCCAAATAAGGTATTGACGCGTCGATGGGAAGTAATAAAGAAGGATCGCCGCCAGGTCGGGTACTGACACGGTGATCGGAAGGTTCGACGCCAAGTAGGGTATTGACGCGTCGATGGAAAGCAATAAAGAAGGATCAACATCCGGTCTGGAACTGATATGTTGGTCAAAAAGCAATAATGAGGGACTACTGCCAGGTCGGGTACTGACGCGGTAATCTTAAAGCAATAAAAAAGGGTGATGCTCGACGCATTTATCAGAAAACTATAAAGAAGGATCTCTGCCAGGTCGGGTACTGACGCGGTGATCAGAAAGCAATAAAGAGAGAGCGACACTTGGCGTGTCGCTCAGAAAACAAAATAAAGGACCAATGCTCGGCACATTGTCTTGAAAACAATACTGAAGGATCGATACTTGATGCATGGACCAAGCGTAACAAAAGCGGTTGGAAAGGTTGTGAGATGAAGATGATGCATGAATAGATGATATGTGGTGCATGTATGCAATGTGATTATTATTTTTACTGATTCCTCGTCCCGTATGATCTCTAGTGCTTAAAGATATGGGACAGACTGAGATTCATCGGATTTAGTCATGCTATGCCTTCGACTGGGAGGGAGCACGAGTTATCGATGCTGCGCTAGTTATTTTTTAAAGGTAATCCCTTTGCCTTTTTGAAACTTATTTGTTGAGATTTGGCGTTTCCTCGCGATTCTTAAGATGTATATAATAACCGTAATGCTTTCCTATATCATCACATGCTCCACAATTCAGTGCCTATTATCATAAAACAATATTTTGAAATACAAGAATGGAGGTGTTTGGTATTCAAAAGAAGAGTTATGTGTACAAGGACTGAAGTTACACAGACTTGAAAATACATCAAGAAAAATGCAGGAAGAAGAAAAAAATAAATAAAGACAATAACTAAGCAGATATTTTATAGCTTGTGTCTTTGTAGGAACAAATGCCAGCTTCCCATATCCATAACTTTGACCACTCATTACTCTACTACAGAATTGCCCCAGTTGGGTAAGAGCCTCTTAATGCACTAGCCTTCTTCAATATCTGATTTTAGACCCTAACTTCTGCTTGGATTGCTCTTTCAAGTTTTCACTCCAACAGGTCGCTCTAATTTTTGCCTAGGTCACCCTTTCAGGTTTTCAACCTAGCGAGCTCACTTTTGCTTGGTTTTTATATGTTTTTCTTTTTTAGGCATAATATTTTTTGACTGCATCAGAGTTTACTGGGAGCGGGAGATCTTCACCGTCCATCCTTGTGAGGATTAAAGCTCCTCCAGAAAAAGCTTTTTTCACAACATACGAGCCTTCATAATTTGGAGTCCATTTTCCACGAGAATCCTTTTGGATGGGCAAAATCTTCTTGAGTACAAGGTCTCCTTCTTGGAATTCCTGAGGGCGAACTTTCTTTTCGTAAGCCCTCTTCATCCTGTGCTGATATAGCTGTCCATGACATAAGGCCATCACTCTCTTTTCTTCAATGAGATTCAATGGATCCATCCGAGCCTGAACCCATTCTGCCTCTTCTAATTTTGTCTCCATCAATACCCTTAACGAGGGGATCTCGACTTCAATGGGAAGCACTGCTTCCATTCCATACACCAGGGAGAAAGGGGTTTCCCCTGTTGAGATGCGAACCGAAGTTCGATAACCGTGCAAGGCAAAAGGGAGCATTTCGTGCCAGTCTCTAAATGTTACCACCATCTTTTGGACAATCTTCTTGATGTTCTTATTTGTAGCTTCAACTGCCCCATTCATCTTTGGGCGGTACGGTGAGGATTTATGATGTTGGATCTTGAAGTCATTACACAGCTCCTTCATCATCTTGTTGTTCAAATTAGTCCCATTATCAGTGATGACCTTATTTGGTAAACCATAGCAGCAGATCAAATCTCTCTTGATGAATTTGACAACCACATTTTTTGTCACACTCACATATGAATCCGCTTCAACCCATTTAGTGAAATAGTCGATTGCGACGAGAATGAAGCGATGTCCATTTGATGCCTTAGGTTCAATGGGTCCAATGACATCCAATCCCCACATTGAGAAAGGCCATGGTGCTGTTAAGATGTTCAAAGAGACTGGTGGCACATGGATATTATCGGCGTAAATCTGACACTTGTGGCATTTCTTCACATAACCAAAACAATCAGTCTCCATAGACAACCAATAGTAGCCAGCCCTCAAGATTTTTCTTGCCATTGCATGCCCATTTGCGTGAGTCCCAAAGGAACCTTCATGAACCTCTCGCATAATCTTTTCCGCCTCAGTCTTATCAACACACCTGAGAAGTACCATGTCATGGTTTCTCTTATAAAGCACTTCACCGTTTAGAAAGAATCCCATTGCCAACCGCCTTAATGCCCTTTTATCGTTCTCTGAGACATTAGGAGGATATTCTCTACTTGTGATGTATCGTTTGATGTCGTAATACCAGGGTTTGCCATCAGGCTCTCCTTCTATTGCTAGGCAGTGTGCCGGCCGGTCGTGATTCTGTATTTTTATGAGCGGTAGGCTCTCCCTGTTACTGATTTTGAACATTGATGATAGAGTAGCTAAAGCGTCAGCTAGCTGATTATCTTCACGCGGAATGTGATGGAAGGTGACTTCATCAAACTGCTCCATCAATTCTTTGATGTGATCGTGGTAAGGAACTAATTTGGAATCCCTCGTTTCCCATTCGCCTTTTAACTGATGGATAACCAAAGCCGAGTCTCCATATACTTCGAGAATTTTGACCTTCGATTCAATGGCCGCCTGAATGCCCATGGCACATGCCTCATATTCTGCCATATTGTTTGTACAATCGAAACACAATCTCGCAGTAAATGGGATGAAATGATTTTCTGGGAAATCGGCCGCGGCTCAATCCCATGTCCCGATGCATTAGAGGCACCATCAAACAACAAGATCCATTTTTCATCGTCAGGGTTTCTTTTCCTTCAAATAGAGACATTATGTCTTCTTCCTGGGAAATCTGCTTTGCATTGGTGATAGTCTTCCCGCAGGTTGATGAGCCAAGTATTGACTAAAAATCGCCTTTAATTGCCTTTTGGGTGACATACACAATATCATACTCAGATAACAACATTTGCCAACGAGCAATTCGTCCTGTGAGAGCAGGCTTTTCAAAAATATACTTGATCGGATCCATTTTGGACACCAAATAGGTTGTATGGGATATCATATATTGTCTCAAACGATGTGCATCCTAGGTTAACGCGCAACACGTTCGTTCTAACAATGAATACCTCGTCTCGCAGCTAGTGAATTTCTTGCTCAAGTAGTAAATGGCATGCTCTTTCTTACCAGATTCATCATGTTGTCCTAGCACACAACCCATTGATTCGTCCAATACTGTTAAGTACATGATGAGGGGTCTCCCTGGCACAGGAGGTACTAAAACCGGTGGATCTCGTAAGTACTGTTTGATTTTCTCAAAAGCTTTTTGGCAATTATCGTTCCATTTAGTCTCCTGATTCTTACACAGTAGCTTGAAAATTGGCTCACAAGTAGCAGTTAGCTGGGATATAAACCTGGCGATGTAGTTCAGTCTTCCCAAGAATCCACGAACTTCTTTTTCGGTGCGAGGAGTCGGCATTTCGAGGATTGCTTTTACTTTGGCCGGATCAACTTCTATTCCCTTCTGGCTGACTATGAACCCTAGCAGCTTGCCTGACCTTACACCAAAACTACACTTAGCTGGGTTTAACCGGAGTTTATACTTCCTCAGTCACTCAAAAAGTTTTTGTAGGTTAATAGCATAACCTTCCTCTGTTTTGGACTTTACAATCATGTCATCCACATAGACCTCTATCTCTTTGTGCATCATGTCGTGGAACAAAGCCACCATTGTTCTTTGGTATGTTGCCCCAGCATTTCTTAATCCAAACGGCATTACTTTGTAACAGAAAGTTCCCCATAAAGTGATAAATGTGGTTTTCTCCATATCCTCGGGAGCCATCTTGATTTGATTATAGCGAATATCCATCCATGAAAGAGAAGACAGTGTTGGTGTGCTATCTACCAAGACATCAATATGTGGCAAAGGAAAGTCATCCTTAGGGCTGGCCTGTTTAGATCTCTATAGTCAACACACATTTGGACGCTTTCCGTCTTTCTTTGGGGATTTGGGACAATATTAGCCACCCATTGAGGGTATTTTGCTACAAACGTAAAACCGCGCCGAATCTGCTTTTTACCTCATCTCTAATCTTGAGTGACATCTCCGGCTTCATCCTTCTCAACTTCTGCTTGACCGGTGGGCACTCGGGTTTTAATGGCAATTTGTGCTCGACTATGCTATTATCTAATCCAGGCATATCTCGGTATGTCCACGCGAAAACATCCGCATATTCAAATAGGAGTTTAACCAATTTTTCTCGCTCACTGCTTTTCATTGTGGTGCCAATCTTAACTTCTTTCTTGTCGTTTTCAGTGCCCAGATTGATTGTTTCAGTTTCTTCCTCGCGGGGTTGAATCACTTTAGCTTCTTGTTCCATCAACCTCATTAATTCAGGAGGGGTATCCCAATTGTCCTCATTATCTTCCTCAGTATGATTAATGGGGTATTCAAAATTATAGTGTGAGTTACTGGCATCGTTATTTTCAAAGACAATGTTTTTGGATCTGCATTAGTTAAAAAATGACGAAATGAAAAGCGGAAAAAGATGAAGAGAGATGGAAAAAATAGAAAAGGAGAAAAGAGAAATGATTGGAAAATTCAAAGTGCATTTTATTGATAATGGTGCTGAAATGAAACATGTGCGCCCTTTTGACAATAAATTATTCTAAAGCCTTGGGCAGAGCAATAGAATTTGCATTACATAATTACTTTGAATCAAAGATCACGGGAAACTCAACGATCTCCCAATTTCCAAGTTCTTCATTCGGCGAGCAAGGGTGGACAAGGTTGACATTGTCGTTTTCTGCACTGCGATCGTCCTTGATAGCTGCTATTTGATCCGGATTCAACATTCCTGCACTCCAAAGGCTTTGCCTGATGTCACAGATGGGGATACTCTCATCTTTTGGCTCTCTGCCTTCCAACCTAGCTATCAGGGGTTGGTCCCCAAACTCCTCAGTAATGGCATTGACTGCTGGACCTCCATGACCTGGAAGAGGATTATTACCCACATTAGGCCCATCCTCCTTAAAACTCAACCATTTGGCATTGATCAGATCTTGAACCACGTACTTCAAAGCCTTGCAATTTTCAGTTGTGTGACCTACTGCCCCTGCATGAAATTCACACTTGGCATTTGGGTCATATCCTCTTGGGAAGGGAGGTTGAAGTGGTTTCATTGAGCGTGGAGAGACCAAGGAGTTGCTGATGAGTCTTTGGAACAGATCCGTATAGGTCATGGGAATAAGATCAAATTGGACTGCTTTCTTTTCTTAGTCATTTGGTTGTTTCTGGTTTTGGCTTGGTTGGGTGGGGGCAACTGGCTGTGCTTGTGTTTGGATGGGGGGAGGTGGTCGAAAGGGCATCATTGGTTGGTTTGGCCGGGGGTAGGATTATGAGAGGCGGCGGCGATGTATGGAGGTGGGAAGTAGGGGTATGGAAAAGGATGTGGGAAATTGGGAAAGAAATGTGGTGGTTTTCCTTGTGCTTGGCCTCCCGGGCGCGTCATCACAGGATTGGTCTCCCCTTCTTTCTTCTTTATGTAGTTTGTTGGGAGTCTCTTGATATTCTTGGTTTCCGCAAAACTTTGGGCAATCTTTCCATTCCTCATTCCTCCTTGACTCTTCCCCCTACGATGACCATATCTGAAAAGTTTGATGATACACTTCCGATCATTTTGTCATAGAAGGGTGATTGAAGAGTATCCATGAACATGGCCACCATTTCTTTTTCAATCAGAGGCAGTTCCACTTGGGCTGCCAGTCCTCTCCATCGTTGGGCATATTCCTTGAAAGTCTCATTGTCTCTTTTTGCCATGTTTTGCAACTGCATTCTGTCAGGAGCCATATCAATGTTATACTTATACTGCTTCAAGAAGGCATCCGCCAAATCTTTCCAACAGCGAATATGAGATCGCTCAAGGTGTGTATACCAACTCGACGCTGCCCCTGTTAAACTATCCTGGAAGAAGTGAATTAGAAGTTTGTCATCATGTGCATAGGATGTCATCTTCCTACAGTACATGGTCAAGTGGCTTTTTGGGCAAGTTGTCCCTTTATACTTGTCAAAGTCTGGCACCTTGAACTTCGGCGGTACAACCACATCTGGTACGAGACAAAGATCTGAAGCGATACTTGAAACGAGATATAACTTACTCCTTCTACAGCTCTTAGCCTATCCTCGAGGATTTGCAACTTCGTATCAGACCACTGATCCCTAACTGGGATGCTCAGATTGGGTCCCCCCATAGCTGGAGCCCAGGCAATGCGGTTAGTCTGGGGATTCAATGGATTTCCTTGAATATAATAGGGGTAATCAAATGGTCGGGGATTCACCACGGGGGCCACTACGGGCGTACTGACTCCTTGAGTATTCCCGACATGAGATGGTGCATAACCAGGTGGAAAGGTGTATGTCATGAAGCCAGGAGTTGAGCTTTGAACTGGTATGGTTTCAGTACCGGAGCCGGATCCTTGAGCTACATCTTGCACAACAAGTGCTTGGGAATCAGTTTCTGCAGAGTTATTGTTAGCACCTGGCGGTGTGTAACCGGGCGGGAGACCAAATAGTGGGAACTGTTGTGCCTGTGGGCCTTGGGGGTTATGGTTTGCAGTATCATCATTGGCCATAGGTGGTGTGTAACCAGGCGGGAGTCCGTAAAGTGGGAACTGTGGTACTTGATTCTGAGGGTTGCTAACTGGTGAGTGTATAGGACCCTGCGGGTAAATTACAAAAGGTACCATCATCCCTTGAGTATTGAGACCATATTGCAACTGCATAGGACCAAAGCTAGGTGGGTGGGAAGGTGTAGCTTGACTTTCATCATTCACTGCTGGAGATACCCCATCTGCAGCCTTGTCTTTGTTTAGGGATTGCAGAAGCTCCAAAACTTTACTCATCAGTTCTTTCAGCTGGTTGACGTCCTCTTTCATCTCTTGGTCATCCATGATCTTTGATTGAGAGCGAGTTCGATAAGGGTGTCGAGGAACCAGTTTGTTTGATTATTTTCTGAGTGATTAAAAAAATGATGAGTATGTAAGGAAAAAAATGAATGAATGGATGTGGATGTATGAGTCTATTTATTTGTGCCAAGGAACCGTATGCCTCATTGTTTTGACATGTATGAGCTTCTTTGAAACTGTTTCACAACTTGATCTCATATTATTTCACAAAATACTTGCAGCCAAACTCTTGTGTTCCTACGATTCTCTGGCGACCTAGAATGAGATGAGAATGAATGATATTATTTTCTTTATTTTCAACATGTGTTTTTTTGTTTTTTTTTTTGAAGTATGAATGCATGAAGATATAATGTTGGATGATGATGATTATCATTTGTATAACATGCATGAAGATATGTGTTTTTGTAGACCCTTTTTTATGCATGAACGTGATATAACAGATTTTTTGTGGAAGAACAAAATGATATGATGCCCCTTGTGTCTTAAATAGGTTAAACCTAAAATTAGAGATTTTCTAACCTAAGGGGTCTATAGTCTTGTATTGAGTGATAGATCTCATGGTGGCTCTAATCACATTCTCACCAAAGGCCTCTAGAGCTAAAGTCTCCTCTTGAATATTAACCGCAACGATAGATAACTATCCGGTGCGGAATACCCAGAGGGAGCACACTCTAGATGAAGTTCTCGCAATAGCCAGAAGGAAAGCAAATTTCAATTGACCATCACCTAACCTCCACTTAACTTAAGCTTTGCTCTGACCTGGGTATAGGGCCTTACTCACATGTGTGTGCGAACGTGTAGGTGCGGTGTGTGAGAGGGGCAACACCCTAACACTACCCAAGCTGCAAAACAAATGAAATATACAAAATATGGTCTTCTATCCTAAGGTTCAATACATGCATAATATTCACAACAAATATTCACAAAAGAACAATAAATAAATGAATAAATAAATAAGTAAATAAACAAATGAATAAGTAAATAAATAAATAAATAAATAAATAAATAAATAAAAACAAGGGAAATTAAACATAAGAGTTAACTATTTAGCACAATCAGTTATTTAGGCTTGACTCTCTAAAAAAAATGTCCCCAGTGGAGTCGCCAGCTGTAGCGACCGAAAAATCCGGAGGGATTTATTCGAGTTTAATGGAGCCGCCACCAATAATTTATTTTCGAAGGAAAAATATTGGAAAAACCTTTTTTTGAAGAAAAGTGGTCCTTAAGACCGGATTTGAGTTCGGGAGTCGATTATGCGTAGGGAAGGTATTAGCACCCCACGACATCCTTTCGAAAAAAGTTACCTCTAATTGATTGTGAAAAATTTATTAACTTCTAAAAAAATATTTATTTCCCTTTTATTAAAAAAAAGACAAGGATTTACAATGATGAAATAAATAAAAAAAAGGGGGCTTAATAAAAGTTGTTTATTTTTGTGCTTGACAGGAGTATGCTCCTGCTCCTACGTATCTCCGGGTGCAGTGGAGAAATCAAAGGCTACGTAGTTCTTGGGTAGAAAATGGTTGCGTGTTGGTTGATTTTAATTGTATATTTTTTTATGGAAAAAAGGTAGGTTTTGTAGGGACCAAACAAGAAGCAATCAAGAGTGGTCCTTACCAATAACCTATTTTGTTTAGAAAATTAACGGTGTTCGTAATGATCAAACGTGAAGCACTCTCGAGTAATCATTACTAGTAAAAAAAAACTTAATTTTATTTTTATGAAGAGGATAGGTTTTCATGGGGACCAAACAAGAAGCAATCAAGAGTGGCCCTCACTAATAACCCATTTTTGTTTTGAAAATTAAGATATTTGCAATGACTAAACGGGAAGCAATCTCGAGTAATCATTACTAGTAAATTAATTTTCATGATTTTTATCATGTGATTTTCAAGAAAAATAGGGTCTCAAAATTTGTATGTGAAATTTAGTTGAGTGAAAATGTACTTGTTTGGCTAGTAAAAAATTGTGTTCATGTTTATTAGATAAAAAAAAACAAAATTAAAATTGACAAATGGACATATAAATTGATCTAGAAGAACAAGACAAAAGGAAAGACAAAATAAACACGTTCAGCTTGGCAAATGGCAAATAGGCTACGAGCCCAACAACACAATATCACACCAAATGAAAACAAAAGAGAGACCTAGAAATTTCTATTAGGTGGGAAAAGAATTAGGGGAGGCGAGCAGCAGAGCTAAGAAGAAAGCAAGGCAAAGAAGAAAAAAAAACAAAATGGGTCAGTAAAAACAAATGGGCTACGAACCCACAAAGCAAATGACAAGGAGCAGGTCTAGAATCTTCTGCCAAGTTGAAATGAAAGGAAAAAAAATAGGGAAAGAGAAAGATGAGGCGCAGAGGGAGAAAGAGAGTTGATGAGAGAGAAAGAGAGAGGGGGAGGGCGAGAAGAAGAAGGGGAAAGGGAGGGCGCGGCCGCCGCGGGCCAGCCGCGATCGAGAATGAGAGGGGAGGAGAAAGTGAGAGAAATCAAGGGAGAGGGAGGCAGATCGTGGTGGAGAGAGAGAGAGAGAAGGAGGGAGAGCGTGGGGGAGAGAGAGAAAGAAAGGGAGAGAGGGGGAGACTGAAAGGGAGAGGGAGGATCTGCGTGGCCCAGGCCAGAGAAAGCAAACCGAGAGGGAGGTCGCGAGTGAGGAGACACAAGCGACGGTCCCAGTGGCGGCGCGAATGGCGTTTCGTGGTGGTACTCGTGACGAGGCACGCCACGAGGTTCCAAAACTCTCTTCTTCTCTCATTTTCATTCTCTGCCCATTTCAGTTTCTTCTCTTCTCTCAATTTTCTCTCTAAATTCTTTCCATCTCTCAGTATTTTATTTCACTGGATTTAAGAAAATTGTTGCTACTATTCTTGTGCTAAAAATCTGATTTTGAATGCTTATACATCATTTGTTTTAAAAGAAGCAAAAATCGACCTGGATTTGTGACTCTGATGAAGACCTTTGGTTGCCACTGCCTTGTTTCTTTTCTCTCAATCGTGCGCTCCTTTTCTTTTCTCTGCTTGAATTAAGTGAATTAATACCTAATGTATAGTCTCTAATTCTTTATTTTGGTGATGAAATTCTCCTCTCTCGGTGTTGTGTTTTTAACGCGTTTTATAGAGGATTCAGAACTATGTTACTGTGTTTTTTTTTTCTTTCATGAGAATGACGTCTTTTTTCTTTTTCTGATGAGCCTTATTCAACAATGTTGCCTTTTCCCATTTTTTCACTATTTGGTGCTCTAATACTCTGATCAAGAGCATTTGTTTTCCCAATCATCTGCAGCTTCTGTATTCTAGGCTGTTTAGCCTTGTTTGACTCTTTTCTTCTGACACTGCTTTGCGTTGTTGTGCAGTTAAATAGAGGTAGGGAGACAGTGATGGTAATGGTGCCAAAATAAATTGCATGATCTTAGTAGGAGAGTCTAGTCTTGAAGAAGGGTAATTTGGTTTCAATCCCAAATAGGCGAATGGGCAGAACGTGGCCATGACTACTTTTATGAGTTTGTTCTTTGTGTGTATATATATATTTTGTGTTGTAAGTGAGTATTGTTGTATAATAGAGCCAAAGAGAAAGGTGCAAAAGTTGTCAGGGTTGGTGTTGTGCAGCGTGAGGAGATTTGCACCATTTTTGCGTGATAAAAGACTGTGCCGGGAGGATGGATTTGGTTTCCTTGCCAAAAGAGGAGTGCAATGTGTCCTTTATGCCTTCTTTATTATTTTCGATTCCTTATACTTGTATTCTTTTTATTTTTGTATTTGTTTTATCTGTGTATTAATGAGCAAGCAAGATGGAGATGATTTTTGATTTTTGATTTATTGATTTGTTTTATTTTTTAATGGGAAAAGAAAAAAAGAAGTTTGAAAAAAAAAAGACGAACAAAATTGGGGTATAACAAATAGCAAGTTTGTAAGTGTGTTTGTTTCATGGATTCCAAATTTATTCCCATGAATCTAAGGGTGGGAATAAAAAATTCCCATGTTTGTTTGAAGAAAACAAAATTTATTCCCAGGAAAGATTTTTATCCGGGAGAAAAACTTTCCCATGTTGCCCGGCATCTTATTCCCTCCTTACGATGGGGGGAAATTTTTATTCCCAGGAGTTGGAACCGGTTATTTGCATAAAAGTACTGCAGTACCCCCACTACTATTGCATGTGTAACCGTTCTTGTGACGTGACACGACATTTGATTTGTTTTGTAACACGGCATTCCTTTTTTTAATACGGGTTGAATTCATTGTTATTCATTTTTATTCACATATTAGTCACATATAGGGCCACTAGAAAGAACTCTCTTATTATTTTTTATTATTCATTATACTCATCATTTGCTTTTGCTACCATTTTAATTAAAGTCTATTTTTCAACCCATATAAATTGTTATATTGAAAATGTGAAATCCTTTTTTTTTATGTTATTAAAACAGAGGATGGAATTTGTGATTTCTTATTTTTTTTTTGCTCGATGGAATTTGTGAATTTTGTTACCAATCGTTGGCCAAATTCACAATAATAATGACGATGTCTTATAAAATGAGGGTATTTTGATAATTGCAATATTTATTCCCAGGAATACAAGTCATAGACCAAAGATGCTTGAAAATTATTCCCAAAAAATTTAAGAAAGATTCCCAAGAATTTGAACCGTTAACCAAACATGTTTTAGAAAATACCCAGCAATAACAATCCCAGTAATAACATTCAAGGGCATATGATTCCTGGGAATGTATTTCCCAACCTTGAAACAAACGCCCCCTAAGTGTCTTTTTTTTTAAAATTCAAATTCACAAAGGTGGCATGGTATATGACGTCCAATTAAATGACATGGTCCCTTCCTCAGGCCTCAGCTCCATCCACTCATCCATACCTATTTTGAACATTGAAACATAAAGAAATTAAAACCCAATTTTTTTGTGTTATGACTCCCGAACTTTAACTCCGATAAGCAAAAAACAACATCAACAGAAATTAAGTCTAGAAACCTATTAAATCACGATTCAAAAAGTTAATTTTTGGGGACAATGAGGACTCAGGGAAAAAAACCTCAGCAGTAAACGAACAAGAGAGGAAGAATCCAAGAAGCAAATCTGCCCAAATGAGGAAGCACAAGCCTAAAATCAACTTTAGGAATTGAGTGTGATGAAATATGGGAGAGGGGGTGAGAGGAGGATGAAGATGGAAAAATTAATCTTCTAAAAAAATGAGACTCGATATACGTTTAAATCGGTTCATGAAACCTTCTGGATATAACCATCCCGGCGACATCCATATGTTTGTATCTGAAGACCACTAGGTAGTTTGTCTGGATGTAGAAGTTAACTTCCGAACAAAGACATTTTGAAAAACAATAATTTACTAAATAAGGGGTGTGTTAGAAAATAGGGGGTATCAATGGTAACCCCAAATCTAGATGCACCATACGTTCAGTTTTAATCCAAGGGTTGAAAACTTCTAAACTTACTTATTCAATTGAGACGAAAAAAAAAACTTACTTATTCAACTATCTATACCATTATATAAAGAGAACAACTTTCAATAACTGTTTTTTGGTGTACTAATTTACTTTCTATTTTATCCTTGAGCAGTTTACAAGAAAAATAACTGCAAAAAAAAAAACTGCATCTTTTTCTTCTTACTTAAACTTCTATATATTTTTTTACAGGTATTCATCGTAGCGCAATAGAAATGCGGAAAGACGGGCATGATAGTGCCCGTCTTGCCGCTAGTTTTACTATAAAAGATATATATTGACAGGCTAAGAATCATGTAGTTGAAAAACTACTAGAAAGATTCAGGTTCCTACCCAAACATGTAAATTCTCATTCTTTTTCCTCCTAAATTTTATTCTGTATTTTCATTCTATTTAGATGTATATTTATACGTACCCTACAAATAATCAATATATACTTTGTTATTAGTTGGAAAATAAACCAATGCTTCTTAATATTGGAATTAAAGCATTTAACACAAGGGAAAGTGTCAAAGTCAAACAACGCCCTCCTCGTTATTTTTCGTTGTTCAACCTAGACAAGATGGTAATTGGCCCTTGCATTAAACTATGTATATTATCCGCTCACCATGACCTCAACGAACAACACCAGGCAAAACGTCGAAGTTTCCAATGGGGGCGCGTCCTTCAGGTTGCTTACCTTTCCGCAGAACTTTTCAACGCATCAGCATCAAATAACTTAGGTGACGAAGACTACAAGGTTCAGAATTTCACATCATCTAGATGCATATATTTGTCCCTAATTCATAAATCATTATACTTATACCCGATCACATCTCTTCGCAATTATCGATCCCCTTCACATTTTCTAGGACTCAATTAATTTTTCTCCCCAACGAAACATGAGTACTCATAACCAACGTTATATTCTTCTCTACACTTTGGCAATACTAACACTTGGCATCACATTACCTTCAGTCTCAGCTCGTTTCTTCCCTAACGCATCTTCAATCCCCACGTGGATGTCCAACCACGCGCCACCAGGCGCGTGGGACGCATACCGCAACTTCACCGGCTGTAGCCCCGGAAAAACGTACGACGGCCTCTCCAAACTCAAAAGCTACTTTAAACACTTTGGCTACATCCCCAACCCACCGCCGTCAAACTTCACCGATGATTTCGACGACTCATTAGAGTCCGCCGTTCGTGCCTATCAGAAGAACTTCAACCTCAACGTCACCGGTGAGTTAGACGACGCCACAATGAACCAACTCGTCCGGCCACGGTGCGGCGTCGCAGACATCATCAACGGCACCACCTCCATGAACTCCGGCAAGTCTAATACAAACGACACGCTGAAACTCCACACTGTTGCACACTATTCCTACTTCCCGGATCAGCCGCGGTGGCCGGAGGGAACAGAGGAGTTAACCTACGCCTTCGACCCGGAGGAAAACCTTGACAACGTCACCAAGCAAGTGTTCGCGAACGCGTTCGATCGATGGTCAGAGGTAACGACGATAAAGTTCCGCGAAACGACGTCGTACGGTGATGCAGACATCAAGATAGGGTTCTATAGTGGGGACCACGGGGATGGAGAAGCGTTTGACGGGGTTTTGGGGACGTTGGCGCACGCGTTTTCACCTACTAACGGAAGGTTCCATTTGGACAAAGCGGAGGACTGGGTGGTTAACGGTGACGTGACAGAGTCGTCGTCGTCTAACGCTGTGGACTTGGAATCTGTTGCGGTTCATGAGATAGGGCACCTTTTAGGACTAGGACACTCGTCCGTGGAAGAGGCTATTATGTACCCTACGATATCGTCGCGGACGAGGAAAGTGGAGCTTGTTAACGATGATATAGAAGGGATTCAACAACTTTATGGCTCCAACCCCAATTTCACTGGATCTTCTGCCACCACCGGCAGGGAGACCAGCCATGGTGCTCGCCACGTAGGGTCCCTGTTCTTCTCTCTGTTCGTCCTTGGGTTTGCATGTTTAATTTTGTAGATGAGAATTTTTTTTGTAATTTTTATTTATTGGGCTGTTTTATACGGAAAGTATATATATATATATATGATACGTGCGGGGCATACGGCTACGTATGTATATATAGACTTTTATTTACGGTCGAGCATCGTATATTTTGTACTATATTGACATTCTTCATTCTTTTGTGATAATAGTTTACTCTATTAAACAAAACGGTTTTTTGGTATTTACTATTTAGCATTTTTGTTTATTAAATCTTTTCTTTTCTTAGAGCAATATTAATACAGGTTAGAAGAAGAGACCGACCTGAGTTACTTTAAGTCAAATAGTAGGTTCTAATTTCGCTTTTAATTTCCCTTTCTTGACAACTTCTTTCCTTCTCTCCCCCTTCTCTCTTTCTCTCATAGTGGGTCCCAATACACCTGTCATGACACCTAGACATGTAACGGTACTAAAAGCAACATTAGTGCTGGTGATTTTAGCGCATTGTTTTAAGTAAAAAAAGTGGGCCCTCTTCTTAACACATGAGATTTGTCAATGAAAAGACATCGCTGTACACTCTCTCTCCGTGACTTTATTTTAGTTGCCGTCATTTCTGCTGTTTACGTTGCTAGAAATAAGAGAACGCGGCAATGACTTGTCTGCCATCAGTGCGTTGCTTAAAATAAGATTACGCAAAAAAAAAAAAGAGATTGCAACCACCACTAAAGATGCTCTAAGTTTCTGCGCTAAAATTGCTCTTAGAGAACTCCACGTTAACGGGAGGATTTGTAAAAGCTTATTAGATGTACACAGGTAAAATAAAAAGCTAATTTCTTGGACAGGAAATGGTTGAGCAGTTCAGACTTGTTCAATTAACAGGTATTATATTATTAACGTTGCAATCAAGTAGAAAAAACGTTTCAAGTATTGTTTGAATGACATGTTTTGAAAAAATAAACAACAGATCTTTGAGACTATTTTTGGTTGTGAAGGAAATAGGTAAGGTAGAAAAAATAACAGAAGAAAAATTGGTGGCAAAGTTCTAGCTAGGTTATTTGGATTGAGGAAAAAAAGAAAAAAGAAAAGAAATCAATGAAGTTCATTTATTGAACTATAACTATGATTATTACAACTTGCAAGTAACAGACTTTATATAGCTTAACTAATCTGAAGCTAATCACTAACTAACTCATACGGTTAATAGTAACAACACCAGGCCAAACGTCGAAGTTCCCAATGGTGGCGCGTCCTTCAGGCTTCTTACTATTCCGCTGGAATCATTCATACGAAACAGAACTTTTCAACGCATCACCATCAAATAAGTTTGGTGGACGAAGACCCATCACTATTTCATATCATATATATCTAGATGCAAATATCTGAACCTAACTTCATAAATCACAAAACTTATACCCTTTCATATCTCTCATCCCCCACACTTTCACATTTTCTGGGACCCATTACAGACTACAATTACTTTCTCTCCTAAAACGAAAATGATCAGTACTCACAACCAACGTAACTATCTCCTCTTCGCTTTGGCAATATTAGTAAAACTTAATTTAACATTACATTCAGTCTCATCAGCTTGTTTCTACCCCAACGCGTCCTCCATTCCTACGTTGGTAGCAAAGCACGCGCCACCAGGCGCGTGGGACGCATTCTGCAACTTCACCGGCTGCAGCCTGGGCAAAACATACGACGGCCTCTCCAAACTCAAAAACTACTTTCAACACTTCGGCTACATCCCCAACGCGCCACCGTCCAACTTCAGCGACGTATTAGAGTCTGCCGTCCGTGCCTACCAAAAGAATTTCAACCTCAACGTCACTGGTAAGCTCGATGAAGCCACAATGAACCAACTTGCCCGGCCCCGATGCGGCGTCGCTGACACCATCAACGGCACCACTTCCATGAACTCCGGCAAGTCCAACACAAACGACACACTGAAATCCCACACCGTCGCGCACTATTCCTTCTTCACGGACCAGTCACGGTGGCCGGCGGGAACAAAAGAACTAACCTACGCGTTCGATCCTGAACAAAACCTCGACGGTGTAACCAAGAAAGTGTTCGCAAACGCGTTCGATAAATGGACACTCGTCCGTGGAAGAAGCTGTTATGTACCCTACGATATCGACGCGAACGAGGAAGGTGGAGCTTTCGAACGATGATATAGAAGGGATTCAGCAGCTTTATGGCTCCAACCCCAGCTTCACTCGCGCTTCTGTAACCACTGCTAGGGACACCAGCCATGGTGTTCGCCACGTGGACTCGCTCGCTCTTATTCTCTTTGTTCTTCCTTGTATTTGCATCATTGCATGTTTGATTTTGTAGAAATGAATTTTCGATTCGAATCATCTTCTTCAATATTTTCTACTGCAATATCTCCTGCACTCATCTCAGCCGTCCGATTAATCCAATTGTTCAGAGTTTAAAAAAGAAAATAAAATGCTCCCTCACCCATCCGATCACGCATAAGATCAGTTTGTTTTCAGCCCCAGAATTGTTGCGCAGAAGATTGAAGAGCACCGATCTATTTTGTCGCGTCTGAGAGAGAGGAGGAGCACGGAGTAAGCTACCCGGTGGTCGCTCACGGCGGCGACATGGCTGCTACTGGAGTCGACAGGCCGGTGTAGAAACTTTAGGCGGCTACTCACGGCGGAGGTGGGCTTTGCGCGACGGAGACAAACAACGGGCTGCAAAAGCTGTTGGGAGTAACTCTCTTCTTGTTCTGATTTGGTTTTATCACATGGTTTTTTTTATCTTTGTCACAAGAGGGCCAAAATCACACGGGCCACTTGGTTTTCTTCTCTGAGGTGATATTTTGTGCAAGATTCCATTTTTTTTTTTCCTTTTTTTGTTTCATCCTTCCACATTAAATAAGGTTTTTGTTTTTAATGTATTTGGGTTTGAGCTGAATTAGCTCTATAGAGATATTTGGATTTTGCAGTGCATTAATGCATTTGCAATACACTTGATTATTCCTTAAATGATTGTTAATGCCTTATATGCATGGTCTATCTTTTGGTATTTCCAACTTGATTATTACCTGCATTTCCAGTAGCCATTGTCATTGATTAGCCAAAAAAAGTAGCCATTATCATTATGTACAAATATCATTGTATGCAGATTGCTTAGAAGGCCTGCAGTTGAATGCAAAGATGCATGTCTCAACAGTTCACTTAGCTGATAATATCCAACACCAATCCATTACGACTACATAGATGTTGATAATATCATTATGTTATTTCATGGAAGCACATTTTAGATGCTAGACTAGAAGTAATAGTCTCTCTCGGTCTTTCTAGTTAAAGTAAATTACAAGTTCTAAATTTTTTTTTTTAAGTGATAAATAGCTATAAGCAATCATGTAAATTAATACCTTTATTAATCAAACGGAATGATATAGCTTGGTCTTTTAAACCATGTCTAAATTGTACTGTCATTGTGCATAAGTTAGAAATGATATTGTCTTTCATATAGTTGAGATTGTTGCTTTTGTTTTGGAGGTATTTTTTGCTGAAATGGAGACCGAGTTATTAGAAACATCTGATGGAAACGACAAGGTTCAACTCTTATCAATAATGATATATAAGTTGTGTGTCAGATAGCTGTGTTCTAAGCATTGATTAATTGATGATATGTAGTTCAGTTGAAATTTGAAACTTGAAATAGTTGCACCTCATTTGTTGAGTGATTGACATCAAATGCATCATGGGTACAAATATAAGAAAGGAGGTTATAACTACTGAATTCAGTCACAAGGTCCACTGCTTCAGAACAAGTTTCAATATTTTACTTTTCCTCTCTGGTATGTAACATTTTATTTTTTTTCCTTGATTTGAGAGATGTTGTTTGTGGAATTTTTTTTTTTTGAAAATATGATTTTATTTATATATATAGAAAGCTCAGAGTACAAGTAGTACTACACCTCACACATACCAACCAAAACAATTAGACCCGACGTCTCACATATCGAGTGTAGAGTCTTACAATAATCTACCCCCTAGCAATACACCCGACGGGGTCAACATACCGCTCATAAAACATACAACGTAGAGACCTACCCTTAGCCAGAAACCAACGCCAAGACAAGGATCTGATACGATCAATCGTGCGGCCGTAGTCGGGCACCCTCCTTGAGAATATACATCCATTCTTGAGATCCCAAATGACCCAAAGTACAGTATGCCAAATCAGGTCCAATCCCTATCACCACCGAGAAGATGTTGCTAAACAAATGAATATATTCTTCAGCCATTGTCAAATGAATTGGTACAGAACCAGAACAGAGTATCCACTCTGTTTTGAGAGATTCCACTCTCTAAAAGATTGCTTAAAGCAACTCACTTAATTCATAAAAACTTAGTTTAAAACAGAGTACTAGCAACCCCTATTTATACTAGCTGGCAGGGGTAATATGGGCATTAAAATAAAAACGAAAATACATTAAAATATTACAAGTTGAACAAGTTGTGTGTGTCAATAATGGTGCAAGTTGGTTGTGTTAATAATGGTGCAAGATGGGGGGTTCATTCACTGACCCATATCATACTCCCCAAGTTTGAGAGAACTCGCCTTCAAGTTTAGCTCTTTCTTCCATGGCGATGGTCTTTGCCAAATTTTCACTGCTACTTCCTTGGATTTTTCTTTTGTTATCAAAGGCACTGGTGGCTTAGGTATCTTTGTAATTTCATTGGGTGGCGATGGTGCTAGTTTGACTTTTACTCCATCCTTCTCGAAGGAATAGGTGTTAGCGTAACCATCGTATATGACATAATGATCAAATTGCCAAGGCCTTCCAAAGAGAATGTGACAGGCATCCATAGGAATGACATCACACAGTACTGTATCTTGGTACTTTGTACCAATTGAGAATGTCACAAGGCAGTGTTTGGTAATCTTCACTTCGTTATCTTCATTTAGCCATTGTAATTTGTATGGATGAGGATGATCGTGTGTTGGCAGCTTCAGTTTATCCACCATGTAGTTGGATACTACAATTTCACAACTCCCGCTATCTATGATAACGCTACAAATCTTACTAGCAGTGGTGCAACAGGTGTGAAAAATATTGTGCCTTAACCATGGTTCTTCTCGGGCTCAGTATGGGCTTTTTCTCACAATTAACAATTCACCATGATCTTGATGCACCATTTCTTCATCATACACTGGCAGAACATCCTCTTTGGTTTCTGTTTCTTCCTGGTTTTCTTCCTCCTTGATGGTGGTTATAGTTCTTCTAGTTGAATAGTCTGAAGATATGTGTCCAAAACCCTGACATCTGTAACACTTGACTGCTTTGGAACTGGTCTCTTTTGGGGATTTGTATGGGGGTTTATTTATATAGATGGGTTGCAGGGTCTTTGATGCAATGGCTGAAAAATTATTTGTTGAAGAAGATGGTCAGTACAATAGAAAAGAGAATAAACAACGCTTCTTTTCAGCCTTTAATAGCGCTTCGAAGCGCTACTAAATCACCCGCTGCTGAATATGTTTCGAAAAAATACACTACAACATAAAACGACATAAACAATGCTTAATTTTAGCCTTCGCCAGCGCTTAAAACTGCTGTCTAATTGCCCGCTGGTGATTGTGATTCGAAAGTAAAGCGTTTGGCGAGCGCTGAGAATTTTGAAAATAGACAGCGTTTTTTTGAAAAAACGTTGTCTATATTAGATAATAGACACCGCTTTTTTAAAGAAGCGCTGTCTATTTTTGAATATAGACAATGTTTTTTTTAAAAGCGCTGTCTATTATACAAATAGACAGTGCTTTTTTGAAAAAGCGATGTCTATTATTTAATATAAACAACGCTTTTTCAAAGAAGCGCTGTCTATTTTGCATTTTTTTTATAGCTGTTTCAGTATGCCACATTCCATACATGTGATCCAATTCCTGCATCAAAGATTCACAACAAAGAAAACAATCACACATATAGAAAATACCATCACACACACACATACAGAATACCAACAAACATCACACACACACATACAAAAAATATCATCACACACATACAGAAAATATCAACCAATTAATCATTGACTTGTATATTTTTATACTTCAATTTGAATTTCTAACAAAATTTTGGCAGAGTCTCTCCTAAAATATGGACATTCCAAAATTTAACTAATACCTGTAACAAAAAGAAAACCATATACCAGCCAGCACAAGTCACTATACAAGTCTACCTAGTATGCAATTCACAAATACTTAATCTACCAAACAAATCTTTGAAGTAACCAATTCATAAATATTTAATCTACCAAACAAGATTTTGAAGTAATTTGATTTATTACCTTTGTGACTTAAGAGTGCAACTATCTCTGGTGCTATCTCTGGCTCGGAAGATATTCTTCATACATGTAAAACAAACTTTCTTGCCACGTAGGAGCACCACTCTTCCTTTAATTCATGAATTTGAGAATCAGAGTATGACTGGTAATAACAGTCGGGAAAGTACTGCGAAATGAAAAATAACTCATATTAGAATTAAATTGGAAGAATGGTGAAATGTAAGAGTAATTAAAGTAGAACAAATTGCATACCTCCTTTGGGACTTCCATTTGGTTGTGAACAATAATATCTTTAATATACTTCAGAACATAGTACCCACAATCATTGTTGTTTGGTTGTTTGGGGCACTATAAAATTAAAAATATTAAATCAATATAGATTTAATTTTTAAAATTAAATAATTGTGTAAGTATTTTGATAAATACCTTTACAGTTATCCAGTTAAATGCAGTGGGTGATTTGAAAAATCGAGACGGCCTAGAACTTCCATCAAGTCGTCGAAGAATTTGTACAGCCCTGAGTGCAAAAACAAACATCATTAGTTTTGAATCATCAAAATTCAAAATTCATAGCACACAAAACTCAAAATAAGCACAATTTAACACTAGAATATTAAATTCTTACTGGTCGTACATATCTTTCATTTTTTTAAGGCAGCTCAAATTCCTTTGCAATGGATCTAAATAGTACACCGTGTTTGCATTGAGATTGATTGCTAACAATACCCAATGTTGCCTACAAAAAAGTTGATTAAGGAAATCCTAATTAGCAAGTCATCACATTTCACAAAAATTAATATATATATATATATATATATATGATTAAATCAAATGACTCACCCTATATTACACGATGACAAAAACAATGTCTCAGACTCAGGGTTTGCTAGTGCCAAGCGTTTAGATATATATGTTTTAGCCTCGATAACCTTGTCAAACAACAAATCTGTGCTCTCTGGGCACAAGAACACAAACCTCTGAGCCCATCCTTCTGGGATCAGTATCTCATAATACAAGTACCTTAAATTGAACGTATACAAATTAATGAATTAATAATAACTTCAATATTAATTTAGGTGAAACAATGAAAAAACACATATAGTTTAAATTTAAATGTAGTACCTCATATATATAATAATAGTAACCTGACTGATCCAAGCGCCATAAGTAAAAATTTCAGACAGTTCTTTCTTGGCACCGAGATACAAGGGGTAATCTTTTATATGCCCCAAAACTTCTGAAGGAATATTTACAATCAGGGTTGCTCCATCAACCAAAGTAGCATATCATGGGCTTGAAGAAACATAAAAAAGGTTGTAGCAGCAGATATGGAAGGGGAAGGTTGAGAGTTGCATTCTTTGCTGGGGATGTAATTGACCCAACTGTTTGCTACTTCCCCTTGCCCTTAACCTTGTCCTTGGGTTTGGATTGTACGGGTACCTAAATATTTTGCATTAATTTCAGTAAAGATACATAGTTAGTGACCACGAAATTTAATAAATATATTATTATGAATCTTGTTTATTAAAAAATAACACGTCACTTACTCTTACGAGTTGCTGCGGCCATGCCACAAAAGTACCTATTGCCTCTCCCATGTTGTTGATACCTACGTCCTGAATTGGAATTGGCAACGGTGCTTCTGCCTTGTAAGAAATGTCAACTCTGACTTTCACATAACCAGGAGGTAATGGACAATTGTGCAACTTAACACTTAAATCAGTGTAAGAATTGCCCTCACCAACTTGTCGATACGACCCAAGCAAAAGCAAGGAACACTCTACGATGCCCTAAACCATGAATTAATAAAGAAAATATTAGACATGATAAATCAATGATGCAATACGTACGAGTAACGCGAACAATTTCTAATACTTAATTACCTTAGATGACTTAATAGTGTATCTATCCATGGGTAAAGTAGGCTCGTGTTCCTCCTCCGGTTCCGGTTCCATTACCTCCACCGGTTCCTTAAGTAATCAGGATCCACAATAATATTAAGTTAGAATGCAATTCACAAATACTTAGTCTACCAAACAAGTCTTTGAAGTAATTTGATTTACCTAGTGAGACCTAAGAGTGCAACTATCTCTGGCGCTGAGGTGTCGATCCATCTCTACTGGTCCCTTGTTCTGAGGCATATTACTTTTCAATTCCTGGACCTCCGGAAAGAGATGGGCTACTATCTTTTTCAACTCTTCATTTTCATCTTTTCTAGCGCGCTTTGATTTAAGAAAAATAGTCTTTTAAGAAACACCAAATCCCACGCCGCTTACACGACCATAATACTCTCTGATTAGTATGGCTTTGGTAAGGATGTCTGTTACCCCCTGTGCCACAGACTGTTGAGATAGGCTCTCCTGAGACACACAAATATTATTAACAAAGATTGTTAAATATTATCACTATCATAAGAAAATTGCAAATGAAAATGTTAATTAATCTATCATACTTACAATTTTATCATCAACTTCCATAGTGGGGGTCCACAATCAGACCACCCCTATTGCGGCGAGCTTCTATCCACAAGAAATGGCGATCAATTGATGTTGTTGTTACATCTTCTCCAGACACTACAAGAAAAGAGTGTATTACCAACGAAAATTTACCGACGGCCCCGACTCCGTCGGTAAAATTTTAATTACCGACGGCCAAACCGTCGGTAAGGCGACGGAAAAAATCTGATAGCGAAATTTTTTTTGCTAGTTTTTCGACGGCTAAGCCGTCGGTAATTACAAACGGCTTAGCCGTCGGTAAATAAAAAATATGAACGCTGAACTAAGGGATTTTATTTTTTTATATTACCGACGGCTTAGCTGTCGGTATAGTCGTAATTTGGGGTTTGAAATTTTTCATTACCGACGGCTCAGCCATCGGTAAATAGTTAGGTTGGGCAGTAAAATGTTTTGTTGTCCCGCATTAATTTATGTGGACGGTGGTTTATTTGCGATGACCTTACCGATGGCTAAGCCGTCGGTAATATTCACACAGATTTTAATTTTTATTCCCTCTCCTTGTCATTCTCAAAACCCTTCCCACTCTCTCCTTCTGCTCTCCACAGACGCTGAATCTCTCCACCGTACAACTCTCCACAGAATCAAATTTCCTCACAAGTTTGATTTCTCAATCTTAGGTTCTGCAATTTCAAAACTGTTGTGTCAGAATTCGTTTTATTATTCGGTTCATTTTGCTATCTCACTCTGTTTACTTGCTACCATTGTTGTCGTTATCTTTTTTATTTCTAATCATTTTCCAATCTGTTGATTACTCTATAGTCTATACATGCTTTGTTATCTTCAAATTATCAACTGTTGGTGATGTTCTTTTCCTTTGCAGAGTCGATCGAGTTCTCAGATTTACCAATACATATGTTGCATCAATCCCTACGCAGTATTACTATCAGGTTCCCAGCTTCTATTACTGAGATTCATTTATTTTTCACTTTTTTAATCCCTTTTGTAATTATTTTTTTTTCCATTTGTTCCTTTACTCTATCTTGCACTCCTAGTGAAATATGGGTAACACTACTAGTTGACAAGTGTGAAAATATAACTATTGGTGGGGATTGGATGCCCGATGCCCACCAAAGAAATTTTGTCGCACTAAAGCTGAGATAATGTCTCAATGAGATGTAATTGTATCAAATTTGCTATAGGCTGTCTAAGAGTGTTGAACTCATTTCTCTGCTTTATATCTTTTCATTTTTGCACCAGGGACAGAGAACTTATCATGGTGTAAGATTCAATTTTATAATGGGTGGTAGTAAAAAGAGAGTTTGCATTGAAAACCACGGCAAGAAACAAAATAATGAATTCTATCTGAGACCTCGCCACTAATCTTTGGTTCTTGTGAAGGTTTGTCTTTTTGTCCCGCGACATATTGGCAATCAACTGTCACAAGATCTGGATAAAAACTTAGCATCATGTTTATGATATATATGTTTTATCTTAGGTGACATGATCTTAAGTGATAATGTAATAAAATAGATTTATCCTATATTTATGGTATAGCTCTTCTGTGTTCTTAGATCAGATGAGAATTTTGGTATGTGCTATATTTTTGGCTATGTAAAGGTAATATTAACAAGCAAATGATGCCATGAAGTAGATCGTCTTCAGAAAGCATGATATATATTTACTCCTTAAGAGGAGAAAGAAGTGGGGAGGATTTTCCATTTTACATGATGTGTTTTGTAGAAAGCTTAACAACGGATGTAACAAGTTCATGTATTTGTTTTATATGCGTAATTAAAAGTTCACCAGGACAAAAGAAAAAGTTAATGTTTGCTGGTTTTAGATGATTCTCGACGATAATCAAATGAAAAAAATTAGATAGTCCAAATCACTATTCATCTTCACCTCTATTGCCAAGAAAGTAAATATTAAATTATTAGTAGTGTTTTTATAGGGAGGGAGGGGTTGGCAGCTGAAATGGAACGATGGTTGAGAAAAATATCCTGTGCATGGAAACCTAAAGTAACTTTAGTAGTAAAAATTATTTATTTTGGTAGAGGGGTTATTACTTTATTAGTAGAGCAAGCACTAAATAAAATTGATTGAAATGGCTTCAAGCATGTACAATTTACAAAATATGAGGTATAAGCAATTCCATGTGAGCTTTAAGCTCCTTTTTTGATCCTATATTTGTTCTCAGATTGTTCATCACATCCCTTTGGATTTTTGTTACTAAGTTTTGACTATGCTACATTTTTCTATGCAGGCCTGAGTCATTGGGTATAGTTGTTGGTATTGTCTTCTTGGTTGTGGCAATATTATTTCAGTATTTCAACTTCACATCAGATTCAATGTAAGTATATATTAAAGTTACAAGTATGTTAATCTGACTTTTAAGTACAAAGATTAGTATCTTGGGATTGATATCAATATTTAAAGCAATGTATTTCTCTTGATTTCTTTCTTTCTATTCAATTTTTAAGAAGGTAGCACTTTGGTGCTTGAATTTATTCTCTACTTGCAAATTACTCCATTGGTCTATGTTGTTGGACATGATGGTTCCTCATAGTCTCTACAAATTGCTTGTAAATACATTGATAGCTCGCATCAATCTTCTTCTCTTTCTCTGTTGCTGCTTCAGTTTGTTGTTTGACTCTCTCAAAATTGTCCACCAGCAGCAGAAGTTTTCTAATGACTTCTTGTTGTGCGTTAGATTGGGTGTTAAGTCTATCTTTGTCACATCTTTTCCTAAAATTATCAAAATCTGCTTATAAGCGGATATATTTCTCCTTAGCAAAGAACTTTTTCTCACGATAAAGTTGATACTTTCAATCAATTTATTCTTTTCATTTGCGATTGAGTGTATTCTCTCTTCAATCTGTGATGCCACTTTTTCATTGCCATTAAGAAAGGCTTCCTTGTATGCTTCAATAAGGACCACCGAAATTTGGGTAAAGGTTTTTGATCTTCATCATCATTTTTCAAGCTTGTATCATTCTGAGTCTCCTCTGTTTCATCATTTGTCTATGGAATACAAGACAGAGAGAAGATTTAGCTGGGGATATAATTAAGGAAAGGAACAACTACTGAAACAAAAATAACTAATTGCAGATTAAAATAAAACAAATTTCAAATGAAAATTAGTAATTTAAACAATGCAAAGTTAGTGAGGAAGAATGGGAGGTGCAAAGTAAAATTAAATGGATGTAACTGTACATTTCAAGCTTATTTAAGAGAAATGTTAATTAGCATTTCTTAACACACTCTTTATGAACGGTCTCGTAATTTGATCACTTTCTTAAAAAATGTGTTGATCTTTTAAAAAATGTGTAGCTTAGATGCATGATTGGCTTGTTGGGATTGTTTTTTGTTATTTGATTATAAATCACATGCTTTAATTTGGGAAAAATAGAAAATTAATTGAGAAAGTGGCTTATTGTTTATTGTGCTTTAATTTTTATATTATTTGATTTGATATAATATAATGTTGAGTTACCTCCCTTGAAAAATGAGTACAAGGAGAGGTCTGCTGATTTTATATTTAATTTGAATTGATGTAGTATAATGTTGAGTTATCTCTCTTGGAACAGTATAAGCAGAGTTTTTTGGTCGCCTTCCTGAAAGTGACTCATTTCAGAAATGGATGGTTACCCTCCAGATCGGAGTTGGGTATATGATAGGCTTTATCCTGGTAGAGGAGGGGTGAAACCAAGCTTTGCAAAAGGGATTGAAGAGTTTATATTGAAAGCTAGAGTATAACCTGAAGTTGCAAGTAATGGTGGAATCAGATGTCCTTGTGACATTTGCAAGTTTAGGAGCATATTGTCTGAAAGAGAAGTCAAGGTCCATCTGTATCGTGTTGGGTTCCAACCAAATTATTGGTATTGGACTGAGCACGGTGAAGGAGCGCCACGTGTTCACCCAGTAGATGTGCCTAGTAGTAGTGGATAAATGGATAATGATGATCCATTCACGCTAATGCAACATATGGTCGACGATGCGTTTAGGCCTATATATGACTTCCAAAGTATGGGTGATGTGGGCAATGAGGAAAACGAGGAAGATATTCATGAAGACGATGAAGATATTCATGAGGAGCCCCCAAATGCTGACGCCCAAGAGTTTTATGATTTGCTAACTGCTGCAAACGAGCCCATATATGAAGGTGCTTCTGAGTCAAAGCTTTCAATATGCGTGAAATTGTTGGCATGCAAGACAAATTGGAACATTCCTCAAAAGTGTCTTGATTTCATTGCAAGTATGTTGGGAGACATGTGCCTTCAAAGGAGAAATTGGCAAAAAAAATTTACCAAGCAAATAGATTGGTGTCCATGCTAGGTTTGGAATCTCAAAAAATTGATTGTTGTGTTAATGAGTGTATGTTGTACTACAAGGATGATAGTGCTGAATGACGATGTAAGTTTTGTCAAGAACCACGGTATGTTCCCCGTAAGACTGGGATGGGTAAGTACAACGATGTTCCAGCAAAGAGGATGTTCTATTTGCCAATCACTCCTAGGTTGAAAAGACTGTATGCATCAATGGAGACTGCAGCTGAAATGAGATGGCATTCTCACAATAGATCTGGGTCAGACATTTTACGTCATCCATCTGATGGTGAAGCTTGGAAGCATTTTGGTGCGGTGTATCCAGACTTTGCAAACGAACCAAGAAATGTAAGGCTCGGTTTATGTTCCGATGGGTTCACACCTTACATTCAGGCATCTACAACCCCATATTCATGTTGGCCGGTTGTTGTGACCCCATATAATCTCCCCCCCTGAAATGTGTATGACTAAACCATTTATGTTTTTGACTTGCCTCGTACCCTGACCATCTAATCCGAAAGAAAAAATAGATGTGTTCTTACAACCTTTAATAGATGAGCTGCAACAGTTGTGGAATGAGGGTGTTTTGACTTTTGATATCTCTAAAAAGCAAAACTTTCAAATGAGAGCATCCTTGATGTGGCAAATTAATGATTTTCCCGCATACGGTATGTTGTCTGGGTGGGGTACACAAGGTAAATTGGCATGTCCCATATGTATGGACAATACAAAGTCGTTTAGATTAAAATATGGGGGGAAAAACTCTTGGTTCGATTGCCATCGTCGATTTTTACTGTGTGAGCACAAATTCAGAAGAAGTAAAAAGAGGTTTACAAAAAACAGGGTTGAGAAACATGGGCCTCCTGTAATACTAACGGGTGATATCATATGGAATTGGGTCAGTGGAGTTCCAAGTGTGGTAGAAGATGGAAAAGTTAAAAAGTTACCTGAGTATGGACATAGTCACAATTGGATAAAGCGAAGCATATTATGAGATCTTCCATACTGGAAAGACAGTTTATTAAGGCACAATCTAGATGTGATGCAAATAGAGAAAAATGTATTGATAATATGTTTATGATAGTCATGAATGTTAAGCGTAGAACAAAGGACAATGAAAAAGCAAGAATGGACTTGGCCCTCATATGCCAACGTAGTGACTTGGAGTTGATTCCAAAGGCCAATGGAAAAATGACAAAACCAAAGTCAAATTATTGTCTTTCTTCAGGTGAGGCAAAAAATGTGATGAAGTGGATGAAAGAGAATAAGATGCCAGATGGGTATGCTTCAAATTTGGCAAGATGTGCAGATGTTAATAGAGGGAAAATGTACGGGATGAAGAGTCATGACTGTCACATATTTATGGAGTGTTTGCTCCCATTTGCATTTAGTTCATTGCCTGACCTTGTGTGGAGACCACTTACAGAGTTAAGTCAATTCTTTAAGGGCTTGTGCAGTAATAATTTGAGCGTAATGATTTGATCAAATTGAATGAAAACATTCCATTAATCTTATGCAAACTTGAAAGAATCTTCCCACCAGGATTCTTTGATTCAATGGAGCATCTTCCAATTCACCTCCCACACGAGGCAACAATTGGTGGTCCAGTTCAATACCGATAGATGTATCCATTTGAAAGGTATTCGTTGATATCTGCAATTATCTCCCTCTATATTGTCATATCTTTATTATAAGCCATTTTATTCTCATTTATTTGTAGAATGATGGGTGATTTTAAGCGGTCAGTGAAAAACAAGGCTAGAGTAGAAGGCTCAATATGTATGTCCTACTTACAATGGGAGACAACATATTTTTGTTCACATTATTTCAAAACGATTGACTTGTATGCCAAAAGTCAACGTAATGAAGCTGCAAGAGTGAATGACGATGTCACATCAACATTGCCAATTAGCAATGGACTAGGACGTCCTAGTGGGCAATCCAAAGCTCACTGGTTGAGTGATGCTGAATGGAGGTCTGCACATGTACACATCCTCATCAATTGCATCGAGGTTAAGCCATATATTGAGTAAGTAATACACCATTAAACCCACACTCAATGTATTTACTAGTATATACTTACAACAACTCTGTCTTTCTTGGCAGTTTCTTTTTGCAATATAACTCCATCGATGAAGCAGATCCTTCAGCTCAAACTCGTATTTATGCTGAATTCCCAGAATGGTTTCAGTCCTATGTAAATATTTGACCAAAAGCCTATAGCAAATAAATTGTCTTCTCATCCTCATTGTGAAATGTCTTGTTTGTATAGGTTACTAATGAATCAAATGGCGTGACTGACATAAACTTGATATCATTAGCTTGGGGTCCAGAGTCAAAGGCCATAAGTTGGCACAAATACTTCATTAATGGGTATAAATACCACACACAAGCATGGGCTCAGGGTAAAAAGACCATAAACAGTGGGGTTTATGTCAAAGGGGTTACAGAAGGAGGAGAAGATGATTTCTATGGTGTCATACAACATATCTACGAGTTAACGTATCACAAGTTGCCTGACAGGGTTGCCTTGTTTTATTGTCAATGGTTTGATCCAAGACGGAATAGAGGAACCAAAGTTCATCTGCAACATGGCATTGTAGATATCAAGATGAACAAGCATTATGATCGTTACGATCCATTCATAATTGCACAAAAGGCTAGACAAGTGTATTATACCTTACCCAGATATGAGGACAGACAAACGTGGTTGGTGTGCAGTGATAAAAACAAAGCCCAGAGGCCGTGTAGAGGTGAATGAAATTGACGATGACATTCCCTATCAAGATGAAGAGATGACACGCATAGAGCAGATAATTGAAATTGAAGAAATGGATTGCTTGCGTGATCAAAGACATAGTGATGAAGAGGTCGATGTTACGTCAATTCCAAACATTGATATTGGTAATGAAGTTGACATGGATGTCGACGATGATGATAATTATGAGTCTGAGCTTGACTCTAATGAGGGAGATGCTGATATGGCTGTGGATGATGAAGATGAAGACATTGACTAAAGTTATTGTACTTATTTATTTTAAAAGTTAGTGAAGTCATTGTACTTGCTTATTTAAATAGTTAGTGAAGTCATTGTACTTGTTTATTTTAAAAATTAGTGAAGTCATTGTGCTTGCTTATTTAATTATTACACATGTTGACTGATAATATGTGTGAACATATATGTGAATGCTTTTTTTTTATAGGTGCCTCCTAAAGAGAAAGAGCATCGTAGGTCTAAGCTGCCTACGAAGAAGGCTAAGACGATTTTGCCACAATAATTAGCAAATCGATTGACACAGTCACCACTGGAGGACGATGCTAGCACACCACTCTGTGAGGCTAGTCAGCAACCTCTCGCCAGTGATCAAGTGATACCACCTCCCTGTCCCTATAATGATGATCCCAACCGGATTCGTACTCTCCTCCTGCATGTATGTTTTTATCTAGTTGTTGGATTTTTTTTAATTGCTTTCCCTTTGTGGTAACAAATTGATTTTTATTGTATGAGCATGTTTCCCCTTCACCGCAGGCGACATCCATTTCTGAGCAGCACACTCCTTCGAGTCAGGATGATGCAGGTGTAGGACCTTCGCACACTGTACGTAGTGGTCCGATAGTGCAGGGGTCACGATATTCCCATCCGGCCGGGACTGAGGCGACACCTAATGGGAAACCCATCATTAGGGTTCATGGCAAATCGTACGTCACTTTATAGCCTAATTTTTGGATTTGAAACTTGTTGTGTATGCCTAAAAATATGCAATCTGGTTTGAAAATTACTCAATGCTCTTAACCATTGCCGGTTGGAACATTGTTTCTGAAGTATTCCAAGTCTGTAGTATCTCATTTTTCCTTTCTCTGAGAGCATGCATCCTTTCTCTGCTTCAGTTCTCAGCTCCTCATTAACATTTTAGATCTGGTTTATTTCAAATTTGTTTGCCTACTTGCCTTTTTGTTTTTTACTTGAAATTCAAAGGGATGGTTTTTGTTTGTTGTTTCTGCCATTTGATTTCAATGGAGATTATAAGTATTCATTGGGCAAACATACTGTTTCACTGATTGCCATTTTTCGTTGCTTTAGAAGTGTGTTACATGGTTTTTTTTTGTTTATCCTTTTCCTGTGGTTGCAAAATTGGGATATTAATTAAATAATACCTGGTCATATTAGAGAACCAGAGCCAACTTTGATTTGTTTTTCTTACTGAAGAAATTTTAAATCCATGTTAAAAACCATGAGGGTGTTGTAAATTTTACAGCACTAATTTTCTCATGTTTAATTTACAGCACTAATCCCACCTTTGAGGGTGTTGTAAATTGATTTTGCTTCCCTTAGTTTTATATTTTGATGCAGTACCTATTAGCCTTCCCCCATTATTTTGATTTTAATGAATATGCTTGTACATGATTCAAATAAACAAACTTAAACATGTATTGAAATGGTGAACTCATGTTAGAAAGATCTCTTTGAAGCTATAGTTTTCAAATACAGGGCTTTCTAGTTGATACAATGTCCGATACGTGAGTGATGCTAATTGAAATTGAAATTTCACACATACACTGTCCCTGAACCTAAGATAGGAAAAAAATTGTTTACTTAGATTTTCAAGAACATTCCCACTGTTTGTATTTCAAGCATTCATTCTTACCCAGTTCAAGCATTCAAGCATTGATTTTTGGTTTTATATCTTATTTCGCAAGGGTTAAAGAAAACAAAGGTAGTTTGAGAATACATCTTTAGTTAATGCTGATATTATGCTTATAACTTATTTATAGGTTCATCCCGGGTAAAGTAGCCTCTAAGGCCATCACCGCGGTCATTCAATCACAGTTCCGGGGAACCATATCATACTTGGGGAGAGATTCCAGGAGAGACGGTGGAGAAATGGTTTGAGAAATTTGAAGTAAGATAATGTTACTTTTCTTATTTAAGGGTTTTCGTTATTGTGTGTTAATATTAATAATGAATATTGATCTTATTTGTAATATAATATTGTAGGAGCATGTTTCGTGGGATCGTAAAGACCATTATCTGGTTGAGAAGCTCTTCAACACCAAAGGCTCAAAGCGTCTTTCTGAGATGCTTATGGAGGTGAGGAAGAATGGTAAACGCCCAACCTGGATAGGTGAGGGGGCTTATGCAGAACTTAATGCCAAGTGGAAGGCTCCAGACTATAAGGAGAAATGCACCAAGCCCAAGCAGAACCACGCTTCTTCTAAGGGTGGTTCTATGCATACTGGTGGATCTATATCTATCACTGAGCATATCTTACGCCTGGTATGTTTTTTAAACATTTTATTGCTTAAAATTCATCACATAAATTTGTTGTTATATATATGTTCCTAACATTTTTAATTATGTTTCAGTCTGATGAGTTGGGTAGAGAGCCCACGGTGGATGAGATCTTCTTGAACACTCACACAAAAAAGAAGGACAAGTCTTGCGTGGGCAACAAATCCAGGGAGACATATGTAAGTCAGATCATTGCATTTTTTATTTAATTAATTTTATTTTGTTTCATAAACAATATTGTAACCAATCTTTACTCTGTTTTGTTTTGAGCAGGAAGCCTATCAAGAGAAAGTGCAGCAGACCCAATCTTTACTCTGTTTTGTTTTGAGCAGGAAGCCTATCAAGATAAAGTGCAGTAGACCGCCTCTCAGGCCTCGAATGGAGGGGAGGCAACTGGCAGTGTTGACCCCTCAACTAAGTTGCAGTTATGGGCCCAATTTGCTGGGGGTAGGACTCAGGGACGGCTGTACGGTGTCGGAGGCTTGTCCGGATGTTTTAGGTCTGGTGTCTCCTCTCTGACCCAGGAGTCTCGTGCATCTGGCACCAGTACCCAGGCCCGACTCAGTACTCTGTCGAGGTGGCTGCACAAATTGCGGCTTTTGAGGAGCGCACAAGAAAGGCAGAGGAGGAGGCACGGGAGGCAAGGAGAAAGGCAGATGAGGAGGCTCGGGAGGCAAGGAGAATTGCCTCGGAGCGGGATCAGGAGTTTCAACGGCAGTTGAGGGAGTTGTCTACCAGTGTTGCTGCCATCCAGGCCCACAAATCCCGTCGTCGCCATTCGGACTATGATGAGTCTGAGTCTGAGGAGGATTAGTCTTGCAGTTAGGCTAGGGACTTTTTTTATTATTGACTTGTTTTGACATTATGGATTTCTGGCTTTTGACATTATGGATTTGTGGTTTTTTACATTATGGATTGTTATTGACTTGCTTATGACTTGTTGTGACTTGGTTTGTTCACTATGGATTTGTTCTTTTAATGATTAAAAATGTATGTTGATGGCTCTTTTGTTAATGTATGTTGATGGCCATTGAAGCCTTTGATGTTGTTGCGTTCATATGGCAAGTACTGTAAAATTTTGGGGCGGTTTTAAAAACAAAGATTCCCAATTTTTTTTGACAATACCGACGGCCAAACCGTCGCTAAAATGGATGGAATTTTTCAATTTTTTAATTACCGACGGCTAAGCCGTCGCAAAAGTAATCCTTATTTTCGATTTTTTGGTGATAGTTACCGACGTCTACAGACGGCTAAGCCGTCTGTAATTTACAGACGGATTTGCCGTCGGTATATTACCGACGGCTATCGCAAATTAAATCGTAATTTCTTGTGAATCAGCCGTCAGTATATTACCAACGGTTAGGCCGTCGCAAATTTCCGTCAGTAATTTACTGACAGATGAGCCGTCAGTAGATTACCGACGGCTAAGCACGGTGGCGTTTTACCGACGGCTATTCCGTCGGTAAATCTCACAAAAAATTTAAAAAATACCACCGAATTGGTGACGGCTGTGTATAATTTTCCGAAGGCTTAGCCTTCGGTAATACCGACGGCTTTAAATGGCCGTCGGTAACAGATTTCCAACGAGCCATTTGCCAAGGGCCCCAAGGCCGTCGGTGAGCCATCGGTAATCACGATTTATCAACGACTTTCGTGCGTTACCGACGGAAAATGGCCGTCGGTAACAACGAAAATTCTTGTAGTGAGACATCTTCATCTATACATATTAACAAAGAAATTGAAATTAATCGGTGTTAATTAGGTTTAGGGTTACATATAATTTAGGGTTACTCTGCATACCAAATCTTTCTCAATACGAGGATACCCTTTAGCCCTTCCTCTGTATGGGTAAGGAGGATTTGGTGCTCTTTGCCGATTTGCACTACTTGTTCTCTATATAGACATATAAATGTGCTTAGGATCAAACATATAAGAATACAAGTAAGGACATATATAAGTATACCAGAAATTCAGGGTCTTCGGTGTGTTTTGTTACAAATTCTCTCCAGGCAACCACTCCTATGACTGATTCATAATCAGGTGGAGGCTCATATCTAACATTGCCATCTTCATCTCTCCGCCAATTATTGGACAACCATGTTCGAAAATTCCGAAGAGATCTTCCGCAAATCTTAAGTATAATGTATTTATGTGTGTCATCAACATTAAATGTTTTCTGCAAATACATTAACGAGTACAAAATGGTAGGGTAAGTATATTTACATAGCCATTTAAAAAATACAACTGATTGTATATACCTGTATCTCACACTAAAGCTCCTCTTTCAATCGATCCATGACTGGATTATTTCTCTCCCTCCAATTACTAACAATAATTGGAAAAGTCTGCCACACTTGAGATCCAATGAAACTAACCAACTTTGTGCCACTTCTGCCTACGGGTTAACCTTTAAGATTCCATTCAACCTATACAAATTAAGTGTACAACATTAGATAATAAATAGGAAAAAACAACTAATTATATTAATTAATTAGTAAGTAACTTACCACTGGTCTCTGTTCTCTACTCCTACCTCGGATGAGATTCTTCTTGACAGTCTTACCACGGGGACGACGCTTCACAATTTGGGCCGCCGCAGCATCACTATGATCATGAGCATCAGTTTCGTGTCTGGGAGAAGCCATCTAGCTATCTGCAGTCTACAAACATGTTAATAGCTAATCCAATCCAATCAACCATAAGACACTTCAAAGTTCCAACCTTTAACAAAATTTTGGCAGAGTCTCCTCTAAAATATGGACATTCCAAAATATATCCAATCCAATCAAATTCCACAAATTATAAAGCCTACTAATTAGAAGTTCTGTCCAGCATTAACATTCGTAGTTTCAACTAGTTAGCTACATGAATTAAATGACACCATAATGTCCTATCATGGATCATGCCTAATGACAAACCATTTAACTCCAAATCCTTTCTAATGGTTGGGTTTATATTCTCATCTCATTCATTTGTGAACCATAACATCAAACAAGCTGCATTTCCAAAAACCAATGACAGATTGTATGCTAAACCCTAAACAAAAATCAAATCTTTGGGGTTTTTAATTCAGTTCAAACTGCACCTTTTTCTGCAACACGAATTTCAGATGATAATACCTAAATACATAAATTATCATGTGTTTTGTTTCTTTGGGAATCAAAAGAGATAGAGAAAACAAAAATAGATTCAAACAACAGCATCACATAAAGCAAAATTATAGTACAACATAATCAACCACAAAAGATAATAAGAGTGTAGTTGTGTTGCATACCTGCTTGTAATGGTGTTCCTGAGAACTAAGCAGAGATGTAATGAGCAACGAGGCACTGCGAGCTAGGGTTTTAAGGCGTTGGTGGTTTCAGAACTTCACAACCGGAAGAGGAAGCACAAGGAAGAGGGGCTAGGCGACGGAGGTCATCTTCGCGCGCGAGGGACAATGAGAGTCGTGGTTTCGGAGAGGGACAATGAGGGAGAGAGAGCTGATGAGACGACGAGGTACCATGGTTGAAGATGAAGACGCGACGTAGAGAAATCGAAGAGAGGTAGCTGAAACGGCGATGGTGCCGTGGTTGAAGACGGCGAGGTAAAGGGAATGAGAGTGAGGGAGTGGCGGTGGTACTGTGTTTTGCATGCGAGAGAACGAGGGAATGAGAGTTTGCTGTTATGTTTGAGTAGATTAAAATTTTAGAAAATCATTAGACAGTGCTTTCTTGAATAAGCGCTGGTTATGTAACCCAAATAAACAGCACTTTCCCGAGAAAGCGCTGTTTATGTCCTGTGTGTCTCTTTTACAGCGTTTTCTCAAATAAACGCTGTCTATTTAATAGTTTTAATCAGCACTTTCTCTAGGAAGCATTGTTTAAGGCCTTCAATAATTTTTAAATGACTTTTTTATTATGCTTATTTGTTTAAGCGCTTTTTTTAACAATCTGTTGTAGTGATAACGCTTTGGAAGCACTATTGAAGATAGGGAATAAATAGAAGCGCTGTCGAAAGTTAACTTTTAATAGCGTTTCTTCGAGGAAGCGCTATTGAAAGTGGGGATTAGATAGCGCGTTATCTAAACCCTTTTTTTTTTTTTAATTTACTATACGTACGGTGTTGATTTTCATCTATTTCATCGACAACACCAAACTCACAAAAACCAAAATCAAACCAACTCACAAAAACCAAAATACCAAAACCTTAAGATGAAACTCAGAATTAAAAAAACCTTAATTATATATATATATCATCAATACCTAAACATAACCCAATAAAACCTTAATTATATATATATATATATATATCATCAGTACCTAAACATAACCCAATAACTATGTGCTAAGTTTTGTTATGAAATTTCCATCAACAAGATCAGATCACAACGAAGCTTAAAAATTCAGGCAGTTCAGCATCTTAAACAGAAGAATCTAACCAGAAAAACAGAAAAATTCTTGAGCCAATTGTGAGCATGATTCCTGCAGATAGAGGGTCTGTTTCAGTTGGTTTCTTGTTTAGACTTCTCAGCATTTCAATTCATTTGGGTGCCTCCTCAGTGACAAAAATAGAACTAATAAGGAGAGCCAGCTTACAGTTTGAGGAGGCAACAGTGAGTGACTTGCTTTATCCTTCAACATCTTCTTCTGCCCCGAATTATTATGATATAGAGTTGGTTCTAGCTGTGTTGGAAACTTTCTTGAAGCTCTGGAAAAGAATGTCCCCTGGTGCTAGGGATAACAGCTACTTTTTGGGATCAATCAGAAATGTTGGCAAGCTCATTGATTCCTATCTTCAAGCGGTAGCAAGGGATGATAATATGCAAGTTTCAAAGTTTGTATCCCTTACTGAAACTGTGCCGAGTATTGCTCGAGTAGATCACGATGATCTGTACAAGGCAATTGACATCTATCTTAAGGTGAAGCATTGATTATGCCACTCCTTCTGTAACTTCTAACTTTGGCTAAACTTGATTTATTTTCATTGTCTCTTGCTTGAATGCTGGACACATGAACAAGATGAAATTTCAACACTATGAGACTCTAATAATATAGATGATGAGTGCAAATATCACACAAAATACTATGGTTTATAATTAGCTTGAACATCAAATTAAAAATTTAATGACTGTAAAAAAAAAACTTACACAGTCGTCAAATAATATCTCACAATGTACATATTTGTACAGGTTTTTGGGAAGTAATATAATAAGTCCGTGTAAAACTATTAAATTAAACTCATAAATTAAACTAAATTAGCTAGCTTTTGTTCTTTGATTGTTGTATTTATGATGTGATTTAAGTTGAATGCATGAAATGAATACGTGAATCCTGAGCTGAGTAAGGCAGAGAGAAGAAGCGGCTGTGTGGGATTCTAGACTGCCAAAAACTGTCCCCAGAAGTGTGTGCTCATGCAGTAAAAAACGAGCTTCTGCCATTAAGAACAGTAGCACAGCTTCTCTACTTTGAACAAGAGAAAGGGTCTAAGGCAACCACCACCAGTAAGAAACTACGAAAACCACATGAGATACTTTTAGGGGTAAAACGAAGAGTGGATACAACAAGAGATAGCCGAAGCAAGTTATCTTTAGGAGGACAACAAGATAAACAAGAGTTCAATGGAGAAGTCACAAAAGATCAGATCACCACAGAACTAAAAGAGCAGATGCTAAGTTGGCATTAGACTTGGAGAGGAAGATGGCTATAAGAGGAGACCCATGTATAACCCAATAAGATAACCAACCCATGTATAACCCAATAAGCAACATAAGTGAAGATGAAATCTGTTTAGATATGTTATTCAAGTCTCAAAACCACTAAAGCATTCTCTAAATGGCAGGAATTTGTGTTTGAGAAACCAAACCATACCCAGATGAATCACGCTGAAGACGATCCGCACCCCATGCCAATAGTTCGCGAATGCAATCAAGAGATCCACCTCTAGCAGCAAGATGTAGGGGAGTGCTTCCGGGATAACTGCAAACAAATAGCAAATTAGCAATTGATTAGTCCATAAAATAGAAGAAAACATCAGATTCAAGCAACAAACAAGAGAACTTTGAGAGATCAATCTTTACCCATATCTACCAGTTGAAGCACAAACAAGAGCTCCACTGTCTAATAAAATATGCACACATTCAGACCGTCTTTGACGAGCTGCTAAATGCAATGGTGTTGCTCCCTTTCCATCTCTATTATTCACAAACCTAACAAATCCCCTGCAACAAATCCAAACAGATTAAAAACAACAACAACAATAACAACGACAAAAACAAAAAATAATTGATGTTGAAACAGAAATCCATAACAGGAATCAGTGATAATCACGGCGAGTCCCGGAACACCGTTGCCCTTCACACTTCGCCCAACGTGCTTCTCTCCCTCTTCATCTTGCTCATACGATATCAAAATCCAAAACCCTAAAGTCCCTGTATCAGAAGAAAAAGAGGCGCTGGTGAAGAAGCTTAAGAGCAACGAGGTATTTAAACAAGAAGAAGGTGTGGTCTCGCTGAGAAGCATAACGAGGAACAGGGAAGACACTTGGGTTTCGCTAAAGTTGGACGAAATCGGACGACGAGGGGATTCCAAAGTTCTTCACTGTTCACCAATTGGAGGCCCACGATGGCCGGAATCGCTATTTGAAAGTGGCAGTTAGGGTTTCCGAAAAAGGTCTATTTGTTGCGAAATGTTTAGGGTTTTTGTAAAGGAGGTTGAGAGCATCTCTAAGATGGTCTCGATTTGTGGCTACATGGCCGGAGGTGGCCGGAATCGCACCTAAAAGGACGAGACAGTCATAGTTTCGGGGGGAGAGAGAGAGAGAGAGAGAGAGCTGAGCATCTTTCATTTTCCTTTGTGAAGAAGAAGGACGCGGTTGAGTGGGACAGGTGAAGGGCATTGTGATTTTGGAAGATGGAAGACGAGATGGGTGACGGCAATGGTCTGAGCATTGCGACGGCGGTGAACGCGAGAGAGGGAGACTGTGGTGAACAGAGGGAGGGAACGCAAAAGAAGAGAGAGCAGAGCAGCGCGATGATAGAATGAATGGAAGGGAATCAAATTAAATTAATTAGGTATAGAGAATAAGTAGCGCTTCAAACCAGAAGCGCTATTTATTGTTAGGACCTAAAATAGCGCTTTTTGTATTAAGCGCTACTTATTCTTTGTGTACAACTTAAAACAGTGCTTCCTAACCCAAGCATTGTTTTTTCTTTTATCCTTCAGTAGCACTTCTACAATGAAGCGCTATTTAAAGTTTTCTACCTAATTTTAAATAGCACTTCAACAGTTAAACGCTATTTAAAGTGGCGCTATCTTTTAAAGAATTTGTTGTAGTGGGTTGTTGGTGTGAAGAATGTGGGTATGAAGACTTTTGGGTGATTTGCTTCTCAACACGAACGGCTAGATGAATGACATCGTCTAAAGACCAGTATTCTTGGAGTTGTACAAGATGGGCAATGTCTGTGTTTAACCCTCTGAGGTATCGAGCTATGGTTTGTTCTTCCCTTTCTTGAACATCACAATTCATTATCAGTTTTTTGAATTCTTAAGTGTATTTTTCCACAGACAAGTCTTTTTACTGAAAATTCTGCAGCAAAATAAAATTATCTTGATAATAAAATGAGGGTAAGAACTTACATGTTAGCTCACGACGCATTTTCTTCCCATGTCTTTATCTTGCCTTTTCCTTCATGTTCACGCTTCTTTTAAAGATTTCCCCACCATATGGAAGCGCGTTTCTTTAGTTTGACAGTAATGATCTTTACCTTCTTCTATTTTGATATCTCTTTATACTCAAATATTCTCTCAACAGTTTCAAGCCAATCAACAAACTCATCTGGCTGAAGCTTTCCATCAAAGTCTGGAACTTCTACCTTGATGTCATCACTTCTAAATGGTTGCTGATGTGGATGATGCCTTTTAGTTGAGGAAGAATCACTACTCGATGTGTCATTTTCTGATCTTTGATATTTATCCAATAAGGCTTGTAGGGCATTGACTGTATCCTGTAACTGTTGAATTTGTCTTCTTAAATCTTGCATCTCTATTTCATGTTGCAGTTGTCGTCTTGGAGGCATTTTTTAGGAGAGAATTGGAATTTCTAAAAGTTTGGAGGAAAATACAAGTTCTAGTAAATTCAGAGGCCAAATGGCAATTTCCAGAAAAGTTTAAGGGTCAAAATGTAATTTTCAAAAAGTTCAAATTCTATAAATTTTAAGGGTCAAAATGTAATTTAAGAAAGTTCAGGGGCCAAAATGCAAATTCCAAAAATTTTATAGGTCACATTGTAATTTCCAAAAAGTTTAGGGGCTAAATTGCAAATTTTAGAAAGTACAAGGGTCAAAATGGAATTAAGGGTCAAACTGTAATTCCAAGAAGTTTAGGGGCCAAATGTAAATACAGAACAATAAAAGGGCTTATCTGCAATTTCAAAAAAATTGGTTGCTTGGCTGACTTGGAATAAGGTGACACGTGGCAAAAGGTGGTTGGATGTTGAAATGGCATGGCAGGTGAGGTTGCTGGTAGGGGTGGGCGTGGGTCGGGTTGGGTGAGTTTTGAGGTATTTGAAGACCCAACCCAATCAACTAAATACGGGTTGAGTTGAGTTGGTTTAATCGATTTTTTTTTTTGCATAACCCAAACCAACCCAACCCGACCTCATATGGGTTGGTTTGGGTCGGGTGATCGAGTTTATTATTAAAATATTTATTTCTCAAAAAAATTTGAAAAAAATTGAAAAAATAGAATAAAAACCCCATTGTCGATGCCTCAATTTGGATTTTCAAATAAAGAAAATCTTCATGGTTGCATAAAAGTACAGTTGACCTCAATTTGGAGTAATATTTCCCATAAAATTATAGCACCAAGTGAAATGAAAACAAAATAAAATTTATGTGTTTACAAATTACGTCTTCGTTCATATGGTATTAGTCAGTATATGCGTTCAATTACATGCAGTGGGTTGGGTTGGGTTGGGTTGTTTGGGTTCGCAATCTTCTGACCCGACACCAAACCCATAGGTTTTGAGTTTGCTTCTTTTAAAACCGACCCAACCCAATGACCCAAACCAACCCTGATTTTGTGGGTTGGGTTGGATCAGGTAGGTCGGGTTCGCGGGTCGACCCGTACCCATGCCCACCCCTAGTTGCAGGTGATGTGTCTGGGTGATGAGGCGGGTGACGTGGCTTTATGGACGTGTGGCATACAACGAGTGGTCCACGTGGCTGACGGGGGGCGTGCGAGCGCGTGCGGTGGTCGTTGGCCGCGAAACTTTGGATACAAAGGTTTTTGGACGTTCCGGATGCAATGGGGGTGTTAGTTTTGCCAAATTCGGATCGAAATAGAGGTTTCGAGGTGGTAGTTCGACTCCTCAAGAACACCATCGAAAAACTCGAATTTCCTCATTTCTCTCACTTAAAACTCACCAAACGTGTGCTCTGGTACCATAATGGTAGAGAACCAGAACAGAGAATCCACTCTGTTTTGAGAGATTCCACTCTCTAAAAGATTTCTCAAAGCAACTCACTTAATTCATAGAAACTTGGTTTAAAACAGAGTACAAGCAACCCATATTAATACTAGCTGGTAGGGGTAATATGGGTATTAAAACAAAACGAAAATACATTAAGGGCCTGTTTACTTTGTGAAAACATTTTCTGTTTTCATTTTCTAAAATTAGTGTTAATTTTAACTTGCTAATAAGAAGATGTAAGACTCTTTAAATGAACAATTGTCTACATTTTTGGAAACAATGAAAATGCCAAAAAAAATCATTTTCATTATTTCTAGAAATGCATCCTCTTTATCCCAGTTTTCATCTTCTCTCCATCACAATGACTCACTTCAAGAACATCTCATCTTCTTGTTAGCAAGTTAAATTGAATGCAAGTTTTAGAAAATGAAAACAGAAAATATTTTTACAAAATAAACAGCCCTAAAATATTACAAGTTGAACAAGTTGTGTGTGTTAATAATGGTGTAAGTTGGTTGTGTCAATAATAGTACAAGTTGGGAGGCTTCATTCACTGACCCATATCATGAATATATTCAATAACCTGTTTTTATGTTAATTACTTCCCATTCTTAAGGTCAAGGATGTATATATGCATTCAATTATGCATAATATATACTCCCTCTGGAACCATTTATAAGGCAAAAAGTCATTTCTAGATTCGTTAAAAAATGTATGTATCTGGTCCAAAGTGGACCAGATACATACATTTTTTAACGAATCTGGAAATGACTTTTTTTTCTTATAAATGGTTCCGGAGTAGTACTCACGTGACTTTTTAAGTTTTATCTCTTTGCAATTGATTTTTGTTGAGATATTAAAGGTCCTCACGCAGGCCTTTCTTGAAATATCAATTACCGTTGATCTGACAAACACTACTGCACTGCACATTGCCACAGCACAAGGACATATTGAGTAGTAAATTTTCTCTTATGGTGTGTTTGGTTTCAAAGAGAAATTATGAAGAGAGAAATAGGTGAGAGAAAATATAAGAAAAGAGAAAGATGTGAGAAATAGAGTAGATTTAGGGTATTGATTGAAATAAGAGAAAGAGAAGAGAAATAGAAAAGAGAGAAGCGTTAATTATTTTTTAAAAGACATAAATGTCTTTAATGAAAAAGCCAATATACAATTATTTTAATTAATTAATTTAAATTATTAGAAATTATTATTTTAATTTAAATGTTAATTTAATTATTTAATTTCATTTCTGGTTTTAATTTAATTAATTATTTAACAAAAAAATAAAAAATAAAAGCCGTTGAATCACGTGAAGTGCAGTAGTTTCTTAGCATTCAATTTTTTTTTAAGCTGGAACAACTAATGAGGAAGAAAAAATATAGAAGTCTCAAAAGTTTGCAAAAAGTTGGGGATATTAGAGGAAAAACATAATAAAAGCCCATTCTCTCCCCATTTCTTCACAAGATAAGCGAGAAAGGATTTTAAGTGGGGTCCACATATTTTTTAATCACTCTGCTTTATTTCCCTCTTTACCAATCAGGGTGAGTTCAATATCTCTCTCCAAGTTCTCTCTTCACCCACCCTCTCGTTCCAACTTCTTATGTTCCAATCAGGCCATTAGAGAAAAGTAGCAACCTAGTAACTATTGCAGAACATCAATGGAAAAACTATATTTCATTATGAAAGTACTGAACTTGTGTTCTTTCCCAAATATCACGACAGTTGGATGGTGGTTAAATCCTGAGAACACTGCTAGCGGTCTATGAGAACTATTTGTGCAATATGTTGAATCAAGAGAAACCACATCACCAAAATACCCGTAATCAATGAGCATCGATTGCATCTGCCCAGAACACATTTGTGATTTGATCTTCAGCATCTATTTTGGATTTTCAACCAACTTTCTCTGAAAGTATTGCAATAGATAACTGGCTTTCTCGTGTACCAAATTTTTTTGCCTTCTTTTACAGAGATAATTTTTGTAATCAATACGAGCATATCCCAAGTTTGTTCTACCTCCCACTTCTTAACTCATCAAATCATATGACTTCCTCTGTTGTAGGCCGGTATCATCTGCTAGATCAATTTGATGGTGTTGAACTTCTGAAACTTTTCGTTGAGATGACGACACATGAGTTATTTCTTGTAGATGTAAAATATGGTTATGTTCCTCCACAAATTCAAACACCTTAAATCTTTCATCCACATTTTTAATCTATCTTGCGACATAGTAAATCGCAAATAAGATTTTAACAATTTAGATTTAGGAAAACTTCTTTCAGCAGATGCAACACTAACAGAGATAATAATATTATTCTATAAGTCGTGCATGCATTGAGAAAACAATTAATCATCTTCAAAGAATTCAATATCATATAACTTGATTTTGATTCAACTGTTAAAATCTATCTAATGACTTACAATTATTCAAATAAAATTTCATCATCAAGATCATAAGAATTATCATGTTTTAGGTAACATGATATCAAGTCTTATCAGAAATGATCTAAGCCTTTTAATACTAAACAAAAATCCAAAAAACTCCTCTATGTGCTATACTGCTCAAATCTTTTAGTAAGTGAGCTAATTGCTTGATCTACAATATATAAAAATAATAAATTCTAAAAGACTCATCAGTAGACTCAAGGTTCGGTTTTGTGCATTCAGAGGAATTTTCATCAGTATTTTTTTTCTACAAATTTGACGTTCTTGAACAAACACACATTCAATCTTCATTTCATTCTCAATTTTTTCGGCACTAACAATAGCATTTGCAAATCCAGATTCAACATGGTGTGTATAATATTCTACGATTTATATCTAATAATTTTCTTTTTACACCTTGGTGTTTACCTTTTATGTTTAATTCATTATCGTATTCTCACGATATTAATATCAAGACTAAGAGTTTATAAATATTATGTAATTCCTCAAATAATCATTGACCTATTATATCATAAATATTTGTATACATTACTAAGTAAAAAAAAAAAATTTGGTACCCTTCAAAAATTGGGGCCTTGGGCAGTCGCCCATCCCGCCCATGCTCAGGGCCACCACTTATAGGGAGAAGAACTGACAAGGATAGATGGGGGAAAAAGGAAAATGCTATCAAGATGGTTGACATGGGATAGGAGACAAAAGTTTGAATAGCATAAAGGAGTGAGAGAGCGGAGTGCAGAAAAAATGGGGAAAAAACAAACTAATCTTGTGCACGATCGGGTGGGAGAGGGAGCTTTTTTTCTATTTTTTTTTTCTTTTTTAAACTTTGAACTGTTGGATTAATCGGATGCCCTGAGATGAGCGCTGGAGATACTGCAGTAGAAAATATTGCTGGAGATGATCCGAATCGAAGAATTTTATATGAAACAGCGAATCAAGTTCAAACATCAAAGACACATTTTTTGTTGAATTTTAATGATATATGACAAGAACTAAATATAGCAACTTACATGCCTCTTCATTTCAAAATACTCTCTCTGGACTCAATTATAAGCAAAAAAGTGTCCAAGTTTGGTGGATTCAAATATAAAAAAATTTCAACTAACCTACTCATATTTAATATCATTGTTCCAAAAATATCCTTAAGTTAATTCAACTTTTGTTTTCTAAGAAAAGTTGTTAGGGCAATTATTATTAAGGGTAGTTAAGTAAATATAATTCCTATTTTATATGAATTCAAAAAAATTAAATGCATTTAATTACCGTCGTTTATCGGTGTGAAATTAAGTTTTTTGACTTATAATTAAGTTTAAAGGGAGTATTCGATATCACCGGAAAAGGGAAATTTGATGTCGATGCTCCCAAGGAAAAATTATTGATTTCTATAGTTTTGATTTGCAAAGAAAGGTAGTGTCTAGCCTACACAAGCATGTTAGGCGGCATAACCTACTAAAGGTTTGAAAAAAATGGCCCAAGCTTCAAGACGTTAAAAAACCATTAAATCGAGATGTTCCACCGGATCTAATGGTAGTCATTCCACATAATATCTTTTCTTCTCTCATTTTCCGCTTCTCTCATTTTATAACATTTGCCTTTATTTTACTACAAAACATTTCATCTATTTAACAATCCATATATGTCCCTGTTGCCACCCCTTGTTATATTGCCATTTTGATTTAATCATAGTGGTTTTATTTTTGTAAATTGATTCATGGATATCAGTATTATTTTCACATCCTTCTTCTCTCTATTATTTACCTGAAATTTCACTTAACATGAGAGTAATCAAAAATCTATGGAAAGGTTTGAAATATATGGTTTATGCAGGGAGAGGTTGAGGTTCTTTAATTTGAATCGCACATCGCATTCTAATCGGGTTATAGTTTGTCATTACAAAGTACTTATCAAACTCCCAGGAAAATTCTACAGGCATTCAGGCATGACTTTCCAACGACTCACAAACCCTCCACTGGTGAACTAACCACCACATTGATGCTCTTGTTCTCCTCTACCAAAAGCCCCACCTTTTTTGCGAAAACATAAAGATCTGTAAACTGTAGCCACCACTGTCCGACACGATTCCGAATGTCTTGGATCGTGTTTCGAAAATCTGAACCGATGCATGGACTCTACACGTCGTCCGCAACAAACCCTAAGACGGGTCTTCGATCGGAGCTCCTTCGCCACCATGCGCCATTCACCGGAGTCACATAGATGTTTACAGCAGCTCTGCGATGAAGACAATGAACAGTGGAGGAAAATATATGGTATGTTGGGTGTAGGTTTAGATTCAGTGGGACCATAAGATCTAACCATAGAAAAATTGTGTGTCATACACTACCTAACCTGCTTGTGCAGGCTAGACATCGCCTACAAAGAAAATACATTAATAATTAAAGTTGGAAAACTTAAGGAGAACCCACCTGAACATACAAAAGTCCATTTTCAATAACTACAATAAATAATTTATATAAGATTCCAAAATAAAATTACTTTTTTATACAACCTCAAAATCATTTTTTAAGGCAAATTTACTTAAGAGGTCTTTTTTCTTAATTTGAAGTTGCACTTTAGTCCTTTATCATTTTTTCTTCAATTTAGTCTCTTAAGTATTAAAATGTTAACACCTTTGGACTTTTTTGTGTCAATTTAATCTCTTAAGTATTAAAAAGCGTCGCGTTAGTCTCTTAAATATTAAAAAGTGAAAATCAAGGTACATAGAAAATGACTTAAAAGTCTAATGATGTTAACGTTTTAATACTTAAGAGACTAACTTGAAACAAACAAAAATAAATGACCAAAGTGCAACTTTAAATTAAGATAAATAATCTCTGGAGTAATTTTGTCTTTTTTTAACTTATATAAGCGGATCATAAATTATAATGATCCAAATCAATGTATAATTTCACGTTTTCAGGATAATATTGACGATTAATTACATCTTACAAGTTGTGTCCAAACATGTAAACAAATAGTATTCCCTTCTGCCTAGTACAAAGTAATAGCAGACACGATATTAATACATTAAAGCATGATGCCAAGAGAAACATATATGGATGTGTAGTCATCTACTACTACAGGAGCATCAGATATGGTAGCCAATACAACAAATGAACCAAATAAGATTGAAATCACAGCAGTGAAGTTGCCAAGTAAGGCGTCATAAGCATATTTTTCTAATCCTGAATTCTCTAGGAATGTGAGCTTTTCCAGAAGCCCAAGAACAGCAGCGCCAACAACCAAGACATACACAAACAGCCCAAAAAAGTGCATGCCAAGGAAATGAGTCACGTCTAATGGCTGAAGATCCACATGGTCAAAAAAGACCAGAAACCCAAATATCCACTGCAACAATATAGTGTAAATCCATCCTAGAATGAGGGACATTTACAAATCTTTGGGTTTACAATCTAAGGATCCTCATCTATACTGGTCATTTTACTACTTCTAGATGCATGACATCCGTTCCTATCATGGCCGAAGGCCGTCTGAAGGTAATATGGCCCAAAGGCCACTCAAAGGTATCTCCTCTTATGAGGATGATTGATTCCGCCCGAAGGCCACCCGAAGGTAATCCCGCCTGAAGCCACCCGAAGGTACCTCCTCTTATGAGGATGATTTTCATGCAACAATGTATATGCCATGATGCAAAATATCTTGCTTTGACATAGTCTCTGAGTCTAGTATTTTAACCTCTATCCACCACATATGGTGATCCATATTCAATAAAAAATATCTTTCCAACTCAATCAACATATCATCATAGTCACAGGTCAGATATTTACTCATCCTACCAGTTAAGCATTTCAAGTATGAATCAAATGTATTATCAAACTAGTAAGTTTATAAATCACATACTATCACACAATCTCAATCACGTAAATATAGTTTTAGCCTAAGCATGTTCATCAATTCACCTATCATATATCAATCTTATAAATCAATCCAAGCATGTGAATATGCAAGATAATCAATCAAAGCATAAAATAATCATATAAGCACTGATTAATTATTAAAATAACAATCTTTTGTCCCCAATGTATGTTTAGGTATTGTCAGTTACACAACATGCATAGGGTTGTGGGTCACCTAACACCACATTAAAATAACTAATTCTACTCCTATTTCCCCGATAATAGCATTTTTTTCACCCACTTGATCGATAGATGCAAACATTAGCTCCTCGTTCACAAACGACGCCTCGTAACCTCAAACCGCTACTGTGCCCAAGAATGTTGATACGTCCTCGAGATCAAACTTCGATAATGAGCATACATACAAGTCTGAAATCGTACAGGCAACCTATAATGAATCGAAAATGTTGTCACAATAAAAAATGAAGAGGATTACGAGTCAAAAATATCAAAGTCAGCAACACAACATCACGCTTAAGCCACTTCTCGTGAGCTCACCTATGCCTTTGTTTCTTTGGTTAAGGATTCTCATTCATTCGGAAGTCGTAATGATCCCACGGTAGTACCTAAAACAAGTTCAAAAGGAGATCAGAATCAATAACTAACAAAAAATTGAATGAAACAATGGTCAACAACAGAAGTCAATGTTCGATGTCACCTCAATGTGCCTCGATTGGAATGGACGAATGAAGACTCAAAGATGAAATAAAAGTTGCAACGATCATAATGGAGTTATCGGGCTAGGGTTTCAATCGTTGATTGGGTTGGAAATGATTTGCAAAGGTCACAAATGGCTTCTGGGTGTTTTTCTTCGTTCAAAGGTTGAAGGTGACTAGCTTTTTTTGGGTGAAAAGTGATTTAAAATGAATTAAACCATTTTTAAGTTTTAAGGCCAAACTGCATTGGCGTTGGATCAACCCATGCTCTAGTGTTCGAACGCTTTAGCGTCGAGTTGTCCCATTTCAAGCGTCCAGGCCTTAACGCGAAGCTCCTCCATGCACGTAATTTAGCACATCTCGCTAACATACGCCTGTACGTGTTCGTGTCACGCTCTGTCGTGCTAAAGGGCCATGCTCAAGCGTTGGCCCCTCAACCAAAATTCTCCTCTCATTCTCTTCTACACCTAAACACACATTATAAGTACATAATTAAGCAACTAATCATTCATAAACATGGTTTGGAAAGTGGGATTTATAAAATTCACGTTACCCCGGTAGTTTATAGGTTCAGTTGCACTTTCCACCCTAATTTAATATTATTTATTGTAACTTCCCCTTTTAATATAATTAACTCCGAAAGATATTAGAAAAAAATTAACAACTTATCTAATACAAATAAAATGACAAAATTATCTAAACCTTAAATTTTAAAAATTATCATATTTCCTATACCATGAAAGACAGGCAATTAGTACTAGTACTCTTCCGCCTTATGTGTTTGTGGCAGTGAAGACCACAAAATTGTTATACATTAAAGTTAGCGCAAATGAAGTTATGTGATTTTAACCTTTTCCCCTTATCATTTCTGACTCATACCACATATTCAACTTTATTTTTGTTTTGCAAATTGAAGTTGTGAAAGGACCAAATTAAATTTATTGCCAATAAGTGCTTCACATTGATGCCAAAGAGTGAAGTGGTTAAAAAGATCATTCTATAATCTATGATCATTAAACAAACAAAAATTATGGGCAAAGATAACACATGCTCTTATGTGGTGATTACCATGATCTAAAATACGGATTACAATCAAGAGAATTCTACATTCACACAGTTAAGCTCTCTCTCACCTTAGATTTACTTCTCTCTCACCCCTACTCCTTAATTTACTTTGTTAAAAAAATAAAATGAAAATGGGAGAAGAGAGAGACAGAGAGTAGTAACTACTACAAATCCTAATCCCCCAGTACTATTAATGACTTTATTGTTGAAACATGAAAGGGATTACCATGAATAGTGTATATAATACCACCAATCAGTGATCCATAATCTTCAAGCAACAAATTACAACTATAAATGATATTACCATTGTACCTTTGCGAGCTAATTCTTGCACATATGTGTTTAATGGAATAGTAAATTAATATGAGAACTTTTTTATGAGAAAAAATTGAATTTATTGAATGATCAAACTAATAGAAGAATATGCAGTACAAGTTGTGCTGAAAATATAGCAACTTCTGCCATTTACAAATGCCATGATCCTACCCCCAACTAGACTAAAGAAGCACACCCCCTAGCCATTGGACAACAAACAAGTTATGCATCACTGGGGATAGGCAAAACAAAACAACTCAAACAACACCAGTAATACACAATTCCTCAGAAACAAAGATATCTGAGGTGGTGTAAAACCAAAATGATGTTGTTTTTGTGTGACCAAAAGAAGACTCAACAATTGTAGATAGACCAACTACGACCACTTTGTGGGACCTACCCACGTTCCAGCCAAAGAAAAAGCAAGCGGTGCTATATTTTTTTTCAAAAGCAAAATGTGAGCAGTGCACATTTTTCTCCATGCGGTGCTTAATTTCAAATGGTGCCAGGATTGTGTTGAAATTGTTCACACAATGCATTTAATACTCAACATCCACCTAATTGCACTCGGTGAAACTCTCCTATAAATAGGAGCATGCAGAAGGCTTTGAGGCATCAGGAAAAAAATTACGAGAGTTACATATCCTCGTAGAGAAAAATAAAGAGATCCTCACGTGAGAGTGAGAGAAAAATAGTGAGCCAATTTTGTGAGAGTTTTAGCCACAAATTGAGGGTACAAATTATTGTATTATTTTGAGAGGTCCACCTAAGGGTGAATTTTGTATTCCCATTATTATTATAGTGGAGATCTTAAGTGGCCTACGGGTCCCGTGGTTTTTACCTTCACATTGAAGGGTTTTCCACGCTAAAAATTTTACGCGTGTTTCCGTTTGCCTTACTCTGTTTAATTTTTTTGCCCATTTTAAGTTACACAGAGAGGGAAATTTATATCGGCATTTCCCAACAGTGGTATCAGAGCCACTGTACCGGGGAAGTTTTTTTTTATCCTGTGTAATTCAAGATGGAGAGTTCTACTGTTCATGATGGAGACATGTTCAAGCTTCTTGACAACTACACTTCTTGAAGCCGATGATGGAAGACCATTTATCTGCAAAGATTTGCATGATCCAATCACTCGAGAAAGAAGTACCAACAGGAAGGCGTGACAAAGAATGGGAGACCCTGAATCGAAAGGCAGTAGCTATGATCCGGAAATATATTGATCGGAGTTTATTCGAGCATGTATCAACTTATACTAATGCGTATGAGTTGTGGACGAAACTTGAATCATTGATTCAAAAGAAGACGCCAGAATAAAGCCCACCTTGTCGACGGCGTAAAGTTGGAGTATTCAGACGGTTAGAACATGATTGAGCATCTAAATACCTTCAAAGGTATTGTCAACCAATTGATGAATGCAGAAATGAAGATAGATGATGAGTTGCAGACTCTTCTACTCCTCAGTTCTCTACCTGAGAGATGGGACACTCTAGTTGTCACTCTCAGCAACTCTGCTCCAGACGAAAAACTCAACATGGATTCAGTTACAGACTGTTTGTTGAATGAAGAGTCAAGACGAAGGGAAAGAGGCTTGAACAACCAGTTCGAAGCCAACATTGTTGACAACAGAGGAAGGAGTAAGAATCGCGAAAAAGGAGGTCGCGGAAAATCACATGGTAGATCCAAGTCTCGCACTAGACTGAGTTGCTACTATTGTGGCAAACCAGGCCACAGAAAGTCCGAGTGCAGATTCTTGAAGAGAGATCAACAGGCTGGAACAGTCCATCCTGACCAGATTGACCCAAAGAAGAAGAAGGAAGATGGAACCACTACTGCAGTGGCTTCGGAAGATGAAAATGTGTTTTTTATCGGAGATGAAAATTATCTAAATGTTGCATCTGATGACTGCATTTGGATAATTGACTCGGGAGCATCCTTCCATGTAACTCCTCATGAAGGATTTTTCTCATCATATCAAAAAGGAGATTTTGGTACGGTGAAGATGGGCAACCATGTCACAAGCAAGATTGTTGGCATTCGTGAAGTAACTCTCATTACAGAGAATGGAAGCAAGCTCGTGTTGAAGGAGGTGAGACATGTACCAGACATGCGTCTAAACCTTATCTCAGCAGGAAAGTTAGATGAAGTCGGGATGATAAACCGGTTTAGTCTTTGGTAGATGGAAACTCAGCAAAGGAAGCATGATTGTTGCTCGAGGCAAAAAGGAAGGCTCCCTGTACATCATGCAGGGAAAGATATGCAAAGAAGAGATGAACGTCGCTCAAGACGCAACCAAAGAATTGTGGCACAGACGACTAGGCCACATGAGTGAGAAAGGTTTGGAGATTCTTGCTAAAGATCACCTTCCAAACATAAAAGGGCAGCCACTTGAATCCTGTGAAAATTGTCTAGCAGGCAAACGACACAGAGTATCTTTCAAAAGATCAGACGATGCAAGAAGAAGAAAGCATATTCTAGATCTTGTTCATTCAGATGTGTGCTCAACATCTTAAAGGTCCATTGGTGGTGCTCAATATTTTGTTACCTTCATTGACGATCACTCTAGAAAGGTGTGGGTGTATCCATTGAAGACGAAAGATCAAGTTCTTCAAGCTTTCAAGGAATTCCATGCTTCTGTAGAACGCGCAACCTAATGAAGGTCAAATGCTTGAGAACTGACAATGGAGGAGAATACATAGGTCCTTTTGAAGCCTATTGTAAAGCTCATGGGATACGACATGAGAAGACACCTCCCAAGACTCCTCAGATGAATGGAGTAGCAGAAAGGATGAACAGAACAATTGCAGAGAAAGTTAGAAGCATGCTTTCTCATGCAAAACTTCCTAAATCATTTTGGGGCGAAGCGGTGAAAACAGTGGTTGATTTGATAAATTTGTCTCCTTCAAGACCTTTAAATGGAGAGATACCAGAGGAAGTATGGTCTGGAAAGAAAGCCTCCTATGGTCACTTGAGAGTCTTTGGATGCAGAGCATTTGTCCACGTTCCCAAAGATGAGAGAGCAAAGTTTGATGCTAAGACGAAGGAGTGCATATACTTTGGTTCACCAAGAGATGAACTTGGCTTTAGATTATGGGATCCTTCAAACAAGAAGATTGTTCGAAGCAGAGATGTGGTATTTTATGAAGACCAGACAATCCATGACATTCAACAGTCCAAGAAGCCAAAGACCATTATAGTGCGTAACTCAAGGGGAGAGATTCCTCAAAAGAATGATGAGCCTAATCAGACAACACAACCTCATCAGATGGAGCAGCCAAATCAGACAGAACAACCTGACCAGACAGAACAGATGATAGAGACAGATGAGACGGAACAAGAACCTCAACCGAGAAGGTCAATGAGAGCCCGACAACCCTCAACAAGGTATTCCTCGGAGGATTATGTCACTCTCATCGATGAAGGGGAACCTCAAAGCTTCATGGAAGCCATTGAGATGGAAGATAAAGAAAAATGGATGCAAGCCATGCAAGAAGAAATGCAGTCCCTGAAAGAAAATCAGACGTATGATCTGGTAGAATTACCAGAAGGAAGAAGAGCGTTGAAAAACAAGTGGGTGTTCAAACTCAAGAGTGAAGAGAACAACCCAAATCCCAGTACAAAGCACCAATTGTGGTGAAGGGGTGCCATCAGAAGAAAGGCATACATTTTGAAGAAATTTTCTCACCGGTGGTGAAGATGACATCCATTAGAGCAATCCTTGGTCTAGCTGCAAAACTAGATTTGGAGGTACAACAACTCGATGTTAAGACAACATTCTTACATGGAAACCTAGAGGAAGAAATATATATGGAACAACCTGAAGGTTTCACAGAACCAGGCAAAGAACATCTTGTGTGCCGTCTGAAGAAAAGCCTCTATGGTCTGAAGCAAGCTCCAAGACAATGGTACAAGAAGTTTGATCTCTTCATGACCCAACATAATTTCAAAAAGACATCCGCAGACGACTGTGTGTTTGTGAAGAACTATGATAATGGTGAGTCCATCATACTTCTGTTGTATGTTGATGATATGTTGATTGTTGGGAAAGACAAAATGAAGATAGCTGCTCTCAAGAAGGCATTAAGAAAATCTTTTGCCATGAAAGATCTGGGTGTAGTAAAGAAGATTCTTGGAATGAAGATCACCAGAGATCGTTCTCAAAGAATGTTGTGGATGTCTCAAGAAGACTATATCAAGAAGGTTCTTCAAAGGTTCAACATGCATAATGCCAAACCAGTGCATGTTCCATTACCTGGTCATTTCAAGCTCAGCAAGGCACAATGTCCAGAGAATGAAGAAGAAAAAGAAGAAATGAGCAAGGTACCCTATTCTTCTGTTGTGGGTAGCCTTATGTATGCAATGGTTTGCACAAGACCAGATATTGCTTATGCTGTAGGAGTTGTTAGTAGATTCCTATCGAATCCAGGAAAGGAGCATTGGAATCTTTGTGAAATGGATACTACGGTATCTAAGGAACCGCCAACAAGTGTTTGTGTTTTGGTAATGGAGATTTAAAGCTTCTTGGGTATGTAGATGCAGATATGGCGGGAGATGTAGACTCAAGAAAGTCTATATCGGGATATTTGATTACTTTTGCGAGGAGCTGTCTCATGGCAATCACGACTACAAAAAGTGCATTGCTTTGAGTACCACGTGTTGAGTACATCGCAATCATCAAGGTTGTAAGGAAATCTGTGGATGAAGAAGTTCCCGCAAGAGTTAAGCGGACTCAAGAAAGTTATGTTCTTTATTGCGACAGTCAGAGCGCAATACATCTCAGCAAGAACTCGACATTCCATGCAAGGTCGAAACACATCGATGTAAGGTATCATTGGATTCGTGATGTGTTGGAAAAGAAACTGCTGCAGATTGAGAAAATTCATACTGATGATAATGGGGCTGATATGATGACCAAAGCTCTACCTAAAGAGAAGCTTGAAGTCTGTAAAGGAGTTGCAGGCTTAGCATCAACCCCAAATTGATCCAAGGAATTTTTCCCTTTGACTAGAGGGGGAGAATTGTGGGACCTACCCACGTTCCAGCCAAAGAAAAAGCAAGCGGTGCTACATTTTTTTTCAAAAGCAAAATGTGAGCAGTGCACATTTTTCTCCATGCGGTGCTTAATTTCAAATGGTGCCAGGATTGTGTTGAAATTGTTCACACAATGCATTTAATGCTCAACATCCACCTAATTGCACTCGGTGAAACTCTCCTATAAATAGGAGCATGCAGAAGGCTTTGAGGCATCAGAAAAAAATTACGAGAGTTACATATCCTCGTAGAGAAAAATAAAGAGATCCTCACGTGAGAGTGAGAGAAAAATAGTGAGCCAATTTTGTGAGAGTTTTAGCCACAAATTGAGGGTACAAATTATTGTATTATTTTGAGAGGTCCACCTAAGGGTGAATTTTGTATTCCCATTATTATTATAGTGGAGATCTTAAGTGGCCTACGGGTCCCGTGGTTTTTACCTTCACATTGAAGGGTTTTCCACGCTAAAAATTTTATGCGTGTTTCCGTTTGGCTTACTCTGTTTAATTTTTTTGCCCATTTTAAGTTACACAGAGAGGGAAATTTATATGGGCATTTTCCCAACACACTTAACATTGCATATTCCCCTACCTACTAAAAAAAAATTGATGCAAGACTCCATACTCTTGCATTATAATCTGAATCAGCAGGCACCCGCAATTACCATATCCTTCAAAACAACATAGACTCCAGAGGCACATTAAAAAGACTTGTCAACCGTAAATATCCCAAACAACATCAATATATGGTAATCAAAATAGAACATAACCAGCGAATTTAGAAACAAATATAAATCAACTAATGGACCTGTTAGAAATAGCAACATCTGTTTTGAGAGCATCATTTTCCTTTTTTCAAGCAGTCCACTAGGCTCATGCACCAGTTAGAAAATGATAAGCCAATGTATATACTTTCTCTATTAATGAACCAACTCTATGATATCATCTTGATATGGTTCATAACTTGAGTGAAATCAAATAAATGACCATGAAACACTATCTTATTTCTTGTCATCCAAAGAACTCAATTTACAACGTCATACAATATACTTAACTTTACGGGTACTCTTCCCTCTAAGATGTGAACCATTATGTAAAAAGTGAGGAACTCTATCATAATGACAGACCCCTGTATAACCCAACCAAGATTACACAACCCTTCATATTTTGTTGGAAAGGGAGCATGCAAAAAATAAGGTTGGATAATTCTGTCTTTTTTATTTTTTACTATTATTTAAGTCAAATTATATTAAAAAAGAAAAAGTTACAATAATGGAATGAAATGCTTAATTTAGGATATTAGTGTAAAAAGTACAACTAAACCAATAAATTAGGGGGATAAAATGCATTTGACTCAAAAAAGTTTAATTTTCTCTAAAGACTCAAAACTAAAATTATCTTTTCAATTTTTAGGTATTAATTATAAATTTACTAGATTTTATATGAGATATTTGATAGCAACATCTTAAATATTTTTTATATTTTCTAAATAAATTTATTCTTATTATAATATTCAAAAAATATTTTACAACAATATATATGTGCTTAGTTTTAATTGTCAGTATTTAACAACATAGAGCAGTATTTATTTATTTGCATGTTTTTTCTCATAAAAACTATTATTAGTAAAAGTAATTGTATTAGCGAATACTTTAAATGTAAATAAAAGAAAAACTTATTCTATATTTATAAGGTTATTCATCTTTTAAATTATTTTTTCTCAAGTAATGTTTAATCATTAACGAAAAATATAATTACAGTTGTTAAGTTTCAATGAAAATATAACAATAAAAAGAGTCATTGCATTCTTTTGTAGTGGATGACTTTTAATTAATTATAACTATAATTGTAAATGGATGGCTTTCCATTTGTTGCATTCTTTTAAAGTTCTTGCCTTTTCATCTTATGACGATAATTATATTAATAAACATTAGTTGTGTATATTGTTCATTATTATGGAGTAAATGTAATTGTTTACAATAGTAACAGGTTGTTACACACTTATTTAATACTCAAACAATCGATGATTGAGATGATTAGGCTAGTCCCATGAGAAGGGGGAACCTTTGTCGAATGAGCGACGACCTAAATATCTTGTTGTTGAACTATGATGGATGGATGGCTAGATATGTGTTTGTAACCGAAAAAAAAAATTGTGAGCATTGGCATGCATTGTTCCATTGATGTTGATATGTTGGGAAGAAAGAAAACTATGAAATATGGAAATGGAGAACATGATGGGTGAATTCCCGGTCTTAAGGACACGTGAGTCGGGTGTGGAGGTTCGCTATGGCATGGACTCATTATCCATGGCCAGAGTGTCTGTTTGACCATGCCTTACTACCCTGACGAGTAATAGTACATTATCATAATTGGCTAGAGTGTTTGGTGGAGGTTATCCGAGGTGATGAGTCATTCGAGTTGATAACCGAACACACATTCTCGATCGCTTTCCTTAGTTATTTGATGGGTCCTCATGCATTTTGGAATAGTTGGAGATTTGCATTGCACTACATGCATTTATGATATGTTGTATGAACAACTACGATTTTGTATGCTTGCTATTACGTGTATGTTGTGATGTATGTGTATGTGTACACTCATCTTAATTTCTATCCGATTATCACGTATATTTATTTATCAGTTCTCACCCCCTTTATATGTATGTCCCTTGTGTAGGCTTGTTCTATAAGCAGAAGACGATGTTCCTGTAGTCAAGCATGTAACCGAGGAGTGAGCATCGTTCGAGATTTGTTTGGATAGTAGTGTAGGAGTGCCTTAGCACTCAAACATTTACATTTATAATAGTTTGTGTTTAGTCCTTCAATGTATTGAGTCATTGGGATTTCAGCTCTGAACACGTGACATCGGGCCATGGGTTATCGTTATTGTTTATATTACCTTTGTTATTACTTCTATTTCGAATGTGTGAGACCATTAATGTATAAAGCTTTAGATTCTTACGAAATTATGAGTTTGGATGTGTAGATTGCAAATTGTGATACTCTTAATTGAGAATTGGCTTTTGTAAACTACGTTTTATTTCGTTAAAAACCACTATTAAACTATTTGCTTATACTATAAGTATTGGGGTTAAAGGTGTCATGTAACATTCTAACTTTTCTAAACCTAGACTTCCTTGTATAGGTTATAGACTTAAGGTGATTAGAGGTGCCAACTTCTTTATATTTGTTTCTCCTATGATGTCCTTCTGTTGTTTGCCTTTGTGTGATCACATTCCGTAGGCAACATTGTATATGCACTATTAAGTTGATTTATGGCTGTGATTTGAATATAAGACCCTACGCAGATTCACATAGGTGATAGGGGTCAAGGGGAAGCCGCCCTGTGGAGTGCGGGGCAGCGGCCGAAGCAAAATTAGGGTTTGAGAGGGGTTTAGGGTTAAAAAGGAAGAAAAACTAAGAATATCGATTTTAGGCAGTTTGCTACGCGAAAGGACATCCCCATGATGCGAACCGTTCACGATGTGAACAAGGTTCAATGCAACGCGATCGCACATTTGCGACATGTGGAAATTGGATGTGACGTTCGCGACGCGATAGGGAGAATACATGCCTATAAATAGGAAGGTCATTTCCCCATTTCCTCACACCTTTCCATTTTCTTCTCATTCTCTCTCTAACTTCTGTCACAAGAATTAAGTCGTGAATCCCTACCTCGGGGGTTCCAGCACTGAGGGCCGAGTAAGGGTCGAGGGTCGAAGTCTCAGGAAGCGGTCTGATGGTCAAAATAGGGGGTGTGAATAGCATAAAAGGGGTGCAAATAGTTGTTCCTCAATCAATGTTTTTGTTTAAAGATATAAAACATATGTACCAAAAAAAGAGGTATAATCCCTAATCCAACTCTTGTTTCTTAAAATTAGAGTTTGTTAGTACCCAGTCTAGCGTTCTCGGCAATCGTTAGACGAGAATGTGACGTCAAAAATTCTCGGGGGTACGCGTAGCAGGAAATCACACATAGAGTTGGTCATGAGAATGTCTATGACCAGTGGGAGCATGAAATCTTACACATTGAGACTGTAGGATAGAGTAGTGTATATGAATGCGCTCAGGGTAACCTAAGCCCTATTAGCAGCTGGTCAACAACAACACCTTATGAGAGTGGCTGTGACCTGTGATAGCTGATGACAGTTTGTTGGAACCTAAACGATTGAGAAGTTTAGACCCTCAATAATTTTGATGATAACAAAGTATCTATATGAGAATATTTTACCTTCTGATAAGTCTTGAAGTGTGTAGGACTCAAATTGTCTATGTATTTGTATTATCACTCAAGCAAGAAGAAGAAGTTTACAAGAGAATTAGTGTCCTAAAAGCTGTTAGCATTCGGTCTTGCGCTTGCATCTCGTGCTTGGTCATAGCGAGCATCCAGTTTTCAGAGATTGCGACACGTGGAACGGACCCAAAGCTGGTTAGCATCTGGTATAACTTAGCGAGTATTTGGTTCATTATTGAAGCACGTGTTAAGCACGCCCAATTTTTTGCTCTCTGTTTTAGCGTATCTCTGCCGTAAATTCAAAGGTGACACCTTTAGCTAAAAGGCAAAGTTCGTGCACTTTTGAAATTGTGTCAGACTGCAAATGGTTAGAAAAGGAAATAGTACAATTGGTAATAAAGATATACTGTTCAAATATTCCCAAGGAAAGAGAATTGCGGATATTTTCCTCAATTACCTCACTCAATGATTGGAGCAAATTTATCTCACAATGGTAACATTAAAGCTTCTTATAAATACTCCAACTCTTTCATTGAAGAATGTTACAGAATTACGAATCAAGTGAGCAATCAAGAATTCTGTGACAAGCACTACGAGAACCAGATTCTGAATAAGCTTTCGGCATCTTATTCTTTCTTTTAAAAAGTTATCTCTTTTGTGCTTAAACTTTTTATCCTCTCGTGTTGAGAGTAATTTTCTTGTACTCATATCTTTCTTGTAAAGCTTGTAAAGCCTTGTAATAGGCTGATTTCTCAAAGACTCGAACGTACGGAGCCGTTTTGAGAAGTTAAATCAAGTTTGTGACATTAGTATACTCTTAAAGAAATTTGTAATCAGTGTGATTATAGTGGAAAATCCTTCAGGAACGAAGAGATTAGACGTAGCTATCAGTTGGTGGTGAACTAGTATAAATCTATGTGTCTACTTCTTCTTTGTTGTCTTTGATTTGCTTACTGCTTCACGAGAAAACAAGTTTTCACAACCCATTTTTCAGCATCCGATATTTCCAACATCCTGTACTAAAACGTTTTTGAAAAGAACTCGATTTTTATTCATAAGTTTTTGCAAAATGTTTTCAACACAATTCAACCCCCTTTCTTGTGTTCATGTTCTATTGGTATCAGAGCTCGACCTCTTGGTTGAGCACTTAATAATGTAAGAGGAAAAGATCTTATCTTTGACAATATATCTACTAAAGGTGGCCACATGAATCGTCCTCCTATATTTACTGGAGAAAAATTTGATTACTCGAAGGACAAGATTAAAACTTTCTTTGAATCTCAACGGTTTGAGCTGTGGGAAATGGTTGAAACTAGTTTTACCACTCCTACTGATCAACATGGCAATGTTTTTCCTAGAGACAAATGGGATGATGATCAGAAAAAGCAATATCAGTAGAATCAAAAAGCTAGATATATTTTTATCTGTGCTATGTCAGAAAAAGAATATGAAAAATGTGACAAAAGTGACACTGCCAAGGAAATATGGGATTCCTTTGTTCTATCTTATGAAGGCTCTGCATAAGTTAGAGAAACTAAAGCTATCATTTTAGTTCGCTAGTATGAGTTTTTCAAGATGGAGGAAAATGAAAACATTGAGAAAATATTTGGAAGATTCCAAACTCTTGTTCATGGATTAAAAGCCCTTGGAAAGAGTTATAATACAGCTGACCATATGAGAAAGATCCTGAGAAGTCTATCCAAGCAATGGACACCAGAAGTCACTGCTATTCAAGAAGTTGAAGAAGAGCAAGTCTATTGCTATAAAGGTCAACAAAAACAAAGCCACTTCCTCTAAAGCTCTTCAAGCTGAGAAAGAATCAGAAGATGAAGTCTCTGAAGAAGACAGTGACGAATCAGACGATGAGCTCTCATGCATATCCAGAAAGATCCAAAGAATGTGGAAGAAGAAAAGAAACTTCAGAAGACAGTTCCTAAAGAAGGGTTCCAAGGAAAAGAAGGACAGTAAAGACAAGAGTCAATTCATTTGCTATGAATGTAAGAAGCCAGGGCATTTCAAATCTGAATGTCCACAACTCAACAAGGAGAAGCCTAAGAAGAACACCTTCAAAGGCAAGAAAAAAGGGCTCATGGTAACATGGGAAGACTTGGACTCATCTTCCTCTGAAGATGATGAGAATGAAGAAATATCAAATGTAGCCCTTGTGGCTGACACTGATTCAGAATCTGAAGAAGAAACTGAAGAGGTAAATCATGATTCTTACTCTGAATTTCAAATCGCTTTTGATGAACTCCTTAAGGATTCCTCCACTCTCTCTAGTGAGTACAAAGCATTGAAAAAGAAATTTTCAAAATTATCAAAAGAATTTCAAATTTTGAATGATAAAAATACAAAACTCAATGAGGAGAATGAGAAGCTGAGAGCTGAAAATCACCATCTGGTGACCGGAAGCTCACAAGCTTAAGGAAGTCCAAAATGCAAATCAAATGAATATGAAAATGCCTTTCAAAAGTTTATTGCTGAAAGTGTGACACGTAGAAAACAAGCTTCTACGATTTGGGGCGTCAGTAAAATGACAACTCAAGGTCTTCGCTACAAATAAGATGAACCTAATTTACAAAATACAAATCTTGCATCTGATGACACCGATGATCACAGTGAAAGCTTGCTTTGCACATACTGTAAAAAGTATGGTCACTTGAAAAGTGGATGCTCTGCTTTCAAAATACAGAAGGACAAATACCCTTCAAGAACTAACAAGAAAGGACCCAAGAAGATTTGGGTACCTAAAGATAAAATAGTTTATGTTGTAGATATGCTTAGCAATAAAGTCAACACACTAGTCTTGGTAATTAGACAGTGGATGCTCACGTCATATGACAGAAGAAAAACATATGTTCCAAGAGCTGAAGTTTAAAGATGATGGATTTGTTAGTTTTGGTGATAACCAAAAAGGTAAAATAGCTGGAATTAGTCGCATTGGTGAGGAATCTCTTCCTTCTATTGATAATATATTATATTTTGAAGGGCCTAAGGCATAACCTACTTAGCATAAGTCAACTGTGTGACAACGGTTATGATGTTATTTTCACAGAAAAAAGGTTGTGTAGTAAAAAGTAAAAAGATGACTCTGTATTCTTTACTGCAAAGAGGAAAAACAATATTTACAAAGTTAATCTCTTTGATTTAGCAAAACAAGATGTCAAGTGTCTTATGTATGTCGATGATGAGCAATGGACTTGGCACAAAAGATTAGGTCATGCCAGCTTGCGATTTATCACAAAGTTAAACAAGCATTGTCTTGTTAAAGGCTTACCAAATCTTAGATATCAATCTGATACTCTATGTGAGGCATGTCAAAAAGGGAAACAAGTTAAAATCTCATTTCATTCTAAAAATATTGTTTCCACTTCTAGACTACTTGAGCTTTTGCATCTTGATCTTTTTGGTCCCACAAGGACAACATCTTTGACAGGAAAAAATATGGATTGGTCATTGTAGATGACTACACTAGATGGAAAAGGGTTAAATTTCTTGCCCACAAGGATGAGTCGTTCAAGGTGTTCATTATTTTCTGCAAAACTGTTCAAAATGAAAAAAGAATTTGTATTTCTTCAATTAGAAGTGATCATGGGGGAGAATTTAAAAATGAAAGCTTTCAAAAAATTTGTGAAGAAAATGGTATCTCCCATAATTTCTCCTCACCTAGAATACTATAGCAAAATGGTGTTGTAGAAAGGAAAAATAGGTTTCTCCAAGAGATGGACAGAACCATAATCAATGAAGCAGATATTGCAAGACATTTTTGGGCAGAAGCAGTAAACACTACTTGTTATATTCAAGATAGAATATACATAAGGCCTATCTTGAACAAGACTCCATATGAACTGTGGAAAGGTAGAAAACCCAACATTTCATATTTTCACTCTTTTGGATGTCCTTGCTATATTTTGAATACTAAAGATCAACTTGGTAAGTTTGATTCCAGAGCTGACAAAGGTATCTTTTTGGGATACTCTAAACGCTCAAAAGCATTTAGAGTATACAAATGACATTGGAAGAATCCATTCATGTTAAGTTTGATGATAAGAAGCCTGACACTAAAATGTCAAAGCTAGATGAGCTATTTTTAGGTTCAGATATTGGTGGAACAAATGGAAAACCTGTAGAATCAACATCTGATACTGCTCACTAGAGGCAAACACCAAACCAGACAGAAGCTGAAACCAGAAAAAGCTGTTACTTCAAAACTCAACAGACAAAGTTAGATCAAGATCCTTTTTCAAATAGCACACTGATCTTGCTCTACTCTCTGAGCTGCAACTTAAAATGATTGATTAAGCACTGGAGGATGAAGGTAGGATTTTAGCCATGCAAGAAGAATAGAATCCGTTCCAATGTAATGATGTTTGGAAGCTGGTCACTCTACCAGAAGATAAGCAAGCTATTGGTACAAAATGGGTATTTCGTATCAAGCTTGATGAAGATGGTAAAGTGGCAAGGAATAAGGCAAGGCTAGTTGCCCAAGGTTATTCACAACATGAAGGTATAGACTTTATTGAAACCTTTGCACCTATTGCAAGGTTAGACGCTATTCGTATTTTACTTTCCTTTGCTGCACACCGTGAGATAATTCTTTATCAAATGGATGTTAAAAGCGCTATCTTGAATGGTTTTATAACTAAGGAAGTGTATGTGAAACAACCACCTAGTTTTGAAGACATTGATTTTCCAGAGCATGTCTTCAAACTTAAAAAGGCACTATATGGTCTTAAGCAAGCTCTAAGAGCTTGGTATGATAGAATAAGTTCCTTTTTAATGGAAAATGGTTTTACAAGAGGACAGGTGGACATTACTCTATTTAGAAAAACCTCAAACAGGCATTTTATAGTTGTGCAAATATATGTGGATGACATTATTTTTTGTAATACTAATGAAATCCTTTGCAAAGAATTTTCAAAGTTGATGCAGGCTGAATTTGAAATGACCATGATGGGAGAATTAAAATTCTTCCTTGGAATTCAAATAAAGCAATGCAATGATGGCATCTATATCCGTCAAAACAAATACATCAAAGAATTGCTCAAAAATTTCAACATGGTAGATTATAAGCCAATGAGCACACCTATGCATCCTACTTGCGTCTTATGCAAAGATGGTAGGAAGGTAGACCAGAAGCTCTATAGAGGCATGATTGGTTCACTTCGCTATCTTGCTGCTTTAAGACCTGATATTATGTTCAGCGTCTGCTTGTGTGCTAGGTTTCAATCTGATCCTAGATAATTGCACTTAAGTGTTATTAAAAGAATCTTTAGATACTTACAAGGAACTACTAATCTTCTTGGTTTGCTTTATAAGAAATCAAAAGATTACAAATTAATAGGTTTCTGTGATGCTGACTTTGCTGGAGACCGTATTGAAAGAAAGAGCACAAGTGGAGGCTGCCAATTTCTTGGAGCAAATCTTGTGTCTTGGTCAAGCAAAATGCAAAGCACAATAGCACTCTTAATAGTAGAAGTTGAATACATCTCAGCAACAAGTTGCAGTTATCAACTTCTATAGATAAAATATCAACTTAAAGACTACCTAATAAAAGAGAGTAACATTCCAGTCTTCCGAGATAATACTTCTGCTATATGTCTTACTAAGAATCCCATCTTGCATTTACGTGCAAAACATATTGAAATTAAACATCACTTCATAAGAGACTATATTTAGAAGGGTGTACTTGAAATAAGGAAAAATCCCAGAATTCCTTCTATTTTCTGGGTTTGGAAAAATGCGGATTTTCAAGAAAGGGAATCTTAAGATATGTTAGGAATCTCTTATGATAATCATCCGCATCTGAAACATATTTTAATGCCCGACAGTTGGATAGGATGGCCTTTGCGTAAAGATTATATCGCCCCCAATTTTATGAAATACAAGATGCTGACTAAATGATAAAAATCAGAAAGTAATCCGCCCTTCGACAACCCCAGATTTTCAAGGAATATATGTACATTTTTTTATAGATTAGACAGAATTATTGATGTTTCATTCATATCTTATATCTTATTATGGATGAGATAAATAATATAATTTGGAAATAAAGAAGAGAATAATATAGGGATTCATTGATATTCTAAAATTTGAACGATACTTATTTCGGATGAGCCAAGCCAATAGGATGAACTGAAAAAGTTCTGCATCATTAACTATGTAAGATGCACATCAATTTATTGATACAGACCATCAATGGGTTGATATATTTACTAAACCCCTTGCTAAAGATAGATTCAACTTTATAAGAAGAAATTTAAACTTTTATCTTATAAATGAGCGAGTGTTTAATCTCAGTATCTAGTGCAATTTGTGCATCTGGTGAAAGTATGCATCTGATGGCATCTCTGCATCTGGTTTAGCATGCACTTTGCTTCATTCAGCATATGTTGCTATGCCTCATCTAATATGTGACTCAGCATCTGCTTCTTATACACGTGTCAAATGCGTGCAAACTGAACCATCTCAATCCTACCTATCGAGTCATGATTAATTTTACGTTTTCAATAAAGTTTTTATTGCGGTAACCTCTGTTTTTGGCAACTAGCGCATTTAATGAAAGGAATCTTTATTTCATTTTATTTTCAAGTAATTCTTGATACAATTTATTTTTATACGATTATAAAAGCTTTCCCACTCCCATTTTTAAACCTTTCCACTACTCCACTACTTTCGTACCTTCTCTTTGTTTGCAAAACCTCTCTCTCAAAAACTCTTAAACTTCAATCGTAAGTTTCTCTGTGTGCATCAACGACGTTCAAAACTATCTTTTAAACTGCTGCCAACAATACCATGACTAAAGGCAAAGTGTTGATTGAGCACTGGGTTGATTTAGACCTTCTGGCAAGATATGATTTTGACTTTAGAAAAGACATCACTATCATCAGCTCGAGGGAATATTTCGAATGGGAGGAGAAACAAGCTCTCATCAACGTTGTGAAAGAGATTTAGGGCACTATTAGGGCTTACTCAGGACACTATTAAAGGCTATGTTGCTGGTTTCGAGTTAGTAGTCACTTCTAAGATAATTTCTGAACTTATAAGGTGCCTGATGAAGTGAAGGCTGGGAAACACAGTTTGGCGGCCCACAGGCTATGGACAATGCACTCAAGGCTTCGGGAAAGCCTCTAAATATTGTGTATTTGAAGAATCACTTTAGGGTTCTTCACAAACTCATCTCAAAGTGCGTGATTCTGAAGGCTGATTCATCTGATATTGTGAACCGTGAACAAAAATTCATCATGAGGCATGATGTTGCCGGTACACCCATCAACCTTCCTAACTTATTGATGAATACCCTGAAGAATGTTGTTGGAATCTAGACTCGGCTTTGCAGTAGATAAAAACATCAATAAGACCATTCCTTATGGTGTCCTTCTCAGTGAACTGATGAGGAAACAAAAGGTTGTTGAGAAGCTGGAGCAGTTGGATGCTGCTGGACAAGAAAAGTACTTTGGCAGAAATGCTAAAGGTATTGGTGTTGTTTTTAGGAAGGTAAGCCTAGTCAGAATGGGTTTGTGTACTTCTACAATGATTAGGAAGATGAAGGAAGAAGATGACACTACTGTTGAGGAAGCCTCAGCAAAGATTACTGAACTTGCCCCTCAAAGGAAGACCACCAGAAGCTTACCTAGGAGCTCTGCATCTGGTGCTAAGAGACCCACTGAGCATCTTGTCACATTGATCAGAAGCAAGGTCCAGAAGGTGAAAACTGCACCCATTGTAGTTCCTGATGCTAAGGATGAAGATGACAAGGCACCCATCAGGAAGATCCTTGAGAAAAGGAAAGCAGAAGCTGCCCTGGAAAGCTCTACCACCAGCAGTTCCTACACATAAGAGAAGGAGGTTGGTCAAGGCCCATATAAAGCCACAGGTACTTGACTTCTGACACTCCTGTGATTGCCTATGATAGAGATGATCCTATCATAGCACCACCTTTGTCTGTTTCACCTTGTCCTGCCCCATCATCCAAACCACCCCAAACACAAACTAAACCATCATAAGCTAAACCACCACAAATCCCCATCAGGTCTAAACCACCTCCACCATCCGGTGCCCTTACCCAACCAAAATCCAAAACAGTTCCTGCTTCTACTCCTACCCTATCCGAAACTATTTTTGTATCTTCCCCACGCACCATCAAACCATTTGCTACTTCATCAGGAATCTCCTGGTATACATAGTAAATTGGAAACACAGACCAAACACGACACCCTCTTTGCCCTCTAACTCTCAAGCCTTAACTATCTACAAACCACAACCTAATCTTTCTCATATCTCCTCACTCGCCTCTGAGATTGCCACCTCTCTATCTCACCCTTTCAATCAACTATACCGCTTCGCCACCTCTCAAAGAACCACTACCCTTGCTTTTGTATAATCATCATCTAGCACATCCACAGATTCCACCCGTTTTGGCCCCTCAAGATGTAGATTCAGGCCCTCATGACCTGTACCTGTCAGAGAAGAGGAATTCCAATCAGTCTACAACCACTCATCTCTATGGTACGTAAAGACTTTTACCTCAAGGGTTGAAAGATTGGAAATTTCCCTTATGGTATATCACGAGTTCTTAGAGATGTATTTTGGTGGAAGACTCAGGCCTCCTCCAGAAAGAGGAATTATCCCACTCTCCTTTGAGTTGCCTCACTCTCTGCCTCAACACGAGCCTTTGACATTGGAGGAATGTAGATGCTCGATCACTGGTGATAAATAGAATTCATGCTTCAGTGTCTAGAGATGAAATGTTATGAGCTGGCACTCCTCAACAGAGGCCCTACTTGGGCCACAGTCAGGATTGTACCTGATAGGAAAATATGGTTACCCTGGCTCAACCTTGAGAAGAGGAAGAATAAAGTCCCTCAAAGGTACCTAAGAAATGCAAGATCAAGTATTGGGAAAAGGCACCTAAGCACTACAAGAAAACACGGGATTACCGACGGCCTAAAGCCGTCGGTAATACATAAAAGCCGTCGGTAATCCAGTTTTATCGACGGATAACCGACGGCCAAAAACCCGTCGGAAATATGGTCGTCGCAAAGGATTACCGACAGACTGTTCTTCTGTCGGTATCTGACGGCTACACCCGTCGGAAAATGATGGTGTATTCCGACGGGCAAAGCCGTCGTTAAATTTCCGACGGTGTTGACCGTCGGTCAATCTGAAAAGTTTCCGACGGCTTAGGCCGTCGGTAATCGATGGTGGATTCCGACGGGCAAAGCCTTCGTTAAATTTCCGACGGTGTTGACCGTCGGTCAATCTGAAAAGTTTTCGACGGCTTAGGCCGTCGGTAATCAGAATGTTTTTTTCAAAAAAATAAATTGATTAATAAAATATTTACTTTAATTAATTTTATTAATAAAATTAATAAAATTATTAATTAATAACCAAATTAATTTTATTCTTTAATTAATTAATTAATTAATTTAATTATTTATTTGTTTAATTATAAAAATAATTTATTCTCATATTAAAAAATATTTATTTATTAATTTAATTAAATATTACTTGTAATTTAATTTAATTTAATTTAATTATTAATTGATTTCCATATATAAAACTGTGATAACGTAAACTAAAAAGTAAATTAAAAAAAGAAAACATAATAAATAAAAAAATTTGACGAATAAAAATCAGTAACTAAAATAATATCCGAAACGAAAAAAAAATGATATCCAAAAATATGAAAAAAAAAAAAGACAAAGCAGAACTAATAGTCTGGTACTCCGATCATGATCGAGATGCTCTACATTATCTGCATCATCGACATGACCATCGATCTGTGGAGGCGGCGGCGGAGGCGGAGTCGATGGAGTAGGCTGCTGGCGAGCTAGCATCTGGTACATCTGCTCCTGGCGCTGCAGCACCTGAGTCAAAACCTCCTGCTGCTGGGCCACGGTGCGCTTCAACTTGGCTATCTCCTGGTCATCCGCGGCAGAGCGACCAGTGGCAGCACTACTACTCGACGACGCTCCAACGTGGAGGCGGCAGGCCCCTTTGTAGTTCTTTGGCAAGGTCGCCAAAGACCATATAGGCGGCCCTTCTTCTTTCCACCAACCACTTCCGTCCAAACCCTCAGCGGTGTAGATAGATCGTCAGGGCTATGTGATGGTTCCCTTTAATGCTCAATATCATGCACTTAAGTTAAGGGAATTATTGTGCAAACTTAAGCTTTAATCCTTGTTTGGCCTCTAAATTTGTGTGTTTGAGTCTTTGTTGTTGAGTTGCAAATCATGTTAGTTCTTATGTTATTTTGTTGGAAGAATGCCCTTATTTTGTCTTGATTTAATGTAGGTAAGCAAAGGGATTGATCGGAGACATTTGCCTAAGACCAAGGGAGCATTTTTTGGAGTTTAGATGTGCAGCAGGCAGGGCGCAGGGCGCCCAGACCAGCCAGGCGCAGGGCGCCTGCTGGGAGCAGAACGTGTAGCCTGACACCTATTCAGTGTTTTGATCATATCTGGAGTTCTAGGTGTCCAAATGAGATGACACCGGTGCCATTGGAAAGCTAAGATCCATATCTTCAACTTTCATGAAGGAACGTTGAGCTAATTAGGACTGTAAAGAGGTGAAAATGGCAGTACAACATGGAACTCCAGGCGCCGGGCGCCCCACATATCTGGGCGCCTGGCGCCCTGACTCTGTGATGTCCAGGCGCAGGCGCTGGAGCCTATTTCCCTTCATCATGTTCTGGGCGCCCCGACTCCAGGCGCTGGACCAGGCGCTGGCTCAGGCGCCCCATAGCAGGCCCACTTACTATAAATACCCATCTTATGTTGGCCAAGGGTTTTTATCACGAAATAGAGGTGGAGAAAGGCTCTGGAACTGAAGCCCTAGCATACCCATTGAAGGAAGCAAGAGGAGGAGAGTGGAAGCTCAAATCCTTGGCTTGTGGATGGGTTCTTTTCTCTTTTCTCTGTTTTTGTTTTCATTTTCCATCATTATCATGTTGAACTAAATCCCCTTGTGTTGGGGTTGAGTGGATTTCTATGAACACTATGAACATTTGATGTAGTTTATGTTAATGCATGTGGGTTTCTCTTAGTTTGGTGATCTCCTTCCTTGTTCTTAATGCTTTTTGAGACTTGATCAATCTTGGAATGAATTCTTGATTTGTGTTTTGAATGGAAGTTCAATATACTCATGTGCTCTAGGAAGGTGACCCTTGTATCACTTTGGGCTAGGAATAGTCATTGGATACTTGCTATCTTTGTGGTTTCTTGTTCTTAATGCTTTTATCTTCTTGAATTCATCCAAGGAATTGGACTTCTAGCTAGGTAAAAAGGGTTATTTGCCTAAGGAATTGGGATTTAACTTATTTAGTGAAATTGATAGACAAACTAGAGAACCAACTTGTGTTAATTACTATGTTAAAGTATTTCATAGTGGAAGTAAAATGAAGCTTGACTCCAACACTCTTTCCATTGTATTAAATCACTATTTGCATTGTGCCTTTGTTATTCTCGTACCACCACCAACCCTATTAAAAACCATTTGGTGTTCACTTAGAAGTTGTTGTCAATTATTGGTATTTGGCTTTCGATCCTTGAGGACGATAACCGGTATTTACCGAAATTATTACTTGTAACGACCCGGTACACTTGCCGTGGCCCTATCACTATGAGATGGAGAACATGATGAGCTCTGAGATCTAAGCTGAGACATCCTTGCCTCAAACTCCTCCTGTTAAACAAACAAATAAGTCAAGTCTTTTTTTTTAACAAAACAATATAAACATTATTAAAAAAACATTTATTATATTTTATAATTACCTGAGTCCGCCTCGAACGGTCATCAATGAAATCACTAGTACTCCTATTCACATGAGTTGCAAGATGGAGCTCGTGCAACTGAACTTCTCTCCCCAACCTCTTCGACTGTGATTGTATTAATAAAAAAACTTAAATAAAGAATAATAATAATAATAATAATAATAATAATAATAATAATAATAATAATAATAATTTTATAACACGTACTGAAGTCTAATGCGTCTTTGCGATCGACATGCCTCCAGTGGGCAAGCTGCCACCCTTCTCAGAGGCCCTATTCTTCTTGGCCTTGTGTCGCCTGGAACTCGTGGGTGTTCCAAGTCGCTACCAGTTCTGCCGAACCTCATCCCTATCCACCTGGGCTGGCGATCCCTGATGCGGGCATCTCGAAGCATGTCAGAAAGGCGGTGGGAGGCCTTCATATGAAAATTCTTCTCCATCAGCTCCTCATCTTTTTCCTCCCAAGCAACCCTCGTCTGGATCAATATAAGACATTATTAAACATAATTGAAATTTACGAAAATAAAATAATATGCAATAAAATAAAAATTGCAGCTTACTCTGAAAGAATTAAACATATGGTCCCGCTCAAAATCCTTCAGCGTCCCCCAGGTGGGCCAAAACTCCTGGTAATTCTCCTCAATTGTTGTTGTGATAGCTAACGCAGCTGGCTTTGAGGGAAGAAACCTGAACAATAAAAACATGTTAAATAAAAAAAAATATATATACATGTAAATTATTAATAACTCAAAAAAATTGCAAATACTTACCCTTTACCAGATGGCCTGATAACAACTCGGCCATCATACATCATCTTAAGAGTGTCAGGCTCCTGCCCCTCCCCCTGCTCAAGAACCTCCTCCTGCTGAACCTCTCGCTTCCTCCCGCCCCGCCCAACATCGGTGTGATCATTTGTATGGCCCGTACTATAATCATGGTCGGACCGATGAGCATCGCCACCGGATCGTGCACAACATGGGAACTCGAGCGCCATGTGGTCGCTGGAACCCCGGTGGGGATCATGTCAATGTGAGGCAAAGGTGCCGAACGATGCCCGAAGTCCGTGTGGCTGGTGTCGAATGTGCCTGAGTCTGTGTAGGTGGTGCGTAAGGTCGCCTAGGTGCGGGAGGTGTATCAGTGTCTCGGCGTAGATGTACTAGGACGACGTGTAGATGACAACGTCGAAAACCCGATGAGGTCACGCCTAATGATGGTCGGCCTCGACGACGAGGGGTCGAGGGCGATGCCGCTTCCCTTCCATTTACCACCACGGGTGATGCAGAAGTCGGCTCCTGAACCTCCCGATGCCATATATATCTATAGAGCAATTGAATAATAATGATCATGAAATATTATATTTAAACATAACAATATTACAAATGAATTCCATAAAAATAAACAAGTTATAAAAATAATCGACAAATTAAAATATATTGTTACACATTAATTTCTCAAATTGTAAAAGTTAAACAATTTCAATCGCCCATTCTCGCCCACTCAATTTCGGCATCGTCTTCGATGTTGATGGTTACGCCACTTCTTCATTTAATTCCTCATCCCCATCTACATCTTCATATGTGATTGGATTGTCACGTAGTCGAGTAATGGGTTCCACTTCATTTACTACATTGACATGAGACATCTCATCCACTTGATAAGCCACTTCTTCCCGTGTATCATCTCGCTTCAATGCGACCAGTGGTTTTATCTTTATTGCGACACACCAACCTTGTTTGTCCCTTCGAGTTGTTGGATAAGGGACATAATAGACTTGTCTTACATGTTGGGCCATGATAAGCGGATCAAACATTTGGTATCTTGTGGTCATGTGTATGTCAACAGTATTATATTTTCGATCCACTCTTGTGCCTCTATTTGACGGATCAAACCAATTACAATAAAATAGCACTATTTTTTTAGTATAGTCTAAAGTATTGTACGTCAGTTCATATATATGTTGAATCACGCCGTAGAAGTCATCTTCACCTCCATCTGTGGCACCTTTTACATAAACCCCGCTGTTAACTGTTTTTTTCCCCTCTGTTTTTGACTGGGTTTGGAATTTGTATCCATTTACAAAGAATGTGTGCCATTCTTTTACACGTGATTTAGGACCATGAGATAAATTTCTCAAGTGTTGGATTTTAGGGGATTCTGCCTCGCTATACACCTGTGTACACACATGCAAACAAATTATAGTTCCTATTTTCAAACAATATTTTTGTATTTTCAAACAATAAATAATAATAATATATATATGACGACTCAAAAAACATACCTGGTTCCTAAACCACGTTGGGAAATATTCATGAATATAGGCAGAAGAGTCTTGAGCGATTGTGGGCTTAGTTAACAAGAATGCCCTGATCAAGTCATTATCAAACAAATGATCAAGAGCAATTGTGGATTAAAGAAATTGAAAGTGGTCAAAATGATACATACGTTAGATACGGTGATACTTACGCACGGTTGATCAACACGTGAGCGTGGTGACTTCCACACTTCGCCTGTTATCCGGTTATCCACCTCCTTTCCACCATGACTAGGAAAGGCAAAATACCGATAAGGCAAGCGGGTGTCTTTCAATTTCAATTTCTACTTCATTCCTACTATTTGTTGGTGTCAACATAAAGTTAAGTAAAATAATGGGAGCAGAAATGGATTGTCTCACGGTGCAAGTAAGTTGCACAAATAGATCCTTCAACCCCTGGCCTTATTTTTCACCGACCGCTTGAGTCACCCATAAATCTACAAAATAACAACGTTGATGATAAAAATTGATACATTTAACCCTTCAAATAAATATTTATTTTAGAGAATACTTTATTATAGTACCTTTCGAATGGATACATCCATCCTGTATTGAACCTCCCACCAAGCCTAGCTTCATGTGCAAGATGCAATCGCTAGATACTCCATAGAATCAAAGAAAGCAGGGGGAAATATTCTCTCCAACTTATAAAGAATGACTGGTATGTTTTGTTCCATCCTTATGAGATCATCATCTCTCAATGTCGCAGAACACAAATCTTTAAAGAATTGGCTGAGTTCATCGGTGGATTTAAAACATTTGTGAAGGAACTAAATGCAATAGGAAGTAAACACTCCATGAATACATGACAATCATGGCTTTTCATCCCAATCATGGTTCCTTTGTTCACATCGGCACATCTTGCCAAATTAGAAGAATAACCATCCGCATCCAAGTTCTTTTATCCACCGACAGATGACTTGGCTTCCTCGTGATTAAAGAGTAACAGGCTTTGGGTTTCGTGGTCTTCCCATCCGACCGATTCGTCAAATGCAAGTCCTTTTGCCTCTGATAAAGTGGTAAGTCTAGTCGGCCTTGTCATTGTCTTTTGTTTTTCCTCCGACGTTCATCACCGTGAGAAAAACATTGTCAAAAAGTTCTTCTCAATGTGCATAACATCAAGGTTGTGTCTCAATAAATTATCTCTCCAATATGGCGGATCCCAAAAATACTTCTTTTTGTCCAATTATGCCATTGTCCATATCCTTCAAATCGATCCAATTTGCCAAAATCTGTGATTTTGGGCGATCCATAACCACTTTCCCAGATACGTGCTCGTGTCAACCTTGGGGGCGGGCCATCTACTTCAACTTCCCCCTTCTTGAAAGCGTTCTTATTCCGTCTAAATGCATGATCATCGGGTAAAAACCTGCGATGTGAGTCAAACCAAGAACTCTTCCCCCCAAATTTAAAGGTAAAGGCCTTTGTATGCTCCATGCAATGTGGACATGCCATTTTACCATGAGTACCCCAACCAGACAACATGCCATATACAGGGAAGTCATTAATGGTCCACATCGGTGACGCCTCATTGTAAAATTCCTCTTTCGTGCAACATATGCGTCACAACACCATTCCACAACCTTTTGAGATCGTCGATAAGAGGCTCTAAATAGATGTCAATACCATCTGTCGGATTATCTGGACCGTTATAACACAAGTCAAGAACATATAAGGCTTAGACATGCACATTTCGGAGGAAGATTGTATGGGTAACGATAATCGCCAGCAAGAATAAGGTTTGGCCGTGGATTGAACATATGGGTAAAACCATCGTGAGCATAAGCCAAGTCGTACATTACGTGGATCTGGCTGCAAAATCGGGATGCACACGATCAAAGTGCTTCCAAGCTTCACCATCGAAGGGTGGCGCAACATACCCAGTGCTTCTATTCTCATAGTGCCATGTCATTTTGTCTGCAGTCTGTGGTGATGCAAACATTCTCTGCAGCCTTGGAATAATTGGTAAATAAAACATTGCCTTCACTGGAACTAGTTTTTGTCTACCCGTCCGATTATTAGTATGTGACATATACCTAGGCTCACCACAAAATTTGCATTCAACTAGCGCACCATCGTTTTTACCAAATTCATTGTCGTAATACAACATACACCCTCTCACACAACAATCAATCCTTTTAGATTCCAGCCCCAACTTGGACACTAAGCTTTTAGCCTCGTAATAACTTTTTGGCAAACCATCTCTGATAGGTGACGAGTCCAACATCATTTTAGTTACGAGATCCAAGCACACTTCGGTAGCACCACAGTTGGACTTAAGAGCTAAGAGCCTCATACACATTGATAACTTAGAGTCTGTAGACCCTTCAAACAACGACTTGTTTGTTTCTAACAATAGATTATAAAATTTTTGTGCTGTCTCATTTGGAAGTTCATCTGTGTCATCATATTGTTGCTCCTCAAATGACACGTTCACCCCCAAGGCATCACAAACCATATCTTGCATCAATTCAATCTGCTCACCACATCTCGAATTCGTGAATCGCTTGAAGCACCTTCGCAATTATCACCAACCCCTAAATCAACGTGAGGCAACTTTTCACCATGTCTAGTCCAAATCCGATGATTAAGCCTAAATCCAATCGAATACAGGTGGTGCATGACCTCACTTGGGCTCTTAATCCTTCTGCAATCGCAATTAAAGCACGCACATCTAATCCCTCCATTAGTTTTGAAATCTTTATGTGCCATTGCGACTTGGACAAAGTACGCAACCCCACAAGAAAAATCTGGTTTCAAACCCCTCTCCCGGATACAACCTATCGTACATCCAACTACGACTCGAAAGAAAATATTCCATCTTCTCGCATATAAAAAAATGACAATTTCAAAGAAGACGACGTTCTTACAACCGCTCTTTCTTTAAATGGTATGACTTATCCTATTTCGAGAAAAAACTTTTGAACTTCGTATAATAATCATTCCTTAATTCTCGTATCTTATACTTGACAAAATTTCGGCAGCATTTCCCATTGGTCTCTGAGTACACAAAATGAAGGCAGTTATGAACACCGCAATCAAGTATGCACCCAGAGAACAAAAGGAAATGAATCGAACCGAAATTTCATCAAATATAAAGATACCAGAATTAAGCAACAACTATTATACGAGTAAAGAAAAAGTTTTTTCCCAAACTGTCCGACTTGGACAATTCAAGGTTCAATATACAATGAACACGTGGTATCTAAAAGAGTACACGCACTCAATAATATATTGAACCTCAAACGGGAAGCTAAGGCTTTTCTCCGATACTAATAACAACAATCAAACATCCATTTCATCAATAATTAAAAAGTAACATGTTGAAAGTTGACATCCTCTTAAAGGATAGAATTAAACAAGGTAGTGGCAAGGAAGCATAAATCCTTTTAACAATTTTTGTTTTCATAGTGGTTTGGCTTGGTATATGCCATGCAATTAGAGCTCCTATATGGATGCAAAACTAGGTTGTAATATCCTTGCTTTCCCTGTTGATTACCTAGGAATCCCTTAAGGGGTAAATCCTAAGAAGGTAGCTACTTGGAAACCAGTGACAGCAAAAATTAGAAAGAAATTATACTCAAGAAAAGCAAAATGTTTTCAAAGGCTATGAGATTGACACTGATTAAATCTGTCCTTAATAGCCTTCCTCTTTAGTACATGAGCCTCTTTAAGATCCCAATAGAAGTAGTAAAAGTCATTATAAAGCTACATAGGACTTTCTTTTAGAGTGGAGTAGGAAATAGGAAAAGTTTACCTCCCATATAAGACACATTTTTTAAAATAAGTGAAGAAAGTTATAAAGATAAAATTTTGAGCAAGTTATTCAAAAAGGGAGTTGGATGAAAGTGGGGGAAGGTAACAAAATCTGTTTTCGGGAGTACACTTCTTTCTCTTTAATTAGTAGTTACAACTTACAATATTTCTTGCTCTCTATTGAGTAATTTATCAGTTTAGAAACATTTAAGTTTTAGAAACATTTAAGTAACTGTTCTGATTCCTTTATGATATTTGACAACAGGGAGAACCTGGTGCATGCAACTGTCGTTCCTTCTTCCTTCTTCCTTTAAGAAAGAGATAGAGAGAGAGACCGTATTACATATCTAATAGTCATTAATTTCATTTTCTTTTTTTCTCAAAATTTTAGAAAGGTTTGGATTGAATTGGTAATTGTTTGAAGTCATTTGGATAGAAAGAAATAGTTTTATTCTCATGAATCTTGAGGGATGTAGCAAGGTGTCCGAACTACCAAGTAGTCCATGATGTAGAAATTCAAAAATAGTGGCCAAAGATTGATAATCTCGAGATCATATATATGGTCTCCATCTTCACCACAAACTTGTACTTTGTGACTAAAAATTGGAGATAAACTTGGAAAATTATATAATATCAAGAGTCTAGCAACACTCCTAATTTTGAACCAAAGTTCTTTGGATCAATTAAAAAGAAAAAATAGAAGACTATTAGATATCATAATTAGTCAATGTTTACAAATGAAATTAATGAGTATATAGGATTTAAACTATCACCATGCATTATTATAGAAGATTTTACACGTGGAACCTGAATCTGAGAGCTAACCCTTGGAAGATCCAAAAAGAAAAGGTAGATAACTTTTCTGACCAGTTTAGTTTCAGAATATCTAGACATTTTATTCCATGTTTTCATGAACTTCTTAATGATATTTGACTTAGAAACAACTTACAAGAACACTCTACATCACTATGTAGAATTTTAGAGCACAAACCCTTGTAAACAGCAGAAAAACTGGAATATGTATGCCTAATCTCCATGGATTTGTTTAAACAAAGAACAATAATCATTAATGCCCAGCTGAAATGTTTGATTTCCACCCTTTGCTACGTGCATGGAAGGAATCAATTAAGTACAACCCCAGAAAGAATATACAGAAAGAAAATGAAAGAGAGAAAATAAGAAAAAATAAACAGTCTTCATCTTGATATGGTTTTGTATGCAACTATGTCAAAACTTGCACTTGTTTTTCATTTAACTGATAATTTAGTTGAATGCAAGGTTTTATAAAAAAAAAAGTCTACAATCGCGATCTAGGCAACAATATCATGAGTTTTAACATCATCACGATCACGAATACGATTGATGTCACATCAATCGTATTTGACTGTAATTTTTGTGATATCAAAATTGCAATGCGACAGGCCAAACCCGATTTAAAACCTTAAAGCAAACCCTCGTTGCTTCTCTCTTTGAACAAAACATATATATCTATTTCAAGACTAACTAAAAGTTAAAGCAAGAGCTATGAAATTAGATGAACTTATGATTTAAGAAAGAGTCAATAGTCATAATTGAGCATGAAAAAATCATAAAAGGTTATGAAATTATGCAACAAAGCAACAAACCAAAGAAGCAATGAGAAAAGAAACAAAAACAAAAACAAAAAATCAACTAGGAAATTAGGTGAAAGTGATCACTACACAAAGCATACAAACCTTTTGTGACCCTCCAGAGGAAAGCAGACAAAGAAGGAAGGCTTAGGTTACACTGTTTCTTAGCTTGAAGGGCACGGACGTGGGTTTTAAGAAAGGATACAAAATCAATCAATGGAGGTCTCTATTTATGGGATTTACGGGAAGGGAAAAGGAAAAGCAATCACAATGTAAGTTTCCTTTTATTTTTTTTCCCTCTTTTGCTGATTTTGTGTATGTTTAATTAAATATACATAGAGATAGACAATTACTGACTCAGTTTTAGCATAGGACTAAACTAACTTTCTAAATTTTTATGCTGCCAACAAGCAAGTAATGTTTTATTGTGTTGTCCCCCAAACTGAAGGTGGAGAACAAATGGACATAAGTTGAGATGTAATTGTCAGTGTGACCACAATAAGAGGTAATGCTTTTTAAGCTTTATTAGTGGATGAGTCATGACTATATTACATCTCTAATAGGTTTATGATTATTTGGTTAATATGCTGGCTCTAATAGGTTTTACCTGAATTTCCCGACTTGAAAAGATCTAAAGTTTTGTAAAACAGAACCGCAATGCAACCAAAATTTAAATGGGCTCAATTTACACTTTCACATGAATTTCACCAGTAATAAGCCCAAATCAACCAAGGATTTTATCCAATCAAATTGTCATTGTCTCAATCTTATAACAATAAAATAATCTTATAACATACATCATTTCAAAATTCTCTCTGTGGAGAGAACTATGAAGGAAATCAAATAAATATGTCGGTGTGTGTGACACCCTCTACCCCGTCATGTATTTTAGCAATGTAAGAAGAAAAGAACAAGAAATAAAATTTATATTCATTCGGATAAAACTTTCCTTTCAAACGAAATAGAGTTGTCACGTTCACAACATGCGGAAATAGAAAATGAGTATGAAATACAATTAATAAAAATAACCCAAGTTCCCGATGTCACAATAATTCAGAGCTCTTCCCCTAATTATTACATCGGAAAAATACAATGACTTAAACAAGTAAACACAAGTCTTCTATCTATCACCACGAGCTATCGTGATTACTCGCCGACATTCACATCCTCAATACCTGCAGTCTCGGCATCTACACATACCCCATGGGATATGCATAGCCACAAGAGGGGTTAGTCATCATAACCTCAAATAGTGCATACAGCGTAGGAAATTAATGAACAATGCGCAATATACAACAATTCCAATAAAGACGTCTAATCACTAGCACTAAGGCATAAGATGGTACCACAACGGCCAAATATCACATGCTACAGCATCAATCACAACAACAAGGTACATTACCAACACTAAACAACCAGGCATGTTATCATGTAAAACGATGTATTTCTAGAACCATAACTATATGCATGTGGATCCACTTATAACGAGGCTGGGATACCTTGCCCGCTTTGAATACCATGTCCAGTAGTGCCCCAATAACAACAGATCGGGAACCTCACCCGTCACGGGATACCTTGCCCGATTCGCCCATTAACCGTAGGGACCGGAAACCTTGCGTCACGGGATACCTTGCCCGATTCGCCTATTAACCAAAGGATCGGAAACCTGCCTCGTCACGGGATACCTTGCCCGATTCGCCCTTTTTAACCAAAGGATCGGAAACCTCGCTCCACGGGATACCTTGCCCGATTTGCCCTTTTTAACTATAGGGATCGAAACCTCGCCTCATCACGGGATACCTTGCCCGATACGCCCTACTAACAATAACAACAACAACAATGCCGACACCATGATGCATGAACATGACCAAATGCGGTGTCTAACCATGATATCCTCTATCGCAATATCTTCGACAGAGTAACAACCACAACAACTACAGCAGAACACAAATTCATAAGTTAGCCAGTGCCTTCTACCAATAACATAAACATTTAATGTTCTTAGCAACTTTGATTAAGCACTTAACCTCCAAGTGAAGCTTTGGAATAGAAGGACTAGTTCTCTCAGATTATCATACTAATGAATCAATAGGCATCATAAATGAACTTTAGACATCCTACTTAGGCTTTACAATATCAACCTAATTGCAGAAACTCGAGGAAACGCGACGAAACAACAAGAGTGCAAGCTGTCACCGGGCGCCTGGCATCGTGGGCGCCTGGCGCCCTGCCACTGTCATCCACCCGCAATGAGGGTTCGTGCCGCTCGGGGATCTAATGTCCCACCATTCAACTTAGTCGGACGTGGTCTAGGGTTCTTTGATCCATACTTACTGATTCCCCATTCATGGGGTCTAAACCTCACCTTTTAGCTATTTAAATTCCTGACACTATCATTTAGTAGCAAACAATTTCTACACAACTCAACTCCTTCCTATCGTTGACCCCCCAATCCTCTTGTTAAGACTTCAAGGTCTCTATCAAGGCATGGTTTATTCATATGTCTATTATTCTAAATAATTAACCCTAACTTGATTCACCTTTTATTTTATTTTAACCTCTCTAGCATTCTATTTTTAAATCATCATCACCGCTAATTCTTGCAACAACACTAATGATTTAGGCAATTCAACACTTTTAAATGCTAACCACATCAGTACCTAGGCACACAACACAAATTATATAGCATGTCATCAAGTATTGTAAGAGTTCATACAATGGCAATTTAAAGTCGGCAACAACCAAGGTTTTCACCTCTCAGAGCAATAAAGAATAGTCAAGAGTAACAAGCATGTAAACAATCAAGACTCAATCACCACACCAAATTCATCAATCCAATGAAGTTATCACATCACGTTACAGTAAATATCATTAGTCAAGAATAGTAATTGAGGAGTTCGGATGTCTCCCTATCACGGTGGTGATAGTGCTTGTTTTCGTTACCGCGCGAGGCATAGGGGTCATGGGACACCCCTATTGTTCATACATGTTCCATACACTCACTAGAAGAGAACAACTACCCCTTACCTCAAGTGAATTTCGTGCTCCTAGGATGGGATGAGGTAACACCAAGCTTTTCCTTTCCTAGTGAAGCTTTCCTCAGCAAAAACACAAGAGCTAGGGTTTAGGAATGGAAAATCATGGTTTAGAACCCTAACATTGATCTTAAAGACAAAGCTTATCATTAGAAGACTTACCACCTCCTATTCCTCCCAATGAGGCTGTACGAGTTACAATAACGATGCTCCCCGGTCGAGTCCCGTAGCGTAGCCTTGAGTTAGAGCCCTTGACACCACAAAATTGGAAGAAGGGAAGGAAGAGCTTTTCTCTGTTCGGATTGGTCTTATGTGCAGCTCCTAATCATGTTTAGGGTCTTAGAACTGATGCTTAGTGGCTAGGTTAAGTCTAGGGGTCGTGGTTGCCCTTTCAGGTCGAGAATGGGTCACACTGGGTCACAGAACCGGCCCAAAACGAGTTAAAACGCGAAACAGCGCACAACCACTTCGCAGCAGTGGGCGCCTGGCGCCTGCACTCCCTGGGCGCCCTGCGCCTGCTCTCGGTGAGGCCTGGGCGCCCGAGCTTCAGTCTGGGCGCCCTGCGCCCGAGTCTGGACACTCGGTGCCACTGTTTTGGTCGTATTTGGAGCTACAGATGTCCGATTGAGGCGTTCTTGGTGTCGTTGGAAAGCTAAGAGAATTTCCTACAATTTTCTAAATAATAGGCTTACCCAAATTCGGACTCTAACAGGCTCAAAAATGCAGTTGAAATATACTATAATATTCCTAAGTGTTACGCTTGCGTTGTGTTGACTCCAGAGAGCATATCTAGAGTTGTAGGTATCGAAATCGAGTCGAACTAAAGCCAACTAAAAGATAAGAGATAACGCTACAACTTTATTGAAGGGACTTAAATCCAATTGAGTTGTTAAGAGGTTCAAAAATGGGGAATACGATGACCGAAATAACTAAATATAGGAATAAAGGTACATCTGGACACTCAATCGGCTGAAGGAACGGTAAAACATATGAAACCCATCCCAAGCAACAATAAGCATGTTCTAATACCCTAAGACATATCCTAATCTTGAAGGATGAAAAATTAGGGATGTTACAATTCTACCCCCTTAAAAGAATTTCGTCCTCGAAATTCCGACAAATGTTAAGGACCTAATCTCCTATCCTAGCGTCTTCTTTATTTATTCATGTCGATCACCTTTGCTTCGGTCACTGGCGATAAGTTATTGGGTGGCCATCCCTCCTACTTGTCTAGCCGAGTAACCAGAGCAACAACAATCAGACATGTCATTTACTAGCACTTCTATAAGGATCTCTGATAGGGGCTTGAGCGTAAAAATGTTGGTACCTCACAGTTACCCTCAAGCTCTATTAAAGTTCCCCCTATTTATTATTATCATAATTCCGCTGCGCTACTCTGATAATCTACCTTGTATCTAACAGTACTACTCATATCAACCACCCACTATCTACTATCATAGTACATCCCCGAAGTTACTCTCGTGGCCTATCGCCTAATCTAAAATAGGGGATCTAACGCATCTAACGTAACAATCTAGTTCATACTCAGTGTTAATATTCAACTATTGTTTACCCCACACTCCTACCTATCACAACCCAAGAATAAACGTTCAAAGTGAACGGGGCAAGAAACAATTGGGCAACTGGAAATCCTCTCAATGCGACATTTACCTTGAATGAGGCTCTCTAATTCAGCTGTTTCTACTCCTGCGAGGGTGAAGACTCGGCCGGTGGACTCTATCTTGTTAGCTTAGGGCATCTGAGGCATACTCCCACTAGCTGGTTCAGGCAGATATGATACTAGAGGGAACACCATGTAGTCTAACGATCTCTTTGATGTCTGATTTAGTTAACTTCTCTCTGAAATTCCATGTTCACCAGAAAGGTGAGCCGTCTTGGTTAGCTTCGGTCAACAACCACCCACATTGCATCATAACCAGTGGAGTCCTGGGAAGTCCTGACACAAAATCCATAGCGATCTTGTCCACTTCCATTCCGAATGAATAGCGGTACAACGTCCCGTAAGGTTTTGATGTTCAATCTTGGCCTTTTGGCAAGTCAGGCATGCGTACACAAATTCAGCTATTTGCTTCTTCATACTAGGCCACCAGAATAATCTTTTTTCAATTCGGGGATGTCCGGAACACAAATTCGATCCTGGAGCCTTAAAAACTCCATCCGTCCCCTCAGTAAATTCACTTGGCCTCCCTTGAGCAATCGAGATCTTCTGCTCGACTAAGAACAAATCGGTTTTCTGACCTTCCTGGATTTTACCCATCGGTAGTGCTATCCTTGAAAAATCTTCAATGAACCTCCGGTAGTAACCAACTAAGCCCAAAAAGCTTCTTATCTCGGTTGCCGATTTAGGAGTTTCCCAATGCAATCTGACTTCCACCTTCGGGGTCCACTATACCGCCTTTAGAAATTACGTGGCCAAGAAATCCCACCTCTTCCAACCAAAACTCACACTTCGACATCTTGGCATATAATTGTTTTTCCTTCAACACTTGTAGTACAGTTCTCAAGTGCCCTTCATGCTCCCTTCGAGACTTGGAGTAAATCAGGATGTCGTCTATAAAAACCACCACAAACTTATCCAAGTACAGGCGAAATATCGTGTTCACGTAATCCATAAACACTGCTGGTGCGTTAGTCACACCGAATGGCATAACTTGGTATTCATAGTGACCGTAACGCGTTCGGAATGCGGTTTTTGGGATGTCCTCCTGCTTCACCCGAATTTGGTGGTACCCAGACCTCAAATCAATTTTAGAGAATGCACATGCTCCGACGAGTTAGTTCATAAGGTCATCTATCCTCGGCAAGGGTAGCGGTTCTTGACAGTAACCTTGTTAAGTTGTCGATAGTCAACACACAACCTCATCGAACCATCCTTCTTCTTCATCAACAACACCGGCGCTCCCCATGGAGATACACTTGGTCTAATAAACTTTCTCTCTAACAAGTCTTCCAACTGCTTCTTTAGCTCCTCTAACTCCAAGGGAGACAGTCTTTAGTACCTACTGCTAAAGCATTTAAAATTACTAGCCTTAGAGGGGCTAATCCTGTCGCGGGAAAAATCAATTGGGGGAAGTTCTTGGCCCTACAATCAGATTAGATGTGGCAAGTGTGGCAAGGACCATTATACTCATTTATGCAAGGAAACATCTGTCATCTGCTTCAAGTGCAACAAGCCTGGTTCAGGCTTAACTCCCTTACAGTCTATGCGACTATGGCCCGACTTATGGTACTTGTAACCTATGACTTTAGTTTCCTGGCACTCACTAATGTAGTGACCCTTGCTACCCTTCAGACTAGAAAACACTTCTCCAAAGAAAATCTTCCATTGAACAGCTTCCAGCTGATAGCAACTTAGCTTTTCCAAGCATTAGTAAGTGTCATCCCACCAATGTTCAGCTTCGTTGGTCAATTTGAATGTAGCAAATGCCACCTTCGGAGCATCCGTGCAAGTCATCCTTCAGAACAATTTTCTCCATCCCACAAATCCAATGTGGTGCTCATCCCGGGTCGAACGTCCCTTCACATCAATCAACTTCCAACAACATCGAGGACAACATGGTTACTCTCGTCCTTCATCCCTTCTAACTTAGACGGTCAAGAAATGAATCAGTCACTAAGTAAAGTCCTAAAATCTCATATCATCATCTATTCTAACATAGACAATCACACAAGAGTACACAGAGATTACATGATAGACACATACCACGGCTGAAGAACAAGCCGAGCTCGATACCACTAAATGTGACACCTCTACCACGTCATGCATTTTAGCAATGTAAGAAGAAAAGAACAAGAAATAAAATTTATATTCATTCGGATAAAACTTTCCTTTCAAACGAAATAGAGTTGTCACGTTCACAACATGCGGAAATAGAAAATGAGTATGAAATACAATAAATAAAAATAACCTAAGTTCCCGATGTCACAATAATTCAGAGCTCTTCCCCTAATTATTACATCGGAAAAATACAATGACTTAAACAAGTAAACACAAGTCTTCTATCTATCACCACGAGCTATCGTGATTACTCGCCGGCACTCACATCCTCAATACCTGCAGTCTCGGCATCTACACATACCCCATGGGATATGCATAGCCACAAGAGGGTTAGTCATCATAACCTCAAATAGTGCATACAGCGTAGGAAATTAATGAACAATGCGCAATATACAACAATTCCAATAAAGACGTCTAATCACTAGCACTAAGGCATAAGATGGTACCACAACAGCCAAATATCACATGCTACAGCATCAATCACAACAACAAGGTACATTACCAACACTAAACAACCAGGCATGTTATCATGTAAAACGATGTATTTCTAGAACCATAACTATATGCATGTGGATCCACTTATAACGAGGTCGGGATACCTTGCCCGTTTCGGAATACCATGTCCGTAGTGATCCAATAACAACAGGACCGGGAACCTCACCCGTCACGGGATACCTTGCCCGATTCGCCCCATTAACCTTAGGACCGGGAAACCTTGCCCGTCACGGGATACCTTGCCCGATTCGCCCTATTAACCAAAGGACCGGGAAACCTCGCCCGTCACGGGATACCTTGCCCGATTCACCCTTTTTAACCAAAGGACCGGGAAACCTCGCCCGTCACGGGATACCTTGCCCGATTCGGCCTTTTTAACCAAAGGACCGGGAAACCTCACCCGTCACGGGATACCTTGCCCGATACGCCCTACTAACAATAACAACAACAACAATGCCGACACCATGATGCATGAACATGACCAAATGCGGTGTCTAACCATGATATCCTCTATCGCAATATCTTCGACAGAGTAACAACCACAACAACTACAACAGAACACAAATTCATAAGTTAGCCAGTGCCTTCTACCAATAACATAAACATTTAATGTTCTTAGCAACTTTGATTAAGCACATAACCTCCAAGTGAAGCTTTGGAATAGAAGGACTAGTTCTCTCAGATTATCATACTAATAAATCAATAGGCATCATAAATGAACTTTAGACATCCTACTTAGGCTTTACAATATCAACCTAATTGCAGAAACTCGAGGAAACGCGACGAAACAACAAGAGTGCAAGCTGTCACCGGGCGCCTGGCGCCTGGCATCGTGGGCGCCTGGCGCCCTGCCACTGTCATCCAATTCGCAACAGAGGGTTCGTACCCGTTCGGGGATCTAATGTCCCACCATTCAGAACTTAGTTGGACGTGGTCTAGGGTTCTTTGATCCATACTTAGTGATTACGCATTCATGGGGTCTAAAGCTCACCATTTAGCTATTTAAATTCCTGACACTATCATTTAGTAGCAAACAATTTCTACACAACTCAACTCCTTCCTATCGTTGACCCCCCAATCCTCTTGTTAAGACTTCAAGGTCTCTATCAAGGCATGGTTTATTCATATGTCTATTATTCTAAATAATTAACCCTAACTTGATTCACCTTTTATTTTATTTTAACCTCTCTAGCATTCTATTTTTAAATCATCATCACCGCTAATTCTTGCAACAACACTAATGATTTAGGCAATTCAACACTTTTAAATGCTAACCACATCAGTACCTAGGCACACAACACAAATTATATAGCATGTCATCAAGTATTGTAAGAGTTCATACAATGGCAATTTAAAGTCGGCAACAACCAAGGTTTTCACCTCTCAGAGCAATAAAGAATAGTCAAGAGTAACAAGCATGTAAACAATCAAGACTCAATCACCACACCAAATTCATCAATCCAATGAAGTTATCACATCACGTTACAGTAAATATCATTAGTCAAGAATAGTAATTGAGGAGTTCAGATGTCTCCCTATCACGGTGGTGATAGTGCTTGTATTCGTTATCGCGCGAGGCATAGGGGTCATGGGACACCCCTATTGTTCATACATGTTCCATACACTCACTAGAAGAGAACAACTACCCCTTACCTCAAGTGAATTTCGTGCTCCTAGGATGGGATGAGGTAACACCAAGCTTTTCCTTTCCTAGTGAAGCTTTCCTCAGCAAAAACACAAGAGCTAGGGTTTAGGAATGGAAAATCATGGTTTAGAACCCTAACATTGATCTTAAAGACAAAGCTTATCATTAGAAGACTTACCACCTCCTATTCCTCCCAATGAGGTCAGACGAGTTACAATAACGATGCTCCCGGTCGAGTCCGTAGCGTAGCCTTGAGTTAGAGCCCTTGACACCACAAAATTGGAAGAAGGGAAGGAAGAGCTTTTCTCTGTTCGGATTGGTCTTATGAGCAGCTCCTAATCATGTTTAGGGTCTTAGAACTGATGCTTAGTGGCTAGGTTAAGTCTAGGGGTCGTGGTTGCCCTTTCAGGTCGAGAATGGGTCACACTGGGTCACAGAACCGGCCCAAAACGAGGTAAAACGTGGAACAGCGCAAATCCACTTGGCCGGTGGGCGCTGGCGCGCTGCACTCCTGGGCGCCTGCGCTTGCTCTCGGTGAGGCCTGGGCGCCCGAGCTTCAGTCTGGGCGCCCTGCGCCTGAGTCTGGACACTCGGTGCCACTGTTTTGGTCGTATTTGGAGCTACAGATGTCCGATTGAGGCGTTCTTGGTGTCGTTGGAAAGCTAAGAGAATTTCCTACAATTTTCTCAATAATAGGCTTACCCAAATTCGGACTCTAACAGGCTCAAAAATGCAGTTGAAATATACTATAATATTCCTAAGTGTTACGCTTGCGTTGTGTTGACTCCAGAGAGCATATCTAGAGTTGTAGGTATCGAAATCGAGTCGAACTAAAGCCAACTAAAAGATAAGAGATAACGCTACAACTTTATTGAAGGGACTTAAATCCAATTGAGTTGTTAAGAGGTTCAAAAATGGGGAATACGATGACCGAAATAACTAAATATAGGAATAAAGGTACATCTGGACACTCAATCGGCTGAAGGAACGGTAAAACATATGAAACCCATCCCAAGCAACAATAAGCATGTTCTAATACCCTAAGATATATCCTAATCTTGAAGGATGAAAAATTAGGGATGTTACAGTGTGGGGGTCTCTCAGCCGACCCTTTTCCACCCAATGAATAAACCGACATTTCGTTAGAGTGCATACCTTAAAAAAAGATTCTCCTCAAATGTCAACTTCGAACTGGTAGTCACGAGACAAACCTAGCTTACTGCGATGGAGAACTTGCTCGAACACCTGTTTTGAACATAACCCCCAAAATCAAACTTACAAACAACATAATACACTTGACTTTGGATGATCAACCAACACAAAATTGATGGAAGTATATAACTTTTATAATATTTGTTTAAAGTACAGCTAAAATAATTATCACACATTAGACATTCATTCAACCTGACTAAACTAATCACACAAGTTACTTTTGTATTTTAAATTTTAAAGTTTTAATTAAATGAGACTCGTGGTTAAATACTAGCCCTAGTTCTAAAGAAACTATGCGAGAGAAGATGCGAAAGGAAAAGCTCAATTCCGTAACTTCACAAACAAAGAACATAAATAAATACATAATGAAATCTAAACTACTATAGAAAGGGATTCCTCATTTGTAAGCTGAATTTGGTCTTGGATTATAGTAGTTTTGGTCTTAATTTCATTTTGTATTTGTTTGAATTGGTCTCAGTTTCATACCTGGTTATGCCTTCCGGTGAGTGTTTTTTATTTTTAATTTCTGTGTTGGATTCCATTTATACAAAACTTGCATAATATACTGTTTGTTTGCTTTAAATTAAGTTTTAGGTTGTTAAAAATAAGCCAAATTAATTGTATGTGGTCCAGGTAAAAGACTTGAACCTAGCAGTAGAATCAGCAAATACCCACTAACATCACAAGCGCCCGAATGAAAGACAAAAAGGAACAAGACAGTGAAATGCCCGAATGCCAAAATTCAAAAACAAGACAATGAAATGCCAAATGAACAAACCGAGGGGCACAAAGGAACCAACCTAAAAAATGCCTCAGATTACAAATCAGATTCAGAAGGGTGTCGTGATATGGAATCTGGAGAGGAGAGCCTGAGAGATGAGCTTTTTGAATTAGGGTTTTAGAGGGAAATTAGGGGAAATTAAACTAGGTAGCAGAGAGAGAGTTAACCAGTGAGACTCACCAATAGGCAGGCCGCGTCGGAATGTGTGATGGTGTGTTGGTGAAGGTGTGGCGATGGTGATCTCCAAGTGTGGTGCACCGCTACTCGTTCGATTCTCTCACCCGAGCAAAACAATCGTTTGGCAACGACTTTCTGTCCCGAGGCGAGACGCAGGGAGACGAAAAGGGGTCGTGGCGTCGCCGAGAAGAAGAAGAAAGGGTAGAGGGGTCGTCGGGCGTCATGGAGAAGAAGAAAGGGTGGAGGGTCGTGGGTCGTCGGCGTCGCGGAGAAGAAGAAAGGGTGGAGGGTGGGTGGGTGGGTAGGCGTCAGGAGACATTGGATTCGGAGAAGAAGAAGAAAAGAAGAAGAAGAAAAAGGAAAGCGGGGAAGGGTCGGGTTATCTGACTAAATGATGCATACCGATGGCCATTTTAATTATACTGATCGTTTGAGACCGTCGATGGCTCGGTCTTACCGACAGTCATTTTACATACCGACGGGCTATACCGTCGCTACAATCTGCCCGTTGTCGTCTCACCCTTACCGACGGACTAAGCCGTCGAAAACCAATGATCTTTACCGATGGGTAGGATTTTACCGACGGGTAAACCCGTCGGTATTTGAAAACTGGGAGGGAAAATAAAAAGTGGGGACATTCGGCACTGGCTGGCATTTACCGACGGCTTTAGCCGTCGGAAAGCGCGAGTTTTTTCCGACGGGTAATACCCGTCGGTAAAAGCCGTCGGTACCTGCGCTTTTTCTTGTAGTGAAGAAATGCAAGATCAAGTATCTTTTTGACATGCCTGTTGAGAATAGGGCTAAAGAACAAGCCAAGGACTTATACTATTATAAACTCAAAGTTGACTCATTGAGTATTGGGTCCTCTGGCCTCTTAGAAGAAGAAAAAGCAGAAATTGAAGTTGCTAGCACTATTAGATATGACTGGGATTCTGATCTTGCCATCCAACACTTTGATGACATGCTGCAGTGTATGGTGCGCAAACCCATGCTCCTAAAGATAAGGTAAGAAAAGAACAAGAGCAAGAAGATATCCTCTGGGAAGGAGAATCTGCTTCCAAATGGGAGATTATGGCTCTCAACTGGTTGGAAGATGCCCGCTTGACTTGGTTCAATGCTTCCTTGATGGCTGAAGAAAAGAAGAAGGATCAAAGGATAAGTTTTGATCATGAACAAGAAATTATCAGCATCTGCCTTGCTGAAGCTGAAGCTGAGCTAAAGGAATGCTCTTCATAAGAGAAGCTCTCTCTATTTGATCAAACCGTGGATGCCCTTTTCAAGTAAAGAGAAGAACAAAGGCTAACACTTCTTGACCCTTCTGACCTGGCATTTGAAGAGAAGATGAAGCTAGATTTTGAGAAGGAGAAGCTAGGTAGACTCGTCAAATGGTGCTTACCAAATGATCTTGGCTGCTCAAGAGAAGATGCAAAAGCAGCTACAACTGGCTCAAGGAGTTCTCCTAAAGCACATCAAGATGCATGTTCATAGATGGCAAAGGGATATGTCTTAGCATAGACCCACTTCAACTTCTGAACCTATTAAATGGATTAGAGAAGAAGCTAGAACATCCCAAGCCTCTGCCTTTGATGATGAACCTGTAATTATCTCACGGTCTCAATTCCTCAAGTTTGTGGAATCATCACAAAAAGTGGAACGCCTTGAGAATTTGGTTCTTAGCCTGATGCAACGCCCTGATTATCCACCCTCTTAGTTAATTTTTTCTTGAAAAACCATTTTTTTTACTCTTTGTTCTACTTATGTTTCTATTATAAATACAATGAGATTTTATTCACCTCAAAGTTTTCTCACGTCTTTTACTCTTTGTTTACACTCTTTTTGTCTGATAACAAAAGGGGGAGTAAAAGGTAAAGTATTAATGAATGCTAAAGTAGCACATATATCATGCATGAGCAATCATTTTAGCATCTGATTGATTAAGCATCTGCCGTAATTTTCTTGTACTCAAATCTTTCTCGTAAAGTTGAAAAGCCTTGTAATAGCCTGATTCCTCAAAGATTCAAACATACCAAGTCATTTTGAGAAGTTAAGAGTATAGTCAAGTTTGTGACAGCAGTATACTCTTAAGAAAATTTGTAATCATTGTGATTATAGCGGAAAATCCTTTAGGAACGAAGGAATTAGACGTAGCTACCAGTTGGTGGCGAACTAGTATAAATCTTTGTGTCTACTTCTTCTCTACTGTCTTTGATTTACTTTATGCTTCACGAGAAAACAAGTTTTCACAATCCATTTTTCAGCATCCGGTATTTCTTGCATCTTGCACTGAAACATTTTTTAAAAGAACAGGATTTTTATTCAAAAGTTTTTGTAAAAAGTTTTCAACACAATTCAACCCCCTTCTTGTGTTCACGTTCACAGTTGTCAGAGGTCTATCAACCATAAGATTGATATGTTGATTATGTGGATGAATGATAACCCTAGAGAAGATGAATTATGTTGATTGGTGTTTTACTGATATATAAGACAATTTGTATTTGTGCAATTGTGTTGTATGCTTGTATCTGTGTGATTGCGCTGATTGTTTGTATCTGTGTGGCTGTGCATGTGCTGATTGATAACATGTTAGTTGATGGTCGCCCATAGTGACACTAGGATTGATCTATACGCCGACTAAGGATGACTGATGATCTGTATGAGATTGAGTTAAGATTGTAGATATTATTTATGACTAGATTATGACTGTTGTCGCCATAGGGATATTGTGCGAATACTATTAGCTAGGCCTTAGCTAGTAGGTTATACCTTGATAGATGATCGAGATAGATGAAATAGTTGAGTAGGAATTACGAAAGGGACATGAATACTATTAAAACTGATGGTTTTGCTAGTGATGACATAGAATGGTTATGAGTGGGATATGTGGATAGGCTATGTGTTGCTGTAGAGGACAAGGCCTCTTGGGACCCAACCTAGAACAGTAGGTAGCCATAGAAACAAGACATGAAGTGTATAAGAATAGGCTTAGAGACAGTTATATGAACCTGAATGATAGCAGATGTGATCTAAGTAGACTCAAGAAATGGTTGTGCTTGTATGGATGAATGTGTGCCATTTGTATATACTTTCTATTCCTGCTTTCCCGACATTTATAGTGTTGTGATGAGTTTCTTAGCTCCCTCTATTTTCTTGTATTGTTTGTTCCTTCTTGATTGGAATAAAGTAATAGCGGGCATTCGCGAGAGCATCTAATATGGACCTGAATGAGGTATTGCCAACGCTTGGAGCGTATAGAGGGTACTCACCAGGAGTGACCCTTGTTTTTCTTTTAAATTATGTGATGTATATGGTATTACGTGTGCGACAGTCAGCTCCCTGTATTCCTAGCGACCTCTTCATCAAAATCCAAAGTACTCTTAGTATTAAGGACCTCTAAATCCACCCAAGGAAATTCGACTGCATTAAGTGGTAGAATAAAATCGTCCTCGACGCCTACTCATCCCGGACCTGCAAAAGATATTGGTAATGAATTTCTCATCAGATCTAACATTGGGGGAGGATTCATGCGACAAGGGACAATCTCACACCAATGTCAAGAACCGAGCCACATCTTCATGATTGATAGGTCAATCACAGAATGGCACAACCACGCCGTAATGGCCGCTATTTGCTCATCAGAAAAATCACCCTCATAAGGCACATGGGCATGCCTGAGGGGCATGACCGTAAGTGTCATCCCATCAATCGCAAAAGACGACCCAACAAGAGATAGAACAGACTATTGTCACGTTCGAAGTCTGTGACATCCTAATTCATTAACTAACAATATTTATTATTATAGATTAGTAGGGGAGAGAAATAGAAAACATTATATTTATTATACTAATTAGGTTCATACTTAGCAGAGTAGCATAGCAACAAAAATACCAAAGATGACTCGTTTGGCCGTAAGACATAATAGATACTAAAGACAAAAGAACTGAGGATGACAAGAGTCATCCTGCGAAGCAGCAATGTCATCTCCATGATCAGCCAAAGCTGGTACTCCCTCATCCTCAGCAATGAGTTCATCCTCCTCGTAGTCGTCGACAGGGTCATTTCTCCATCCAGTTTAGTAGAAGTGAAAAGGGAATAGGGGAGATAAGTTTCTACACGAATGATCAATAAAAGGGTTGGAAACATAATTTATTTCATACTAATAGCGCACTGACACCAGGTTCACTAGCCTATACCTCCCCAACTTAATTTCCCCACCTCCCCAACCTAATGAAAAGACTGAAATACCCCTCAACTTAACCCTAATCCCCCCTCATTTCATCACCTCCCTCCCCCACACCACAGTTCCTCACCTCCCCTCTCCTCTCCCGATCCTCGCCTCACCTCCCCTCATTTCCACCGTTCCCTCTCCCGATCTCACTCTCGCCCCTCACACTCCCCACATTTCCACCGTCTCGCATCGTCTCTCTCCCTCTCACTTTCTGCAAGGTACGAGCATCGTCTGTTATTTTTTTTTCTGGTTTCTCTGTAAATCCGGACTCTAGAATCCGGATCACTCCGGCTTCAAGAGTCCGGACGTAGAAATTGCACTGCAATCATTCTGAACTTCCGGACTCTAGAATCCGGAACACTCCGGCTTTAAGAGTCCGGAAGTAGGAATTGGAGTTTCTGTCATTCTGAACTTCCGGACTCTAGAATCCGGAACACTCAAACAGTCAGGAAGTTCGAATAATGAAACTCAATTCCTATACGGACTCTTGAAGTCGAGTGTTCGGATTCTAGAGTCCTAAGTTCGTAATGACTACGTAGTTATTTAATTTGATTTTTATTTATATTTTATTTATGAATTTATTTTACAGATTATAGCACGCACGATGGGTCGTGGATCCGGTAGGGGTGGTCGTGCCCCCGCTAGGGGTGGTCGGATACCAGGTGGTCGGATATCAGCCCCTGTTGTTGATCGGACGAGACCGACTTTGTCGGCGCGCAAGCGTCAGGATGAGCTGCGTCGACCTCATGACGGTAGTGGAGTCGGTGCCGGCTAGTACGTCGGCACATGGCCTGTGGAGGCGATACGTCACCGACAAAGGCGGTAGTGGAGCTGGTACAGCAGCCGGTGGTGGAGCCGGTAGTGGAGTCGATGGTGGAGCCAGATGAAGCGGTGAGTCATTCCTGAGGGCCCATCTGACGGTCGATTCTTGTCGATTATGGATAAGAACGTGTAAGCCACGGTTGTGGCTTGAGCCCGACGTAAAGTAAACACTATTTTTGTTTTTTACATTAATTTTATTTATTTATATGTAATTGACTTATCTTGTCTTTGTTTGATGTCAATTGCGGGGAGAGATTAGGGTGATCGATCCACGGCACGGTGTATCTGCTTTTGCCCTTATCCGCAGATTCATGCTATTCTCGCTGAGTCGACTTGATCCACTCAGCGGCTTTGTTATAGGCGATCGACAAGGGATCGATCGGTGCCTTTGTAGACCGGTGGCATTCGAACACTTCCAGCTTCCACCTGGCGATTGTTGAGATGGCGGTCACTCTGGATGACGTCTCACGCCTACTCCATATTCGGTGATGGGGCGTTCTACATTGATGCACGGATAAGCAGACATTTCTTTGCTATCTTGTGAGTTAGGCGTCCCTAGAGGCTGCGGCACATGAGGAGATTGATAGGAGCAGATGTACTTACATTAGATCGAGTGGCTGCGCCAAGGTATACTGACGTCTTTGCGAGGATCGAGAGTGGGACATGGCGGCCAGGGCTTACCTATTGCACCTTGTCGGCACCACTGTTCACGAGAAGAGTAGCTCCTTGACGCCGTATAGGATGGCTGCACATGTTTAGGGACTTGAGCCGCGGTCGAGACCTACGCATGGGGTGCCATGGCCCTCGCACATTTGTGCGACCAGCTCGAGGGGATGCGGCGAGGTTTAAGGCAGCGGATGGCGGGATTTGCGGCGCTATTACAGTACGAATTTTGTTGTATTCAATAATCTGTTATTATACTTGTAAAGCGCTAATTAAAGAGTATTTGAGTTTTTAATTTTCATGCAGGCCTGGATCCATGAGCACTTCCAGACACCTGACCTCGGATCCAGGAGTTTATGTCTGGAGTACGACGAGGCAGTACCTCATGCCTCTCATTGGGATGTGGTCAGAGGCGCAGGACTGGTGAGGCCATATCGGCGGGCCCTGGATCGGCTGACTGTAGGCGATGTTACCTGGGACCCGTATGTCGGTCACAGGCAAGCGCGGGAGTTCTACGCTATATCTCACTTCAGGGGCTTCATCCGTTTCGAGACTCTCGTGTATCCATACCTGCCGGATAGGGTATTGCGCCAGTTTGGACATGTGCAGCGCATACCCGACGATCCCCGGGACTTGAGACGGCAGTCGGTCAGTTCAGAGGAGATGGACGAGAGGTGGCTTCATTTTGATCAGCACCTCATTGTTCTTGGTGCTCTGGTGGCGCCTGGATTACCGGACGTGGAGCCTGGATACATGGATTGGTTCCGACGTATCTCACATCCATATATATATCCTGATCATGTACCAGTTCCAGATCCAGGATCACCGCCGCCGCCGCCACCACCACCATCCCCACCACCACCGCCACCAGCAGATGTATTTTATATTTATAAGTCTTATTTATTTGTCTTAAACAGCTGTGAATACGAAGATTAAATCTTTTTTTGTTGTTGTCGTAGGCTGCTAGTTGGGCTAGGGTGTTTGAGATTGTACAGGCAGTGATGGGCGGGCCTTTGCACATCGGCCCGACACCGATGGTTGGGAGGCGATGAGAGCTACAGATATTAGCACGCCCCATTTCCCGCAAATATATACACGCAGCGACATGTCGGCGTGACGCAGTAGCAGCACCCTCTTAGTGTTTTCATATGTATTTTGATCAGACATATATATGTATTTGTATTTTGGGATATATGCATTTTATTTGTTCATAAATTTTGCGTCTTCTGGTCGTACCATTATGTCGTTGAGAGGCAAATACAATTAAAACACAAATTGAACCATAAATATAGAGATCCAATATATAAATATTCAATGATCTACAGCTACATGTTCTGCGGATGAAATAAAAATAGATTTTCAATGTTGCATGCGACTAAGATATAGCGCCTCCCAATCCCTAGCACAATCGCTTCTAAACCTTTTCCATTGAACATCCGGCTGAGGTATTGGAGCGTCATGCTTTAAATAGACCTGAAAACATGTCATTTTGAAACCAATTAAACAAAGTAAAAAATGATGTAAAGGTTACAAAAAAATAAAAAGTTAACACAACTATTTTACCTGTACAAAGTGTTCCATTCTATGCAGAAATCCAATGTAGAGGACGCGCTGAGTTTTCCAATCCTTCGGTGGTCCGTGCCTAAGAGGGAAAATTGTGGTACTTCCCCTTGGGTCTAAACATATCAGAACCACCTTATATTTGTTAGCAATCACATATCCTGCATCTGGCATGGTCATCCATTTGTCTTTTTTGGCAACCTGATCAACCCTGTCAACTTATAGTGATCGCCTTAGTGCCTCAAGGTTGTCTTCGCCACAAAGTACACCAACATAGTCGTCCCGGTTTCTCTCAACCTCTCTAATTAAATCCTGTCGGATTAAGGGCCATGCATTCTCCCCCATCCCAAGTAAAGCAGCGATGCTACGATACCCACAGTTCCCATCGGACTTTACATCAATAATGTTGTCAATGTATTAATGAATTTGATAAGGAAACTGGTGTATGAATGGCGGGCGGGCTGACTTCATCGGTGGAAGAGCAATCTGTAGGTGGTTACGACTTGATGGGAGGAGGAGGCTGTAGGTGGTTCGACTTGATGGGAGGAGGAGCCAATGTCTAGACAAAGTGTGAGCCGACTTATTGGGCGAGAGGAGGAGTTGAGCGTCTAGGCGAGGTTGGAGTTGACGCACTATCGTGTTGGGAGGCAAAAGTCATCAACACGCTCCCATGAGGATGGATCGCGTCTTGTTGAAATATCTACTGCCAACCACTTTCCTTTCTTTGGTGCTCCCCTTGTGTTCACCTTACAAGGGGTGGGCGGATAGAAGTGGTGTCAGGAAATGCCAACTCACGTAGTTTCGCCTTCAGTACCATTTTGCCTGCAATATCAAGCTCCTGAAACCTACGTGCCAATGCTTCTAGCTCAACCTGTATACTTAGTTCTGAACCATGGCTACTGTCGGTGTCACATGGGTTCTCGAAGCTCAATTTCCTCCAGTGAGTATGAACTGCCTCCAACGGGATTGGGATGTAGTGCATCGTATATCTGGCAAGCTCACATGCACAAGGTAGTCCATGCGTGTATCTTAGCACACAACCACACGCAGAACTATCTATGCCAACGGTGCTAGATCGGAGAAGCTCGTTGGCAATGTACTGTAACGCATTCTTAGACACAAGGCCATTTAAGTGCTTGTAGACTGCAATATTAAAGCAATGTTGTTGTCTACTAATGCTATGCCGAATGAAGCCTTCAACTCGGTGTCTTTGTAACACGATCATGTTATTCATTGCATCCCAACGATTACACAAATCTCCTCTGCTATCGGCTAACAACTTCTTCAACCGCCAATGCGGACTCAACCTGTTCATCAAAAACAAACACAATTGAACTCCACAAAAATAGTGATAAATGTCGGATGTCACCGATAATTGAGATGCATACCTATTGGTTGTTTTGTTTCCAATGTGCATATGCCGGTCTATCCATGCGTAAACAAATTTATCCCTATGTTGATTTAGCCATGTGTTCTTGACATAGTCAATGAAGTTCTTGAGCAGTCTTTGAAACATCCTCGAAATGTTGCAGTCGCTGCTGGTAGTCATCCATTGTTAGTGAATCAACAACTGAATCAAACGCAGTAATCACCAATTCAATTTTTTCTTGTGGATACACATAAGTCTTGCACTTCGCCCTCACATTCTTACGGATATGGAATTGGCACAACATGTTACGCGATAGGGGAAAAACGTTAGCCGCTGCATTCATCAAAGAAAGTTCCCGGTCGGTCACTATCACCTGTGGTAACGAATCCTGTCTCACAAACATACCCTTCAACTTCTCAAGCACCCATGTGTAGTTATCCGCTTTCTCCGACTCCACAAATGCAAACGCAACAGCGAATGTCATCTCAGTTGAGGTCACACCAACAATCTCAACTAGTGGCATCTTGTACCTATTAGTCTTGTATGTCGAATCAATAAGCAAAACAATGTTGAACGAATTTACAAGCTTGATAGCTTCAGGATGTGCCCAAACTATATCAGTGATAACATTAGAGTTACCGGCTTTTCTATGCCAGTGGACATAACGATCACGGTGCATCAAGTTCATCAAATGTTGTAACTTCGATTACCCTTTTTGCCTTAGACTAGGCAGGATCTTTTGTCGTGCGTTGTAAATCTGCCTAATTGTGGTGTGACTATTTGGATTTTTATGCTGTAATGAGAGTAAGGCGTTTCTCGGCTTAATCATGTTCAATGTCATGTCGCTCAGATTAGACAACTCTTCAGAAGTTAAACGACCGACATATGGATGACCCTCAAAGTTTTCGACTAACCCGTGGTTGTGCATACCGCACATTACCTTCAAAACCCACCCTCCGACACCTTTCACCAGCCTTCCTTTCAATCTGAATGGGCATTGACATTTTCTAGTGCCAGTAGCCTTCACTCCCATAGTCTTGTAAGGCTTATACTTGCCACTTTTCTCGCAACCCAACATCACAAAAGTCTTTTTGCTTGATTGCCCATAGTCTGATCTTAAAATAATAACCACACACCCAACAGATTTGCCAATGTCTCGTGCCCATGCCAATAGGTCATCCCGCGTAGAAAACACCTGAAACGACAACATGTATCATTCACCAACTCATCTAACAAATCTTAACAAAATTGAACAATAAAATAAGTACCGGCGATGGTAGTGAATGCACTTTGGTACAATCCATGGAAAAGCGACCTGAACATCGGGAACAATGGGCACTATGGTGTCGGGAAAGTTGTCTTCGGAAAAGTTGTCTTCCATTGAAACTACACTTTGGAAAAGACAAGTCAAAACTTTATGAACATAGAGTCCTGATTCTAATTGCTTAGGAATATTACGGATTCTTAAATCAGGACTATTTTATACCTCCGGACTTTATAATACGAGCACTCAGGATATTAGAATCGGACTTGGGAAATAGAGTAACCAAAAATAAGCGTCAGGATTCTTATATCCGGAGTGCTCCGGTAATAAGAATCCGGACTCTCTGCGATTTCAGGGAAAAAAAAAGTAGGCCGAACCTCGGATCGATGGCAATGTGGAGGAGATGGCGAGCGAATGCGATGCGAGGACCCAGCGGCGGTGGTCTTCTTTGCTCTGCGGCATGTGGATTGCTAACAAATGGTGAGGGAGGTGGGGAAATGGCGAGGGAGTATGTGAGGGAGGTGAAAAATAAAGAAATTCAACAGATGCATATTTTAGGGCAAGGATAAAGTTGGATTTTTAAAAATATGGGAGGTGGGAAAATTAAGTGGGAAAAGTGGGGAAATAAAAGCCCAACAAGTCTACCATACACGACATTGTATAAAATCGAATCGGGGTGATTGTTTTGGACCTATATTTCAGATACATGGGACTTCTGAATAATAGGCCCATATAGGCTAACCTTAATTCCAAATTTGAGGCCTTTTGGCCCATAATACACCGGATAATCAAATAATGAAGACGTAACTGATCTTATCCACTAAGATAGCGAGTAACTAACTTAACTATATCGGAATTCTACTTTATAAGTCGTAGTCAATGAGAAATCCATCTATGTATTAATTTGAAACATTATATTATCAAGAAACACTCTTTAGCTTGAGCGTCGAAATCTTTATAGGTGCCACCACCTTTCACTCTAGAAACATATCCACCAATGACATATCGAGAACCGAGAATTTGTAATGAATATCCTCATTCTCTTCTCATTTGAGGTATCTTGCCACGTATTTCGTTGTGCTATTCCTGGCTTAAAAAAGCTATTAGCTGGAAACATGTATTTCGAAGACTTTTTTTTTTTTTTTGATGTAACACTTTCCATATTTTTCATAAACTTTTATTTAAAATGATATGCAAAAATATCTATCGATAGTATATGGTACATCTCTTATATTCGTTTAGAGGCTCAACTGATCAAACCACGAACCCCAACTTATACCACCGTGCGTGCTCTGTCACGGTCTTGAAGTGACACACAAAATTCTTGAAACCATGTGTTTACTGGAAGTTTTGGTTTGGCGGGTATAAGTCTTCCAAATCTATAACAAAACAAATAATTATTAAACGATTGTAAATTTTACAAGTTACGTGGTAATCTCGTCTAATAACGAGTTTTATGTCAAAAATTAGTGCTTTGTCAAGAAATCAACTTAGTCAAACAAGACCAAATTTTTTGTCAAAATCACTGTGCTTCTAATATTGAGACTCAACTTAGCAATTCTGCCAAGGATTCTCGCCAAGTAGATAGTAACAAAAAAAGTGAAGGAAAATGGTTTGAATGAAAGTTTGAGAAATGGAAACGTGATGGATTGCGAAATTGACAGTGAAAACGAGAAGAGCATGAAAGTGATTTTTTTATGGATTTGAGTATTTGAAAGACTGAAAGTAAATGAAAAGCGAGTAAAGTTGGACAGAAAGTAGATTGCAGGAAATGATGCAGTAATGTTAAAGGTGCAAGAACTTAAATGTAGCAAAGATAGACGAACTGGAGCGTAAAAGTGCAGGAATTTAAAGAACACGGATGTAAAGTTGCAGAAAGAGTAAATTAAACAGAAATGTAAAATTGCATTGGAATGGAAAGGTGGAAGGTATAGGTGATGTCAATCCGCGAATCTGCAATGTGTGAGATGCAAGGAAATCGATCAAGTATCCAACCCCAAAAACAACATCCGACGACGTATTTACAGAAAATTTGGAAAGTAACTAACTACCTATCTGCTTGACACATATTCACTACAACAAAAAAGTTATATTGCGGCGGTTGAAATTCAAAGCGGCGGCGGTTCTTACCGCCACAAATAATACATTGCGACGGTTGGTCATGCGTCGCAGAGTTGGCCGTCGGGAGGTGCTACTGCGGCGGTTGGCCCAAACCGTCGCACAAACCGCCGCAATAAACAAAATTTATTGTGTTTATAATTTTTTTTTGTAATTTCAAAAGCTTACTTATTACTTTTATTTTTTTTTGGTACAAACTTGTATTTTACCTTAAAATTAAGAAAAATAAACAACACAATAAAATAGGCAAAATAAACTAAAATTCATTCATAACACCGATGAGTTATACCATAAGTGTATTCGCAGTCAATATTAGAAATAAACTAGAAATTGTAACAAAAAAAAAAGAAATAAACTAGAAATTGTTCAACAAGTCAAAATGTAAAGAAATACATTCAAAAACCTTCAAGTTCATGAAATCAAACTATAAGCTATCTAAATGGTTCCATGGGACGATGTTGCAAGGTCTTGCGGCACGTGGCTAGACTGAGAGGAACGTCTTGCATCATTTGTTGGTGATTCCAAGTCATCTAACTGAAATTAAAAAAATCATAAATTAAATGAGAGCTAGCAATTGAAACATGGGTTGATCAAAATCAAAAAGAGACGATGAGAGTAATAAATGAGAATATGTATCATGGTAACTTTTAGTTATAAATGCCCTTTCAAGTGCACAAAGTTTACTTATAAGCACACATTTGGCTACAGCATAAGAACTAAAAATAGAGTCTTAAAATTATACGTAGAGCTTGACGAATACTTAATGATCAAGTTATCTATAACTAGAAATTGGAACCATGTTAACTAGTGGACCTGAATTCGCAGTCAATTTTTTTTTTCTACTTACACCCCAAGCAAGCAAATATCCCCTGCCACATTCATATGTAGTTCCACAAACACATGATTTTAATTAGGACAGAATATATCAAATCCATCCATCCTCCCTTCTAGCCCACTTAATTAGCAGCAACATTTGAAAAGAAAACATACAAAGAGATAAAACAACACTCTTCTGCATCATTCAGCAACTCAAGACTCAGAATTGACCTCTTTATAAACCATCATCAAAAGCTTTGAATAAGTAAGTATTATTTAAGAAATTGAACATGGGTATCATCATGTTAGGTAACCCTCTTAATTAGTTTTTTTTAATAAGAAATCCTCTTAATTAGCTGGACTAGTTAATTTGAAAGTTAGTTACAGAGAGTTCATCTGCACAACCTGAACGAGATTCTTGGGAACAACAGAAATGATGAAGAATCAAGATTGGCTAATAAGCCAAGAAAAAGAAATCGACACTTCAAAATATTTAACAGGTGGAAACATTAATGTCTCAAGGTGAAATCCAAGAATTAGTGCCTTGGAAGGTAGAAACAGATAAAGAAAATGAACACAAAGTGGGAGAAAGCAGAATCTTGGGCTGGAAGGGGAAACAAAAATCAGAAGCAAAGATGAAGTTTTGAAGATTAAGAACCAGGGTGGTAGAGAAGAGGCAAGCTACAAGGAGATGAAATCAGCTAGAGAAAAAATATGAAGATATCCGGTGTAGAGGAGAAACCAGAAGCAGAATTAAAATCATAGTTTGTTGGATTGAAGTAATACCTGATTTCCCTTAGCATTCCGCATAAGGAAAGCAATTTGTTCCTTCAAGACATCAACTTCTGCAACCTGATGCTTCAGTACATCAACTTCAGCTACCTGCAACTTCAGTACATCAATTTCTGCTTGCAATTGCTCAATTTTTGCGTTAGACTCTAAGGAAGATGTGGGTCTCGCAAAATGATTAGATCCATTGACTTGGGTTGGTGTTATCCCAAGTCCCATCCTCGAACATATCAGGGACGCTCCTTTCCAAAAACTCTTACAAAGGCTGCATTTTCAGAAGAACTCTCGTGAATTTCCTTTTGCAATTGCTCCTGCATATAATATTAAATACACACATAAACATATACAAACCACTAAAAGCAATAAAGTGCAAATGACAATGGAAAGTTTACAAATAATATATTAATCATACATTTATTTGCCTAGCCTCTTCACTGACAAATGATCCATCCTTCTTTTTATGAGAAATTGGATACATTTCTCCTCTAGTGTATTGTCGTCCATCTTGCAATTCCTAAAATTAAGCACCATACAATTAAGCACCATACAATTAGTTATAAAATTATACCGACTTGTTATACTTTCAAACACCAACAAACCGAGTGAACCATACCAACTCATCCCTCTTTCTCATGGCGTTTTAGAGCCTAACGTATGAGGATCAATAATTTTTCACGATTTGCTGCATTCTTATCAGCATTCTCCTGCATTAATAGAAGAAAGAAGAATTAATAAATAATAATCGAAAAAAGAAAAAGTTTAATTTATGATGAATACCATTGCTTTAACACTCCGCCTATGGCGCATATTAAACAAACCCAATGGTCTTTGTTCACATGAGGTGGGTGATTCCGAATATTTTCCTCCAAGGAAAGCTCCCAGTTATAATATTTAGTAAACAGCCTACATTTGTGATCTCGCCATTTCTTTCCCATGCTGCTTAAGATATATTTTTTGTTGTCCCCATCATTGACAACAAAATATGCCTTCAAGACAACATAATAAAATACATTGTATTATTAATTAACAAAACACAATAAATCAAATATATTCCATAAATTATAATGATACCTGTACTTTCGTATAAAAAATACTATCTTTGTATTCTACAGGAACAGCTTTCCAACTCTCAAACATTATGGGGAAGTTGTTAAAGTTGCTTGCAAGTGCGCCCAAATATCCTGCCAACAAACCAGCAGAATCTCCCACTGGTTGACCATCTCTATTCCACCTGGTAATTACTCTTGGGGAATTATGAGAAGAAGCAAGCACATCTTGTACCCTCAAACGAGTTTGTGTTTCACGTCCCTCGTCTAACACACAAAGTAAACAAAATTATTCACAATCCAACACATAATAATTAAAAAGATTGAAGACTTAGATTGCACATACTAATAACAGTCACAGTCCAATATGCTCCTGCCTTCCTCGAAACTACAGATGAACCTTCAGACATAACAGGTACAGAATCAGAAGATGGGTTAGCTTGCACCTCATCCTGAGAAGATGAATCAATATTGGCTGAAGGTTCCTTTTGTTGTACATGAGCATCTACACTTTGAGGAGATCCTGCAGAAGATCTATTTTGATGGTTTGTTGTGGATCGAGACCTTGTAGCAACATGTCGTGTACGACGCATACTGTATTGAATCACAATGTCATATTCTTAATATATTAAAACAACTTGACAAGAGGCGACAAAATTGAAAAACACCAGAAGGATGCACCATAGAGCAATTAGCTATAATCAACTTCCTACAAAAGTAAAAGGATGAACAAAAAACATAATTTTTCTGCAATCTGCACATACTACAAAAGATGTCTCTTAGTTTCATACTATTAGTTTAGAGGGTGAGCCTTGATGCAAGGACAAGGTGACTGCAGTGTGACTGTGTGGGCATGGGTTTTGGTTGTGGAAAACCTCTCTGCCTATGGCAGAGACTGCATACATTTGACCTCCCCATACCCCCACAATGGTGGAAGCCTTGTGCACACCCTGACCTCCCTTTTTAGAATCTGTATTATATCTCCAATTTCCAATTACCTATTTATGTTGTATCAAGTACTTTAATTGCAAAGATGATTTGTGTGCCTTATTTAGTAGCCTGATAATTCGACATTGATGCTTATGTGCTCATGTTTCATCAGAGTTTATGTCTAGAGGAAGCTTATATGACTTCCTGCACATGTCTAGAGGAAGCTTATGTGAGGATTGTAGCAAAATGTGGGGTTGGTGGTGGAATTTCATCTGCAGCTGCTGGCATTGTTTCTGATCAATGGAGCCTTTCCAGCACCAGTTGGAGCATTTCCTCTAAGATTGATGCCTTAGCAGTAGGCATTTAAATTTTAAACAAGTAATTTGCTGCAACATTAGTGTCTTTTTCTGTCTCTTCCCTTTTTTGGTTCCTTTCCTCCTATACTTTTTTTTTATGTATGCAACTATGCATATACCATATTTTGTTTCTTCAATAAAATTCGATGTAGATTCACTCTTTGTCATATCACATTGAACTGGTAGCATATTTTGTTCCTCTCACTCTTAGTGAGAGGAAACACAAGTGGGGTTTGGTATAGTGTGGAAGCCTCATAGGACATGATATGGAATGGAATCAAAATCAGCATCCCATGAAAAGACACAGAAACTAAATAAACCATATAAACAAAACCAAAACCAACTTCTTCATCATTTCTCACACTGAGAAAACTGCTTTATCAAATAGCTATTAAGCAAATCTATAACACAACTTACTTACACAAGCTGATCATACAAAAAATAAAAATCATTTGCACAAATACCATGTAACTGACAAAACATCAAAATTGAAAGCACATGACTTACACAAGACAGAACTATTTTTACCATTGACCTATGTGTTCATATGATAGTTATGTATTACAATAACAAATAAATAAATAATGGCCAACAATTGTTTCTTCTTGAACAAATTAACTGTGAAAGAAAGGGCATCTCTTCATCCATATAGCTTTCTCCAGATAAGATCATTACCAAAGATGTATCATGATATGAAACCACATGACATGTATAGAACTCATATTTATTGCACTAATACTTCCATATCTGCGCACGAAATGTCTTCCATTCTTAACTAGTCAACACTTAATATGCATTGCAAGATACATGACATGTGCATCACCTTCCTACTTTAACGGGTGATATTATGAAGATTAATAATTAATAACACCAACAATAAAGTATATTTTAAGTTGAGTTGAATGAGAATAAAAGATGAAATTCCCTAGATAACACACAATAATCAAAGATGAAAAAAATAAAAATAGCATCTGAGAGAGAGAAAGAACACTACGAAATGTTGAAAGCCCCAATTTCTTACATTGATTACGCAAGGTCGCGACTTACGTGTTCAAAGCCCCAATTTCTTATTGATTCTGCAAGGTCGCGACAATCTCACTTCAGGAGGAGAACACTACGAAATGCAAACAACGAAGAGTTATGGTTTCGTGGTTGAGCAAAGAAGCGAAAGAAAGAGGGTTGGGTGAGTAACAGCGATTGGCGGCGAAGAAGCGATGGCGGCGGCGACGAAGAGGCGGTGAGCGGCGGCCAGCGGTGGCGATGGCGGCGAATGGGAGCCAACACAAAAACAAGTCAATGAGCGATAAGCGGCGGCGAGTTGTGAGAAAAGAAAAAGGAGGCTGAGAGGGAGTGAATGAACAGCGAACCTGAGAGGCAACCTGCGAACCTGAGTGAAAGAAAAACGACGACGACGACAGCGAACCTCTCTCTGTTGCACGTTTAGAGAGGGAGTGAATGAACAGTTGGTTTTGAGTGAGAGCCTAAGAGGCAACCCGCTGCTTTTCTTTCTTTCTTTGGTTTTTCTTTCTTTTTTTTAATTTCAGTTTCGTCAACCTGCGACGGGCCCAAAAAGGGCCGCATGACCCGTCTCCAAAATTAAGCGTCGGCGGTTTGTGATCAACCGCCGCAAAGTAATGGTCGCAAAATTATGATTTTCATGTAGTGATTAGGCAGTTAAGCCTATGTCTTGCAGTTACATTTGTCCTAAGCCTATTTGACGCAAACTAACGTAGACAGATCTAACTCTGCGTTAACTAACACTTAAACAGTGAGCCAATATGGACAAGTCTTCGTTGGCTTCAACAATGTTCTTACATTCTGACAGCACCAAGTTTGACCATTTTGACAATAACTTAGCACTTCGTCAAGGGATTTACCAAGTCCCCCAAGACTTAGTCACCTTGGCTGTTTCAATGAATTAGCATGTATTTCAACTGTAACTATGGCTTATGGGCTTTAACACTTATCCATTTTTGTACTCATTTCACGTCTTTGACTAAATCTTCAAATTCTTCTGATGACGCTTTACTCTGTTTGTCCTTCGTCGCATTTTCAAAGACTTGGTTTCTTTTCACAATCTCCATTACTTGGCTTGACATTCGATCAAAACATCTTTTTAGTTAACTTGGAGCTTGTCAACTTCTTGAAAGAAATATTTGCCTTGACTTTCATTGATATGATAAGTAAATATATATACAATCACTTTGACTACAAAATCGTAACTGAATCCTATGATTTTGTTACCAAGATTCCTAAATAAATGTACACCAAATATAAAAGATATTTACATGATTTCCTATAATTGTGTTACCAAATATTAAAGATATTTACATATTCTAATACTTCTCTATGTCAAACACAACACCTTGACATACTTTGACCCTATTTATTAAACATGACATGTCTAAAACCCAAATTTATTTTGGCACCCAACACCATGCCACAAAGAAAATTTCAAAATGTTGGTGGTTAAAATGATGCACTTACCGACAACGTATTAGCAATTCAGACAAATAGATAAGCAAAAAATCCTAAGCCTACCACTCATAGACAGTCTCATCCAGAAATTTCTATTATTCACCAAAAAAAATCTAGAAAATTCCACTAGTCACTAACTATCCAAAGGATATCACAGGTTTGTTCTGATTGATGGGCTTGGATTACATATTGTGGCCTACAATTGATGCATAGGTATATAATAAATCCAAATTGCCAAAAACATCGTCGGTCGATGATTATTACCTTTAGGTGCTCCCATATTCCACATCAACCCAAAAGCTAAACTGCCAAAAAGAAAAGGAGAGGAAATTTCCCCACTTGTGTCTTAACCCTCTTTAGTGGAATCATCTGGCTTGATCTCATCAAAACCAGCTAGTAGCACCGCAAAGCCACACAGTACCCAGATCACCAATATTGTGTGCTGGAAAGTGTTTTCCAACTTGTTCCCGGGGCCAGCAATTTGGAATAATTGGCCATTTTTCTCCCAATTTTCTGATCAAATTCTACGTACGGATATCCCTTTCTCTGCTCGCGCCTTCCCCAATATTGTAGCATTAACTTGTTGACCCAATTAATGTAAATTCTATTGTCACAGTCCGATTTGACTTTATTTTTGGTTTGAAGGTCAAGGAAGCTAATAAATACACGTTTATTGAAAAATTGATTGGAAGGAACCTAAAATCAATTCAAGAAAAATACTAATAACTACTGTAATTACTTGAAAATCTTAAATTAAACGGTGATTCTTGTGTCAGCGTCTACATGCACCACTAATAAAAAATTTATAATATATTAAAATAATATTAATAAATATCAAAATTCATGTTAATAATATGTTAAAAAATTTCATGCACAATAAACGTAAATATCTCTTTGGTCTATGCAAATATACCAAATTTCACTTTTAGTCCCTCTAAAATTTTATATTTTTGGTTTTTAGTCCCTCAAACACGAAAAATTTTCCATTTGGTCTTTGATTTGTTTTAGACCACGTAATATTTGTTCATGTGCAAATCAATTCTTATATTGCCCATATTATAGGGACTAAAATTATTATGGCCCACATACTATATGGATTAAAACTCGCATGAACATACATTATAGGGACTAAAACCAAATACCCATTTATAACATGAAAACAACTAGTAAAAATCAAATACCCATTTATAATGTAAAAAAAAAAATTGAGACCTTATCTATTTTTCAAAAGAAGTTGAGGGCTCTATTTAGGATAGATAGACACAAACGAAAGATTTGGTATATCAAACTTTTATTGTTATTTACAAAAATTTAAATCATTTAAAACCTATTTGTCTATCTCTCTCCTAAAGCCATCCAATCTTTGGCATAGGTTTTGGTTCAGTCCCCCTATACTTGGTTGTTTATTTTTTTTTTCTCTTTTTTAATGAATTATAATATGTTGCAAATGATTATTAAAATCTAACGTATCAACATAGTTGAAATCTCTTTTCCCGTATTGATGTTAGTGCATACCATCTTTATTTGATAAAAAAAAATCTTTACTAAAAAACCTAGAGCGTTGGTGTGGACAGGCAACACCTAGAATTGCTAACATGCACCGTTGCTTTTATATTGCTAACATAAGCGTGTCTCTATAAAACCCACCAAACCAGTACTCCTTAAAACTCTCCCACGCAACCAACCATTCAGTCTGAACAAGGAAAAAGCCAACAAACAAAACAAAAAATGGGACTTCTTCAATGTCCCTTGTGTTGCCACAGCCACACACAGGACCAACAACACCAACAACAACAAGAAGAAGCTCACTCCAATCACCTTCATTCAGAATCATCCACCTCCTCTTCCTCCCTCTCTTCCCAGCCAAGTCTACCTTCTGTTCCCTCCCTCACCCCACCCTCTCATCACCCTCATCAATCCCAAACCACCCACCACCAACTCCTAACCACCATCAAAGGCCACACCTCCCCCATATTCTCCCTCGCTCTCAACGGCAAATTCCTCTACAGCGGTTCTTCCAACAGTGAGATAAGACGATGTTGCAAAGACCCTTTTGCCCTTCAAACCTCAACCAACACAACCAACAACAACAACGTGGTTGCAATCAGCAATGGATCAGCCATCAAATCCCTAATCATTTCCCATGACCTTCTATTCAGTGCTCACCAAGACCACAAAATCCGCGTTTGGAAAATCGAAACCAGTACTAGTAGTAATCCTAATCCTAATCCTAATCCAGATCAAAGATTCAAATGCATAGCCACACTTCCAACCTTCAACGACCGTTTTTCAAAGCTTTTTGCATCCAAGAACTACGTCGAGATTCGTCGGCACAAGAAGTGTACATGGGTGCATCACGTTGACACGGTTTCTTCTCTTGCTCTGTCCAAAGACGGATCTCTACTTTACTCAGCTTCATGGGACAGAACATTCAAAATCTGGAGAATCTCCGATTTCAAGTGTTTAGAGTCAGTGAAGAACGCGCACGAGGATGCAATAAACGCCTTGGTTGTTTCCTCTGATGGCGTTGTTTACACAGGCTCCGCTGATAAGAAGATAAAGATGTGGAAGAAGCGTGACGGTGAGAAAAAGCATTCTGTTTTTGGAACATTGGAGAAGCATAAATCGGCTGTGAATGCTTTAGCTCTTAATGAAGATGGGTCGGTGTTGTATTCGGGTGCGTGTGACAGGTCAGTTTTAGTGTGGGAAAAAAGCGATGGCGATGGAAATATGGTGTTAGTGGGTGCTTTGAGAGGGCACACAAAGGCGATATTGTGTTTGGTGGTGGTTGCTGATTTGGTTTGTAGTGGTTCGGCTGATAATACTGTTAGGATATGGAGGAGGAGGGGATTTGAGAAGAGTTATGCTTGTTTGGCTGTGTTGCAAGGACATAGACGACCTGTGAAGTGTTTGGCTATGGTGGTTGATGACTCTAATGGTGGGGCTGATGATAATAGTTGTTCTTATTTAGTGTATAGTGGTAGTCTTGATTGTGAGATTAAGGTTTGGCAAATACGCGTTCCCTTGTTTTGATTCTTTTTTTTTTATTATTATTACTACTATTTTTTAATTTTTTTTGTTGTGAATTTGTGTGTAGAATGAGAAATTTCCTTTAATTTGTTGTTAGTAATATTTTCTCTGTTTTGACCCCATAATGAAGAAGAAGAAGAGAGGAAGATTTAGAGAGATAGATATCCTCTATTAGGGTGAGCAGGAACATCTCAACTCAGAATACCAGTCTCGTTCAAGTCCCATTCAGGTATGGGTCTAGGGACGGGAGTACTTAAAAAATTGGTGCGATAAAAATTTAGAAACAAGTTAGGGTTACGTACAACCCATTTTAACACGACTCTTACTCACATTTAGTTGTTAGTTCTGTTGTGTTTGTGGCGACACTTCTATAAAAAAATATTCAAGTTGGAAATCGTGTTAGTTTAGTTAGTAATCTCTGATTTTTTTTATAAAAAACAAAACGATTCATTTTCTTGTTCTTAATTATAAGAAACATCATCAATTTTTAAAAGGACAAAACTTGTGTCCATTTTTTTAGGTCAATTTTGTCATGTTTTCTAATGCAAAAATATAACAACTGTCATAAACAACCTCAAAGGTTGCATGGTATAACTGTCTGTTTGCCAAATAAAACCGTTTTTATTTGAGAGGAACAGAAAGAAATTGATATAAGGAAATAGACATAAGTTTTGTCACTTTTAAAAATAGTAAATGCTTAATTTTCATTTATATTCTTATTTATAGAGAAACATATTAATGAAATACACTTATTTTCTATACAAGTGGGTTGATTCATAAAAAGGGTAATTTTGGATAAAAAACACAATTTTTAGGAGTATTAATTAGAAAAAACATATTTCAATGCAATTTATTGGTATGTGTGTGTTATCACCCGAAATATCAGCCACAAATGATGAAGAGGAGCAGTAGTTAGTGGGATAAGCCGTCGGATTGGCGGTAAATTGGTCCCATCGAACCGGGATAGAAAAGAAAAATGTTAGAAGTTCAAGGAGCATCGTGAGGCCACCAATTATTAAAGAGTATAGCCGATACGGATAAAGGAAATATCCGACATTATGGTCGCATCGGCTGAGCTATTTTTGATTAATATAGAACTTTGAAGCTCGACCAAGGACTGAATATGTGAGAGTCATGGACTTTGGCGCTAAAATGACTAAAGCTAGCCGTTGAAAAGCTCCAACGCATTGAACACGTGATAGATCGTGTGCCCGGTAGATGGGAGAGCGGTTAACCCACGATACGCATGAAGAAACAGTTGAGGGACACCCACGACCGCTCGTGGTCAGCCATGAACGTGTGAAACGCATAATGGCCGATAGGGGGTGGTTACAGTTTTGTTTTTCTTTTGTATATATATACATCCGCTGAGAAATGTAAAGAGACACGCGAAATCAATCAAACAACTATTTCTTTTGCATTTTATGAGCTTTTTACAGCATTTATCTTAGCCGATTCCATGTATCTTAGTCTTAGCCTTAGCATAGCGTAGATTCATCACACTCAACGCTTTACGAGCGGTTGGGAACCTGATCGAGAATCGAGTTCCGCTCTCAGTGTAATCGCTAACGAGAATCAATTTGTTGGTTGGGCGTTAGCCGAATCCTGGTGATTTTTCCACGCAAACAAGTTTGGCACGCCCGGTGGGACCATAGGTGAATTGAAGGACAGGTTTGATTCTCCAGGGCAGGATCACGCTTGGCGTATGAACCTGAGGTCCGGAAAGAAACTCAACAACAACATGGAGTCGAGTTCGAATCCCAAAAGAACCCCACCATGCAAGAACAACGAGTCAGCATACACCTTGGGTATGCCCATAGCGGTTGAAGACATCCCAGTCTCCGCACCAGCCTCTGCAGAGATGAATAACCCAGAGAATGCCGAGGCTCCAGTGGTCATGACCACTTCCTTCATCAGGCAGCAGATTGATATGAGAATTCATGACCTTATGTACCAAGTGTCAAGGCAATGGCGATATTGTCGCACCCATGGTGCATAACGAGGTTCGAAAGCGAGACATGGAGAGCGGTGAGGACAAAGAAGGTGAACACTCGGCTAGTTCTGCGTTGGCAGAGAGCAGCGCAAACCCAGCATGCACAAGGAGGTCAGGCTTGGCAGCCTCAGCCGAATGTGGTTCAAAATGGGCCTCTTCAGATACAGTCCATACCACTACCGGTAGGGCCACCAACCCAGACGTACGGTGATCAGCAGAATACATGGGTACCACCCCATGGTGGGGGGCAAGTGATGCCACCTGATCAAGCGAATCTGCAGTATGGGCAGATCAACATGGCCCGGAGACCAATTAACACGGTTGGGCATATCGGTTTGCCGCCAGTAATGTCGTATGCTCCAACGCATGGCCTTATCAGGCGTGCGAATTCATATGGACGGCCGAATTGGCACCGATGGCCCTGGTTATGGTTCAGGAAGCTATCCGGGATTGGAATGTTAACAATCCACCATTCTACCAACCGCAACTACCCCACGCCATACCCTCCAAGAAGTTCAAATATACTACGAGCGGTTGGCAACCATGGGGAGAGCGGACATGGAACAATGTTCCACCTTTACCCCGTAATGCATCGCATTGCTCCAGGGACTCAGTGCCTGAGGTTTTGGGAATATGGTCCAGAGCGACAATGGACTACTAATCCACCTCTAGGCAATGTTCCACCAAATACCTTTAACCTTCGTAGTCGTTCAACAAAGCTTCCTGGAGACCAAGGTCGAGCGCCCAACCAATCCACAAGATAATTCGCAGGAGCCTCTCATTTGATAGACCCAGAAATGATCGCAAATACCATCAAGAAGTACTTCGGGATACAGTTAAAGCCGTTGGACCGTCCTGTTTACAGGAAACCGTACCCTGAATGGGTGGATCGGATGGTTCCTCTCCCTAGGGGATTCAAAACTCCAGATTTCACCATATTCTAGGGGAAGATGGCAAGTCTACCGTGGAGCACATAGGGCGTTTCACAGCCCAGTGTGGTGAAAGCAGCCAGAATGAGTATCACAAGCTTAAGCTCTTCCCATTATCACTCATCGACAATGCTCACCTGGTACTCCTCCTTGCCTCCAAACTTAGTACAGGTGGGTGACATGGAGAGGTGTTTCCATGATAGATTTTATTGGCCGCAACCCCAAGTAACGTGAATCGATCTAACTAGTCTCAGGCAAAGAAGTTGATGAGTCGGTTCTTGATTACATTGAAAGATTCGGAAGAAAGCGAGGAAATGTTACGTGCAATTCCTGAAATGTAATACACTTCTATGATGATTAACAACATGCACCCGCATTGAAGGAGAAATTGGTAGGACAAGCACGCATGATTTGAATCGGTGGCGAGAAAGGGTTATCCGAAGTTGAGCAATATATCCAGAAAAGGAAAAGCGGCGGCCAACCGAGGAAAGTGGTCCCCATCTAGTCTCTATTATAGAGGCAGAGGAATCGACCAAACTACCGATCTTATCACGATATGATGGTAGCGAAATAGTCAAAGGGAAGAGCTATTCACGCCAAAGATCAAGGCCGCTAAAGCCAAAGAAACCGAGTCAACAGAGGATAGAGGCGGTACTCCTTTGACATAACCAAGGCGGACCAGTTTTCGATTACTTGCTCAAGGACAAGCAAATTCGGCCTAGGCGGGCATCGGATTCCACCTCTCAAGAATTGATGAACAAGAAATCCGTAAGTGGCATAACTCATATAACCATTCTACAAATTAATCGTGTAGTTTTCAGGAAGGCCATACAGAAGGCTATCAAAGAGGGTAGGTTCAAGCTAGCCGATAAGAGCATAGCCGAGATGTCAGTGGACACCAAATCCATTCCCAGCGGTAACCATGGCCATGGTGTCTTTCTCAAAGCCTGATCGGCCAGCCAATAAGAGGGAACAATCTATAAGGAGTGTTTGGATGCCCAAAGAAGAATCCAAAAGAAACCAAGAGGTCACCAGGGATCTGTGTTCGATTATCGGGAAACCCACCCGTGCTACCAAAAAGCGGCGGGGTCGGCCATCTTCGAGCCGATTCCATGGTAAACCTCCCAAACCAGGACGTTTGACTAACGAGTTGATCGGCCCAATGTCGCAACATGCACGCAAAGAAGGCAGAGAGCGCGGCGTGCTCAGGAGGCCTGGCAAACTCGACGGGGACCTCGGTGAAGCCCACCGAGTATGCCCGAGAATCATCAAGAGCCTCTCCCAAAGTCTAAGAGAAGAGTGGCGAGTTCAATGTCGAAGGGGTGTCATCTCTTCGCATAAGCGTAAGGAATGATGATGAACTCCAACCACGTAGGATGATCAAGCCACCGCAAATGTCAAAGAAGGGAAGTGGGTGGTTAATCAACCTCCGAAGAAGAAAGAGTTCAAACCAGTCACACCGACTAGAAACGCAGAAGAGAAGGCATAGAGGGCTAGATCCTTGCAAAAATGAAACAAACCTTGCGGATGATAGCCGATGCCAAGGCGGCCGATAAGAAGGAGATCCCGAAGCTAAAGTGGCGAAGCCATTGGCGGGGCTTTTGGACCTTGCGGTTTGGGCAAACAAAGTTGAAACCTGATCAAACCAAGGAGGTCCGGTGTGACAATCCGGTCGCCGAGGTAGACATCGAGCGACTGAAGAAGGAAAGGGAACCTGATGAAGAGGAAGGGCATATTCACATATACACAAACCGCTTAAATGGTGATGACGAGCCGATCCTAGAGTCAGTTACCGAAGATTCAATTTTGGACTATCTCTCGGATGAGAGTGAAGCCGGACCGATGGTCGCCATCGAGGTTGTTAGTCGATCCCAGTGAGTTCGGGCTGGTTACCCCGGATCGAACCCTTAGAAGGAGGCGTATTTGTGGAATAAGCAGAATGGGCAAGTTTAGCGGATGAGATAGCAAAAGATAGTTTGAGTACTGTATTTGGTAGGCCAACTGAAGACATGATGAAGCACTTGAAGCCCCTATGTGAGAGCCCACATCAATGGCAAGGCCTTGATCAGTATTCGTTGATAATGGGGCGATTAAAGCGTGATGCCGTGGCCACCTTGAGGAGTGCGAACAAGTCTCAAGAAGACCTGATCCCAACTAACATGAAAATGGCTAGCTTCATGGGAGAGGCTTGTCGCCTTAGGAATCTTGATAGCCGAGATTACGATTGGCCCAAGAGCATCAAGTCGGCTTTCTTCGTGATTGATGGCAAACCATCTTATGCGATCTGCTAGGGAGAGATTGGATTCACACGATCGGTGCTTACCTTCCACCATGCATCGAGCTCATTTTTGGGAAGGGGATAAAATTGAAATAGTCCCAGCCGATGACAATCCATTCCCAGCTGAGGTACAAAATCTAGAAGCCTTGTTCTATTCTCCTTCTGTGGCTCCCATAGCTGTTACTGAGGAATACGAGGAAGGATCCTGGGAATCTTGTAACTTGACACCCCAGGGGTTCAAGATTGAGCAATTAGCCGAACCACGGCTAGCCACGGAGGTTTGACATGGTTAAAGACACCCAGGTGGTGCAGGACTTATGGGACCGGCTAGAAGCTTTCAGGATTGAATCTCACGTAGCTGAGTCCTGGCTGATAGACAAACAGCAAGGCGATGGCCTCACATCGGCAGACGAGACCACGGAGTTGCCGATGGAGTTTGAATCACCTATTCGGAGGACTTTGCCAACCTTTGAGTCGTAAGACCCCTTGGAGGACCTCAATTTAGGAACTCCAGAAGAACCTCGGCTAACGCAAATCAGCGGATTGCTGGGGGAAGAGGATAAGGAAGAGGTGGTAGCCCTGTTGAAAAAATACAAAGACTGCTTCGCATGGGATTATCATGAGATGCCTGGGCTAGCATGAGAATTGGTGGAGCATAGGCTACCGATCAAGGAGGGATTCAAACCACATAAGCAGCCACCTAGAAGATACCATCCTCAGCTGATACCACAAATCAAAGCAGAAATCGAGCGTTTGCTCAATGCTGGTTTCATCGTAGCGACCAGTGCGTAGAGTGGTTAGCCAACATAGTACTGTAAAGAAGAAGAATGGCAAGATTCGAGTGCATTGATTATAGAGACTTGAATTTAGCCACTCGAAGGGCGAATATGTGATGCCTGTGGCGGTACATGTTAGTTGATGCAGCTGCCACACATGGTATTTTAACCTTCATGGACGGGTACTCGGGCTATAATCGGATACTTGTAGTGAGAGGACATGCACAAGATCGCATTCAGTGCCCAGGGCAACCGGGAATTTATGAATGGTTAGTGATGCCATTCGGCGAAGAATCTTTGGGGCCACGTACCAGAGAGTAATGAACGCTATCTTCCATGATCTAATCGGCAAGACTATGGAAGTATACATAGATGACGTGGTAGTAAAATCCAAAGACTTCAAAGCCCACTTAGCCGATTTGGAACAGGCTTTGCAGAGGATGAGGGTCCATAACTTGAAGATGAATCCTGCAAAGTGCATGTTTGGTGTATCGGTGGTAACTTTCGGTTTCTTGGTGCATCAAAAGGGCATTGAAATAGACCAAAACAAAGCCAAAGCGATGATGGAGGCTAGACCACCCAGAACAAAAAGGAGTTCTGAGCTCTTTGGGTAAAATCAACTTTTGAGAAGATTTATAGCTAATTAATTTGGTAAGATGAAGGCTTTTTCCCCTTTGCTAAAGCTCAAGAATGCTTTGAGGAGATGGTGTGGGGCCCCTGAGCAAGAAGAGGCCTTTGAACAAATAAAGAAGGCTTTGGCTAGTCCACCGGTTTGGTGCCCCCATGCCAGGAAGCCTTTGAAACTTTACATTGCACATTGAAGAGTCTATCGGCTACTGTTAGCGCAGGATCTTTGAAGATGGAACTGAAAGAGCGATGTACTACCTTAGCCAAGTCTCAATGATGCTGAGACCAGATATACTCCATTGGAGAAGTTGTGCCTATCTTTGTTTTACGCTTGTACAAAACTTGAGTATTATTTAATGCCACATGAAATATTAGTTTTGTGCAAAATTGACATTGTTAGGTACTTGCTTAATAGGCCTGTCTTACAAGGTCGTTTGATGAAGTGGGCCATTAAGCTCACTGCCTTCGCATTGAAATACATCCCACTAAGGGCTGTCAAGGGTCAGGCACTAGCCGATTTCTTGGCAGAACATCCCTGCGTGGAAGTTGATGATCCTTGGGTACCTCCAATTACTTGCATAAACCTGTTGCCTTGGGTCCTAACTTTTGATGGGTCCAAAACCCAGAAAGGAGTCGGGGCCGGAGTGACAATTACCAACCCAGATGGGAAGATGTGGAGGTTTGCGTATCGGCTAAACCCAGATTTAACTAATAACCAAGCCGAGTACGATGCCATGATCATAGGGTTAAAGTTGTTAGCCATGATGGGCGCCGAGTACATTCATGTAAAAGGCGACTCGGTTGGTGGTCGACAACTAACCAAAGAATATGGGTGCAACAACCCAAATCTGTTGGCGCGTTATTCAACGGTACCGACGATTGATTCACCGATTTATTGATGCAAAGGTGTCATACATCCCTAGAGGAGCTAATATGGAGGCGAACGATCTGGCCCAAGAGGCCTCCGGATATAGGAACTCGTTGCTGACTTTAGAGTACGACGAATTACCAGCCGAGGTGATGGTCGCAGACCAAGTCGAGTCATGGAGGAACGAGCTGATCGAATACTTACAAGATCCTTCTAAGTGCACTAACCCCAAAGTTAAGAGACGAACTCTAAGGTATGTGCTTCTTGATGATGAATTGTATAAGAGAAGCATGAATGAGGTACTGTTGAAGTGCATAGATAAAAATGAAGCCCTAAGGGTTATGGGTGAAGTTCACGAAGGCATATGCGGCTCGCATAGAAATTTGGGCGATTATGAAATGGTTGATTTACCGCCATGGTTATTATTGGCCTACCATCACAGCCGATTGCTTTCAATACGCCAAAGGATGCGAAGAATGCCAGTTGCATGGTCCCATTCAAAGGGTACCAGCTGAATTGATGCATCCAGTGGTGAAGCCTTGGCCATTTAGAGGCTGGGCCATGGATTTGATCGGCAAAATCCATCCACCATCTTCTAAAGGACACAATTTCATTATTATGGCAACTGATTACTTCACTAAGTGGGTGGAGGCTCAGCCGATGGTCAAGGTACAGCAAGATGATGTTATCCGATTCATTCAACACCAGATCATATACAGGTTTGGGATCCCAGAGACCATTACCACGGATCAGGGAACTATGTTCACTGGAGATAAGGTGGTTGCCTTTGCTCAGCAGTTTGGGATTAAGTTGATACATTCATCCCCATATTATGCACAGGCCAATGGACAAGCCGAGGCAACCAACAAGATTATTGTGGACCTGATCAAGAAGAATTTAGAAGACAAGTCTAGAAAATGGCATTTAACTCTGGATGAGGCTTTATGGGCCATAAGGAATTCCAAGTCAACAGCCACGGGCACAACTCCATATCGGCTGACTTACGGCCAAGATGCGGTTTTGCCTTTGGAAATTAATGTCACTTCTCTAAGGGTGGCGAAACAGAATTCCTTAAGCCTAGAAGAGTATCAGCAAGCCATGCTTATGGAGCTGGATCAGTTGGATGAAGATCGGTTAATGGCTTTAGAAAGAATCGAGGCAAGCAAACGCAAAATGGCCAGTGCCTACAACAAACATGTTAAGTTGAAGAAGTTTGTTGAGGGCGACCTAGTTTGGAAAACTATTTTACCAATAGGAGTCAAGGACCCTAAATTCGGTAAGTGGTCACCAAATTGGGAAGGTCCGTTCACGGTTAGTCAAGTATTCGCAGGAAACGCGTATCGGCTAGTTAACATGCAAGGCGAAGAAATGAATAGAAGCGTAAATGGCAAGTATCTGAAAAAATACTACCCCACGGTGTGGCAAAGCATACTAGAACAATAAAGGAAGCTATTCATAGACAAAAAGGGAATTGTTCTGGTGACCACAGGCCGGCCACCTAGCCAACAAAAATACTCGAAGATAACCAGAAATAACTAGTCTGTTGGGTCAAGAGTGGCTGCAACTGGGGAATCAGCAACCATAGCAGGATCGGCTGGTTCAACTTGGTTAGGGGAGCTGACAGGCTCGGCTGCCTCTTGAGGATCAACCTTCTCAATAGGATCAGCCACCTCTTCTCGGTTGGAAACTTCAACTGGTGCAGTCTGCACTTCCACAACTGCGCCTAACAATCTCAATGCATCTACGAGCCATGTCTTCCTACCCGTAAGGAAGAATATCGGTCGACCTTGGCGGTGCTTCGATGGCCACCACATCGGCGAGGGCGCTTTTTAAAGCGGCTATTGATTCTTCAGCTTGAACTGCACTTGCACCTGCCGGTGGCGGTATTGAAGATTGTTCCTTCGCTGATTCAAAGAAGAGCCAAGTCCATCCCACCGTGGTTGGCCGAGTCTATGCCTTCTTTACTCTTCTGCATATCCTGTTCCGAACCATCTTTTTGGGTGGTGAGTCGTAAAATGTCAAGGTCCAAAGAAGAAGCTTGAGCGTATAAGGTGAAACGCCTCCGTGTGGGTCTCTAGCCTCGCGTCAAGTTGCTCAAGTTGGGGTGTTAGCTCTTTGATTTCATTTTGAATCCGAAGTCGACTCGAATTCAACCGAGCTAATCCGCCTTTGAGTTCCTCTTTCCTAGCTAGGTCGGCTCACGATCTTTATCAACTGCTTGATAAGAGGACAAGAAAGAGGACTTTTGAGCTTGGAGATCCCAGAGGCGTTGCAGGTCTTGAGTGGCATGGTCATAATTCTCCTTGCACAGCCGATATAATGCAGAGATGTCATTTACTTGTAACGCCATTTGAGGATACGATTGTCGGTGGCGGAGGAACATCGTGAGAGTCGATAATTTGAAAAGGGAAGCCCTCAAATCGGCCACCTTACTCTTATCTGTGGGGATCTCTCCCATCAAGACCTCGTCTACCTTCTCCAGGTGACTAGAGGAGGGTGAGGAGACCTTCTGCAATGGTCGTCACCAAGCAAAATCGCTGCAGCTTCTTCCTCACGAAACCTGGATAGATGAAGTCGACTGACGAGGAGGAGTCCTATGAGCAATAGGGGATTCATCCCTAGCCGACTGCAGCGCAGAGCACAAAGAAGTTAGGGCCAAACCAACATAGAGTGGGCAATCACAATAAAAGAGAAAAAGGAGGATACCTGGATTGGGCTGTGAGCCTCGGCTATTGGAGTAGCAAGAAAAACGAATGGGGCTAGCTACTTAAAGAGGAATCATGCGCACGATCAACGATGAGAGTTGTTAAGATATTATCAGATAGCAGCGCAGTCATCGGGTGTGGGAAAAGTAGCCGGTCAGGTCATAATGGGTAACATTAAATGCATATAAAGTGACTAACGACTGACGTTTCAGAAACTCGAATCTTATCCGATACATCAATCTAGCATTTACAGCTGAAATGATGTAGGGGGCAATTGTTATCACCCGAAATATCACCACAATAGATGAAGGGAACAATAGATGAAGGAATGCAAATTGCGTGGGATAAGCCGATCGGATTGGCAGCCGAAAATTGGTCCCATTGAACCGAGGATAGAAAAGAAAAATGTTAGAAATTCAGGGAGCATCGTGAGGCCAGCCGATTATTAAAGAGTATAGCCGATATGGATAAAGGAAATATCCGATTACTATGGTCGCATCGGCTGAGCTATTTTTGATTAATATAGAACTTTGAAGCTCGACCAAGGACTGAATATGTGAGAGTCATGTACTTTGGCGCTAAAATGATCAAAGCTAGCCGTTGAAAGTCTCCAACGCATTTAACACGTGATAAATCGTTTGCCCAGCCGATGGGAGAGCGGTTAACCCACGATACGCATGAAGAAACAGTTGAGGGACACCCACGACCGCTCGTGGTCAGCCATGAACGTGTGAAACGCATAATGGCCGATAGGGGGTGGTTACAGTTTTGTTTTTCTTTTGTATATATATCATCCGCTGAGAAATGTAAAGAGACACGCGAAATCAATCAAATAACTATTTCTTTTGCATTTTATCAGCTTTTTACAGCATTTATCTTAGCCGATTCCATGTATCTTAGTCTTAGCCTTAGCATAGCGTAGATTCATCACACTCAACGCTTTCTGGAGCAGTTGGGGAACCCAAAATCGAGAATCAGAGTTCCGTTCTCGGTGTAATCGCTTAACAGGAATCAATTTGTTGGCTGGACGTTAGCCGAATCCCTCGGCTGATTTTTCCACGCAAACAGTGTGAATTAACGTTTTGTTTCTTATATTTAAGACCAGAATGAGTATAAAAGTATTATTGTAAGAGTCTGTTTGGATACGGATACATGTTCGAATACTAAAAATATTTCTATCGCTTTTAACAATTATATTATATATCACTTTGAAATTTAATATAATTGTTTTTTTGGGCAACTAGTCCTGTTTTAAATGGATCTTATCTTAGTTTGACTTGCAGTTGATCAGATTTATACAGATATAAGGACTGATTAATGCCTAAAGAATTGACTTCATCAAAATTTAGGGTGAGATTAAGTTAACTCGTACCCATTCGTCTTTTGCTGACCGCTGCCCTTCGTGTTTGCTTTCACACATTTTCGTATATACAATATAATAGGTACTAAGATGGTACCCCAGTCCCCAGTACAACCTGATCCGTTAGTCCGTTCTTCTTTTGACTCAAAAAAGGGACAAAATTATATATCGAATGGTTATTTGTCCCTTCCTTTTGTTTTGCTTGTGAGACTTCAAATTGCAAGTGGGCGCAAGGATGCATTAGCTAGAAACTTAACGACAAACTTTTCTATCAAGTTCTTTTTTTGGACTCAATTTTCTATCAGGTTCTTGAGGTGTGAAAGTTACGGAACAATTTAATAAAAACCATGGCTTAAAAAGTAAGTAAATATTAACGTGTAAAATATTTACTTGGACCACAAATAATGGAATCTAAAAATTTTCTCTGCTTTCATACCTAACGTGAGAAAAAGGAATTCTATTGTTATGTATTATCCCCTGCTTTGGTTGGTTACCAGCTTTCAATTGCCATTCACAACTATTCATATATATATATATATATATATGATGATTTGCCCAGAAGAAAAGTACTAACGTCACTACAACATAAAACGAAATCAATAGCGTTTATTTTTGTTCTTCACTAACACTTAAAAGCACTACATAATCATCTGCTAGTAATTGTGTTTCGAAAAGACAGCGTTTAGGAAGCGCTAGCTATTTGGCTTTTTTTTTACTGTTTTAATATTATGTTGCTGCATGCGATTGCTAAAGGCCGAGAACTATTTAAGCCGAGAACATTTTAAGGTTTAAAATGTATATGAACAATGAAGCTCAGAACATAAATAAAAAATAACTATGATATCAATTTATATTTAAAATGTTCAATATTAATTTGAAAGAAATTTCTAACAAAATTTTGGCATAATCACTATTAGAGTGTTTAGTATTGATATGTTGTTAGCATTGTTAAACTGCCAGCTGTGTCATGTTAACTGCCAACTGGCAGAGTCAGTTAGGAAATTAGTTTCTAAGCTGCCAGCGTGGCATGAGTTTGTTAGGCTAGGCAGTTACTAAACTCTCTCTCTCTATATATCTATGTTTGTAAAGTGTAAGTGTACTGAGTTTCATTGTAACCATTGCACAGAAACGAATCCATGAGTTTTCTCTCTGAATTTCATTTCTATCATGGTATCAATCGCCAAAATCGGTTCTGGCTTTCCTTCTCGTTCGCGCTTCCTTTGCTCTAATCGTTTCTAAATCGTTCAATCATGGCCGTAGATTCTTCGTCGACGGCGTAATCAATGACGCTAGGTCACGACGGCGCTGGAAATAGCAGCAACACCTTTGGTGCAAAGTTATCCATCAAATTGCAAGAAAGCAATTTCTTACTGTGAAATCAGTAAGTCGAAGGCGTAATCACGTCACACAAAATACATCGTTTCATGGTTAATCCTCAGATTCCAGCGAAATTCAAGTCGGAAGCCGATCGTCTTGCTGGTACAACCTCCGATTAGTATGAGGCTTGGCTGGTTCAAGATCAGGCGCTCTTCACTTGGCTTCTTTCGATGCTCTTTGAAGCGGTTTTACCTAGAGTCCTCTCTTTCAAGCATGCGTTTGAAGTTTGGGATCAGATTCACAAGCACTTCTACGCACACATGAAGGCTCAAGCGAGGCAACTCAGATCTGAGTTGAAATCAACAAAGAAGGTAATCGCTCGATCTCAGAATTTGTGCTGCGTATCAAGGCTATTGCTGATCAGGTTGATGTTGTGCGGGATGGTTTGCTAGAGGAGTATAACAACTTTGTGATGATGATATACGGTCGTTCTGACTCTCCCGCTCTGTATGACATTGAGGCTCTCTTGTACATTCAAGAATCTCAACTTGACAAGTTCCGCCAAGAGTTATCTGTAGTCAATGCTACTGCGAACGTGGCTCACACAAGTCAGTCACAAAATCAGAGCAGTTTTCGTGCTGGCAACTCTTCCTTTAGGGGCAGAGGTCGTAATATGAGAGGTAGTCGTGGTAGAGACCGTGGCCGTGGACAATTCTCTAGTAAAGGCACAAGGCCAACGTGCCAACTCTGTGGCAAATATGGCCACGTGGTGGTCAATTGCTGGTACCACTATGATGAATCATTTGTGCCGTCTCCACCTCAATCCTCAAATCCTCAGCCAGTAGCTAATTCGGCTCAATAGCAACCAAATACTACTCCTTCTAATACTGGTTCACAGGAAACACAAGCAAAAGCAGCACAATCTAGTGCTCTCTTAACTACTCAGCATCCTACTACCTACACTCAAGAGCTTATCGTGCCATCAGGTCTTGATTCTCAAGCCTGGTTTGCCGATTCAGGTGCCTCTCATCACTTAACATCTTTTGGCTCTCACTTGCATAATAGTGTACCATATGTTGGCTCGGATAAGGTTCATGTAGGCAATCGACAAGGCTTACCTATAGTTTCTGTTGGCTCATCCTTTTTCCCTTCCAATTTAATGCCTAATACTGTGTTCAATTTGAATAATATGTTGCATGTTGCATTCATTACTCGCAATTTGCTATCTGTGTCCAAATTTGCTAAGGATAACCAAGTGTTCTTTGAATTTCATCCTACTCACTATTTTGTCAAATCCCAGGCATCTAAACAAGTGCTTCTTGAAGGGTTTCTTGATGACAGTGGACTATATAAATTCAAGAATCTTCCTCTGCACTTAGAACCCTTGAGCAATTCTCTCAAATCTCAAATTCAAGTCCTCAAGCCAACTGTTAATACCATCACTGCTTCTGAAATTGAATCTTCTGTACCTAGTCAAACAAACACTGTGTTTTCCATTTGGCACTATAGGCTAGGTCATGCACATTCTAGTGCTATTCAACAAGTTCTGAATCTCTGTAATGTTCCATTCCCGAATAAAAGTGTTTCAGAGTTTTGTAATTCTTGTTGCTTAGGCAAATCACATAGGCTACATGCCCCTACCTCCCCTACTATGTACTCATTTCCTTTTGAAGTAATACATACTGATTTGTGGGGTCCATCCCCTTATCCCTTGAGCTGTAGCTATCTTTACTATATTGCTTTTGTAGATGCCTACACCAAATATACTTGGATCTATTTTCCAAAACAAAAGTCATAAGCATTACATGCTTTCAAATTGTTTCATGCTCTTGTTAAAACTTAATTTGGTGCCAATATAAAAGCTGGTCAATCTGATTTTTTGGGGGGGGGAGTATCGACCTTTTACCAAATACCTTAGTGAGTTAGGCATTCTACACATATTAACTTGTCCTAATACATCCCATTAAAATGGCTAAGTGGAAAGAAAGCACAGACAGATAGTTGATATGGGATTAACTTTGCTTGCTCATGCTTCCCTTCCTATGTCCTTTTAGGATCACAGTTTTACCATGTCAGTTTACCTCATTAACAGACTACCATCCTCTTCTCTTTCACAATTTTCATCACCCTATCATGCTTTATTTAAATCCATTCCTGATTATAAGCTTATTAAGACATTCAGGTGTGCATGCTTCCCTCTTCTCAGACCTTACAATCAGCATAAATTCCAATTTAGAAGTGTTGAATGTGTCTTTTTAGGTGTTTCACCTCAACACAAAGGGTACAATTGTTTAAGCAGTGATGGCAGGGTTTATATTTCAAAGGATGTTCTTTTTAATGAATTTAAATTTCCTTACTTGAGTATGGTCAAGGCTAATTCACCAAATATAGAGGCTACCTCATCTACTTCCTCCAAATTACTTGTTTTTGGATCTATGCCAACTGTTTCTGCTTTTTCTGACCAGTCAGCATCCACTCTTGCTACTACTGCAGTCCATATTGTAACACCCCAAATTTCTACGCTAAGTTGAGAATAAGTTATGAGAAGAATTATGTGATTGTATTCAAGCTTAAATTGACTTTAAAGTGAGTGAATATAATTACACAAAGTTTTGATAAGAAAATTAATGGGTTTGAGTTGAGGAATAAGTTGGATTTAATCTTAAGATGGTTAAAGGTGTTGATTGGTAGCTATGGAAGTTAATTTGAGGAGAAAGTCTCAAGGTTTGGTGTTAGAACTAAGTTTTCTGGTTTTTCTGCAGTGTGAATCGATTCATATATCCCAGGAATCGATTCACAGCATTAAAGATCCATAGGCATCGAATTTTGGCAGAGGGAATCGATTCACAGAAGTCAGGAATCGATTCACATAAGGCAGGCCACTGGGACTCGCATGCAGGAATCGATTCACTCATTAAATCTGCGATTCAGGCACTTTTTACACTGTGGGAATCGATTCACACTATGTTGTGAATCGATTCACAGCTGCAGAAGTGTTTAAAAACGCTGTTTCAACGAGCAGAACGCAGAAAGAAAGAAAAAGGAAAAGAAGGGAAAGGGAAAGGAGAAAGAGGAGAGGAGAGCTAGGGTTTCACCCTTTGAGGAGGATTGAAGAAATTCATGTTGGATTTCTTCAATCACTTGCTTAAATGGAGAGTTTGAGAGTTGAGATTTGGGTATTTTGGAAGATTTGGGTTTGAACCCTAGAGGGGAGAGGAAGAAGCACGAATTGGAGAAGAAGAAGGGGGAGAAGATCAAGCTCCAGCAAGGATGGCTCAAGTTCTTGGATTGAGAAGGAAGATTGAAGGTTGAAGATCAAGATTTGAGAAGTATTTGGAGAAGCCCCAACTTGAGCAAAGAGGGAAAAGCTGGAAGAGGAGCAAAGAGTCCAAAGTTCAACCCTCCTAACTTAATGTTTTGAAGAATAGAGGTGAGTTCTTCAACCCTTAGGTGATGGGCACCCATAAGTCCCACATATAGGAATTTCTCTTCCTTAGTAACATATGAACCTTAGGTTCAAGTTAGGTTTTAAGTACCTATAAGAGGTTGAGTTGTTATTGTTATGATTGTTATGATTGTTTTGATTGTTATGATTGTGTAGTGGGCTTGATTAAAAGAGGTTGGCGACTGCCCCCAACCCCCCACAGTTGAATGTATGTTTGATGTTTTTCTCTTGAGAACTCCATAGAGTTTCAAGGGAAGAGTCAATGTATGAGTTGCCCATTAATTTGGTGAATTCTGAGGCTTGTCAAAGAGCCATAAGCTTAAGTCATAGAGGTCAAGGAAAGGACCCTAGGAAGGATGTGTGAATTAGTGTCCATGATTTGGAGTCATTAGATAAAAAGGGAATGCTATTAATGTAAGCTTGATTCATAGAAATAGTTGTAATTTCCTTGAATAGTTATGTAATGAGGATGATGTTAATAAATCCTAGTTAGCTAAGTTGCATTTCTGTGAACATGCATACAAGCATCAGCATAAGCATAAGCATAAGCATAAGCTAAAGTCCATGGCAAGACTCCTCTATTTGTAGGAGTAGATCGGTTTGGTTAGCCAAGTGGGACGCCCTTGGATGGTTATGACGTCTAACCACCATACCGAAAGTGTGTAATTGGGGTCTAGGGACGGAAGCCTACGACATCACCCAATAACACAAAATGCATTACATGCATAGCATCATATTATCTATCTCCTATGAATGGTATAATATGTGAAGTGATGTTAAGTTTATGAATGTTAACGAATTCCTTGTATGTATATATATACATATTCGGAATTAGCTTAGTTAGTTGTATGGAATCTTGGATAGCACACCCCTAGTCGCTTGATTATTATATTGTAATGGTTCCTAGAAGTAGAAAGAGATGTGATAGGATTGATATCAATGATATAGAGAAAAGCAATGAAGTGTTAAGTATAGAGCAAGTAAGTAAAGAAGGACAAATGTTCTTAGTTAAGGAAGTTGGCACTTACGTAGCATTGGGTTAGTTGTGCTAGTCATAGCTAAAGAAGTAGTGTTTGAATTAGTCTTTTCAGGCTAGTAAGGACGGATGAGAGTACGGTGAGGAGTCCGTGAAGGGCTCACTGAGATTTTATAATCTCACCCTTTTCCTTTTATTTGTTTTCAGATAAGCAGGTACTGAAGACGATGAGCCGAAGCTCCAAGCTCGGGACTCATAGGCTAGTTTTGATATTGAAGTGGAAATTGTATATTCCAAGTTATGTATAATATGTAATCTTTTCATTAGAGTAGTGAATCAAGTTTAATTTATGACTTGGATAATTGTAATCAAGTTTGTAAATGCTTAGTAATTCCTGTGCCTTAATGTAATTTGTCGTACTTTCAATTATGTTGAGGTGCGGGTGTTACACATATGACCAATGTTGTCCCTGCACATAACAGTTCTGTCTCAAATGAGTCCAAGAATCCTGCGCTCAATGCTGCTCCTGCACATAGCAGTTTTGTCCTTGCACATAACAGTGCTATCTCAAATGAGTCCAACTCTCCTGAACCCTACTTTGTTTCTTCTGCCTCAGGTTCAAATTCAACTTCTGCTGAGGTGTCACATGATTCATCTCAAAACATTAGTCCTACTCCACCTTTATCAGTCAATGATCATCTTATGCTCACAAGAGCCAAAACTGGGAACTCAAAGCCAAAGGCTTATCTCACACATGTTGAACCGAGTTCAGTCAAGCAAGCTCTAGCCCAACCTCTGTGGTTAGAAGCCATGAAACAAGAATATAATGCCTTGATTTCTAACAATACATGGACTCTTACCTCACTACCTTCTCACAGAAAAGCTATAGGGTGCAAATGTTTGTTTAGAGTCAAAGAAAATCCTGATGGAAGTATAAATAAATACAAAGCTAGATTCGGAGCTAAGGGTTTCCATCAACAAGCTGAGAGTGATTTCAGTGAGACATTCTCTCCTGTGGTGAAGCCTACCACTATTAGAGTCATCTTAACCTTGGCTCTCACTTACAAGTGGAAAATTCAACATATTGACATAAGTAATGCCTTCCTTAATGGCTTGTTGCAAGAGGAGGTTTACATGCAACAACCTCCTAGTTTTGCAGCATCAGACAAGAATCTGGTTTGTAAACTGAATCGTGCCTTGTATGACCTAAAGCAGGCTCCAAGGGCATGGTATGAAGGCTGACACAAGCTGTTCTACAGTTTGGCTTCTCTCCTAGTAGGTGTGATCATTCTTTATTCATCTACAAGTCCAATGGTGTTACACTTTATGCTTTTGTTTATGTAGATGACATTTGAATTATTGGCTTTTCTACTAAACTCATTCATGACCTCATCAATAAGCTGCATGTCAAATTTTCCTTGAAGAAATTGGGAAAACCTGATTATTTCTTGGGCATTGAGGTTAAGTATTTGAAGAATGGTTCTATGTTGCTCACTCAGTCCAAATATATAAGAGACCTTCTAACTAGAGCTAAGATGGCTGATGCTAATGGGGTAACTACACCTATGTTCAGTCACTGCAAATTAAGCAAACATGGGACAAATTCGGTTCTTGAACCTTACCTTTGCAGATCCATTGTTGGAGCTTTACAATATGTGACTCTCACAAGGCCAGACATCACTTTCAATGTAAATAAAGTCTGTCAATTCCTTTCCTCACCTCTTGATAGTCATTGGAAAGCAGTAAAGAGAATTCTAAGATATTTAAGTGGGATTATTTGTTACAACAACCAGCCGCTCCTGATAATAAGTTCTCTCTAAGAGCATTCAGTGATAGTGATTGGGCCAGTGATCCTGATGACTGTAGGTCTACTTTTGGCTCCTGTATTTTCTTTGGCCCAAATCTGGTTTCTTGGAGCTCCAAAAAGCAACCGTTAGTGGTTAGATCAAGTGCAGAAGCTGAATACAGAGGGTTAGCTCATACAACTTCAGAATTGTTGTGGCTGGAGTCTCTTTTATCCGAATTACAGGTTGCTTTTTTGTCACCTACTCTGCTCTGTGATAACTTGAGTGCTGTTTTGCTATCACATAACCCCATCCTACATGCTCGAACTAAGCATATAGAGCTGGATATTCACTTTGTCAGAGAGAAAGTAGTTGCCAAGACTCTCAAAATCCAACATGTACCTGCTGCCATGCAAATTGATGATGCTCTAACAAAACCATTGCCTACTACTCAATTTCAAGATATAAGGACTAAGCTCAAGGTTGTTGCTGCCTAACCCCCTTGACCTTGTGGGGGGAGTATTAGAGTGTTTAGTATTGATATGTTGTTAGCATTGTTAAACTGCCAGCTGTGTCATGTTGACTGCCAGCTGGCAGAGTCAGTTAGGAGATTAGTTTCTAAGCTGCCAGCGTGGCATGAATTTGTTAGGCTAGGCAGTTACTAAACTTTCTCTATATATCTCTGTTTGTAAAGTGTAAATGTACTGAGTTTCATTGTAACCATTGCACAGAAACGAATCCATGAGTTTTCTCTCTGAATTTCATCTCTATCAATCACTCCCCCTAAAATATTGACATTCCAAAATAACATACATGTGTATATAGCAAAACAGTACTAACCAAACAAAGTCTCATATGAGCCAACATCATATCACATACTACTATATATACATGCAACAACACAAAAATCATATACGTAAAACAAACTTTTTTGCCACATAGGAGCACGTTTCTTCCTTTAATTCAAGAATTTGAGAATCAGAGCATAACTTGTATCTACAGTCGGGAAAGTACTGCGAAATGAAAAATAATTCATATTAGAATTAAAGTGAGAATGGTGAAACGTAAGAGTAATTAAAGTAGAATAAATTGCATACCTCCTTTGGGACTTCCATTTGGTCGTGAACAATAATATCGTTAATATACTTCATAACATAGTACCCATAATCATTGTTGTTTGGTTGCCTGGAGCACTATAAAATTAAAAATATTAAATCAATATAGATTTAATTTTTTAAATTAAATAACTGCATAAGTATTTTGATAAATACATTTACAATTATCCACTTCATTGTAGTGGATGATTTGGAAAATCGAGACTTGGGTTTTTCATCAAGTCCTCGATGAATCATGAAAGCCCTAAGTGGAAAAACAAACATCATCAATTTTAAATCATCAAAATTCAAAATTCATAGTACACAAAACTCAAATAAGCACAATTTAACACTATATATTAGATTCTTACTGCTCGTACATATCCTTCATTCTTTTACGGCAGCTCAAATCCTTTTGCAATAGATCTAGATAGTACACCGTGTTTTTACTGAAATTGATTGCTAACAATACCCAATGATTCCTACAAAAAAATTGATTAAGAAAATCTTAATTAGCAAGTAATCACATTTCACAAAAATTAGTATCGCGTCAAGTATGTCATATATATATATGATTAAATTAAATGACTCGCCCTACGTTATATGGTGATAAAAACAATGTCTCATACTAAGAGTTTGCTAGTGTCAAGCGTTTAGTTATATATGTTTTAACCGCGAATATAAGGTTATATGCCGAATATGTGTGCTGTGGGCACAAGAACACAAACGTCCTTCTGGGATCAGTATCTCATAATACAAGTACCTTAAATTAACCGTATACAACTTAATGGATTAACAATAATTTTAATATTTGGGTGAAACAATGGGAAAAAAAACGTATAGTTTAAAGTTAAATGTAATACCTGATATATACAATAATAGTCTGACTGATCCAAGCGCCATATGTAAAAATTTCGTCTGACCTCTAACATTCCATGAAACCTATACAAATTAAGTGTACAATATTAGATAATAAATAGAAAAAAACAACTAATTATATTAATTAGTAAGTAACTTACCACTGGTCTCTCTCCTCTACTCTTATCTCGAATGATATTCTTCTTCATAGTCGGTCCACGAGGACGACACTTCATATTTTCAGCCGTCGCAGCATCACTATCATGAGCACAACTATCATGTTCGGAAGAAGCCATCTAGCTATCTATTTGCAAAAAAAAAATTAGACACACAGGTAAAAAAACAACAGTATATAGTCATTTAACTAGAGAAAACAGGTGAGCGTCTCCATTTTTCTGTGTGCATATGTGTGTGTGTCTGAAAGAAAGTCTTTTGAAATTTAAGGTTCTGTAAACATTTGCAAGTTAGGTTATATGATATAAAATAATCCAAGTAGCATCACAATGGCAGCCAAAATTCATAGATAATAATTATAACTTTGGACTTGTTCTTCTTACTCAAAATTTTAGGGGTATGGCAGAAAAGTACTTGGGTCGGGTAACACAACCAGTGAAGGAAAAGACACTTTTCATTTCATCCACACTATACTGAAAATCACTATATTAACAAAATCCATCCTTTCACAAAAAAGTAAAATTCAACTGAAACAGAGAATGAATTGTACAGAGTCCAAAATTTCTGATCAGTTTCAATAGAGTAAAAAAACCGAAACGTGTTTCAAGTCATTGAAGTCGATATGCTTGTGACCGAGATATGTGATACCCAACCATGACGCCAAGAAGACAACTCTAAGTGACTCAATAAAAGAACTGTTGGTGTTGGAACTTTTAGTCCCACATCGGGAAAAATAGTAAAGAGGAGTGAACCTCTTTGTTATAAAAGGAGGCTTGGGCCTTGGTTTTATGTACACCATTCAAAAGCTTGTCTAGCAACTTTTGTCTCTAGATAAATTTCTCTCTTTGTTTTAGAATTTAATAGAATTCTTAGTATGCTCTGTGGTTGCAGCTTGGGCTGAACCTCCACATCAGAAAAAGAATTTATTAGGAATATTTCTTGTAAAAGGAGAGGTGTGAGGAATAAGTTTTGCTAGTGGGGAAGCTTTGTGGGTGTGCGGGGGTGCAGAGAGAAAATTGTGTAGTTGTAATAATTTTCTACATAGTGGATTTTTCTCTGGTGCTGGTGGTTTTTCTCCTGGTTTGGGAGTTTTCCACGTTATATACTTGTGTTGTTATTATTTCTCTATTTTGTTTTTCCAATTTTCCACAAGTACAGTTTCTGGGGAAGAGAATTTGAAGAGTCAAATTCCCAACAACAACAGACTTAAATTCTTAGATTGAAAGGTTTCATGATTCAGTGAATTTATACTACTAATCTACTATGCACTAACACGATCCAACAGAGAATCATCGGCATGATTTTGATCAACAATCTCACTTTATAAGCTTAAAGGGAGATTCCCTCTTCTGATAACAAATTACAATTTTACAAAGTGATCATTTTTTTTAGCTTATAAACTAAAAATACCAAGTGACTCTAATAAACTAGCTGAAAACAGCACACACACAAAAAAACTAGCTGAAAAATGTTCATCCTAGGGTAGAGTTAAAATCTTTGAAACCTAAAGCTGCATCACCAAAAATATCATCAAACCCTCATAAACAGAAAACTCTCCCAAACCGTTAATATTTACCTCAGTACATGACTTTTTAGACATCAGAGTTTTTTTTCCTCCTTTTTCTATTCATCAGACGCAAAAGAATTTTGCAGTAAACTAGCAAGATTAATAATAAGACATAACTACTTTCAATTCGATAGAAAAGAGTACTGACCGAGATCTCTGCCACGTTTGGCGGAGCTGCAATCGGAGAAGCGAGAAGCGACGTCTTCGAACTTGGCCTTGCCGAAAACGATGTCGTCACAGAGGGCTTTGAGTTGAGAGAAAGAGGAACAGCCGCGGTGGCGAAACCAAACTGGAAGAGGAACGACGGTGGTGGAGAGGAGGAGGAACGAAGAAGACGGCGCGAAGAGGGAGCTGTGGTGGTGTGGTACTATGAAAATGGTGAATACGAAGGCAATGTGAGTGGGAGACGATACTAAGACGGGAATGTTGTTGACGACGAGACGGCCAGACGACGATGGGAATGTTGTTGACGAAAGCGACGGCGCGAAGAGGGAGCTGTGGTGGTGTGGGGGATTTGGGGTTTTGGTTACCTTAGGTGTACAGTGAGGGGAATTCGTGTTTGAGACTGATTAATATTTAGGGAGAGGAATAGCCAGCGCTTTAATAAGAAAGCACTAGTTTAGGTATAAAATAAGTAGCGCTTTATTACGGAAGCGTTAGCTATTAATGAACCTACGCTAGCGTTTTCTTAGTTAAGAGCTATCTATTCCTAAAATCAGCTTTTAGTAACGTTTTCTCAGAAAAGCGCTCGCTATGCTTTAAACCTACACCAACACTTCTTTAAGAAAGCGCTACTCAATGTTATCCGCATCATTTTCACCAGCATTTCTATGACAAACGCTACTGAAGGGAGCGTTGTTTTTCTTAAAATCTGGCGTAGTGCATTAAGAACAAAATAACACTCCTTATTTTGTTAATAAAATTTCTCTCAGTCCTCTTTATATAACTTGCATGTTTAAAATATAAATACTATTACTATTAGCGTTAGGTAACTGTTGGACCAATAATTTTATATCTAACCAAACTAGAATCATTAATTTAAATATAGAAGCTAATTAAATTAAGCATGTTGGTGCTGCGACACAAGCCAAAGCGAGCAACCTGCATTTGAGCAATCTACGGCGCTCACGATGAGTGAGGACTCCGTAGCCGTTTCTTGAGCCTTTATTTTTATTTTTCTGAAATGATTCTTGCACATCTGTTTTGGGACACCGTATAGTGCCTCTTTTGTTTTTTTACGTATAGTTAAAAAGTAATTAAGTGAGAAAAACAATTGGAAAAGTAAATGAGAGAGAGAGTGAGAGATAGACATACAGTGTTAATATAGGGTAAAAAAATTTGCCATCGAAAAAAAAAAAAATTCGATGTTCAAATATCATAGTTATTTTTCGTCGGTGATAAAAGAAAATGAATTTTCATGGCAACCAGCATGCACAAAATAGCAGAGTATACCATCGCCTATTGGTCCACATCCACTACTGATGAGAAATTTAGCGCGTACCGTAGTTTTTAAAAATAATTTTTTTTTTCAAAACTAAAAAAATACTACCTCTTGTCTTTAATATAGGAAGAAATTACAAAAATCACCACGACCAATAAAACCTATTTAATATTATAAAATTGAACTCTCATTCTAAATATACCCTTAATAATTAGGTGCATAGAAAAAATACAAGCTTCTAATAAATATACATGTCTCATTAAAATAGGGGTATAAAATATATTTTAACAATTAATATATCTTGAAATAAGTTTATTTTTCTTATAATTAGTGAAATTACCCGTGTCTTGCACGGGTATTAATTAATTAAATTAAGTAATAATGCACAAAAAATAACTGTTGTCATACAATATATAATAATTATTAACTTTGTAAGGCAAGTTAATAATTATTTCATTTTAGTGCTAAATATAATAAATGATGATCGATAAAGATGAATGATATATAATTTAAAATAAAGTAAGTTATTTAAGAAAATATATTTCTGATTGTTGATGACAATTAATTGAGATAATGTAATAATTACTATCTTAAAATAATAATAATTAAAAATAATTTTAATTTTAGGCAAAAAAATAGATAAATATAGAGATGGCACGTGATAAAACTCTATTTTATATAATATAATAGATTAGAATAAAAATACCTCAAAAAATTCTTTTATAATAACGACTGAGGTAGTAAGAAAGAACCTGTTTGACTAAACTGTTTCTATAATTGCTTATTCTTAAAACCTTGCGTATGTTTTGATTATGGCGAATTCTAGGGTGCACCACTTGGTAGGTGGTGCACCGTACGTGCCTCATTCTTTTTAACCATGCGGTCATATTAGTCTCACAATAATTATGTTGGACCATCAACACCATATCCTTCTCTCCATCACACTGAAAACGGCACCACCATCAACCACAGTGGCACCGTTGCACAAACTCAGAGCCCCTAAACCTCCATCTGCACAAGACCATTTCCATTACCACACACATCCATTCCAAGCAAAATTAAAGAGATACAACGACACCAGAAACCATTGGAAAGTAGTGGACCATCGCGAGATTGTCGTTGCCGAAAAGCTCCATTTCCAAATGACAAATCACCTTATCAAAATCGCAAACCCTGACAGTCCACCAGGATCTCCACCGCAAGTAGAGCCGCGAACGCGACTGCACTGCCTCTACTGCTCGCAACTTCGGCGTAAGGGGACCACTCCCAGTCTTCATCACCGCCGTAGCCACTGATGCTACAGGTTGCGTCGCATATCCCTCTCATCACATCATCGTGGGATGCGTCAGGTGCCCCTTTTCCACTGTCTCATGTCATCTCCAGTGATGCGCAAGCCCCACCAGAATTGCTTCGCCCTCAGATCTGCCCAGCTACCCGATGCCGCCATGGCTGTGCAAGCCCTTCTGTTAGTTGTGCTTTGCTTAAGTCTCTCAGTTGTCGCACCCCTGTTGCGAGTCCGCGAGTGAATGATCCTTGCTGCGACCATCGTCACAAAACCGCAACCACTGCAAACTCCTAATCAAGGATGAAGAAAGAGGATAAAAAAATATGATGCAGGTGATCTACCATTAGATCTTGTGAGATTTCGGATCCAACGGTATTTAAACCTACTTGATATATATATGCACCACCTATTAAGGTGGTGCACATTAGGCATCGCGTTGGATTATTAAAGTCTTTAAACATAAGTTTGATTAAGCTTCTTTTTCCAAACTTAAATTTGATGAGTTTATTTTGACGTGATTTATGTTTAGCGCACTTTTTTCTCAAACATTTCTTAGATAAAATAAAATTTGTTTTGTTGATACTAATTAAAAGTTCTTTTAAATATGTAATTACCGAAAAGGTTATGAGTTATATATTATAGTATAGAAAATATAGGGCAAAATGATAAATGAAATCTCTCCAACGACAATTAAAAAGAAGCTAAAGCAACAACTTTCAAACAATAAAACAAACATCAAGTAAAAATACGTTTAACATGGAAATGTAATTTTGCTTCTAAATGTCCACGATAAAACAAACATGCCCTTATTCCGATTTTCTATTTTTTGTCCACTTTTATCCTCATCATTGTCATTTAAAACCTTCTATTGTTGTCATCACGTGCTTTCACCATTCGACATGCTCCACAATTACACGATTAGCACCCTACACTAGTGTTGCAGCTACTGCCTAACATCCTTCACCATTCATTGGTTATTGTCTTTTGGCACATTTTTTTAACAACACATGTTAGTAATTATTGTGTTATGTTAGTGGGGGAGGGGTTGAACTTATGATCTCCGTATCACTCCAATCCCTATGTTCCCCCCCCCCCCCAAAAAAAACCCATCCACCTTATAGCTCTTCCTCTTGGGAACCTTTGCTGCTACTGTAAACACTCTCCATTGTCTTCGTCGCCACTCGACACTCTTTTCTACCACCATTATCATATGGCTAACAGGTTCTGCTATCACAATTGTCTGACATCATTATATCATCTCTACAGCCCAACATCTTTCAACGCATGTACTCTATCATCGTCGACATTATCATCATTGATTTATACCATTTATTTTTTATATCCATTTTTTCAAAAATAAGTGTTGATATCCATTTATTTTTGCATTGTTTCAAAAAAATAATGATTATTTTATAAAATAGTTTTTTGAAATAAAAAAATTACTATACAATCAAATAGCCTCATAAAATCTCTTTTGAGTACTGTAAATAGAAAAATAAATGGATATTGATGTAGCATTATTTTTCTTAACTGAGTGCACGCGACTTGCCTCATTGACTCCTATGTGTTGATGATAGGAATGATAATGGAATATGGCATATAATGATTAGTAATCTCTAGCCACTCATCTCGCCGACTGAAAATCTACTTCATATCTACCCAAAACCCACATGAGTATCCATTGTTTGGGTTTTAAACAAATTTGATGATATTCGTAGGTATCCATGAATATGTGTTGGAATATTGTTTTTTTTTTTAAAAAAAAACCCCTAATATAGATCCTACACGTAAAACTTGATCAGATATCGACATCTAATAACAATTTGAGGGATAAACATCATCTGAAAAAATATGAAACTTTTAGATAACACTTGTTTGGGTAAATTCCATCTGATGTGATGATTCTGACAACAGTTGCCTTAACAAAAGTCATGTAAAACATTTTGCTTTTACTTTTTCTATTTTAGACACCTAGGAAGCGTGTTCCTGAGCACACGTTTTTTGAAGTAATTATTGGTCAAATGACGCCTTTCTGGGTAAGCATTACTTGAAAGTTTGGATTAATAAAAGAACCATATAGCGTTTTGCATGCATGTATCCTTTCCTTCTCATTACAACTCTCCATCACTCAGGAGTAATGCACCAGTGAAGGTTTGATGCCACTGCGTCCCTTTCGCCATCTCCATTGTCATCGACCCCAATATACTAGATAAGACCCAAACGCCTTCACATCTGCGTTTTTCAGTTGTCTTATATGCGTTCTCTTTCATTTCTACTCTAAGACCCTCTCTCGTGTGGTGCCTCTGTTGCCATTTGTAACTATATGTGTTGTAGGTGATCGTGTTTGCAGTAAGCATTTGTAAATTGTGTGTGTGTGTGTGTGGCATTGCTTGCTTACCCTATGAAACGATCTCCCTGCATCCATTTGTAGAATTTTGTTTGGTTTAAATATGTTTTTTATCCCTGTATATATGGGTGTTTTGAATTTAGTCCCTGCAATTTTTTTCTTCTTATTCATCCTTGCAAATTTCATCTTTTTGTTTTTCGTCCTTATCTGTCTATCTCCATTATAAAAATGACGAGTTGGCAAATAGAAGTCTGTGTGGCACTGCTCACATCGGATAAGTTATAAAATCATGTATTAATACTTGTTGACTATGTAATTATTATTATTATTATTATTATTATTATGTTAAATTAAAACTCTTATTATGGTTTAATCTTTCTTCCCCTTACTTTCTTCCCTATTCCTTTCCCAGCCGCCACAACAACAGTAATACACAACAACAACAATGTTTCTCACCAAGACGATCAATGTAGAGCACAATCGGAGCAGCAATAGTAATACATAGCAACAACAACACAATGTTTCTCACCCCCACCATTGATATGCGATACAGAGTGTTGTTCCATGTATTCGGACACATCGATTCTCACCAAAGATTCAGACAAAGATAGAAATAGAAATGAGATGAAAAAATCTAGTAGGCAAGTCTCATGTTCTACTGTTTCGGATATGAACGGGAAATTAATCTCCTTCTTTAATCAAATGGATGGACAGTGAACTTGTATAGCTTTAACACAAGTGCAAATTAAGTTACAGGAGAAAGTAATAACGAATTAATGATACTCCTTTTAAAACATACAAAATAAAGTGGAGCAGGTTAATAATTCATCATTAGTTGGAAGTTGCCAAGCCAACTGGCATATAAGATATAAAATTAGTTAAATCGCAAATACTGGCATTAGTCCACACCACATCTTGACTTTAGTGATATGAATAAATCATCCTTAGAATCACCGGTTGCGAAAACCAGTTGGACCCAAAAATAGGAACGAACCGGTGGGTTGTTGCGAGTCCCACATCGAGTGGTTAACGAGTTTGGCCGTTGTTTATATAGCTGGATAGACCACCCTCTCACAAGTCGGTTTTAAGGGGACTATTCGGATGCTTGAATTCTCACATGGTATCAGAGCCACATTCTGCCCGGTAGTGTGGATAGTGCCGCTAGCCCTCGCTTATGGTGATGAGCCCAGGCTCGAGGGGGCGTGTTGCGAGTCCCACATCGGGTCGTTAACGAGTCTGACCGTTGTTTATATAGCTGGATAGACCACCTCCTCACAAGCCGGTTTTGAGTGGTCTCCTTCGACTAGCTCTCGATCTCAACACAGCCTCAGCAACAACATTAACAACTTGTCTAACAACCCTATTGTGCAATCTATCACCAAAATTTTCTGTCAACATTAAGTTCTCATCAGTGTTCCCATCAGTGCTCCCTTCAAACTTCCTTATTTTGTTTCAGTGTGTTTGTGAAATGGGGAGAAACCAATAAGACGTTGGAAAAGATAACAGAAGGAAGCAACAAAACAATGAACGAAGATTGAGGAAGAGAGAAAAGATTATAGTGTTAGGTTAGTGGGTTTGGAAGAAGATGATGTGGTTGATGATGGGTGGGGGTGACGACAGGGACAGGGAAAAGGGAAGGGGAAGGAAAGTGGAAACCCTAGTTTTTTTAATTTTATTATTGGAATGGACGGATGTGAGGAGACGTCGAAAGGCAACTTCATGGAGAGCACAAAAGAGGAACAATGGATTCATGGATATCGCGAAAGGTGAACAATCGGGGAAAAAGGATGGCCACAACGCAGTTACGTATTTCTTCTTAGAAATATCAGATGATTTTGTTGCAAGAGAGATGCTCGGAGTCTTTCAGAAATATGGTAACATTGAGGAGTTTGTCATTCCATCTAAAAAGTAAAAAATATTAGAATGGATGGAGGTTTGGCTTCGTACAAGTGTTAGATGTACGTAAACCCCACCGATTTGGTGTCAAGTTGGATAATATAATTATAGGGAGACAAAAAATATTTGTTAACATTCCAGGATTCCAGCGTGCACAATTGAGAGACCGAGACCAAACGGAAGGAAAGCATGTAGAAAAACAGAGCTCTGTGGAGCACCAGAGGCCATATACACAAAATCAACATCATCAATCCTATGCTCAGGTCATTAGGAATAGGAGAGCAACTAGACGTAGAGACATTAGTGCACGAAACGGAAAAGAATTAGGTCTTTTACACCAGTTTTATGTTTAACCGGTGTAAAAAGTGACGCGGTGGCAATTTTGAAATTATCGCGTAACTTTTTACACCTGGTATATAACCAACCAGTGTAGAAGATTTCGCATTTAAAAACTGAAGACAATTTACACCGAATTTTTTTATAATCTGTGTTATAATCGAACATATTACACCGGTTATTTTAATAACCGGTGTTAAAAGTCTGTCTCTTTGATTAAAATTATTTTCTCCCTCTCATTCTCAGATACGCGCGAAGTATTTCTCTGACATAACCCTACTCTTTCTCGCTTGCTGCTACACTCTTTTTGTTCTCTCTGTCATTCGAGCCCTCTCTCTCGCCGCTGCGCTGTCATCGTTCTCATCCTCTCTCGCCGCCGTTCAAATACCTCTACTTCACGTGGTTCTCGTCGCCGTTCTCCTTCTCGTGGTACTCGTCGCCGTTCACCTTCAAAGCCCTGTCTCAGAGGCAAACCAGAAGCGACCCCAGCCACTTGTTCCTTCTCCGTGCTTATAGGTTTTTTTCCTTTACCTTATAGCTTTTTCCTTTTTTGGTTTTAATCTGTTTGATAATCTATTCACCTTAGCTTCTAATCTAACTTTGGTCCAATGCTGAGCATTAGCTAGCTTCGTGGGTATTCATCATTGGCGAGCTATGTACTATGTTTAATTTCTATGTACTTTGTGCCACTCGAGGTTGTGCCATGTTTCAGGTTATAGTTCTTCCCTGCCACTTGTGTTACTGTTAAGTGTGATAGAAACATTTGATACATGATTTTTGACATTTAACACGATAAAGAATGCCAAGTAATATTGTTTGCAATGTGTATATAAGTTTAGCTACAAAGATAATATGGATTGTTGTTTTCAAATTATGGCCAAATGTTTGAAGTTTAATGCTTTACTGGTTTTTGATTTTCATTCAAGTTTATATCCTTTACGAAAAGGTAATTCTCTACACTTACGAATAATAATTAAACTATTGAGGTATATTATGTTTTTTGTTGTAATTCAATTAAATTTTAGTTTGGTTGCTCATGACTGACCACTGTTGACAACAGACAATGTCTTTAGATGAAAACCATGGTCGTGGGGGGCGTCGTACTTGCATGGCTTCTACGAGGTCATGTCCCTCTATTAGCAGGCCGATGATGACTGCAAGGGAGTATCGAAATATCTTTTGGGAGGATTGAGGATCGCGATGCTCGTCATCGTGATCCTTATCGCAATGAGGATCGTGATTTGATGAACCAGTATGGTGATCCCCGTGCCGACACTGACCTTAGGGCCCGGGCCTTCGTATGCGCATGCTTCGGAGGAGTCCACCCTCTCCCAGGAGGCCCGTAGCTGCCAGGGATGTTCATCGAGGTACGGATATCGTTCAGATCCCTAGTGATAATGATGATATCTCGGGGTATACTCCACCCATACCAGAGTATTCTCCCATCGCAGAGGATTACACTCCATCGACTCCTTCAGAGGAATCTACAACCCGATTTTGTCCTGGGGACCCCTCAAGGAGCCACCACTAGCTTCATTTTTATATTATGTTACCTATTAATGTATTTGACTGTTTTGATATTTTAATTGGATAAATGTATCAGGAGAATATATTAATGTATTTTTCTTTGGTTTTTATGAATATCGTGACTATTTAGTTGAATAATTATGATTATGATATATGATTTATGTTTTTATATTTGAGCTTCTCTATTTAATTAGTGTTAAGCCTTAGTTTCCCGTTTGAGATTCAATAAAATATTTGCGTATGCACCGAGGATGGTACCGCTTATTTTATTAAATCTTGAATTGTCCGAGTAGGACAAATTGAGATGAAACTTTTTCCTTTATTTGGTTAATAGTTAGCCTTTAAATCTTTTATCTAACACTTGATAAAATTTCTGATTGCTACATTTCATATTGTCTCTGGGTGCATACTTGATCGTGGTGGATGTCACCACGTTTGGGTTGTGGGTTGTGTACTTGGAGACCAATGGGAAATGCTGCCGAAATATCGTCAGGTATAAGATATAAGGATTTAACGACTAACTATTGAACGTAAACACAAAAAGGGGGTTGAATTGTGTTGAAAAATTTTCACAAACTTTAAGTTAAAAACACTTTCTGAACACTTGATTTTAAAATTGGTTGTTATCGGACGTTGGAATATAGACCAGACACTGGAAATGAGATTTACGAAAACTTGATTTACTCAGCAAGATAAAGATAAATATAAGGCGGTGAAGCAAAAGACACAAAGATTTATACTAGTTCACCACCAACCTGGTAGCTACGTCTAGTCCCTTCGTTCCTGAAGGATTTTCCACTATAATCAACTGATTACAATTCTCCTTAAGAGTATTCTACTGTCACAAACTTGATAATACTCTTAAATTCTCAAAACGACTCAGTACGTTCGAGCCTTTGAGGAACAAAGCCTAAACTAGGCAAAACAACTTTTACAAATAGATTTTCTTTTGAATACAATCAAACAACTCTCACAGAGAGGATGAAAAGATTAAGCTCAAAAACAAATAACTTTCTTAAAAGAAAGAATATAAGACAATAAAGTTCAATTCTTGTTGTCCAGAAACTTAACATGAAACTTGATTGCTCACTTGAGTAATAGCACTTTCAGAATATAGTTTCTCGCAGTTTTTGGCAACCTTCTTCAATGAATACCTTGGGGTATTTATAGGAGTCCTTGAGGGGTATTACCGTTGCAGTAATTTCAGCTTCATATCATTGAGTGAGGTAATTTGAAATGTTGTCCTTTTCTTTCTTTCCAGAGAATTATCAGAATAGCATACATTACCATTTTTGTACTATCTGCTTTTCACAATTGCCTTGTACGAATTTTGTCTTATACTAAAGGTGTCACCTTTGATACCTTGTACATCAAAATGAGCGCACAAAATCAAATTCGAATTCCGTTCCAAACTAGCTGAGGTAGAAGAGCATAAACGTGATCATCACGTGATTCATTAATAGACCAGATGCTCGCTCAAAATAATGGACGGACGCTCGCAGCAATTTGGGTAATCCACGTGTCAAAAGATAACACTATCGGACGCTTGCTTTACACAAGACGCTGGAGTGAACCGGATGCAGACACACATGGAATGTATTCAAACTCTTGTGAATTTCTTCTTCTTGTTTGAGTGACTTATAAAATATACGCAATTTTAATACCTGCACACTCAAAGACTTATTAGAAGATAAATTGTTCACTTGTAAATTCTTTGTTATCATCAAAATTAATGAGGGTCTAAACTTCTCAATCGTTTAGGTTCCAACAATCTCCCCCTTTTTGATGATGACAAACATCCAAGGTTAACGAACAATTTAGTTTGGAAAATGATTTCAAGGGTCTCCCTCTGAGTTCAACAACTCAGATATATTTAAACATTTCAGGTATTAAAGCGATTTTTAATAAACAGATCATTTGTGTGATCGCAAAAATATATACAAGTATCAGAGCATATATTCAATTAAACTTGAGATCGGATGCTGAGATCATTTTACCAATAATGAATACACTCAAGTAATTTTGGAGAGTCAGATGCTGAAATTCATTGTACTAATTAGAATAAAATAGTGCCAACAAATATTGAAGATTATCAGAGCACTAGACAATGAATATCAATGAGTATCAGAGTAATAAATCTCATAAAGTATCAGAGCAATTACAAGATATGCTATGTATGATTTATGCATGAAATGTGTGACACATCAGCGAGTTCATCGGACTTTCAACGTGTTCATCAGACCTTTCTTTTACTCTCCCTTTTGTCATCAGACGAAAAAAGTGTAAACAACATCATAGTCAAAACAGTAATAATAAAGCTAGAAAAATTTGAAGATATCGAAATATAATGTACCAAAAATTATATCAAGTGCAAGCAATAGATAATTGTACCAAAATTAATACACAATACAAATTTTTTGAAATAAGAACAAAGTGTGTTTAGGGGTTTAGTGGAGGAGGATGCATTTGGTTAAAACGTTCCAATAGGAAGTTCACTGTGCTTTCCAACTGATGCACCTTCTGATTAGTAGCCATGATGGCCTCAAATTCAGCTCTAGGTACGATGACCATATCAGCATTTGCAGCAGGAGGAGCAGGAACATGTTCAGCTTCTGAAACAGATTCAGCTTGTAGAACAACAGCCATTACAGATTTCAGCTTCTGATGTACTGTAAGTACCTCTTGAGACAATTATAACCTCAACTCCTTCTTTTCTTGAGCCTTCTGAAAGAACTTATCATTTGGTAAACTCCATTTGATAATCTTTCCCAGCTTCTGTTTTTCAATAACCATACCAAATTCCCATCTTTGCACTATTTCTTCAGGGTAAAACAGACTCATAAAGATAGTTTCCCCGTGCTGAAGCAAGTCTTCAACATATGCATTAAATTTTCCAAGAGCAGCTTCTCCAAAATTTCTTCTTATAAAAATGCCCATTCCTTCAAAAATGAAGATGAGTCCTTCATTTTCAGCCAGTTACAGTCTATGCAATTTCTCCCTGTCATCTTCTTCAACATTGAGAGGCTCAAAACGAGGCAAAATGGCTTTGTCTTTCCAAGACATAGTCCTTTGACTCCAATTAAATCCAAGATCCAAATGTTTGCACACAACAGCCCATTGATCTTCCAATTTCATAACACTTAAAGGCCTTACAACTGAGCACATAAACATATCATCAAAGTGAAGAGTAGCAAGGTTTGTATCAGTTACCATGCTGACAGATCCGCCAGTGGGAATGGTTGCCTTTTCTGCATTGCAGCAGCCAGAAGATCCAGTTCTCCAGGCATTTTTGTGGAGAAGATTCAGATATACACTTCGAGCATGATCTTTTGATATCTTTGTAACCGGAAGCTGAGAGAGTGCTTTGACATCATATCTCTTAGGAGCTTCTTCATACTCCTTTAGACCAATAAACTTGGGTAGGGATAGTCCAGGGAAGCCACCTTTGCCTATCAGGCACAATCTTCACAGACGCTGAAGAAGGGTCTCTGTATTGACGAATTATCTCAAGCTTCTTCATCTCCAGGCAGTGAGCCATGAATGCCATCTCTGCATCTGTGATCCATCTTTCGCATTCCTCCAGAGTAAGAGGTTCATGCTGAGGCACACGATGAGGAAAATCAACAGAGAAGGGAATTATTCTTCTATGGGAAGTAGGTCTTAACCTTCCACCAAAAGACATTTCCACTTTCTCAACACCTTCAGAGACAACGAGGTGTGAGCGAGGGGCAATATCCAATCTTGCAACCCCAGAGGTGAATGTTTTTAAATGCCATAGAGAAGGGTGATCATAGATGGAATGATACACTTCTTCTCTTACAAACTGAGGTTTGTTTATAGGGGACACATGTTTCCTACCATCATAGAATGAGGTAGTTTTGAGAGTGAGAGTAAGTTGGAGAGGGGAAGTCAATTTGACTGTGTAGGTTTTGGGTGTGTTTGGAGAGATTTTGAAGAGTAGGTTGAAAGGGTGAGAGTTGAGTGATGAAATGTATGTAGCTAGGGATGTGTTTGATGGGGTAGAGGTTTGTGGTGAGGGAAATATAAGTGTTTTGGATTTTGTGGTTAATGGGGAGGCTTGTGGCTCAGTGGATGGAGGTTGTTAAGTGATGAGGGCAGTGGTTTGTGTTTTGGTATTCTCGGCTTGTGTTTTGGTAGTTGAGGATTGTGTTAGTGGTAATGAAAAAGAGAGTGGTGGTGCAGGAATAATGTCATCAGATTCAAAGGTAGTAATGGAATCATCAACTGTAAAGTCCAGTACCTTTAGGTTAAGCTCAGAGTGCCTAACCAATCTCCTTCAATTGCCTTGAGAGGCAGTAGGAGGAGGAGGAGGTGGAGGAACTTGCTTCCTTAGACCAGACACTGAAGCAGGTTTTTCAGCTTCTGTCCTCTTCTTTTTCTCCAAAATCTTCCTGATGGGGAGCCGGTCCTCATCATCTTCTGGTTCAACTCTTGTTACTGGTGCAGGAGGCACCTTCTGCTTCTTGCTTCTCGTCTCCCTAGCTGGAGACTCATCAGTTCTCTTCACACCAGATGCTGACCTTCTGGTGGGTTTCTTTTCAGCTTCTTCACCAACCTTAGCAACAACAACATTTCCTTGTTCCTTTTTCACCTTCTTGATCATAGCAGCATTGATCAATTTCATTCTTACCAAGTTGTATACACCAAATACATCAGGGTGAACAACAGCACCGGTTTCAAAATACTTATCCCGTTCTTCTTTGTTTGTTAAGGCATTAAGCCTTCTCACAATGCCATCCTTTACCATCATTGTAGTGAGAAGAACTCCATAAGGAATAACCTTGGTAATGTTCTTCTTGTCAGCAGAACCTTCCTTGACCCAACAATCGGATTGGGCAAGTTGATTTTGTGACCAGCCATATAATTTCTCATATGGAATTTCTGCTCGTAGTTCACTACGTCACTCGACCCAGCCTTCAGAATCACGCTCTTAGCAATGATTTTATGTAAAACTCTGTAATGGCTTTTCAAGTCCTTAGCAAAGGGAGTTACATCATCTTTCTTCAACTGGCGATATTTTTTGAATAAAACCTCATTGACACTTTCCATTCCTCCGAAAGTGTCTTCCCAACTAACATAGAAACTAATACCTTTACAGGGGGTACTTAATCATCTGAGCAATAGTGTTTATGGTGAATACCAACTTGAAACCTCTTATGTGACCTTCAACGATTCCACCCGGAAGCACATGAGTGTTTCCCCAAAACTCCTTGATAGCAAAAGCCATAACATCAACTGGTTCCCAAAGGAAGTATCTTTTCCAGCCCAGATTGTTCAAACCTTCATCAAAATTAAAACCATAGAGCTTGAACTGTTCTAAATCAATCCTGTTCTCATTCATAAGCTCCGCTTCTTTCATGACGTAGTAGATAGCAGAGTACTCTCCGACCTTAGATGATACCATGGTAGCAGTTAAGGAGTGGGTAATGGAGGTTTAGGGTTTCAGATATCACAGAGAGAGAGAGAGTTTTCGCAAACAACACAGAGTACAGAGTGTGGAGCGAAAGAGGTGGAGTAGTGGGAAAGTTTTGATAAAATAGTACAGTTACTTTTTCAAAAACGTTTCACATTTCCTCTGAATGAAAAATAAATTAGAAAGAAAATAAAAAAGATTCCCCTTTTCACCAAATGCAGTCGCCAAGAATTAAGTAAAATCAGGAAAAAGATTTTATTAAAAACCCAAAATAATCATGACTCCGAAGGTGTGATGAGAAGCTAAGTCCCACACGCGTGTGACACATGTGTACACATGTGTACTCGGACACATACAAACGAATTCACCGAACGCAGAGTTATGTGATGTGAATGACATATAATATGCTTAAATGCTTATGTCATACCAGATGCTGAATGATGCATATCATAAGACGCTGAGATTAATCATTCTTTTATAAGATGAAAATTTAAATTTTTTCTTATAAAATTGAATCTATTCTCAACAAGGGGTTTTGTAAAAATGTCAGCCCACTGATGATCAGTGTCTACAAATTTTATTTCAAGAATACCCTTCTGAACATAGTCTCTTGTGAAGTGATGTGTAATCTCAATGTGCTTTGCTCTAGAATGCAATATTGGATTTTTAGTAAGACAGATTGCAGATGTATTATCGCAAAAGATAGGAATGTTACTCTCTTTTATCAAGTAGTCTTCAAGTTGATATTTCATCCACAGAAGTTGAGAGCGGCAACTTGCTGCTTAGATGTATTCAGCTTCTGCTGTTGAGAGTGCAATTGTGATTTTCTTTTGCTTGACCAATACACAAGATTTGCTTCAAGGAATTGGCAGCCTCCACTTGTGCTTTTTCTTTCAATTCGGTCTCCAGCAAAGTCAGCATCACAGAATCATATTAACTTGTAATCTTTTGATTTCTTATAAAGCAAACCAAGATTAGTAGATCCTTGCAAATATCTAAATATTCTTTTAACAACACTCAAGTGTGACTCTCTAGGATCAGATTGAAATCTAGCACACAGGCAGACGCTGAACATAATATCAGGTCCTGAAGCAGTAAGATAGAGTAGAGATCTAATCATACCTCTGTACATTTTCTGATATAACTTCTTACCAATTTCATCTTTACCAAGAATACACGTGGGATGCAGAGGAGTGAAAAATGGCTTGCAATCCACCATCTTGAATTTCTTTAGCAATTCCTTGATATATTTGCTTTGATGTATATAAATACCATCATTGTATTGCTAGATTTGAATTCTAAGGAAAAACATTAATTCACCCATCATGCTCATTTCAAATTCAGCCTGCATTAACTTAGAAAATTCATTGCAAAGGCTTTCATTAGTAGCTCCAAAAATAATATCATCAGCATACATTTGAACAAGTATAAAATGCTTGTTTGATGTTTTTCTAAACAAAGTAGTGTCTACTTAACTCTGGTAAAACCGTTTTCCCTTAAAAAGAAACTTAGTCTATCATACTAAGCTCTAGGGGCTTACTTAAGACCATACAGAGCCTTTTTAAGCTTAAACACATATTCAGGAAATTCAATGTCTTCGAAACCAGGAGGTTGTTTCACATAGACTTCTTTAGTTATAAAACTATTCAAGAAAGCACTTTTCACATCCATTTGATAAAGAATTATCTCGTGGTGTACAACAAATGAAAGTAAAATACGAGTAGCATCTAACCTTGCAACAGGTGCATAAGTTTCTGTAAAATCAATACCTTCTTCTTGTGAGTAACCTTGAACAACTAATCTTGCTTTGTTTCTCACTACCTTACCATCTTCGTCAAGCTTGTTTTTAAATACCCATTTAGTACCAATAGCTTATTTATCTTCTGGTAGAGTGACTAACCTCCACACATCATTTCTTTGGAACTGATTCAACTCTTCTTGCATAGCCAGAATCCAACCTTCATCTTCCAACGCTTGATCAATTGTCTTAGGTTCCATTTTAGAGAGAAGTGCAATATCTGCATGCTCTTTGAAAGAGGATCTGGTTCTTACTCTATCTCCAGGTTTTCCTATGATTTGATCTTTAGGATGATTGGTTTTGTATCTCCAACTCTTTCTGGTTTCAGCACGCTGAGTTGAATTCCGTGTGCAGTTATCACCCCGGAAAGTGAAGATGCAGGTTCACTGTTTGTTGTGCCACCAATGTTTAAATCTGCAAACAACTCATCTAGCTCTGACATGGCAGTGTCAGGCTTCTTGTTATCAAACTTGACATGAATGGATTCTTCTACTGTCAAAGTTTCTTCATTGTATATTCTAAAAGCTTTAGATCTTTCAAAGTATCCCAAAAAGATTCCTTTATCAGCTTTGGAATCAAACTTTCCAAGTTGATCTTTAGTATTCAGAATATAACATATACAACCAAATAGATGAAAATAAGATATGTTTGGTTTTCTATTTTTCCACAGTTCATATAGAGTCTTCTTCAAAATAGGTCTAATATGAGTTCTATTTTGAATATAACAAGCTGTGTTTACTGCTTCTGCCCAAAAATGTTTAGCATTATCAGCTTCATTGATCATGGTCCTGGCCGTTTCTTGGAGGGACCTATTTTTCCTTTCTACAACACCATTTTGTTGTGGCATTCTGGGAGAGGAGAAATTGTGGGAGATGCCATTTTCTTCACAAAATTTTTGAAAGCTTTCATTTTCAAATTCTCCCCATGATCACTTCTAATTGAAGAAACACAAATTCCTTTTTCATTTTGAACTGATTTGCAGAAAACAGTAAATACTTTGAATGACTCATCCTTGTGGGCAAGGAATCTAACCCATGTCCATCTAGTAAAATCATCAACAATGACTAACCCATATTTCTTTCTAGTTAAAGAGGTTGTCCTTATTGGACTAAAAAGATCAAGATGAAAAAGCTCAAGTGGTCTAGAGGTTGAAACAACATTTTTCGAATGAAAATAAGTTTTAACTTGTTTTTCTCTTTGACATGCCTCACAGAGAGCATCATATTGGAATTTAAGATTCGGTAAGCCTCTAACAAGACTGTGCTTGTTTAGTTTTGAGATTAATCTCAAACTAGCATGACCCAATCTTTTATGCCAAATCTATTGTTCATCTTCAACAGACATAAGACACTTGACATCTTGTTTTGCAAGTTCAAAAAGATCAATTTTATAAATATTTTGTTTCCTCTTTGCTGTAAAGAAAATAGAGCCATCTTTCTTGGTTTTTACTGAACATCGTGTTTCTGTAAATATGACATCATAACCATTGTCACATAATTGACTTATGCTCAATAAGTTATGCTTTAGTCTCTCAACATAAATTACATTATCAATGGAGGGAAGAAAGCCTTTACCAATGCGACCAATTCCAACTATTTTACCTTTCTGGTTTCCTCCGAAACCAACAAATCCTTCTTCTCTAGGTCTTAGCTCTTGGAACATATGCTTTTCTCCCGTCATGTGACGCGAGCATCCACTATCTAAGTACCAAGATAGGTGTGTTGACCTTGTTGCTAAGCATGTCTGCAACATAGACTATTTTATCTTTAGGTACCCATATCCTTTTGGATCATTTCTTGTTAGTTCTTGAAGGATACTTGTCCTTCTTAGTCTTAAAAATAGCACATGCACTTTTCAAATGACTAGATTTGTTGCAGTAAGTACAATGCAAGCATTCACTGTGATCATTGGCTTTATCAGATGCAGGATTTTTATTTTCTAAAAAGGATCCATCCACTACAACAAAAACAGGATTTAGTGGCAGTTGCTTAGCGGCGGTTAAAGACCGCCGCGAGTCTCTGGCGGTTTTATTGCGACTGCTGGCGGTTTAGACCGCCCCCATAATTTTCGTAAATTTTTTACCCTTCTCCCAGATTTGCAAATTGCTGAAGCTAATTAAATTAAATGCTAGTGGCGGTGGTAACCGCCCTTAACTTTGTTGGATTTTTTATCTGCCTCCTTGTTTTTTATAAAAAGGAAAAAATAAATAAATTGAAAAATATACTGGCAGTTGAAACCACCATGAAGAGAATGTATTTTTTTTAAATATAAATATAAATATAAATTTATTTTAGTTAATATACAGACGGTTTGATCGCCATTATAATAGTTTTAATATTTTTTAAAAAAATTTAGTAAAAATCTAACGGTGGTTGTCTCGTAAAACAACCGCCCCTATTCCCCTAAACCCTGGCGGTCAAGTCTAGCCGCCACTGGTCCAAATCAATCCACGATCTGGCGGGTTTATTTTTCGCTCGTTTTTATTCTCGCTCCGAAAACCAATGAATTTTTAAGTTTCCCTATTTCTCTTCCCTCACCAGCTTATCTCTGAGATTGTGGCCGCTCCCCTCTTCCCGTCGAACACTTGGTGCAACTCGTTGAAACGCTTCATCTTACCGAGAATGTCAAGAATCTCGTTGTAGACATGAGAACTGGGTGCATACTCGTTTGATTTGGAGGCCCAGTTGAAGAAGACGAACGCGTGTCTCCAATCGGAACGGTGTCGTTGCAGCACGTCGAGAACGAGGTCGTCGTTTGGGTGAATCCGCGACAGTCGAGAGCTCGCTCCACTTGCCGGGTGGGTTTGTCCCTTGAACTTGAGAAGGTTACGGATGAACGAAGGCTGGTGGTGCATCGTGATGTGAATGTAGGAACCGAAGTCGTTTCAACGATTCCGAGGAAACGAAGAGGGACCGTGATGGGGTTAAGGTTTTAGGATTTGGGTTCCATGGGTATATGAGATTGTTGAACAGGGTCCGGTGAGCTCCTCTTCCCTTCATGTATGAGATTCTCTTCTTTTATCCTTCCTATTTTCTTTCTCCTGTCCCCAATTGCTTCATTCTTTGAAATCCCCTTCCGCCGTCGACCCTCGAAATCCCCACGCCCTGAAATCGCCGTCGCGAAAAATGGACACTTCGGCGCTGCTGCCTTTCATCGTTTCGAAGCAGAAGGAGTTTCTCAAGAGCAAAACGGCATCGAAGCCTGGGGTTACGGATGGGAGATGGGCCTGGGGTTCATCGTGTCATTTGCTTTCTTCCCAATCATCACTCTGCACTCAAACGAATCAAAGGGACCATCCATCTACTTGCTGATGCTTCAACTTTCTTTTCTGTTCATTATGTTCCGGGATTGTTGTTTGGATGGACCAATGATATCCGTGTTTTGATATGCGATACTTGGCACGTTTTTAAAACTCTTTTATGTTCCTAAATGCTGATCTTTTATTCTGTTGAAATCTTATGACTTGCGATCGAATTCGATGTTGTGCTCTATGCTATCAATATTTGCTGCTGGTTACATTGTGAAAAAAAAATACAAAGCCAAATTGTATTACAGACCATACCTTCCTTTTTTGGTACATTTAGGTTCCAACCTAGATATGAGTGATTGGTACATTTTCATATATATAGCAACTGGTTTCGCTCTATGTACAACTATCGGGTTAATTTGCTAATTAGAGAGTTGGACATTGGATTTAGGATTGAGAAATGGGATTTGGTTGGGGCTATGATGATGGGAACTATGCATTGTTGTTGTTGTGAATATTTTGATGCTACTATGCAAAATGTTGAGTCGATGCTCTATCAGGAAGTTGAAAATCTATTGAAGTCTTGAACTATTTTTAATTTTAAGATGCATATGCTTGCATATTGTAATTCGGCTGAGCATGGGAAATTTGGGTAATTTAGTTTATCAAATTAATTTTGGAAGCTCTTCTTAATGTGTCTTTTTGGCATGGTTTTCCAACAGGAGGAATAAGAATTAGTAATTTAGTATAATGACAGATTTTTAGTGAATTTTTCTCAAAGAATTTAATGTTACTTGACGTTGTGGTTTTCTTTGATCAATTCTATTTTATGGGCTGTGGTTTTCTTCCTTATTGAGTTTTGGTTGTGGGTGGTAACGAGGAGCATCCATCAACGTAGTTTTCTTGTTGGATTCGCTTTTTTTGCATTATATCAATGTAAAACTTAGAAGGAAATATTTTAGAGATGAATGTAATTTACAATAAGGATAATTATTGGATAGGCGTGATGTATCAAGTAGTTTAGTTGTGGGTCAATAGGATTATGGTTTCAAAATAAACTTCCAGATCTACTACATCATTTTATGGCCAAAACAAAGTTTCTAATGTATCAAAAATATCATAATCAATATAGTGAAATAGATGATGATATATTAGCAATTGCTTAATAGGTTCCAAAAAACCTAGTAAGAGAAGGCATTGTACTTTTTTTTTTTCTTTAGCACAATAAATGTTCATATATTCTATATAAAGCTATTCATATAAAACTATAACTCCTGGGTGCTCTTTCCTTTATTGTTCAGGTGTTCTCAGGTTTTTGGTTTCACATAGAGAAGACTGAAGCTGTTTGTATTGGCTAGGTGCTCTCTCTATAAGGTTTTTTTTTCCTATCACTCTTTCTCATTCCCCAATGCGTGTATTTTTTTTTTACAATGGCTGTCCCCATTTTTTGGTTTGGGATTTTTTTGTCTTTGATAAAACAAGCATTCTTAGCTCAAATGTAAGGGGAAAAATGGCTTTTAGAGCCTGTCTTTCTAATAAAATCTTATTTCTGATTTGTTTATAATTTAATGAAAGAACAAATGTTGGTTTGTGTAATACAGTTTTTGGATGATGCTGTTTATCGATTTTGATACTAACATGTGCCTTATCTTTGTTATATCAATTTTCTATGGCTAGAATTTTTAATTTATGTGCTTCTGCCACTAAAGGGTTTCATAGACTGAAATAGTTTTGGATTTACACCCTTTATGATTTTATCCACTTTGCTAAATGATCATATATTGCACTCTTTATGAATGTGGGCTGAATTAGAACAAATATTAAGGAGGTTTGTTGTGATTTATAACTTTAGAATTAATTGCTAATTTGCTACCAGCCATTCTAATAATGATTGAATGTTTTTAATATGATAATGACACCTTCGATTGTGTAGTTGCTTTTATTTAGAAGAAATATGTCTAATTATTTTTAATAAATATATTTCAATGAAAATATAAAACTTTAAATGCAGAAAGTATAAGCAAATTTCTTGCACTTATTATTTTTCTGTGCTGTTGTTTTTCTTATTTATTTGACTAATCCCCCAATTTAGTCCTTAAATTTACACCCTTTCTCCTATTTTCCCATGCTTATAATCAGATATGGATAAATCTTGGATTAAAATGCCACGCAATACACTCGAGTATAAGGCAGGATTGATAGGCTTTTTAAAATTTGCCTTTCGACATAGCTCTAGTGCGGGTAGAATATTATGTCCATGTAGCAAATGTGGCTTTACGAAGCGGAAGACTCCAGCAAAAGTGTATGACCACTTGTTATTGACACCATTTCCTCAAGGATACACTTTTTGGTGTCGTCATGGGGAGACATTGTTGGGAGAACCTGCTGTTTGCCCTTCCGTAATTCAAGAGAATCCTGTAAATGAAGATTATGCTTCAAGGACTATAAATGAAGATCTGATGCAAGATATGATAAATGATGCATTTGGATTCTCTAGAATGTGTGCCAATGAAGTTCCCTTCCCATCATCAACCGAACATAGAGATGGAAGTGAAGGAGGTATGCCAGAATCACATCATGGAGCGACTGGTGGTGCTAAAGAGTTTTATGATTTGCTCAAAGACGGAGAACAACCATTGTATGATGGATGTACAAAGTACTCAAAATTGTCTTTTTTGGTGAAATTATATCACATTAAGTGTTTATGCCAAGTTAGTGACAAAGCAATGTCAATGATTATTGAGTTGTTGCAAGATGCCTTTGAACATGCAAAAATTCCTGCATCCAGCTACGAGGCAAAGAAAGTCATTAACAAGCTTCGTCTTAATTACACCAAGATACATTCGTGTCCTAATGATTGCATGTTATATTGGGGGGAAAATGAAGATTTAGAGGAATGCAAAGTATGTAAGATATCTCGATGGAGGGAAAGAGGTAAAGAAAAGTCGAGTGTTCAAGGTTCGACTCCCACCAAGCCAAGAAAGAAATTGCCAAAGAAAATTTTGCGATACTTTCCATTGATCCCAAGATCAAGAGGTTGTTCATGACTTCAAAGATAGCCAAGAGTATGGTTTGGCATTATGAGGAGAACAACAATGATGGGATGATGGGGCATCCTAGAGACTCTGAGGCTTGGAAGGATTTGGATTCGGCACATCCTGAGTTTGCTTCTGACCCTCGAAACGCATTTAATCGCTTTAGCAAGTGACGGCTTCAACCCTTTTGGAAATTTGAGTACCAATTATAGCATTTGGCCAGTAGTTCTCATTCCATACAATATTCCTCCATGGACGTGCATGAAGCCATCAAACTTTATTCTTTCAAGCTTGATTCCTGGAAAGCGAATGCCAGGTAATGATATAGACATTTACATGCAACCTCTTATTACGGAGTTGAAGGAGTTGTGGGAAAAAGGTGTTGAGACATATGATGCTTCAAGAAACGAAGTGTTCATGATGCGTGCATGTCTTTTATGGACCATTAGTGACTTTCCTGGCCTTGGGATGCTTTCAGGATGGAACACTTATACTGGGCTAGCTTGTCCTACTTGTAATTTCGACACAAATCCTCTTCGTCTTCCATTTAGTAAAAAATGGTGTTTTATGGGCCATCGCCGCTTTTTGTCTAGAGGACACAGGTTTCGGTTGAATCGAGTTCGATTTAATGGGAACACAGAGAATAGGGATCCACCAAGAAACTTATCTGGCTCTGAAATTCTTAAACAAGTAGAGAATATTGAAGTCACTTTTGGCAAACAACCACAATCGAGGGATAGCCGAAAGAGAGCTCGCAGGATCAACACTAACGGGCATCAAACTCAACAATGGAAGAAGAAAAACATATTTTTTCAACTTCCATATTGGGAGTTTAACTTGTTGCGACACAATCTAGATGTAATGCATATTGAAAAGAATGTGTGTGACAATGTGATTTATACATTGATAAATGACAAAGACAAAAGAAAAGATCATGTGGAGGCTCGAAAAGACTTACAGGCAATGGGTATAAGAAAAGAACTTTGGCCCCCAGATGATGGAAAAAAGTTCCCAGCAGCTTTGTTTACATTGGCAAAGGAAGAGATAGATGTTATGTTAAATACCTTGAAGGATATTTCTGTTCCAGATGGTTACTCAAGCAACATCTCTAGATGTGTTGATACAGTTCAACGCAAGATCTTTGGTTTGAAAAGTCATGATTCTCACATTATTATGGAGCAGTTGCTACCCTTGTCAATCAGAAATGTGCTGCCTGTTCGAGTTGCTACAATTATCGTCGATTTATGCAATTTTTTCAAGCTATTATGTGCCAAAGTGTTGAACCCTAGCGAGCTAGACAAGCTTAATGAGCAAATTGTTCTCACTTTGTGTCATTTGGAAATGTTATTTCCTCCATCATTCTTCACAGTTATGGTTCACCTCATGGTGCATCTAGTTGATGAAGCCAAACTCGGGGGGCCAGTGCATTATCGATGGATGTATCCCATAGAAAGGTACGACCAATCTTTAATTGTGAGACATTCAATGCATTATCACTCATCATATTGGCTTGAAGATTTTGATGTGTAATAATTTTCAAACATCATAGGTTCTTGGGGAAACTAAAGTCCTTTGTGCGTAATAAAGCACATCCCGAGGGCTCGATAGCTGAAGGATGGGTCTCCGAAGAGATACTTACTTTCTGTTCAAGGTACTTGGAGAATGAAATTGAGACAAGACTCAATCGAGGAGGTCGTGTTGATGATGAACCATCTGAGTCGTCGTCGCCTCTGTTTCCCAATATAGGAAAACCAATTGGAGGTTCATCATATTTTAATTTGACACCCATAGAGTTGCTTCAAGCACATCGACATGTGTTGGTTAATTGCAATGAAGCACAACCCTTTGTTGAGTAAGTCACTTGAAACTTGCACATTTTATATTCTTGACTTCCATCAGAATTCTTATACTCATGATTGGTATAGGGAATTTAAAATTATAACAAAAAGGAAGTTAAGGAGTCGAACACGATCATCAAATGAGATAGAGAAGGAAGTTCATCGTGGCATTGTCGAATGGTTTAAACGACGTGTAAGTAGAAGAGATAACTTTTACTGCCAATATGTTATTATGCATTATTACTAAAACAATTTATTCTTTTTGATAGATTATGAATGATAGTATCGATACACACTCCGGTGATATTCATGTCCTTGCACGAGGACCACTACAGCAAGCTAGAAGGTTTACTGCATATAATGTGAATGGATATAAATTTCGAACCTTGCAACGTGAGCAAGGGATGAAAACTCAAAATAGTGGTGTATTTAGTACCATTGGAACTAAAAGCTATGCAAGAGCAAGTGACAACAGGCCGATCGATGGTTTAGTGTCATACTATGGGAAATTGGTTGATATTATTGAGCTAAACTACTATGGGAGATTTGTAGTGACCTTGTTTAAATGTCAATGGGCTAACACTACAAATTATAGATGCATTAAAAAAGATGCATTGGGTTTCACCTCAATCAACTTTTCTCATTTGATTCATATGGGTGCACGAGAAGATGATGAACCATACATTCAAGCTTCTGAAGCTCAGTTGGTGTACTACGTGGAGGATAAGATGGATGAAGGATGGTGTATCCCAGTACACCTAAAACCGAGAGATTTGTTTGATATGGGTGAGGATGATGCAGAGACAAGTTATGAGAGTGAACCTCATCATCAAGAGTTTCCCTTGCTTTGGCCAGATGATAACAATGAATCTCAGTTATTTAGGCCCGGTGTACATGTAGAATTTGAATAAGTTCGATAATGGTATTTAGAAAGATGTTGAGTGGTGTTGCTGTTACCTATAATATAGTATTTTTTTTTTAATTTTGATCAGTACTTGGCTAATTTTTGATTTCACAAGTAATGCTTTGCCAAATTTTAAATGACAAAACTAGTGGTATTTTTATGCTTTAAATTTAAATAAAATCTGTTATTAAGTGATTAAGTGCTTTAAGTTATAATGGAATTCTGTTATTACCCAAATGGCTTGTTACCTATATATTCTTGCTGACATTTGAGAATCTGTTTCATGTAACTTGGAAACAAAATTTTAAGACTTGCAAGTTTATAATTTGTTTCATGTTATTTATAGACATTTGCTCTAATTTGTCTTAATTTTAGTCCACTTGATCTGACATGGAGACACATCAGGGACCTTGTCATTCAACCGATGATGGATATGTTGTGCTTGATCAACTTGATGAACTACATGCTGAGTCCTTAGTTGATGTTGAAGGTACTTCTAATGGTGGAGAAAAAAGACAATTTTGGAAGGTCCAAGTGAGAAGTAAGTCACACTTAATTATTGCTTTCTTTTTTGTTTATGTATTGGTTGATTTATTTGATATTAACTAGTTCACACTTTCTTTTTGCAGACAGTGAAGGACAGGATAGAGAACGCCCCATGAGGGTCAGAGATGTTAACTCGCTTCCAACTGGAGAGAGGGTACTGATTCCTTTTGATGGAAGCCAGCCGAGTGGTACAGACACTGATGGGCTCTTAGGAGGTTTCTTAGGTCGATTAGCGCAAGATCACAATATCTTTCCAATTAGCTTTAAGAGGTGGCCTGAGGTGCCTGAGAAAAACTATAAGGAAGTTGCCTGGAATATTATCATTAAGGTATAATACAATGACATCATTCTTGCTATTTACATATGATACTTTATTTTTATTATAATATATAATATATTGATGTAACACCAATAATTGAATGAAGAACAAGTTTTGTTGGGAGCCAATACATGAAGATGCGGCAAAGCATTATATGATGAAAGATATAGGGAAAAATGGAAGGAAAACAGATTGAGACTGCTTAACACTTACTATGATGAGACAAAAGTCGAGAAGAAAATATCAGAAATCCCCCAAAGTCAATTCTAGCAACTGAGTGGGCTTCTTTTATAGATTACAGATTAGAAGGAAAAACTAAGGTACTATGCTTATTCATTATTTAAATGGTTTAACCATCATAATAGAACTAATTTGTTTTTTTTGGGCACGCTTGCAGAAATGTGTCAAAAGAATGCCCAAAATAGGACCAAACTCACAATTAATCATCTTTGGAGGTTCTAAAAAGCTCAAGAGAAGGAGATTAGAGATCGTATGTATTTAGAAACATGTTCATTATAGCAAACTGTACTGTTGTAACTTGTAATTATTATTATTATTCATACCTAACATTTAAACATATGATATTCATGAGCAGATGAATAAACTGGGCAAGCAGTGAGTAAGGGAAATTTATATATCCAAACTCACAAAAGAATTGATGGAACATTCATTAATGATGAAGCTCGAGCTATTTGTGTAAGTAATTAGTTTCTTGTATAAATTTTAGAGAAGATTTCTTACATAAGTAATTGGTTGACACCCTCTCACTTTAATCATGTAGGAGAAGATTTACGAGATTGAAAGTCAAGAAAATACTCCTGTAGAAATCTCACCTAATGACTCTCTTGGCCAAGTGTTTGGTAAAGAACATTCAGGTCGGGTTCGAGGTGTGGGTGATGGTGTTTCTCCGTCTCAAGTGTTTGGCTCTCCCTATCAACGATTCTCTACTTCATCTAGTTCTTTTAATTCTGTTGAACATAACCGTGTCACACAACTAGAAAATCAAGTTCAGAAATTGACAAAAGAATCAGAAGCAAAAGATGAAAAAATGAACAGAATAGAGAAGTTGCTTGCTCAACTCCTTGCAAATTCATCAGTGCATGTACCTTCTGATCTTGATATTAGCCTTGATAATATTGTAAGTAATTTTATCATTACATAATCTATTATAACTCTTAATGTTTTTTGTTGTAATAGTAAGTTATTCTTCGACTCCTATTTTTGCAGCAAACTCCTGGTGGTCCGTCTTCACATTCAGATATTTGAATTACATGGCATAAGTGGCAGTTTTCCTTGCAACTCAACTAAAGTGGGCATATATTTGGGATTATGTTATGATTTGTTGGCTAAAATTGGGTATGTTTCTTTATAGAGACTGCATAATTTGTTTTCTGTTAGGCATCTGCTTATGCTCAATCTGGTTAGGCATTGAGAATATAACATAACCAAACATGGATATGGTCTTGATTAAATAGACTGCTTTTGTTTTGCTGCTTTCACAGTTCCAATTTTATTGTTATTTTTATCAGTCAGGTCCTAATGTAAAACTATATTTAGAGAAATAAGTATATTACTTGATGTATCTGCTTTATGATTCTAAACAAAGTTTCTAATATTCCTTGTGCATAACTAGTGTTCTGTTGGTCTGGGCAAATAATTGACCGGTCCATGAACTGGAAAGCTAAGTGCCTATTTGGCTCAGGAAAATATTTATGTTTTCACTATTAATTATAAGAATATCATCTTGGCTATGTTGTTAATAAGGTAATGATTCCTATAACAACAAAGTCGATCCTATTTGCTTTTTTTCCTGCTTTTACCAGCTTGTGTTTATAAATACCTCACACACCCAAACAAAAAAATAATATTTTTCAAGTGATCAAGTTAGTAAACCGATTTGCAAAAGGTTGCAATATTCAAGATTGGTGGCTAAAGGGATGTTGCATCTGTGATTATTGTGTAATTTTAATGGTGTATCATCAGATACAAACCTTTTGATTTATCATGCATCATTTGAAGAATAGAGGTATATATTTGGGATTATGTTATGATTTGTTGGCTAAAATTGGGTATGTTTCTTTATAGAGACTGCATAATTTGTGTTTCTCTATATGGTTTGGTATAACCTGGTGTAGTGGGCATATATTGTGTGAAACTCTCTATGTCATGGACTATAATGAACTTGAACTTCTATTTTTCTATTTCAATATTGCATTCTTCATAGTATTTGCCCCTATTAACAATTCTTTTGTTGCAGGCTGATTGTGTCAATTTGAAGGCTTTTGAGGTTCACATTGGGTTGCTGGAGAAAAGAGAAGTTACTGCTGTTTTCCATCATGTATTTTGTTAGTCCTTTGCATCAATCAATATCTGATCCTGTAGGTTTAGGTACATCGTAAATGGAGGTTTTGTTTTGATGATACGTTATGTAGAAAACTTGTTTTAACTCCTTTCCATTTGACTCTCTTTTTTGGGGGTGGAGGCACTTCAATTAGTAGATTATATACCTTTAGGTCTTGCAGGATTTAACAGTGGCAAGTGGTACTTTATGTTTTTGTTATCATTGATATGTTTTCTTGATTATCTATCTTGTATAAACTTTTATTGTCACTGAAATTTAGTAGTTGGACAACTTTTATCCCTTTGTTTTTCTATACGACAAGGAAACATGTTGAAACAAACATGTGCAAGGAGCTCTTTTTTTCTTTTCTTTACTTATTAGCCAATAAAATAAGGTTTTTTTAATATATAAGGAGGGTTATTGTGGCTTTGATCAAGAGAGCTGGCAAAATAGTGGCGAAAGAACCAATAAAACTTTTGAAAACTCATTAGTATATAATAAACTACTAATTAGGCAAGCTGTAAATAAAATACAAAAAAAAAAGGGTCTAACTTAGTGGCGGTTTTACCCGCTGTAACACCTGAGGACGAGATCGACATCGTATTAGGACGTCGGATCGAGACCTCGACCAAGACCTTGTGTCGAGCTCCCGTGCCAAGATCGTTTGCCGAGGTCATTTGCCGAGATGAGGAGACTGCGTGCACTAGCTGCTGAGTTGAGGAGGTCGGGTGTCGAGTTGATGAGGTCGCGTACCGAACTGAGGAGGCCGCGTGCACGAACTCGTGTTAGAGCCTTGTGCGCTTGCACGAGCACCCTTGTCGACATCGTGTCGAGATGATAACTCGTATTCTTTCGAACGTTATTCAGCGTTATTATTATATTGTTTGTAATAATTATATTGTCGGCTTGCCGTTCTCGTCGCGTGTCTAGATCGTTGGCCGAAGCGAGTAGAGGGTAATTATGAGAGAGAGCGATTAGGCGGGTAGAATGATTGATGGGATTGGCATCTTATAGCTGGAGTTACGATTATACCC